>OZ024937.1:13232632-15632632 GCA_964017235.1 Sabellastarte sp. h YS-2021
TTTTTGATACACATACACAACATAATCTATGAGAACATATGAAAAATTACTTACCAATTTATCAACAATAGAGAAACAGGGTAACTATTAATGACATTTCTACTTACTATAAACATAAAGCAAGTTTTAAGTGGTGCAATATATAAGTTTTAATAGGTACCCATGTTCAGTGAATATATGCTTAAGGTTACAAGACAAACGACTAGCAATTAATCAATCGGACTTTATTGAGTCCAAGTGTTAGATTATTCACCAATTTATTGTTATTTTGAGCAATGCACACATATGAACACTTACTAAGAAATCGATTGTGTATAGTAAGTCTACATTCAAATTAATCATTCAGAAGTTTGAAATTAATACCCTCACATCGTATAAGTACAATTTTTAAACTATTTACTGATTTGTCCGGTAAATACCAACATAAACATGTGGACTACATCTAAATTCAAATTTACCCCTTACAAATTAAAAAGAAATGGGAACAAGGGACATCCTATAAGTGTAATTATTAAAATACTTAACAGTTTATCCGCATTATTATCTAGTTGATTATCCACATCTTTTACAATTAACTTAAAAATTATGGGTATATTTCTGCTAGCTATATTCTTTTATAAATGAATACAAATATAACATCATTTACAAATTTTTTAGCATAAGTTGGATCACATACACAGCACGATCTACATAGACATACCAATAATTACTTGCTGATTTATCATTGTAATTGAAAGTGATACATTACATAAGTTTTAATAATAATCAGTGAATCTATGCTTAAAGTTACAAGACAGAGTAGCAATTAACTTGCTGAACTTCGATGAATTCAAGTGTTGGATTATTTACTAATTTGTCATCATTTTGAGAGATACAACACAATTGTGTACAGATCAAGAAACCAATATGTGCAGTAAATCTACATTCAAATTAATCATTTAGAAATTGATACACCTGACATCAGGTAAGTACATTTGTTAAACTATTAAATTTATTTGTCATATTAATGCCAAATGATAAAGATGTGGATTAAGTCCGAATCAACTTTACCACTTAGCAATATAAGAATCAAACAATGGACATCACGTAAGTGCAATTATTAAATCATTTACCAAATTAATTTGTCTGTATTATTATCTGGCGTAATATCCAATTCTTTTTCAATTAATTTAAAATTATTATTTTTGTGATAATTATATTCTTTAACAAATGAACACCAATATTACATCACTTACAAATTTTTAGCAGAAATTGAAACACCTACACAACATAATCTACAAGGACATACCAAAAATTACTTGCCGATTTATAATCCATAGAGAAAGAGTTACTGTTAATGACGTCTTTTAACATGCACTAAACAATAATACAGAGTTACTAAGTTAATCCCAGTGATTTTAAGTTCGTTTTTAATATAACATGAATGCGCAAACAGGCTATTATCTGTCTATAACATTCGCACACTTCAAAGTATCAATGGCAATTTTTTAATAGAAAAGCATAGCACTTTAAAATATTAAATTAGCTTATCAAATAAAACAAATAGTTAGAAAATTCATTAACCTTTAGAAAATTTGATTAGCGTTTCAAAGCAATGTGATTTACTGTTAGTACACGTCAACTAAATAGCTTTTGACTCAGTTGCTACTGATAGTTTGGTTTGACCTGCATTTAACAGTTCAGAGAACCTTACAATCTATATTCAGTGTAGTTCCTATCAATAGAGCTCATAATAGTTATTATAAATGTCAAGCAAATAAACAAAGTTTTGAGTGATGCAACACAAAAGTGTTAATAACTGACTGTGTTCAGTAGGTTTATGCTTAAATTTATGCGTCAGGAAATTAGCAATGAATACATTGGGTTTCAGGTAAGTCCAAGTGTTGGAATTTACTAACTTGTCATCATTCTAAGTGATGCGACGCATAAGTACTGATTAAAACCATGTACAAAAAAGAAAAAATAATAGCTATGTAATAGTATGTCTACATTTAAATTTGCAACTTAGAAACTTAGGACTTAGAACTGGTCATCAGGTAAGTACAATTATATACCAATTTGTGAACATTATTTCATTTGTAAACCTATTACTTAACACATGAATACGAATGTTATCTCTTGTACAAACTTTTGAGCAAATATTGAAACACACGCACAATATAACATTCAAGGACATACAGAAAGTTACTTGACAAGTTTATCAATAACTGAGAAACAGTTACTTGATCATACTAATCACATTTTTACGTACAATAAACAATGATACAGAGTTACTAAGTTTACAAGTTTTTTCTTTACTTGACTTTGAATTTGTCTCTCAGAGTGGTTAGGATATCTCCTAACCAGTTCGTTCCTTGCCAGCTTGTGGGATCAAGAATTTTGTCATCATGTAATTTAATGCCCGCCCCCCCATACAGTATCATGTGGATTTGCTTCAACAAAAGTTCTTAAGATTTTTTATTTTTTTCTTTCTTTGTCTGAAATTTCGAATCAAGAAAATATTCCATTGGACAGATTGTCTCCTGAAAAAAGTCTCTTAGAAAGAATGCTTACTTCACATTGTATACTCCAGAAAAACCTTAATCGACAATATTAAAGAACAAAATTCATTTCCTCCAGAAACAATGAATTATGGTAGAAGTATATAACAAACTGCAATAAAGTAAATTAGAATTTATGTTTGGAACTTAAAAAAACATTAAAAATTAAATCAAATATAAATCCAGCAGTACTGCATTACAGCACTGCATTATAGCACTATTTTTCTCATTTTACTTGATTAAAAAACTTCTTCATGTGACATAATTTGGATTGTACATCCACTACAATGTACATTATGAGCCACTAAAAACTTTCCTTTATATGTAGTATGCTTGGTTAGATTTTAACAATGAGTTTGTAAAGTAGTTGCTTCTTTGATTAAGTATACAGCAGATTATTGTAAGATTGTGAAGAAAATGCAAAGAATTAAAAATATATATCCAACTATATAAATTAACTTGCTTGTTTTGTATTTATAAAGAGGTATTTTTTCAAGGTAATATTTTTCTGTCAGGTATTTTTTTATGTACTCTGAATATCAAGTAGAATTAAAAACACTTTGTAAATGTACCAACTGAACTAATTAATATTAAATAAGTTGTGAAAACAATTCAATATTGAATGCATTGTGGTGGGGATGACTGGCAAATATATTTTGTTCTGTGTAGACTGCCCACTGAACTAAACTACTTTCCACAATAATGTAGTGTTAACTATCCATTATGCAAAATAATCGAGAGTTGACAAAATGGAAGAGTCACCCATCATTGTTTTATTAAGTAATAATATGCAAAATTCTGATACTGATACATTGTGACATTGACTGAATAAAGTAAAAGTGTGTACTGCATTATCGTGGTGTGACCTTAATTTTTACCTTGTAGTAGAATCAATTACTTTTAAAATCTTGTAAGACCTATATCACAGAAACCACACAATTTAGGATACTGATACTTGTCAAAGATCTTCATTTGGGGTGCAGGTGCGCAATTTCATGGTGTGTCCAGGATTTAACCTTTGACCTTGCCGTGGTGACATGGACCTTAAAGTTCTTGTCAAGGCTGAAGTTGACAATCTGAAGGGATGTTATCTTGAAGATGTCAGTGTGCAATGTTATAACACTCTATTGATTTGACCTTTGACCCTCATGCAAAGGCTTGGAAACCAAGAGTTGATAGGGGCATAGGATGTAAAATATTGGTGTGCAACGTCGTTTATTTGGGGTTTTACGTCGCTTTCAACACTGTACAGGTCATATCACGACGGGTAGTTGGAAGGGCAGAGGAAACCAGTACATAGAGTTCGCTACTGTAAACTGCCGACCAACGGCAAGCAACTACCAGCTTTCCCACTTACGGCCATGACAGGGATCGAACCCCGGCCGCAGAGGTGGGAGGCGAGAGTGTTACCACTCTGCCACTGTGGCCCCCATGTGTGCAACGTCGTGATGTTATCTTGGTTTGACCTTTGCAGTAGCAACCATGACTTTTACATATTTCTTGTCTATATTTCAAAAACTGTAAGGTGTGATAAGTTGTTATTTGGTAGATATATTGCTTTTGCATTGCAGTTGTGCTGCATCACTTTGTGATTCTGATGTGATCTTTGACTAATTCTCTTCCTGGACTGATGCAACTGATTATCATATATATTAATTGTGACACCTTCATTGTCAGATACACATTTATAAAAAATCAACTAGTATTTTCTTCATCTTAACTCTATGAATTTATGTTGTCATGTTGCTATTAAATTTCCTGTCTTGGTACATGACATTTGCGTTCATTTTCTCTTTCTTCCATGTTATTTCTGCTGCACTTTTACATAACTTCTGACAATGTATATTTTGAAAGATTCATCCATTCATTCAAAATGTGCTCCGGGCACACCTGTAAAGCCATTTACAAATTACATCATTGTTTTATTAAGTAATAATATGCAAAATTCTGATACTGATACATTGTGACATTGACTGAATAAAGTAAAAGTGTGTACTGCATTATCGTGGTGTGACCTTAATTTTTACCTTGTAGTAGAATCAATTACTTTTAAAATCTTGTAAGACCTATATCACAGAAACCACACAATTTAGGATACTGATACTTGTCAAAGATCTTCATTTGGGGTGCAGGTGCGCAATTTCATGGTGTGTCCAGGATTTAACCTTTGACCTTGCCGTGGTGACATGGACCTTAAAGTTCTTGTCAAGGCTGAAGTTGACAATCTGAAGGGATGTTATCTTGAAGATGTCAGTGTGCAATGTTATAACACTCTATTGATTTGACCTTTGACCCTCATGCAAAGGCTTGGAAACCAAGAGTTGATAGGGGCATAGGATGTAAAATATTGGTGTGCAACGTCGTTTATTTGGGGTTTTACGTCGCTTTCAACACTGTACAGGTCATATCACGACGGGTAGTTGGAAGGGCAGAGGAAACCAGTACATAGAGTTCGCTACTGTAAACTGCCGACCAACGGCAAGCAACTACCAGCTTTCCCACTTACGGCCATGACAGGGATCGAACCCCGGCCGCAGAGGTGGGAGGCGAGAGTGTTACCACTCTGCCACTGTGGCCCCCATGTGTGCAACGTCGTGATGTTATCTTGGTTTGACCTTTGCAGTAGCAACCATGACTTTTACATATTTCTTGATATATTCTAGATATATTGCTTTTGCATTGCAGTTGTGCTGCATCACTTTGTGATTCTGATGTGATCTTTGACTAATTCTCTTCCTGGACTGATGCAACTGATTATCATATATATTAATTGTGACACCTTCATTGTCAGATACACATTTATAAAAAATCAACTAGTATTTTCTTCATCTTAACTCTATGAATTTATGTTGTCATGTTGCTATTAAATTTCCTGTCTTGGTACATGACATTTGCGTTCATTTTCTCTTTCTTCCATGTTATTTCTGCTGCACTTTTACATAACTTCTGACAATGTATATTTTGAAAGATTCATCCATTCATTCAAAATGTGCTCCGGCCACACCTGTAAAGCCATTTACAAATTACATGAAAAAATATATATACAGTAGTAAGAATAAGAAAAAAAATTGATTGTCAGTTCAGCTATCTAACACATAAATATGATAACATTTCATCAATTTCTTGTTTACTAAGGCCAGTGCAATTTGTGTCTCTTCTGTAAAGCAGATCTAAAATATTACACACAACCATCAGGTCATTGGCATTGCTCATACTGACTGTTAGATAATTATTTAAAACTCTATTAAATATCCTAGAGACACAAGTGCATCATTTCTGGTGCATCCCACCTCTTGATATGCAATGTTAACATTTTTCCAACATTGCCCATGCTCCCGTGTAAAACTTGTTGACCACAAAGTTTGACATGAGCATCATCTCTGTTTATAAATTTAATGACCATAAACTTGTTAAACATTTGAAAATTGTGATCTAATAGGTAAATCATCAAATATCAATGGGAGATACAGTAAATGTGTCTTATTTGATAAATTGAACAGCACCTTACAGATTTTCTCCAGGTGTTACAAAATCTATTAAACCTAGGGGAACTAATGTCCCTCCAAACACACCCAGAGAGAGCCATACAATAACTCTTGAAAAGTTGATGCTTCACTTGTGTGTATGCATTTGCAAAGGAAGTGCTAAAATACCATTAACATTCACTGTAAACTTATCAGTCGCTTTATGATATGTATTTCCATAAGTTTTTAATCAAAATAATGACAAGGTGTTTACGCATTTTATCCAATTTTCCAATTTTTTATGATATGTTTATTTATTTGGGGTTTTACGTTGCTTTCAACACTGTACAGGTCATATCACGATGGGTAGTTGGAAGGGCAGAGGAAACCAGTACATACAGTTCGTTAGGGTTCTGTACTGTAAACTGCCGACCAACGGCAAGCAACTACGAATTTTCCCACTTGAGGCCGTGCCGGGGATCGAACCCAGGCCTCAGAAGTGGGAGGTTACCACTCTGACACCGTGGCCCCCTTTTTTATGATATGTAATTTCCTTAAAATTACCTTCTGGCAAAGAAGAATAGTGAAGTAATTCCCAAAGTAATTAAAACATTAAATATATTTTTACAACACTTTCAACAGCCACATAGAAAGGTACTCTTTTAATGCTTCCCACATGTTGTGATTGGCTACAAACTCACTACATTCTGGCCTTATTCTACTGAGCTGTAGAAAGGAGAAAAAGGTCAACATTTGAGTATTTTCATTCTTTTTAATTTCTACAGTCATATCAGCTCAGGCCCTCTTTGTATCCCACAGTAGGTCATACACAGGATTCATTAAACCAAAATCTTAGAGACTCTCCTTTGCCACAAGACTCAACTCTTGAATCACTTAAAATAATAGTTTTCAATGTATGAAGTGAGGAATATTTATACATGTTGTATAAATATAAACAAAATCTTGCATGAGAGTATACAACAACTGCAGGCACATGAGTCATTACTCAGTAAGAATTGTAGGCCCCTCTTGAAATTTTGTTTGTGTGAATGTTCCAAACAGAATGAGATGCTTTTAAATTGAAGTATTATTTTTTATTGATTTTAATAAAGCTTGAGACAGCAGCTGAACAAACCTGGCCTTTGACAAATCTGCCCTTGGAAAGTCTACGCCATAAAATTTCACTGATCTGATGTGAACTGGACATTTTATTTAGAGGGCCAGTTTGATTTGGGCAGATGTGATGAGGGCCGATTTTGCAAATCATCAATTTTACCAGGATTTCTGGAACTTGATATACCTCGAAGTTACTTTCTTTTTGTTAGCTTAAAGTTGAGGCAGTGACAAGTCTGAAGAAAAGTTTCATTTTTAAAATTATTTGAATCTGCTTCTGTCAACACAGCAAATTACAGCCAGATTATTCCGGCAGAAGTCCCAGATTAGAGTGTGTGCCAAGGCTTAAGCACTTCATAAAATCTGTGTCCTCCCTGGGTTGTTTTCAATAATTAAATCAGTTGTATCTACCTTATCTAAGGCGAATTGTTCAATTATCAATTTACAAAAAATCAATACTCAGATTTGTATTAAAATACCTGAGACATAACATTCATGGTGTCAAAGCTATAAGAGTAAAACTATTTATCAGCAGTCTTTATTTTATGCATTCAAAAATGAATAACGTCAGTAACCACATTCTATATAGATGCAGTCTATGAGGTCGAAGTTAATTAGATGATGTAGATTAAATACGCTAAAGTCTAACACTTTTGATACAAATAAAGTAATTTTACATTAAGAAATTTTATGTCTACATATCACTATGCCCTATTTACAAAATACAAAATTAATCAACTGAGATTGAGAGTAGTCTTTTACCAATGGTTAAGAACTTTACAACCTTACATTAGCTTGAAAATTAATGTATCCAGGTCAGCACAATAGTACTCTGTTTTTTTTGGCAACACACAACCTTAACATTTAATCATAACTTAGTCACATATGTGTTATGCTTGCAAATTGCTATGTTTCATCATTGTGAGAGGTATGACAAGCAAGTTGTTTATTTTTAATAATATATATGTCGTGTACAAGTTGGGATTTTGTACAAGTTATGACTTGTACAAAATCTTGTACAAGTTATAACTTGTACGGCTGAGTTATACAAGTTATAACTTGTACAAAATCTTTTTGCAAATTTTGTACAAGTTATAACTTGTACAGATTTTATGCTTCTAAAAAGCTTAACTTGTACAAATAAGCTGTACAGGTTAGGCCAATACACGTATTTATAGTTTTGAAGCTGTACAAGTAGGTTTTCAATACTTTTAGGCTCCTATAAAGCCTGTCTTAATTAATTGATTGCAGTTAATGGTATAAATTAGGTGAACAGGTTAGGCCAATGCATTTTTGATAGTTTTCAAGTGCTTAAACTCCAAGTTCAATAAAAAAGTTTGAACTTCCTTTCTCCAAATCTAAACAAGTAACGAGGATAATGTAAAATACAAAATTTATTTAAAGTACATCAATAACAATTGAATAAAGTAGTAGTGCAAGGTAACACAGGTTATAAGTGATAAGGAAATTAGAAAGTTAGTCACATCAAAAACTGAGTTACATTACAGATAAGCACTTTTGCACCAAAATCTAGTCATTCATTTTAAACATTGTGGATTTATACAGGTTGCACTTGAAAGACTTACGAAACATTTTGTTGGGTAACATGGGTTAAATGATGACTGTTAGTTTTTAATATGATTGTAATTGACTGACAAAAGGGCTGCCACACATTTTATAATCACTGTTAATCAATGCATGGTTGAAGCCCCTTACAATAGGGGCTTAAATTTTTTTTAAAGTTTTTGCTAGGTTAAATAGAACCTAATTTAATTTGAAATGTTTAAAGCAAAAGTATAATAAAAACACACAGTCAAACAATGAAACAATTATCTATCTATTTGAATCATTCTGCATAAACTGATGCAGAATTTGTCACATTACTATAGTTTCCTTAAATAGAATACCTATATTAAAGCCTACTGTAATTTGAAATGTTGAAAGCAAAAACATATTACCAAATATCAATGAAGAATAGTGCTGTACAAGTTATAACTTGTACAGGCATAATTTTTGTACAAGTTATAACTTGTACAAAATTTGAAAAAGATTTTGTACAAGTTATAACTTGCACAACTCAGCCGTACAAGTTATAACTTGTACAAGATTCTGTACAAGTTGTAACTTATACAAAATCCTAACTTGTACATGACATGTACACATGAATATTAAAAATAATTGTGGTACAAAAGTCTGGAGTAAATATAATTGATTGTTTTTAATTTTGGAACTATATTTTGCATGTAAGTTTTTGGAATTATATTTGTTTAGAAAACATGGTCTGAAAAGGGGATATTGGTATTGGGCATATTTTTCATCAAAATTTTAAATTGTTGAGTAGTAAAGAAATAGAGTAAAATTCGACTTTCGCATAAGAAATTTCTTAGAATACTTTCAAATTAGCTCAATGTTACAGAGATAATGGTAATAAGCATTTAATGAATCAAAGCAATCATTTTGAGAGACCATTCATCCACAGATCCCTTTTCTTCCAATGTCACCAACGATGAAGAAATATCTACAATGAGGTAATTTTATTTATTTATTTGGGGTTTTACATCGCTTTCAACACTGTGCAGGTTATATCACAATGGGTAGTTGGAAGGGCTGAGGAAACCAGTACATAGAGTTCGTCAGGGATGAGTACTGTAAACTGCCGACCAACGGCAAGCAACTACCAG
Organism: Sabellastarte sp. h YS-2021; assembly: GCA_964017235.1. Lineage (NCBI taxonomy): Eukaryota > Metazoa > Annelida > Polychaeta > Sabellida > Sabellidae > Sabellastarte > Sabellastarte sp. h YS-2021. The sequence goes on from OZ024937.1 coordinate 13,242,431, forward strand.
CTTTCTCACTTGAGGCCGTGCCGGGAATCAAACCCCGGCCTCAGAGGTGGGAGGAGAGAGTGTTACCACTCTGCCACCGTGGCCCCCTACAATGAGGTAAAGGTAAAGGAGGAAGAATTCAGATATAAAGTTCAATGGAATAATGATCTGGATATACCTTTTGATAATATGACATGGAAAAGATAAAAGATAATAACTTGATCTGATTTCAATATAAGTTAATACATAGAATACTTTTAACACACATAGTCAACTGAAGAAGAAGGGGGGAAGACTGCTGAGTGCATTACAGTCAAGATGATAGCTATAAATATTCAAACAAATTGGTTGATGCCAATTGGGGCTAGAGAGTGCAATTTGAAAATCCAGCACAACTCAATACGTCTTCTTTTGGAAGTGCTGTCAGTATCAAATTTTGGTGTGCACAACTGTAGCACACTGAACTGCATATGTTTATGGTTGTGTCCATCATTCTTGAAATGACGTGATACAGGTGTGATGAGTCCATCCTTTAGGACTGATGCTTTGTGCTCATACATCCTTTTCCTAAATGCTCTACTTGTTTCACCGACATAGTATTTATGGCATTTAGTGCAGGTAATCAGGTATATGATATTTGACAGTTCACATGTGATGTGTTTTGGTAAGTCTGTGGTGTTAAATGACTTTTTGGTAAAGTTACATTTCACACTGTCCACTTTTTTATCAAGGGGTAGTAGGTGCATTTGCCTAAGCGTGTGCAAATAGGTGGGTGTGGGTTGCTCTTTACTGATGGATTTGGGGGGTATTGGGTAGATGAGTTGGTCAAGTAGTCCCTTAGATTTGGGAGTCTCCTGAAGCCAACTAGGGGTTTGTCCAGGAATATGGTTGAGCAGTCTGGACTATTGGCGATGATGTTCCAATTGCTATTAATCATTCCCTTGATGTTTGGGTTCATGGGGTTGTAATCTGTAACCATGACTGGGGTTTTGACTGGTTGTTTTTCTATGACATCTAATAAGTCATCTTGTTTGTATTTAGAGGCCCTGGTGTAATGTTTCCTTAATGATTTCTCTGAGTTCCCTCTCTTAAGGTAATACTGAATAAGTTTTTCAGAATTTTGTTCAAAATCAATATCATATGTGCAAGTTCTTCTCAATCTTAAGAATTGGCCATATGGACCTTTTGTTTTGCTAGGTGGATGATGGGAGGAAGTGTAGTGAAGGTACAGGTGGGTATCAGTGGGTTTTTCATATAAGGTGGTATAGATTTCCCTATTATCATTTATTCTAACAGTTGTGTCTAGAAAATCAATTTGACTGTGGCTTGATTCATGGGTGAATTTTATGGTTTGGTGGATACCATTTAAGTAGGCGATAAATTCATTAAGATTATCTTCTCCATGGGGCCAGATCATAAATATGTCATCTATGAATCTAAGCCAGATCAGGGGTTTAAGTGGCCAGTTATTGAGAGCTTTTGTTTCGAACCTATCCATAAATAAGTTTGCATAGTTAGGGGCTACTGCTGTGCCCATAGCTGTTCCTCCAATTTGTAGATAATGGTCACCATTAAAATTGAAGCTCATAGAATGTAAGACTAGTTTTAATAGTCTTAATAGATGAGGTCCAATTTTTTGTTTGTCTGGGTCACTTCTTAGGTGCTCAGCTACGGCTATTAGCCCTTCTTGGTTTGGTATGTTGGTGTATAGTGAGCTAACATCCAAAGTTACCAGTAATGCATTTTCTGGTATGCAACCTAATTGCTTTATTCTGCTAATGAAGTGTTGGGTGTCTCTGACATAAGAATTTGTTTTTGGAACTTTTTTTTATGAGTTCGTCCACAAATTGCTTTGTGGCCTTTGTGGCCAGTGTAATAATGGGTACAAAAATAAATCAAGCCTAAGGCGACACATCAATAGTGCCCACAATAACAGGAGATTTGTATGTGGACACTGCCAAAAGGAATACATGAGGAAAGTTGACTTTGTGAAACACACCACCAATATCACCAACCCCTCATCCTAAATCAAGGCCCAGAAAATATTGATATCACACAAACCACTGCGCATGCGCAGAACCAACCATCTGCCTCAAACACCACCAATCACAGTATCTTAAACACCACTGCAGTATTAACTGGAGAAACAGATTGGACCAAGATCCTGCAACAGGATATGGAATTGAGCAGTGATGATGAGGATTCACCACTCAAGGTCTCAATTGGGATGACTACTGACATTCAAACACACCCTGATAAAACTACAGGATGCAATACTTTCCCACTTGGCATCTTGGATTTGGAACCCACTCAATATGTGACAACCCATAAATTCCCTGAAGATGTTAAAAAGACATTAACAATTAAATCCAAACCCACAACCCAAATAGGCTCTGTCCCTATATAATTAAATACCAATTCCCAGACCCAGACTGAGGAAGTTAAATGTGATTTATGTACTTATGAAGAACATCTCATTATTAAAAGGCAAAATTACATCATTGCTGATGCCGTCAAAAATACCAGTGGGAAGTACACACAGCCCACCAACTCTAGAGAAGACAGGCATAAAATGCCACTCCCAGGATCCACGAAGCACAAAGAATGGCTCAAAAAATTCCAGCCAGACTTAAAACCAAGAAGTCCAAGGGAATTTCAAAGACCAAAAAATTCACCAAGATTCGTGAACCCTGAAATCAAGATCAGTAGCACCCCCCAAACCACAGCTAGCAAAGTCAGTAAACCATCAGCTCTCACCATAGATCATGATACCTACTTAGCCATTTGCTCCAGGAAGAAGACTAACCCCACTTTGGTCTCATCCCCAAGAAGGATAATTTTACCGCCACCACCAGCCAATGGAGCATGGGAATACAGGACCACGATATATTAATCATGACTGTAACAGAAAGTCCTTATATTATTCTAACCTCAAATTTTTATTTTTATATACATCACTTATGAAAATAACTATTTATAATTTGTTTATTACATAACTACATCATGTTATAAATAACTGAATTTTATTATAGTACAAATAAAAGAATACACTCAAAGAACTGTGATATGTTTTTATTTGATGGATTATAAATCATACAAGAGATATATATGAACATCACAATAAACATAAAAAATAATACTATAATAAAAAGCAAAAATTGCTGATTTTATTTGGGTACACCCTCCTTTAAATAAGCTCAAGAAAGAGCTAGGATTTAATGACAATTTTTCTGATAAACTCAAATACATATATAGTAAATAAGTAACAAGTATCTTCAAATTGGTCAAGAAGGATACACCAATATCAGGCACCCCCCAGGACCATGTCCTCAATGCACCCCTCAAATACAGGTTCCTCTCTTTTGGAACCGGTTCCAGAACCGGGTATGAACCGGTTTGAACCGGGGGTACACCACAGGATCCCAAATAGTACTTCAGGGACCCCAGAAGCCTGTGATACCCATAGCCTCTGAAGAGACTGCACTAAAAATACAGTAGTCGAAATACAATTAATCTCAAGAGTTAATTATATAAGGCTGATCCACTTTATCATTGCCTGGTCTGTCAATTAGTAGGAAGCAGTTTTTTTTAGCATTTCTCACACAGTCAACTGAAAAGAATATCCATTGAGAAATCAGATACATGTAGATTTTCTCAATCCGATTCTAAAACATTTATGCACCTGTTTGTGAAATGTCAATGTGTGGTTGAGATATGGAAAGGTTTGAAAATTGTAACTTGAGGGAAATCAATAAAATATTCACCAAAGGATATAATCCTATAAAATGTTGTAAATAAATATGTACCAAATATATATGGGCTTAAAAATAAACTAAAGCGGATATATGACAAACAGTTATATTTTCACGCAATGTGTGAATATAGAGAAAAAATTGTAAATTGTTGTATTTCATTCTACATGTATAAACAAAACTAGATAATAAATGTATTAGACCAATTGTGGGTTTTAGTGTACCTTATCTGCTAAAATCATCTTGGGAGAGGCAATGAAAAAATTAGTAAAAGCAATGAATCAAATAGTTCATACCAAATATAGGGTCTGTATCTTTTTATCACACAAGTAGCTTTACAATGCAAAGATATTCATTGCAAACAACCAACTTTTTAAAAGTGAGTTTATACCTCTGTGTAAAAAGTACAATTTTTTTAAAATGTTTTGTTTTTGCGATATCTAATTTGTAACATTATTTACATTAAAATCATATATATATTTGCATGTTAGTTGAATGTAGTGCCACTGCTCTGGTTATGCCAGGAGCTGTATGTGATACTCTGTGTGATCAGGAAACTCTTCAACATCAGTCACACGAAATTGGGCACATGATGGATGAACTACCTCCAGTAAATCAGGGCCATTTATAGAATATGGCACAATATCATGAGGACTCCAAAGAGACATTTTTGAGTTGTTGATTACAAACAAGGCATTCAAGCAATGCTTTCCTTGGAATGAAAACCCTATGGCCTGGCTTTTGACCCTTGTACTTGAGGTGAATGGAAGCCAGTGAAAAATTTTACCTCTTTGGTAAAGCTTGGCCTGATTTGGTGGTAGCGTTAGACCATGAAAGGTTGTCTCTTGAACACATTCCAGCTTGGTCCAATGAAGGAGAACAGCTGTCAGAAAAGAGAATACAAGGACAGTAACAGGTCATCACTCACCAGGAATTCTGATTCAGAAGCTCTTCTTAAAGTAGCATTCACTTGTTTGTACACCTGATTGCAAGTGTAAATCCAAATCAATCTCTCTTTCAAATCATCAGCAGATGATGCTTCAGCCACATAATCAGCTACCATCTTGTCAAAGGGGTAGAGACACTCCCTGATGGTATGTTGTACATACTTCCAATCCCTATCTAAGAGCTTGTACATTTCTTCAGTGAGGTATAGAAAAGATCCATTCTCAAGCTTCAGGCTACTCACAATATCATGTCTAAGAAAAGAAGAGGCCAAATCATAATAGGGAATACCATTTTCCAGAAATGCATATCCTTGATCCATTGGAACAAGTGTTACCTCTGTCTTGCTGGAATCATTTTGGTTGTGATGCAACAGCAGCTCTTGACACCCACATCTTTTGTCTTTAGCCAACTTAAGTGGGGTCATACCTGCCCCACCGTCATTGTTGAGATCCCTCTTTGCCTTGATCTCAGCATCGCATGTTTCAAAGAGTAACAGTTTTTTCACAGCATCATGATTATTTTGAAACACTGCCTGGTGTAATGCAGACCATGCTCTCTTCTGTGGTATAGCATTGATAATGTAGGGTTTGCTGTCAAGGATCCTAAAAGCCTCATTCCATCTGCCATGCTTGGCACTGAGAACAAATGTTAAGGTATCTTTATGGTCTTCTGATATTCTCTGCTTTGTTGACAGTGTAAATATAACCTATCAACAGAAAAATGCATTTTTACTCCAATACAGTAGCATTCAAGTTTTCATACTAGATATTTTTCTTATATTTCCTGTAAGCAATAAATGTGACATAGCAAACAACTTTTAATGTATAGAACTTACTCTCAATGTTTTGATATATATCAGGGAACACTTCAGTGTAGTATAGCAATATGATTGTGTTATCTATTGCCAGACTTGATCTCATATACAGCTTCCTTGGCAATAGCAAACCTGTTGCAAAGAACTGATATATATTTCGCAAGGGATTAAACCTTTAGTTTTTTTTTCAATTAATCTCCTATTTTGGAAATAAAGTGTACTGTCATATCATGTTTAATATTTGATGAACATTTTGATTTTACCAATACAACATGCCTGACATTATATTTATTTATATATGCATTTATCTACTGATTCTAAAAGCTTAAACATAGCTTTTGTGGCCACTGTAGCTCAACATTCGAAGTAAGGAAGAATAATACAAAAATAAACTCTCTTGATTACACTACTCAGGACAAAGTGCTCAAGCCTTCTCTCTTGATTACACTACTCAGGACAAAGTGCTCAAGCCTTAGATTGTCTCTGGTTTAATATTACCAGCCAAATGATGCAGATAGGTTGGTTATCGATATTGTGAGAAACATGTTTACAATGGACCTGGATATGATGATAGTTTAAATAGTAACCTTACATACAAGGCAATCAGTTTGAACAAACTACCATATATTTCATCTCTCATCAAGCATATTGTGGCCTCACATGGGGTCACCACCTTTTGGTGTACTCAGCCAGACCAAATCAAACACATACTTGTTTATCAGTAGAAATAAAGTAGGATCTTAAACCTTTCTGTTGTCATTCAAAGTTCCAACTACTTTTTCCTTCTCTCAAGGGATCCGCTGTATGTTTGGTATATCTTCTGGTTCCAAAGGCTCAAACATAGTTTCCGTGGCTTCAGGAACTGAAAGTTATATCGGGAAAAAGAGAATAATGCATATATATATGTTTCAGAGGAATCGGCAATTCCACTAGTAAAGATCTTAATTGAGGTTTCAACCCTTAAATAGTGGACTATAGTCTCCACTAGTGAAAAAATCTGATAGTAATTTCCACTAGCAGAATCATCAATTCCTCTGATTCAGATTCACCACTGTGACATATATTGATATGATACTGATAGTAGTGACACTGACAGAAAAAACATACACATTTGAAAGTGCAGAAACTTTTTTCAATAAATAAAAACTAGTTTATAAGAAGACCACCACAGGGTAGGATCTTCCATCTAAATGTTAGAAAAAATATGAAGTTTCATCAAACCCAGGTGCCATGAACAAGTACCAGAGCAAATTTATAAAAACTGTCTAACTTTAATATGTTTATAAGTGATTAACACAGACTCAAATTGTCACACCAACCATAAAAAGTAGGTTGACAACATATTTCAGAAAAATGCTCTGCAATAGATTTATAGTTACAAATGATTTACTCAAAGCTGAAATATCAAAGTAGCTCTCACTCAGTTAGCCATGCAACTACAGCTATGAAAATATGCCATAACACAGACCATCAAATAGTATGTAAATAATATATTTGAAGAAGAACCTCTATATTGAATAGTTATGAAGTTTACTAGTGATTTACTCATTGGGAAAATGAGCTATTAATCTGTTGAAATCATAGCTACAGCTCTGGCAACTTGCCATGACAAAGAATATCAAAAGTGGGTGAAAAACATATTATTCACAAAAACACTCTAAATTTAATAGTTTTGTAGTTATAAGTCATTTGCTCAAAACTGAACTTTCAAAGTAGGTATTACACAGTAAGCCATGAAGCTATAGCTCTGAAAATTTGTCATGACACAGAACTGATTATCAAAACATAGCTGAAGAACATATTCACCAAACAAATGTAACTGTAACAGTTATAAAGAAATAAAAAAGCTATTTATTTATTTCAATCACTGTTAAAAAAATATCTGTTGACAGAGACGTCTAAAACAGATACCACTTTGTTGGCACAGGGAAAACAGCCCAACAACATTTTATGCGAAATGCTCTTAATGCAACCATAAAGGAGTTATAAGCAATATACTCAAAGTAGCTACTAGTGCTATTACTGACCTAGCTATGAGCCTGCATCTACAAAATCAGCAAAAATAAAGGACATAAGAAACTAAGCCAAAATCATTTTTAACGACACCATACAGATAAGAGAAAACTTTGTGACGCATACAGGCACAAAATATAATCTCTCGCCCAGTGTGAGTCAGCTGACATATATTTCAGAAAAACTAATAATTTTGTTTTGCAGTTTTTATGGCAAATGATTTGTCCATCGTTTAAAATGGAGTCAGAAAGTACTACTGTAAATAGTAAGTCATCTTGATTTATTTATTTTATATATTTATTTGGGGTTTTACGTCACTTTCAACACTGTACAGGTCATATCACGACAGGTAGTTGGACGGGCAGAGGAAACCAGTACATACAGTTCGTTAGGGTTCTGTACTGTAAACTGCCAACCAACGGCAAGCAACTACCAGCTTTCCCACTTGAGGCTGTGCTTCAGGCGTGGAAGACTGTGATTGGTCAAAAGTAGACCAACCAACCACCATAAGCCATTATTCTCCGAATGTTATGTTGGATGCAATGGAACTGAAACCGAAAAAAATCACCCAACCATCTTGACAGTCATCCCTTATACAAGTAAATTTGAAAACGTCTGTTTTAAGAACATAGTACCATTTGCCTATGTTTTCTGAGCATCACAGTACAAAAGGATAACTTCCCAAATAATATATAGAAAAAACATCAGATGACAATATTCATGAGTGATATCTTTTTCTCAAATATGTCTTCAGAGGGGGGTGAGTGTTTTACTATAATTATCATAAGACATTTTGTATGCCACCTCGGGCCTTCCTGAGGCTTCCTGAGACCGATCTGACCTTAATCCCAGGGTTCAATACCGATTCAGTATTCCAGTATTTCCCCTTCATTTTACCTTTTTTTCACCGACTGTCCACAATTAAGGGTCCCAGACAGGATCGGGGCTTAGTCCTTTGGTGGAACAGGGGCATTAGGTTCCACAGGTTTGGAGATTAAACACATGGATACCTGATACATCTGCCAAGGTATGTAGCAATAACTAAATGGGGGAAATCTTGATTATTTTTTTCCATATGGTAATCCTAATTACTGTCAAAATTTAATGGATTCTAAGCTTAACCAAGACCCATCTTTTAAATTTTTTTTCAGGAAGATCCAACCAGTAGTATTTTTTTATAATCCTATTAACAAGCAAATGGACAAATTGTCATGAAAATAATATCTCTTTGGTGGAAGTATAAGGACCATATTTAAAAATATAATGCAAAAAGGCTGTCCTGTATATAGAGTACTAAAATTAAATAGAAAAATAATTTGTGATTTGTCATTTTGTGCATGAATTTTTCTGCAATTAAACGACCAGAATTGGTAAAAAAACACATTTCTAACATACTTGTAGATCGAAAAGTCAGTGGGGTATTAATGAAATTTTTTTCACTTGCTGACCTTAGTTATCCGTGCTAAGGCAGCACTGCTATATACAACTTAGCTATATCCCGCTCTGTATATCCCCATATATAGGGCAAATACAGCTTGTGGTGGATAATAAAATGTTAACTAACTATCAATCATATTTGGAGCTTAGTTGCCTGTTATCATCTAGAAGTCATTGATGCTTGGTTTGTTTGGCTGAAGCAGCTGATTGTTCCTAATGGACACAACTCTCAGCAACTCCCAGCAGCTGAAGCATGTGCTAAGACTGGATCAGCCATGCCTGTGTTATGTATGTGTGTCATTTATTATGTTATGTCCATGCTCTATCACTCAAAATGTTACTATTGTTGGGACTAAAACATGATGATGCTAATTCTGTCCATGGCATTGTGTGTGTTAAAATTTAAATTTACATTGTACAATTTATGTGGTGCCATTTTAATCTGTAATTATCAATGTAACTACATACACTTGGCTGTTGCTAATTTCTCTTTATGATACATCATTGTAACTAACATGTAAATGATCAGTGCTTTATTTTTCAACATTAGATCCTCATGCCACCTGTCTACTTTATCACTTGTATTTTGACGACAGTGGGAGGGGAGGGGGTTGCATTTGGGGATTGAATAATGTTGTTCATTCAGGAAATTGGTGCACATAACACAAATGACTCAGATATTTTGCTGAATATTGTTTATCACATATATCATGCATTTTTTAAACATAAAATACCTTTTAGCATTAATATCACTTAAATATTACTTACCCGATACTTTAATTTGAAAGGGAGGTCTATATTATGAATTCCTAGTAATGTGCGTACATCAGACTATCATATTTTGGTGAATAAAAAGCTACATTCTCAGGTCCCACCAACAAATTGTAAGATATTTTTTAAATTATGCCAAACATCATAAATGTGACTACTAAAATAGTGTACAGACTCAGAGGGGGTATAAATCACATGGATATATAAGCACAAATTGAACTGACAGTAAAAACAAAACCAGTACATATAATAAGTTACAACATTGAAAGTCAAATCGAGGCCAAGACCCGGTTATAAGCAACCTTTTAACCACAGATGACTCTCTATGGAAGGGAAAAAGTCCGAAGGTCAAGGAAAGGTCAAAAGGCTGGGTGGCCAATCAAGGTCACAAGTATAATATACATTCATACAACGACCACATTGCTTCCAAGTGAAGATAGTTTATCTTTTCAAGTTGAAAGGTGTTAATTGTCACAATACCATGGACTCCTGTTTAGACACTTATCTAATTTTGACATTAGGTGATGCTGTCATTATGCTTTGAAAACATGACTAGGTATTTTAGTCTTTTTAGTTGCCAGTAAATGTGTGATTAATGACATGAATCAACAATTCCTTTGATGTATTTTAACATATTTAACTCCATAAAGGAGGTTAGATCCTTGGTTAGGCCATACCCACAAAATATTTCATAAAGATATGTTTATTACTTTTGGCGTTATTGAAAACAGGCAGACTAACCGGCAAACCAACACACTCCAAAAACATGACCGCCTGCATGGGTGTATTAAAGGGTGCAATAAATAGATACATAGTTATTTTACTGACATTGTGTTTTAATAGCAAAGCAGAAGTATAAGATCCACAAGTATAAGATATACACAAACACTTTGTCATACAGGCTGAAAAAGAAATGTGTATATGAGAAGAGGAAATTGGTTTGAAAGGACGAAAATATCCATTACACTAATCAATGTTTATAAAATAGCCTGTCTGGATTCCCTAATTGTCACTAGTTATTTTGTAAAGTGGCGAATGTGTTCACACTTTCATTTCCCGAGAACCACAAATTCATCAATTGCATCACTATTCCAAAATAAAAATTAACTGCATATGGTGCATATAAGACAGGAAATCAAAAACAAAACAACAATGTGTACAAATAATGCAAGAGAGTTCTGAAACCCTGAAGTACTGCCTACCTAGCTCAACAGAAGTTGTGCGATACACTCTACAAGTCTCCCAAAGGCAAAGAAAGAATACATCTACGATAATATGAATAATGTATTTTTTAACTGTATGACATTATCACAAGTAAACACCAAATTACAAGGGTCAAGGTGAAGTCAGGACAGGCCTCTGTCACAAGTCAAAGTGCACATGTCTTGGTGACCTCTTCATAGGTCAAGCAAAGGTCAAGACCTTATAAAGAGCAAATAAAACTTCAAGCATGCAAATACAAGGGTGAAGGTCCCCCAAGGGCATATAAAGAGACGCAGGGGCGGATCCAGCCTTTAAGTAAGGTGGGGGTTCACATGAGAGTAAGGTGGGGGTTCACATTACACATACCATAACTAAGGGGGTTGGGGCATGCCCCCCAGGAAAAAAAAAATTTTTGGTAAAAATATAGTGCATTTCCTGTAAATTTAACACCACTCTCAAGAAATAATTTTGTACTTTGGGTTGAACCCCTTTACATTATTTTTCAAGGGGGGGTTCAAGCCCCCTGATCCTCCCCCCCCCCGGATCCGCTAGTGAGACGTTATGTCAAAAGTCAATTGAACAACTAAACCCCCTGACATATAAAGAAAGATGTTGCGTAAATATCATAAAATAAAATAGAAAACTTCCCGAATGACATATTCAGAAGCAATAATCTTCATGAGTGATATATTTTTTCTGCATATCTTTTATGAGGGATGTTTTATTTTTATTATCTGCCATTTTGTATGATTTATGGATTAAATAAGGTGAATATTGAATGAGAAAACGTCAAAGAGGCTGTCACAAAGCATGGGCAGTGGTGAACATAAAAACTTCAATCTTTAACGTGTAATATCTCAGTCATTTCTGTATGGATTTTTATGCAACAAACATGAGCAGCAGCATTGTAGGGGGACCTTTCTAATAATATATAATACATATTTGTAGGTAATACAGTTGTTGAGATATAAGTGAAAAAACGGAAGTTACTGAAACTTATTATCAATGGTAGGAAGGCGCCGCTCTGTATATCCCCCTATACAGATCAAATATGGAGCGTGGTGGAAAACCAAACAGTTGTAGGTGATAAGCCTGTGACACAGTATCCTAAATATAAAAATGTTTTAATATAACTAAAAAGAAGTTTAATAACATCAGCAATCCCAGTTTAATATGAAGAATTAAGGAACATAATGCATTGTGAAAACATACAGCAGAGCATTATGGCATTGCAAAGTTACTAATTGTAAATAAAAATAATTTTAGAGTGAAATGAATGATGCTTATAGGAGATAAACTTGTAACCTAGTGAACTGTTATACTGCTGTAATAAAACTGGTAACAATCCTGATAACATGAGTAATATATTGCTTTCAAAATACTCATTAAAATTTAAGATACATACTACATTGTGAAACATAGAAGAGAAAACCATCATATAGCAACGTTAGTAATAGTAGGTCTAATGAATGTCACATATGTAGCAATTTAGGGCCAGTAGTTTAGTATTCTACAAATAAAAAATAAGAATTGTCTCAATATTGAAATAATTTCTTATACATGCAACTTCACATGGTCCTATAAGAGTATATCATGGAAAGCAGAAGGGTCACATAAGGGATAACTGTGTAAACGTAATCACTCAGGGTTAGTTAATGAATTCTGTTCAACTTCCCAACCTTTTTGGCCACCAAAGCTGGGGTCCCTATACACATCCTTTAGTTTGAATTTTTCTACAGGAGGTGATTAATGCTCCTGCTCACCTCCCCAGCAACTCCCTTCATTACACCTTCTCACAGGTTATGTGCTTCTCTCCACTACACTACTTCTAGTCACGTGATGTGGTCTATTAAGTTATTGTAACCAATTATTGTATTTTATGTGTTTTAGCTCTCCCCCAACAACTTATCATCATTGTTCTCCTCCACCTTTAACAACTTATCCTATTTGTCAACCATTCTATCACTTTAACCTTCCTCCACCTCTGTCGATATCAGAGTAATTGGGACAGCACCTTAAGTTAATAGAACAAAAATAAACTTTTTTGTTTTCTCTACTCAGGACAAAATGCTCTCGTCTTAGATTATCTGCAATTTAATAGGACCATAGGACTGGTGAGATTTATTTATTTATTTGTTGTTTTACGTCACGTTCAACAGCCAGGGTCATATTGCGATGGGTAGTTTACAGGTGAAGGAAGCCAGTGCATACTGCACTGTAAACCACCGGGCATCGGCAAGTAACCACCAACTTTCTAAAATGAACCACCCAGCCCAAGATTCGAACCGGCGGCCTCAGAGGTTGGAGGTGAGAACTCTAACCACTACACCACCGAGCCCTCCGGATTAATGAGAAACATGTTTACAATTGAACTGGATATCATCATACTTTAAGTACAACCTTCTTACATGCAAGGCAATCAATTTGAGGAAACCACCAACCACATCTTTCTTCTCTCATCAAGCATATAGTGCCCTCACATAGGGTCACTACCTTTCGGTGTACTCAGCAAGACCAAACAAACACAAAAACATACTTGTTTATCGGTAGAAATAAAGCTGGATCTCAAACCTTTCTGTTGTCATTCAAAATTCCAACTAGTTTTTCCTTCACCCAAGGAATCCACTGTATATTTGATATATCTTCCGGTTCCAAAGGCTCAAACATAATTTCTGTGGCTTCAGAAGCTGAAAGTTATGTAGGAAAAAGGAATAATGCATATATATGTACATATATGTCACAGTGGAGACTCCAATTCAGAGGCATCTGCAAGTGGAGATCCTGATTGGAGTTTCCAGTAGTGGAGAATTATGATCCATTATTTAAAGACTATAATCACAGCTTCCTCTGGGGAAATTATAAAACTGTTGTAAGTAATTTCCCTGTTCTAGAAAGCTGAGCAAATACTGGGACAAAGAAATTGAGCACTTTATTGCATCAACTTGTAATTGTGGTAATATGAATAACATATAAAATCTTATAAATGTGAATGAAGTATTTCCTTAAATTCTGAATTTGTTTTTATTTATGTTCATGTTGTTGTTTATATTTATATAATTTAAAATTTCAATAATTTCAATAATATTTTGCTTTATTAACTATTACATTAATTACTGTAAACACTCCTGTAATCTTACTTCCTGATGTGGGATTAAGTGGAGTAAGGTGGAGAGTCAAAGAAATGCAATAAATTTTTGATCTACTGGGAAATCTCACCAGTGGAGTGTCCAATCAGAGTTTCTCCTAGTGGAAATTGTGATTACCATCCTTAAATAATGGATTATAGTCTCCACTAGTGAAAAAAATCCGATTGTGATTTCCTCTAGCAGATTCATTGATTCCCCTGATTCAGAGTCTCCACTGTGACATATTGTATGATATTCAAATGAGTGACACTGACAGTATATATACACACACAAAACACACACACAGGAACTTTTTTAATAAATAAAACTAGTTTATAACAAGACCACTTCAGTGGTAGAATCTCCCATAAGAGATCAGACACTAAATGATAGAAAAAATATGAAGTTTCATTGACACATCACATCCAGGTGACATGAACAAATACTAGTGGAAATATATAAAATTGTCTAATTTTAATGTTGTTACAAGTGATTAACACATAATAACAATAATGTCACACACTTACCGTCAAATTTGAATAATTTTTGAAGTTACCAGCTATCAACATGGACCTTTAAAACAGGTACGACCTTGTGGGCACAGAGAAAGCAGACAAAAAATATTTCATGTGAAATGATCTAAATGCAACCATTAAAGAGTTTTAAGCAATTTATTTAAAGTAGTTACAAGTGCTTTTACTCACTTAGCTATGAGCCTGCATCTGTAAAATCAGCAAAAATGGAGGACATAAGAAACTAAGGCCATGCACTTTAGAGAAAACTTCGTGACACATACACAAAATTAATATAATCTCCCACCCGACGAGAGTCAGTTGACATATATTTTACAAAAAACTAATATTTTTTTTGAATTTTTATGTCAAATGATTTCTCTATATTTTGCAATGGAGTCACAAAGCACTACTGAAAACAGTAAGTCATCTTGAAGCCAAAGATGAAGATGAATCATATAATATTCATGCTACACAGTCATATTATACATTGTCTTCTTCATTCAAGATATATTTTTTTCATAGATTCTAAAATGTCATTTAGGACGTTTTTTCCTGTTCCAATGTGCAATTTATTTGTGTAGCACAGAACGTCTTTAATGACCATCTTTCTTTGTACAATACCTATTTTGAGAGTGAAGTTCCAATCTTTGAGTTTTTCTTTTCTAAAGCCTTCAACACACTCAGTTTATCTGAAACACGTCTATTTGCTAGAGCTGCCCTCCATATAGTTGTAGCGTCATCATCTGGCAGTTTTAACTTATCACTGTACAAATCTTGCTGCTCAAGTGGAACATGCCAAGCAGATTTGATGGTTTCTTTTATGGAACAAAGAGGCTTTGAACTATCTGTGGAGATTTTCAACACCTTCCCTCTAAATTGCACGCGGATCATCACCTGAAAAAGGAAGTAATCCCCTTTCACTATCAAGACAGTAACTTTGGTGTAATAAAAGATTAAAGCCATCTGGAATGAAGTAACACAAAAGAAAAACTACCCTCTTATCATAATGCACGCATGTATGATATATCAACTATTCTGTTTATTTTGAGTTCCTATTGAATACGTAACATTAATACATTTCCACATACAATGCTAAGTATGATGTATATGAGATCAAAATTTCTGATTACATCCTGTTGAACAGCCGGGGTCATATTGGGTCAGGTCTTCGGCACTATCACTTGTGGGAGTCAAACCCACACAAAGATGACAGCCTGTGATTAGATGTCAAACATGCTAAAACCTAGATCAGTAAGGAACTCCTTGTCTGCACTTATGAATGTAAGTGAAGTTATTTCAATTGCTCGTAACATACCATTATATCAGTTGCCATGGAAATAGTGTAAGCTACATCAATATATACAAAATGTAAATAAAAGGGACACTTTTTATCTAAGAATAACTGTCATACTCACATGTCTATATTCTTCCCCGCTCTACGTTATTTCTGTGGTGACTGACACTGCAAAATGAACAAAAAACCCTGTCACTTTAGGTAAAGTCATGTGTTAACAAGGTTTAAATGGGGCAATTCTTCATGATTAATGTGTGGTTAGCAAGCTGCTATTGGCTAAACACTAGAATCTTTTCTACAGATAACCCATTTCTGTAGCTCAAATACCTACAGTGGGGATGTTTGGACTGTATTTGTAAGTGATAACGAATGAAAAACAAAATAGGATACAGCATCTTAATTCACCATAATGAACCCTTTTCTGTATCTCCTCAACAGGGCATATTTATAATGTATTCAAAATGTAATGAAAGTGAAAGTAGGCTTAAATCAATCAATTCATCAAACAATGTTTAGCTTCTCTGATGAAATGGTCACAAATGTTCCCACAAAATGAGTATACATACAGTTATTGCAAACGAGACTTGGTGATGACATAACATACATTTTTCAGTTGAATTTTTATGAAAGATATGATAGGCCAAACGATGTCAAAGTTAAACTTTTACACTCTGTCCAACAGTCAAGATCATATTGGGACAGGTACACAGTATTGCCACTTTTGGAAACTTGACAATAAAATCATTTGCAACTGATGCACCTCTCAGCCTGAAGTTGTGGGTTCTAATCTAGCCACAGCATGGAAGTTAGTAGTTGTCTTCCAATGGTTGAGGGCTTTCTGTACAGAATCCGACAAAAATGTTGTGCACTCTCAATCATAATTTCATCTATTAAATGTTTTTGAATCTGACTTCATTACATCAGTACTAAGTCAAGCAAATCCATACAACTGCTAATAGGTTAGACTCCCAAAAATGATAGTGATGAGGGCCTGTCAAAATATGGCCCCGGCTAGAGAATGGGAAGTAAAACCAAAACTTTGAACTTTCAGCTTAAACTTCTAACAATAAAAATGAAGATGAGTGTAATCCCCCATATTTTGTGTATTGTTAACATTTATTCAAATGGCAGAACTGTAAAAGTTCACATGAGAGAGTAAAGATAGTTTTTAACAGTTTAAAACATCTGAACTGGCTTTGCTTACACTGTAACAATATTTCATTCCCTGCATGACTCACACATGACACCATTACTTGTTGACAGAGCCTGAAACCTAAATTTTTACTTTTTCCCTGACACAAACAATATCCTGCCTTGTCAGAAGACACATGATTGTTTATGCCTTTACCAATACTACAATATATAACATGTAATCCCAAGAAATACATTCACTTGCACCTGTGTATAATATTAACCCACTTGAGCTGCAGATAAATACTAACTTGCACTGCAAATTTGGAGGACAGTGTACATACCCTAATTTAATATGACACAAATTGATCCATCCACTTTAATTTTAGAGGTAAAATTACAGGTTGTTAAGACTGTGAGGGAAAATTGTAAACCAATTAGTATTATCCATTTACAGACAAGTATTATGCAAATAGCAATCATTTACATGGCAGTTCATTTTATGGCACCACTAAAGTTCTGTTAACATTTATTTTTACATGGATTAACCCAAGAGAAACTAATAGAATAAGGAAATCAATATCTTCATTTGTAAATATTTTGCTACAACGAATCCCCGGCCTGTTTCTCTGGTGATTAAGTATGCCCTTACTCAAATGGAGATCTCTTTGAACAGGGAAAACCCCATTAATATCTAAATCAATTCTTCAATAGATTTGCGAGCGCATAATCCACTAAGCCTCGAAATCAAATTGATCACAAACAAGGAAGTCCTTCACATGTAAATTATATATATATATATTTAGCACTTATTTAGCATTTGTTTGAAAATTATATTGGTCGGGCCTTTAAAAAACGAAAGTGAAATCATCATGTTCACTAATTCAGATCCAATGTGAAGAAACAAGCAAAGTGATCAGCAAAACAGCAAATTTGTGATAACTAGAAATCATTCATAGATTGTAGACCTTCTCCAAGGCAACCAAATATCCCCATATCGTAATTTTACCCAAACGATGCTATTTTATTTTAACCTTCATGATCCAGTTACATAACCATGATGAGATTTATTGAAAATGGGACAATTAAAGATTTGGGATTTGCACATACACAGATCACTAGCAAAATTCTTTCTTTGATCAGTCCATACCGACATAGAATATTTCAAAAAGATATGTTCATTAGTTTATAGTATATGTGAATTCTAATTCTAATTCGGCTTTTATAGCGCTTAATCTTCACTGAGTAGTGGACTCTAAGGTGCGACAAGACAATAGCAATGTGCAAATTCAAAATCCAGGGACAGAAATAGGTCAGCACCACGGAGAAGCCATAAGAGAAAATGAGCTAAGGAGGATATGCCTTTGCGTAGAGATAGGTTTTGAGCTTGAATGTGAATGCACACAGACAAACAAACAGATGCACACGTAACCCCTTGGTGGACATGATGAACAAGTAAATAAATAGCAATTCCCAAATAAGAATGACTCAAACATCTGTAACAGCGCATTTCATTATCATCATATGTCATCAACTTAATCTACAGTGCAAAAATTGTGAGCATTTACAAACAAAGCAGCGAAATATCATCTACAGCAGTTAGAAGTTGTATAATGATAACAGAAAAGTACATATTTCACCAGTGCTGATACAATACTAGTTATACCGGGACACAGAGACTGGATCATACTGGAATTACTGTATGCTACTTCCTATTCTTGTCCAAATTCTTGTCCAGATTGTATCCGAGAAACAATAATGCATAGGGAGTTCATACTTGGTATTTTTTTGCAGTTTTAGGGATGAAACATAATGGTGTAACCTTGAACTAATGTTTGACCTTGCTGTAGTGACCCTCATTTATAACCTTGTCCAGCTATATCTTGGAAACAGTAAAGTATAGGAAGTTAATATTGGGCAGACACATTGGTTTTGTGTGAAAGTGTGTAGTATCATAGCTTGGCCTTGATTTGACCTTTGACGTTGCTGTAGTAACCCTAATCCTTAACCTCTTGCCTGGGCAATATCAGTTGATAATTGGCAGGTATATTGATTGGGAATATATGTGTGGAATGTCAAACTGTAACCTTGATTTGACCTTTGACCTTGTTGTAATGACCCTGGCTATTAGGATCTTGTCCAGGCTATATCTCCCAAACCAAAACGTGGGGGAAGTTGATACGTGGCATGGATATTGGACGGAGGCTGTAGGTGAGCATTATCATGGTGACACCTTGATTGGATCTTACGTATTACTGTACTAATCCTGACATTGTCCAAAATATATCAGAAGATGATACTTGGCAGGTATATTGCTTGGGAGTGTAGGTGTGCGATGCTACTGTTTAACCATGATTTAATCTTTGACCTTGCTGTAGTGACCTCAACTATGAAAATCTTGTCACAACTGTATCGAAAAATAACTGGAAGTTGTAGGAGTTAATTAACACATCCGTTCATAAATTTTACAGTTTCATAACTTTTACTTTAAAAATTAATGGTATCATCTTGCTACTAAATTGTCTTGTTTTGATGCTTTGTTTATGCATGCATTTTCTATTCCATAAATGTTACTTCTTGTTCACCTTCTATATTTAAAAGTACCCAAAGCAAATTCCCTGGGCTAGGTAGTCTATTTGACATAGTTTTATTGTATTGTAATAAAAACTTTGGAGACATTCCTTCCATTTAGTGAAAACTGTGTTTACATCCAAGCATATTATATCAGGCTGTCTTGTTTCAGTTTACTGCATTGGGCACTGCATAATACATAGAATATATTGAAATTGTGCACAATAAGCACAGCTTATGCCGTGTTTTTACAGAAATGTTATCTCTGATGTAATTAGGTCATGATCTGGGAGGATGCATTAGATTAAGCAAGCATAAAATCACTATTAAAGATTAATTTTTACTTGGTCACAATGGAATTATAAATGCTTCACAGTTCTAACCTGTTAGAACATAGGTCAGACATTGACACTGAGCGATAGCAGATCAGAAAAGTCTATAAACATGGCCAATATTTCACAATATCCAAGATAATGTTTTAAAAAGTAAGCTTGTCAGACATTGCAACATAAAGGCATGTAATAAAACGCAAATTAGAAAATCCAGATCTTTGATATTTTTTTTTTTGTATCCAGATCAGTCGGTGATCCGGATTCAGTCTGAAAATTTAATGAGATTTTAGTTGGACCAAGACCCATCTTATTTGTTCATGAAGATCCAACCAGCAGTAGTTGCCTTATGCTTTTAACAAACAAGCAGACAAACAGATAAACAGTCATGGATTTAATACCTCCTAGGCGGAGTTAATAAGAGGAGGGCGCCACAAACTCACAGTGATAACATAGTGGCCTACCATCAATGAGGACAGTTTGAATCTGGGCCAGAGCTTAAGTGGTAAAAGTGACAGTTTACAGTACAGACGCTTGAACAACCATACATACTGGTTTATTCTGACTACCTGTCACAATATATAAGCAACAGAAACACTTTAGGTGTGACACAAATCACAAAATAGAAAAGAATTGAACATGCGGAGCATCAAGTAGTTTCCCACAATGTGGTTCTGTATCCAATGATTCTGTTCTATTCTAACCTATTTAAGCACTTAATTGTTGCACAAGACAAACTCTAAGGTGCAAAACAAGAAACCTTATTACAGACATAGCAAGGTAGATACCAAAGAGAAGCCGGAGGTATGAATCTGAGAGCAGTTTTATGTTTTTCTTTCTGCAATGTATAAATCATAAGCTGAAAGAGATACAAACGAAAGAAAAACAAAAATGCTTCAATCATTAACACAAAGCTAGATGGTAAAGTCAGCTAATAATACTGTAATGCAAACTAGCTGTAAACTCCACTAGTCATAATGTAGTCATATTAAAATAGGTGTTCTATAAGAGAACTTTGAGCATCAAATACAAATAACACAACAACTAATTACAGTATAATGTGGCCATAAGAATTAATATCTCATCGGATATTGTCCCGATCATGCACACTAAGTACATAGCAAGTTGGTAAAATTAGAAGAAGTAAACGGAAGACTGATTTGATGTGCTTATTAAATACAAAAAAAAGAAATAATAAGAATAATAAATTATACTCTTTGAGAGAATCAGTTCCCAGAAGCGTCACTGTGTATGAATAAATTTATCGGTGAAGTACAGAAATCATTTTTGCATTATAGGACTCACAAAATTATCAAGGAGAGACATAAAACAGAGTAAAAAGAAATGCAATGAATGCTTCACTATCAAAGAAATGTAAAACAAGAGCACTACTATGAGAGCCGAATGCAGACATTGTAAACTTTTGGTGCATGATTGGAGCAGAGCGATGCTTCAGAATCAAGGATATTGACCCGATCATGCTTACATTTGAACCAGTTCTCTCTGGTAACTGTTATGATGCTCCCTTATGATACAGTAATTTTTGAGTTATGCTGTAAACAAACAAGAGTATTTAGAGGCAAGCTGAGTACTTATTTTTCAACATTTTTGCTAAATATGTTATTTAGTCTCTTAGAACCTCTGTTCTGCTTATAGAGCATTTTAGGTGATTGATTTCATATCGCCCATGCTTGAATTATGACCAATGGGAGCTAATGAGGACGATTTTAACAATTCCAGTGACATTGACCCAATCATGCCCAAATTTGAACCAATTCTTTCTTGTAACAGTTCTAATGCTGTCTGAAAAATACATAGTGATCCATGCTGTGGTTTTGGAGTTATGCTGTGAATAAACAAAGTATACAGACTGAGTATCATACTTTGCAAAATTTTGCAAAGTAGCAAACTTGCAAACAAACAAGCAAACTAAAAGAGTAATATACTTTGGAAAAAGTTTGCAAAGCAACAAACAAATAAGAGAACTTGGAGGGGAGCTGTGTGCAGACTTTGCAAAATTTTTGTGCAGGGCATTAAATAAATGATCTCATTGATATGGTAACTAGCTTAAAATTGCTCCAGAATCAAAACTTTAACCCAATCATGCCTAAGTTGAACAAGTTCTTTCTCTTGTAACAGTTCTGGTGCTCCCTAAGAAATTACAAAACGATCTGTGTAGTAGATTTGCAGTTATGCTGTAAACAAACAAATGTACAAACAAACATGCAAACGGAAGGGGTAATATACTTTGCAAATATTTTGCAAAGTAATATAATCAGAATTCATCATGGTGTGTCTCTCCGAGTCCCACGTAATCGTCTGCATGTGGATCATTTTGTTGATTGTAAGCATCTTTTTAATAGTTCCACATATACTTAAATTGAACTAATCTTTTGATTAAAATATGGATTCACACAAGTGAAAGCTATAAATGTATGTAATGCAGTGTTTCCACTGGAACCGACAGGCCCATAACTATGCATTTTTGGAGGGTCGGGACCAATGTTTACATGGTTGGTTAGGGTTGGTTGCAAGTTCCCTGCCTGTCTTGGAGAGTCGACCGTTACCGACTCTTATATCTGACCCTAACTTCAGCCCCCCTAGCAACAGGCCTATCGGTTAAGTTAAGGGCCTATCAGTTACACTTCCGGGCTTGTCTGTAACCATTCCGGGCTTGTCGTTATCACATGCAGGCCTGTCGTAATATGTAGCTGGCTTATCTTTTGTAACTTCAGGTACTGCTCATTTGCAGTCCATTTCCAGCATGATGTGAGGTAAAAATATGATAGAAAATTAAGTCCAGAATGACAAAGTCCAGAATGACAAAGAAACAGTGCAAGTGATCATAATTTTCAGGTGAAGTTCCACATTTATGCTATAATTAATTAAGAAACCTGAAAAAGTGTTTTCATTTGGTTAAATAAAAATAAAATCCCAGCTTATTTCAGGAAAAAAAATTGGGGCAAAAAGAGGATCAAGTGTCAACCAATCAACAAATCTAAAAGTAGATTTTTAGTAAATGTTTGGATCCAATCACATGACCAGAACTACAGGGTGTTTACCTTCACGTCCGGAAAATGTGCTTTCTCAGAGGCTCAAAATTATTTGGTATGAATGTGTAGCAAAATTGCTCAGAGGGATGGAATTTTCAAGGGTCCTTCCCAGAAGCTCGAAATTGGACTATAAATAACAGCAACAAGCAAGAGGGTTTTCATTGTCATGTGATATACCGTTAGAAGCACATATGTCTCTGCATGTTTGGACAGTACATGATACACATGTGTGTGTTCATACTATTTTAGTATTGTAACCAATGTCTCGTTATGTACAATCTTAGATCTAGTAACAAGGATACGGTTCAGTTCCCTGTTCAAATTGAAATAGCAGATGATAATCGAATTTTCACAGATTTGTTACATCATAAAGCGACATCCCTTAGTACTGAAGCAAATATGTCGGATTCGTATGAAGCATCAGATAGTGACATTGATTGTGATGCTTTAATTCAACATTCGGATGAGGAAATTCAATCCACATCTCTTGGTGTTAATAACCAGAGTAAACAGTCTCATGGTTCAAATCTTGAACCAACTGATGTTGTATCGGATTTGCAAGTGCAATCGGTGATTAACTCTCAGATTTTGCAGCAATTGCAACAAATAGGAAAAAGATTTGCTTCCTAATATTGAAATGGCAGAATAAATATGGCAATTCAGAGAGGTCTCCCGCTGTCCAGTCTTGACCAATAAGGGCAGTGTATGCAAATTTTTGGTGTATGCTAAATGAAGAAAGAAGGGAAACCGAAATGAGCCCGATGGCACCCAAATGCCATCTTACATTGTGTAATTGCTCTTTTCAAGGTTACAAAAATACCTAGTTGGTTTTTCAAAGTTATATTAGGCCTCAGCCTTGGCTCTAATCATTGCTCCCTTTAACTTTACTTCCCTAATATTTGTTAAATTTTCTTTCAAAATTTCAATTTGCTCTTTTAATTGGCAATTATTTTCTGGATTAGTTTGCAGCCGTGCTTGTAATTCATCGATTTTTTGTTCAATATATATTTCTTTTTCAACTTTTTTTTCTGGAAGAATAAGGAATAGTGGCTCCTCTTATCTTTAATTTAATCATTTCCAGTGCCATTTGCTTATTATGTAACAATTTACCATACTCTTCCTTTACATCTTCAATTATATGTTTAACTAATTTAACATACTCGTTATCATGAAGGAGAAAGTGGTTGAATTTCCAAAAGCCTCTCCCACATGTTATCTCATGTAAATCAAGTTCTATCTCTATTAGGGAGTGGTCGCTTCTATAACCATGACTTATATTACAACCAGTAATTTTTGCATTTTTGTCTGGGGCGGCAAGGAAAAAATCTAGCCTAGCCATTTTCAATGGACGCTTCCCACTAACCCAGGTATATTTTTTAACATCAGGATTGCTTTTGTTAAAATATGCATTAAGACAGGCACATGGTAATCAAAACAATAAACTTTTTAGAATTGTTAAGGGAGGATATATAACCTCTACATGAATACAGAGTACCCACCTGGCACAATTTGCATATGGAAATCTCCAAAGATACATAGTTTGTTTCTCTCCTCACATCTACTTACATAGATGGTATGTAGAAGTGCATGAGTGTTGTCAATGACAACCAATTGTCAATATTTTTTTCTGTTTTGCAGTTCATGCCAAGTTGAGGATTGTGACATGTTAAGATACCAAGCAGTATACATTTCTTAAAAAATTAAATTCTTTGCTGCAATTCAATTCAATATTCCCTTAAAAATGGTAGCCATATAAAGCATTTATATCTTAAAACATAGGCTTGTAAACTTTAAAAGAATTTTTGCAAAATAAGTTGCAAAAAATAAAATAAGAATTGACAATTGCTGGTGAATTAAATATTGTTCATATGTAGCTTGAAATACAGGTCTTGTTTGAATAGGAATCTAACTGAACTGGTTTATATTTATTTAAATATTTGGGTTTAACATCACTTTAGATACATTGTACAGGTTATATCATAAAAGGGCAGTTTTATAGGCAGAGAAAGCCAGTATATACAGTTGGTCAAGGCTCTGTACTGTAAACGTCCGACCATATGTAAAACCAAATTTCCCATATAACAGCCAGGGTTTGAACTGCAGACCTCAGAGGTAGGAGGTGACTATGTTACCACTGTGTCACCGTGGCCACAAGTGGTTTCTAATGCGCACAAACTTTGATTGACACATTTCCTTTTGAGAGAGCTTGTCTTCTTCAAGAAGAATTTATTATAAGAGAAAGAGTTTCGTGTTTAGTTTACATTTCACCCAAATTGTGCACTTGAAATTAGCTATATGATAGAATTATATCTGACACGCATATTTGATAACAATGCCTGCCTTTTCTTTCGAAGAAAGATTATTTGAGCTGAATATTTGCAATCTGGAGGGATTAATTATAAGTCTGTTAGTTTAACTGTGACAGACAGACTGACCAATATTTATTATCCCCATTCAAAGCTTTACTAATTAAATACTGAATGCAAAAGATTTTTTACAAAAAAACGTCAACTTACATACACTTAGTTAAGCTTTAATAGAACAAAAAAAATACGTGTGCATGCATTCTTTTTCAGATCGGCTCCAGAGGTTCCCCAGGTAAATATTAATTATGCCTTAACACACATAATACTGATATAAAGTTAGTAGGACTTTAAAAATCATGTTTTAAGTTTATTTTTCATCTTTTTATTGTAATTATGTTGAAATGTTTAATATTATGTCGTCAATTACAGATTTATTGAAGAGTGCAAATCATTGAAAATATCAAAAATGTAATAACAGATTTACCTAATTTTCAGAAAGTCTTTTGTCACTATCGTAAAACCTTACAAAATGAATTAGAAAATGGCATCTTTTTGCCGTTATAATATCTGAAATTACTAGGAAATTTATTATAACCTTTATAATCACTTTGTTATTATTATTATTATGTATTTATACTCAGCGCAATATCTCCATATACAACAGGATTCAAAGCGCTATTTAACCAATGTCAAAACCTGAAACCACTTATTTATTTTAAACTTTGACCTAATAACATGAAACTACAACATCCAGGTATTCTTGTGACCATTTCCAGACTTCATACAGAGTACCAGAGCTGTCAGCCCATCTACTGCATGAACTTGCTCTCATTGCTGATATTGAGTATAACGTTTTCATCACAAACTTGAACATGCTTATCGATTATATTGTAAAAGCTAAAGATGGTAAAAGACACTGACATATGGTTGTAAGAGAAAGTCCATGAGAAGATGAAGCATGGAATCTTGTTCAAGTGAATGTCAGGACCTGGCTGATAAATGAAAAAGTGAAGTCATGTCAGGAATTTTGAAATGCCCTGATTCCGTCAAAAAGGCTTTTCCCAAGCAAAAGCCATTTTCCTATCCTTTCTGGGCCAGTCGATTAGGCCCTGAAATGATTAAATGCACACCTCCTGAAAGATACCCTGGTTTGAATATGCTTGGAAAATCTTAATGGATGAAAGGAAAATCCTTTTGTCTTTAATTGCCTTCCAGCAAGATGAGAAGCCAACCAAAGAGATAAGAACAACCTGAAGAAATTACTGAAACTAAAGAGGGACAGTGACAAAACCCCTAATGAGAGCCAATACCACCTTTTGTTTTATTTATTTATTTATTTGGGGTTTTACATCACTTTTAACACTGTACAGGTCATATCATGACGGGTAGTTGGAAGGAAACCAGTACATACAATTTGTAAGGGTTCTGTGCTGTAAACTGCCGACAAACGGCAAGCAACTACCAGCTTTCCCACTTGAGGCTGTTCCAGGAACTGAACCCTGGTCTCAGAGGTGGGAGGCGAGAGTGTTACCACTTTGCCACCATGGCCCCTAATACCACCTTTTGAAATAAGAAGGAAATTGTGTACTATTTCACACATTCATGCAGGACAGAGAAGATCGGCGAGTGTTGTAGGTACAAAATGTTCTGAAAACATCGCCAGCAAAGAAGACATGAAACTATTATTCTCTCAACTTATCGAAAGACTGTCAACAATATAACCCAACAAAGAGCAATAAAAATAAACAGAAAATGGTAGCATAACAAAATGTGATCATGGGCATTTACTAAAACATTGAAACTGATTTCCAGTGTCTACTTAGTAACGTGGGATAAAATTAGAACAATAAATGCTAAATGACTCAGGAATAAACACAAAAGGAGAAACTTATTTGAATGGATTAGAAATAAAAAAGGTAATTGCTAACTTACTTTGCCAAGCAGCACACAAATACCAGCTATGTGATGAGCATGATTTCTTACAACAATGTGGTAGTGATAGCCAGCTGACTACTTCTCAATGGCAACAAGAATGATCTGACACTAGTTGGTCTGCAAGTGAGTTAGACTTAAGTTGCCTTTTTACACCAGTCTGTCTAGAAGTTAAATCTTGCAGGTAAAGGTGGTTTCCACTCAGTGAATTGATGTGTGTTTGCAAAAATACAGCAAAACATTTATCTCTGAATGTGCATATTACATAAAAAGGGTATTTTTTTATTTCCATGCTATTTAATTGAAAGTCATTGTTTTTTTTTTTTTTGTTTTGGAATGTTCATAATGACAGTTAAAATAGCCACATCTTTCTTATTTTGAAATTTCATCCCTCGATATCCGCACTGCTGGTTCAATATATCTTCTGTTTTATTGTGTTTGCATGAGGGTCATCAGTGGCCTACTGGTTAACAAGTTGTGCATCGAATTACAGGCAGTCCCCTCTGTGTGGTTTTGATTCACATAAGTAGTACTGCTGTGGACCTGCCCCAATATGACCCTGGCTATTGAACTGGACATTAAGTTCCCAGGTTTGTATTGTGTATTTGGTAATTATACTTGGCACAGTATTTCTATTATTTCAGGACTGTTAGTGCATCTCCATCAATTCTGACTGCCCAAGTACACATTGTTCTCAAAGAAGACCATTTATCAATATCCCTAATGTTCTTCAGCCTGCCACACAGGACGAAAAATAGGAGATCCCCATTTTAAGTCTTCAATTTAGTCTCTACTTGTCTGCTTCTAACCAGGATCGAGGGGGTCACGGTGGCACATTGGTAACACACTCACTTTCCACCTGTAAGATCAGAGTTTGAATCCCAGCCTGACCTCAAGTGGTAAAGCTGGTAGCTGTCCGCCCGTTAGTTGGCAGTTTACAGTACAGAACCTTGACCAACTGTATATAGATCTACTGGTTTCCCCTTCCCTTCCAGCTACCTGCCAAAATATGATCCATTAGGTACTAGGCGTGACATGAAACACTAAAATAAATAAGTAACTAGGATTGAACAATGCTTCTCTGTGTTGTAAGACAAATGTGTTGCCCACTACTCCACAGTAGCAGAATCATCTAGTTTCCTATAATAGCCTTTTTAAATGCAACATTGGAAAATTATCTTATTTTGTGAATAGATATATATATATTCTAGTTTGGGGACCTTTACAAATTTGTGAAATATGAAGCCTCGCAGAAACATTTTAAAAGTACTATGCCCCACATTAAAGTCACTGTTTGGCATAAGAGGTAAATGTCTTTATGACCAGTTACTAACATAAATTATTTAATGATAATCAAGAAACATAAGTGAATAAGACATTAACTAAGTTGTAAAAAGTATTTACTTGATGATTTTCTGGTGATTTGATTGATACATTCAAATCTATTACTTTCATTCATTTGAGTCAGTTTAACAAAAGGGCTTCTGACACTGTTAAAATAATTTTCTTTGTAATTTTTATGTCAAAGAGAGAGTAATAAAATGATTTTTTCCCCAGTACGTCTTATGTTACCAGTAGCATTGCAACTAGAACATTTGTGGCTTCAGTGCACAATCTTAGCAAAGCTGAGTCAAACCAAAAAGCTTTAAAATCAACATTTATTTACTAAATCACGATAAGCAAGAAATACAAGAGCAATGTATTGATAGTGGCGAAATCAGTAAACCCTACAATAACACATTGCAAATATTCTGAAATCACTATTTTTTTACTTGTTTCAACAAAGTATTAGACCGCTATATTAATTAATAATAGTGATCAATTACTCATAACTTGTATGAACTTTGGTATCAATGTATCATAAGACCATACCGGTTTTTCATGTTATAATACAAATGTGGTATATAACTGAATTGTTTTTTATACTTTCAAAGGATCATACTCTATTTAAATCTAATAAGTTAAACAATCCAGGTTTACTGTAATTAGTAATTGATTCAGTGAGTACATTACAGTCACATATTTCTTCACAAAACACGAGTGAAATATTTCAAATAGCACTGGAACGACCAGTGTTCAGAAAACATATTACTAATTAAACTTATTTAGTTTATATTTATTTATATCATAAGAATGGTAAATTGAATAAGAAGTCATTGAATATAGATACAAAACCAGAGCACTCAGAGAACATATACGTCTGCCGAGGCTTAATACCATTACATTATTTAACATAAATCTACTAACTGCTTTTAGATATTACAATAGCAGATACACACACATAATGTACTCAAATATACAGTAGTAAACACACGCATTTTAAAACATAAATGAAATTTCTCAAATTAATGTAAAATATAATAGTAAAGGATTTAGTGAATGCAAAAGGTCAGGTCAAGGTCATGACAATGGCATTACCCCGGCCAAGCTGGGTCAGAAGGCCACACTGCACATCAAATCATGAAAAGGTGAAGTGCTTATTCAATTGCAAGTTGAGGCAGACCTTCTTCAGGTACTTCCTGACCAGTGAGTGCGTCAAGGGAACCAAATTCCCACCCCTGCTTATCTCAAATAAATGATTGTCAGAGGCTGCAGGAGTTACCGCCAATAAAACAGTAAATGTAGTGACTTTCCTTTTGTCCTGCAAGGTTTTAGACCATTGTACCAAATTGTGCGAGAGATGCTATGAGGAGATGAGTTATCAACCTGCCTGAGAAGATGAAGCATACGATTTAAAAATATCCTAACAGGTTTAACACGTTTACTAAAACAAAGAAGTCTAATAAAGACTGTTGTTCAGTCAAATGAGCCTATCATCAGCAATAGATACAGTGCATGCTTGAGTGTCCAATATAGTATACCAAGGCAAACAACCTTGGTAGATAGAGGATGCAGTATTTTCATGCTTATATCTGGCCACAAGTATTCACAGACTCAACATTAGGTGCGGCAGTGCTGTCACTGGGCACAGAGTCAGCTGCTTTATGATGCAAAACAAGCAGGATTCGAACCCGCATCCCGATATGTTGAATTAACCAAATCAACCCTAGTTGTTGTGAGTTAGAATGAAACACAGAATGATTTCTAGTTTTACAAACCGGTAATTGAACCATGATATTTTTTCTTATCTTAACCATAACTTAAGTAGAGGTATGAAGGTACTGACATTAGTTCTGAATATCTGTCGAAAGATTGGTAGCAGCAAATGTTGGTTGTAAGCACGGCCTATGGCAGAAACATACCAGTCTCTGACCTTATCTTTGCAAAGGCCAACTAATGTTTTTACTTGAGATTTACAAATTTCAAAATTGTAAAAACAAGTGTACAAGTGCAAGTGTACTCGTATTTTTTTATTTATGCCTCCTACAATCAGCCTGAGACTGTGGATAAGCCTTGGATTCAATAGACCAACATGCAGCACATATATACTTGTAAAGGACACCTTTAGTTTCATATGTCTACTTTTGAAGGCAGAAATTTTAGTTGAAATATACACAAGGGGCTGTTTTCTTTTAATTCTAGTCTTGCTTTTTTACTAGAGTTATTTTGAGGTGGAGCATGCCTAAGAGCCTGAGCTCAACGAATCCTGT
The DNA here is from genome assembly GCA_964017235.1 of Sabellastarte sp. h YS-2021. Classification (NCBI taxonomy): domain Eukaryota; kingdom Metazoa; phylum Annelida; class Polychaeta; order Sabellida; family Sabellidae; genus Sabellastarte; species Sabellastarte sp. h YS-2021. Next base: position 13,273,194 of record OZ024937.1, read on the forward strand.
TTATTTTTTTTAGTCTCAGATCAACTCACAAACTAACCCTGCTCCATCCTACATAATAGGGCAAAATAGCTGACCTTTGCAGAAGGCAATGAGAAATCTTGGATATAAACAAGTTAACTAATAAGATAATTCAACATATTATTCTATTTCCCATGTCGGAATTATCTCTCATGATTCTTCAAAAGCCATCCATCCACTGGCCAGGGAACAACTGGTTGTAAGTTAATCTTTCTTTGCCATGACCAGCCAACACAAATTTATGTGCGGTTAAACAATATTTTGTACATAAACATCTACACCCACCTCCCTTTGCGATTTAATCCTGGCATTGTCTGAGAATTTTTAGCTAGTTCCCTCAATCTCGCTTGCACTTCCTGCTGAACCCTAACATCTTGGCTAAGAGATGCTGCTAGAAGGATGTGGACAGAGGATGAACTGGGAGATGGACCAACAGCCAGGGAAACACAATTGTCAAACATGACCGAGCATTTACCCCGTCTGACACTCTGGCCTTTGATTTTTGACTGATCACTAGTCTTTTTGTGTGATTCACCAGCAGTTTTTAATCCTGTTGAGTCATTAGAGGATTTGTATCAATTTTGCGCTATATAAATCCTACTATTATTATTATTATTATTGGCCAATAGCATTAAGCTGCACCAGAATACTGTGATTAAAACCATCTTGACTAATGGCCATTTTCTTAAGGGGACTCGATACTACTGGTTGATGACCAGTCAGCCGTCCTGGCATATCACATAGAATAACCAGAAAATTGGGATCCGGGCAAATGTTGATCAGAATTTTTTTAATAATTCGTCTAAATCTATATCAGATTTGCTAGTACCCAACTGATTAGTTTAAACCACTTGCCCAGATATATCAGATCCAACTCCCAGGACAAAGTCATTGATCTGTGCCATCTGAAGTCGTACAAATCTCAAATTGTATCTCTTGCCATCCATATTAAAATAGTAAAAAGTATATAAAAATTCAAAACTTAAAAAGGTAAGTTGACATATATCAGCAGAAGAAATACTTTAAACTGATGCATGCTGTCTGAGATTCAAAGTCATAATGACAGCATGGCCTGCTGATGATAAGGACAAACACCAGCAAACAAATCAAATGGAGGGTCAAGAAACTGTGTCAACTGAGTCTAGTAACATAAAAATTCCCCACACTCCTTGATGCATGAAGGCAGAATGCAATAATAAAAAATCCATTGGAAGATACCTGGATCCAGATAGTGATTACAAAATCTGACCACATTTCTTAAAAAAAATTATTAAAATCAAACCACAGATTTTCAAGCTATTTTGCAAAAGGAACATATAGAAAGATAAAGATAAACAATTGTATAATTACCTTGGATATTACTAAATCTTGAACTGACAAAAAAAATGCAAAATCAGTTATCAGAAATTACTGAACACTGAGCTAGAAAATATCTTTCATACCATGGTAATGGTTTTGAAATGTATTTGAATAAAATTATATTGTGCATATTGAACCATTCAGATACAAATCACAAAATTTATTAAATATTTAAAATTTAATTAAAATATCATACAGGAGGCTACTGGTAAAATATTCTTTACAACATTTACCACAGAATATTTAAACAACAGAAAGAAACATTTGATACAAGTTTGAATGACTGAACCATTTAATTTGGTCCTATAGAAGTTTTGACATATTTGTATGCAGTTCTGTATTATAACAATAAAACAACAATGCTGCTAATTACTTCTAATATATATTTTACTACATGAAGAACAATCACCACTATTCATTTATAACCTGATGGATCACAATACTGTGTAACTACATCATATAACATACTATTTTAATTTTACAATGCAATAACTATGAATTACTTGACACACCCTAAATAGATGTGCCTCAAATTTAATATACCAGACATATTCTAGTCGTTCCCATTCAAAAATTCTATTGGGTAAATATAAAAGCATAATCAAATGACGTTGATAGACAGCTTACAACATAATATAAATAAATAGCAGTAGGTTTTGGGCAATACTTCTCGGCTTTGCAGCAGCCCTTATAAGCCAATGAGAAACATTAATTTAAACATCATAGACAGGAGTAGTGCACTGAAACAGTTACCCATCCCAGAACTAATGTAGTCCAAAAAAGTTGAGCTGTAATCGCTTTACTTCAGTAAAAAGCTGATGTTCATCAAGCTACGCCACAATTCAAAAAAGTCCAGAGACAAAAAAAAATGAAAAAATTGATCTCCAGAAGGGCGAGCCTTGATAGGGCTCTATGCTGGTTGAAAGTTTGCCAATATTCAGCACTGGTTTGAAATAGAACTCGTGAACTAGAGACTTTTAGACAACAAAAAGTTAAAGGTGAAATGGTTCAAGAGTTAATTGGTTAAAAGATGGTGAAAAGCCAGCAAAAGTTTTCTGCAATTTAGAAAATAGGAATTTTATTGAAAAAACAATGAAAAAAATGCAACTTCCGGATGGTTCCGTAATAACTCATTCATCTACTTGTGGGAGAGCTTTCACATGGTGAAGTTTCAGACCCATAGCTAATTACTCACCTACTCAAAATGAGTAAATGCGAATTATCTCTAAAAGTATTGCAGATAGCCAATTTTTCTCAAATAACTCATTCACCTACTTTTGGGAGAGCTTTCACTTGGTGAAGTTTCAGACCCATAGCTAATTACTCACCTACTCAAAATGAGTAAATGCGAATTATCTCTAAAAGTATTGCAGATAGCCAATTTTTCTCAAATAACTCATTCACCTACTTTTGGGAGAGCTTTCACTTGGTGAAGTTTCAGACCCATAGTTAATTACTCACCTACTGAAAATGAGTAAATGCGAATTATCTCTAAAAGTATTGCAGATAGCCAATTTTTGTCAAATTAATCATTCACCTACCTTTGGGAGAGCTTTCACTTGGTGAAGTTTCAGACCCATAGCTAATTACTCACCTACTCAAAATGAGTAAATGCGAATTATCTCTAAAAGTATTGCAGATAGCCAATTTTTCTCAAATAACTCATTCACCTACTTTTGGGAGAGCTTTCACTCTGTGAAGTTTCAGACCCATAGCTAATTACTCACCTACTCAAAATGAGTAAATGCGAATTATCTCTAAAAGTATTGCAGATAGCCAATTTTTCTCAAATAACTCATTCAACTACTTTTGGGAGAGCTTTCACTTGGTGAAATTTCAGACCCATAGCTAATTACTCACCTACTCAAAATGAGTAAATGCGAATTATCTCTAAAAGTATTGGAGATAGCCAGTTTTTCTCAAATTAATCATTCACCTACTTTTGGGAGAGCTTTCACTTGTTATAAGTGTAATTGCAGAACATCATTAATAAAATTTTCATTATTTATTTTAAACCAGAACAAATATATATATATATATGTGCACATGAAAATCATTCAACCATAATGTTCACATAAACGTCATTAGTTCATATTCACAGATTTAATACACTGGCATGAAGTTCATATCCTGCTGTTGTCCATATTATATTGAGTGACACCGTAGAACAACTGATAACGTCTGTTGGCAATGAGTTAAGCATTAGTGTAGCTTTGTCAATTATCACATGTTACGTTAGATCCTCAGCACTGTTCAAATCTTACACAACATCTTCTGACATAACAAGGCAGCTACAACAGTAATTTAAGCATGAAATAATAACTTGGATTACTATAGTTTAATGAATCTTTTGATTTAAATAGCATACACATTATACATATATTCAAGTTGAAACAGTGCAAGGATAACTTTAATTAATTTATGTAATCTAATCTTTTAAACAAACATATTTATTGTTTCATCTTATATTACAGTACATTAGAATTATATTCACTCACCTCCCAGTTTCACAATCATATTTAATACACAAAACAAATACACCAACAAGTGTGTTTATCTTTCCAGTGTCCACAAACAACAAATTCTTTCCCAAACTACCAAACCCCCCACACACAAGGTGTTTTCAATATTGACCACATTCAACACATTGTGGAACTGTCCACTTGACACCTTTTACAAAGAAACAGCACACTATGGTGACCCAATGGATACCGGTCACAAATAAATAATCACTGTATCATCAATCAAACAATGTGTTAAACATTTCATAACATTTCCCCCCTACAAGGACACATTGTGATTGATATAAAACATGAAATAAGCAATGACAAAACATTAAGGATAATACACACATTAAAAGAAAATAAACAACTGTACAAGGTACATTATACCTGACGACTTAACATATCTGCACCTAAATTGTCTCCACCTTTTATATACTCTACACGGTACCTATATGGCTGTAATGCAAGAGACCATCTCATTACCCGTTGATTAGTAAATTTTGCCTTGTCTAGGTAGGTTAACGACTGGTGATCAGTTTGCAATATGAATTCTTTCCCATAAAGATACATCCTAAGTTTGTTGACTGCCCACACTACAGCAAGGCATTCTTTTTCCATCACAGAGTAACTACACTCTCTAGGCAACAGTTTTTTACTGATGTAAGCTACCGGAAATAACATGCCTCCATAATCTTGTAACAGTACTGCTCCTACTCCAATTTCTGAAGCATCAGTTCTCAGCACAAATGGTTTACTTAGATCTGCCAATTTCAATATCGGTTTTTTGGAAAGCTGTTCTTTAAGCATATCGAACGCATGCTGATGTTGATCTTCCCACTTCAATTTATCTGGACACCCAGTCTTTGTTAAGTCAGTCAGTGCTTTAACCTTTCCAGCATACCCTGGAATAAATTTCCTGTAGTAATTGGCCAACCCGAGAAAGGAACGTAGTTGTTTCTTGGTCTTAGGCACTCCTGCTGTATGGATCTTCTCTGTGAGGGAGTCCATTGGCATTATCGCACCTTCTTTGATGCGGTGACCTAAGAAATCTACATCATTGTATGCAATGAAACACTTAGACGGCTTAATGGTCAGATTTGCTGCCCTAATCCTCTCAAACAACTTCCTCAAAATGTCAATTTGTTGACTCCAATCTTTTGTGTGTTGAAGCACATCATCAACAAAACAATCCGTGCACTCAAGATCTTTTAGTAACAGTCTCATCATCTTCATGTAAGTAGCCCCTGAGTTTACCAAACCAAATGGCATTTTTTTGAATTGGTAGTGCCCAAAAGGCGTAGAGAATGCAGTTATTTCCTTAGCATCTTCGGCCATCGGTATCTGCCAATAACCCTTGCAAAAGTCAAGTTTTGAGAAAAATACGTCTCCTGTCAACTTGGCATAGATACTATTTGGATCTGGTAGGCTTTCACAATTGAACCTCGTAACTTTATTCACCTGTCTCATATCTTGGCAATGTCTCAATCCGCCATCTTTTTTCTTTACTAGTACCACTGGACTAGAGTATGGAGATTCTGATGGTTCAATTATATCCATTGACAGCATACTGTTGATTTCTTCCCTTATGGTTTCATACATGCCATAGGGAACTGGATACATCTTGCTTCTTATTGGTGTATTATCTGTCAATTCAATTTTGTGTTCAATAAGGTTTGTTGTTCCTGGAACTGAAGATAATATATCTGAGAATTCTTGTAGTAAATCATGAACCTCTTCTTTTTGATTTTCAGACAGTTCTGGGTTGACATTAACATCTTTCCATGTTTCAATTTTGTTTCTGCTGCATAGTTCAACCACTTCAGCTCGTGATTCCTCTTCAACATCTTCTTCATGGTCTGACTCCCATACAATAGCACCCACTGTCATCTTCTGTTTTGTTTGATCATCACGCCTGTAGTACTTTTTCAACATGTTTATGTGGAAAACTTTTTCATTATTTCCTATCTCAACCACATAATTATACATGCCTACTTGTTGCTTTATTTTGAAAGGTCCTTTCCATTTCATCTGGAGTTTGTTGTTTTCTGATGGTAGTAATAGCAGAACTTCATCTCCTGCTTCTAGTATTCTAGGTTTTGATTTCTTATCAAAGTAATACTTCTGTTTCTCTTGTGCATTTAACAGTGATTCTGTGGCTATCTTACATGTTTCTTCCAACTTGCTCCGTAGGTTAAGGACATACTCGTATGTATTCATCATTTCTTCATTCAGTTCTTCATTGGACCAAATATCCCTCAGCACGGACATGGGGCCTCTCACTGTCCTTCCATAGATCAACTCAAAAGGGGAAAATCCACCTAGACTCTCTACTGGGACTTCCCGGTACGCAAATAACAATGGTTCTATGAAACGATCCCATTCCTTTTCTTGCTCAGAGATCATTCTTCGTAGCATTTGTTTAAGTGTGCCATTATACCGCTCACATAAACCATTGCACTGAGCATGGTAGGGTGTGGTTGTTATTGATTTTATCGATAATAGCCTGTGAACCTCTGCCATCATGTCTGACGTGAATTGTGAACCATTGTCTGACAAGATTTCATTTGGGATACCTATGTCACTGAACATTTTTACCAGTTCTTCTGCAACTGTAACTGTATCGATTCTTGGTATGGCAGATGCCTTCGGATACCTTGTGGCCATATCAACCATAGTAAGAATGTATCGGTTTCCTTTACTGGATACTGGCATCAATGGTCCAATCAGATCTATGGCTACACGCTGAAATGGTGTCGATATCACTGGCATCTTATCAAGTGGAGCCTTTGGAACACGTCCCTTCGGTATGGTCTTTTGGCAATCATCACATGATTTGCAGAATCTAGACACATCATCATACATACAAGGCCAGTAAAAGTTCGACTGTATCCTGTCCATTGTTTTGGTTATTCCCATATGACCAGCCATAATGGATTCATGTCCTAACTTCATGACACTGCAACGATACCTCTTTGGCACCACGAGTTGATCCTGCTTCACTTGTACTCCCTTTTTGGTTGAAATACACCTGTATAGCAGTCCTTTCTTTACTTTAAAACTGATTACAACATCCTTGTTATCTCCCTGTTTTTTCTTACTAATTTCAGCCCATTTCCTTGCCTGATGTAATGTTGGATCTTTGTCTTGTTCTTCTTTAAATTCCTCATAACTAACTATAACATCCAGACCTGGAACTTTCAATGGCTTGATCTGCTTTATCTTTGCTTGTGTCGCTTGTTGTCTTGTTACCACCGCTTGGACAATTTCATGTTTTCCATCAACTACCTTGTGAGCTTGAGATACCACTGGCCCTTTGTTTTGAGAAATATTCACCTTGTTACGATTGGTCATTGTTGCTTTGGTATTTATATCACCACTGGAACTTGAACCAACACCTCGATTTAAACTTGCTCCTTTTGGATCTGTATCTTTTTGGCAAGATCTGTGTGCTCTTGTACATTTGGCATTATCCCTACTCCCAAGATACAATATATCAGTAGGCTGTTTCACAACTTGAGGCAAGTTACCAATTATAACATCACAGAGAGGATCTTCCATGCATAATGCTTTCAACATCCCTGTATATACTGAAGACTGTACATAAACTTCAGCCACAGGTGCAGATCTGATGGTTTTATCAACCGATATATACTGACATGTTTTCCCAATGAATTGCTTTCCATCTACTAGATCCTTCTTGATGACTGCTCCTGAGCATCCTGTGTCTCTTAAAATGGTAACTTCTTTGTTGTTGACAAATCCTTTTGATGTCGGCAAATATTTCAGAACTTTCCTATCTTCTATCAGCACCTCATTCTGGCCAATTGTTGGAATTCTTGCACATTTCTGTTTCTTTTTTATATTTGGTTGACACTGATGTATATCTTGCACTACTAATGCTGTAGATGTGGACTGTATATCAGTCAGGTCATCATTTTCTTCAATCAGGACAGCAGCAATGGCTTTTTGCTTTGCTCGACAATTAAAAGCTATATGTCCTTTCTGCTTACAAAGCCAACATGTCTTCTCGCTTTCTTTCTTCTTAGAAGACCCTTCCTCACTTTTCTTTGTATTGAACCCCGCCCTTCCATCGGCAGTCTTGGTTTCTGTTGTTTTCTTTCCTTGTGAATTGAAGTTAATTTTATGTGCATCCATAAATACTTCAGCTGCATGTACCACTGTCTCTGGGGTCTTAAGCTCCTTTTCCCGTATATGAACAGATACTTCTTTGGGACAAGCGTGTAGAAACTGTTCCTTGACTATGAAATCACGAAGTTCTTCGTAGGTGTCTCCGATTTCTGCCAACTCCAACCACCTATCAAAATAGTCACCGAGTTTTGCCATAAATTGGTGTGCAGTTTCACTTTTGTCCATTCTCACTCCATGGAATTTCTTCCGGAATCCTTCTTCTGTCATGTGATAATGTCTAAGCAATGCAGATTTCAATTTTACATAGTCATTCATATTGGTAACTGCCATTCTTGAATAAACTTCTAAAGCTTTTCCACGGAGCAGTGAACTAAGATACATGGCATAATTACTTTCTCGCCACTTGCACTGGGCTGCATACATCTCAAAACGTTTAATATATGCATCTATGTCATCCTTTTCTTCCTCAAATGATGGTAAATGTGGAACAACTGGGATTGTTTTTGTTTCAGAACAATCTTTTAGTCTCTGGGTTTCATAGTGAATTTTAGCCAATTCTATTTCATGAACCCTCTTTTTTTCTTCTTCCTCTTGCATCAGGATTCTTTGCTTTTCTTCTTCATCAGCCATTTTGAGGTCATGTTCTCTTTTCCTTTCTTTTTCTATTAATTCCTGCTCCAGTATCTTTTGTCGCCTGGCTTCTAGTCGTTCCTCTCTCTCTTCATCAGCCTTAACTTTTTCTTCCACATACTGCCTTAGAGTAGCACCATCCAATCCCAACGTTTTACCTCTGGCCAACCACTTATCATAAGAATCCAATGCCTCAGCCATAGTTGCTATCAAGAATCATTTATCTTGATCAGTGAAATATAAATCCCAACTCACTACACTTTAGTTGCAACGTGAATAGGAACAGATTGAAACTATTGTTTCACTCAAAAATCATCTAGTATTAAACATGTACTTGATTTAATACATTGGAACCATTCCATTAAATATCAGTAACTATCGTTTATAACTAACTGATACACTAGATGGATTACTGGGAGCTGACTTATCACAATTGCTGTGACCCACACTAGAGTTATAAATACATGTGTAAATTTAAAAACCTAATTAGCTTATATTAACCCTTAAGCCATTACCATGAGGTTATACAAAGTACACATTAATAGATTGACTCTATTAAACTCTATGTATTAAGTGGTAGATAAACACACTTAACAAATACCCTGGTTGATATTTAGCACAGCAATATTATTATCCAAACCTATACCATACAAAGACACTGTCAATATAGTACAAGCAATTACACAGCTTTACTTGGTGTTCTGCTTATCCTGGACGAGCCCCCATTTGTTATAAGTGTAATTGCAGAACATCATTAATAAAATTTTCATTATTCATCATATTTAATACACAAAACAAATACACCAACAAGTGTGTTTATCTTTCCAGTGTCCACAAACAACAAATTCTTTCCCAAACTACCAAACCCCCCACACACAAGGTGTTTTCAATATTGACCACATTCAACACATTGTGGAACTGTCCACTTGACACCTTTTACAAAGAAACAGCACACTATGGTGACCCAATGGATACCGGTCACAAATAAATAATCACTGTATCATCAATCAAACAATGTGTTAAACATTTCATAACAAAGTTTCAGACCCATAGCTAATTACTCGCCTACTCAAAATGAGTAAATGCGAATTATCTCTAAAAGTATTGCAGATAGCCAATTTTTCTCAAATAACTCATTCACCTACTTTTGGGAGAGCTTTCACTTGGTGAAGTTTCAGACCCATAGCTAATTACTCACCTACTCAAAATGAGTAAATGCGAATTATCTCTAAAAGTATTGCAGATAGCCAATTTTTCTCAAATAACTCATTCACCTACTTTTGGGAGAGCTTTCACTTGGTGAAGTTTCAGACCCATAGCTAATTACTCACCTACTGAAAATGAGTAAATGCGAATTATCTCTAAAAGTATTGCAGATAGCCAATTTTTGTCAAATTAATCATTCACCTACCTTTGGGAGAGCTTTCACTTGGTGAAGTTTGAGACCCATAGCTAATTACTCACCTACGCAAAATGAGTAAATGCGAATTATCTCTAAAAGTATTGCAGATAGCCAATTTTTCTCAAATAACTCATTCACCTACTTTTGGGAGAGCTTTCACTCTGTGAAGTTTCAGACCCATAGCTAATTACTCACCTACTCAAAATGAGTAAATGCGAATTATCTCTAAAAGTATTGCAGATAGCCAATTTTTCTCAAATAACTCATTCACCTACTTTTGGGAGAGCTTTCACTTGGTGAAATTTCAGACCCATAGCTAATTACTCACCTACTGAAAATGAGTAAATGCGAATGATCTCTAAAAGTATTGGAGATAGCCAGTTTTTCTCAAATTAATCATTCACCTACCTTTGGGAGAGCTTTCACTTGGTGAAGTTTGAGACCCATAGCTAATTACTCACCTACTCAAAATGAGTAAATGCGAATTATCTCTAAAAGTATTGCAGATAGCCAATTTTTCTCAAATAACTCATTCACCTACTTTTGGGAGAGCTTTCACTTGGTGAAGTTTCAGACCCATAGCTAATTACTCACCTACTCAAAATGAGTAAATGCGAATTATCTCTAAAAGTATTGCAGATAGCCAATTTTTCTCAAATTAATCATTCACCTACTTTTGGGAGAGCTTTCACTTGGTGAAGTTTCAGACCCATAGCTAATTACTCGTCTACTCAAAATGAGTAAATGCGAATTATCTCTAAAAGTATTGCAGATAGCCAATTTTTGTCAAATAACTCATTCACCTACTTTTGGGAGAGCTTTCGCTTGGTGAAGTTTCCGACCCATAGCTAATTATTCACCTACTCAAAATGAGTAAATGTGAATTATCTCTTAATAGTATTGCAGATAGCCAATTTTTCTCAAATAACTCATTCACCTACTTTTGGAAGACCTTTCACACACGAAAATGAAAAATTGTGAACTTTAGCACTCACCTTTATATCCTTTTCGGGACGCTTTGTTTTTGCTATGCAAAAACATTATCTTTTTTTTTGCGAGAGATCCTCTAGTTCAGTTTGCCTCAGTTAATTTTGACACAGTTCCTACAGTTACTAACTCATTTCAGTTGATAATCACATTCTTAAAATTCTCAATTCTGACTTATTATTATAAATCTGTTCTTGTGGTTTGATAATTTATATTTAATTCTGGAGGTATATAATTTTCCTGTTGGACATTCCTTATTTATATATTTGATTTTATTTTAGTGATAAGATTAACTGAGGTTTTTGTATTTGATTACCCCTTTTGTTTGTTTACCATTTGTGCTGTATTTAGTCCCATCCCCCATCCACCTCTGGGACCTCCAGCGTGACACTAAGTAAACAAAGGTATTGAATGATATCAAATGAGAAACAAAGAACCAGACTTTTCAGTGGGGTTGCAGATCTTCTGTAACAGTGAGAGAGGTGTGGAGAAGGGGAGAGGGGTGGGGTGGGGTTGGGAGATGGGGTTTGCTTCATTATCTAATAAGACAAAGGGGAGTCAGAACTGAGATTGTGTCACATATTTAGGTTGCATATATATGGACCACATATATAGGAATTGAGGAAATGAATAACTGAAAAACAATGCAAATTCTAAAAATAATATAATAAAACAATAATATAAATAATATATAATTTTTAAATAATATTTTATTTGTGAACAAATATAGAAACAGATATGCGCTTTTGGGATTATGAATCATTTAAATACTTTGAAAATAGGTTCAGAGTCACCCTTTGCAGGAAGATTGAAAAGTATGATGAGTTCAGTTAGAAATAATATTTTATTTGTCAACAAACATAGAAACAGATATGCTCTTTTTGGATTATTAATTTGGAATGGACATTCAATCATCAATCATTTAAATACTTTGAAAATAGGTTCAGAGTTATCATTGCAGGAAGATTGAAAATATGCTCTGTTGAGTTATGTATTCGGCGTCTGGGGATACACCATCTTCCTTGGGAAGATATAAATTTAGTAGATTGATGTGCTGAAGTTCATATAACTTTTCCCAAGATTTATGGCATACAACAAATGGCTTACATAAAAAATTCCCGATCAAAACCTGTGGCATGAGTGATGACCTGTCTGGGGATATGTTGGCGCCGAGTTGGCCCAATCTAGTTTACTTATTAAATTTGCAATTTAGCATGTATGTGACACCCATGAATGATCCACTCAGAGGACTTTTTTTTAAATTAATCCCCCCTAAAATTGAAAAAAAAATGGTCTGACCAAAAAAAAAAATGAAAAATAGTTTATAATAATTGAGAATCACACAAATTGGGTACTGCAAAAAATACCCAGTGAACATCTGTGGTGTGAGAAATGGCCCGTCTGGGGATATGTTGGCGTCGAATCGGCGCAATCTAGTTTATATCATCTATCTTGAAAATGTGTTGCGGCAATAACTGAAGAAGTCTGTACCATACATTGTGTCAACTTTTTCTCAATATCAATCTCATATTCCGTAAAAAAGCTCTGGAGTACATCAGCCACAATACACTAGAGATGTGTGAAAAAGATGTTTCAAATAGTATCACAGTCCATGACTAAGTTCCACTGATCAGTGCAAGGTGAATACCTCCTAATGGCATTTCAAATTTACCAATACCTGATTTCAATTGTGTTTTGATTCTGTATAAGTATTGGCAATTAAAAACTGTTTGAAGAGAGTATCAAATTCTGATTACACCTTCTATGCTATTACAGGTTGAGTTTGAACCCTTTATCACAGATGTGACCTAGTCACTAGAAAAGGTTTGTAAACAAGAAAATAAAACAGACTTGGTGTGACAGTGAATGTTGTGAATAGTATTAAGGAGATTGTAAGGAAATGCAGGAACATTGGCATGTCTTTTTGGACAAGTGTCAGTGAGAAAGTAACATTACTGTAACATCTGCACTACACGGTGTAGGACCATAATTAATCATTCATCAGCATGGTAACATCAGCCTCTATCTATTGAGGGGAAATCAGTCTACACATAAACATGAGTACTGTATTTGTATTAACCCCAGAGGGCGATGCATTTTTCAAAAGGGGGCTACTATTACAGATGCAAAAAAATCAACTCACGAGTCCAGTGGCAATGGGCGATAATGGACACTCGCAGCCTTGATCTCACTTGTCAGCATGTATAATGGTGGGAGTGCTTAAAATATTGAAAACAACCTTAAATCTGAAGAAATTATAAAGTCTTATCTCGTATTTTTGCAGATTTCAATGCGTCTGTCATCAAAACTGCCGTTTTTTGTCCTGATTTTCTTTATTTTTCATAAGCGGTATTCGATTTTTCTTCAGAATCCAGTAATCGCAAAAGTGTTGGCTGTTGAGAGGGATGTAAAACCCTGAAATATAAACTTTGCAAAATTACAGAGGAGGTGGGGATTAATAGGGAGGGAGCATTTATATGGATAAATACGGTACATTGTTATATGCAAGATAATGGATGCTGGCATAAGTGTTACCACATCTACATTCCTTAATGTGTAAACAAGTTATTGATTAAATATAGTTATTAGCTGTGAACAAGCATACTTTTGTTAGTGTTAAAAAACACAAATATATTTCAAAATGGTATGACATTTGTTAATAGTTAAATGCAAAATTAGCAAACTTTTATATTTTCAGTCATATGGTAGCTCCATATCAGAGAATGTATATTGAAGGGTTATGGATTGGAATGGAAGTCACTTGTCTCTTCATATGTTCAAGTCTCTTATGTCTCTTTCAACATTTGTTTACACCAGAACCAAGTAATGCATATTACTTGTACAGATTTCGCTTATGTTGATCACCATTTTTTTGCAGTAACTTCGGCAAGTCACAGCAAAAAGTCACAATGAAAAACTGTCTACTCTATATTTCTTACACAAGGAAAAGGCATAAGGACATATAAATGTACATATTACTTTGTAATAAACGGCCTTCTTTTCCTTTCTTGTATTCAATATTGGACTAGTAATACAAAAGGACATAAACACATATACATATCACTTTATGACCAAATTCTTTATTCTCCTTCTTTTTTCAGTCTTGCTGTGTTGGGTCGGAGTAAATATTATAACTGACTAAATATTATATTGCCCTTCTATATGTTAGTCTGTTTTATCATACAGCAGTTGTGCAACTAATTAAATGTACTATTAAACTTTGTTTTATATAGTTAACTATTTGCAACTTTGATTAATTCAATAAATATGTTGCTTTAGAAATTGTAAAATATATAACAAGGAGTTTATTTTTTTGTAAAAAATTTGAGAGAAACAGATATTTGAAGCATTACAGTAGCTTTTCTACAGACATTCTTATTTCTTCATTACAAGAGTCTATTTTGGATCGTGTACTTAAAATACTAATAATGACATAGCATATTTGAGAGCTTTTATGAAAGACAATTAATTCCATGTCATAATTACAAGATTGTTTAGCCTTGACTGAACCATTTATGTACATAATTATTTAATGTAATACCAACTAGCAAATATTGAGCAGAATTGATGGTTAAGTTTGGATTTTATGTTTATGGGCATATGCGTTCAAATCTCCATCCTAATAGTTGAAGAGAAGTTTGTACTGTGAGGTGCATGTTACAAATAAGCGGTACAATCATAAGTCTTCCCAATTGAGAAAACAAGTGAAAATTGGTGGACCAAGCTATTACTCTTGAATGGGCGATGTATTTTAGAATTATAGCCTTCTGACTGATGAGTGATTGGTTCCTGAAAACGTTTTAATTGTTTCCCTATCCAACTGATTTGTTCAAATCAGTAACAATCATTTGCAAATCTTTGCAAGTGGGTTATGAACCATATAAAGGCTATATAATCACAAGTATTGAGTTAAAATAGAAATCATTGCTTAAGAAATATTAAGATAGCTTTAAGATTGAGTTCCAAATGTAAGAACCTGATAAGAATTGTAGAAGATTGCAGAAGGTTTATGAAAACTTAAAACGGTTGGAACTGAGCAGGAAAGCACACAATTGGTTCACAAACATTGCACTTAGTTTATCAAGGCTACCTGAAGTTTAACCACCGGTGTTAAAGGATGGGCTTATGGTTTATGAACTACTCATATTAAAGATTGACCTCAATGTTCTTGAATTTCAATTTTGCAGGATAGTTAAGACAGTTGCAAGGAACTGTAAGGTCCTCAGTGGCCTAGTGGTTAGCAAGTTTGGCATCTAATCATAGGCTGTCACCTCTGTGGGTTCGAGTCCCACAAGTGACAATTCTGAGGACCTGTCCCAATATGACCCTGGCTGTGGAACGGGACGTAAAACCCCAACTTTGACCTTTGCAAGGAACTGTAGATGTGGAACAGTCCTCTTAACCACCACTATGCATTGTGTTATTCACCCATCCACCCTCTGTAAATCAGCTGCATTGACATTTATCAAAACAAATATATAAAATACCGTACACAAATATGGAAAGTTTCACACCCAAAAAACTGTTACCAGTTTGAAACTACTTAAAGCTTATTTTTTGCATTTGTTTATGGGAGTCATGGTGGCACAGTGGTAGCACACTGGTCTCCCACCACTGAGGTCAGTGGTTCAAACCAGGACCTGATGTGGGAAAGTTGGTTGTTGCTCACCGATGGTCGGCAGTTTACAGTACAGAACCTTGACCAACTGTATGTACTGGTTTCCTCTGCTCACAAAACTACCCGTCATGATATGACCTGTACAGTGTTGAAAGCAATGTAAAACCCCAAATAAATAGATAATTCAATTAACATTTTTGTATATCTCAAAAAGGGGTACAAATTTATATTGTTATTTGCCTTCTAACATTATGATAAACTACTGCACTTTTCTGTACATAACTGACTGGATTACATCAAAGACAGTAAGCACACAGGTTTTAACAACTTATTCTTGACATTCCAGAGGATTTTTCCTAATGTTAATACAGACATTAATCAGCAAGCTTTAAATACTGCAGAAATGTCCCAACTGGACAACTTAATGGTATACACACTTTTCATTCTGTATTGAACTGTTTTATCATCTGGCATTGCAGTACAATGATTGTCATGAAAAAATACATTGATGCAGCAAAACAACATATAACCTCAGGCATGGCATATATACCTAAATCATGAATGAGAATCATTCATTTTCAAAGAAAAATGGAATTTTACTTTTCCAATTATTTGGAAAAAAATCTTCAATATTTCCATCAAATACTTTTTGTTAATGTTTTCCAGACTCTATATCCTTTATGATAAGGGAGTTTAAAGTGTTTGTATTGAACTGAAAGACAAAGATCCTTTAAGCGATATGAGCTTTTAAATTGAATTTCTTATCAACAAACATTTTAAATAGGTAAGCTAATCACAATTCATATTGTCAAATAAGAAATATATTGTGTAAATACACCTGCTGAGTAAGATTATTTTCTTTGATAATATTTGAGACTTTTAGACAAATATGCATTTGCTTACACTTTTAATTTTGGCATTCTTTGAGTATTTTTGAGTATTCTTCATATTTTTCCTAAGTCTATTTCACTGCATTGTTGGAATAGTTTATTGAGTGGTTTTAAGTGATTTAGAAATGAATAAAACAGGCCTTCACATACTTGTATGGAAGCTATTGCTAACCCATTCCCACATTTTTGACTTTCGTCATTATGTATTAGAATTTTAATAGAGGTTTCCTTACTCTGATCTTTTAGTCTGAAGTGTTACAACAGCTTTTGTTGGTCTGTAATAAAAGTCAAAACAGATTCTTTATTCACTTGAAATAATATATAAAATAATAACAAAGTAGACTTTGTAACAAACTGCATTGTAACCTATTTAATTCAAGTATTGTATATATGTGGGTCAGGATTTCTACATTCAGATTATTATCCCTTCAGGTATTTGCTGAGCTTAATGTATAATTTTGCCCCAACTCAATATATAAATCTGTTTTACAGAGTCCACTTAACTTTATACAAATTGCTCTATTTCAGCTACAATTTCATGTATTAGAATAATGGTTAGTAATAGTAAGTGATTTGATTAAAGTTGAAAATAGGCGAATTTGAACAAACCATATATTTCTAGCAGTACAGTATTCTTTAAGTAACAATATTCCTTTATTAATGGAGTCTTTAAAAGTGACTCAGCATTGTTAGTAAATCAGCCATAAACCTGTATATTATGACAACACTGTGTGTGGGATTTCCTCTGGGAGACATTTCATAAGAGAAGCACATGATATGATTCCACTATTATATACAATCTTAAATATGGATTAGCCCTTCTTTAGTTTACTGAGGTATTGGTTTTATGACAGTTTGTCCGTTTGTCTATTTCTTTGCTGTTAACAGGATTATACAAATACTTCTGGTTGGATCTTTGAAAAGTTCAAGACTGATCTTGAATGAACCTAAATCCCATAAATTTTGAGAAAAAATAATCCAAATTTCCCCTTTACTTATTATCTCCCACCTGCGGCCAAAGGCGGTGGTCTGGAAATTATAAAACACCTTCCGTCCGTGCATTCGTGCGTCCCTTCATCACATTTTACATAAACCATAATATCTCATTCAAGATATCTTCTCCAAATTTACAGGGAATGTTTATGGCCATGAAAACCTATCTTTGCAAAATTTTGGCCTTATTTTCAAAAAGAAAATGGCTGCCGCAGCCAATTGTTTGAAAATCATAAAGGTGGTCTAAATCTTGAAATATTTCAGCTAGGTTCATCAAATTTCCACAAAAGATATATGGCCAGAAAAGCTAGCCTGATAGTAATTTGGCCTTGTTTCAAAAACAAAATGGCTGTCATATCACGTGTATTGTTAAATGGGATTATCCCATTAAAAAGGCCTTATCCGCCCTTATTGCTACTAGGGGTTCAAAATGCAAAACCATTAAAGGAAATCATGGTCTGAGACTCTTTTTCAATTGCTGACTTTTACCTTTGACCCATTCTTGAATGTCAAGTGGGGTTATCTTACTACAAAGGCCTTATATCTCCTTTAGTCCTCAATTATTACTGATTCTGAGGCAGGAGATAACCGCTGCAGCAGTGGCCTTGTTTTAAATGCCTTTGGTGAAGTATGCTCTGTCTGAATTGTCTTGTTAAACATATGTACCTCCTATTTCAGGTGAGTTAGACTCAAACAGAAATTAAAAAAGAATTATGTTCAAATTCTTGTTATGAGGTGATGTTGTGTTTCAACAATCATGTATTGAGTTATGGTTGACACTTGTTCATACAGATCCATTTTATGTTGATCTTGACTAATGTTATTTGATTTTTAAACCAAACATCACCTTGGGATCATTATATATGGCATAGTATGGCTATATATTCAATATAAGATGAATATTATGCATATTCTTGAAGAGAAGCATAATGAAATGCTAATATGAGACTTTTATTGCGCTACAATAGCTTACCATGTGGGACTGAGTGCTTTGTTCGGAGGCCGTGGGACTCCAGCCAACGATTAAGAAAAATAACCATTTGGACTTGGCCGAGTCCGCATTTTAGTATGTACCCTAGCAGTGCATTGTGGTCGTTCTTCCTTCTTGTCTCGTTGGCCGCCATCTTGGAAAGTCATTTGAAATATCTCTCAACAATTTATTGATTTCTCAGCATATACGTATTGTTGGATGTTCATTTTTCATTATTGTTTTATTTTACTGCATAGCACATTCTCTGAAAATTTGGGAAGTATCCAGTTTGTATTTTTTAAGTTAACTACGTTTTGAGTTTTCCGCATCTTCCTCTCGGATCTAATACTCAATAAAGCCTGTTAACTTGCTTTATCACCAACACATTGGAGGTTGTACGTCTCCTCCTGCCCTTTTATTGCTTTTTATTGCTTTTTTACTAGTTTCTCAAGTTCTCACTTGCGAATCACATCTTTTGTGTCTTTACTTACCTTATATTTTATTTCGTAGTTGGTGAATTTTTCTTTCGCGCTTCCGAGCTCGGATTCTTTTTATTGCATAAAGATGTTTTCCCACCAAACTAGTGCTAAACCAAGGTCGTCCAAATGCAGGCACTTCTGTTTTTCGTTTGATCTTCATAATTATTGTCCGACGTGCAGAGAGTCTGGTAAAGGTGACGACCTCTGTCACAAATCAAGCCCCTTGCAATATTTGTCAGGATCTCTCTGCAGAACAGCATGCTAAAATTAAGAACCGACGTCGGTACACTCGGAAACAGAAGTCAGATGTAAATACCAGCAAGGACGACCTTGACCTTTTAGGGGACGATGAAGAATCTTTTACTGGCTCTCAAGCAGACTTGGAGGGTGCTGCTGATAACTTATTCTCATCTCCTCCCCGCCCCCAACCCTTACGCTTTGAAGCATTGTCTATTAAGACCCCATGTACTGTCCCACCAACCCCAGGTACTGCATTGCAAAATAAGATTGAAAATAGGTTGGAAAAATCCCTGGGGAATACTTTTAACATCCAACTAAAGCAAGAGATGGGTTTGTTCCAGGCCTCCATGCTTGATGCCATGAAGTCTCTTAGAAATGAAATGCTTGCAATTAAGAATCGGGTGTAGATAAGACATCCAATTCGGCTCAAGCAAAACCTATGCCTGGAACTTCAAAATCTAATCCAACTCGGACTACTGATCCGGTTCCCTCGGATCACTCGGAAGTTCAACCAACGGACATGGAGCCTTATGGCCCTGCACTTCCTCCAAGGTCTACTCAAAAACCTCACTCCGAGTGTGTTGTACACACAGATCCTGACTCGGACCACTCGGACCAGGCTTCCGATTTCGAGTACTACCAGGCAAGACCTAAACACAAAAATCACTCTGACAAGAGGAAACATAAATCCAAACCCATCCACAAATCTCAGTCATCTGCAGAGGAAGATGAGTCCTCTGCCCATACCCGAGGGTTTACACAATCTCAACCTAAGGTTCCTCCAGAACCTCAACCCTAGGCCAGCTCAGATCCAGTCTTCTATAGGCAGGTAGATATGAATGATCTACCTTCCCAGTACACAGAGGAAGTTGAAACCTTCAGGCAAATCTGTGACCTCCCTGACCCCAGGGAAACTCTGCCTAGGTCCTCTACTACTATGCTAGGCCTAGACGACGAGAAAGGCCAACAAGAACTAAGGCTTAGAGGCCCTTCTGCCATGCTCCCCCTGAGCCCTATTCTCAAGGACGCCTTTGAGAAGTTTGAGCAAGATTTCTTGGCCTCTAACTTACCTGAGGGTAAGTATATAAAACCCCCAGCTTCAACAGCTAAATACTACAAGGTGGGACAGCCTTGCTTTGAAGACAAACTTCAAGAGCTCAACACAGATTTTGCCAAAATCTTTATCTCGCCCAAACCCTCTGGGGCCCCTGTTGCCAAGGTTCCTCTTCACATCCTTAAGGAACTCGAACAACAGTCTAGACAAAACCTCTCCACCATCAATTTCACGGCTACTTTTGCCAAGACTTCTTCTGCATGCAACACTGTTCTGGAAAACGGCCTTTCCAGTGCCAGGTCTTTTCTCAGGAAGACCAAAAACCAGATTTTGGATGGAGCTGACCCTAGACGGCTCATCAAACGGGGCTATCAGAATGTCTGTGATTACTTTGATATAATGGAGAAAAGGATTCTCATTCAACAAAGGGCCCTAGCATGCCTCAGTAAGTCTGTAGCTCATATTCTCCAGAGGGAACTCTACACTATGGGCAACACCGGCCGAAATGACCCTCCTTCACCCCCATCTGGGGGAATCGAGACGTCAGGAGTTGAGGAACTCGCCCTTCTGGCCTACTCCTCTCTTCAAGTCTCAACTGGTAAAAGATGGAGAGGACTTCCTCCTTAAAAAAGGCACTTCTAAAAACACTCAGGGTTTTGGACCCTATCAAAACAAGCCCTTTCATGGTCCCCACCACAACAAGAAAAGAGGCTCCTACAGGAAACGCCCCTATGGGGGCAATTCCTCACAAAGCAGCAACCAATCGTTTTCCTCTGGCAGAGGAAAACCAAACTTCAGAGGCTGCAGGGGTCATTTTCGACCCCACAATAGGGGAAGAGGGCGTGGAAACCCCTCCTCCGAATGACTCCTCTAAAGCCTCACTCAGTCCACCAGTAGGAGGTTGCCTCCGTTCTTTCAGCAGAGACTGGCAAACAAACAAATGTTCTCCAAACGTGTTAAACATTATCACCAATGGCTACGTTCTGCCATTCCTCTCAAAACCCAACTTGGTCAGATTTCCTCTGATTGTATAAGAATACAAGGCCCTACCAAAATACCAAGCTCTGGCATACTGCATCCAGTCTCTGCTGTCAAAGAACGCAATGGAAAGGGTGGAAAATGTAAAATCTCTCGGGTTTTACAGTCGCCTGTTTCTAGTCCTCAAGCCTCACCAATGGTGGAAGCCGGTAATAGACTTAAGCAGGCTCAACACTTTTCTACACATAGAAAAGTTCAAAATGGAAACTCCAGAGTCCATCAGGACCTCCCTGATTCCAGGGGAATAGGTATCGTCGATAGATCTATCGGACGCCTACCTTCACATCCCCATCCACCCAAACTCTAGGAAATACCTAAGGTTTTGCCACAGGTCTCAGGTGTTTCAGTTCACTTCCATCCCCTTCGAGTTGGCCACAGCCACCCAGGTCTTTACAATGATTGTAAAGGAAGTGAAGCTTATGGTCCTCTCCAGACGTCTCAGACTTCACCAATACCTGGACGACTGGCTGATCAGGTCCCAGTCTCAGGAGGAAGCCCAAGTGAACACTCAGGCATTGGTAGATCTAACCCAGTCCTTGAGGTGGATAATAAATCAGGAAAAGTCACAACTGAAACTTACTCAGGTGTTTTCATTCGTGGGCTACGAATACCATCTAGATTCAGCCCTTGTAAAACCCACTCAAGAGATATGGCTCAAACTTCAGGATTTGATCCTACAACTCAAGTCAAAACATGTTTTGACTGCAAGATGTTTGATGTCGCTAATTGGGTTGCTAGCCTCAACGTTGCTAGCCTTCACATGAGGCCCTTTCACTTTCATCTCAAGGAGCACTGGAGATATCCTCAGTCACTGGACAGCCTCCTTCCTTGAACAGAAACGATTTCTGCACATCTAGACTGGTGGCAGAATCCTGCAAACATGATGAAAGGCGCAGACCTTCATCCCAAAGACCACAGTATCCAAATCTTTACAGAAGCCTCAAACGAAGGTTGGGGCGCTCACTTAGATCAAAGTTCTACAAAGTGTCTCTGGTCAGATCAGGAAAAAAGGCTACACATAAACGTCCTAGAGTTGAAGGAGGTCTCACTGGCCCTTCGAAGATTCAAGGACCAGTGCCAGAATCAAACAGTGTTAGTTGCAACAGACAACTCAACAGTGGTAGCCTACATAAACAAACAAGGAGGAACTCACTCAGCGGAGATGTGTGCGCTCCTGTGGAAGATCATGACGTGGTGCCATCATTATCACATAACATTAAAAGCCAGACACATTCCAGGGTGTCTGAATGTGATGGCCAACCTTCTGTCAAGGCCAACCAGGTACAATCAACAGAATGGTCACTGTATCCACAGGTGTTCAAACAAATATGTCAAAGGTGGTTCACTCCTCATGTAGACCTGTTTGCCACTCATCTGAACCACAAACTCCCTCTATACATGTCTCCTATCCCAGACCCAAAAGCCTGGGACTTAGATGCTCTAAACCTAAACTGGACGGGTCTCACTGCCTATGCTTACCCTCCAACGGCTCTCCTTCACAGGGTGATCCTAAAAATCAGGCAATGCCATTGCCTGATCATAGTAATAGCCCCAGGCTGGCCAGGGATGCCCTAGTTTTGGGACCTAGTGCAGCTCTCTGCAGAGATCCCACTACAGCTCCCAGTGTCAACAACACTACTCAAACAGTCCCACAATTATGTGTTCCACAGCAATCCACAACATCTCAACCTCCACGCCTGGTGTCTAGGAGTGGACAACTCCAAGAACAAGGCTTCTCTGTGGAGGTGGCAGAGAGAATTGCTGCCCCTCAGCGGTCATCAACAAGGACCATCTACAAGTCAAAGTGGGCCCTATTTGAAAAATGGTGCACAGAAAATTTGGTGGACTTCTCCACTCCATCTGTGAAACAGATCTCAGATTTTTTCATGTACCTGTACCAGGACCTGAACAGGCGCCCCTCGACCATTGATGGTTACAGGACTGCCATTGTTGACACTCTGGGCCCAACGGCCCAACATATCGCACATAATGCAGACCTTCATAGGTTACTCTCCAGTTTCCACAGGGATCGTCCCAAAAGTTCCAGAAACCTTCCTAAGTGGAACCTTTCTGTTGTTCTCAATGAGCTCACAAAAGCACCCTTTGAGCCCATGAAAGACACAGACCTCAAACATCTTACCCTCAAAACTGCTTTCTTGCTAGCTTTGGCCTCCGGCAAGCGCCACAGCGAAATCCATGCCTGGGTTGCAAACAAAGTATCGAATCTAGGCCAATGGGAAAAGGTTGCCTTGTTCCCTTCTTCTGACTTCATAGCCAAAAACCAACTAGCAAGAGAAGATTCTCAAAGTGTGTCTCCGGTGACTATTCCTTCTTTGACTACCATTGTAGATAGACAATTCAAAGAAGACAGTACCCTGTGTCCGGTACGGGCCCTGAGGTATTATTTGGATCGAACCAAGGACCTGAGAGGGTCTCGATCCCTACTTTTTATCTCCTTTAAGAAAGGACATACCTCAGACATCAGACCCGCTACACTCTCTTCCTGGTTGAAACAAACCATTTTACTTTGTTACAAACAACAACGACACTGCTAGGGTACATACTAAAACATGGACTCGGCCAATTCCAAATGGTTATTTTTCTTAATCGTTGGCTGGAGTCGCGGCCTCCGAATAAAGCATCAGTCCCACATGGTAAGCTTGTTGCTTATAAAAGCTACATTTAAGTAATTAAAATTTTCAAATTTGCTTCTATCTCCTTAACCATGCGAGATAGAGTGATAGAGCGTATCTAAGAAATGTACTCTTGGCAATTTTCAAAAAATTTTCCCCTCCCCAAAAGTGGCGACCATTTTGAATTTTCGAATTTTGGCCAAGAATGGCAAAACACAAATTGGCTTCTATCTCCTTAACCGCACGAGATAGACCGATTTTGTCAAAATTTTCAAGCCACAGGGTATCTAAGCCATGTATTTTTGGCAATTTTCCAAAAATTTTACTCCCCCCCAAAAATGGCGGCCATTTGAATTTTCGAACTTTTGCCAAAAATGGAAAAACACAAATTTGCTTCTATCTTTTTAACCGTTGGGTTGGGCCCTGTTATTCCATAAAACTGATAAATGTCAAATTTCTCAAATTTCGCTCTCCATCTTCAATTTTATCGGAAATCGAAAATGTTGGTTATCTCAAAAATCTTATAGACAGTGATTTTGACCAAAATTTGAACCAATGCAAAAAGGCATGAAGCTGAAATAATTTACATGTACACTAATAAATATTTAAGCATCATTGATATATTTTACAAATGAAACAGGGTCTTGTAAGACTACTGTACAATTTTTGCAAAATGTTCATGGGGTGGACATTACACATGATAATGTGTGTTCTTCTATGCTATCCTGTTTCTTTTCATATGTTGCAGCTACTATCAACAGGGCGTCCTATTTGTAGTTAATTTCCTGTTTTACAGAATGGAAAACTATTTGATTCACATGTTTTGTTAAGTAAGAGATGGTTAACTGGTAACCAACACTTTGACGACTTGAATGTGTTTAATGTGATACATTAAGTATGTGTTTTTAGATTTGAAGCTTAATACTACTTACTATTGTTTATTGTGTAAACTGGTTAACCTGTAAGTCTTCAGTAAAATATATTCATGCTACATATCCTCCATACTGCTGGTGTGCCTTTTTAAAACTCTTGTCACACCTATCTGACAAGGCATCCTGATGTTCACACTTTCCAAATCGGTCTCTTCAGTCTGTCATCCTATTGCCTCATCTAATAACACAGGATCATAGCCATGAAAAAGTAATGCTGAATATTTTAAATTCTTAATGTATTTAGTCACAAATTAAAACATTAAAAAGGTCTGTTGCTTCTGCCGTGTCAGACATTAAATCTATATTTGTCTTGCTTAGTAATTATTTTTCTCATATTTCAGTTTACCAATTTGATCTGCAACAAAAAACAGGAATATATTGGTAATAATATACCAGAAGTGTGAAGTGGGGAATACTTGGTGTCATCTCTTTCAACAAACTATATCAACAGTTTATCAGCCACAATTATCTGGAGAAGTGTGAACTCATCACCAAGGGTATGTTATATAATATATTGCTCATTAGACCCATGTTTTCTCATGGTCAATCTCATCTGTACCAATAAAAAATTACAAATCTAAACCTAATGTATATACTGGAGCAGTGTGAACTCAGAATCACTCAGTAAACATGGAGTAACATGGTGTACATTAAGCATGTGACTTCTCCGGTCAGTCTCATCTGACTCAATAAACTGTGTTGGAATGATATCAGAAAAATATGCTGTAGAAGTGTGAACTCTGAATTACTAAGTCTATGTTATATAATGTGCTGTACATTAAGTCCATGTTTCTTCATAATCATTCTTGTATATACGAGTAAAGTGTGTCAAACTGACAACTCAAACAATTTATTGGCAAAGTACATTGAATAGTTAAGCCATGTTATCTGGTGTACATTAAGACCATGTTTTCTTAATGTAAGTCTCATCCTACCCAATACACTGTCATAAATATATCAAGTAATAAATTGGGGAACTGTGAACTCTGAATTACTAAGACTTTCTTGCATAGCAGTAGTACAAGATGCATATGGTCACTTTTGTCAATCACATCATTGTACCGGTAAACTGTGTTCAAAATCTGCCTCCCTGGTGTAGACGTACTAGTTACCATGTGGTTACTGTAATTAGCACAGGGCTTTGCTAGTACCTGGATGGGTTACTATCTGAGTTCTGGGCCAGATATTTACAGATACATAGTCACTCGGGTGATCTCCTAAATGGCAGTCCTGTTGCAGTATAACCACAGCTAGGTACTAGATATGATGTTAAATAAGCCAGTTAATCAATCTATACTGGAGAACTGTGAACACTGAATTACTAAGTTTATGTTATAATATGTACACAAAGGCAGTGTTTTCTCGTTCTCAGTAAAGTCCATACTATATTCGATAAATTATACCATATATATTATTTGTCTTTATTTGTTGTTTTACGTCACGTTCAACAGCCAGGGTCATATTGCGACGGGTAGTTTACAGGTGGAGGAAACCAGTGCATACTGCACTGTAAACCACTGGGAATAGGCAAGTAACTACCAACTTTCCAACATGAAGTGCCCGGCCCGAGATTCGAACCGGCGGCTTCAGAGGTTGGAGGCGAGAACTCTAACCGCTACACCACCGAGCCCCCCAAAATTATACCATCGGATATTTTGCATTTTGGCCTCACCTTTACATATGATGCTCCAAGGAATTGGAATGATCTGCCTGATGATGCACAATCTCTTCATTCAGGAACAAGTTGTAAACTTATGGGTTACCAGATGGGCGATTATTGAAGAAAGATCATTTTGATGTCTAAAATATACATGTGAATTGTCACTGATAAAGCAGTTTAATATACATATAATATAACTAACCGTCTAACTGTAACTTATTAAGCAGCCTACAAGGGACACGTGTTTGTATTCAGGGCTGAGCTCCGGCTCCACTTTCTCATGCATTTTCTATGGCTTATAGGCTTATAGTATTCTTTTTAACACGTGTGCTGTAGCCCTGGGAAAATGTTCTGAATATGGTGTCATGACATTTCAACCAATCAGAAAAGTCACATGACCAAAACATGTTTTCAGGTAGGTTTGCGAAATAGAAGTCTGGAAATCTTTAAGTTTTGGAAGTGATTCGATAAAAAATGACAGACTTAGTAATGATTAATTAAATGCCACAAATTTTTCGTGGAATGGTGAGATTTTGAGGAAATTTTTGACACCAGGGTATTCGTGAAGTAAACTGCCATTTTTTGCTGAAAATCGTTTCCTGGCATTTTTGGCGGCCATCTTGAATTTTTGTGTAAAATGAAAAAAAAAACACATTTATCTCAGAAACGGTGCAAGATAGAGCAATTTTGATGATATTTTAGACTCACATAGAATAATCTGCCATTTGTGCCAAAAATCTTTTTGAATTTCTGTGTATAATGCAAAAACACATTAATATTGGCAACAATGCCACATAGAGCGATTTTGGCAATTTTTTTGACTCCACAGTATCCAGAAGAGTCATCTGGCAGTTTAGTCCAAATTCATGTTCCTGCCATTTTTGATAGCCATCTTGAATTTCTGCATAAAACGCAAAATTACATTCATTTCAGAAACAGTGTGAGATAGAACAATTTTAATGAAATTTTTCACTGTTAAGGTATTGACCTTTTGCATCTTATGTCAAAATGTTGCGTATTACAACTTGGACAGCAAAACCTCATGCTTGGACTAACAGCTCTGTGTAAAATATATGAAATATATGAGAACAATACCTTATTTTAAAAATCAATTACGACATAAATATACATCCTATTGACTTCAAAATTGCACACAAAAAGATAGAAGCACTGGGCTATCTTTCACAGTTTACAAAATGACATTATCTTGAAGGCTTGTTGAGATAGAGAGCTTTAAAGTTAAAGAAAAATGCAAAATAGCCATTTTTTGTAAAGTGTGTTTTAAATACAGGGAAATATAAAAATGCTAAGCAAAAGAAAATTCCTTATTTTTATTCTACCCAAATTCTAATTTCTTTCAGATCAATATACTTTTTACAGAATGAAAATTAACAGAATATTCAAAATCAGTATTTAAAAGTTTCATAGTTTAGCCATATTTTTTGTTGTAAATGTTTACAGGCGCAACTAAAATTGACAAAAGTTCCCATAAAATGTGAAATTAAAAGTTAAAGACAAAAAAATATTTTTTCAAAAGAAGTGTTTTAATTAAGGAAATCTATTAAGAATTAGTTACCTTTTTATAAAACTCAAATATATAATATTAAAGGCAAAAGTTTAATTTTTGTCAATTTATTTGATTTATTTTTTATTGTGTTAATACATCCTATCCAATGGACAATTGCTTTACCGGTCGGCGCGACCGGTCCCGCTAAACGTCAGAAAAAGACATCTTGTATATAATACCGGCAGGACCGGCCAGGAGAGTGCAGTCAGACTACCAGCCAGAAGCCATTTTTTGACCCTGGTGCCACCACCAGCAGTCTTGGCTAGAGAGACTACCAGTTCCTACCTTGATCAGGCCACCGGTGAAGCAGTTGATGAGATGCAGACAGCCACCCAGCCTATTGAGGCTCCCGGTGCTGGGACAGCAACCCAGCCTGTTAAGGCCCCCGGTTCGGTCCCCGATGTTCAGCCCACCTGTGAGGGAGATCTGAGTGGAGCATCTGACAGTGAAGCTAACCAGCTCAGTTTTACCGGTTCCGTGGATGATGAGATCCACCGGGACCGGTCTCCAGACAGAAATGTCATCAAGGATGAGGCTGATCAGGAACCTACTGAGGAGGCCAATATTATAGAGAGACTATGAGAGGTGTGAGAAGCTTCATGAACTGGCATAAGATTCCAGAGTTTGAAACTGTGGCCTCTGCTACAGATGACAACCCCTTTGCCGGTGCACGTGTTCACCCAACCGGTAAAGTCTCTGTGAAACTTCCGGTGGACGACTGGTTGTGTAGGAAGATGTCCAATCTCAACCTCACCATCACAGAAAGGTATCCCACCAGGAACAATGACAATACTGGCCTCCTCAGATATCAATTTATCACACCTCCCAGGTCATCCAGATGGTACGGGATGCATGCTGAAAAGGACAGTGAGAGTTCAACAGTACGCACCTGGTCATCAGATCCTGCCAAACTCAACCATTCCTTCAGCAGGGTTGCACGAAGAAATCTACCTACTGCCCCACCCTCCCAGGCCTTCAGTCAGGACCTGCACAGGCTTTGGAAGAGAGCAGCACGGGAACAGACAGTAATGTGCAATCAAGCTGCTGGTTTGTCAAGGTGTTTGACTAGGGTTCAAGACTCAATGGCCACTCAGCTTAAAACCCTGGATCTGGATAGCAAGGGAAAGTCATCAGAGAAGATGAAACAAGCTGTGAATGAACGAGAATACTTGACCACTTTCAACCGGTCAATCTCCCAGGCCATGGCCAGAACAATGCAATGCTTATCTGAGGGTGTTTTTATTAACATGGCAAACTTTACTCTGGCCCGCAGAGATAGTTACCTGGACTACCTACATGTGGGAGTGAAGCAGGACACTGTGAACGCCTTAAGAACGTATCCGGTACATCTCAACGCATTGTTCCCGGACC
Source organism: Sabellastarte sp. h YS-2021 (assembly GCA_964017235.1). NCBI lineage: Eukaryota > Metazoa > Annelida > Polychaeta > Sabellida > Sabellidae > Sabellastarte > Sabellastarte sp. h YS-2021. The sequence goes on from OZ024937.1 coordinate 13,302,688, forward strand.
AGCTTATCTCCAAGGCTGAAGAAGAAATCAGTAAAAGTGAGGAGAGGCGTTCGTCCGGTACATCACACCGACATCAAAATCGCTTCCACCCTTATGCTGCAAGTGACAAGTCGACTGGCCATCACAACAGGAAATCGAACCTCCCTGCTTGGAAGCAGATTAAAGACAAGCAACAAGCCAGGAAGGGTTGTGGCAAAGCCTCAACATTCTCCCAGAAGCGGGATAAGGGTTCCATGTCTCATAAATGACAATCACTGTGTAAATTCTGTGACCGGTCAGAAGAACTCTGTACATGTTACCGGTCAGGGAGACTTGAACCCAGCACCAGTGGTAGCCAGGAACAGCAAAGTGACTTTAAATTTGAATGTAGACTCTTATGTTGCAAATGCTCATATTGTCACCGGGTTGCCACAAAGGAAAGGCTTAAATCCCACTTTTCGTCAAATGTACACAGAAATAAAATATGTGAAAAATGTTTCTTGTGTAGGTCACTCGAGTTCTGTAAATCTTGTCACCAATACCCCACATGCTGTTATAGATCCTCCTGTAGGGGCAAGGTTACACCAGTTTTGGGAGAAATGGGAAGCTCTGGGTTTGAGTCCAAAAGTAGTCACCACACTGAGGTAGGGCTACACCCTCCCCTTCCGGTTCAGAGCCAACTTGACAAGGTCACCTACTGTAATAAGCAACTACCACAATCCAGCGAAACATTCCTTCCTTTTAGAGGCATTGTATCAGCTGATAGACAAGAATGCAGTAGAACCGGTAGAAAATCAAAACTCACTGGGTTTTTACAACCGGCTATTTTTGGTACCGTTATTCAAGATGGAGACCCCAGAGACAATAAGAGCCTCCCTGCAGGCAGGGGAATGGGTCACATCCATAGACTTCAAAGACGCATACTTCCATATACCAATTCACAATCAGTCCAGGAAGTACATGCGTTTTCATCTCCAGGGTCGGTCCTACCAGTTCAAAGCCCTACCCTTTGGTCTATCCACAGCTCACATGGAGTTCACAGTGGTGGCCAAAGAGGTCAAACTCATGGCACTTCAGAGGGGTATAAGGATCCACCAGTACCTAGATGACTGGCTGGTGAGAGCCTCTACCCATGACACTTGTCTCCAGCATATACAAATCTTAGTGACCCTTTGTCAGGAACTAGGGTGGCTGGTGAACAAGGAAAAGTCAGAACTGGCTTCCAAACAGGTTTTCAACTTCGTAGGTTACCAGTTCAACCTGAAAGAGGGCAAGGTCAGACCAACAGCAGAACGTTGGCAGACCTTGACAGACAAGATCAGATCAATACTGTTGGATCCGGTATGCCCGCTCCGACAGTTCATGTCCCTCATAGGTCTACTCACAGCAACAGAAAAACAAGTCCACCTAGGGCAACTTCGCATGAGGCCCATACAGTGGCACTTGAAAAACAACTGGAGGGTCCCAGAGTCACTAGAAAAGGTGATCCCAGTCCCCAATTCCCTCCACCCACATCTAAGGTGGTGGCTGGAGGAAAGCAATGTGCTACTAGGTCAACCATTACACCCTCTAAAACATGCTCTGCAAATACTTACAGACGCATCAAAAGAAGGGTGGGGCGCTCACTTAGATGAGCACACTGCAAGGGGAACTTGGTCCCTTCCAGAAAGCAAGTTGCACATAAACCACTTAGAGCTAAAAGCAGTTTTTCTAGCTCTAAAGGAGTTTCGAACCCTCTGCTGCAACAAGACAGTTCTGATAGCTACAGACAACACAACAGTGGTTGCCTATATCAACAAAGAGGGGGGGGATGAAGTCGGGCTCGCTGTGTGCCCTACTGTGGAGAATCCTGTCCTGGTGTACCAGACAGCAGGTAACCCTCAGGGCATGTCATATCCCCGGCCGGCTGAACGTGATAGCAGACAAGCTATCCAGACTTGGCCAGATCATTCAAACAGAGTGGTCACTTCATCCAGAAGTGTTCCAAGCTATATGCTCCCCGTGGCACCAGCCCCAAGTGGACCTGTTTGCCACCAGGTTCAACAACAAACTGCCACAGTTTGTGTCACCGGTCCCAGACCCCCAGGCATGGGCAGTGGATGCACTCAGCCTCTCCTGGGGGCACCTGGACCCATACACCTTTCCACCAGCAGCCATCTTGGGCAAAGTGGTGAAGTTACAGGACTAACCTTGCAACAGAATAATTCCGATTGCCCCAGGGTGGCCCAACATGCCCTGGTTCTGGGATCTAGTGGCAATGTCCAGTCAAATCCCAAACTTAGTGTCTCAGCCATTCAACCAGGCCCTTCACAGGAACCTGTCAAATCTGAACCTACATGTCTGGCTCCTAGAACCTCAGCAATCAAGGAGGCAGAGGCAGCACGAATTGAGGCTCCTCAAAGAGGATCAACCAGATCTGTCTATGAGGCAAAGTGGACCATTTTTACAAAGTGGTGCCTCAGTAATCAGGTGGACTTCAGGGCACCACCTCTGAAAGTCATTGCTGACTTCCTCCTGCACTTAGTTTCAGGACAAGAAGTTGCAACCAGGCACTATTGATGGCTACAGATCAGCCATTGTTGACAAACTGGGCAATTCCACCATTAATGTCAGCAAGGATGAGAATCTCACTCGTCTCCTGGGCAGTTTCCATAGAGACAGACCCAAGGGCAGGAGGGGCATCCCCTCCTGGAACCTTTCCCTGGTGCTTCACCAGCTGATAAAGGCTCCCTTTGAACCCCTAAAAGAGGCCTCCTTGAAACATCTGACTTTCAAGACTGTTTTCTTGCTGGCCTTAGGTTCTGGTAAATGCAGGAGTGAGATCCATGCTTGGTTACATAAGAACATCAGACACCAGTCAGACTGGTCTAAGGTGTCCTTGTACCCCTCACCCAGCTTCCTATCTAAGAATCAGCTGGCTTAAAGGAGGGTCCAGATAGTGTGGCACCAGTGGTCATTCCAGCCCTGGCCCCATCTCTGGATAGGTCACTCAAAGGTGACATGTCCCTATGTCCAGTTAGAGCCCTTCGCTACTACTTGGACAGGACTTCAGATCTTAGGCAGAATAAGGAGTTGGTCTTTGTCTCCTTCAAGAAAGGTTTTGACAAAGACATCTCACCTGCCACCAGCTCCTCATGGATCAAACAGACTGTGATTCTGTGCTATGAGCTCTCTGACCAGGAGGCCCTCTCCTTGCATCAGGTTAAAGCCCATGAGGTTAGGGCCTTTGCTGCCTTTAAGGCCTTCCAATCAGGGATCTCCTTAGAGCAGATATTGTCAGCCTGCCACTGTAAATCTCACACCTTCACTCAGTTTTATTTGAAGGATGTTGTCTGGGCTGACTCAGAGCTTTTCCACCTGGGACCTGTAGTGGCTGCCCAACAGGTGCACCACCAGGCCCAGAGGTGAGATGTTGTATATATATGTAAATATGTACAAATTGTAAATATGCAAGATATGTACATAGTGTAAATATGTTGAAATGTACATATGTTTAAAAAAAAAACAAAAAAAACTGTGACTTGCTTCCCTTGGGAAGTTTATTTCTTCTGGGACTGAACTCGGCCCCTCTCTCTCTTTCCCCTCTCAGACCAACCCTGGAAGGGAAAGAAAAAAGGGGGGGCAACATCGGTAGACTCCCGGGTAACCGGTTAGTTGGTAACCGACCTTGACCGCTCAGGGTTCTCTGACCCTAGGTCAAATGGGCCTGTACAGTTTTGTTTTTGTTTTACCCGCCGACCAAGTGGTAGTTATTCAGCAATTGTCCATTGGATAGGCTGTATTAACGCAATAAAATTGCAAATTTAATAAGTAAATTAAATTTTTATAAGTTAATACCCTATCCAATGGACAGGCAAGGCCCACCCAACCGGCCCCGCTATCAGCTTACTAGGGGTCTTACTAGGACTAGACACAAAAAACGTGCTATGACGTCACGTTGTCTAGACAGGAAGAGGAAGTACGATGCGCCACCTGGCGAATGCACTCTCCTGGCCGGTCCTGCCGGTATTATATACAGGACGTCCTTTTCTAACGTTTGACGGGACCGGTCGCGCCGACCGGTAAAGCAATTGTCCATTGGATAGGGTATTAACTTATAGAAATTTAATTTACTTATTAAATTTGCAAATTTGGGGTTTTACATCGCTTTCAACTAGAGCTGAAAGAGAAGACAAAAATCGTGGTCAAATATCCGCATCCCGGAATTCGGAAATGTTCGAATATTCGTTTGGTGTGTTTTAGCACTGTCCATTTATTTTGCCGAAATACCCAAATGCGGTTGTTGGTACAACCGCATGAAAGTTGTCATAAAAACATAAGTAAACGAGGTATATTTTCCTTAATTTTAATGATTTATTATGTTATTGGACAAAAATCATAGTTAATTGTGCTATTTTGCGTTTTGATGCCTAATTTCTATACATATACCAAATATTTGTTTGCTCATGATCAAAGTCGAATGCGGAAAATGCCGAACGGAGAACGAATAATGCGAATATCCCTTTCAGCTCTACTTTCAACACTGTACAGGTCATATCATGACGGTTAGTTGGAAGGCAACAGGAAACCAGAGCACACAGTTGTGCAAGATTCTGTACTGTAAACTGACGACCAATGGCAAGCAACTACCAGCTTTCCCACTTGAGGTAGAGCTGTGAACCGAACCCTGACCTCTGAGGTGGAAGGCGAGAGTGCTACCACTCTGCCAACATGGCCCAATAAACTTTTGTCAAAGTACAGCACCAAGCTTTTGGAATCCAAATTGGACATTTTTTGCTGAAAACGTCACAGAATGACATAGATGCAAAAGGTCAATATGTAGAGTCATCTGCTAATTTTTGCCAAAAATCTCAGCCATCTTGAATTTTTGCGTAAAACACAAAAATGCTTTTATCTCCGAAGCAGTGTGCGATAGAGTGATTTTGATGAAATTTTCGACCTCAAGAGGAATTCAAGTTATCAAAGAAATTATGCAGCTGGGTCATGTAAATGAAATGCTTCTTCTGTTTTACAGTTTATGTCACTTATAAAAGGGTATTATATTTTCAAATGCACCCAGAATGATCTGAATATTTATCATCTTCAAACAATAGTTAAATTAATACATGAAGAGCAAAATAAGTTTACACATAATAAAGGACAACTGCAAAAGCTTTAAAAAGAAATGGCCTTTATGGTATTTAAAGATGTTTTCCTTTCCCATTTGTCATATAGGGTGTTTTTCACTCTTACCTATACTTCTACATGTCAACTATGTACATGTGTTGTTGAAAAAAGTGCTCTCGTGTAGAACTGTAGATAGCATCAGGTTGACTGTTTTTGTCAATATGCTGTAACAAATATGCTGTAACAAATACTTTTAGTTGATTGAATTCAATATACCAGAGAAGTGTGAACTATGTTTTTCAAATGAAATCACAGTATGTCACTGATGAATGCAATGTGAACACTCATCAATGATATATTTCAATTAAAAATAACTGATGTTGATAGAATTAAAAATTCCCCTACACACATGCAATTGCAGCTAAATTGTGATACAGCATACTTATTAGTCTGCTGATTTAAACCTTCAATGTTATTGATGTGAGAGGTATCATACTTTGGAGAAACATTTAGAAACCAGACAAGTGTGAATGGGGAGATAGTAAACCTCCATTAAACAAGATAACAGTTTTGTGAAAATAATTGGCAAATGATTGTTTGTTATGATGTTAAACTGAACAAGTGTGAATGGGGATATAACATACAGTCATCACGTCTGTAGAATGTGATAAGGTATCAGACTTTGGTGACACATTCTCACATTGGTGTGTCTTACTGGACAATTGTGAAAGGGGATGTAATATGTTACAAACTTTTCTAAAGTTGACAAAATGTTCGATTTGAGATAACTGATTCTTTAGCATAGGTACATCAGGGTGTCTTAATGGAGAAGTGTGTATGGTGAAATAGCCACAGTGCCTTTAGACATCTTTAGAGAGAGATTCAACCTGGTCACACCAACGTCATGGTGTGACCTTGATTTGACCTGTGATCTTGCTGTAGTAATCTTGACCTATATATCCAGGGGATACTTTGGTTTAGCATTCGCTATGCCGCCGCCACGTGTAGAGAGATTTTCGACATTAATGCTCTAAGAGGAAAACGACAGCAGCTAGGTTCACCCAATTTGCAGGATATCTTCATCAAGCTTCTCTGGGAAGGAAAATAGCCTCATTCTGAAAAACAAGATGGCCGCCATGGGCATTTCTTTGAAATAATCTACATTTTTCTACTGGCTGTTTGTCATAGGTAGAAAGTTGAATCTCTTCAAAGGTGATATGTATAACAGATATACATGTCCTCTACAACCTTGCACACATTTGACCTTGAAGCTCTTAATTCAAGGTCATCCACGGAGTGCCGAAGTAACCCACATAGCGGACTTTAAAAGTGCCTATATCTTCCTTATTATTGTATCCCCGATGCGAAGCTGGGATACTATGGATTCATCATCGTCGTCGTCCGCGCCCTCGTCCGCAGAGATTTCTTATTAGCGACCTACAGTCCACATTTCTTCCCGGATTTTTGGTAGGCTTTATGTCTAAATTAGGCCTGTGGTAGACAAAAATGTCTAAAATGTGGAATATTGCTTGTTAGCGACCTACAGTCCACATTTCTTTCCAGATTTCTTTCATATTTGGCAGGTGGCTTGGTATGCTAGAGGACTCGCCACCCTATCTTTTTGGTAGGCTTTATGTCTAAATTAGGCCTGTGGTAGACAAAAATGTCTAAAATGAATTAAAATTCATGAAATCATGAACTAAATTACTTATAACTTGAAAAGTGTTGCATTTAGAGCATTTTGTTAAAATATGTTATTCAGATACTTTTTTCATAGCTACAACATGGTGAGTAACTTGGGTGTCTGTCTCAATAGCTAAGTGAGTAATAGCTACTTTTTTCAGTAACTTCCATCATGAGTAAAATCACTTGTAACTTAAAAACTATTGCATTTACACAATTTTGTATAAATACGTTATTCAGCTACTTTTAGGTCAGCTATAACATAGTAAAATTTCAGACCTGTAGCTCATGGCATAGATGAGTAATATCTACTTTTGGGTTATCACTGTTGAGTAAATTACTTATAACTTCAAAAGTATTACATTTAGAGTATTTTGTTTCAATATGTTATTCACCTATTTCGGAGTCAGCTATAACATAGTGAAGTTCCAGACCTGTGGCTCATTGCATAGCTGAGTAATAGCTACTTTGAAGTTCACACTGTTGAGTAAATCAGTTGTAATTGGAAAACTATTGCATTTACAGAAATTTGTGTAAATATGTTATTCAGCTACTTTTGGGTCAGCTATAACATAGTGAAATTACAGACCTGTAGCTCGTGGCACAACTGAGAAATAGCTATTTTCAGGTACTGACTGTTGAGTAAATGACTTGTAACCTGAAAAATATTGCATTTGGAGTATTTTGTTAAAATATGTTGTTCACCTACTTTTGGGTCAGCTATAACGTCGTGAAATTACAGACTTACAGCTCATGGCATAGCTGAGCAATAGCTATTTTTAGGTTCTCACTATTGAGTAAATCAGTTGTAACTTGAAAACTATTGCATTTACAGTATTTTGCTTAAATATGTTGTTCACCTAATTTGGGGTCAGCTATAACATAGAAAGAATTCATACATGTAGCTCACTGCATAGCTGAGTAATAGCTACTTTGAGGTTATCACTGTTGATTAAATCAGTTGTAACTTGAAAACTATTGCATTTACAGTATTTTCTTTAAATATGTTATTCACATAATTTTTGGTCAGCTATAACAGAGTGAAATTGCAGACCTCTATGTCATGGCATAGCTTACCAATATCTACTTTCAGGTTCTCACTGTTGAGTAAATCATTGTATCCACTGGATAGCCGCAGTGTGTAGAGAGATTTCACCATTACCGCTCTAACGAAAAAAATATTATAGCTAGCCTTCTCAAGTTTGCAAGGTATATTACAGGGGGCACCACAGTATTCTATTGGTAGGCTTTATGTCTAAATTAGGCCTGTGGCTAAATTACTTGCCTACTGAAAATGAGTAATTCTGCATTTTCTCTAAAAGTATTGCAGATAGCAAATTTTTCTTAAATAACTCATTCACCTACTTTTGGGAGAGCTTTCACACGCTGAAGTTCCAGACCTGTAGGTAATTACTCACCTACTCAAAATGAGTAAATGTGAATTATCTCTAAAAGTATAGCAGATAGCCAATTTTTCTCAAATAACTCATTCACCTACTTTTGGGAGAGCTTTCACTTGGTGAAGTTTCAGACCCGTAGGTAATTACTCACCTACTCAAAATGAATAAATGCAAATTATCTCTAAAAGTATTGCAGATAGTCAATTTTTGTCAAATAAATCCTTCACCTACTTTTGGGAGAGTTTTCACTTGGTGAAGTTTCAGACCTGTAGGTAATTACTCACCTACTGAAAATGAGTAAATGCAAATTATCTCTAAAAGTATTCCAGATAGCCAATTTTGGTCAAATAACTCCTGCACCTACTTTTGGGAGACCTTTCACTTGGTGAAGTTTCAGACCCGTAGGTAATTACTCACCTACTCAAAATGAGTAAATGCTAATTATCTCCAAAAGTATTGCAGATAGCCAATTTTTGTCAAATAACTCCTTCACCTACTTTTGGGAGAGCTTTCACTTGAAGTTCCAGAACCGTAGGTAATTACTCACCTACTGAAAATGAGTAAATTCAAATTACCTCTAAAAGTATTGTAGATAGCCAATTTTTCTCAAATAACTCATTCGCCTACTTTTGAAAGAGGTTTCACATGGTGAAGTTTCAGACCCGTAGGTAATTACTCACCTACTCAAAATGAGTAAATGCAAATTATCTCTAAAAGTATTGCAGATAGCCAATTTTTGTCAAATAACTCCTTCACCTACTTTTGGGAGAGCTTTCACTTGAAGTTCCAGAACCGTAGGTAATTACTCACCTACTGAAAATGAGTAAATTCAAATTATCTCTAAAAGTATTGTAGATAGCCAATTTTTCTCAAATAACTCATTCGCCTACTTTTGAGAGAGGTTTCACATGGTGAAGTTTCAGACCCATAGCTAATTACTCACCTACTCAAAATGAGTAAATGCGAATTATCTCTAAAAGTATTGCACATAGCCAGTATTTCTCAAATAACTCATTAATATGAAAACAACTTATAGGAAGTCATGGGCTGCAAATCTTTTCATGTGGTCAGATTTGACCTTGGGCCCCTCCTGCTTATTATTGGTCCTAGAGGTTTGCAATGTGAAAACGACTTATAGGAAATCATGGGCTGCGAATCTTTTGATGTGGTCAGACTTCACCTTGGGCCCCTGCTACAGGGTCAAATAAGGGTAGCCAAACTTAAAAGTGCTTTCAGCTTTGCTTATTAACGAAAAATGCTGTTTATCTTCTAAACTATGTTAGTTGGCCTTTGTCGGTGGATACATCCAGCATCTGGCCACAGATGCGTCCTTAGTCTAGCTGGTTCTAGAGGTTTGCAATGTGAAACCAACCTATAGGAAATCATGTGCTGCAAATCTTCTGATGTTGTCAGATTTGACCTTGGACCCTTCCTTCAAGGTCAAACGTAGATAGCCCAACTTAAAACTGCTTATAAATCGCTTATTATTGGTCCTAGAGGTTTGGGATGGTAAACCAACATACAGGAAATCATGGGCTGGGAATCTTTGGTGTGGCCGGATTTGACCTTGGGCCCCTCCTTCAAGGTCAAATGAGGACAGCCAAACTTAAAACTGCTTATAACTCGCTTATTATTGGTCCTAGAGGTTTTGGATGGTAAACTAACATATAGGAAATCATGGGCTGGGAATCTTATTGTGTGGTCAGAGTTGACCTTGGGCCCCTCGTTCAAGGTGAAACGAGGCTAGCCCAACTTAAAAGTGCTTATAACTCTTATTATTGGTCCTAGAGGTTTGGGATGGTAAACGAACATATAGGAAATAATTTGCTGGGAATCTTCTGGTGTGGACAGATTTGAGCTTGGGCCTCCCCCTTCAAGGTCAAACGATGATAGCCAAAGTTAAAAGTGCTTATAACTCGCCTATTATTGGTCTGAATATATGATCTGAAATAAATGTTTGGTATCAAATATAAAGCCACAAGACTTAGAAAATCTGTACTTTATTAAAGATTGACTTTTGAAAGTTTTTGTCGACCAGAAATGGACTAAACCACCATTCACACTGTCCTGACAAGATACCCATAAATTTAGTCATTTCAAAATGACTATTCGCTAAGACCTCTTCACATAGTTTTCTAGAGTAGATGACTCACTAGTTTTGACATGTGTAAGACAAGCAGTTCATGTTAATTTACATTCTTCAAAACTGCAAGGATGTATGCAGTCATCTGCCACTTCTTGCCAAAAATAGTTCTCCCACCTATGTTGGCAGCCATCTTAAAATCCTGTGTAAAAGGTGATAATACATTTATCTCAGAAACTGTGCAAGATTGAGAGATTTCAACAATTTTTGGCCTGCAGGATATCCCGGCGCTTTTTCAATAACGCATTTTCCTGCCATTTTTGTAGTACAACCAACTGATTTGCTGAGTCCTAACAGTAACTACCAGTCATTTCAGTGCTTTGACCTACTCTGTCGATTACTTCCATTATATGAACAATCTGCCATAAAGTTGTGTCGCATAATCTTGTCCCTACAAGACATTTGTCCACCAATTACTGTGAATTACAAGTGAAGTTTATGAAAAGTGGTCGTCTGGTGGTCATTGCAAAAAATTGCAGTTATATCGGCATGTCATACTCAACAAGTGTGATTGTAGATATAGCACACTGTATTTGTACAATGTGAAAAATTATTCAGGAATATGGTCACAGCAGGATGCTGTACTGGTTATATAAGCCAATACATATACACATCTGCAAAAATTAACAAGGCGTCAGACTTTGGAGACCCATGGAGAAGCATGTGCATGTCATTCAGTGTTTTTTTTCCATAATTTTAAAAAGTAAGTTATTCTACAAGTATGGTTATTCATTGTTAGCATATTTACTTTTATTAATGTTAACCAAAGTACTCTTTAAATTTCATGATGGAATGACATTTTTTGTTAAATGTAAAATTAACATATAATTTGAGCAACTCCATAATTACATCAGCCAAGGAGGTTATGTTTTTGCCTGGGTTTGTCTGTCTGTTCATCTGTTTGTTTGTGAACAAGATAAGTCAAAAACTTATGGACGGATTTTGGTGAAATTTTCAGGATATGTTTAAAGAGGTAAAATGAAGAAATGATTAAAATTTTCAGAGTGATCCGGATCTTTATCTGGATCTTCTAGATCCATGAATTTTAATTTTTAAAGATAACTAAAAAAGTTATGGATGGATTTTGATGAAATTTTCAGGAAATGTCCTTAATGGGGAAAGGAACAAATGATGAGTTTAGAAGTAATCCAGATCACTATCTGCATCTTCTGGATCAATGAAATGTAATTTTAAAGACAACTCAAAAACTTATGGATGGATTTTGATGAAATTTTCAGGAAATATCCTAAATGGGGAAAGGAACAACTGATGAGATTTTGGGAGTGATCTCGATCACTGTCTGGATCATCTGGATCCAAGCTTGGCGGAGGTATGTGCTCTCCGAGTGCCATTTTCTTGCTCTACTAATAGGATACCTTAATTCCATAACAATATATGTATAAGTGCCATTGTATTGAAGTGTTATGCATTTGCATGGAAGCCCCTTGTTTGTTCAGGTGTTCAAGAGTCATATGTCTCTTTCAAAAAATGTATACCAAAATCTAGGTCTTCATACTATTTCTACACAATTCATTAATGTCAAACTAGCAGTTCTCTTTGTAAAAGTTTCATCAAGTGACATAGAAATACACATTCCCTGGACTAGTACACAAAAAGGCATCAGGACATAAACATGTAAATATGACTTTTCAAAAGACATCCTTTCTCCCCTTTATTTTATTGAATGTTAGACTGGCTGTACAAAGACATAATGATATATAAATATGCATATGACTTCATGACAGACTGACTTCTCTTCTTCAATCTTGTTATGTTCACTGTAGCTACATATCGGTTAGATTAATGTTACTGCTGCTTGTTGAATAAGGACATGGGGAGGGGAGTGATAATAAAGACTTCTTACTGCTTGTTACAAGGGCTGTTCAACATCTACGTATTTCCTCCTGAGTTCTTTATGTTTAGACAAATTGATGTTCTGGAGAGTTCAAGGTGTATCTTTTCACTCAGGAAGCTGGTATAACATGTATCCAACATTCAGGACCATTTGGGAACCTACAGGACTGGTGGTTAAACCTTTGTTCAGCGTTTAGGAAGCAAACTTAACAACAAACTTATTAAATAACTTAGCCTAGTATAATATTATATTGTCTAAGGACTAAGGAGAAATATGTCAGATGAGTAAGATTACTTTCTTTCCATGATAATATTTAATAATTGTAGACAAATTTGCATTTGCTGAAACTTGTAAAATTTGGTAGAAATTGAGTAATAAATCATATGCCTTTTCTTTGTTCATATTTCTTTTAATTATCTAAGTGGTTTATTAAGGAGTTTAATGAGAGTTTTGGAAATGAATGAAAAGAGATCTTCACATACATTATGCGATATATTTATGAAACCTCCCGATCCAAAACAGGTGTCAGTGCCGAATGGTTTATGAATGTTTTGATTGAGGGTGATCACCATAGTGGAACAGCCCCATTATGTGGTCCAGGATTTCTCCCTACAGACTATTTTCCTTTATATATTTACCAAGCTTAATATAGTATTACTTTGCGACAACTAAATATATCCTCTAAATTTAATTACATAGTCTGCCTAAGTTGATAAAATCTTACTCTATTTTAGCACCAATAAATATGTAGCATATTAATACAACAGGTGCTAATAATAGGTAATTTTGATGAATGTATAAAAATATGTTAACTTTGAACAAACCCAATATTTCAAGCATTTCAATGGAGTCTTTAGACATGACTCAGCCATAAACCTCCATAAAAATTATAACAGTGTGTGTGGGATTTCCTTTGGAAGATATTTAACATTTACACATTTAACATACATATTCAGTTAATTAAGAAAGGCTTATATATCTCCAGGGAAGATTACACATCACTGAATAATCTGAAAAGGATATAAGAAAATATTTGTGTGGCTTTTAACTCTCCAGGGGAATGTAAATACTAAAAAGAAAAAGGACGTATAGATTTTGTTATTACTTTATAACAAACTGCCTTGTATCCAGTATTATTCATTGTACTTATATTCAGATTACTCTCTACATAAAGACAAATCTCTAAGAGTTTGGGTATATTGTACTACTCTTAGGTGGATATTTTGGTTTAGTATTCGCTACACCGGAGCCGCCACTGTAGAGAGCTTTTCGGTATTAATGCTATCAGCAGGATATCTTCATTGGGAGGGAGGCTTCTCTGGGATTGAAAAGAGCCTCATTTGGAAAAACTTATCTAACTTTTTCTACTGGCTGTTCTCATAATTAGAAGGTTGAATCTCTTCATAGGTATATAACATATACCTATTCTCTACAAGCTTATAGACATTTTACCTTAAAACTCTTCATTTTATTGCTGTACAATAGGTTACCATGTGGGACTGAATGCTGTTCTCAGGAGGCCGCCAGGCCCTGGCCAACGTCTAAGAAAAATAGACATTTAGTGTTGACTGTAGCCTCAGGTTGTCCTCTCATGATACACTAGCTTTCTTCTCCCTTTTTGTTGGCCGCTGCCATATTGGAAGCTTTTGTCAAATTCTCAGCCGTTTATTCTAATATATCTCACTTTATACGCATTGTTGAATGTCCTTTTTTAGCCATTTTTTTTTTAATATATATATAGCATATTCTGTGAAAGTCTTGTTTCGACAGGATAAGTATTTTTACTTATTTTGGTGTTTTGACTTTTTGTCTCGGCACAGGCTTGTAATTGATCGGGAAATGTCCTCCCACCAAACGAATAAAGACAAACCCAGAGCTTTAAAGTGTCATCACTTCTGCAACTCTTTCGACACACATAACTATTGTCCTACATGCAAGAAAGCTGGCAACGGAGATGATCCCTGTGTCACATTTATTTCACCCTGTAATAGCAGATGATAAAAATCACCCACAGGAAACATTATGTAAAAAAGCAGAAGCAAGACGCTTCAAAAAATGATGAACTCGACCTCTTAGGGGAGGGGGACATCAAGTCCTTTACTGGATCTCATGCAGACCTTGAGAGAGCAGCAGACAATTTGTTTACATCTCCTCCACGTCATTAGCCCCTACTCTTCGAGTCATTATCTCTTAAAACTCCAGCAAAATCTGTCCCACCGACCCTAGGTACTGCCTTACAGCAGAAGATTGAGTCCAAGCTCAAACAGTGCCTGGTATCTCGCTTTGACATCCAATTAGAACAGAAAATATGTGTTTTTCAGGCTTCTATGCTCGAGGCAATGCAGTCGCTTTGAGAAGATTTTCAAAAGTCTCTCAATAAGTCGACTAATACACAAGAAGCGGAGGTGGATCAGATCTCCACTTCAGCCTCTAAGCCTGTCCCATCTAAAACTGTTTATCTGGACACATCTCCCCGAGACCTCGGCCTGCCTCACAGTCTATTGGGGCGATGGAGGTGGACTATGGTCCCTCCCTGCCACCACGTCTCGGTGCTGATCACTCCAAACGTGTCAAGGATGCATTGGATCAGCATTCAGGTCTAGCCGATGAGCCCTCGAGGGTGGCATCGGCTAAACCCAAAAAGCATTCAAAGCATGACATTGACCCGAGCACCGCCTCGGACCAATACTCAGGTCATTCTGATGAGCATCGGGTTGCATCGTCTGGACCTAAAAAGCATGCAGATAAAAGCAAACACAAATCCAGGTCCAGATATGTGTCTTCATCTTCAGGAGGATCAGTCCTCTGTACCCAGACACAGGTCTTCTAAGCCTTCTAGGAAGGCCCATTCTGATCAAGACCAAACTCAACACGATCCAGACCCCCCTTATTATAGGGAAGTAGCCTTGTCTGACGTTCCCTCTCAATATGCAGAATGTGTGGACACCTTTAGACGTATCCTGAACCTCCCTGATCCCAGGGAACCCATGCCTAGGTTCTCCACTGCTGTTATGGGTCTGGACGACAAGAAAGGCCGACAGGAGCTTAGGCCAAGGGGCCCTTCCTCTATGCTCCCCCTTAACTCAGTTATCAAAGATGCCTTTGATAAATTTGACCATGATTTTCAGGCTGCTAATTTACCTGAGGGTAAATATATTAAAGCTCCTCCTTCCACTGCCAAGTGGTACAAGGTGGCACAGCCTTGTTATGAAGACAAAATATCAGGAGTTGAATACAGGTTTTGCAAAAATCTATATTACTCCTAAGCCCACTGGAGCCCCTATGGACAAGGTTCCCCTACCAATTCTCAAGGAATTGGAGCATCAAGCTAGGCAAAACATATCCACTCTCAACTATGCTACTACTTTTTCCAAGATTTCCTCTACCTGTAACACCACTCTAGAGAAGTGTCAGTACAGCTTGAAGTCAGCCTTTAAGAAGGTTAAATCTCAAACCCAGAAAGGTGCCAATCCTGAGAAAGCAGCCAAATGTGGATATGAACAAGCTTGTGAATATTTTGACATCTGGAATAAGACTGTTCTTATCCAACACAGAGCTCTTACTTGCCCCAGCAAATCCTTGGCCCATATACTCCAGAGGGAGCTATACTCTATGGGTAACACTGGCTTCCTCAGGCGTGAAGCCGCGATGACCCTTTTACAACCACAATGAGGGGAAACAAGATGCCAAGAACTGAGGCACTTGTCCTTTTGGCAGTCCTCCTTGTTCAAGTCTCAGCTCGTAAAGGAGGGAGAAGACTTCCTTCTCAAAAAGGCACCTCTAAAGACTCTCAGGGTTTTGGACCCTATCAAAACAAGCTTTTTCGTGGTCCCCACAACAGAATGAGGCTCCCACAGGAATTGCCCCTATGGGGGCAACTCCTCACAAAGCAGTAACCAATCGTTTTCCTCAGCTAGGGGGAAATCGAATTTCAGACACTCCAGGGGTCATTTTCGACACCACTCTAGGGGACGAGGGCATGGAGACCCCTCCCCCCATGACTCCTTAAAAGCCTCCCTCAGTCCACCAATAGGAGGTTGCTTCCATTCTTTCAGAAGAGACTGGCAAACAAACAAATGTTCATACAACATGTTAAACATGGCTACATTCTGCCATTCAGATCAATACCAAATCTTGCCAGAACTCCTCTGATTCAGTCAGGATACGAGGCCCTTCAAAACGACCAAGCTCTGGCCACTTGTATCCAGTCTCTTCTGTCAAAGAATGCAATAGAAAGGGTGGATAATGTAAAATCTCTCTGGTTTTACAGTTGCCTGTTTCTAGTCCCCAAGCCTCACCAAAGGTGGAGGCCAGTAATAGACTTAAGTAGGCACTTTTCTAGTCATAGAAGATATAGTCATAGAAAAGTTCAAAATGGAAACTCCAGAGTCCATCAGGACTTCCCTAGTTCCAGGGAAATGGGTATCGTCGATAGATCTGTCGGACGCTTACCTTCACATCCCCATCCACCCAAACTCAAGGAAATACCTAAGGTTTTGCCACAGGTCTCAGATGTTCCAGTTCACCTCTCTTCCTTTCGGCCTAGCCACAGCCCCACAGGTTTGTACAATGATTGTAAAGGAAGTGAAGTTCATGTCCCTCTCAAGGGGACTCAGACTTTTCACCAATACCTGGACTGGCTGATCAGGTCTCAGTCTCAGGAAGAAGCTCAAGTAAACACAAAGGCCGTGGTAGACCTAACCCAGTCCTTGGGTTGGATAATAAATCAGGAGAAATCCAAACTGAAACCTACTCAGGTGTTTTTGTTCGTGGGCTACGAATACCATCTAGATTCAGCCCTTGTAAAACCCACTCAAGAGAGATTGCTCAAATTTCAGCATTTGATCCTATGTCTCAAGTAAAAAAAATGCTTTGACTGCAAGATGTTTGCTGTTTAAAAATCGACAAAAAGCACGGAAATCTTGCGAGAATACCCGAATTCTCACGTGAATTACTGTTAGCTGGATATATAAAATAAAATAAACTGCTTTTCATGCTTTTCTCACCCATTTCTATGAGGAAACATGTACGTCGTCACTTCCGATGATAGACAAATTTCTTCAGTTAGTTTTGAGTGTTTCGCCTGGTAGCGACAGCACATACGCGCTGGTGAGTTGGTTTTGCGACAACTCGCCCCACAGTGTGTACAAACTCGCGAAATCACGCTCGAGAGCGAACACTGAGCACTGGAGATATCCCCAGTCACTGGACAGCCTCTTTCCTTGGACAGAAGCCATTTCAGCTCACCTAGAGTGGTAGCAGAATCCCACAAAAGTGATGAAAGGTGCAGACCTTCATCCCAAAGTCCACAGTGTCCAGCTCTTTACAGACGCCTCAAACGAAGGCTAATATGCTCACTTAGAGCAAGCTTCTACAAAAGGCCTGTGGTCAGACAGGGAAAAAAGGCTACACATAAATGTTCTAGAGTTGAAGGCAGTTTCCCTGGCCCTTCGAAGTTTCAAGGACCAGTGTCAAAACCAAACTGTTGGTTGCAACGGACAACTCAACAGTGGTAGCCTACATAAACAAACAAGGAGGAACTCACTCAGCGGAGATGTGCGCTCTTCTGTGGAAGATCATGACCTGGTGTCATCATTACCAGATAACCTTAAAAGCAAAACACATTCCAGGGTGTTTGATTGTGATGGCCAACCTTATATCCAGGTCGAACCAAGTGCAGTGAACAAAATGGTCACTACGTCCACAGATATTCAAACAGATCTGTCAAAAGTGGTTCACCCCTCCTGTAAATCTATTTGCCACTTGTCTGAACCACAAACTTCCACTGTACGTATCTCCAGTCTCCGACCTAAATGCCTGGGACATAGATGCTCTAAACATAGACTAGACAGGATGGAAGTACAATGAGCCACCTGGTGAATGCATAGTACGTGACCAACCCGGCTGGTGGAGATACAGCCTGTGCCGACCATTATAGCAATTGTCCATTGGATAGGGTATTAATTTATAAAAATTTAATTTATTTATTATATTTGCAATTTTATCCAAATGTATAGATCAAAATATCAATCTGATACAAATGTGGAAATTTGCCCACCCTAGGAAAGATTGTTAGTAGGTTTAATAGACTAATGTAAAGCACATTGTACTTTTGTTATATTAACCTTTAGATTATGCCAAAATGACAGTTATTCTCTACACAAATGGTTGGATTACATCAAAGAAGTTTTACAATAGAAATCCAAGCTTTCAAAAGTCAGAAAAAACTTATTCTTCATATTCCAGAGCTTTGATTTTTCCTGCAGGTGAATAGATATTAAACATAAAACTGAATACTGGACATAAAGTCTCCATAGGACTACCTGAGGAATGGTGTACAAACATACTTTTGGCTGGGATTACAGTAGTAAAAGTGTTATGAAAAATTATATCTATACAGCAAATGAGTACATAACCTTAGGCAGATCACAATCCTATATACACTATGGTGGTGCAGTGGTAACACACTTGCCCCCCACCTCCGAGGTCTGTGGTTCAAACCCCATACCCTATGTGTGAAAGTTGATTGTTGCTTATTGATGGTCGGCAGTTTACAGTACAGAACCTTGACCAACTCTATGTACCGGTTTCCTCTGCCCATAAAACTACCTGTCCTGATATGACCTATACAGTGTTGAAAGTGACATTAAAACCAAAATAAATAAGAGATCCCAAGTGGGTTAATGGGTTAGCAGGTTTGACATCCAATCACAGACTTTAACCTTTGTGAGGGTTTGACTCACCCATGATACTATACTGAGGACTTGTACCAATATTACCGTGGCTGTTGTATGTAAAGTTCCAACTTAGACAATTCACATTCAACAAATAATCTAATTTTGTTTCCAAATATTTTGAAAAATTGGTTCATTTATTTCCATCGAATGCTTTTCATTGAACAAAAGTGATTTAACCATGTAAATTGACCTTCTTATCAACAAAGATATTGAAAAGTTTAGCCTAGTATAATTTTACATTGTCCAACGAGAAATGTGTTGTCTAAATATCTCCGGATTACTTTCTTTCAGTTATAATATTTGAGAATTGTAGACAAGTTTGAGGTACAAATCATGTTTTTTCCTTGCTCATATTTCTTGATATATTTATTAAGGAGTTTCATGACAGCTTTGAAAATAAATGAAGAGGTTTCCACATAACTGTATCAAGCTACTGTTACCCCATTCACATTTTCTCATTTTCATCATAGTAAAGGAACAGCTCATTTTTAATCTATAAAATGTGAAATAATTTTTTTTTTATAATTTTAATCAATTTGATGTCACAATAAACACCTAAAGTTTCCATAACAGCTTTATTCATTGTAATGAAATAAGGCTGAAAAGCATTTTGGTCTTCATGCTCGAACTGCAAAGCCATCACAAACTTGAGTAGTGTACTAGAATTTATAAAAGTCTGTCAACAAAAACAAATTTCCAAGTCGGATACATCCCATACCTAGCCAAGGAATCACATGTTCACCCGTCCAAGTACTAAGTGTTCATGTCCATTCACACTGATCCATGATCCATGTCGAAGATGCAGATCCACGAATGCGTTTACATTTATTTGCAGCATGTATAAATGAGAGACTGTTACATATGCACTGATGCTTATTGTGTTAAGCATGCTAATGTGCAATGCATGAAGAGAATGCAGCACTGTTGCAAAAAAAAACACATTCACGCAACGTCAAAAAATGTCAAGATCACTGATTTAGTTATCTTTTCTCTTTAAACAAGCATAAAATCATCATTTATCATGCCCAATTTTTAAAAATAAGGTATCATTTTGAAGCTTGTAACATTCAGAATACATCTACCTTGGTTATGTAATTGATTTCATAACACTTTAATGTAAATATGACAACAAAAAATATAAATGGACAAATTAAAAAATCTGCATTTCAGAAATATTTATAAGTTGTAAAATATATTTCTATTATGGATTCAACTATTAACCAATAATTTTCTACCAATTCAAATGGAAATCTATGCTTGCTATTCTCAAATCTGCATTGTTTAAGCACTTTTGTTTAAGCGCATATGGAAGCACATTTTATGCAATCTGCATACGCATTGCGGATCTGTGATGCAGATAAGCATTACAGGCCAGTGCCAATGGAAATGTACATTAACAAAGTATTAAAGTCTGGTGACAAAAAGACAAAAATGTGTAAAGTTTGGGTGAACTTAATTTCATGCAGTAGTAAGGTATTCTACATAGAATCATATTCCTTTGTTAATGGAGTCTATAAAAGTGACTCTGCATTGATAGGAAATCAGCCATAAACCTCTATAATTATGGTAACATTGTGTGTGGGGATGCCTTAGGAAGATATTAAACATGACAAGCATTTGATGTTCTTCCACTATGACATGCATCCTTAATTATGATATAAACAGACAAAAATAAGAATTTTAGACAATTTATTATCTGCAAATCATTTTTATTTTATCAAACATTGGAAGCAATTTACATTACATAAAACAATTTTATTTGCACGCTTAAATAAAATACACAATTAAGTGACATATTCAGTTAAGTAAGATAGGCATATATTTCTCCAGGGAAGAGTACACATACCTGATTAAAGTGTCTGAAAGGACATAAGAAAGCTTTTGTTAGACACTTGACTCTCCAGGGGATTGTAAATACTAAAGGCTTATAGATTTACTTGTGACTACATAGCAAACTGCCTTATATCCAGGATTATTCATTCTCATTATTTTCAGCTTACTGTCTGCATAAAGACTGCCAAATCTCTCCAAGTTTTTGTGCATTATAATATCATTCAGAAGTGAATTATTTGATATTATTCTGCCTACTTTTCTCTGTGGAATTTCATTACAGAGTAATAATAACATTAAGTACCATGTATATTATTATTACTAAAATGTATCACTAATAGGTTTTTATGACAAATGCAAAATTTTAGTGGCAGGAGTGTTTTTAGGATATACAGTATCATTAAACAATCTAATGTTTTTCCCCATTTGCCAATATATACATTTAAAATGGCTTCCCATAGTCAGGTAATGATATGTAAATCTATGCAAACTGTGTGCCGCCATAATGTATTACACCTGGGGTCAGTTTCACAAAAGGACTTCTACCAGACTTAGACTTAAAGTTAAGACTTTTTTCTTAAAATGAGGCTAAGTCTGTGATCTTAGACTTGGAGGGTTTAACAAGGCTGCAAAGTCTGGGCTTTGGCTAAGTTTACCCAGGAGTGGCCTTAAAATAAATATGGCCGCCATATAGGTTTCTCACTTCTAACTTTGGAATGCCTCAAAACAAAGAAAAAATATACTGAGCACCTCCCTAAATAAGTCTTTGAGCATACTTATGTTGTTACAAGGCTTTCCATTAAAAACAGCATTTTTGCAAAGATAAAATGTGTTTAAGAATGGATATATGTCACCACTAATATATTTTGACCAGACATAATGGGGCAAATGACACAGAAAATCACTGTGATTATATGATAAACTTGGATCAAAAATCGGCCATTGCTGTCTGAGGAAATCTGTTATTAGTCCCTGGAAGTCTGAGGAAGTCTCAGACCCAGCAGGTATGTCCCAGACAGGATCGGTGTTGAATTGAATCACAATCGTGGCTTAATCTGCTCTTAGTCGGGGAACGATTGTGAGTTGTATGAGGTCTCAGACTTCCTGGGGACATTTTGAGTGTGATCCCAGACCTGTATCAGGATTCCATTGCCCCACCCATTATTCATGTTTTTTTACAGACTCTCAAGGATTAAGGATCCAAGTCTCAATCGGGGCTTAATCCTTTGGTGGAACAGGGGCATAAGTTCAGGCTAAGTCTGAGACCTTTTGTGAAACTGGGCCCTGATATTCTGTCACATGGACCCGACAATCATAACAAAATTTTCAATCATAAAGAACTGCATTATTATATACAGGTGCTGAAATTTATGTGATACTTTAAGAAGTAACAATGTGATATGTCTAAGCTTTAAATATTTCATCTCAATACTTTATTTCAGACAATCAATGAATTGGAAAAATTCACGAAACAGAAAAAATAAACCATTTTTTAAAATATGGTTCAGTGGGTATCATACGACAAATACAAAACGAGAAATAATTGTTATTAAATGGGAAATAATGGAGATATATAAAACCCAACTTTGACCCTTGGTAGGGGACTTTAAATAATAGTGGAGCCAAAATAATTGTCTGTCTGTCAACATTTTCATTCCGGACTCCAACTCAAAAACGCTTCATCCAATCATATTCAACCTTGACCGGGAGATAGATCACCATCATAGCTAAGTTACTTTCAAAATTGGTGTAATTCCGTCTGCTTGTTCATCCGTTTGTCTGACCCTCAACATTTTTGTTTCCGGACTCTAACTGGAAAATGCTTTGTCCAATTGAAGACAAACTTCACTGGGAGATGGATCACAATCATAGCTAAATTGCTTTCGAAATTGGTGTAATTCTGTCTGCTCATTTGTCTGTATTTTGTCCGTTTGTCCGTCAACGTTGTCATTTCCGGACTCTAACTCGAAAACGCTTTATCTAATCGAATTCAAACTTGATAGGGAGATAGACCACCCTCATGACTAAGTTGCTTTCAAAATTGGTGTGATTCCATCCGTTCTCTAAAAATTATGAGCATACTTTGGTATGTTCCTGACCACTATTACTACCTTCTGCACACATCTACCATACATCAATCCTGTAGATATGGTAATACTATGTGTTACTTTAATAAATTAACTTTTGTGATTAGGTGCCATGCAATATTTTATTATCGTACATTAATGCTCTACACTTACTTAGTTTCAATCCTATAACAAGATGCACTCAGAGAGAGCAAAACGCTCGACTCCATGTGACCAGTCTCTCAAGTGACAGAAAGTATTGTAAGGAAGACAATAAAATAAAACCAAACATGTAAATTAATCTTCATAGAAATATCAAGTAGAAAGCCAAAGTCATTAAAAATACATTGAAATGGGACCTCTGAAAATTCATGATTTTTTTTGTATCCAAAAGAAGATCCAGATCCTTCTTTTAGTAAGTTCTTCCTTTGGCCAGGTCCTATCCACCAATTTTTAATAAAGATCTGTTCATTACTTCTGGAATAATCTAAACACACACAAAAAAAATCAGACAAAGAGACAAACAATTAGCAAACAAAAACATAAACTGCAACTGCTGGTGGAGGTAAAAATAGAAAATAAAAACAGAAATAATAATTAATAAAATGACGAATATACCACCTCACTCTCTATTATCTTTATGTCAATTTCAAGACATAAAATGAGAAGAAATATTTTTACTTAAAGACAGCAAGTATCACAACCTAGGTTTGTGACCTCACAATGACAATTGTATTGTGACATCACTGAGTAATGACATCATCAAGAACAAAGTATTGATTTTTTACGTATGGGATGAAGAGAAGCAGTTTCACTGTGTAATCCCAATTAGAAAAAAGAAAAACTCTCTCCTGATTTTAATTTTCAAACAAATTACACCAAATTTGGAAGAATCTGTCTGTACCCCATGAAATACCTCCCCACCAAATTTGAGATTGATTGATGTTATAGTTTTTGAGTTATAAGGGCACAACGGTGCACAGACAGACTGACAGACAGACAGAAACAAATTGATTACAATAACCCTCTCCTATCGTCGAGCGTTAATTAGTATAGCATAGATACAATAATGTAACCTAGATTGCAAGTTTCACATTTCTTCAGCACGTCTAACACATTTACCTTAACTGGGTGACCTAACATTTCTTTCCTTGTTTCTAAATTTAATTACAGCAGTTGCTAACCTATTTGCTGTCTGCGCTACCCGCCTTTTGGGGCATCTCTGACCCTCTTGTTAATTAAATGAGTGAAGGATGTCCTATGATCGAAATTTTCATGTGTGGTTATGTCAACTTATATTTTCACTCATATTCCATACATGCTAATATTCTCGTAGCTTTAATATACAGGTATAGCAGGACCAATTTGGTATGTCCTACAGTGTGTTGTGTAAGTGTAACAGTTGAATAAATGAATGTGCCCATTCTTGACTTGTTGTTCAATCTTGGATTACTGTCTGTAGAAAGATTGACACTCCTTAAATATGTGGACCTGTGTACTCCAGTGGAATGTTACAAGAATTTATAAATAATCTGGTATGATCACTTAACTATAAGGAATTTTGTCAGGAAAAATATAATCTGTTCCTTCAATCTTGCATTAAATCTAAGCCAGTTTATATTGAAGAGAAATCAACATTCTTGAAACTGAATAGGGGGCAGGTAAATTTCATATCTGATGCAATATGTACTGGTAAATATAGAGTATTGAATGCTTTGATCTACCATATTTAACCGTATAAACACCCCTCCCTATTAATTGCTCCCTCTACCTCTCTACCTTTGCAAAGTTCATATTTGGAGGTTTTACATCCCTGTCAACAGCCAACAGGTTTGTGATTCTGGGATTCTAAAAAAAGATGCTTTTTAGTACTTCCCCAATACGAATACTGCTTATGAGAAATAAAGAAAATCAAAACGTAACATGCCAGTTTTGAGCATAGATGCATTGAAATCTGCAAAAATACGAGATAAAGCTTTATAATATCAGATTTGAGGTTTCTTTGCAATATTTTATGCTGTCTCGCAATTATACATGCTGGCAATTGAGATCAAGGCAGAAATTGTCCATTGTCGCCCATCCCCTTTTGAAAAATGCATCACACCCGGGGTGTTTATACAAATAAATACAGTATATCATTTTTAAAACTAACAATATTTATCCAAAGATTACATTATAACTTTGAATTGATGCAACAATAAAATGTACAGAATAATAAACTGTTTATTAAAAGGAAATCAAGTGAACTAACAATGCGTGAGTTTTTAGCACTTTTAACTTTGGCTTTTAACCTTGAATGAGGGGCCCAAGGTCAAATCTGACCACATCATAAGCTAGGAATATTCTGGTGTGGTCTGATTTGACTTTGGGCCCCTCCTGCAAGGAGGATAGTCAAAATTAATTGGTCCTTGAGGTTTGCAATGTAAATCCAACCTGTAGTAAATCATGGGTTAGGAATCATCTGGTGTGGTCAGATCTGACTTTGGGCCCTTCCTTCAAAGTCAAATGAGGATAGCCACACTTAAAAGTGCTTATAACTCGATCATCGTTGGTTGTAGCGGTTTGCAATGTGAAATCATCCTGTAGGAAATCATGGGTTAGGAATCAGATTTTACCTTTGGCCCCTCCTTCAAGGTCAAATGAGGGTAGCCAGACTTAAAAGTGCTTATAACTCGTTTATTGTTGGTTGTAGAGGTTTGCAATGTCAAACCAATTTCCTTGTCATTCCAAAGTTCTGCTCCTCTGTTCACAAATCTGTCAAACAATTCGGTGCTTAACCACATTGGCAAATTTTATTCTAAACTCTTTGAGAATAAAGATAGCAATCTTGATTTTGAAAAACTAAATAAAATTCTGAAAAATTAAAACATTCCCCAGGTGAGATGTTCAGATTTTGGGCGCACCAGTCACAGTAGAGGAATTAGGTGCTGTCCTTAAACAGTGTAAGCACAACAAAACACCAGGTATGGATGGTGTTACATCCAAATTTTTGAAAGTGTTTTGGCTTAAACTGAAGTATATTATTACTAATGCCATAAACTGTTGTTTTTCGAAAGGACAGCTGTCAACAACCCTCCGCCAATGTGTAGTTGTCTGTTTACCAAAAGAAAATAAAGACAGGTCTTTAATTAAGAACTGGCGCCCTATTTCTCTTCTGTGTGTAGTATACAAACTTGCATAGGGGCAATCGCTAATAGACTAAAGGGCACTCTTAGCAATATTTTGTATGGGCTAATTACACCATTTGTAATAATTATGCTAATTGTACCGGAGCAGCATGCAAAATTTTCCAAAAAAAAAAGTGTTTAAAAAAATCACCCTAATTTTCATACAAAGAAAACAATAATGCTTTTTATTTTGTCCAGTTACTAGGTTTGGCCGTGAGCATGTGCAATAGAGATATATATATACAACAGAGTTTTAGAACAATATATGATCAACTGTCTCTGATGCTCAGCAATATATGATCAATTGTCTTTGCAGCTCAACTTTTTGTATCACATGTCAGTGATAATAAGAATTAAACATAATACAATACTGAAACAAATTTCAATATATCCCAACATGACAACAATGTCTAGATTTCTTTGACGAGTATATTACATGTATTTATTTTATTTGTACAAGTTTTTATATATATTTGTACGTAAGAAGAAACAGTAACAGAAGATTTACCCTGTAATGCTGTAATGCTTTGTTGTCATTATCAACAAAATGAATAGCATATGTAATAGTATCATAATTATTATTACCACAATAAACAGGTTTGACATTACATTTTGCCAGTTATAACACATACAAGCTCTATAACCACAACCAGTTTTAGAGTTTCTCCAGTCCATTTGATAAGTTATATTTCTGCTTTCATACATATTTTTTTTTGCTTTGTATATATTGAAAAAAGTTTGAAAGGTATGCACTTTCAGTGTATTCCTGCAAATAAATATTAGTAAATAGTGTAATTTTGTCTTTTTAAAGTGTTTTACTGTAAACAAATGTCAAGTCTTTCCACTAGCATCAGTAACATTAACACTGTAATACATTTCACCTTCTAAAAACATTTTATTCTAGTCATCCTAAAGAAACCATTTACCTGGTCTCTCAGCTTTTTCAAGGTGAAAGCATAAATTATTGGATGAAGTGAAAAATCCAAATATGTCCCATATGTTAAGACCAAGAAGAGAGCACTTCTGTTCCATGGCAAAACCCCTAAACCAGCCAGCATGAAGTAAAATCTGCTGGGAGTGTTACAAACTAGAAAGGAGATGCCCACAGACACAACCACTTTCAAGAGGTTTCTCTCAGACTTGTCCATTTTTGATGTGGGCTTGTTGGCAGAATTTACTTGTGGATCAATCTGAGGGGCAACACTGTCAACACCCAAAGTGAGACGATCTGTTGGATTTTGTGACATCTCTGTATTATTAACACATGAATTAATAATTTTTGTAGAGCTTTTGGGCTCACCAGCTGAGGAATTATGAGAACTTGATGTATGGGCAAGTGAGGTAACTGGCATTATCTTTTTAGTGCGTTTGCGTAGAGTTACCATCATGTGACCATAGCAATAGATAAAAGTGACTAGAGGAGCTACAGTTAACAGTATGATGTGGATGATCCTCATAATATTGAAGTAGCTCGGAGGTAATGATTGATTATTTGTGCAGCGGCCAGCATGCACATTGGTCGATATCACATAGCGCATTGTACCATGGATTGTGTTTATTGATATGGAAATTCCAAGAGCAACATAGACGGTATTTCTGGTTATATTTAATCTGTGCCAGATAGGGTGAACAATCTTCATGTATCTCTCTATGGTCAGTAAAATGCAGTTCAACATAGACATGTTAGTGAAAAGAAATGGTATAAACTTTGAATACCATAGCCTACATACTACCAGGTGACTCAAATTATTTTTGAAGTAAACAGGCTTTACCATGTCAGTAGGAAAAAATGTTGAGATAGCCAGAGCAGAGATTAGATCAATGACTAATTGGGATATCAAAAGGATATCTGATGCAGTCTTATTTGCCTTAACAACTCTCAGTAACAGAACTAAAGCTATCATATTCAAGACTGTACCCACCAATCCAGTTATCATTTGAACATATCTAAACACAATTTGTATAGTATTCATCTCAATGTACAGAGCTGCCATACTAGTGATATTTGATATTTGTTCCACCGACACAGCTTCTTCATTGTCAATTGAATCGTCAAGGAAATTAGTTGTTCTTTCTGTGGTTGAATTCATCTTTATCAGTTGTTGATCTCTGTCGCTGAATGCAGTACACTAGCTATGCTTCTCAAACGCTGGAAATCATAATTTGATTTATTGTATATTTTTGGTGTCTGCAAACCTGCTGTGAGCATGTATGTAATTTACTGAAAAATAGTTCCTGTTACATTGCACTTGCAAAAATTGGGAAAATAACAGTTCAATTTCCACAAAAAATCTTTTGAAAATTCTGGAATTACAAATGCCGTATTCTAGTTATGAGAAATAAATGTTTAATGACATGTTTTATTTAATTACTTTCTTTGTGAACAAACTAATGTATGATGATTTTCTGTGAGGTAACACGAATGTCTCTGAATAACATATGACCTCTGAGGCCGGGGTTCGATCCCCGTCATGGCCTCAAGTGGGAAAGCTGGTAGTTGCTTGCTGTTGGTCGGCAGTTTACAGTACAGAACCCTAACAAACTGTATGTACTGGTTTCCTCTGCCCTTCCAACTACCCCATCGTGATATGACCTGTACAGTGTTGAAAGCGACGTAAAACCCCAAATAAATAAATAAATTGAATAACATATGCAAAAGCTCAAGCATGTCACGTTAAAAAATCTTCTCATTAAACACGTGCATTTCTTTAAAAAACATCTTTTCTTAAAGGCAATATTAGCAAGTTTCAATGTTCACTTTGAAAACAACTAAGAACTGACATTCTGCCCTTAGCAGTTGAAACTGGAAGATACTACCATATACCTTTGGAAAATTGTACCTGCCAAATATGTAAACAAAATTTTGTCGAGGATGAAATTTACTTTGTCTGTAAATGGAGTGCTTATAATTTAGTTAGAGATAATTTTTTTCCCAAATTTAATGCATATTTTAATATTAATGAAATGGGTGCATGTGGTCAATTATGAACCATTTTAAAACTTGATAATGTTAAACTATTAGTAGATTACGCAAACAAACTTTGGAATACCAGGCAAAGTATACTTTTTCTGAATCAGTGCCTGTTTAAGTTTTCATATATTTGTAGTGATTTATAAGCCCATTAAGAGGATGGGCATATCTCTATCTCAGTAGGCATTTTGAAATGCCTTTTTTGGAATGATACAATTCCTTCAAGAAAAGCAGTAATTGAAGCTTATTCATATTTACTTGGAAAAATTATTACATTACAATTGTATTATGTTTCTTATTGACATTTGCCTTAACGACATTCATCGCTACATAAAAATCTCAACTTTGTGAATATCACACCTGCTAATAATTTACGAAATGTCGAGCCCTAATTAAATTACATTTCCTTACAAACCACATTGTTGCTGAAATGTATAGAATGTCTTTTAAATTATGACAATCATAAAAAATAGCATCAGAGATGCCCGTATCCACAGCCTTGGGAAATAATTTTCAACACCATGAGATATAGAAGTGAAACAGTACAAAGATCAGGATACTTTAAGAGCACTGTCAGTTATATAAAGGTTCCAATGATGTTCAAGTGGAGAAAATAACATCTAAGAGAAAGAAAAAGTATGTAAAGATAAAGTATTAAAACAAGACAATTCAATAGCAAGATGACAGCATTAATCAGTTAACTAACAATTATGATACACACCTACAACCAAAGTCCCTATCAAGTATCAACTTCCTACACCTTATGGTTTCTGAGATACAGCCTGGACAAACTTTTCCCCGACGCCCACCTGCCCGCCTACCCATCCAGACACCATGGGTGAAAACAATACCAGGACAGCCCTTAATGGCTGTGGAGTAAAAATGAAAGGACGTAGAAATGATTATAATACACAATTTTCTTAACCCCAGTATCTGTTTAATTCTTGCTTGTGTAGTGGGATTCCTAGGGAGCATGTTACAAAGTTATTTGTTATTCTCTCTTTTGGCTCAAAGCTCACATTTCAGGTTTTATGTCCTATTCAACAAGCTCTCTATCTTGGATATTATTACAAGATATGTTTCTAACAAAAAAAAAAGATATTCTGTATCAAATTTGTCCCATAAGTTTGTTCTTAGATGATACAGAAATTGCTAAGGCAGCAGAAATCATCTTTTTTTTCCAATTAAATTTTTCCTTCATATTTTGTCACAGTGGACATGGACATTATATTAGTTTTAACATGTTACAGCATATTGTTTAAATTTCAACACACAATAATGAAGAAATTCAAAGAGTATATACTGAGAAGCTTTTAAAATGGCCAAACAAACCTCAAAGTGTGATAATGAATATGGAACGTGGTCAGTTTAACTGGAGGATCTATGAGACATGCTAACCTTACCTACTGATCTGATAAAGGCTGGAGATTTGTTCAAAATAAAAGCATTTTTAAGCACGAGCTCTAGCGAGGCTCACGCTTGTAGAAATCACTTTTTCATTGTTTTTTTTTTGTTATTTTTTTCTGGACTTTCATGAATTGTGGCCCAGCGTAATGAGTAATTGTCTTTCAAGGAAGTTAAGCAGCAATGGGCTATGTTAGTACTAGGATGGGCGACTGCTTCGGTGTACTACTCGTGTTTCTGATGGCTTTATGGCTAGCGCTGGTAGACCAAAACCCCTTTTGGCCTTTTAATGTTGTATTATTGCAAGTATATATAGACAAGTTAATATATACATGTTGCAACTTTATTTTTGGATGGTGTTATATTGTGTTATAGTTGGTCTTTGTGGGAACAAAATACTATAAATGCCTTGGACAAGAAGAAATAGGCCACATTTTAGATATGCCTGAAGGAACCACTTTTATATATTTAATTTAAACAGATCAAATAGGATTTATAGATAAATCGACCCTTGGCCAATTCGGCTCATGTCACCTCGGCCCAAGATAAGATATCCTAGTCAAATCAGCCTCTTGAAAATTGCTGTGCCCTCAAAGAGAGTATATCTTAAACAAATGACAGAGATCACAAAACAGATACACTAGTCAACAGAGGCCATAGGTTTACTTTAGTATGGAATCTAGCAATAACTTTGACAGAACTTCACTCTTCATTAAATTGGATTAAATCGTTAATAATTCAGACAGAAATGAGCAAAAGACAGAGGATGAAAGGTCTTGAGTGCAGCATCCAAAATCTTTTGATGTATGTCAATTGCACTTTTATTAAATATTACATAAGAACTACTCACCCTTGACATAATGTGATAATAAAGATTATTCCAAAATTATTTGATATATATTAATGGCACTTGTGCTTAATAACACTTCAGAGGTTGTTACCCTTGTAAAACAAACATAGCATGGTCCATTATTTGACAGGAATGGGAACCAGGTTACAATTTAAAAATACTGACCTGGGGCCGTATTCTACAACAATACTTAAATAAGGTGACCTTAGATCAAAGTAAGGGAAGGTTTTTTACTTAAGTTTTTATTGGAGTTTGTATCCATAAAACAAAAGTTAGGAATGTTCAGTTTCATCATTTCTTATTTGAAGTCTAAGAAATACTTGAAATCTAAGTTAGAAATGATCTAAGTATTCTTGAAGAATACAGCTCCTGATTGACGCTTACCCGGTGTACTATTCATAAATAAATGTATGTCAGTCAGAACGTCTGTCATGTGGTAGAGATTAAGCTCTATAAAAAGTACTCTTATTGTATCACATTTTATTGTATTGTTGGCCCGGACCTGCACTGTCATGCAATAACGTTTTCGTCAAAACTTTTCAGCAATATCTATTTCCAGATCCAAGTAAGGTGAGACGTATACTTACACACATGAAGTTTTTCCTCGAGCAGATAAAAAATAAAATGCAGTGCAAGACATTTCCAGTTATATACATGTAGTTCCTTTGTTTAATACATAAAACTAGCACAAATAAAACATTTCTGTTCCTATTTGCATTAAATTGCAACATCAGCTAATTTACAATATTCTGAAAAGTAAATCAAGCTAACTAAATTTAATCATAACAGGAGTCTTGATTAAACAACACCTTGTACATAAAATCATAATATTTCCTAACTAGCTCTCTCTAAGAACATATGTAAAACAATAAATATTACACACATATTAGTAATATAAATAATAGTATATAAGAATGGTGATAAGTAGTTCTTATTCTGTTCCCTTTATTCTGCATGGTTTATGTGAGTGTTTCTGATGAAGTTTATACCCCACACTGATATGACAGAAGATGCACATACTTACTGTGTTTCTTCAGTATAATTATCTTTGAAACAGATGCAAGACATTTTGCATATATATCTGCTGCCCCAAGCAATCAAGTCACGTACTAATCCAAGTGAACACTTCACCACATACTGACTGAATAACTTGTCCCCATTGCAAGTTCTGCTATAGAAAATATTCAGATTATAGCTGGTCATACTTTATGTACCTCTTGGTAATTTGTTCTGCCTCAAACCTATCAGAATCATTGATACAGCAACGCAACATCACTGTAAGCTGTGTGCTCATTGGTTGTATACTAAGTGGGGGCAATAGGCAGCTGCAAAACCATACCCTGGATATTTGTTTGACCTATTAAAAGGCCTCAAGAAGGTCTTGGGTTTTTTCCGGTGAATAATACTTATATTAGATGCTTATGTCAACACAAATCCTTAAAAACAAAGCCATGCTGTTGTAAATATTGGGTAAAATATATAGAGCTTTCAATTATTTTGCAGTGACAATCATGCCACAGGTAGACATAGAAATACAAATTTATTTTCAGATGTGACAGAAAGCTTTTAATTCACATGAAAGCTAAGTTCAATAGATATTCCAGGTCTCTGCCACACCATCTTGGGCCTGTTTTGAATTAAGGTACATACTCCAGCAAGATCACTTGAGACAGAAATACAAGCTAATATGATCATACATTATTTTTACTATTTATAAAAACAACTTTAAATTAATATTTATGTGTGACTACTAAATGCTTGTTAAATATGAGCTGTATACGTCTTTGTAAACAAAACATTGAGCCCAACATAAATAGGTCAAACTCCAGCCCTTCAGCATGGCATCATCATGTGCCCCATCTAAGGTCAAGCAAAGGTCAAATCAACCCCCCTATCCAAAGAAAACAATACCCTGTAATAAGAGTTACCAACCAGTGATCATAATACGGAATCACAATGCTTTAAGAATGTCCAGTAATGTCTACATCTCAAATTAAACACAGGTCAAAGGTCATGAGCAGGCGAATCTTGGGACGAATCCTCACTGATGTAAAGATACCTCGGCTACATTTGTATAAATGAGTGTACTGGATTAATCATTGCAACATTGAGATCAATTTTAATACCAGTAAGGTAAGTCATTGTTCCTTAAAAATAGGCATGAGGTTTAACACATGTAAAAGCCAAGCCGGTGGTGTGTTGCTTGAGGTCCCACAAATTGCCACTTCAGTATATAAGTCTGCTAAGCAATTTGGCCTCAGCTTTGCTTGTGATGCTCTAAAGATATGGAATGATTTATTTGATGCTATATGTTTGGCCACAACTCTCCATTCATTCAGAAAGAAGCTCGAAACCTATCTTTTTGCACAAGTACATCCACCCTAATTTCTGTTTTTTCCCTGGTATCCGTCCATGGAGCTGATCTCTGCTATGTCTCTGGTTAATTATTATAGTTTTCTGCTTTTCTGTTTGCTGTGCCCAGGGTCTATGTTTAAATGAAGGCTAAGTGCTATAAAAATGCTATTAGAATTAGAATACCCTCCTGCCCTCCTTCAACAACTATATTGGTTCAAATTCTATCATGTGGCTAATTTTGATACTTCTAGTCAGGCTTTTTCTACTCCGTCTTGTTACTTCTGTGAATTGTTGTCAGTACACTGACAAAATATTTTGGAATAGCAACATTTGGCAAGAAGAGTTATTCAGTGCTAAATAAGTCTTTTCTCAAATTTTATTTTCTCTAGATTTGGGGGAGGTTCAATTTATAATTTGAAACAGTACTGAAAACTGAGATACACATATTGGAATTGGTGTTTTCCCTATGTCTTATGCCACAGTTATTCTAGCCCCCACAGGGGACCTGGTCATGGTATTGTGGGTCAGTCTGTTTGTTTGACTGTGTGTCTTTAGGCATAGCTCCAAAAATAAGACACAGGATTTGGTTAATATTTTCATACTGTGTAGTCCATTAATAGCTTGATATACTCCTCAAAGCTGGTCAGGGTCCAGAATGTGTTTTTCTTTTCACAACACTATCTAAAGGGTGAGGGTTTATGCATTCTGGGGAATTGTTTTAATGTAACTATAATAGTAATGTTTTAATTGTCTATTCAAAATCTAACTTAACAAAAATTTAGCAAAAGCAAACAATGACCTGATAGTTGATAAAAATCAGGCAAGGCACCTACAATACAAGGATTACTTACATATAGAGTGTGCTAAAACATGATTTTGTATTCAAGCAGAAAATAATAGTCAAGCCACATTACCTCAAGTCCAGGATATGATGAAAAGCCCCAACTGGGATATTATATATTCTACACTGATATTTATATACAATAACTATTGATTCATATCAAAATGTAAGGGTAGGGTCACCTGAGAATATGGTCAGTTGGTCACCATAACTTTGCTTTATATAGGGTGACCTTAAGTTCATTAAAATATAACTGATTTAAGGTGACATGAAAATAAGAAAATCGATTTAAACTTTACACTGAATGAACAACACTTCGTAAAAGTTATTTTATGTGAAGGTTAGGTTAATTAGTGATTTGTTTAAAATTACAAAGGACCTTAAACTTGGAATTTAACTTATTATATTTTAGAGATTCAAAACTTAAAGCTAAAGGTGATGGGGTTTGTTTGTTAAGTCTCTATTGTTTTATATCCACAGTGTGGAAAAACATGACTCTGTATTTAAGCAGAAAATAATGATCAAACCAAAACAATGCCTGAAACACATGTATGGAAGTATCAAGTGGACATGGCTGCTAATGAGGAACCTTCTTTGGTTTCAACAATAGGTTTTAGGTTACCATATAATCTAAGTACATGTAATTATCAAAAATATGCACAAAAGAAGAATCAAATATAACTATCTGGGAATTATGAAAACCTAACTGTTCACTTAATTATGCCGGATATAAAAATATGTGTATTTCTATGCATAATGGGCGTTTCAAACTTGCCGCAATGAATGGATAATATATAGAGTTGCTCTGTTTTGAATTGGTTTGACACATCATGATGAAAGTATTTTCTCATTTTAAGTTGGTTTATTGCAATATAAATGGAGGTTACCACACTTCATAAGTTTGAATCTGGCTGGAACAAAGTGGCAAATGTGGAAGAAGTAGTTAACATTTGAATAATATAAAGATATATAGTAACACAAGTGCTGGAGTTTAAACTGCTCCGGACAAATTGGAAAGTTTTGGGAATATATATATCTTTCTGAACTGGCCAGCAAGAGGGGGTTCATCATGGGTGGATTCATCATAAATGCAAGTTAACAAGGCCACAAGGGGTTTTGGTCTACTAGCACGAGTCACAAAGCCATCAGAGACACGAGTAGTGCATTTAGGTGGTCAGCCACCCAAGTACTAATGCAGCCTATTACTGCTTAACTTCATGATGAGACAGGTACTCGTCACTCTATGCCACAATTCATGAAAGTCCGGCGACAAAAAACAACACAAAAAAGTGTGATCTCTAAAAGAGCGAGCCTCACTAGAACTCATGCTTTAAAAAGTTTACCAACATATAATGAAATCAATAAACCTCTCACTGTGCTTTTATGACTGTCTATAACCTTAAAATCCTGATCACCTGTACCCTTCTGCTAGGTTTTTCCAATTTTCTTTAAACCGCCATTGTCCACTGCCTGTCTTCATGCTCTGGCGGATTTTTGAACAGTGTAAAAATTTTGTCATCAGTTTTTGCTTCTGTAATATCTGACTCCTCTGTAAGCCAAGCAATCCTTTAGCATACCCATTGTGGTGTTGCCATTGATATTGGTGTCAGTTCCTTTAACCTATAGTAGGGGGCTCGGTGGTGTAGTGGTTAGAGTTCTCGCCTCCAACCTCTGAGTCCGCCAGTTCGAAACTCGGGCCGGGCGCTTCATGTTGGAAAGTTGGTAGTTACTTGCCGATGCCCGGTGGTTTACAGTGCAGTATGCACTGGTTTCCTCCACCTGTAAACTACCCGTCACAATATGACCCTGGCTGTTGAATGTGACGTAAAACAACAAATAAGTAAGTAAATAAATTTGAACATATATCACTATTTAGAAAGATTTGATACATGCCCAGTGTTTAAACAACGTCATCTTGATGCTATACATATTTTTTGTTTTCCAAGGAAAGCACGGTTTAACTATAAAAGCCATGTATTGTGACAAAGCTAAATGACTTAGGGTAAAAGCGTGAAAGGCAATGTCATTGCTGATTTATGCTGTTGTAAATGTCTTGAATATTCAACTGACAAAATGGCACCTGAACTCGAGGAGAAGAATAATATTATATAATCTAGATAACCCTTTTTTAGAATCATCCTTGAAGAAACATATCTCTTTTGTTTAAGATTTTTTTTATTCTGCTCATTTCCCCCCTCTTTTATGATGTTGCATATTTGAAGAGGTATCTGACAGGAAATCTGTGGCTATTAGCCTGACATCAGTGCAAAGAGGTTGTCATAGCAATGGACAGCCTATTATTGCCCCACTTGCAGTATGGTATAAAATTCTGAGTCTCTGCTTTTTATTTTGGTTCACTTTAACTCATACATAGAATCCTCCACCCAATTGATTGATTGAGGTATAGAATCACGGACTGTCACCTTTGTGGGTTCAGCTCCCAAAAGGGGAATGCCGAGGAACTGTCTCTATATGACCATTGTTCAGATGCACAACCCCAAATTTCGAATATTATTTGTTCCTTTTGTACTACCTTTTCAGTGCGACTTTTCCTTTAGTCTTATATCAACAGTAGTCTGGTTCCCACACCACTGTACTTTGTGGAAAAGGGTCTGGTTTCAGCCAAAATGTCAAGGGTTTTTTTTCGCGAAACTCATCAGAATAAAGTACCTCACTTGACATATGGGTCCCTATTTTATTGTACAATGTTATCGTATGATAAATGCAGTAGATTTGCTTTCAGTAGAATTATAAAATGTTAAAAACCTTCATTATCCTTCTCAATATAAGTCTTCCCTTGAAATAAATTGCCAAGCCAAATATTCTGTTTATCATTATTGTTTATTCATTATTTTTATTATTTAATGCTGGATGTTCTTAGTCCAATTATACATGATAACACTAACTAAAAATACATATAAAAATTCCAGTCATTTTTAAATAGGAAATCATTAAAGTTTCTGTTTCAGGACAATCATTTCCACAAAATATTGCAATTTAGGCTAACGAGGTGAAGGTCAATGTAAGCGATACCAATCCTTTTTTGGTAAAATGGACTGGTATCCAGTCTAGATCAACAGAATTGCATGTCCCTCTCTTTCATTTGGAAGCAACTTTCAAATTTGTTGTCAAGCTGAAAGAAGATCAAAAATTTGTCAGCCACAGTGCTTCCCCAAGTCTTTCCTTCACTTTTGCTGGTAGAATGTGAATTTTTGCAAACATGGGGCATTTTGAACTCTTTGAAGTCTGTAAATATATGCTTTTTTGTGTGAGAGAGCAGTGAATTGCAGTAGTCCAGACGACTGCTTAGCAAGGCATTTGCCACCGTCAAAGCTGTTTCATGGGTTAGATAGACTCTTTGTAGTTCCTTGAGATGGTAGTAACATGCACAATATAAATTATACATGTGTCTTTACATTGAGTTGTCAGCATCCAGAATGACACCCAGGTTTTGACTGAATCCGTCTAGTTCCATGTCCTTACCAGGAAGAATTACAGCGAATGATGGCTTCATGGAATTGTTCATCACCATTTAAAATAGATTCTGTTATATCAGGATTTAATTTGAGCTTGTTAATAGATATCCATGCATGGATGGTTTGAAGGCAATATGCCAGTTCAGTGAAACTAGAATTAAAAATCCCAGTATCAAGTTCCAAGTAACTCTGTGTATCATCCGCAAATAAGAGATCTGTGCATTGAATTTAGATATGACTGTAGTAAGATGAGTTGTGTACATGGTGAAGAGGAGTGGAGCCACGTTTGAGCCCTGTAGAACCTGTAAAGGAGTTGAAAAGCATCTGAAAGATGTAAATCCATTCTAATCCTCTGTTAAGGGCTTCTTAAGGTTTGTAAACCATTTGGGTGGATTCGAAAACTATGGCCAATTTTCGGGAGCCATTCAGAAGATTTCTTCAACCAATCACAACATCACCAAGAAAGATATTAGGAAAATATCAGAAACCTATTCTAACATATACCCATGGATCATGAATAGTTTCATTTTGTTCAGTCAGTAGGTAGGTTTACGATCAGATCACCATATAAGAATATCCTATACTGGTTTAGACTTACGTTCTAGTCATTTAAAAAAACATTATCTGAGATTTCAGGTATTTTTAAATTTTCTTTCAAGATTCTCCCTTCACTAACCTGTAATAAAGACCCCTCGACTTGTTGATGTGCTTTTGAAAAACATCCCATCATGCACTTTTGCCTTTGGGCTATACCAGTGTTCAGACTTACCAAAACTAGATAAGTTCAAAAAACACTATAACTTTGTACAAGTTCACTTGTTGCAAAACTTTAGTTGTATTTCAGAAATTCTTGGATTATTTTACTTTCGTCAATTATTCTTTCTGCAATAAATATCTGCTTGTTGTTCAGAATTTAAATAAATTGATTTGTAAAGAAAAAAAACACATACACCAAGGTCATTTTTGGTTTGTGTAACTACAGCCCTATATTCATGTATTATTTGACTTGGTTAATTCCAGTATGGAGGACTGTAAATAATTTGGTTGAATATTACATCACTAAACTTCTGTTCAAATGATGTGATTTCCAGCGACATGTAGAATTTGAGTATTAGACAAACAATGACTATTTTGCATACAATCGCTGTGAACAAAACAGATACATACACGTTTTATGACAATTTAGAAATAATATACATATCTGATTTTTAATAATTGTTAAAAATATTTCTCGTATTACTAAATTTTCATTGAGAATCCCTATATTTTCAGTAATTGTCATTCTAATTTTAAATAAATTTTATCACCTACGTAAGAGCATCTTATCGGAGGAATGTGACTTGGGTTTTCAATGTCTCAGTTTGCTTTTGCTTATGTATATAGATATTGTATTTCTCAGCATGACAACAGTTTAACCAGACCCCAAGCTCATTAGTGTTAAATACACATTCAAGAAAGAAGACCCGGAAATGGACTTAATGATTGCATAGTACAAACTCTAATGAGATCTGAAATCTAAGGCCTCTCGTTGCCTAGAAACAATCAGGCTGACCACTCCGGCCAGTGTTCTTAAAGTTTTATTTCCATGTATATAGAGGCCACGGTGGCAGAGTGGTAACACGCTCGCCTCCCACCTCTGAGGCCGGGGTTGGGTTCCTGACATGGCCGCAAGTGGGAAAGCTGGTAGTTGCTTGCCGTTTGTCGGCAGTTTACAGTACAGACCCTTGACCAACTGTATGTACTGGTTTCCTCTGCCCTTCCAACTACCCGTCATGATATGACCTGTTATCAATATTGGTCCGAAGTGTTGCCGTAAATTAAATGCAAACCTTCAACAGATATTTAAACACAACCAAAAGAAAATCTATTCTACATGATTTCAATTCATCTTGGAACTAATAGATTTTTGCAGAATGTGCCCCTGTTTTGAAATACACGTAGATTTACTTGTGAGTGACTTGTTAGTTGGCCCAGCCTTAGATCCTTTGTGTAAATATAGGAGAAGGGAAAAGGAGTTTACATAATTACATATTACATATTATAATAGTTACTATTTTCTGTACATTCCCTTAATTTTACTTTTTCATTTCTTGTTCTTAATTGATAATTACTTTGCTTACGAAGCGATCAAAGATAAGGGGACAAAACTATAACATACCAATGATTTCATCACTGTTATCTTCAAAAATAAATATTACCCATTGTGATTAACTGGGAGGTTAATGTCAAATATCATTTATCTGATCATTTGTCAAAACACAGTATATCATGACACAACAAGCTTGCTAATTACAAAGGAAAGAAAACCACACACATTCCCACGTGCCCCCCCAACAAAATAAAAGAATGGGATTAAAAATTTATTATACATAACAAGATATATATATGTATCTAAGACTACTGTAATATTAGCACAGCAAAATTATAAAGCACACATATATGTAAGCAGGATCATAGACAATGGAAATTATTTACATTGAAAGGTCACATCAAGGTCAAATCCTTCTGTTGAAGGTCAGAATGCCGAATAAACAGCAAAATTAAAATTAAATCCTTGTAACAAGGGTGATAATGCCGACTAAACAGCATGTTAAGTACCTAGAAGACACAAAGGTCAAAGTAAGGTCAAGCAAAGGGTAAACCCAGTGCACCACTTGAGGCAAAGGTACTATCAAAGCTTAAGGCAGGGGCAAAAGTAGCCTAGCCGAATTTTAATAAAACATTATGACCAGCCCTATGTGTCTGATTAGTAAAATAATATATAAAATTGTACCCAGTAAATGGCAGTAATCATAATGAAATGTGACTGCATGTGAAGTTGGACAGGAGAAGGAATGCCCAAGTTCCCAGTAGGAGTAGCTAGGAAGAAAGATGGGCCTGGAACGTCCTTGACACCTGTGAGGTTGAAGAAGGGGGGAGGTTAATATACCTCTAAACACAAGAGGAGGACCAGGTCCCTTGGGCTTGGATCTGTTGGATAGGAACCCCATTCAGGAAAGCCCAAGTTGCACCTCCCCTAATGAAATCGTGAAAAGTAAGAGACCTGGGGAGGTCTAGTATGGAAGAAACCCTCTTAGGGTGTTTCCTGGCTACAGAGTCAGTCAGGACCTTCCATAGTTGACCAGCTTGTATCTGAAAAAGAGGTTGGTCAATTTTTGATGTTATCTTAGACCACATGGCTTTTATGGCGGAGACTGGACATAGTGGTGAGTTACCTAGGTACGGAATGACCACAGTGGCAGTGGAGACTCTGTCTTGAATAGTTATTGACCATTTAACCACAATTGTGGCTCCTGTAAATGAAAAGATTATATCTCCGACACATAAGTGCCTAGTAACATCGAAACCAGCAGTTGCATGAGGCAATATGTTTGACAGTCTCAAAAAAGAAAAATAACACAGCAGGTACAAAGCTTGGAATACTTCAGGTGATTGTAACTGTGAAGCAACTGTGACAATGTTTAGCAGCATATTCTGGTCTATAAATACTTTCAAACGAGGCTAAAATTGTCTGTTGATTTTCAGAGATTTGATAAACAAGTGTAATCTTTGATCTCGAAAGGGTGTGGTGTCACAGTTGTAGATAATACACAAAGATCTAATAGCTGTAAGATGGTTTACAATGTGATCTGGTGACATACCATTTTGTGTCAAATACTCCACAAAAGCCAGAATATCTGTTGTAGCAATAAGGGACAGGTCCAGCGCCACCAGAAAACCCAGGAATGTGTTAAACATTCTTCTGTAAGAGGCCAAGGTTGAGGGTCGAAAACCACCCCATAACCTTTTGAAGGCTACTGAGGCGAGGGATCCTATCTCAGTTCCTGGATCTACAAAACAAGACTTATACAGCTAAATATCATGATTAAATAGTGTGAGGTTTATATGAGTGTCAACCCACGATGGAAGTTCTACCATTCTACCAAGTTTTTCGACATTACCCGGTGTAGTGTTCCATCGAGATAGCAAGTCTGCCACTGTGTTATCAGTACCTTTAATATGCGAGACCAGTAAATTGACATTAAACTTGGCTGTTAACAGCCATATATTGCACACGTGGCCAATATGACATCTTTGGTCCTGCCAAAGGCGAGTACTTCTACAACTGCCAGGTTGTCACAAAAAATACGAATACATTTGTTTGACCAACACTGGCCCCAAATTTTGAGGGCTACCATAACGTTTATCATCTCTAATTGGGCAATGTTGTAATTTTTGAAGCCTAAAGGTATGGGTAAGCAGTATACAAGGGGGTGACGTGGTAAATAGTTACACCATTGTAAGATTTCAAGAAAGTATTAAACCAAGCTAGGTCTTTGAAGAATTCTTGATTAAGTACTATAATGTCTTCATGTACGTTATCCCTCAGTAGTTGTAACATACGGTTGAGAAAAAATCTAGCTGGTTTAACACATTTTGTGATGTAAAGTAAATATCCGAGCAGGGACTGCAGATCTGATTTATATACTTTATTTATATTTGTCCAATCTTTGCAAATTTGCATGATTTCATTCAACTTCTGTGGAGGAATGGACATGGTTCTGTTGATTGTATCGAACTTGATACCGAGACAGGTGACCTTGGTGTCAGGGGGTTGTAATTTTTTCTGACTTATGTCCAGACCTAATTCTTAGAGTAACTTTACAAGAAATTGGTAAGGTTAATGAATTTTTGACGGTAAACCGCAGAATATGAGGTCGTCAATGTAATTTAAGAGGGCATTATGACCATTCTGACTCATAATATATCTTATAGCGTCGCTTATCTTACTAAAGAAAAAAGCACCCAATCTGTATCCCAAAGGCAAAGATAGGTCAAGATATAGCTTATCTCTGTGTTGTAAGGCCAGAAAGTCAATGTCACCCGGATCTATACGGAGATGACGAAATGCACGACTTATATCCCTAGGGGCTAAGTTATTAAGAGTGTTCACTATGTTATCCACAGTTGGATAGTGCATCTGAAATTTTGTGCCTAAGTATGAGTCTTTAAGTACACCATCACTGACTGAATATCCTTATGGAAAACTAAGGTCAAAAATTGTACGACGACAGTCGGAATTAGACTTATCCCTGGTCATTAAGGGGCATACATGTACATCAAAGGTTTGTGATCTAGGGGCCCTATGACTGCATTATGGGCTAACTCTTCCTGTATATACCTATCTACATGACTCAGATAGTTTCTTGCAGAAGCATGGTTTTGTAAAGTATTTACTAGTTTTCTAGTTCTATCAAAAT
Organism: Sabellastarte sp. h YS-2021; assembly: GCA_964017235.1. Taxonomy (NCBI): domain Eukaryota; kingdom Metazoa; phylum Annelida; class Polychaeta; order Sabellida; family Sabellidae; genus Sabellastarte; species Sabellastarte sp. h YS-2021. The sequence continues at coordinate 13,345,791 of OZ024937.1, forward strand.
CAAGAGGGAAACTGTATTCTATAAGATTGACTAACTGCTGGTAAAAATAATTGCGTAAGTATTTCCTCCAAGCATGTACATTTAGGTTTGTGTTCACAGGTATTCTAAGACCTAAAAAATTCGGCACACGACTATCTTTAATCATATTGTGAGCCGTAAACAAATCTGGAATAGCACTCCAGATTTTAACGGGACCTTTATAGATTTTAATGGCAGTCAATGGTATACAGCCAAAGGCTGTATCCAATTGCTGTTGACACAGTAAAAATTCTGTACAAGGTTCTGTATTACATATATCACGTTGTGCTGAAATCACTGCCTTATCCTGGTGGGAGTCAGTAATGCAAACAGGGTATTGCTGTGACTGGCCTAATTTTTCACTCGTACATGTACGACCAGACAAGTCCATATTTGCTTTATTTGTTTTTCCCCAGATCGAATTATTATTCTTGGGGCAGCTTTGGTGGTAACAGTCCACATTATCTGTAGTAACTGATTGCTCATTGTCCCCATTACTGTCAATTGGATCCAGTATGTGGAACCTGTTATAAACTGATATCCCTTGATCCGGAGTATTACTGATATCAGAACAGTTCAAGTGGGACCTACCTGAGCTATTTTTGACAGCTTGTGGGCTATACTGCAAATTCCTTTGTTTACCCAGTATTCTAGTACTGGTATCCTTCCATTCATATGGCCTGTTTTGAATTGAACTCTGTACACTAGTCTTATTTGACACAGTACGGCGAAATGGCCTATTACCCCTGTCCCATAATGTGGCAGGGGAATGATTTGAACCCGTACGGCCATTGGCTAACAATGTGTTGAAAGTTGGACTCTCATTAGAAATTCTTTTTCCAGTTGTGACTATTTGGGCATAAGATTTTTTCCCAAAATGATTAGTGCCCCCTAGGGCTTTGGTCATAATTGTTTTGGCGTGAACTTTGCGTAGATGCATTAACTCGAGTACATGGTCCGATTGAACCGAAGAATTATAAATACACCTACCTTTATGGGCATGACTAGGTAAAGTAGTCATGCCCAAAGTTACTCGTTTTTTGTGAGGTTTTGAAGTTTCTTACACTCTAACTGTGAGTGAGGGAATGACTTGCCTTCCTTTGACCAACATGATAAGGAAATGTGTTTGTAGAGTACCCCTTTTGTTTCATGGGTTTGTTTCTGCATACACATGCCCTTGTTAAAATATATACAAGGGGTTACCCTGCCTGTACCACTGGTACCTCTATCTTGGCTTTTACTAGAATATTGACCTGTGATATGTCTCTGTGCATGAGCTGTTCGTATTCTGTCAATCTTATGAGTTTGGGACCAGCTCTGTACCTTACCTTGTTTCATACAGCATAAAAGGACTGTATGGCAGGCCTTTGCAGAAGCCCAGGAAAAGTCTGTAGCATCATCAAGGAGGTTAATAACGTAATCAAGCATAAATTCTTTGTTTTTTTTAATCAGGTTTCTGCAGAAGCCTGCCATCCACTGTATAGGTGAGAGCTGGTTGTACGTGACTCGATCTTTGTTTTGACCAGAAAGTATGTATTCGTGAGGCCATTTAACGCTGTTTGCTATGAATACATGCACAGAACCACCTCTTTGAGACCTAATTTTGTCCTTACCTGGCTTTGCATTTTCTACAAGATGTTTTAATCTAGCTTGTACCTGTTGCTGAATTTTTTATTCATGTTTCAATTGCTCTAATGATGGTAAATGACCAACAGGAGGGATGGAAGGAGTAGCCAAATTGTGACCTGATCCTGGTTACATGGAACATGGGCCCTAGTTTTACGTTTATATTGTTTTAATTTTGGAAGGATTGCTGGTTTTTCTGCAAGTATTTTGAAGACTGTTCTTCTCTATACTGTTCAATCTCTTTCCAAACACATTCAACTGGGCCAGTATTTGTTGGTTAATCATATTCTGGTTAACATTTATAGGGTTGGAACTCGAGGCCTTGGGGCCACCACTCCCACTAGCAGCAGCACCATGACTAACACTACTGGAATCCGAAAATGACAAATTTTGATTGGAAATGTCGAGTAAACCGGATATGTCAATGTCCGACCCACTATCAGATTGATGAGAAAGAACTTGCCCAATGGATCCAATGACCCCCGGGATGCTGCCAGAAACTCCTCATCAGTAGCCAGCTGCACTTGTACTGGTATATGGCACTCTTTCTTTCCCGACCTCAGGTTATATCTAGTTTCCATTGTAAAATAACTAAAACACTAAACGCTGTGCAAAAATAATGTATCTCAATATAAAAACGAATGGTGTAAAGTATAAAGCAATGTTGGCTGGTCAGTTTCCAAAATCAAAGTGGGCACATGGGGGTGCTGAAAGTAAAGACAGGTGGCCCCAAGGCCAATCACACGAGACCAGTAATTATGTCAATGGTGAATGCTAAATGACTATTGAGGTGGGGCCCAGGAATGAGCCCCGAGACACCCAAATGTCTCGAAGCACACATGTCACTTAATAGCAATAGGAATAGTCTCACTTCAGGGGATACAAAATTTGACAAAGGGGACACAGAATTTAACAGAGGATAGAGAATCTAACAACCCCCTCCCCCAATTTTTGAGGGGTACAATATATAGTGTTACACCAGGGGCTGACTTCACGATCAGACTTAAGCCTGGTTTTCGGCTTAAGTTTAAGACTTTGGTCTTAAATTCTGTCAAAAATGTGCTAAGTCAATGGGCTTAGACTTAGTGGCTTTCTACAAAGGAGCTAATTCCTTGGATTTGCTAAGTCAGTGGACTTAGATTTAAGTGTGGTTAGTAGTGGGCTTAAATTTTGTAAAGAGGACTTAAATATGGCCGCCATAAACTTTTCTCCACTTCAAAATTTGAAATGGCTGTAAATAAAGTATAATTACACAGAACAGCTCACTAAGGTAGTCTTTTGGAAGTTTATATGTGGCAACAAGGTCTTCCATTTCAAAACAGCCCTTCCTTTGATAAAATACATCAAATGAAGGATATATGGCACCAATATTATACTTTGAATGGATATTAAAGGTCAGATGACACAGAAAACCACTGTGGTTATTTGATAAGCTTGGACTTAGCTAAGTGACCTTTGTGAAATCCATTTTAAGTCCCAGACCTAGTTATGACCAAAGTCTTAGATTTAAGTCCCTGACTAAGCCAATAAAAGGACTTAGTTTAAGTCTTTTAGTGGAATCGGCCCCAATCCCCCACTAATCCTGATAACATAGACGATCTCAATGATACTCAAGATAATTCTAGAAACATCCAGTCACAGCCAAAGAGTCAGTCGGACACGAGAAAGTTATGGTCAAGATGTCTGACATATAGGTCATATTAATGAATTTACATAAAGTGTAGTACAACTCTATTAGTGTATGAATGCACTTGTTATTTTGTTCTTCCTACCACCAATTAATTAAAATTCATACACAAAAACTCTTGTCAGAAGTATTCTGTAATGTAAGAGACCTCTAAAACATTTTAAAAATTATGTGACGGACATCTACTGCTACTGTAAATATGTTTAAATATGTTTGCAATAAAGGGTTTGAAGACAAAAATGTAACACCAAACTTCTGTACCATGTAGGTGGTACACTCGTGGACAGTGAATCGGACAGGAAAGTCCTGTCAGACACCAAAATAATTCCGGACAGATGCATTTTATTGTGTTTTAGTGTTGAAATGAAATACAGACCACTAGCAGATCCGGGGGGATCGGGGGTTCGAACCCCCCCCCCCCCCCCCCCCCCCCCCCCCCCTCTTGAAAAATAATGTAAAGGGGTTCAACCCAAAGGGCAAAATGATTTCTTGAAAGTGGTGTTAACTTCACTGGAAATGCACTATATTTTTACCTAAAATTAATTTTTCCCAAGGGGACATACCCCCCCAACCCCCTTAGTTATGGTATGTCTGATGTGAACCCCCACCTTACTCTGAGGTGACCCTTATTTATATCATCCTAGATATTAGTGGATGGGTTGTGACAGAAATTTTCTTGACTTCTGCACATGTTTTGTATTATTACATTATGATGATTGTAATTTCACTCCTAAAAGATCTCACAACTGAAAAGATAGTACTACAAATAAGATTACCACATGGACTACATCCGGAGCCACACTCTTAACAAGAGATTAGAGGTAATGGATAAAAGAATCTGTCAACTTTATTTTGCTACCACGTTGTCGTCTGATTAACGATTTTACAGCAACTTGTACAGACTTGATTGGAAAGCTTGTGATCCACATGACGCCAGTTTAACTTAGTATGTAAATATTGTAATTCCGCAAGAGTGGACTTTGTGTGGTTAATCGACAAATATCCCACAGAGTTAAGTAATAATTTACACGGCTGTACAAACCCATTGTGTCTACAATAATACAAAGTGGAATATTCTGTATCTGAATCCAATTACAAGTAAACAGATTCCTTTTAAAAATAAGATTTTTTAAAAGGCTTAATCATAAAGTATAGATTTGGACCTCTACTGCTGAAAGGCTATACATTTTTATATGTTGTCTGTTGTTAAAAGAACTGAGTTTAGTGGACAAATTCAATATACATGGATTACCTGTAAGGACTTTACAATGAAGTGTTAAGTTTGATATGATAAGAGTCACAGATTAAAGTAACTTGCATGAATCTAATTTAAGTGCTTTAAAGTGCAGTGGCCTATAGAATCTTACACTGGAAGATTATATAATGTGGTTAATTTTAAGGAACTAGATTATTTTGGCTTCATTGTCTGATGGGCGATAATAGGCCTAGACATTCCTTTATTTACCTAAATTCTTTGATCTCTCACATCTGTTCATTTAAAGAATGGGAACCCTTTAGATATTAGGCCATTTTCTTGTTAAAAACCATCTCATTTTTTTCTTTGGATGCCAAACAAACTTCAAAAGAAGGAGGGACCGAAAGAGTGGTTGATGCTAGTTGACACAATTAAGACATTCGTTGAATGGATTCATCCTAGTTTGAAAGAATTAAACTTACTTTCTGTAGAAAATGTATTCTTTAGAGAGCTATGGCACATATAGAACCATAAATGCCTGTGAGGGTCCATAGTTCTGCACTCTCAAGAGCCATAAACTACAAATTAACACTAACTTATTTTTAATAGTCCTAATTTTCAAAATGGAGTTCAGTATGGCATCATATTTGGAATATCTGAATAACCTAGTCTTTCCACATCATTGAATATATTTCACAATTAGAAATCTCTTGGAGAGCACAGACCTTCTCAGGAGGGGGATATTTCTAAAAGTTCAGGATATTTTTCATGTACTGGGGCCGCTTTCACGAAACCTCCTTAAGATAAAAGTCACTTTAAATTCAAGGATTTCCTTTAATTTCTCCCTCCAAAACCTCCTTTCTTAAGGGAGACATTTAAAACATCCAGTAAATTTCAAGGAAGCTGAGGACCTACCTTAAATTTAAGGAAGTGGCCTTCAAGGAATGTTTAATATTTTAAAAGAAAATTCGCTCCATGCTTAAGTATCAAAGAAGAACTATGGCAAGGAGAGCTAAAGGGGGCTTTGTGAAACTTAATTTTAAGGTGGCCTTCCCAGAAAAGGTTACTGCAAAAAACACGATTCAGTTTATCAATTTTTACAACAATATTCAAAAGAAGGGAATGAAGTAGTTCTATATAAAATCGTGAAATTCCAGAATATTGAGTATTAATACTTGTGTTAATGTGTAAATGTGTAAACTGACAAAACACACTCTGTCTATAACAAATAACCTGCAAGACAAAGTTAAGGTTTCTTATTATATTTGCTCTGTGGTTTAAGTTTCCCGATTAATGACAAATTTTCCTTGCATTATCCATATATCATTGATTCACATAAAGGATTTTACAAAATCAGTTGTACAGGTCTTTCATTCCTTAAACTCCATTCAGTTGAGACATGTCATTAATAGCGGGTTCACACTCATCCAGATTAATTGATTGATTCATTGATTGATCTATCAATTGATGAATAACCGACTGAATGACTGATTGATTGATTGATTCAATGTCATTAATGGTAGGTTTACCCACTTTTACATTGATTCATTCATAGACTGATTTTGGTTGAAAGTTCAAATTTGTGGGTTTGTGTCTCGTTCAACTGCCAGGGTCATATTGGGACAGGTGTTCCGCATTGTCACTTGTGGGAGCTGATTATTAGTTAACACACAGTTAACGGTCTGTGATTAGATGCCAAATTTTCTAACCACTAGGCCACTGAGTGATTTTGGTTTAAAGATGGTAAAGGATATTTGAAGAGATGGGGAAAATCAGTGCATACAAATTGTTGACCACATTCCCCACTAAAAACCATCGGGCAACCACAAACACTTCTCCAGACAAAGAGATAAAATATTAAATCGCCTACTAGTTGAAAAAAGCACACAAAAGGAGACAGGGAAATGTGTATTTTTTCTCATTTTTAACTGTTGACGTCCAAACTGAAAATTCAGAGTGATTGTTATTTAAATATCACACAATGGTATGACCGACTCCCCGACGTATGTTGGAGAGTCCAAAATATATGCTTTGTTAATTATGTTCCAATGACAACTGATATTATATGCAGCTTTAAGACAACTAAATGTATCAATAACATATGCCACTGCAGTTGTAACATCGTACCACATGTGAGAATCAACTACACACACCAAACTACAGAAAAATAGCCAAGGTTTGACACGGAAAAGATGTAGTAAAGTAATTGTATATATCTATGCAATAGTGTTATGGTAAATATATCACTTGACTAAAAATAGATAACCAGACAGAATAGCACAGACCATGGCGAAAAGGCAGCAGTAAAGCTACAGAAATTTTACATATGGGTTCCCAAATACAAATGATTTGCAAAAATCAAAAGCGATTTACGTTGGAATGAAAAGTGAAGATGCTGGTAAATATTTAAAAATTGTGCTTTGTGAGTTGTGTAGTGAATGAGATATTACACTGATTATAACAAAAACAAAAATACCACACAAAAATAGAAAATATCTCTAACCTAGGCCAAGTCTGGCCCTTGTAGCAGTAACTGATCCATAGACTAATAGGAAAAGTCTAGGAACTTGCTAGACTTAAAAAAAAAATACTGTAAACAATGACCAACTTTCATGTATGCTCTTCAATAACTTAAGCAGTTATCATAGGGCCACATTTCTTATTTAAAAAGGTAAAAAGAGTTAATTATTTTATTATTTACAGATGTGATATTATCTATAAGATTTTAAGACATGCTTGCAAAACGAGGCACATCAGTGTAAATTACTGGCAAAGTGTGAATGAGAGCTCAAAAGTATTGTTGTATCAGGATACTGATTTTCTATTTGCATGCTTCAGCTATTTGTCAAACACTCCTTTTTTGAACATGAAAAGACGTATCCAAGTTTCATAAGTCTTATACCCAAATTACAATGTAATGAATTCCACCTTACGACCATCTGAGTAATGTGGTCATGTGTTGTAAGTTTGTCATACCACCTATGTTTATAGTTAAAGCTTCTCTTACATCCAGTTGTATGTGTATGCACACGTAAGTGTGCTGCAGATATTATTTAAAAGTATTAGAGTAGCCTGGTAGTGGGGTACCAGAGATTTGCACGTGCAAACAGGTGAATTATTTCAGAGTGTCACTACTTGAATATCCAAGAACAGACTGCGACCAGGTACAGGTAGCACAGTGGGTTTATAGACAGACAGGTACACGTGAGTGTATGATAGGTAGGACATGTGCTTACAGTTTAAGCAAATAGGGAAAACCTACAACACCAGCAAGGAGAATGCACGTGCTCAAGTCTCTCGTAAATATCTCTTGAAACACGGATGTGTTTGTTACTATACTGCGTGCATGTCAATTTTCATTGTGGGGTGTGTGCGACCTTGATATTCTGTTATAAAATCTCACATGTAGCTTTATAGTGTCCCTTGCAAAGTAGGCGATTTTTCTCTGTAACCAGGCTTAAGATGATTGGAGACATAATAACACTGACTGTAGATGTCATGCGGAAGTATATTCAACGTGTGAAAAAGGCCACAAAGAGTGAGCATTTATGCCATTTTGGTCATTTCTGTCAAATTTTTCCCCAGTGTCTGATAACACTTTTTAAAATTTTTCATGAGTTTTTACAACAGGATCAGTGCGACCAGCATGCTGATTTTAAAAGCAGCTAGGCCATGTGATCGATCATGAATGTGGAATTTGGGTACAATATTATACATATTATATAAAATTCCCTTAGCAAATAGTTTCTGGCAAAATCAATCTAGTCCTGTGAAATATTTGCGCAGAACTCTGGATCTAGTACTGTTGTATTCTAGAATCATGTGTGTGAAGGTTCATTTGGTGATTAATTCTTAAACTTGGAACATATAAGGTAGCTGAATCAGACGAATAATTTCACAAAGACATACGTGAAGGAGTTATAAACAGCATCCAGATAGGTTTACAAATGGGATTTCTAAGACTTTTATCTGAATTTGACTGTTGATACGAAATTAAAAATTACGATAACAATATCTGCGAGAGATATTTCAAACTTCTCAGCAAAATGGGTGAAAATTCTGCAGAAAAAATAAAATTCAATGCAATGACAATAAATATGAAAGGAGCGGGCAGGAACTGTCGCAAAGAGGCTAAGGATGTTATCATAACGTGTAACAAGGATGACTTTCCTTCTAAGCCTGATATTATATTTGTACAAGAACTACCCCAAGTAGAGTGGAAAATGGAAAGTAAGGTGGAAGGTTACAGTCACAGTCCATATGGTGTTACAAATCGAGAGGCAGGTATAATGTGGCGTACAAACACATTTGAATTTTGCCCTATAATAGATGAACCATTTAAATGGGAGAGGCAGTATTGGAATGTGTTACCAAATATCTTGTGTCGAAAGTATATTCCACATAGATTGTGTCCTGTTGTACTTCAACACAAAACTGAAGGTTACAAAGTTCTGGCAGTCAGCTGGCATGGACCGGAAAACAGTGTCAAAGATAATTCAAAAGACACTGATGAAGAAAAGCTTGAAAAAGGGAATTATGCAACCGTAGATCTCCGCAAACGTCATATTTTTGAAAACTTGCAAAAGTACATTAACGCCATGTTTCAGAGCTTAGAAAGGAGGGAGCCAGCACTGAAATGTATCGTTATTGGTGGGGATTTTAATCTTGATTTCAGAGACCAATTAACAGAAAATTGCCTAGAGGGATTTTACTTCAAGGAGTATACCATGTCAGTGAGGCGACAAAACAACCCATCGCAGAACTTAATAGACAATTTTCTTGTGTACCCTCAGAATGAAATAGATGTGTCTGTTCCAATGCCTTTCACTAATCTATCCCTAAAACATTTAGATCATGACCCTGTACTGGCTTCAGTTAATCTGAATTTGTCAGTTAATTATCACAAACCCACAAGTGACGGTAAGAGTGTTTTACCCAATACCTCAGACTCAACTATCAGTAATATATTTTGCACCACTTTCTTTTTAGTTTTTGCTAAGTTATTAAGTAAAATGGTGTACAGACAAAAAGTTACTGGACAAAAAGTATTGGTCGAAAAATGACTAGGATAAAAAAGTAACTGGACAAAAAGTATTGTACACTAGGACAAAAAGTATTTTATGTGTTTATTTGAAACAAATTGGAACATATGTTAGTACTTACATAAAAATATATTTTACATTAACATTTATAACTTTTTACAAATATATCAGCTGTCTAACTTTAACACAGTCTTATAGTATGCCCTACTCCCATAAAGTCTTCCATACTTTTTCCACCATTTTACAGGGTAGCACACAGGTACTTTAAGTCTTTCTTGGAGATCCTTAGTTGTTTTTTTTACTCTTTTTCTTGGTGGTTGTCCGTAGGATGAAAGAAGATTTAGTGTGATTCTTGGTGTACATGTATCCGTCTAAGAAAAGCTTCAATCCTTTTTAGCTACTTTTAATGATGCCCATGATGCAAGTAACTTAAATGTTACCTTTACTGTTTTACCTCTTAGGATAATTACATCTAGTAATTACTAGAATACCTTTCAAAGACGGCCGTAATTACAATTACATCATTCCCTCTTGTCACTCACACTATGTTTTCATTAAGATAATCTCTTAGCTTAACATAAGATTCTTTGTTGACCCTTTTAAAGTGCATGATGGAAAATATAAAACTTACATACAAATACATGTATATAAAGTACATGTAATGTATAATTCAGTTTATATGTACAAAAAGTTCTAAATAAAAATATGAAATATATTTTGTCTTATGTCTGATACTTTTTGTCCAGTTACTTTTTGTCTGGGTGCAATAATTTTTATCCAGTTACTTTTGTCCTACAATCTTTTGAGAGACCATTAAGTTTATACCTCTGAGCAAAACAATACAACAAAATAAATCCTATTAGTTTTTAATTTAGAAAGTTTTACTACAGAGTTTCTGTTCGTTTTCGTGCATTTAATCTATTCCGAAATCATTTATAAAAAATTCAAAGATATAATTGTGTGAGGGATCTACACAGCAGTCAACACAAACCTTAATAATTATTTCTATATTTGTCCGACATTGCCCCAGTTTCAACATTGCCAAAAGTATAAGAAATACCTGAAGAAAATCGGGAGTTTTTCTCAGCCAAATCAATGAACATGTTTGTCAGTAAACATTTTATTTAATGTATTTTTATCATGTGATTTATTTCTAATTTTCTGGTAACATCAATGCAACAAAACTGTAACACTGTAGCAATAACTTTCTATGTAATTACTTCAGAGTCACATAATTTTAATAATATTAACAAAATAAACGGCACTATGTTGCTTTGATTTCATACGCTCCATATTGTACAACAAAATAGAAATATAAATTTCAGTTTAAAAACAATTGTTAACAAAATAACTATTTTTAAGTTCAAATGATAAAGATTATAAGTCTATGTAATTATTCTTAAGTGCATAGATATTCTTAAGGCAGTTAATGTAAAATATTCAAAAAAACAATTAGAAACTATATTACAGATAAAATTTTGTCTTTTGGCTCATTTAGACATGCTCTATTACACACAGCCAATTTCGTAGTTCTTCAAATCCAGCTTTTGACAGAGTCTACATGTAACATAAATTTAATCTTAGTCATTACAAATTAAATGCAACTCCAAATGGACATAACAAACAGTCTTTACCATTCTCCCATTTACTTGTCTTTTCCAGGCATTCTTGATAGACCAAAGCCGGGCAAAGTGTTAACCTATGCCAGGGATAACAATCAAATACTTGAGGGTCTGTCCACAGAGATTTCGGCGAGTGACAATGTGGCAAGTGGAGGAGACAGCCTGTCTAGTGAAGGACAGGCGACATCTGCATCGATCCGGACAGGTAAACTAGAAAAACATTTGTCTAGAAAATTGAAGGCTCATACAGCAGAATAAGCATTTTAGTTTTTAAGAGAATCCGACATGATTTCAGCTACATCAGCATTAATTCAAATCTAAATGGACCCATTGTGAATACATGTACTTCCTAGTTGCCCAGATATGCAAGTGGTTGAATAAAATTCGAAACTATATGCAATTCCAAACTGCCATACAACCTTTACTGGTATTCCTGCCATTTGATTTTGCTAGAAATTCCTCCTGGTGAAATGCTGGACACTGTCTTAAACACTGTGAAAGAAAACAATCAAATGCTGAAGAGACTGGAACAAAATTCATCGCAAGTCAAGATGTCAGCGAAAGAAAGTGTTGCAAGTAGAGGGGGCAGCCATTCTGGTGAGGGATGTGAAGCAACAGCTATATTAGACCAGACAGGTAAACCAAAATATAATTATTTATATAATAGGAGGTTCATATATTAAATAGCTTCAGCATTTCGGGGTTTCGACAAAACTGTGACAAGATATCAGTTATACCTGCCTAAATTTGAATTTAAAAGATACGTCATAAATACTTACTAGATGAAAGCTATTTCTTTAATGTGTACTCCATTGATACAAAAATAATGACATAAGACAGTAAACTAAAAACCGTCCCGTTTTGGTTTAAACAGTTTGGAAATATTTGGGGTAAACTGTTATATCAGGGGCCGGATTCGTGAACTATACTTAGACCATTTCTACCTCAGATTTTAAATATTACTTAGATTTTAAGTAAGAAATTACGAAAGTGCAATTCACAAACATTCCTAACTCTTAAGTTAACCTTTGCACCTGTACTTAGATTTTAAGTTAGGTTGGAAGGTACCCTAACAGGACAGGACGTTGGTATCACATGATTTGGTTTGTCAAAAATTGGGCAAAAATGATGTTGTTTTTGGAACCTCCCCAAGTGGTTACCGTATAAGTTGAAATTTTAGCTAGACAAATATTTCGCTAAGTCTTCATTTTTACGAAATTCACTAAAATTAACTTTCACTAATGGCTAGATTCTACTTGAGATATTAATGCAAATTTAAATTTTTACTAGGAATTAATTTACAAAGTTCAAGCTCATCAGTTAAATAGCTTAAATTAATGGCCAGTGAAAATATCACCTTACAGTATTTTCGTTCATGTTCTAACATCAGTTAAATAGCTTAAATTAATGGCCAGTGAAAATATCACCTTACAGTATTTTCGTTCATGTTCGAACCCCCCTGAACCCCCCCGCTCCCCCCCCCCCCCCCCCCCCGGGATCCGCTGGTGCTTTTTCACTTTGTTTTGTTGGACGAAGCAACTTAAGCAAAATCACATTGTTTCTCCATAGTTTTACTTCGTTAAAACTCATTTAAATAATACGTTGATTGACATGGGCAATGTATTGTTTTTTTTTGAAAAAAAAGACATTTAAACTATTTATTTTAAGTACCTTTCTGTGAAATGTTATATTTTGCGATTAGCAGTCAACATTGGCACATGGCCAATCAGTATGGAGTTTGTATACCAAAACTATTGTATTGGCTCTCCCATTTGGTTAAAATTACATCTAGTGCCTGTTTGAGAGATAAAACCTGTGTGACGTTTTTAGAGCACTAATGTTACTTATCAGGTTCTCAAAACAATGACGTAGAAGCTCTTACAGAGGGGATAAATGAAATGAAAATAGACTCAGAACACAATCTACAGAATCGACATGAGACGGCAAATGCTTCAACAGCTGATTCAACAGGTAAGTATTGTTTATCAATAGATTAATAATCGTTTTAGTGTCATACATGTGCAACTTACTAATCCAAAAGGTGGTACATACAGACCTTATTATAATGCAGTAAAGGCATAATAATAAATTTAATAATACAGTAAAACATATTTCCCGGCAATATGATTGTATTAATTGCACCTTCAAGAAGTATCACATTGCTGAGCATGTTTCTTCAGTGTTTCTTACGAGTTCACAGACAAAAACACACTTATAAAATCCCTTGTTCCAGAATTGATACTACTACAAGGTCATAGGCAAAATTTGATTGAGGATGATTTTAAGAATTAATTGAGTTCTATGTTAGAATAAACCAAACCTACTGTGAAATGTAATGTAAATCTGTGATGAATTTCTGTTTGTAATCTTGCTAACATACCGACAAACAAACAAAATACAACGATCATATAACCTCTTTGACAGAGTTAATTTTTAGTAACCTCTTTCTAGTTGCAACTGGAACACGGTGATTTTCCTCTGTCACCTAAACTATTGGTTATGATATGACCTGAACAGTGTTGTGAAATTGGTGTTATATTCAAACCAACCCAATAGAAAAGATAACTGGACAAACTATTTTGACCTATCAAAATCTGTGGTTGTTCATTGTTTTCCAGGAGCAAGTGGCAAAGGAAGAAATGAAGATTCTACTGACCAGGCTTGTGGATCTGAAAGGTCAAACAGCCACAAACATGGAGCAATTCCAAAGATTCCAAAGCAAAAGTAGGGAACATGACATGCATGTGTAGATCAAAACCCAAACCACTCATCTTCATTTAAAATATAGAAACATCCAAAAAGAGTGCAGAAAAACCTTCACTTGGCTTACAATCTTTGTATATCAAGCCATGAATTTTAAAGCTAAACATCGATTTTGAGTTTTGTTGTTGTTGTTATTGGGGCAAACCCAACTCGGAGTCTATTGCAATACCCAACAATTGTATATTTGAATGTACACAGGGACACTATGATTGAAAAGAAATATTAGAGTGCACTTATATCTCATGGTGAATCGTATATCAAGTGTACTATATGATTGCATTATATGTTAATATTCATTAAGAATTATTTATTCAGTTGTTGTATGACCTTTTCCTTATGAATGTCTATTTTATGCGTATTAATAGTGTCAATCTCTAAAACATATTTGTCTTGATTAAAAAGAGGTAGCTTATGAGCCATTGTAAAGTATTGTGAAAGTGTTTTGCAGTTTAGAAATCTCAATTTTGTAAGTTTTTAGATCTTTGTTTGAAAGGCTGATTGATTGTTTGCTGCTTATTGTTGTAAGTATTGCTGTGATAATAATGTGATGTTGATGTAGTTATCAGATATTCAGGCAATGCGATTTATACACTTTGTAGATTGTTGTTTGAAGATTAACCTTTACCAGTTTTACACTGTTACATGTTTAGTTACCTGGATATACAGATAGTTGCATATATTTTCCAGATACATCTGTGTTGCTTACTAAATGTTTCTTTAGACTAATGTTTTTTATCACAAATACTTTAAAACAATGCCACGCAAAGGTAATATAATAACATAAGAAATATTCTATTTATTGCTTTAGTCTATCTCAGAAATAATTAAAAGTTGTAAGTAAAATTAGTTTTTTGTAACCCAGCAATCTTGTTATCTTGAATAGCCAAAATATTAAGATGCAAAAGTGACAATTTCAAGTACATATTTACTGATTTTACTTATTTTTATGTAACATTAAATGTCTTTGGACTTTAATATTATTTCTGTGTCCACAATTTCAAATACATAATTTGAAAAGCTGTTTACAGTTTGTGTGTAGCTAATGTGCATCAAAAGCTGCTCTGTAAACGTAGTATTGGTGTGTATATTATGGTCACATCATATGGTCACTCTTCACCATTAAAACTTAAATGCAATAGATGTGGGGAAACAGGTAGGATTAGATGCTGATCAGGACAAAGGTATTGTTGTAGAAAAAAGCCCTTATTATTTTTCAAAATTCATATTTATTTAGATATTTTCCACATTTTAAGATTTGTATCTTAGAAAAAGCCTATAATCCAGGTTGCAGATTGCAGGTTCCTAGTTGTAAGGACTGTATATAAATGCCCTGTATTTGTGGATTCAAACTATTATGAGAGTGTTGACTTGTAATCTGATTGTGTTAGGTTTGGCTTATTGGCTCATATTACAATCTTTTCATTGGTATTAGTCAAATCCTTGCCTGTGTTATTTGAATATGTGATTATTAACATTTTCTAGTATTTCTCTATGACTCTGATCCCTGTTATGTCTCTGCTTATATGATTATGGATTTCTGCTTTTCTATATTATGCGCCTAAAGATGTCTTTAAAATAGTAATTAAGGGCTATAAAAGGCACCATTAGAATTACCTCTGCCAGAAGGTAATCTTTTTGGGTGCATTTGGTTGTATGTTGTCTGTGTTTATGATTACTTCCAAATGTATGACTTTTTTATAGTGGGAGGGCCTGGAACCAAGGAGAAGGGATTACATGTTTCTGTAAAGATCTGGATCATGTGCTGGATTAAAAAAAAATCCCAAATTATCATAAATGTCACCCGATGGAAGTCTGTGCTCTATGAATGTCTCCTTGTTATGAAGCAATACTAGTTATAGTGATAATGTTTATCAATGACAACACTGTGTAATCTTTGCTTAATGACTGTATATTTTGTGCTTATTATTAAAACTATTTTACTTTGTGCCTATTTTGTGCTTATTCGTGCTTATTATTAAAACTGCTTTTCTTTTTGCCTATTTTGTGCATATTTATGCTTATTATTAAGACTACTTTATTTTGTGCCTATTTTGTACTTATTTGTGCTTATTATTAAAACTACTTCACATTGTAACTTGGAATGTAAAAAAAAAATTTTAATGATAAAATGATATTGGTAGCTGATAGATGCAGGTAATGTGCAAGTATTTCTTATATGTGACTAGTTTTTATATAAATTGGTGATATTGTTATATTACATTACATATTATCATGTTTTTATTATATATATTATATTAACATTATTATTACTGTCAATTATTTCTTAGACTCTGAAATGTTAATGTTGTTTATGTGACATTAACTAACAAAAATGAATAAGATTATTTCATAGATAGCACACTAATTTCTCAGATAAGTACTTTAGATTCAAATTACTGGCTTTACTTACTAAATGAAATAAAACCTGGATAAAACAAACCAATACATTCCTATACACTCACTTACAAACCTTTTCAAATTGTTCAAGATTGCATGAAAAATCATATACCAACTGATCAAATAAATATTGGATAATTTTGAGGGGTCATGATGGCGTATTGGTAGCATTCACCTCCCACCGCTCAGATCAGAGTTTTAATCCAGGTCTGACCTGATGTGGAAAAGCTGGTACTTGCTTACCGTTGATTGCAGCTTGCAGTACAGAAACTTGACCAGCTGTATGTACTGTTTTTTCTGCCCTCCAACTACCTGTCACAATAGAAACTGATGAGGTACTAGACATGACACAGTACACTAAATAAGCATACAAGTCAAAAATATTTTCTTATTTGCTGCATATGAACAGCGTTAATCATAGTATTTGCACCTTTATTACTGTCTTCTGCCATACCTCAACTTACTAACTTTTACATTAAATCAACCATGTTCTGAGATTACAAACCAACAGATGTAACATCTATATAATATTTTTTCATACATGTATGTACAATCAATGACAACTATCAATTTATGTTAAAAATGCATGTGGGGCTGTACAAACCCGATTTGTGTAACAGGACATATAATGCCCAGATATCAGAGCTCTGTGTAAACTAATTATCGAGTAATTTATGTAGCATTGTGCCTAGTATCCTATTTCTGTTATATTGCTACAAGGCTGTCATTTTCTGCAATCACCATATATCTCCCCCATACCTGGCTCAGAACTAACATAGTAAACGATCCAAATACAAACTAAGTCTAGTGCTGCTTAGCTTCAGTGATCAGATTGGAACCAAGTAGGTTACAATTATCTTTACATTATCTGCATTATATACATACTGTTTCTTGGCAGAAGAACAATTAAATTTATATAATGTATATAATGTAAGTGCACCTAGGCTTTTATCTATTATAAAACCTTATGAGTTGAAACCAATTTTTTAATTCAATAATAATTTAACATGTTTTGCCAAATGGTGAACCTAGACAATCTTTATAAGGTTTCATTTGATGTGCAAACCATATGTGGCTTTCACTAAATTAGTTATAAGGTCTTTTTTATTTCAATACACAATCAACATTATTTCACAATGTGTATCATCGGTTTTCCTTTGTGGAAAAATATAATTTTGGATAAAGCTTGATACGTTGGAATGTAATCTGGCTGCCACAGAGTTTTACCATGGATTATGATAATGGATATAAAAATAGGGATCTGTCACTTACAGAAAGTAATTTTAGATTGTTCATATAACAATGTTCATGCTGTAGAAAATTTGTTGTGGTGAGAGTGTTTGATGTTACTATAATGATCTGTGCTTATTTGAAGACAGTAAGATATATATATTTTTTGTTTTGGCATGGAAGTACTAGAAACTTAATTAGAAAATTACTTATATATTTTATTTTGTGTTGAAGGTTTTGGGTTTTCTTAAGATTTTTATTTTTTCCTTTCTTTGTCTGAAATTTCGAATGAAGACAAAATGCCACGGGACAGATTGTCTCCTGTAAAAAAGTAGAAAGAATGCTTACTTCACATTTTATATTCCAGAAAAACCTTAATCGACAATATTGAAGAACAAAATTTGTTTCCACCATAAACAATGTATTATGGTAGAAGTAATAAGGTAAATTGGAATCTATTTTTTTAACTTAAAAAACATTAAAAATTAAATAAAACATAAATCCAGCAATACTGCATTACAGCACTGCATTATAGCACTAGTTTTCTCATTTTACTTGATTAAAAAAACTTCTTCATGTGACATAATTTGGATTGTACATCCACTACAATGTACATTATGAGCCACTAAAACTTTCTTTTATATGTAGTATGCTTGGTTAGATTTTAACAATGCGTTTGTAAGGTAGTTGCTTCTTTGATTAAGTACACAGACGATTCTTGTAAGATTGTGAAGAAAATGCAAAGAATTAAAAAATATATATCCAACTATATAAATTAACTTGCTTGTTTTGTATCTATAAAGAGGTATTTTTTCAAGGTAATATTTTTTTGTCAGGTATTTTCTATGTACTCTGAATGTCAAGCAGAATTAAAAAGACTTTGTAAATGTACCAACTGAACTAATTACTATTAAATAAGTTGTGAAAACAATTCAATATTGAATGCATTGTGGTGGGGATGACTGGCAAATATCTTTTGTTCTTGGTAGACTGCCCACTGAACTAAACTACTTTCCACAATAATGTAGTCTTAATCCATTATGCAAAATAATTGAAAATTGACAAAATGGAAGAGTCACCCATCATTGTTTTATTAAGTAATAATATGCAAAATTCTGATACTGATACATTGTGACATCGACTGAATAAAGTGAAATGCTGTGTACTGCATTATCGTGGTGTGACTTTGATTTTTACCTTGCAGTAGTATCAATTACTTTTAAATCTTGTAAGACCTATATCACAGAAACCACACAATTAAAGATACTGATACTTGTCAAAGATCTTCATTTGGGGTGCAGGTGTGCAATATTGTGGTGTGTCCAGGACTTAACCTTTGACCTTGCTGTGGTGAAATGGACCTTAAAGTTCTTGTCAAGGTTCTCTGTCAGAAACCACTAGATGTGGGAAGTTGATAATCTGAAGGGATGTTGTCTTGAAGATGTCAGTGTGCAATGTTATAGCAATCTATTGATTTGACCTTTGACCCTCATGCAAAGGCTTGGAAACCAAAAGTTGATAGGGGCATAGGATGTAAAATATTGGTGTGCAACGTCACGATGTAATCTTGGTTTGACCTTTGCAGTAGCAACCATGACTTTTACATATTTCTTGTCTATATTTCAGAAACTGTAAGGTGTGATAAGTTGTTATTTGGTAGATATATTGCTTTGGCATTGCAGTTGTGCTACGTCACTTTCTGATTCTGGTGTGATCTTTGACTAATGCTCTTCCTGGACTGATGTAACTGATTATCATATATATTAATTGTCATACCTCCATTGTCAGATTCACATTTATAAAAAATTCAGCTAGTATTTTCTTCATCTTAACTCTATGAATTTATGTTGTCATGTTGCTATTAAATTCCCTGTCTTGGTACACTAAATAAGCATACAAGTCAAAAATATTTTCTTATTTGCTGCATATGAACAGCGTTAATCATAGTATTTGCACCTTTATTACTGCCTTCTGCCATACCTCAACTTACTAACTTTTACATTAAATCAACCATGTTCTGAGATTACAAACCAACAGATGTAACATCTATATAATATTTTTTCATACATGTATGTACAATCAATGACAACTATCAATTTATGTTAAAAATGCATGGGGGGCTGTACAAGCCCGATTTATGTAACAGGACATATAATGCCCAGATATCAGAGCTCTGTGTAAACTAATTATCGAGTAATTTATGTAGCATTGTGCCTAGTATCCTATTTCTGTTATATTGCTACAAGGCTGTCATTTTCTGCAATCACCATATATCTCCCCCATACCTGGCTCAGAACTAACATAGTAAACGATCCAAATACAAACTAAGTCTAGTGCTGCTTAGCTTCAGTGATCAGATTGGAACCAAGTAGGTTACAATTATCTTTACATTATCTGCATTATATACATACTGTTTCTTGGCAGAAGAACAATTAAATTTATATAATGTATATAATGTAAGTGCACCTAGGCTTTTATCTATTATAAAACCTTATGAGTTGAAACCAATTTTTTAATTCAATAATAATTTAACATGTTTTGCCAAATGGTGAACCTAGACAATCTTTATAAGGTTTCATTTGATGTGCAAACCATATGTGGCTTTCACTAAATTAGTTATAAGGTCTTTTTTATTTCAATACACAATCAACATTATTTCACAATGTGTATCATCGGTTTTCCTTTGTGGAAAAATATAATTTTGGATAAAGCTTGATATGTTGGAATGTAATCTGGCTGCCACAGAGTTTTACCATGGATTATGATAATGGATATAAAAATAGGGATCTGTCACTTACAGAAAGTAATTTTAGATTGTTCATATAACAATGTTCATGCTGTAGAAAATTTGTTGTGGTGAGAGTGTTTGATGTTACTATAATGATCTGTGCTTATTTGAAGACAGTAAGATATATATATTTTTTGTTTTGGCATGGAAGTACTAGAAACTTAATTAGAAAATTACTTATATATTTTATTTTGTGTTGAAGGTTTTGGGTTTTCTTAAGATTTTTATTTTTTCCTTTCTTTGTCTGAAATTTCGAATGAAGACAAAATGCCACGGGACAGATTGTCTCCTGTAAAAAAGTAGAAAGAATGCTTACTTCACATTTTATATTCCAGAAAAACCTTAATCGACAATATTGAAGAACAAAATTTGTTTCCACCATAAACAATGTATTATGGTAGAAGTAATAAGGTAAATTGGAATCTATTTTTTTAACTTAAAAAACATTAAAAATTAAATAAAACATAAATCCAGCAATACTGCATTACAGCACTGCATTATAGCACTAGTTTTCTCATTTTACTTGATTAAAAAAACTTCTTCATGTGACATAATTTGGATTGTACATCCACTACAATGTACATTATGAGCCACTAAAACTTTCTTTTATATGTAGTATGCTTGGTTAGATTTTAACAATGCGTTTGTAAGGTAGTTGCTTCTTTGATTAAGTACACAGACGAT
Organism: Sabellastarte sp. h YS-2021; assembly: GCA_964017235.1. Lineage (NCBI taxonomy): Eukaryota > Metazoa > Annelida > Polychaeta > Sabellida > Sabellidae > Sabellastarte > Sabellastarte sp. h YS-2021. Next base: position 13,366,843 of record OZ024937.1, read on the forward strand.
TCTTGTAAGATTGTGAAGAAAATGCAAAGAATTAAAAAATATATATCCAACTATATAAATTAACTTGCTTGTTTTGTATCTATAAAGAGGTATTTTTTCAAGGTAATATTTTTTTGTCAGGTATTTTCTATGTACTCTGAATGTCAAGCAGAATTAAAAAGACTTTGTAAATGTACCAACTGAACTAATTACTATTAAATAAGTTGTGAAAACAATTCAATATTGAATGCATTGTGGTGGGGATGACTGGCAAATATCTTTTGTTCTTGGTAGACTGCCCACTGAACTAAACTACTTTCCACAATAATGTAGTCTTAATCCATTATGCAAAATAATTGAAAATTGACAAAATGGAAGAGTCACCCATCATTGTTTTATTAAGTAATAATATGCAAAATTCTGATACTGATACATTGTGACATCGACTGAATAAAGTGAAATGGTGTGTACTGCATTATCGTGGTGTGACTTTGATTTTTACCTTGCAGTAGTATCAATTACTTTTAAATCTTGTAAGACCTATATCACAGAAACCACACAATTAAAGATACTGATACTTGTCAAAGATCTTCATTTGGGGTGCAGGTGTGCAATATTGTGGTGTGTCCAGGACTTAACCTTTGACCTTGCTGTGGTGAAATGGACCTTAAAGTTCTTGTCAAGGTTCTCTGTCAGAAACCACTAGATGTGGGAAGTTGATAATCTGAAGGGATGTTGTCTTGAAGATGTCAGTGTGCAATGTTATAGCAATCTATTGATTTGACCTTTGACCCTCATGCAAAGGCTTGGAAACCAAAAGTTGATAGGGGCATAGGATGTAAAATATTGGTGTGCAACGTCACGATGTAATCTTGGTTTGACCTTTGCAGTAGCAACCATGACTTTTACATATTTCTTGTCTATATTTCAGAAACTGTAAGGTGTGATAAGTTGTTATTTGGTAGATATATTGCTTTGGCATTGCAGTTGTGCTACGTCACTTTCTGATTCTGGTGTGATCTTTGACTAATGCTCTTCCTGGACTGATGTAACTGATTATCATATATATTAATTGTCATACCTCCATTGTCAGATTCACATTTATAAAAAATTCAGCTAGTATTTTCTTCATCTTAACTCTATGAATTTATGTTGTCATGTTGCTATTAAATTCCCTGTCTTGGTACACTAAATAAGCATACAAGTCAAAAATATTTTCTTATTTGCTGCATATGAACAGCGTTAATCATAGTATTTGCACCTTTATTACTGCCTTCTGCCATACCTCAACTTACTAACTTTTACATTAAATCAACCATGTTCTGAGATTACAAACCAACAGATGTAACATCTATATAATATTTTTTCATACATGTATGTACAATCAATGACAACTATCAATTTATGTTAAAAATGCATGGGGGGCTGTACAAGCCCGATTTATGTAACAGGACATATAATGCCCAGATATCAGAGCTCTGTGTAAACTAATTATCGAGTAATTTATGTAGCATTGTGCCTAGTATCCTATTTCTGTTATATTGCTACAAGGCTGTCATTTTCTGCAATCACCATATATCTCCCCCATACCTGGCTCAGAACTAACATAGTAAACGATCCAAATACAAACTAAGTCTAGTGCTGCTTAGCTTCAGTGATCAGATTGGAACCAAGTAGGTTACAATTATCTTTACATTATCTGCATTATATACATACTGTTTCTTGGCAGAAGAACAATTAAATTTATATAATGTATATAATGTAAGTGCACCTAGGCTTTTATCTATTATAAAACCTTATGAGTTGAAACCAATTTTTTAATTCAATAATAATTTAACATGTTTTGCCAAATGGTGAACCTAGACAATCTTTATAAGGTTTCATTTGATGTGCAAACCATATGTGGCTTTCACTAAATTAGTTATAAGGTCTTTTTTATTTCAATACACAATCAACATTATTTCACAATGTGTATCATCGGTTTTCCTTTGTGGAAAAATATAATTTTGGATAAAGCTTGATATGTTGGAATGTAATCTGGCTGCCACAGAGTTTTACCATGGATTATGATAATGGATATAAAAATAGGGATCTGTCACTTACAGAAAGTAATTTTAGATTGTTCATATAACAATGTTCATGCTGTAGAAAATTTGTTGTGGTGAGAGTGTTTGATGTTACTATAATGATCTGTGCTTATTTGAAGACAGTAAGATATATATATTTTTTGTTTTGGCATGGAAGTACTAGAAACTTAATTAGAAAATTACTTATATATTTTATTTTGTGTTGAAGGTTTTGGGTTTTCTTAAGATTTTTATTTTTTCCTTTCTTTGTCTGAAATTTCGAATGAAGACAAAATGCCACGGGACAGATTGTCTCCTGTAAAAAAGTAGAAAGAATGCTTACTTCACATTTTATATTCCAGAAAAACCTTAATCGACAATATTGAAGAACAAAATTTGTTTCCACCATAAACAATGTATTATGGTAGAAGTAATAAGGTAAATTGGAATCTATTTTTTTAACTTAAAAAACATTAAAAATTAAATAAAACATAAATCCAGCAATACTGCATTACAGCACTGCATTATAGCACTAGTTTTCTCATTTTACTTGATTAAAAAAACTTCTTCATGTGACATAATTTGGATTGTACATCCACTACAATGTACATTATGAGCCACTAAAACTTTCTTTTATATGTAGTATGCTTGGTTAGATTTTAACAATGCGTTTGTAAGGTAGTTGCTTCTTTGATTAAGTACACAGACGATTCTTGTAAGATTGTGAAGAAAATGCAAAGAATTAAAAAATATATATCCAACTATATAAATTAACTTGCTTGTTTTGTATCTATAAAGAGGTATTTTTTCAAGGTAATATTTTTTTGTCAGGTATTTTCTATGTACTCTGAATGTCAAGCAGAATTAAAAAGACTTTGTAAATGTACCAACTGAACTAATTACTATTAAATAAGTTGTGAAAACAATTCAATATTGAATGCATTGTGGTGGGGATGACTGGCAAATATCTTTTGTTCTTGGTAGACTGCCCACTGAACTAAACTACTTTCCACAATAATGTAGTCTTAATCCATTATGCAAAATAATTGAAAATTGACAAAATGGAAGAGTCACCCATCATTGTTTTATTAAGTAATAATATGCAAAATTCTGATACTGATACATTGTGACATCGACTGAATAAAGTGAAATGCTGTGTACTGCATTATCGTGGTGTGACTTTGATTTTTACCTTGCAGTAGTATCAATTACTTTTAAATCTTGTAAGACCTATATCACAGAAACCACACAATTAAAGATACTGATACTTGTCAAAGATCTTCATTTGGGGTGCAGGTGTGCAATATTGTGGTGTGTCCAGGACTTAACCTTTGACCTTGCTGTGGTGAAATGGACCTTAAAGTTCTTGTCAAGGTTCTCTGTCAGAAACCACTAGATGTGGGAAGTTGATAATCTGAAGGGATGTTGTCTTGAAGATGTCAGTGTGCAATGTTATAGCAATCTATTGATTTGACCTTTGACCCTCATGCAAAGGCTTGGAAACCAAAAGTTGATAGGGGCATAGGATGTAAAATATTGGTGTGCAACGTCACGATGTAATCTTGGTTTGACCTTTGCAGTAGCAACCATGACTTTTACATATTTCTTGTCTATATTTCAGAAACTGTAAGGTGTGATAAGTTGTTATTTGGTAGATATATTGCTTTGGCATTGCAGTTGTGCTACGTCACTTTCTGATTCTGGTGTGATCTTTGACTAATGCTCTTCCTGGACTGATGTAACTGATTATCATATATATTAATTGTCATACCTCCATTGTCAGATTCACATTTATAAAAAATTCAGCTAGTATTTTCTTCATCTTAACTCTATGAATTTATGTTGTCATGTTGCTATTAAATTCCCTGTCTTGGTACACTAAATAAGCATACAAGTCAAAAATATTTTCTTATTTGCTGCATATGAACAGCGTTAATCATAGTATTTGCACCTTTATTACTGTCTTCTGCCATACCTCAACTTACTAACTTTTACATTAAATCAACCATGTTCTGAGATTACAAACCAACAGATGTAACATCTATATAATATTTTTTCATACATGTATGTACAATCAATGACAACTATCAATTTATGTTAAAAATGCATGGGGGGCTGTACAAGCCCGATTTATGTAACAGGACATATAATGCCCAGATATCAGAGCTCTGTGTAAACTAATTATCGAGTAATTTATGTAGCATTGTGCCTAGTATCCTATTTCTGTTATATTGCTACAAGGCTGTCATTTTCTGCAATCACCATATATCTCCCCCATACCTGGCTCAGAACTAACATAGTAAACGATCCAAATACAAACTAAGTCTAGTGCTGCTTAGCTTCAGTGATCAGATTGGAACCAAGTAGTTTACAATTATCTTTACATTATCTGCATTATATACATACTGTTTCTTGGCAGAAGAACAATTAAATTTATATAATGTATATAATGTAAGTGCACCTAGGCTTTTATCTATTATAAAACCTTATGAGTTGAAACCAATTTTTTAATTCAATAATAATTTAACATGTTTTGCCAAATGGTGAACCTAGACAATCTTTATAAGGTTTCATTTGATGTGCAAACCATATGTGGCTTTCACTAAATTAGTTATAAGGTCTTTTTTATTTCAATACACAATCAACATTATTTCACAATGTGTATCATCGGTTTTCCTTTGTGGAAAAATATAATTTTGGATAAAGCTTGATACGTTGGAATGTAATCTGGCTGCCACAGAGTTTTACCATGGATTATGATAATGGATATAAAAATAGGGATCTGTCACTTACAGAAAGTAATTTTAGATTGTTCATATAACAATGTTCATGCTGTAGAAAATTTGTTGTGGTGAGAGTGTTTGATGTTACTATAATGATCTGTGCTTATTTGAAGACAGTAAGATATATATATTTTTTGTTTTGGCATGGAAGTACTAGAAACTTAATTAAAAAATTACTTATATATTTTATTTTGTGTTGAAGGTTTTGGGTTTTCTTAAGATTTTTATTTTTTCCTTTCTTTGTCTGAAATTTCGAATGAAGACAAAATGCCACGGGACAGATTGTCTCCTGTAAAAAAGTAGAAAGAATGCTTACTTCACATTTTATATTCCAGAAAAACCTTAATCGACAATATTGAAGAACAAAATTCGTTTCCACCATAAACAATGTATTATGGTAGAAGTAATAAGGTAAATTGGAATCTATTTTTTTAACTTAAAAAACATTAAAAATTAAATAAAACATAAATCCAGCAATACTGCATTACAGCACTGCATTATAGCACTAGTTTTCTCATTTTACTTGATTAAAAAAACTTCTTCATGTGACATAATTTGGATTGTACATCCACTACAATGTACATTATGAGCCACTAAAACTTTCTTTTATATGTAGTATGCTTGGTTAGATTTTAACAATGCGTTTGTAAGGTAGTTGCTTCTTTGATTAAGTACACAGACGATTCTTGTAAGATTGTGAAGAAAATGCAAAGAATTAAAAAATATATATCCAACTATATAAATTAACTTGCTTGTTTTGTATCTATAAAGAGGTATTTTTTCAAGGTAATATTTTTTTGTCAGGTATTTTCTATGTACTCTGAATGTCAAGCAGAATTAAAAAGACTTTGTAAATGTACCAACTGAACTAATTACTATTAAATAAGTTGTGAAAACAATTCAATATTGAATGCATTGTGGTGGGGATGACTGGCAAATATCTTTTGTTCTTGGTAGACTGCCCACTGAACTAAACTACTTTCCACAATAATGTAGTCTTAATCCATTATGCAAAATAATTGAAAGTTGACAAAATGGAAGAGTCACCCATCATTGTTTTATTAAGTAATAATATGCAAAATTCTGATACTGATACATTGTGACATTGACTGAATAAAGTGAAATGGTGTGTACTGCATTATCGTGGTGTGACTTTGATTTTTACCTTGCAGTAGTATCAATTACTTTTAAATCTTGTAAGACCTATATCACAGAAACCACACAATTAAAGATACTGATACTTGTCAAAGATCTTCATTTGGGGTGCAGGTGTGCAATATTGTGGTGTGTCCAGGACTTAACCTTTGACCTTGCTGTGGTGAAATGGACCTTAAAGTTCTTGTCAAGGTTCTCTGTCAGAAACCACTAGATGTGGGAAGTTGATAATCTGAAGGGATGTTGTCTTGAAGATGTCAGTGTGCAATGTTATAGCAATCTATTGATTTGACCTTTGACCCTCATGCAAAGGCTTGGAAACCAAAAGTTGATAGGGGCATAGGATGTAAAATATTGGTGTGCAACGTCACGATGTAATCTTGGTTTGACCTTTGCAGTAGCAACCATGACTTTTACATATTTCTTGTCTATATTTCAGAAACTGTAAGGTGTGATAAGTTGTTATTTGGTAGATATATTGCTTTGGCATTGCAGTTGTGCTACGTCACTTTCTGATTCTGGTGTGATCTTTGACTAATGCTCTTCCTGGACTGATGTAACTGATTATCATATATATTAATTGTCATACCTCCATTGTCAGATTCACATTTATAAAAAATTCAGCTAGTATTTTCTTCATCTTAACTCTATGAATTTATGTTGTCATGTTGCTATTAAATTCCCTGTCTTGGTACACTAAATAAGCATACAAGTCAAAAATATTTTCTTATTTGCTGCATATGAACAGCGTTAATCATAGTATTTGCACCTTTATTACTGTCTTCTGCCATACCTCAACTTACTAACTTTTACATTAAATCAACCATGTTCTGAGATTACAAACCAACAGATGTAACATCTATATAATATTTTTTCATACATGTATGTATAATCAATGACAACTATCAATTTATGTTAAAAATGCATGGGGGGCTGTACAAGCCCGATTTATGTAACAGGACATATAATGCCCAGATATCAGAGCTCTGTGTAAACTAATTATCGAGTAATTTATGTAGCATTGTGCCTAGTATCCTATTTCTGTTATATTGCTACAAGGCTGTCATTTTCTGCAATCACCATATATCTCCCCCATACCTGGCTCAGAACTAACATAGTAAACGATCCAAATACAAACTAAGTCTAGTGCTGCTTAGCTTCAGTGATCAGATTGGAACCAAGTAGTTTACAATTATCTTTACATTATCTGCATTATATACATACTGTTTCTTGGCAGAAGAACAATTAAATTTATATAATGTATATAATGTAAGTGCACCTAGGCTTTTATCTATTATAAAACCTTATGAGTTGAAACCAATTTTTTAATTCAATAATAATTTAACATGTTTTGCCAAATGGTGAACCTAGACAATCTTTATAAGGTTTCATTTGATGTGCAAACCATATGTGGCTTTCACTAAATTAGTTATAAGGTCTTTTTTATTTCAATACACAATCAACATTATTTCACAATGTGTATCATCGGTTTTCCTTTGTGGAAAAATATAATTTTGGATAAAGCTTGATACGTTGGAATGTAATCTGGCTGCCACAGAGTTTTACCATGGATTATGATAATGGATATAAAAATAGGGATCTGTCACTTACAGAAAGTAATTTTAGATTGTTCATATAACAATGTTCATGCTGTAGAAAATTTGTTGTGGTGAGAGTGTTTGATGTTACTATAATGATCTGTGCTTATTTGAAGACAGTAAGATATATATATTTTTTGTTTTGGCATGGAAGTACTAGAAACTTAATTAAAAAATTACTTATATATTTTATTTTGTGTTGAAGGTTTTGGGTTTTCTTAAGATTTTTATTTTTTCCTTTCTTTGTCTGAAATTTCGAATGAAGACAAAATGCCACGGGACAGATTGTCTCCTGTAAAAAAGTAGAAAGAATGCTTACTTCACATTTTATATTCCAGAAAAACCTTAATCGACAATATTGAAGAACAAAATTCGTTTCCACCATAAACAATGTATTATGGTAGAAGTAATAAGGTAAATTGGAATCTATTTTTTTAACTTAAAAAACATTAAAAATTAAATAAAACATAAATCCAGCAATACTGCATTACAGCACTGCATTATAGCACTAGTTTTCTCATTTTACTTGATTAAAAAAACTTCTTCATGTGACATAATTTGGATTGTACATCCACTACAATGTACATTATGAGCCACTAAAACTTTCTTTTATATGTAGTATGCTTGGTTAGATTTTAACAATGCGTTTGTAAGGTAGTTGCTTCTTTGATTAAGTACACAGACGATTCTTGTAAGATTGTGAAGAAAATGCAAAGAATTAAAAAATATATATCCAACTATATAAATTAACTTGCTTGTTTTGTATCTATAAAGAGGTATTTTTTCAAGGTAATATTTTTTTGTCAGGTATTTTCTATGTACTCTGAATGTCAAGCAGAATTAAAAAGACTTTGTAAATGTACCAACTGAACTAATTACTATTAAATAAGTTGTGAAAACAATTCAATATTGAATGCATTGTGGTGGGGATGACTGGCAAATATCTTTTGTTCTTGGTAGACTGCCCACTGAACTAAACTACTTTCCACAATAATGTAGTCTTAATCCATTATGCAAAATAATTGAAAGTTGACAAAATGGAAGAGTCACCCATCATTGTTTTATTAAGTAATAATATGCAAAATTCTGATACTGATACATTGTGACATTGACTGAATAAAGTGAAATGGTGTGTACTGCATTATCGTGGTGTGACTTTGATTTTTACCTTGCAGTAGTATCAATTACTTTTAAATCTTGTAAGACCTATATCACAGAAACCACACAATTAAAGATACTGATACTTGTCAAAGATCTTCATTTGGGGTGCAGGTGTGCAATATTGTGGTGTGTCCAGGACTTAACCTTTGACCTTGCTGTGGTGAAATGGACCTTAAAGTTCTTGTCAAGGTTCTCTGTCAGAAACCACTAGATGTGGGAAGTTGATAATCTGAAGGGATGTTGTCTTGAAGATGTCAGTGTGCAATGTTATAGCAATCTATTGATTTGACCTTTGACCCTCATGCAAAGGCTTGGAAACCAAAAGTTGATAGGGGCATAGGATGTAAAATATTGGTGTGCAACGTCACGATGTAATCTTGGTTTGACCTTTGCAGTAGCAACCATGACTTTTACATATTTCTTGTCTATATTTCAGAAACTGTAAGGTGTGATAAGTTGTTATTTGGTAGATATATTGCTTTGGCATTGCAGTTGTGCTACGTCACTTTCTGATTCTGGTGTGATCTTTGACTAATGCTCTTCCTGGACTGATGTAACTGATTATCATATATATTAATTGTCATACCTCCATTGTCAGATTCACATTTATAAAAAATTCAGCTAGTATTTTCTTCATCTTAACTCTATGAATTTATGTTGTCATGTTGCTATTAAATTCCCTGTCTTGGTACACTAAATAAGCATACAAGTCAAAAATATTTTCTTATTTGCTGCATATGAACAGCGTTAATCATAGTATTTGCACCTTTATTACTGTCTTCTGCCATACCTCAACTTACTAACTTTTACATTAAATCAACCATGTTCTGAGATTACAAACCAACAGATGTAACATCTATATAATATTTTTTCATACATGTATGTACAATCAATGACAACTATCAATTTATGTTAAAAATGCATGGGGGGCTGTACAAGCCCGATTTATGTAACAGGACATATAATGCCCAGATATCAGAGCTCTGTGTAAACTAATTATCGAGTAATTTATGTAGCATTGTGCCTAGTATCCTATTTCTGTTATATTGCTACAAGGCTGTCATTTTCTGCAATCACCATATATCTCCCCCATACCTGGCTCAGAACTAACATAGTAAACGATCCAAATACAAACTAAGTCTAGTGCTGCTTAGCTTCAGTGATCAGATTGGAACCAAGTAGTTTACAATTATCTTTACATTATCTGCATTATATACATACTGTTTCTTGGCAGAAGAACAATTAAATTTATATAATGTATATAATGTAAGTGCACCTAGGCTTTTATCTATTATAAAACCTTATGAGTTGAAACCAATTTTTTAATTCAATAATAATTTAACATGTTTTGCCAAATGGTGAACCTAGACAATCTTTATAAGGTTTCATTTGATGTGCAAACCATATGTGGCTTTCACTAAATTAGTTATAAGGTCTTTTTTATTTCAATACACAATCAACATTATTTCACAATGTGTATCATCGGTTTTCCTTTGTGGAAAAATATAATTTTGGATAAAGCTTGATACGTTGGAATGTAATCTGGCTGCCACAGAGTTTTACCATGGATTATGATAATGGATATAAAAATAGGGATCTGTCACTTACAGAAAGTAATTTTAGATTGTTCATATAACAATGTTCATGCTGTAGAAAATTTGTTGTGGTGAGAGTGTTTGATGTTACTATAATGATCTGTGCTTATTTGAAGACAGTAAGATATATATATTTTTTGTTTTGGCATGGAAGTACTAGAAACTTAATTAAAAAATTACTTATATATTTTATTTTGTGTTGAAGGTTTTGGGTTTTCTTAAGATTTTTATTTTTTCCTTTCTTTGTCTGAAATTTCGAATGAAGACAAAATGCCACGGGACAGATTGTCTCCTGTAAAAAAGTAGAAAGAATGCTTACTTCACATTTTATATTCCAGAAAAACCTTAATCGACAATATTGAAGAACAAAATTCGTTTCCACCATAAACAATGTATTATGGTAGAAGTAATAAGGTAAATTGGAATCTATTTTTTTAACTTAAAAAACATTAAAAATTAAATAAAACATAAATCCAGCAATACTGCATTACAGCACTGCATTATAGCACTAGTTTTCTCATTTTACTTGATTAAAAAAACTTCTTCATGTGACATAATTTGGATTGTACATCCACTACAATGTACATTATGAGCCACTAAAACTTTCTTTTATATGTAGTATGCTTGGTTAGATTTTAACAATGCGTTTGTAAGGTAGTTGCTTCTTTGATTAAGTACACAGACGATTCTTGTAAGATTGTGAAGAAAATGCAAAGAATTAAAAAATATATATCCAACTATATAAATTAACTTGCTTGTTTTGTATCTATAAAGAGGTATTTTTTCAAGGTAATATTTTTTTGTCAGGTATTTTCTATGTACTCTGAATGTCAAGCAGAATTAAAAAGACTTTGTAAATGTACCAACTGAACTAATTACTATTAAATAAGTTGTGAAAACAATTCAATATTGAATGCATTGTGGTGGGGATGACTGGCAAATATCTTTTGTTCTTGGTAGACTGCCCACTGAACTAAACTACTTTCCACAATAATGTAGTCTTAATCCATTATGCAAAATAATTGAAAATTGACAAAATGGAAGAGTCACCCATCATTGTTTTATTAAGTAATAATATGCAAAATTCTGATACTGATACATTGTGACATCGACTGAATAAAGTGAAATGCTGTGTACTGCATTATCGTGGTGTGACTTTGATTTTTACCTTGCAGTAGTATCAATTACTTTTAAATCTTGTAAGACCTATATCACAGAAACCACACAATTAAAGATACTGATACTTGTCAAAGATCTTCATTTGGGGTGCAGGTGTGCAATATTGTGGTGTGTCCAGGACTTAACCTTTGACCTTGCTGTGGTGAAATGGACCTTAAAGTTCTTGTCAAGGTTCTCTGTCAGAAACCACTAGATGTGGGAAGTTGATAATCTGAAGGGATGTTGTCTTGAAGATGTCAGTGTGCAATGTTATAGCAATCTATTGATTTGACCTTTGACCCTCATGCAAAGGCTTGGAAACCAAAAGTTGATAGGGGCATAGGATGTAAAATATTGGTGTGCAACGTCACGATGTAATCTTGGTTTGACCTTTGCAGTAGCAACCATGACTTTTACATATTTCTTGTCTATATTTCAGAAACTGTAAGGTGTGATAAGTTGTTATTTGGTAGATATATTGCTTTGGCATTGCAGTTGTGCTACGTCACTTTCTGATTCTGGTGTGATCTTTGACTAATGCTCTTCCTGGACTGATGTAACTGATTATCATATATATTAATTGTCATACCTCCATTGTCAGATTCACATTTATAAAAAATTCAGCTAGTATTTTCTTCATCTTAACTCTATGAATTTATGTTGTCATGTTGCTATTAAATTCCCTGTCTTGGTACACTAAATAAGCATACAAGTCAAAAATATTTTCTTATTTGCTGCATATGAACAGCGTTAATCATAGTATTTGCACCTTTATTACTGTCTTCTGCCATACCTCAACTTACTAACTTTTACATTAAATCAACCATGTTCTGAGATTACAAACCAACAGATGTAACATCTATATAATATTTTTTCATACATGTATGTACAATCAATGACAACTATCAATTTATGTTAAAAATGCATGGGGGGCTGTACAAGCCCGATTTATGTAACAGGACATATAATGCCCAGATATCAGAGCTCTGTGTAAACTAATTATCGAGTAATTTATGTAGCATTGTGCCTAGTATCCTATTTCTGTTATATTGCTACAAGGCTGTCATTTTCTGCAATCACCATATATCTCCCCCATACCTGGCTCAGAACTAACATAGTAAACGATCCAAATACAAACTAAGTCTAGTGCTGCTTAGCTTCAGTGATCAGATTGGAACCAAGTAGTTTACAATTATCTTTACATTATCTGCATTATATACATACTGTTTCTTGGCAGAAGAACAATTAAATTTATATAATGTATATAATGTAAGTGCACCTAGGCTTTTATCTATTATAAAACCTTATGAGTTGAAACCAATTTTTTAATTCAATAATAATTTAACATGTTTTGCCAAATGGTGAACCTAGACAATCTTTATAAGGTTTCATTTGATGTGCAAACCATATGTGGCTTTCACTAAATTAGTTATAAGGTCTTTTTTATTTCAATACACAATCAACATTATTTCACAATGTGTATCATCGGTTTTCCTTTGTGGAAAAATATAATTTTGGATAAAGCTTGATACGTTGGAATGTAATCTGGCTGCCACAGAGTTTTACCATGGATTATGATAATGGATATAAAAATAGGGATCTGTCACTTACAGAAAGTAATTTTAGATTGTTCATATAACAATGTTCATGCTGTAGAAAATTTGTTGTGGTGAGAGTGTTTGATGTTACTATAATGATCTGTGCTTATTTGAAGACAGTAAGATATATATATTTTTTGTTTTGGCATGGAAGTACTAGAAACTTAATTAAAAAATTACTTATATATTTTATTTTGTGTTGAAGGTTTTGGGTTTTCTTAAGATTTTTATTTTTTCCTTTCTTTGTCTGAAATTTCGAATGAAGACAAAATGCCACGGGACAGATTGTCTCCTGTAAAAAAGTAGAAAGAATGCTTACTTCACATTTTATATTCCAGAAAAACCTTAATCGACAATATTGAAGAACAAAATTCGTTTCCACCATAAACAATGTATTATGGTAGAAGTAATAAGGTAAATTGGAATCTATTTTTTTAACTTAAAAAACATTAAAAATTAAATAAAACATAAATCCAGCAATACTGCATTACAGCACTGCATTATAGCACTAGTTTTCTCATTTTACTTGATTAAAAAAACTTCTTCATGTGACATAATTTGGATTGTACATCCACTACAATGTACATTATGAGCCACTAAAACTTTCTTTTATATGTAGTATGCTTGGTTAGATTTTAACAATGCGTTTGTAAGGTAGTTGCTTCTTTGATTAAGTACACAGACGATTCTTGTAAGATTGTGAAGAAAATGCAAAGAATTAAAAAATATATATCCAACTATATAAATTAACTTGCTTGTTTTGTATCTATAAAGAGGTATTTTTTCAAGGTAATATTTTTTTGTCAGGTATTTTCTATGTACTCTGAATGTCAAGCAGAATTAAAAAGACTTTGTAAATGTACCAACTGAACTAATTACTATTAAATAAGTTGTGAAAACAATTCAATATTGAATGCATTGTGGTGGGGATGACTGGCAAATATCTTTTGTTCTTGGTAGACTGCCCACTGAACTAAACTACTTTCCACAATAATGTAGTCTTAATCCATTATGCAAAATAATTGAAAATTGACAAAATGGAAGAGTCACCCATCATTGTTTTATTAAGTAATAATATGCAAAATTCTGATACTGATACATTGTGACATCGACTGAATAAAGTGAAATGGTGTGTACTGCATTATCGTGGTGTGACTTTGATTTTTACCTTGCAGTAGTATCAATTACTTTTAAATCTTGTAAGACCTATATCACAGAAACCACACAATTAAAGATACTGATACTTGTCAAAGATCTTCATTTGGGGTGCAGGTGTGCAATATTGTGGTGTGTCCAGGACTTAACCTTTGACCTTGCTGTGGTGAAATGGACCTTAAAGTTCTTGTCAAGGTTCTCTGTCAGAAACCACTAGATGTGGGAAGTTGATAATCTGAAGGGATGTTGTCTTGAAGATGTCAGTGTGCAATGTTATAGCAATCTATTGATTTGACCTTTGACCCTCATGCAAAGGCTTGGAAACCAAAAGTTGATAGGGGCATAGGATGTAAAATATTGGTGTGCAACGTCACGATGTAATCTTGGTTTGACCTTTGCAGTAGCAACCATGACTTTTACATATTTCTTGTCTATATTTCAGAAACTGTAAGGTGTGATAAGTTGTTATTTGGTAGATATATTGCTTTGGCATTGCAGTTGTGCTACGTCACTTTCTGATTCTGGTGTGATCTTTGACTAATGCTCTTCCTGGACTGATGTAACTGATTATCATATATATTAATTGTCATACCTCCATTGTCAGATTCACATTTATAAAAAATTCAGCTAGTATTTTCTTCATCTTAACTCTATGAATTTATGTTGTCATGTTGCTATTAAATTCCCTGTCTTGGTACATGACGTTTGCATGCATTTTCTCTTTCTTCCATGTCATTTCTCCTGTACTTTTACATAACTTCCGGCAATGTATATTTTGACAGATTCATTCACTCATTCAAAATGTACTCAGGGCACACCTGTAAAGCCCTTTACAAATTACATGAAAAGATATATATACAGTAGTAAGAATAATAAAAAAAACTGATTGTCAGTTCAGCTATCTTACACATAAATATGATAATATTTCATCAATTTCCTGTTTACTAAGGCCAGTGCAATTTGTGTCTCATCTATAAACAGATCTAAAATATTACACATAGCCATCACATCATTGGCATTGCTCATATTGACTGTTACATAATTATTTAAAACTCTATTAAATATCCTAGAGACACAAGTACATCATATCAGTCGCTTTATGATATGTATTTCCAAAAGTTTTTAACCAAAATAATGAAAAGGTGTTTACGCATTTTATCCAATTTTACAATTTTTTATGATATGTAATTTCCTTGAAATTACTTTCTGGCAAAGAAGAATAGTGAAGTAATTCCCAAAGTAATTAAACATCACATATATTATTTACAACAATGTCAACAGCTACAGAGAAATATACTCTTTTAATGCTTCCCACATGTTGTGATTGGCTACAAAATCACTTCATTCCTGCCTTATTCTACTGAGCTGTTGAAAGGAGAAAAAGGGCAACATTTGAGTATTAACATCCTTTTCAATTTCTACAGTCATACCAGCTCAGGCCCCCTTTGTATCCCACAGTAGGTCATACACAGGATTCATTAAGCCAGAATCATAGAGACTCTCATTTGCCACAAGACTCAACTCTTGAATCACTTAAAGTTTCCCCCCAAAATAATAGTTTTCAATGCATGAAGTGAGGAATATTTATACATGTTGTACAAATATAAACAAAATCTTGCATGAGAGTGTACAAAAACTGTAGGCACAGGAGTGATTACTCAGTAAAAGTTGTAGGCCCCTCTTGAAATTTTGCTTGTGTGAATATTCCAAACAGAATGAGATGCTTTTAAATTGAAGTATTATTTCCAATATTTTTTATTGATTTTAATAAAGCTTGAGACAGCAGCTGGACAAACCTGGCCTTTAACAAATCTGCCCTTGGAAAGTATACGCCATAAAATTTCACTGGTCTGATGTGAACCGGACATTTTATTTAGAGGGCCAGTTTGATTTGGGCAGATGTGATGAGGGCCGATTTTGCAAATCATCAATTTTACAAGGATTTTTTGAACTTGATATACCTCGAAGTTACTTTCTTTTTGTTAGCTTAAAGTTGAGGCAGTAACAAGTCTGAAGAAAAGTCTCATTTTTAAAATTATTTGAATCTGCTTCTGTCAACACAGCAAATTACAGCCAGATTATTCCAGCAGAAGTCCCAGATTAGAGTGTGTGCCAAGGCTTAAGCACTTCATAAAATCTGTGTCCTCCCTGGGTTGTTTTCAATAATTAAATCATTTGTATCTACCTTATCTAAGACAAATTTGCTTCATTTATCAATTAACAAAAAATCAATACTCAGATTTGTATTAAAATACCTGAGACATAACATTCATGGTGTCAAAGCTATAAGAGTAAAACTATTTATCAGCAGTCTTTATTTTATGCATTCAAAAATGAATAACGTCAGTAACCACATTCTATACAGATGCAGTCTATGAGGTCGAAGTTAATTAGATGATGTAGATTAAATACGCTAAAGTCTAACACTTTTGATACAAATAAAGTAATTTTACATTAACAATTTTTATGTCTACATATCACTATGCCCTATTTACAAAATACAAAATTAATCAACTGAGATTGAGAGTAGTCTTTTACCAATGGGTAAGAACTTTACAACCTTACATTAGCTTGAAAATTAATGTATCCAGGTCAGCACAATACTACTCTTTTTTTGCAACACACAACCTTAACATTTAATCATAGCTTAGTCACATATGTGTTATGCTTGCAAATTGCTGTGTTTCATCATTGTGAGAGGTATGACAAGCAAGTTGTATATTTCTAATAATATATACACATGAATATTAAAAAAAATTGTGGTACAAAAATCTGGAGTAAATATAATTGATTGTTTTAATTTTGGAACTATATTTTGCATGTAAGTTTTTGGAATTATATTTGTTTAGAAAACATGGTCTGAAAAGGGGATTCTGGTATTGGGCATATTTTTCATCAAAATCTTAAATTGTTGAGTAGTGAAGAAATAGAGTGAAATTCGACTTTCGCATAAGAAATTTCGTAGAATACTTTCAAATTAGCTCAATGTTACAGAGATATTTAATGTTAATAAGCATTTAATGAATCAAAGCAATCATTTTGAGAGACCATTTATCCCACACCACAGATCCCTTTTCTTCCAATGTCATCAACAATGTAGAAATATCTACAATGAGGTAAAGATAAAGGAGGAATAATTCAGATATAAGATTAAATGGAATAAAGATCTGGATATACATATAGATAATATGACATGGAAAAGATACCAGACAATAACTTGATCTGGTTTCAATATTAGTTGATACATGGAATACTTGTTACACATAGTCACCTGAAAAGAATGTCCATTGAGAAATCAGATACGCGTAGATTTTCTCAATCCGATGCACCTGTTTGTGAAATGTCAATATGTGGTTGAGATATCGAAAGGTTTAGAAAATTGGATGCAATGTAACTTGAGGGAAATCAATAAAATATTCGCCTAAGGATATAATCCTATAAAATGTTGTAAATAAATATGTACCAAATCTATATGGGCTTAAAAATAAACTAAAGGGGATATATGGCAAACAGTTATATTTTCACGCAGAGTGCAAGTATAGAGAAAAATTTTATACTCTATGGGCTAAGTTCGGGTTTCGGGGTCATCTTAGTGCACTCATTAACACCCATACTTTTCTAAAACCATAAATTTTCAATTTAAACTGTCACCTTAAAGTTTGTTAACCTTTTTTGTATAAAATAACTTTTAATCTCTTATTGTGACCTTAAAATTTTATATTTTAAATTTACTTATGTTAAGATTTACTTAAACTTTAAATTTTATAAAATATTGTTGTATGGTAAATTGCTGTATGTCATTCTACATGTGTGAATAAACTAGATAATAAATGTATTAGGCAAATTGTGGGTTTTATTGTCCCTTATCTGCTAAAATTATCTTAGGAGAGGCAATGAAAAAGTTAGTAAAAACAATGAATCAAATAGTTCATACCAAATATAAGGTCTGTATCTTTTTATCACACAAGTAGCTTCACAATGCAAAGATATTCATTGCAAACAACCAACTTTTTCAAAGTGAGTTTATACCTCTGTGCAAAAAGTACAATTTTTTAAAATGTTTTGTGTTTGCGATAACTAATTTGTAACATTATTTGCATTAAAAGTATATATATATTTGCATGTTAGTTGAATGTAGTGCCTCTGCTCTGGTTATGCCAGGAGCTGTATGTGATAATCTGTGCGATCAGGAAACTCTTCAACATCAGTCACACGAAATTTGGCACATGATGGATGAACTACCTCCAGAAAATTAGGGCCATTTATAGAATATGGCACAATATCACGTGGACTCCAAAGAGACATTTTGGAGTTGTTGATTACACACAAGGCCTTCAAGCAATGTTTTCCTTGGTATGAGAACCCTATGGCCTGGCTTTTTACCCTTGTACTTGAGGTGAATGGAAGCCAGTGAAAAATTTTACCTCTTTGGTAAAGCTTGGTCTGATTTGGTGGTAGCGTTAGACCATGAAAGGTTGTCTCTTGAACACATTCCAGCTTGGTCTAGTGAAGGAGAACAGCTGTCAGAAAAAGAGAATACAAGGACAGTAACAGGTCATCACTCACCGGGAATTCTGATTCAGAAGCTCTTCTCAAAGTAGCATTCACTTGTTTGTACACACGATTGCAAGTGTAAATCCAAATCAATCTCTCTTTCAAATCATCAGCAGATGACGCTTCAGCCACATAATCAGCTACCATCTTGTCAAAGGGGTAGATACACTCCCTGATGGTATGTTGTACATACTTCCAATCCCTATCTAAGAGCTTGTACATTTCTTCAGTGAGGTATAGAAAAGATCCATTCTCAAGCTTTAGGCTACTCACAATATCATGTCTAAGAAAAGAAGAGGCCAAATCATAATAGGGAATACCATTTTCAAGAAATGCATATCCTTGATCCATTGGAACAAGTGTTACCTCTGTCTTGCTGGAATCACTTTGGTTGTGATGCAACAGCAGCTCTTGACACCCACATCTTTTTTCTTTAGCCAACTTAAGTGGGGTCATACCAGCCCAACCGTCATTGTTGAGATCCCTCTTTGCCTTTCTTCTCAGCATCGCATGTTTCAAAGAGTAACAGTTTTTTCACAGCATCATGATTATTTTGAAACACTGGTATAATGCAGACCATGCTCTCTCCTGTGGTATAGCATTGATAATGTAGGGTTTGCTGTCAAGGATCCTAAAAGCCTCTATCCATCTACCATGCTTGGCACTGAGAACAAATGTTGAGGTAGCTTTATGGTCTTCTGATATTCTCTGCTTTCAAAAGAGTAACAGTTTTTTCACAGCATCATGATTATTTTGAAACACTGGTGTAATGCAGACCATGCTCTCTCCTGTGGTATAGCATTGATAATGTAGGGTTTGGTGTCAAGGATCCTAAAAGCCTCTATCCATCGACCATGCTTGGCACTGAGAACAAATGTTGAGGTATCTTTATGGTCTTCTGATATTCTCTGCTTTGTTGACAGTGTAAATATAACCTATCAACAGAAAAATGCATTTTTACTCCTTTACAGTAGCATTTCTAGTTTTCACACTAGATGGTTTTCTTGTATTTCCTGTAAGCAATAAATGTTACTTAGCAAACACCTTTTGATGTATACAACTTACTCTCAATGCTTTCATATATATCAGGGAACACTTCAGTGTAGTATAGCAATATGATTGTGTTATTTATTGCCAGACTTGATTTGATATACAGCTTCCTTGGCAATAGCAAATCTGTTGCACAAGAACTGACATACATTTCATAAGGGATTAAACCTTTATTTTTTTTCAATTAATCTCCTATTTTGGAAATGAAGTGCACTGTCCATGTTTACAATGGACCTGGATATGATGGTAGTTTAAATGCAAACCTTACAAGGCAATCAATTTCAACAAACTACCATATTTTTCATCTCTCATCAAGCATATTGTGGCCTCACATGGGGTCACCACCTTTTGGTGTTCTCAGCCAGATCAAACAAACACATACTTGTTTATCAGTAAAAATAAAGTAGAATCTTAAACCTTTCTGTTGTCATTCAAAGTTCCAACTTTTCCCTTCTCCCAAGGAATCCGCTGTATATTTGGTATATCTTCTGGTTCCAAAGGCACAAACATAGTTTCCATGGCTTCAGGAACTGAAAGTTATATTGTAAAAAAGGGAATAATGCATATGTATGTATATATATATATACATATGTCTCAGTGGAGACTCTGAACCAGAGGAATTGGCAATTCCACCAGTGGAGATCTCGATTGGGGTTTCAACCCTTACATAATGGACTATGGTCTCCAATAGTTAAAAAATCTGATAGTAATTTTCACCAGAAGAATCATCAATTCCCCTGATTCAGATTCACCACTTTCATACACATTTGAAAGTGGAGGAACTTTTTTTCAATAAATAGAAACTTATTTATAAGAAGTTTATAAGTAGGATCTTCCATCTAAATGTTAGAAAAAATATGAAGTTTCATCAAACCCAGGTGCCATGAACAAATACAAGAGCAAAATTATAAAAACTGTCTAACTTTATGATTTTTATATGTGATTAACACAGACTCAAATTGTCACACCAACCATAAAAAGTAGGTCGACAACATATTTCAGAAAAATGCTCTGCAATAGATTTACAGTTACAAATGATTTACTCAAAGCTGAAATATCAAAGTAGTTCTTACTCAGTTAGCCATGGAATTACAGCTATGAAAATATGCCATAACACAGATCCACCAAAAAATATGTAAATAATACATCAGACGAAGAACCTCTATATTGAATAGTTATGAAGTTATGAGTGATTAACTCATTGGGAAAATGAGCTATTAATCTGTTGAAATTACAGCTACAGCTCTGACAACTTGCCATGACAGAGAATATCAAAACAGGGTGAAAAACAGAAACAGAACCCCTTTAATAACCATCTTTCTTTGTACAATACCTATTTTGAGAGTGATATGCCAATCTTTGAGCTTTTCTAAAGTCTTAGACACACTCGGTTTTTCTGAAGCATGTCTATTTCCAAGAGCTACCCTCCATATAGATGTAGCATCATCATCTGATAGTTTTAACTTATCACTGTATAAATCTTGCTGTTCAAGTGGAACATGCCAAGCAGATTTAATGGTTTCTTTTATGGAACGAAGGGGCTTTGAACTATCTGTAGATCTTCAAAACCTTCCCTCTAAAATGAATCCGGATCATCACCTGAAAAGAGAATTGCTTTTCACTATCAAGACAGTAACTTCTTTTTTTACATCACAATGTATGTGTATATATGTCGTTGAAAAATATGAGCTTAGCCTGGTAGTGGGGTAGAATAGAATAAAACAGAAACATTTATATAGCACAAAATTGAAGAAACGTCTTCTGATGTACTTGGGGGTAGAAGAGATTTGCATGTGCAAATAAGTTGTATTCTCCCAACAAGAGCGTCACTACTTGAATATAAAAGAACAGTCTGCGACTAGCTACAGGCTGCACAGTGGGTCAATATACATGCAAAACACAAATGAGTTATCTTACAACACATGCAAACCCTTTAAGTACGTGGTGGAGGCTGTGCAATACTAGCAAGGAGAATGCACGTGCCCAAGTCTACTATAAATTTTCCTTGAGATATGGATGCATTTTTTGCCGTACTGCATGCACACAGAAAATAATGTGCATACAAATTTTCATTGCGGGGTCTCTGTGAGTTTTATATTCTGTTATAAAATTGTACTTGTAGCTTTAGTGTCTCTTGTAAATTAGCTGGTTTTTCTCTGTAACCAGGACGTACTTGCATGTACGATGGAATGTAAGAAAGGTTTAAGAGAGATATTTTGTGTCTTATAAATAAGCACCATACTCACATGTCTATGTTCTTCCCTGCTCATATTTATTTCTTTGATAGCTAAAACAGAACAATGAATAAACTGTCATTTTAGGTAAAGCTATGAATTTACAAGTTTAAGGTATGGCAGTTTTTTTCTATTTATTGTTTGATTGATCCATTTTGTAAATAGGGCCCCTGGATCTTGGCTGACAAGAATTAAGTACTTTCCTTTATCTCCTCAATAGGATATGTTTTTAGATCTTCAACATGTAATGAAAGTGAAAGTAAACCCCAAATCAATCAATAATTGTTCAGTTTTGTTGACGAAGTAACCCCCAAATCAATCAACAATTGTTCAGCTTTGTTGACGAAGCTATCAAGCATATTCTCACATGGATACACAGCTATTGAAAATCATTTACACAAGGGCTTGGAAAAGACATTAAGAACAATTTTCATTTGACGTTTTGACACATATGTCAAAAAATGGTGTCAAGTTAAAGTTTTGCATCTTGTTCAACAGCCAGGGTATTATTGAGACAGGTACACAATATTGTAAATTATTAAGTCAGTTATAAATGATGTCATTTGTAACAAAGGCACGTCTTACTCTGAAGTTGTGGGTTCTCTTCTAGCCTAAACCTGACAACTTAGAAGTTTCCTTCCAATGCTTGATGGCTGTCAGTGCAAAATCTGGTCCAAATAATATGCATTGTCAGTCATTATTCATCCCATTAAATATTTTGAAACTGATGTCATTAAAGCTGTACTAGTTCACTAAGGGGCCAGTAATGAGCAGGTATAGCATAATATGATTCATCGGGATTTTGTTTTTAAATATTGCTTGTTTGTTTTGTTTTACCTCTATTCAGCTCGAGAAAGGTGACTACCACCTATAAACAACTGCATACTTGCCTTATTTTGTCAGAAAAAGGTCCTACATGGCCTAGCCGTTTGCAAGTTTCCTTTGTGTGAGTTTGATCTCTACAAATGGCAATGCTGAGCACTTGTCCAAATATGAGCCTGGCTGTTGTGTAAAGAATGTAAAACCCATTGACTATTCCCATTTAATTTCTCATATTAAATTGAAGATTATCTTAACCCCATGCTAACAGTATGTAGCATTGTTGTTATGTGCAAGCTCTCTCCACCACTTTTTTGTTACTTTAATTTTTTTTTATCTCCAGACTTTCATGAACTGAGCACATAACTAGTACCCTACTGATTGCTTTGCAGCTCGCACATGTAGACCAAAACAAATTTCAGGTTTGATTCTTAAAATGTAAAAGTGGATCTTGCATTTTCATTGAAATACTACAACATCATATTAAGGATTTTCACAAAGATAGTTATCAACACCTTAAAATATCTGGGGCTGGGTTTACAAAGGGTTTTAGACTAAGCACGGACTAAGCCTATGTCATGGACTTGAATGTGGGCCTTTTTTTGCCTTAGCGAGGTCTTGGAATGAAGTTGCTTTCATAAATGATGAACTGGGCAAGATAAAGATACCAAAGACAAACCAAAGTTAAGCCCACATTGACTTCACTTTGAGCCTAAGAGTTACCCAAAATATACATATTGCAGCTTTGTGAAGTTTACTGTAGAAATAAACTACGTATGCGCGGAATTTATTGGCGATTCAATCACAAGAATAACCTCAAATAAAGGACGAGGGCCGAAGGCCCGAGTCCTTTATTTAGAGGGTATTTTTGTGATTGAATGGCCAATCAAGTCCAAGCAAAAGTAGTTTATTTCTATTATAAAACGATTATTGATGTTTTATCTAATGTTCACTGATTTTGTTTGTTTTCAATTTTATTTTTGAGATTATGTTGCACAACCATGTTCGTAGATTGGAACAGCGTACATTAGTTTCTCTATTAAGTACTCTCACAAAATGTGCAGAGACGCATAGTCGTCGACTGCGCAGGTGTCCGTTTTATAATAACTCTTAAGACCTCACATTTAGCCTAAGTTTAAAATTCTTAACTTTAAGTCTAAGTCTGGGCTTAGATCTTTTGTAAAACCAGCCACAGGCCTAGCTTGGTTACAAAGTAACAATATTGCATTCACTGCCAATTAAATGATTGCTTATTGACACAAGCCTGAAACCCAGATTTTTATTTTTGGGAGGCACTTACAAACAATATCCTGTCATGTCAGAAGATACAAGTTTATTTTACCCTTAAACATATTTCAGACAATATGTAAACCGCGAAAAATACATGTTCTTCCACTTTATTCCATAAAATATCAACTCACTTGAGCTCCAGATAAATACTCTTTTGCACTGCCAATTTAATGCAATCAGGATAAATTTGAGGACTCCATTTATACCTTCTTTTAATATTGTGCAGAAACTGTTCCAACTCCTTTACTTTTAAGACGCACATTGACAGGTTGTTACGACAAGAAGAAATATGCACAGTTGGTTTGATCTATTTAAGTGACAAGTGTTACATACAAGTTCATAGTTATTATAGTAACATTTCCACATGGTTAAACTAATCAAATAAATCATCAATATCCCAAAGAAAAATAACCAGGTCGTTTCTTCCCTAATTAAGTATCTTTAGGCAATGGTTCTGTTCATCCAGAGAAATATGAAAACCGATTAATACCTAAAACCAATTATTCAAAAGATATATGCCGTCAAATAATCCATTAAGCATCTAAATCAAATTGATCACTAACAAGGAAATTTAAAAGCACCTACTCTGAAAATTGTATTGGTGGGATCTTTAACAAAACCAAAAGTGAAATTGTCATTGCGCTAATATGATTGAATGTTTACTAATTCAGATCCAATAGGTAGATACAAAGAAACTGATCAGCAAAACAGAAAACTTCTGATAACTTGAAAATCACCATAGATTGCATAACTCCAGCAAGGCAGCCAAATACCCCAATATTGTCATATTACACAAACACTCTTTTATTTTACCTTTCATAATCAGAATATATAAGCATCGTGAAATTTATTTAAAATGTTTTTTTTTTAATTTGAGATTTGCTTTGGATCCAGAATGCAATCCAGATCTCTCCCAACATTCTTCCTTTTTCACCCAGGCCATACCAACATAAAACATTTTAAGAGGATGCATTCGTTACTTTTGGAGTATATGTGAATACACACAAACAAACACACGTACCAAAAACATAATATCTTGGTGCTCCTGTTGAACAAGTAAATAAATAACAATTCCCAAACAAGAATGAGTCAATCACCTTTAATGGTACATCTCACATACTGTCATCAACGTAATGGTGAGGAATAAAATGGCTAGGATTTAGAAACGAAGCAGTAAAATATCATCTACAATACATAGAAGTTGTATGCTGATAACATAAAAGTACATACTCACGAATGATGATACAATACTAGCTGTACTGGAACATAGAGACCGGATAATAATATTGGCATTTACCATGTACCACCTCCTATTCTTGTCCACATTCTTATCCCGGCTGTATCCAACCATAAAGTATAGGGAGTTCATCCTGATTGGAGGCATTGTTTCTATTTGCATGAATGAAACATAATGGTGTGACCTTGAACTAATGTTTGACCTTATAGTAGTGACCCTGCCTTTATAATCTCGTTCAGGGTATATCTTGGACCTATTGAAGTATAGGACATTAATAATTGGAAGACATATTAGGCGTGAACGTGTGCAGTGTCATGGTGTGACCTTGATTTGACCTTTAACCTTGCTGTAGTGACCATAACCCTTACAGTCTAGTCTGAGTAATGTAAGAAGTTGTTACTTAACAGGTATAATGATTGGGAATATATGTGTGCAGCTTCATGCTGTAAACTTGATTTTGCTCTAGTGACCCTGACCCTTAAGATCTTTTCCAGGCTATATCTTGGAAACCATAAAGTGTAGGAAGTGGACGTTTAGGTGTAGGTGTGCAAAAGGTGACACCTTGATTTGACTTTAGATATTACTGTAGTAACCCTGACCTTGGTCAACTTATATCAGAAACTGATACCTGGCAGGCGTATTGATCGCGGGTGTAGGTGTAAGGTCATTGTATGACCTTGATTTGATCTTTGACCTTGCTGTAGTGACCTATGGAAATCTTGATATATCTAAAAAACTGTGAGGTATAGGAGTTTTCACTTTTTTGTTCTATTGGTTGAAGGGAAACAGCTATACTTCAGTTAATGTATAGATCAGTTAATACATTTTACAGTTTCATAACTTTTAGTCTACAGATTAATGCTGACATCTTGTAACAAATTGTCTTCTTTTGATGCTTTGTTTTCGCATGCATTTTTTTATTTCATAAATTTTATTTCACTTTCTAAATCTAAAGTTGGCCAACGCCATTTCCTCGGGGTTTTTAGTTTATCCAATTCAAGTTTATTGTAACCTTTTTACGTGATATCTACTTTTTGTATATGTCATTCATGCAGTTTTCCTATTTTACTATTATGAACATTTATCAAACTTTAGTGGATAGGTATCCCAAGTATACACACCACAAAGATTGAGATTAAAAGACCAGAACGTTTTTGATATCTTGACAGATTTTGAAAAACAAACATGCATGGAATATATTGAACTTGAACCCCAATAAACATCGTTTATGCCATATTTGCACAACCAAACATGGACACTGTTTAAAAAGGCAGTTTTTACTGGGTGTTATCTCTGATGTAATTAGGACATGATCTGGGACGATGGATTAGCAGACACAAAATCACTATTGTGGATGAATTTATACAAGATTTTTGGTCACATGGAAAGGGTAAATGTACCACAGTACTAACTTATTAGAACATAGGGCAAACACGGACACTGAGTGGTAGATCAGAAAAGTCTATAAATGTGGCCAAAAGTTCAATATATCCAAGATACGTGTTTTGTATAAGCAAGATTGTCCGACATTGCAACATAAAAGGCTATTCAGAGTTTAAAGATGGTGTCCATTTCAACAGCCAGGGTCATTTGGGGACTGATCCTCAGCATTTCCTTTTGTGGTAACCCACACAGTGGTAGTAGCCTGTGATTACATGCCACTAGTAGACCATCCAGGACCTCAATAATCTGTACCTAGTCTAGTGGTAATATTCTGTTATTACAGGCCACTAGGCCATACAGGACCTCAATAATCTGTACCTAGTCTAGTGGTAACATTCTGTGATTACATGCCAATAGGCCATACATGACCTCAATAATCTGAACCTAGTCTAGTGGTAACATTCTGTGATTACATGCCACTAGGCCATACATGACCTCAATAATCTGTACCTAGTCTAGTGGTAATATTCTGTGATTACATGCCACTAGGCCATACATGACCTCAATAATCTGTACCTAGTCTAGTGGTAATATTCTGTGATTACAGGCCACTAGGCCATACAGGACCTCAATAATCTGAACCAAGTCTAGTCAGGAAAGATATGTTTCTAAACACAGGGACAGTGTGTTGCATTATTGGTAAGAGAGGTATGTTAACAACTGCACGATTCATTATTTCATCATGTTGGATTAATGATGAAAATTTTACTTGATGGTCCATTTTAGTTGACAGATATGAACAGGTAAAGATTCTGTTGTAATACTGTACAGAAGTTCTTCTTCACATTACTTAGCAACTTCAATTAATTTATCAGCAACAGAACCAACGGATTTACTTCTAAACAAGGGCACTCAGGCAGCCCATGCATCCACCAAGTAAGATAACTAAATTGGAAAATCAAGATCTTTGATAGTTTCTTGTATCCAGATCAGTTGGTGATCCAGATTCTGTTGCAAAATTTAATGAGATCTCAAGTTTAACCAAGACATCTCATGTTTTCAAGAAGATCCAACCGGTAGTATTACCCTTATGCTGTTAACAAACAAACAGTCATGAATTTAACACCTTCTTGACTGAGCTAATAAAATGACTGTGCCACAGACTCAAAGTGGTAACCCAATAGCCTCCTTTCTCTGGGGACAAAGATTGAATCCTGGACAGACCTTAATTGTCAAAATTGACTAGGTTAAGCGCATAAGAAAAGTGTATATTTTTCTTTACACAAAGACTTATCTTACTGAGACCTTATCCCTTGAGGACAGTTCACTAGGTATGTGGCACTTGTCGTCTTCAGAAAAATACAAGATATATAATCATAGACCTCAAAGAAGAGAAGTTCAGATATCCATTGAGCTGCATGTGTTGGGTAATAGTAAGTGTAAAACTCTTGGGATGCCACCACCTGCAAACTGGGCTAATGGTTATTTACTGTTGAGTAACTCTGAATCAGACCTAGATATTAGTTGTTTTTAAACATGTTTGACAGACAATAGATGTAATGTTAGAAGGAAAATAATACCAGATATTGTCAAAATATTGTCAGACAACAATATGTCAGAAACACAGTTTGGAAATGTAGCCACCCTCTAACCAGTAAAGTGGTGATTGATTGTTCAAGTAACTCTGAGCCACCCATGGATATACAACTGGCCTTTCAGACATATATAATTTTAACAAAAAACTGTTGGTATTTTGGTAAATTTGATATCACAAAAGTGTTAGAAAGGCAAAGTAGTAGTGTGACTCAGTGTGAATCTGTGTCACAGGAAGAAATTTAAGAGTGAGACAAAATAAAGACGAAAAACTGTTTATAATGTCATAGGTGGCACAGCAACAAATCTCAGAGTGAAAAAAGAACAAAAAAATTAAAATTAACCAGTAGCACAAAGTTGGTTGTAAAACATACACTAACAATACTATAATGCAAACTGTTTGTTAATTCAACTGGTCATAATGTCCTCTTATCAATATTGGTGTTTAGTGCATTATGATAAACCAAAGATAATCGAAAAATAACATAAGTTTCAATACAACAGGAAAATCCCAAAGAATTACAGAAAAAGGCTATGATCTACCACATGGCTCAAGTGAACACAAAAACTTTGATTTTTAATTTTTTTCGTTACTCCATCATTTCTGCATGTACTTTTATGCAACAAAATTGAGGAGACGTGCTGTGAAAAGATCTTTCTAGATTTATTTATTTATTTGTTGTTTTACATCGCGTTCAACAGCCAGGGTCATATTGCGACGGGTAGTTTACAGGTGGAGGAAACCAGTGCATACTGCACTGTAAACCACCGGGCATTGGCAAGTAACTACCAACTTTCCAACATGAAGCGCCCGGCCTGATATTCGAACCGGCGGCCTCAGAGGTTGGAGGCGAGAACTCTAACCGCTACACCACTGAGCCCCCTAAAAGATCTTTCTAAAACACACATGTACACATGTGCAGTATGCATAGTGGCTCCATTGTATACAAAAAGTATATTTCCTGTTCGGTGTATCCTGATATGTAGGTTAATACGGCTCATGTTGGGAAATAAATAATATACTGAGGCCATAATAAGATAGCAAATGGAGGGATAATTTAGGGGGAGTAAAGTGAGTAGGTAAATTTACCAAAAAGTCATAAATGCTGCTGGAGGTGATCAATTCCCAGCACCATCACAGTGCATAAATAAATTTATCTCTCATCTTTGTACGTCATATGACTCAAACAATTATAGGGAGTTGAAGAGATAATGAAAATAAAGAAATGTAAAATAAAATCAAATATCCAACATTGTATGTCAGTTACAACTTCAACTCTTTATTTCAGCTGTTTTCTAGACAATACAACTCTATTTTAAAAATAGTGCAATGATGTGTAATGTCACTTGCAATGAATACACTATAATTTCAAGCTGACAAAATAACAATCAACAAGCTGACTTTTGTGTGCTTTTCCAGGAAATTTCTCTTGCACAATCTATAAGGTATTACTTAAGTGAAAAAGTGCAGTGATGTTTCTTAGAAAATGTGTACAATGACTCACCAATAGTGCAATATATCAAACAGTGTTGCAATTCCGCTTGTTTTTTTTGTATATTGTTTGCTTTAAATAGATGATAGCCTTGTGTTTCAGGCTATTAGCACCATAATGCAAAAGTGTAATATGTCATAATGGATAATATATAATAATATAATAATTATACAATAATATAATTATATAATATTATGTAATAATATAATCACAAGTCTAACTATCTAGTCTTGAAGACAGTTCTCCTCAGCTTGCTAAGTTTAATAAATATATGAAAGAATTATGAAAGAAAATAATGATTATGCAATTGGACAGTTGTGGCTGTAATATACATATTCACGTCTGTGGTAAGGCTAAATAGAAGGCACATTCAACCTCCCAATATGCTTTCCTATCAATTATTTGTAACAAATTTAACCTGGAAAACATGTGTGGCCGATTTACTTTTGGTGTTCTTGCTCAAAACTTAAATTTGCATCATATATTTTACACATATGTACACAAAAATTTGGTATTCATAAAGCACCCATACATTTTTTTGGAGATATTAGCTAACACAGAAAGACAGATCGGCCTATGAGAGTTTAAATATAACAAAAATATATGTCCCATTGGATTTTTTATTTATAATTCCTTTATCATTAATTCGGGGAGGGGTGGAGGCAGAGTGATAACACTCTAACCTCCCATCTCTGATGACGGGGTTGACTTCCCGGCATGGCCACAAGTGGGAAAGCTGGTAGTTGCTTGCCGTTGGTCGGCAGTTCACAGTACAGACCCTTGACCAACTGCATGTACTGGTTTCCTCTGCCCTTCCAACTACCCATCGTGATATGACCTGTACAGTGTTGAAAGCGACATAAAACCCCAAATAAATAATAAATTTAACATTAATTGTAGGTGTCATAATACCAATAAACGTGTAGGAAATAATGTACTAAAAATCTTATGGAGATGCCTAATTTGATCCCTGCTTTAAGATCAAATTCTTACAAACATGGCCTCACATCTTCTTTATTAGTGGTCGTAGGAGTTCAGATGTGAAATCAGCCTGTGGAAAATTAAAGATAACTCATCTTCACACTAACGTTCAAGCTGGGGCTATGGTCAGCCACTTGGACATATTGGACAAGACAATCAGCAAATAAATAAATGACTTCAAGAGTATTCTTAGTGACTTACGAGAGGAGACTGTAACGGGAATACAACGTACAGGTGGAAGTGAATCTTACAAGAGTTTTGATGAATCTAAAAATCTTAAAGAACATGAAGAACTTTTATAATGTAATGACAATGTTAAAATCTACTAGCACAATGACAATGGTAATATGTTATTTAATGACACTGATATGCACAGTATTGTACATTTACAGTCTATCAATTTTCAGAAGACTAATCCAGCAGGCTGTGTCAACAAGATGGTGGTCAGCATAAGAGGGGTGATGGGTCAGTATCTAACTTCATTAATAAAATATAATTATCAGTACAGAGCCCAACAGAGTTTGAACACTTGTAACAATAACAGTGTCACTATGGCCTCATATCATAACTGTTGTCTGCAATGAGTGGCCACATAATAACCTGCAGTATAAAAATTGGTTTTGCCCAAAATTTGCTCATCATGTTCAGAGTGTATTCTTGGTTACTCATTTTGTACCTCAGGGGAGGTACATCTACCGAATAAGTACAGAAGCTTTTAGTGCTGATCAACTTTTTCATTGTGGCTCATTACAAATTGTGTATTCTCAGAATATGATTCTAATTCTAATTTGACTTTTATAGCACTTAATCTCCACAGAGTGGTGGACTCTAAGGCGCCACAAGACAATAGCAATATGCAAAATTCAAAGTCCAGGGACAAAAACAGGTCAGCACCATGGAGAAGCCATAAGAGAAAATGAGCTAAGGAGGATATACCTTCGTGCAGACATACGTTTCGAGCTTCTTTCTAAAAGAGGCAATAGTGGGTGATGCACGGATGTCTTCAGGAAGTGAATTCCAAACAGTGGGAGCATCAAAGACAAAACTGAAGCCAAACTGATGTTGTATATACCTTAGAAAATTAAAACATTCACAAAGTACCCAACAAGCATACTCCCAAAATAAAGACTACAATTTTTATCAAGACTGCAAAATGTTTAGATAACACAACATGTCTTTTGATCAGTACATGGACAAAGTAATATGGAGACTCATTGAAACCAGGCTATTTAAAGCCCAAAGTAGAGGGGTCAAAGAGCATTTATGAACTTCCATTCCTCTGTCAAGTGTGAAGCTAAAATGAACAAACTAATGTTGAATGGTAAGTGCATTGTAATGTACACCTATCTCAGATAATTAACAACTGCCGTGTACAGAGGGACTTATGTAAGAATCTGCTGTTGAAAATTTAAATAAAGTTTGTGTACTTTAAAGCAGTAAAAATGCATCAAGTAACTAAATTCCTCATTTTATATCGTATTCAGCTTTTATAATTTTCATGGACCACCCAGTAGTTATCAACTTACACAATATTTTGGCATTTCTGCTTTATCTCACCCATAAGTAGACTGTCTCTGATCTCTATTTGATGTACCCCACCTTATCTCAAAACTGCATGAGATTTTATCAGATCCAGTTACTTTCAGACCATTTTTTTCTCACATACTTCCATGGATTTTTAAAGATGTCAAATATATTTCCCACAGTCAAAAACAATTTGATATTCACATCAAGAATTTCTTGATGCAGGGTGTTATTTTGCCCTTTCAGGGGATACTAAAGTTCGTGCAAAACCATGCAATGTGGCAAAGCATATCATGTGGTTCAAATTTAGAGATTGCCCAGCTCCGTCCTGTTAAGACTTTAAAAGCACTCCTGTCTTCAAGACCCCTCCCCATTTGGCTCCAATTGATGGGAGTATATTTCCCACTTTGCACAGCTTATTGACACCCTGTCAGATATGCCCTTTTAAAAGTGCTGGATAGTTTGAAAATATCTCCTACTAGTCATGGGTTTCATACTTTTAGGAGGCTGTGTAACACTAGCCTTTGACAACATAATATATCCCTAGGGAATATCATGGAACATGTGCTCTGGAGAGGCCCAGCAGTTGTACTTACCCTTAGGATGCAACCAAGGCTTCCTCAGTCATAACTTCTTCCTTTGCTTCTGTCTTTGCCGACTCTTTCTGACTGGGCTTGGTAATTTTTTTTGCCAAAATGTTTTTAAAACTCCTTTGTTTTGGGGTTTTTTAATGAAAGTTGGAACTAGCATGTAAATAAAATTCACCACACTGTGTTTTACGAAATTTATATGCATGTATACCCATTTCTTGGTTTGAAACTTGATCACTTTGCCAGGGTCAGACTTCAAGACCTGAATGCAATTATATCAGATATGCCCTTAAAACAGTGCTGGATAGTTTGAAAATATCCCCTACTGATCATAGGTTTCATACTTTCCGGATAGGGATATATCCCTACTACATCATGGCACATGGGCTATGGAGAAGCTTGGCAATTGTACCTACCTTCAGAATGCCACTCAGACTTCCACAATCATTTCCTCTACTTTTGCTTCTGCCATAGCCATTTTTTACTAACTGGGCTAGGTGAAGTTTGAAATTTGTTGCCAAAATATTTTAAAAACTCCTGTCTTTTTTTTTTTTTTTTTTGGGGGGGGGGTGTGTGAAAGTTGTAACTAGCACGTAAATAAAATTCCCCAAACTTTGTTTTACGGACTTTATATGAATGTATACCCATTTCTTAGTTTGAACCTTGTTTATTTGGCCAGAGACAAACTTGAAAAACCTGAATGCAATTATATGACCTTTGGTGATTTTTGCTTTCACCCCTTGTCCCCTGGGCAAATATTTCTTTCAGTAGAGAACAGTAACAGCTCATAGCTCTTGAATTACACATCATTAGAAATTAAATCATTTCAAACAGCATAATAGTACTGATGAAAATCCCAAAATTCTTGTACATATTATCTGGTATTGAACACTGGTAGATAGCACACAATTTTGTGTGTGTGAGTAAAATGATGTGTGATCTGGGTGTTTTACAAAGTAATTTGTGCATTTTATAAATAATACAAAAGAATACAGGTAATGATGTTGCAGTGTTATTGCAGATAGAAATGATAAGTTGCTAACTTACTGATCTGCTTATCTTACTGATAACTGTTGTCTAACATAAATTTTAATATATCTTACTTTCTCAGACTGACTGATTTCAAACCAATTTATTGGCCAGATTATAATATTGACAATAAAAGTGAAGTTCACATTCTATTAATTAGTCTTGTGATATTTAAAACATACACCATTCAGGCTTTTTACTGTTTCTTGTTAACATATACAAGAACTTTCACCCCTGCAGTTGCCGTCTTTGGATGATCTTACTGCGAGTGAAGTTGTTGTTTTAGTCATGGTACTTTCAATTAAAAATAAACCATTTAAATAATTTAAACTGTTTAACTATTTCATTACTAATAACTATTTCTAAAACATTTTGCGATGTATAACAATATTAAAAAATAAATAAGTGCACAGGAATATTAAGCAAATATAATACCAATGTGTATTTTAAATGGAGTATAATGTTATTTATGAAACTATATCTGGCAGGAGAGTGGAATGCACTATTCTTTTTCTTATTGTGACAGGAGCTTTATGTGATACTCTGTGTAATCAGGCATCTTCCTGACGTTGGTGACACAAAATTTGGCACATGGTGGATGAATCGCCTCCTCCTCCGAGCCATGGTCAGAATATGGCACAATATCTCGGGGACTCCACGGAGACACATCTGAGTTGTTGATCACAAACAAGGCCCTAGACTTGCCTTTGCAATGTAATGAGAACCCTCTGGCTTTGCTGTAGTTCCTTGTACTTGAGGTAAATGGAAGCCAATGGAAAGTGGCACCTGTCTGGTACAGTATTGCCTAATGTGGAGGCAGTGTTATACCACAAAAGGTTGTAGCTTGGACAAGTTCCAGCTTGGTCCAGTGAAGGAGAATTGCTGTCAGAAAAAGAGTGTACAAGTACAACAGGAGGTCATCACTCACTGGGAACTCTTTCTCAGACGCTCTTCTTAAAGCAACATTCACTTGTTTGTACACCTGGCTGCAAGTGTAAATCCAAATCAATCTCTCTTTCAAATCATCAGCAGATGATGCTTCTGCCATATGATCAGCCACCATCTTGTCGAAGGGGCAGAGACACTCCCTGATGGTAATCCATACGTACTCCCAATCCCTCTCTAACAGTTTGTACATCTCCTTGGTGAGGTGTAGAAAATTGTTTTTTTTCCAGCTTCATACTATTCATAATATCAAGCCTCAGGAAGGAAGAGGCCAAATCATAATAGGGTATGCCATTTTGCAGAAAAGCTGATCCTTGATTCTTTGACACGAGTGTTACCTCTATGTCCTTGAAATCATTTTGGGTGTGATGAAACAAAAATTCCTGACAATGGAATCCAATTATTTTAGCCAGTTGTAGTGGGGTCATAACAGCCCAACCAACTTTGTCAAGAGCCCTCTTTGCCTTGAGATCAGTTCTTTCACACCATCATGATTATGTTGAAATACTGCCTGATGTAATGCAGACCATGCTCTCTCCTGTGGTATAGCATTGATAATATAGGGTTTACTCCTAAGCATTCTAAAAGCCTCATTCCATCTGCCATTCTTGGCACTGAGGACAAATGTTGAGGTGTCATCATGGTCTTCTGAAATCCTATCCTTTGCTGACAGTGTAAGTATAACCTATCAACAGAAAAGTGCATTTTAACTCCACAGCAACATTCAAATTTCCTTTATGGAACAAATTAAAGAAATTTACAGGTATTTTCCAGTATTCAGTGTGATCATTGTGACATTATAAACACCTTTAACCTATAGAATTGACTCTCTGTGTTTTGACATATGGATACATCAGCAATATGAAATATGCTGCATTACAGTGAAATGCATTTGCTAAGGTGCCTTTTTATTTACTCCATTTAATCAGGTCTTTTCGAAGTAGAGTTTCCTGTGGTATGATATATAATATTTCTTGGATATTTCAAGAAGATTTTGTTTTAAAAATATGATATATTGAAGGAATAACACACAACTAGTGTGGGGCTTTCCAGGGTTTTACAATAAATAGCGATATTAGTAACAGGAAGGCAAACATCTTGACAATAATCATACATATTCTGAATAAAAAATGATGGCATCATTTGGATATTAGCATACATTCACTTTAGCATACATAATGAATCATTTCATTCACTTAGTACCTACTTAAGTCATTCTAATAATAAAGTATAGTCTCACACCTTTCTGCTTTCATTCAAAGTACCAATCACTTTTTCCTTATCCCGAGGAATCCTGACCATATTTGGTATATCTTCTGGTTCCAATGGCTCATACTTATTTTCTGTGGCATCTGGAGCTTAAAGTCATATGAAAAAAGGAAAAGTGCAAAAATATATTATTCCAACTAATGACACTGACAGTTTATGCACAAGATTTTAGAATAGTTCACAAATGATGAGTAATAATAATAATAATCATAAATCAGCAGAGGAATGATAAAAAAGCAATCATCCTTGGGGGCAATTGCTGTGTCACATGGTATGTGTATTTGTTGTATTGCAGTAACAAAATAGTACTGTACCAAAGAGGAAGATAATTTATATAAAACTCATACTACACAATCACATTATATACTTCATTCATTATAATTTTTTTTCATATATCATTTAGGAAATTTTCCATTGCACTGTTCTAATGTGCAGCTAATTAAATATAGCACAAAACCTCTGCAATAATCATCTTATAAACAGTACCTATTTTAAGAGTGATCTTCCAATCATTGAGCTTTTCTAAAGTCTTCCAAACATTTGGTTTTTCTGAAACACGTCTATTTTCCAGAGCTACCTTCCATAAAGTGGTGGCATCGCCGTCTGACAATTTTAATTTATCACTGTATAAATGCTGTTTGCAAAGTGGAACATTCCAGAATGATTTAATTCTTTCTTTTATGGACCTAAGAGGCATCGAATCATTTGTGGAGATATTCAACACTTTCCCTCTAAAATGTACATGGATCATCACCTGTAAAACTGATAAAAGGTAAAAGTCATCTATGATTAGTAAACTACTTAATACAATAAACTGCCCTATTGTCACAATGTAAACAGGTACCTTATGTCTACAAGGGTTATTTTACATTAATAATCAATGATAAATAGAAAATATATGTCAGAAACTGTAGTGTCTACGGCCCATGCATCCTTCTTTTGCTTAACACTTATACCGCAAAATGAAACTCCAAGGCAAATGTTTGGGAAGTACGTTTGCAAACACTGTAGCATAAAGCGTTATACAAAGTTGGTGTCCATTTTAACAGCAAAAGTCATATTATGATAGGTCCACAGCATCATAACTTGTTGTAGTTGAACACACACGCGGGTGACAGTCTGTGATTAGACTCTGAACTTGCTAACCCACTAGGTCTCAATAATCTGATCCCATGCCAATCTGTAAAGATGCCTTTCCAAACACATGAGCAGTGTGTTGCCTTAATAGGGAGAGAAGTATCTTTACAACTGCATACCTCTCTTGTTATAGATTTTGTGGTGAACTTGTATTGAAGTGGACTGGATATAGAGTGTGATTCTACCAGAGAGTAGATTTCACTGAATATTTGGATAGTGTTTACATCTTGGAGATGCCAGCATAGCTGTGCAGACATTCTGAACATTTGAATGCATAGATATTTTGTTGATGGATACTAAACAGATTACAGGATACAGAAGTGCTGGACAAAGTGGACAAACTTGTTCAACTGTTAATTACATGGATAGGGCTATGGTGAGGTCATATTGGCTTCATCATTGTGTAATTGTGTGAACTGGTAAGAGTATTTTGGTTGACTCTAATTATTATTTTAATTGTTGAATGAATTTGTTAAGTAACATGTTTTTTCCACTGAAACTTGAAAGCAACTGAAAAGCAACTGATAATCTAAGTGTTATTGCTAGACTATCACGTGATAAATTTACTCAAAAGTCAATGCCATTTGGCAAGTTAACTATAGACAGGCAAAGATATATAAAACTATACACAAGATAAGTGTATAGACAGGCCAAGATGTATAAAACTATACACAAGATAAGTCTATAGACAGGCCAAGATATATAAAACTATACACAAAATAAGTCTACAGACAGGCAAAGATATATAAAACTATACACAAAATAAGTCTACAGACAGGCAAAGATATATAAAACTATACACAAAATAAGTCTACAGACAGGCAAAGATATATAAAACTATACACAAAATAAGTCTACAGACAGGCCAAGATATATAAAACTATACACAAGATAAGTCTATAGACAGGCCAAGATATATAAAACTATACACAAAATAAGTCTATAGACAGGCAAAGATATATAAAACTATACACAAAATAGGTGTATTTTAACCACTTTATTTGACATCCCTATTTAATTTTTCTGCAAGACAACCAATGGCTGTACTTTTAAATAAAATTTGAGGGCCAGGGTAGCATGATGGTAACACACTGGCTTCCAAACCTCTGAGATCAGAGTTTGATCTGATTTGATTCTGGTGCAATCTTGATTGGTAATAATGAACCTTGACCAGCTGTCTGTACAGGGTTTTCTTTACCCTCCGGACTAGCTGTCACAATATGACAAATACTAAAGCAAAAAAAAAACTATATATGGAAATTTAATAATAATTTTAAAAAAATCACTGATGAAATGGTAGAATAATTTTACCAAAAACTTTTTTCCAATCTTTACTTTGCATTCCTGCTCAGTTTATCTGTTTAAGTACCAAACAACTTTAGATTTTTCACCCAATTTAGTCCTCAATAACTGGCTTTGCAGTGGTTTGTACCACATACCTTACAGACACTTATGCACTGATAATGATGATCTTGCCCTGGTCATTCTATGTTCATGTAACCATAAAGTGAAGTGTAGTTATTTCAACAAATATTACAGTGTCAAATTTCAGAAATGCAAAGTATTAGTGTCACCCAGTGTGAATCTAGAGATAAGCCAAACAAAAAAGAAGATTTTTTATCCATTTACAAAAAATTAATTCTGCATGTAAAACAAACTATTTGTAAATTCAACAGGCCATAATGTTGGTCGGCAGTTTACAGTACAGGACCCTAACGAACTGTATGTACTGGTTTCCTCTGCCCTTCCAACTACCCGTCGTGATATGACCTGTACAGTGTTGAAAGCAACGTAAAACCCCAAATAAATAAATATTTGGTGTTTTTGGTGTGATTTGGTGTACTTATTAAATACCAAAAAGTAAACAAGGGTACTTGGAGAGTGCATACCTCCAAGATCCAATCAGTAGTATTTGCATAATTCTAACAATAAACAAATAGACGGCCATGAAAATAATACCTCCTTGGCAGAGGTAATTGTGCTGTTACAAGGAATCAGTACCTACGAGTATCATCTTGTATATAAATAAATTTATCTATGTAGAAGAGAATTTGGTGCATTATAGGACTCATAAAATTGGTGGGAGTGGAAAATGGAATTTGAAAAAAAGCAAAACATCCAATGCTTAGCTGTAAAAAAGTAATGTAAAAACAGTCATCAACGTATTTCAAAGTTAGTCAAATGTGGATTTTGTTGGTGGTAAAACTTTTTTGACAGTTCTGCAATGTCTCTGCAATGTCAATATAAAACATACTTATCAGCGGATAAGATATGCGTCAACAAACTTTGTATTGTTTCCCACAGCTATTACTTTTCATCTGAATAAACTGTTAGAGCATCAAAAACTTAACTTCCTGGTTTGGATAACTCTGCATGCATCTCAAAAATAGCCTCATGCAG
This sequence comes from Sabellastarte sp. h YS-2021, assembly GCA_964017235.1. Taxonomy (NCBI): domain Eukaryota; kingdom Metazoa; phylum Annelida; class Polychaeta; order Sabellida; family Sabellidae; genus Sabellastarte; species Sabellastarte sp. h YS-2021. The sequence goes on from OZ024937.1 coordinate 13,406,619, forward strand.
GCGCATTATAAACATCAAAACAAAAAATATGCACTGACTAAAGTGAATGAAAGTGATCTTCATTAATCACCCGATCATCTTCTATTGGACAAATGTTCAAAAACAACCATAACAATTACAGTTCCAAATCTTGGAAGGTCCAGCCTTTGTCCTATTGCAGCCATAATCACTCCTGGAAATGATACTTTATTTAAATCAATATCATGGCCAGCTGTCCCGAATCTATATGAAACAGAGGGTCATTCTGTGATCACATTAGAGATGGCATCTCGTTCTGCCAAATCCTTAATTGAGAACAACTGACCACTCAGAACACAGCAAGACAAAATCAGCATCCATACTTACTTTTTCACCAATTAGTAATTCACTAAATTTTTCACCCACCAAATGTAGCACAATGAAAAATAAAATAGTCCAGATGGAGAAACGCCTGGCAAAAGGTGCCCACAGTCAGCTTGGTTATTTGGTTTTCCGGTGTACCAAAGATCAGCAAGGATGGGTTCACAACTGTTCTGTCAGATCCAGTTGACATTGCCAGTGTCATTACCAGCTGCCCGGTACCCAAGTGGATCACATGGTTCTGTGATCATATTACAGACAGCATCTAGTTCTGATAAAATCCTCAAAGGACACTGGTTGGCCAAACAGTACATGGCAAGAGAAATCAAACTTCAGAGTTGGTGGTTTTTTATGTCCAGTTCAACAGCCAGGGTCATATTGGAACAGGTCCTCTGCATTACCACTTGTGGGGTTTAAACCCACACAGAGGTGACAGCCTGTGATAAGATGCTAACCCACTAGGCCACTGAAGACCTGCAGCCAGACAAATCAGCATCTATCCAACTCCCCTTGGTGTAGAACATTTGTTACTGGGATTAATTCTTTGCAACATTGTTGGACTATGTTACCAGTGCTTTCTTTATTTTATCAATATATTGGGCATTTTGACACAGAAAGTGACATCACAGTCGAACCAACCATACTTATCAGTAACAAGATACTGTTTTCTTTTAACAGTTAGCTAAGCTAATGCATCACCACAGAAATAAGGATTAAATGACTACAGCAAAATTTTCCAATCATCACTGACTGTTAAACATTTCTAGATGATTACATCCATATATCCCCTAAATCACATGTGTTTATCATACAAAAGAAAACACATTGGCTCAGAGTGGAGTGCAAATTATGTCCATAAGGGCACTTTATGACTGTGTCAATTGGATTGTGAACCTCTGACCCCCCCCCCCCCCCATGCTGACCCATGGCAAAAATGGGTGGATCATAGCTTTTTTCTGTCAATTCTGTGGGATATTTGGGGCAAATAAATATTTGGGATAGCTATGTGATTAATCGATTACCAATTGAAAATTGTGGTATACAATCTATATGATAGGTATTTGATAGGTTCATGTTCAACCTCCAAATGCAACTTGAATGTTATAAATGCGTTCTTGATTGGTCTACAAACTGAAGGGTCACTTTGTAAATGTTGTGAGTCATAATATGATCGAACCAATTGGTTTTACCATAAAAAATCAGGTTTTTCCGAACACAAAAGATAGCTTTAAGATTTTTTTGAAATATATCAGCAGTCACCCTTCTGTTCCACCTCAAGTCCAATGATATAGCCAGCTCATACCAAAGAAGATGTAGGGGTGATGGGGAAGCCATGGGGGTAGGCTTTAGGGGTGACGGGGAAGCCATGGGGGTAGGCTTTAGCACACAGAGAAGATTTAGCCTTTTCTTGATGGAGGCAATAGATGTTGCACTGCATATAAATATCAAGAAGGTCATCCCAAATCTTAGGAACATCAATAGCAAAAACTATGGACAAAGTGTTTCATCGATGTGTTTGGTGAGAAGTACCACTGTACCATATATGATTCCTGTTTATTATACAGTGGTGCAGGACAAATAAGACTTAAGTGAGAGAAAATGTTATCAAACAAAGCATAACAAGGAGACAATTCAATCAAGATATCAATAAATAAACTAAAGTTATGAAGCTGTACAATTTATTAATTGAACTAAAGCTGGCAATGCAAATATACATACATCTTTGTGATAAAATAGGAAAACTTCCTGAATGACATATACAGAAAATTATATCACGAATGAGAATAACAATATTATACGAGTGCATAGAACGAGTATTTTTTGTTTATCTTCATGAGTGATACATTTTTCTGTATGTGTCTAATTAGGGATCTTTTAATTTTATTATCCACCATTTTTATGATTATGGGTCCAATAAATCCATATTTACAGAAAAAAGCAAAAAAAACCCATCACATACATAGCCATTCAAGCCATCATTTCTGTATGGATTTTTCTGCAACAAACACCAACAGAAGCGCAGTTAAAACACCTTTCAAATGATATATAATACATATTTCTAGGTTGCATAGTTTCTAAGATATTGTTGACAAACCCGGAACTTGTTGACGCTTATTATCCATTTTACGGTCATATACAAAATCCCCAAGATAGTTAATTTGTTTTTATTGACACTTTGACATCCTTTTTGGATGCATAAATACATGTGTTTCACAATTGTGCAATGTTCAGAGTTTTCAGAGTACCTACATCAAAATTAACTTGATCCTTTGACATCTGTTGTAAAATACTTCGCGAAAACATATTTTACATTGTAAGACACAGTACTGAAATGTAAGACGTAGCTTTAAAAGTTGAGTACTTGGGTATAATAGAGAACTTTCAATGTTGGAAGCTGATTCTGTGTTTATATATTTAAAAACAAGAAAAACTATTAATACCATTAAATGCCTGCAAAATGTACAGATACAAAAGTTAAAAACATGAAATGTCACCAGAGCAAAACATCTATTTCATGAGTCAACTGCCTCACAAATGTACTTACGTGATTTTGTATGTTCTACTCCACCATCTATTGCTCCCCATTATAATTTAGCATACACCCCAACTTGGAACAAAACATAACATAGAATACTAATCCACAATTCATTGTCATAGTCATCAAGTCTTCATTTCTGTGAGTTTAAAATATCATATAAGAAGAAAACACTTGCAACCATATCGCAGATGAAAAAATCTTAATTGATATGAGGAATTTATGCATGCAAATTCCAAAATATGATGGAAATGATATAGGTATATCGCCCCTTAACAAGCACTGCAAAAGGTTAATTCATTTGGTTTAAGGACAGTATTTACAAGTAGATAGGCTAAAAATCAGCAAATAAAAGCCCAAGAATACAACCTGTTATGATAAACTGATTTTCCTCCCCTTTTTACCACTCGCTTTTGTGAATAAAACATAACCTTCTTTACATCTCAACATATTTCAAATGCTTAAGGCTTTAGGAGTGAGAAGACAAACTTCTATGTCTCACAAATGTAGCACATTTTCCTTGAACAATAAGAGTCACAAAAGCCATAGGAGGATTGACTATTCCAAAGGTGTGCGCAGCCAGCTTGATTATTTGGTTCACCAGACTTCCAAATCTCAGCCCTGACAGAAACACAGCTGTTCCTCCAGAAACAGGTGTCATTGCCCATATCCCGGCCATCTGTCCAGAATCCATATTTACTAGAGCATGGTTGTTTGATCTTATCAATGACGGCATCTAGTTCTGTCAAATCCTCAAAGGACACAAGGTGACCACCCAGAACAGAGCAAGACAAATCAGCATCTATCCAACTCTTCTTGGTTTAGAATATTTGATATTGGGATTCTTTCTTTTTAACATAACTGGACTGTGTGATCAGTGCTTTCTTTATTTCTTCAATGTCTTCATACATTTTTGACAATGAATGTGACATTGCACAATATTGGGCCATGCAGGAACCATCATTGACTGTATTGCCATATTTCACTGTACTTTGTGTTTTTGTTAATTCAGTTAATATAACAATCAGTGACAGATAGAGAAGTATACCCATGCTGGATGCGATTCCTGGTGTATTTCTGGTAAATGATAATTGAAAAATACGTTTTCCAACAAACAATATTTTGGGTTACAAGATACTGTTTTCTTTCACAGTCACTTTAGTTTGTGAATTAAGAAGATAAGGCTTGTTTCCACAGACTTAATTTTCACAGTAAACGATGCTCTATTTTACCACCAACTCACAACTGACTGCAAAAGAGGTTTTAAAGTAATCATATCCAAATATTCACTGAGACGGATGTGTTTATCACAAAATATCTAGTGGTTTACATTGAAGTAGAAATGATGTGTGTAAGGTCCTGTTTCACTCTGTTGGGTGAAATGGCAACACACTCATCTCCCACCCATAAGATTAAAGTCCAAATCTTAGTCTCAAATGGGAAATGGCCTTTTCTACAGGCTATAAAAGATTAGGGATAGTCATGTAATTCCAAGCGATCAACAATTGAACATCAGGGTATAGGATCAATAGGAACAATATAGCAAAAATATCACTTTAAGATGTTTTGAAATACTTCAGCAGTTGCCCAATGCTGTTCCACTTCACCTTCATTTAATCCTTTCCTAATTGCCAGAATATTATTGAATATATGAAGTTTGAATGCTGTAACAACCCACTGCCGTCAATGTTTTAATTCGGAGGGCCTCTTAAGGTATACAAGAAGACACTTTTTGGCAAGCAATAGGTGAAAAAGGGTTCCACAATTTTGTGTGATAAACCGGTTAAAGAAGAGAGAGTACTGGGCAGTACCACAACCTGATGGTAGAGTTTGGAAGCCCTAGACCTCTTGCATACAGATACTTTTACATGAATGATACCAGACATGCTCAAAACCTGCATCAGAAGTTTGTCCCAGTTCTGTACATGGAGAGGACATGGCTCCAGCAGCGCCTGAGTCCAGAGCTAAAGCTGGCAATCATCTGAAAACTACTAGCTATTGCAGAAAGCTACATCACACTAAGTCCACCTTTTGGGTCTGCAATTGAACCATCAATAAATTTATCCCTGAATCATCAGGGAGTGTAAATATTAGGTTATGCTGTGCCTCACCAGCCCTGAGGAGTGGGAGATCTACTTCAACTAAAAGGTTTTTCTTTCTATAGTGCTGCTGGTCCTGGTAGTTGGTGTGATTAAAATTGAGCAACTGGAGTATCTCAGATGGATAAGTGTTTGAATCATTGAACGATTTGATAATTGTTTGAATCTCAGGGGGAACCATTCCATCGGCCTCCCTGAATCAATATCTGTTATTGTTCATAGCCCAAAGCTTAACCACTTCGTTGTAACTGATGATGTTTTCCTACTTGGAATATTTCTCATCAAGCCATTCTTCAGACAATCAGTAGATATATCAGAAAGAGCATTCAACTACAGGCCGAGACATGAACACAGTAAGGTGGAAAACAGCTTCAAAACCCTTCCAAGCCAAGATGCAGCAAAAAACGTCATAGTGTGTGTGATCTTAAACAACCTTCTATATAGCCAGGGGAACTGAACTCTGAACACTCACATCAGGAAGGCTATGGTAGGAGGGGGATAATCTGCTCTGAGCTCCGCCCTGTGGTTGCTACAAAGTAGTGGCTTTCTTAATCTTCCTTTTCGGTGAAATACTGATGCACAAAAATTATAGCACTATTAAAACTCCCCTAAAACTCACATTGTTTGGTAGTAGTATTAGGTCATATAAAATGCAATAGGCCATGGGCAGCAGCTCTGCTATTGATGTCTTATGATCAACAAATCCATCTGCAGGTGATCATGTACCATTCTTTTTAGTCCTTTTAATTGTCGAGCCTGATTTAGTATTTCAATCACTATAGTGGAACAGATGTCTTAAGTGCTGATTAAACACCTCCTACTTACTGTTAGTCTTTCTCCAGACGAATTTAGGCAAAAATGTCAGTGCTGGGCAGGTTCAGTTGTGAGCATAATTTATTTTGCTTTGAAGATGAATCTTCTCAAAGATTAAGCCGTGTTAAAATCAGGCAGTAAAATTTATGCGAATTGATAAGAAGAGGCAAATCTATGTGGTTTTACTCAATACACCCCAGGAACAAGGCCAAAAGTGTTTTGGTCTACATGCACGAGCTGCCAAGCCATTGGAGACATGATTAGCGCACTAGAATTTATGAAAATCTGGTGATACATCCCATGCCTGACCTGGAACTCTGATGGCCACCCATCCAACTACCAATATAACCCATTTTTGCGTAACTTCAGTGAGGATGATGGGTACTTTTCCTTCTTTGCTATAATTCTTGAAATTTTAGTGACAAAAAAGAGAAAGAAAAATAGTGATTTCTAGAAGTACAAGCCTTACCAGAGATTGCCCTTAACTGTTTTCCTCCTCACCGATACTCATACCACTTGATCTAAGACAAGACCAACAGTAACTTCATTAATTCTATCTTGGTTCCCTACATTAAGGACCTATGGCGACTTTTATGACTTTGAGCACATCAGTCTGCCCTAGTAATTCTAGATATGTCTGTTGTTCACAGAACAGAAGATGTTAAAGCCATGTACAAAGAACACACAACAGTCTTCCTGAAAACTGCACAGGTGAATTACAGCCTTTTATATAATTGTGATTTGAAAGACTACTTGAAACAACTCTACTTAGATTGATATACAGATGGTATGAAAAAGCAATAAAAAGGGGAAAATGAAAATGCAACTCTAAGTGATGAAGGGTTTTCTAAAGAAAAAAAAAACAAATCATAAAAGTGGACTGGGAAAAGCCAGTCTCTCCAGAGCTGATGGTTTGGAGAATACAAAATGGGTGATGTTTTACAAGCAGTTGTTTTACTTGTACTTTGTCTGGTTGACTTTTATATAAATGGTAAAAAAGTTATTATTTATAAAACAATTACAAATATGATGAATGATATTCTGCCATCTTAATCTTTAATGTGTTTATGAAATTGTTTATAGCCTTATCTTAACTTATATAGCAAACAGCTCTACCAACAATTGACAGTGAAAAATTCATTTTATGTCTTATTCATTGGACATATACATTCACGACTATAATGAAAATTAATTTGAAGCAAAAAGAACAAGCAATACAGTATTTGGCTGATAAGCTTTCTATTTATCAGTTAAATACAAATGTTTCAAACTTGGCACAGTCTTGTGTTGTTTTGATATAAAAGTTATTGTAAATAAACTTACATTTCATATCTATGCACATAAAAAAAGAAAAGATTTATCAATAAATAAAAACCCGCATATATTGACAGCCTTTTTCAAGGTTGTTAGATACTTTGTACTTATAATTGTCCATTTATTTGTGTGCCTGCTTTCAAAATATTTTACAGATCATATATGATAGTGGATAATTGTATTTTTAAGGGTGGAGTAAGTTGGTGTGTACTACTTGGTGAAGTTTCTCACCACTGTATCACACACTGATCCAAAATAAATTTAATACTAAAATAGTATTCCAACAAGTGAAAAAAGAATAGTATTTTAAAATATGCATGGGAAATTTGTAAATGTATACAACAGATTAATTGCAGAAGTTATTTTTTTCAGACCGAGGCTTCAAATCATGTTCATGGCACAATATATGTATAACTGAGAGACTGCATTGTTTTACCCTTTGTTGTTGATACCAAGAACATAAGTGACTACTTCACTGACCACAAGTTTGATAGGTTAGTGACAGAAACAAAGTAAGTACAAAATCACTAAAAATACCTTGGGTTGTGACTGATTAACGTTTTCGTGGACCTGGCGAAGTGTGAAGCTTTCAGAGTTGAAGTTGGTGAGTTCTGTTGAAACCTTCTCCAATGATACTAGCCTGACAAAACCAACAGCTTCAAACATTTTTTTTAATTTACAGCTTTTGATGGGACATTTAAAGTTTCAATGATTCATTTAGTATACTGCCTTGCAATATACAAATTACCAAAGCATTATCTTTTGCCACACTTGTGTTTCAAAGCATTAAAATATCCTGATGAGTGAAAAGATCTAGGTGTATTGCAAAATGTTGCAACAAAATGTAATTTATTTATATTTGTTCCAGACTGTATCATGAAATATGTCATACAAACCTTTACATCAATAAAGTCTGTCAATACTTTAATTAAAATAAATCAGGGTTTAAATTCTGAAACTGACATGTTTGTTCTCTCTTGTCAAATTTCAAATTTCAGATATGATAACATTGGGATGAGTCCCAGGTAATTGCTCCTTTCTCGCCACCCCCCCCCCCCCTAATAATGCCAAAATTAAAATTACTAAGCTTAGGGATCAACATGTGGTGATACAGTTGAAACACACAGTAAAAAAAGGTTTTAGCATTCGCCAGCGTAGACGTTGCTTTTATGATGCGGTTTTAAATTTTCATTTTTACCATAGAAAGTGGTCTGTATTTGTCACATTATACTAGTTATGAAAACATCTTTGAGAAACAAAGAGATTATAAGTAGATATTATCTCTAAACACCCTGAAACTGTTTGTTTATCCTCAAACAGGTATTATCGCCCACCCGATAATCCCGCGGTTCTTTTCTATTGTTCTCTACAGCAACCAAATTAATTGTATTACATACAAAGCCCAGATATACAATAACCAAATAAATTGCATTAAATGTAAAGCCCAGTTATACCATCTATACCTACCTTCCTTTCTATTGTTTTACTTAACAATCAAATTAACTGTTATACATACAAAATCCAAATATACAATAACCAAATTAAAGCCCTGATTAACCATCCATACCACAATTTTGTTTGACCAATTTTTAATTTCATCTACTCCATAGATATGTACTAATCTTTTGCTACTTTTACAATCTATTACAACTTTTTTCTTTTTGGTTCCATTCTGAAAGACAGGTTTGTACATAGGGAAGGTAAGTGCACATTTTCTAAAATTTTTAATTCTTGACCTCTGTTGGTCTGGCAATGCACTTCTCATTATACTAACCCACAAAGTAGATTTGTCATCATTTCATATTTTTGTTCTTAGTTGTACATGTTTAGTCATACATATATTTCCTACAATATTCTCCAAAATGCACCTCTTGCATTTTCGCTGACCCATCTGAACCCACCATGCACTCAGGTCAACCTGTGATCATTGAGGCGGGAATTCACCCATGTGCAGATAGCATCAATTGCACCTATCTGGCTCTCCAGGGTCACTGTCGAAGGGTGATGCATAGTTTCTGGAATGTCAGTCACTGGACATCATTGCTCCTAGCTCTTTCAGGTGATATCAGTCTCAATCCAGGCCCAACTTCTAGAGCTCTTAATGGTTGTCTTCTCAACATTAAATCTATCAGAAATAAATCAGCTTCCTTTCTGGAGTTCGTCAAAGATACCTATGCTGATCTTATAGCTGTCACTGAGACATGGCTTAGGCCAGAGGATACTGAAAATTTTATTTATGGTATCACCCCTCCTTGGTGATCTTAATTTTTATCTGGATCAACATGACACCTGGACACTAAAATTTTATGATATCCTCGAGCAATTCAGTTTTACACAACTTGTCAATAAATATACACATATTGTCCTGGGTCATTAGTCCCAAAGTTATTGGGGGACTATCAGACCATCAGGCAATCATGTTTAGCCTTATTTTCCCCAGCAGAGAGTCCTGTAAGTTTCAACATGTTTCCATCTGTAAAATTCTCAAGATAAATATCCTAGATTTTAGAACGGATATCCTGAAATCTGACCTCATTAGATGCCCATATAAAACTGCCAGTCTTCTCAGTCATCAATACTTTAATACCTTGAGAAGCCTCCTTGACAAGCACGCCCCAATGAAGAAAAATATACCGAGACATGCCAAGACTGGTTTCATGAACTGTGACATCCTCAAGGCAAAATGACTCAAGAGGAAATATGAAAGAGCATGGCGCCATGAAAACTCAGTCAGCAATCAATCACTATAATTTCCTGCTTGAGAAGTCCAAATGCAACCATTATTCCAACATTGTGGCTGAAAATCAAGGAAATCCTAAGTCTTTGTGGAACTGTTTCAAAAAGATTTTACACAGGTCCTGTTGCTATTCTACCAGACTGCATAAATAAAACTGACCTTGCAAACACTTTCTGTAAGTTTTTCTATGACAAAATCCTTAAAAGAAGATCCACACTGCAGTCATCAGCACCAGTTCAGTCACTACACCCAACCCCACTAAAAATACTCTGTCCTCTTTCACAGCTTTGTCCGAGGAAGACATACTCAAAATTCTAAAGTCCTCACTGTCCAAATCTTGTGGCCTTGACCCAATTCCAACGTCACTGGTCAAGGAGTATGCTGATATTCTCATCACCCCCATCACTAAAATTGTAAATTATTCAATCAAAGAAGGTAGTTTTCCCAACTGTTTTAAGATGACATATGTTACCCCTGCCTTCAAAAGAAGCCTAGCCTTGAAGGAAATATCCTCAAAAACTACAGGGCAGTGTCAAACCTTAGTTTTATATCAAAACTTATGGAGAAAGTTGTGGCAAAGCAGCTAAATAAATTTATTTTGCAAGGGGCTCTTAAATGTCAACCAGTCTGCTTATAAGAGTTCCCACTCAACTGAAACCGCATTGTTGAAGATTCTAGCTCTCTCAGTGGACTCAGAAAAGGCAGTGGCCCTAACATTATTAGACCTCTCTGCGGTGTTTGATATGATTGATCATTCTCTTTTATATGACTGCATGCATGACTGGTTTGGTCTAGATGGTACTGTTTTATTGTGGATCACATCGTACCTTTCAAACCGTAAACAAAAAATCAAAATAGCTGATAGTTTCCCTGAGGTGGTAATTCTCCCTTTCGGAGTCCTGCAAGGCTCCACACTGGGTCCTGTCCTTTTCACTCTTTACACTAGTCCCCTCAGTCAAGTTATTTCTACATTTTACTCATCACCTAAATGTTACTCATCACCTATATGCTGATGACACCCAGATCTACTTAGTAGTTGACTCCAGGAACTTTGACTCTAGCATGGAAGAGCTGACCAAGTGTCTCAAGTCAGTACAGGGGTGGATGGTTGGTGTTAAGCTAAAACTAAACCCAGAAAAAAACAAATTTATCATCATAGGTCAAAAAGCCATCAGAGAGTTGTTTGCACCAAATTTCCCTGTCCCACTCTTCCAAAACATTATCTCTCTGTTGGTGGAAGTAAAATTTCTGGGTGTTATCTTAGACTCAGATAACTCTTTTGACAATCATGTTGCCAAGGTTTGCCGAGCATGTTACTATCATCTTCGTGATTTGCAACGAATTTGCAAATTCCTTAGTGTCGAGACTGTAATACTTCTGACAAATGCTATGATCAGTAGTTGTCCGGACTACTGCAACTCTTTACTCTATGGGGTAAGCAAGTCCAACATAACTAAACTATAGAGAATCCAGAATACTCTTTGCCGCATCATCTTCAGACTTGACAAAATGAGTCATGTTACACCCTTTTTGAAAAAATTCCACTGGCTTCCAATTCACCATCGTATCCTGTTTAAGTATAATCTTCTGGTTTTCAAGGCTATCAATTTTTCACAGCCCCGGGATCTTTCAGCTTTAATAAGATCAAGCAGTCTGACTTGCGACAACACGTTATCTGTCTCCTCAACCCATCCTAAGAAGCACATAGGCAGGCGTGGCTTTGCAGTAGCAGCACCATCTGAATGGAACAAGCTGCCACAAACTGTCAGATCTCAGCAAACAAGCAAACATGGTTTCAGAAGCCAGCTTAAGACTCACTTGTTCAGGCTGGCATACCCCCCGCCTTAGTTATACCCTGGCGGGCCCTTTTTAAATGTCAACCCATGCCTGTCCCTCGACTCTCCCTCCTTGGACTTAAGCGCATTAGAGGATTTGTAACAATTTTACACTCTATAAATCCTACTATTATTATTATAAGTACAAATAATCAAGACAAATGCAATGATGATGAAATCAAAGCTGTTTAGATATTAGAATCTGTAGTTGTTGATTTCACAAAACACATTGGGAGTAGTGCATTATATGATACCAAAGGTGGTAGTTTTCATAACTTCATAATGCTCTAGGCACTTGAGGGAGGACAAGTTAAAAGAAAGATAAATTTAAACCAGTTTGGAGTTTATTTGATATACACATAATTAACTTTACTAGTTGACACAATTAGTCTTGTTACATACATTTAGTATCAATCCACTACAGTTGTCTACGAAATATGTTAAACACATAACTATTAATTTACTATTTAATTTAAGACATCAGTGCAGAATAATATTTTTATATGGCAACAACTACTTATATGTTAATGCTAATAACTCATTTGCACAAATTATAAAATAGTGTAGCTTGTAAAAAACGGTAAAAGTTGTTGAAACTGTACTTAATGTTTAATGACTTTCAGATTAACTCTATACATGCTATACTGAGAATTATATATGGGGAACATTTCACTGACGTGCAAAATTTATATAATCGTGTAGTCTTATCACTTTACACATACATATTAGTCAGTGTTCTCAACATACCAAATTTTGTGGACTGGGTGGGTAGTGAGTTTTAATGCAATAACACTGCTCGAATGTAGTTTCAGAATTGTAACTTTATCTTTGTTTCAGATCTGTAAGTCAATTTTATTGATGCAAAGCCATCAAATACCATGTGAAAATATTGGGCTTTTATTTTAAGGTACACATGTCACTATATAGCCAATATACAGCATTTTATGTTGCTAAAATCAGATAATTATTACAATATAAGGCAAAAGTTGTCACCTTTAGGAGGTATCATAAAATTGACATGGATAGTTTCCGTAAGGATTTGGGAAATAGTGCATTCGTAAAATGCCCTGGTGATACAGTCAGTGGTTTGTGTGAACAATACTTAGATGATTTGAGCAAATTGCTCAACAAGCATGCACCATTGGTTACTCGTACTTTTACTAAGCAAGCTACTGGTTGGCTATCTGACACCTACCGGCTGGCAAAAACCATCAGGCGACAGCTGGAACGAATCTGGCGTAAAGATAAATCTGCTTATAATCGAGCTAGATTTCGAAGACAGATTGCCCGGTGCAATTCACTGGTCCACAAAGATAAGGCAAATTACTTCAGAAACCTGGTCAGAGAAAATGCTAATGACTCCAATAAGCTATGGCAGGTCTTGCGTTCTGCAATGCACTCTAGTCCTGAAGCAGTACTCCCTTCTCATGAATCTAAGAAAGGTCTTGCTGACCGGTTTGTCACTTTCTTCAGTGACAAAATAGCTAAAATCAGAAACTCATTTTCCTCTAGTGACTCTCTCACTCTGCCTCCTCCACCGGATGTACTCAATTTCAGCTGCTTTAAACAAGTTTCTCAAGAGGAAATTAGAAAAATTATCATGAAGTCACCCACTAAATCTTGTTTGTTAGATCCATGGCCTACATTTCTTGTCAAGGAATGTATTGATATCACCAGGCTTGTTAATTGCTCATTGTCAGAAGGTGTTGTACCTGATGAGTTCAAGAAGGCTATTGTAACCCCATTGATTAAAAAGTCATCACTACCAGCAAATAACTTAAAAAACTACAGACCTGTTTCTGGGTTGGGCTTCATATCCAAACTTGTTGAACGTGTTGTTGCTTCTCAATTGAATGATCATGTCAGTTTGAACGGACTAGAGAATGTTAGGCAATCTGCCTATAAACTGGGTCACTCAACTGAATCTGCATTGCTTTCAATTAAGAATGATGTTCATTTGGCTTTTGCTAAAGGTGAGGCTACTGCTGTCGTTCTCTTGGATCAATCAGCAGCATTTGATACTATTGATCATGATACGCTACTTAATTCTCTTAGCTCCTGGTTTGGTGTGAGCGGGGTTGTCCTCGATTGGTTTAAGTCTTATCTCTCAGACCGTGTTCAGTGCATTAAGATTGGGTCAATTTTATCTGATGCCAAAAAGTTGCTGTATGGTGTGCCTCAAGGCTCTGTCCTGGGGCCAATCCTTTTTTCACTCTATACTACTCCACTGAGTAAAGTCATACGGAATCATCCTGGTATTAGTTTTCAGTTCTACGCTGATGACACACAATTGTATGTACATCTCACACATAAAAATGTAGCCTCGGCCCTAGATCAGCTGTCACACTGCCTTGAAGATGTAAAGAGATGGCTCTGTACAAATAAGCTCAAGCTAAATCCTGATAAGACCGAATTCATTGTGTTTGGCTCAAAGTCTCAGCGCAAAAAACTTAATCAGTCCTCCCTGGTCAACATACTTGGTAATCTTATATCACCAATAGATGCAGTTAGGAACCTTGGTGTCTGGTTTGATTCAGATTTCTCATTCTCTTGCCATGTTATGAAGGTCTGCAAGGCTTGTTTTGCTCATGTCCGGGACCTTAAGCGACTCCGAGACACATGAAGCGGCTCTTATGGCTGCCATTGCTCTGGTCGGAAGTCGACTTGATTACTGTAACTCTCTGTTCAGAGGTCTCTCAGTTCTAGATTTGCACAAACTTCAATGTGTTCAGAATAGCCTTGCCAGAATTGTTGCCAACACCACCAAGTACTCACACATCACTCCAGTTAGAAAAGCACTACATTGGTTGCCGATTAAGTACCGTTCTATCTTTAAAACTGCCATGCTGGTATATAAGTTCCTACACAGTGGTAACCCCAAATACTTTGAACCCTTTCTGATTCCCAGACATAGTGCATATAACACACGTCGAAGTCAATCTGATGGCATATTTCTTGAGGTTCCCCACATTGCTTCAGTTTTCAAGTCTCGAAAACATTTTGGACTCAGTTTTGCGTATGACGCACCTATGATTTGGAATGACCTTCCTGATGAGGTCCGCTCTACAAACTTGCTTGCCTCTTTCAGGTCAAAGTTGAAGTCATACCTCTTTGGAAAAGCATACCCACCCTAAATTTCTAATCTCCTTCTGCTTTCTCCGCGGTGCTGACCCCTGCAGTGTCTCTGGATTTTGAATATTGAACAATGTATTTGTGTGATGCGCCTTAGAATCTGTCTTTTGACAGAGATTAAGCGCTATAAAAGTGCTATTAGAATTAGAATTAAAATATACTGACGATTTTCAAATTGTAATTCAAAATATAAGATAAATATAATACTTCAAATGGTGTATAAAGGTGAGAAAAAACAATATTGTACATTTTAACTGCGTAGTTTCCTTTTGAGGTGAATTTATTAAGTTATGTCTGTACTCAGTCGGCCGACGTGGGCAATTATGACAGAATTCATGATTAGATGGGTGTACTAATGTATGTGAATTCTGATTCAGATAGATATTCAGCAATCGGGTCCCAGGATATTTAGATACCCATTGAGATCATTAATATAAATACACAACCATAACAGCTGACCCTTACCTTTTCCCTTTCCTATCATTTTTTCTGACAAGGGACCCTCATGTATACTAGTCTTTGAAATCTGTGACTGTATGTCAGGTTGTTCGGCAAATATATTATCAGCAAAATTAAAAAACTTTAACCTAAATTCCCCTGATATTTTAAATGATTGGAAAATGTTGGTCATAGTCATGTAAAACTTTTCTCTGCAGAAAAGGGATCAGCCATCATATTTTCATATTTTGTCCCAGTTTAATCTTATAAATTGAAAGTGTTGCTAATTTCATGGTTCATCTCATTCATTATTGCTCACAAAATAAGCTTTTCCTTTTACAAAAAAAAAACAATAAAACAAACCCCCAAAATATAACACTTTTTAGTTCAAATTGACGTTATTGTTATGATTATCCATTATAAAAATTATCTTATGGTGTTATCCATTATAAAAATGATTTAAACCTTTATCAAATAAATAGAAAAAATGTATTTTACAAAATTACTTAAGCTCTTGGTTTAAGACCAAATACACTGCAGATAGTCCAAGGTCGAGCTTATGGAGGTACTACCATTCTATGGAGAGATAATTTAATGGCATTTGTTGAACCTGTGGGAACTCACTGTCTTATATTGTATGCAGCAAAGGCTACTATAAAAAAACCTTTCTCATCCTATGTCATACATAATAATCTAGAGGATTTTCCAGAGCTCATCATTTCAGTTTCTTCTGTGTTGGCTGATACAGATACTAACTATGTAATATTAGGGGATGATCTAAATTATGACTTCTGTCGTGTTGATGCAGTGTACAAATATTTAATTCAATGATTATGAGACGTTCATTGCAGAAGATTGAATCCTCTTCAACTGACTTCACTTTTAAAAGTAAAATAAACTTTTGAGAATCAGTATTGGATTATATTTCAATTAGCGACAACCTGATAAACTGTGTGGAGACATATGCATTCTGATGATAATCTGTCTGACCTTTCAACATTGTTTGTAAGCCTTAATGTATCAGTTACATGTTATGCTAGTCCCAGGCCCAGCTCATAAACAGAAAACAAATTGCAGAGGCATAAGGCTAGTCTAAAATATTTACAAACCTTTCAGTACCTTGTTGAGTCTAAACTTAAACAATTACTCATACACAGATATTTTAAACTGTTGTAATTTCAGTTGTGATGTAGCTTCACAGAAGACTAAATTAAATGAAATGTACAATGAAGCAATCAATATTTTATTAAGTTCTGATAATGAATGTATTCCTTTATATTGCAAGAGACATAAGAAAAGTAAACCAGGTTGGAATATGTGAAGAACCTAGGCAAAAGTCCATATTTTGGCACAAAAGAAAACTAGAGATATACGAAAAGTAAACCAGGTTGGAATTTTGTGAAGAACCTAGACAAAGGTGCATATTTTGGCAAAATTTGGTGTGATAGTTGCAGACTTAGAAATAGTATTGTTGCTTACTGATGATGAAGTCAAGAGCCAGGTATCATTTCTCTGTAAAATATATTAGAAAACATGAAAAGAAAATATTTTTGTCCAAAATTGTAAGATGGTAACTTAAAAATTGTGTCCCTATTCAATTCTTTCTTGAAGGCATTGCTAAAATCTCTATTATTGTTCACCAACATCTTTGTTTGCAAAGTTTTGCAGGTAAATGTTTAATAAGCATTCTGAAAATATAGGTACAAAAAACATTTGTGGTAGAATGTTTTCAAAATGTTTGATAGAAAACATTCAAAAAAGTTTTAAAATAATTGGTATGAAAATCAGCTACTATTAAACATTTATAGATCATTTTCAGAGCAATCATTTTGAAGCATTTTCAACAAATGGTGTTTAAACATTTTATTTATACTGTTTATCAAACATTGCATGACGAATACTTAAAAGTCATATCTAGCATAACCTTCATTTCTTTGCTATTTCATAAATGATTAAAAAAATGTTTCCAATTAAAAATAGTTTTTTTGAGTTATTTTATAAAATTTTAATCAATGTTTTCAGCAAACATGCCCTCTACCAAATCAGCCGCTGTCAAATCGGCCCCCAGAAAAAATATCCTGGTCAAATGGGCCCGTGGAAATATTAACCTAGTCAAATTGACCCCTAGATATTAAATGCCTATAAATATTAGATGTCTATGTATATACTCAGGAATAACAATTTATTCCATATAAGCCCATAATTTTGTTTACATTACCACAAGCTAAGTGCTAAACTTAATAAAAGAGTGAATACATATTCATTATTCTTTCAAATTTTAATTTAAAAATGAAATTTGTCATAAAATAAAATATAAAACATTAAGAATATCCAACTTAGACTCAAAAGTTACACAAATATTACACAGATGTTAATCACACAAACTTACATCAAGCATACTAATCAAATAGTAGCATATATTGAAAGCTTGTTGTTCTTAAAAAGATAACAAAAGTTAAAATCCCATCTGCATTTATTTATTTATTAATATGGGGTTTTACATCACTTTTAACACTGTACAGGTGATATCAGTATGGGTAGTTGGAAGGGCAGGGGAAACCAATACATACAATTGCTCAAGGTTCTGTACTGTAAAGTGCCGACCAATGACAAGCAACTACCAGCTTTCCTACTTGAGGCCGTGCCAGGAACCAAACCCAGGTCTCAAAGGTGGGAGGCGAGAGTGTTACCACTCTGCCACCATGGCCCCCTCATATGCATAGGCTATGCATTTATTATAATTGTACTTTTAATAATCCTTACATGAACAAGTATATAATAGGTATAGATTAAAAGGGATTCATTACAGCATCCAATTATCTTTGATGCATGTTTTATCATACTTATACAAACTTCTCACCATTATACATAATCATACAAAATTATCCCCCTATAGTCAATATTAACATGGACCAGATTATAATTCCACACAATTTCAATTAAGGCACACAGTCTCCAGTGCTTTCTGCAGGTCTATAAATAAGTTTGAATTAAAAAGGTTTTTCAACTGGGGGCCGATTTGCCCAGGTCTAAATTTTAAGGGGACTGATTTGCGCAGGACTACCTTTTTTTATTGGGTCGATTTGCAGAGGACCGATTCATCCAGTTTAAAAAAAATTACTTTCCATGATTTTAGAAGAGGACGAGCCACTTGCACCTTTAAGCATGGTTTTATAGATCAAGGAAACAGAGGCCCAAGCAACCTTATCATCCTAGTTTATTTGGAAATACTTCCCCCTGCGTCTATTTCCTCAGTATCAGCAGCCTTTCAGGCTCATATCCAGTCCTGACCCCTCTCCAATTGGAAGTTTGGGCGATCCCACATCATTCACTAGCTTTTAAATTTACTATTTTATTGCGTTAATACATCCTATCCAATGGACAATTGCTTTAACGGTCGATGCGACCGGTCCCGCCAAATGCCAGAAAAAGACATCCTGTATATACATCCGGTAGGAACTGTCACAGAGTGTGCATTCGCTAGGTCGCGGATCGTACGTCCTTCTTGTTTAGACATCGTGTCATCATAGCATAGCTATATCAAATGCTTTTGGATGAAGCTGGATAATCGGGCAGCACTTTGCTGAATTCATAACAAAAAACTATAAATATAAAAAAAACTATTTGTCTGTTTTAATTATATTTACAGTATAACACTTTAAAGCACATGTGTTATTATTCTGTCAAGGCTGTACATGGAAACACTATGTACTTTAGATTTATATCCTATAACTTGTCAACCATTCAAAATATAAATAATTTTTTTCCTATCTGTTTGTGCAATGCAGTGGTTCTGGTCATTGAAGACTGGGATAAACTATGCGAACCGTTTTACTACACTTCCACATCACACTGAAGTATATTTTTCCTTGCAATCATGACTACCATATTCAACTGTCATATTCGATACAGTGTTTGTAAGTAATCAAAAAGATTTAATACATATTTTAATGCAATTGAAACACATGTTTGTATGGTAAAATAGTTACCAGGTAATACAATTGCAAAAACACATTTATTATATCAGCGACCATTGTAAGGCTAAAGTAATGCCCATATTTAAAGTATTCAGCCTTTCACACTAAAAATAGATTAAGAAGTGCACACTTTGTAACTTCAGATTTTAATTCTATTCTTCAACAGATCATGGCATTTACATATGATAGAACTGTATACAATAAATTAAGAAACATTTGGTTATCATTTTTATACAAATATTAGAAAACAGTGGATTTGTAACATCATACCAAAGCGTAAAACCATGCAACGGTTGATTAACAAGCATCATATAAAAGTACAGAGGGATGGAGTGGGTAGTGAAAATCTAATTGAAAAGGTCAGAATATAGCAACCCAAGCCAAATGTTTTTTACATTAATGTAATTTTCTTGCACAACACTTGGTCACAACAGTTAAAGTATTGAGAGCAATGATAACTCACTGTTAGTAATGTCATTGTTAAAGTTTGTGAACAGTTCCAATCCAAAGTACAAATGGACCAGTGTTATCCCCAGAACTAGGATAATTTGCTAGTCTGACAATATTCTCAGTAGTCTGGGCATTTTGCAAAGTTCTTTGTGTTTTTCATGAATAATAATAAAGGTTATGCAGTGGTGGAGTATTGTTTTCAGATATAAAGTTACTCATTTTACTAATGCCTAGGTGATATTACTCTGTGCAGTTATTTCTGTACATATTTGTTAACAATCTTGTCCTAATACTACCAAAAAGACAGTACATTGAAACGACAGCGCTTAGAGACATACTAAGTGATAAGCACTTTATAAAAATCGTGTGTTATGTTATGTTACATTATGAAATGAAAAATTAAATAAGGAATTTTTACATTCAGCTCCACTTTGACCACTCTGATGTGTTTTAACAAAGTTTCTATGAGGTCTCACTGAGTGCAAAATACAGTTCATGTTGTGTGAAAGTTGGCTTATCCAAATGCGAATCCCACAGTAGCACCTCTTGACAACTGCAGCTGTTTGATTCAGCCAATTGAAGTTGCATCATACCTGCCCAACCGTCATTGTTCAGATCCCTCTTTGCCTTGATTTCAGAATCGCATGTTTCAAAAAGCAATAGCTTTTCTACAACATCATGATCATCTTGAAACACTGCCTGGTGCAATGAATGAACCCAGTAAAACGACCTTTCTTATGATGCATAGTATGTTTCGGTTACATTGTTTCAAAGATATTAATGAATATTATTCATAGTAAGTGGCTCCAATGTATAAATATATATATATATATCCTACTCTGTAGATCCCCTATATACATTATACACAGCTCAAGGTGACTGATAAATTGGAGTGTCTATTTTTAACTGCAAGTGTGATGTATGCATACAATAAGTTACAGAGTGGTAACACTCTCACCACCCACCTCTGAGATTGGGGTTCGGTTCCCGGTCCGACCTCAAGTGGGAAAGCTGGTAGCTGGTAGTTCCTTGCTGTTGGTCGGCAGTTTATGGAACAGAACCATGACCAACTGGTTTCCTTTGCCCTCCCAACTACCCATTGTGATATGACCTGTACAGTGTTGAAAGCGATGTAAAACCCTAAACAAATAAATATGTATACATACAATAAAATATCATAGCTACAATAATCCAACACTCAGTTTGAAAGGGCTCACTAGCAGATCCAGAGGGGAGGTTTAGAGGGTTCAACCCCTGCCCCCTTGAAAATGTTACTGGTACAGGCACATATGTAAAAGTTGAACATCAGATACTGGATCGCACATGCTGCAGACATGTGAACCCCCTCATTTAAAGCTGGATCTGCCTCGGGGACTAACATACTAAGACTACCATAGGGTAGTAAAAGGAGCAACGGTAAGTAAGAAAGTGAGCTGGTATGGTTATCAGATGCCCCAAAAAAGTAAATGATGCTGTTGGAGGTGATTGATTCCTAGGAGGATCACAGGACATAAGTAAACTTTATCCATCTAGAAGCGAAATTTGTACATCGTATGACTCAGAGAAAGTTGAAAAGATAATTTGAAAAATAACCAGTAAAGTCAAGTGCAGTGAGAGCTTAACTACTAAAGAAACATAAAATCAAATCAAATCAAACATTCATCACTGTATGTCAGTTTACAGATAAAACACTTCAGTTCAGTGCTTTTGTTGACAAGAAAACTCTTTTACAATGAATAAAACATAATTTATAGCTGACAAGTTAACTATAAGCAAGCTCTTTTTATGTGTTTTGCCAGGCTATTTCTTTTCGAATAGGTGTAATGAGTGTATTTTGGGTATTAGTGAAGTTACAAAGTGGGGTGACTAATATGAGAAAATGTATGATGGCATAACAATAGTACAATATATCAAACAGTGTTATAAATCTGCTTGTTTTTGTTCATTGTTTGTCGCAAATAGAAGTTAGCCTGGCCTTCCAGGTGCTTTTCACCATGATGCAATCGTGTAATTCGTCATTCTATACACTGTATCAGAAGACTGTCTACCTAGTCTGGGAGACATTTCTCGTCAGCTAGTTAAGTTAAATAAATATACAACAACATTATGGAAATAGTTATGATGCAATTGAACAGTTGTGTCTACAATATACAAATTCACGCCTGTGACAAGGCTAAATAGAAGCACATTTAGCCTCAAATAGGCTTTTCGCATCAATTTTTGTGCAATATATATATCCTCCAAGAAACATGTGTGGCAAATATCAATTTACTTCCCCTGCTCAGAAAACTCAAATTTAAAATCACATCTTTTACAAACGTGTACACATTTTCCTGGTATTAACAAATCACCTATATATGTCGGAACATATTAGCCCATCAAACAGAAAGACAGGTCATCCTATAACAGCCCTATAAGCACGCAGAAATCTGACCTTTGGCTTTTTTCTTCAAGGTCAAGTTGGATATTTTATTTATAATTCCTTCACCATCAATTGTAGGCATCATAATGCCAATGTAAATGTATAGAAAATAATTTACTGAGAATCTTATGGAAAGGGCTGATTCGACCCCTGCTTTAAGATCAAATTCTGTTTCTTACAAACAAGGCCTTATATCGTCTTTACTAGGTTTTTGGATCCTAGATTTTTGGATGTCAAATCAAACTTTGGAAATCACAGACAATTCATCTTCATACTTGTCTTTAAGCTATTGCTATGGTCAACCGCCTGGACATATTGGTCAAGACAATAAGCAAATTTCTAATGACTTCAAGAGTATTCTTAGTGAATTAAGAGAGAAAAATGTAACAAGTATACAATGTACAGGTGGTAGTGAATTTTACAAGAGTTTCGATTAAGCTAAAGTTCTTAAAGATCATATAAATAACTTTTAGAGCTGTGATAATACAAATGATAATGTTAACAGCAATTATCACGATGGCACTGTTGATATGTTACTTAATGACATGGATATGTATAATACTGTAGAGTTACAGTCTATCAGTTGTCAGAAGACTAATCCAGCTGGCTGTGTCAACAAGATGGCGGCCAACATAACAGGAGTGATGGATCAGTGTCTAGTGACGGTCTGGCGTTTCAACTACTAACATTCTGGGGGTTGAACAGTTTAGTTCACACTTCCCCATAATGGCTAAGTTTTAGTTCTCAAGACATAATATGGATTGTGCTTGTGAATTGTTATAAGATGTGTGAATAAACTATGAAGGAGTAATTATGTGTTTCACTTCTGTCATTGTGGTGACCTGGACCTCTCATAAAAGCAGCCAAGCGAGTCAAAACAGAAGTGGACATAGTGGAGATCTGGTTATCCACAGCTGCTGTCACGCACTGCTGGAGTCCACTTGCCAGGTTCTAGAGAAATGGAGATATTCAATGGTTCTCCAGTTCCTTCCAAAATTTAATGGCATCACTATTATGCAGAAAGATCCGATTAAAGAACCCCATACCCTCCATAATGATACATCCCCGACAGGACTATGGGTGTCAAATGAGCATTGTTCGATGTTTAAAAGAATAAAAAGCATTTCTTATAGTTTATCACCTTTAATATCTACTTCAAACTGTAGTTACACAAAGTATATATTTTTTTCATTAACTTAATTTTGAATGTGGGAGCATTAGCTCTATCATACAAAAGTGTCATAAGAGGTGTCATATAAAAGTGTCCGAATATGTATCTAAGCTATATTATTGTCTTCCACCCAATGCTAAGCTCATGAAAAAAATATTCAGTTTCAAGTATGATACTTTTCTTAAAATTAAGACTTATCCCAATGATACCTTATATTGTTTTCTCCCTCTGGTTGAGTGTTTTGTCAATAATTTAAGACAGCTTGAAATGGCAACTTACCAGATAAGTGTTTTCTTTTTCTTCAATAGAAGGCAATTCCTTTCATGGAAAATATTAGAATCCATGGACATAACAGGCTGCCACCGTGGGAGATGAGAGGTATGTCTTTAATTTGCATCGAAAGTTGACAGTGAATCTACAAGGCAGAGATCATCGGCGAGCCCATTTGTTGGAGCATCTTGTGTAAAGCTGTGACTAAAGTGCTTTTCTTCATTTGTGAACTGAAGAAATAAACTGGGGAAAAAGTTCTGAGGGGTTTAATAGCCAAAACATCCTTGCTTAGGGGAGCAGATGTTTATGTTTGTCTTATTTCCCTTTGAGTGACTTCACTACCTCGGCTGTTTATCTGCTTGTCCTGGTGCATAATTCAAAACTTTAAATTAAATTGGAGTATTAATTTCATATAAGGTTGGGTGTACCTCTGCCTCGGTCCTCCTCATATGTGACCCAGATCATTATTCAGTTTGCAAATCTAGATTTGTTTTGTTTGTAATTTTTCAGCAATATTGGCATGCATAACCCCAAAACAGTTCATCAGATTGAGTTTATATTTTCACACAAGGTAAAATAGTTTCACTACCCCCATAAATAGTTCTCAAAGATGATCCAGATCCAGCATACTTTTCAGGGACTTCTTCACCAATATCTGGACACCTGTCAAGAATTTATACTCCTTCCGGGACTGCTTATTGTTATTATAACCTTAGACCAATATTTATGTGTTTTTAAGATCTGGTGTGGATTCAAATTTACAAACTAAACTTAAGTAGAGAAAAGAATCTATGCTGTACTGAGAATTGACTTATAGGTGTCAGGAAATTCATTTCTTTGGCTCACACCTAAAATAAACTCTTTAGTACTGTGAAATCCCTAGAATAATTGTACAACCAATTCATTGTCCAATAAGGTCTCTACCGTGTAAAAGGTTGTCATTTGTTTGCCTTTCTGAATTTGGTTATAAAGTATGACATGTGTACTAGGCGAAATGATTTCCCCTAGTACACGTGGTTCAGTTTCATTTCATTTTAGTTTTTTTTTGTGTCCAGACGGTTATCCAAATCACTCTTAAAATCTAAGTTGGACCAGAACTCATCTTGTTTTTTTCATAAACTGGTATTTGCACAATTCTAGTAACAAACAAACATACAAACGGTCATGAAAATAATACAGCCTATGCCGAGATAATGATGCCGTTGTAGGGAATTATTTCTCATGAGTATTGCCTTGTATGAAAAAATTTATATGTGAAGAAGAAAACATTAGTGCATTATAGGACTCATAAAATTATGTGGAGTACAATTTTAAGAAAAATACAGTAAAAGTAAACTTGTGACTGCTAAACTATGAGTAAGAAGAGTAAAATTAAATCATTCATCCGCATTTGTCTGTGTGAGTCACAGGATGATTTTGTTAAAACTCTTTTTAACAGCTTTGCAATTTGTAATATTAATATAATGGATACAACATTAATTATTAGCTGATAACAGTCAATGAGTTAAGTTTTGTTTGCTTTCCATCGGTTATTGCTTTTCATTTAAATAAACTCTTATTGGATCAAAAACTAAACTGCCTGGTAGGCATAACTCTGTCTGCATCTCAAACATAGCCTTTGGTTGGAACTTCATAAACATCAACATAATAAATCATAAGTATTTTATAAAGTGAATGAAAGTAATCTTCATTAATTATTTGATCATACCAAACACTTTTGTTGGGCTGATGTCATATTTAACAAAGCTAGTGCTTCTCTATTGAACAAATGATCAGAAATAACAAAATACTACGAAAATAATAGCCATTTAAAATCTTGGAAGTTCCAGTATTTGCCTGTTTTCAGACAAAAACACTCCTGGACATCCCAATGGTACTTTGTTTAATCCAGTATCATGGCCAATGCCTCTAACAAAGCTTGTAATGTTAGAAGGTTGCATATGAACCTCAGATAGTTGTTGAAGGTCAGGGGTATTTCACCCAATACCTATTATCCTGAAATAAGTGATCAGTGATCACCACATATAAATAATTGAACACTAACAAAAGTTATGTGTGTACAAATAAAATGAAAATAAAATAAACCTTTTACACTCGTTATGTAGTTTCTACTGGAAATTAACATATTACTTTGCAAAATTTGCAAAAGGAAAGTCCCAAAGATGTTTAATTTTGTAGTCACTTTGATTTCCTTATCTTGGATGTCACATATGTCATAGTTTCACAGATTTAAACAAAATAGCATTATATATTTCATTTTCCTATTTGTGCAGTGTTGAGATATGAACAGTGATACATTGCCAAGCAGTAACTTTACAAAATTAAATGATCCTTGACACCTGTTGAACAATTACTTCTGCAAATCATAATTTACATTATACACAATACTGACATGTAAGACTTGGTTTTAAAAGTTAATTACTCAGGAATAACATAGAACTTCCTATGTTGGAAGCTGATTCTGTGGTTATATATTTCAAAACCAAAAAAAACTATTAAGACTATTAATTGCCAGCAAAAATTGGCAGATACTCTTAAGCAAAGGACAATTGATACCAGAGCAAAAATCCATTTGATTAATCAACTGCCACAAAAATGTACTTACATGTATGTTATACTCCACAATCTACTACTCCCCATTATAACTTGACATACGAACAAAGTATAACTTTGAATACTAATCAACAATTGATTGTCATAGTCATCACATCTTACAGCCAAATCGAAGATGGAAAAATCTTAATTGATATGAGGAATTTATGTATGCAAATTCCTAAATATGTGCCAAATTGATGGCAATAATATAGTTGCTCCTTAACAAGGTGTGCAAAAGGTCAATTCATTTGATTTGGAGACAGCATTTGCAAATTGATAGGCAAAAAATCAGCAAAAAGAAGCATACAAAATGTTTTGATAAACTGATACTTGATCCACTTTTACCACTCCCTTTGTGAACACAATATAACCTTCTTAACATCTGAACATATTTTAAATGTTTTTAAAGCTTTTGGAGTGAAAAGACAAAGTTCTATGTCTCACAAATGTAGCACATTTTCTTTGTACATTTATAGTCACAAAAGCCATATGTATATGGAGGAAAACCATTCCAAAGGTGTGTGCAGCCAGCTTTATTATTTGGTTCTCCAGTCTGCCAAATCTCAGCCTTGATGGGAACACCATTGTTCCTCCAGATCCAGGTGTCATTGCCAATATCACGGCCATCCGTCCAGAATCCTAATGAAACAGAGCATGGTTTTGTGATCATATTTCTGACAGCATCTAGTTCTGCTGATTCTTCAAAGGACACCAGGTGACCATGCAAAACAGAGCAAGACAAATCGGCATCCATCCAACTCTTCGAGGTGTAGAATATTTGATATTTGGATTCTTTCTTTTTAACATAACTGGACTGTGTGATCAGTGTTTTCTTTATTTCTTCAACATCTTCAGACATTTTTGCCAAAGAATGTGACATTGCAGAATATTGGGCCATGCAGGAACCATCATTGACTGTATTGCCATATTTCACTGTACTTTGTGTTTTTGTTAATCCAGTTAATATAACAATCAGTGACAGATAGAGAAGTATATCCATGCTGGATGTGATTCCTGGTGTATTTTTGGTAAATGATATTTGCAAAAACACGTTTTTCCAACCAACAATGTTTTCAGTTACAATTTACTGTTTTCTTTCACAGGCACTTTTAGTTTGTGAATTACCACAGAAGGCTTGTTTCTCCAGAATTAATTTTCTTAGTGAAAGATGCTTTCTTTATTGCCAGCAACTCACAACTAACTGCATAAGGTTTTAAAACAATCATGTCCAAACATTCATTGAATCTGATGTGTTTATCACAAAAAACTAGTGGTTTGCATTGAAGTACAAATTAGTTGTGTTAGGTCCTGTTTCACCGTGTTGGGCGCAATGGTAATGTAATGAATGTAACCTGAATAACAGATATCTATTCCTGAATGGTCAACCAACCAGAACAGTGCCTTAGAAATATTACGACTGGTAATATGATCAAATGAATTGGTTTTTCATTGATAATAAGGGTTTTCAAAACAAAAAGATCATTCTAAGATGTTTTGAAACACTTAACCAGTTGACCCCTTCCTTTCCACTTCATCTTCATTTGATCCTTGCATAAATGAACTAAGTACTGTACAAATGGTCACGTCAATGGTTAGTTTTATTGAATATATGAAGTGTGAAAGCTGTGGGCCATCTGCAATCAATGTTTTATTTCTGGAGGGCCTCCTATATAAGAAGATGTTTTTTGACAAGCAATAGCAGAAGATGGGTTCCACAATTGTGTGTGATAAACTGGTAAAGAAGGAGGGACATGCTCAAGACCTGTACCGGGAGTTGGCCCCAGCACTGTAGAGGCAGAGGACATGGTTCCAGGAGCGCCTCAGTCTAGCGCTAAAGCTGGCAATCCCCCTGGATTGGAACCACTACTTGCTAGCCTGAACCACTCCCTCCTCATAGGATCCTTGCAATTCATAAAGCATTGATTTTTCATTTATCAATTGTCCCACAAAAATTCCACTAGGACATCTTCTCATCTTTATTGAATGTCATCCGAGACCTCTTCCATCTGTTAACTAGTGACTCAGGGTCTTTTTATCATCCTTGCATTATGTATATACAGCATGTGCATCCAGTTTCTCCTCCAATGCCCCATCTCTGCTTTGAGCTTCGCCCTGTGTTTGCTACTCAGTAGTGGCCTTTTTGTTCTCCTTTCCTGCGGAATACTGATATCACCAAAAAATATAACACTATAAGAAGTCCCCTATAACTCAAATTATCTGGTAGTAGTATTAGATCATATAAAAAGTAATAGGCAATAGGCAGTAGGCCTGCTATTGATGTTGTCTTCTGAACAAGAAACCCATCTGAAGGTGTTCGTGTACCATTTCTTTTAGCCCTGTTAATTGTATAGCCTGATTTAATCTCATAATCACCATAGTGGAACAGCTCTCCTAAGTTCCGATAAAACAGCTCCTACTTATACTGTTGGTCTTTCTCAGCCGGATTTAGGCAAAAATGACAGTGCTAGGCAGGTTCAGTCATGAGCATAATTTAAACTTTAATTTGCTTTGAAGATAAATCTTCTCAAAGATTAAGCCGTGTTAAAATCTGGCAGTAAAATTTATGGGAATTGTTGAGAAGGGGCAAATCAATGATGTCTTCCTCAATACACCATGTGAACAAGTTATAAAGTGTGTTGGTCTACGTGCACGAGCTGCAAAGCCATCAGAGACATTAGTAGTGCACTAGAATTTATGAAAGTCTGGGGACAAAAACATCCTGAGTCGGATACATTCCTGACCTGGAATTCTGATGGCCACCCATCCGAGTACCAATATAACCTATTTCTGCTGAACTTCAGTGAGGATGATGGATGCACAGGTGAATTACAACCTTTTATATAATTGTGATTTGGAAGGCTACCTGAAACAACTCTTCTCAGATTGTTATGCAGATGATATGTAAAAGCAATAAAAAAGAGGGTAATGAAAATGAAAATACAACTCTCTCAGGGATGAGGAGTTTTCTTATAAAAAAGACAAATCATTAAACTTGACTGGGAAAAGTAGGTCACTCCAGAGCTGTTTTTGTGGAGAATAAAGAAGTTTGATGTTTTAACAAGCAGCTGGTTGTTTTACGTGTACATGTATTTTGTCTGGTAGAATTTTATGTTAATGGTAAAAAGTTATTGTTTATAAAACAATAACAAATATGATGAATGATATTTTGCCATCTGAATATTTTATGTGTTATAAAAATTCTTTATAGTCTATCTAAACTTGGAGAGACAAATAGCTCTATCAACAATATACACTGAAAAGCAATCTCTAATTCATTGTACATTCACGAGTATAATGGAAATTAATTTCACGCAAAAATAACAAGCTATATAGTATTTTACTGATAAGCCTGCTATTTATCGGATAAATACAAATGTATTTATCAAGCTTTCCACAGTCTTATGTTGTTTTGATATCAAAGCTAGGTCTAACTAAATTTACAACCCATATCTATACAGATAAACCAAGGAAGGATTTAACAAATCAACAATGACCATTAATATTGGTAGGCATATATTGATAGCATTACTGTTACATACTTGGTATTTGTAATTGCTCTTTTTATTTGTTTGACTGCTTTTAACATATTTTACAGGTCATATATGATAATAAATAATTGTATTTTTAAGGGTGGAGTAAGTAGATGTGTACCAGTTGGTGAAGTATCTCACCAATGTATCACACAGTGATCCAACATAAACTAAATATTGGTATAGTGTTTCATCAAGTAAGAAAGAATTGTATTTAAAATCTGCATGGCTAATTTGCAAATTTATACAACAGATTTATTGCAGCAGTTATTTTTCTGGTAATGGATTCAAATCTAGTTCATGGCACAATATAGGAATCACTGAAGGACTGTGTTGTTTTATCTTTGTTGTTGAAGTGATATCAAGCACATATGTGACTACTACACTGACCACAAGTTTGATACACTAGTTACAGAATCCAAGGAGGTATAAAGTCACTAAAATGCCTTGAGTTGTGATTGAATCTCGTTACAGTGGACCTGGTGAAGTGTGAAGTTTTCAGGGTTGAAGTTTGTGAGTTCTGTAGAAATATTCTCCTCTAATACCAGCCTGGCAAAGCCAACAACTTTTTATAATTTATAGCCTTTGATGTGACTTTTAAAGTTCCAATGATTCATTTAGTATACTGTCTTGCAACGTACATATTTCCAAAGCATTATCATTAACCACACTTGTGTTTGAAAGTATTAAAATGTCCTGATGAAATAGAATATCAGCTTGTATTACACAAATTTGCAACGAAACACAATTTATCTATATTTGTTCCATAATGTGGCATGAAATATATCATAAAGACACCTTTACGTCAATAAAGCCTGTTAATATTTTGATTAAAACAAATCATGTTTGGAATTCCGACACTGACCTGTTTGTTCTCTTTTGTCAAATTTCAAATTTATGGCTATTGGCCCATTCAACAGACATGATTATGTTAGGACAAGTCCAAAGTATTTGCTCGTTTTCTCACCACAATTTTCCCCCTGCAACAGTAAGAGAATTCAAATTACTAAGGTAAGGGACGAACATGTGTTGATACAATTGAAACACAAAATGCAGACATTCAAGCAAATGCAGTGCTAATGAAATCAAAGCTGTTTAGATATTAGAAGCTGGAGCTGTAGTTGTCCATTTCACAGAAAAAAACATTGGGGGTAGTGCATCATATAATACAAAAGGTGGTAGACTTTCAAAGGTATAAAAATTTAAATCTTCAGAGAAAGATGCAACTTTATAATGCTCTAGGCAGTTGAGAGAGGGGAACAAGTTAAAAGAAAGATAAATTTAAACCAGTTTGGATATTATTTAATATACACATAATTAACTTTACTAGTTGACACAATTAGTCGTGTTACATACATTTAGTATCAATTCATTACAGTTGTCTATGAAATATGTTCAACATATAACTATTAATTTACTAAGACAGCAGTCTAAAAGAATATTTCCATGTGGCAACAGATACTAATATGTTAATGCTAATAAGTCATTTTCACTGATCATAAAATAGTATAGCTTGTACAAAAGTGGTAAATGTTGCTAAAACTGTACTTAAAGTTTATTGGCTTTCAGACTAACTCTATACATGCTATACAGAAAATTATATATGGGGAACTTTTCTCTGATGTGCAAAGTTAAAATTTCTACAATTGTGTAGTCTTATCACTTTACACAGACATTTTAATTAGTGTTCTCAACATACCAAATTTTTTGGACTGGGTGGGTAGTGAGTTTTAAAGCATTAACACTGCTCGAATGTAGTTTCAGAATTGTAACTTTATCTTTGTTTCAGATCTGTAAGTCAATTTTATTGGTGCAAAGCCATCAAATATCATGTGAAACCATTGTGCTTTTATTTATTTAAGGTATACATGTCACTATATAGCCAATATACAGCATTTTATGTTGTTAAAATCAGACAATTATTACAATATACTCACGATTTTCAAAATTGTCCCTGCATTTGACAAGGCATAAACAATCAAAATATAAGATAAATATAATACTTCAAATGGTGTATAGAGGTGAAAAAACAATATTGTACATTTTAAATGAGTAGTTTCCTTTTGAGGTGAATTTATTAAGTTATGTGTGTACTCAGTTGGCCAATGTGGGCGATAATGACAGAATTCATGCTTAGATGGGTGTACTCGGGTATGTGAATTCTGATTCGGATAGATATTCAGCAATCAGATTCCCAGATATTTAGATACCCATTGAAATAACTAATATAAATACACAACAATAACAGCTAACCCTTACTTTTTCCGTTTCCTATCATTTTCTCTGACAAGGGACCCTCATGTATACTAGTCTTTGAAATCTGTGACTGTATGTCAGGTTGTTCGGCAAATATATTATCAGAAAAATTTAAGAACATTAACCTAAATTCCCCTGATATTTTAAAAGATTGGAAAATGTTGGTTGTAGTCATGTAAATTTTTTCTCTGCAGAGAAGAGCCTAGGATCAGCCATCATTTTGGATACTCAGTGTGGTGGTTACATAGAACAGACAATATAAATGTTTTTTCTTATAGGGGGCATATTTTCATATTTCGTCCCAGTTTAATCTTATAAATTGAAAGTGTGCCTAATTTCATGGTTCATCTCATTCATAATCGCTCACCGAATAAGCTTTTCCTTCTACCAAAAAAAAGAAATAAAAAAGAATAAAACAAAACCCCAAAAATATAAAACTTTTCATTTCAAATTGATGTTATTGTTATGATTATCCATTATAAAAATGATCTTATGGTCTGATCCGTTTTAAAAATGATTTAAACCTTCATAATATAAATAGGAGAAATGTATTTTACTAAATTACTTAAGCTCTTGATTTAAGACGAAATACACTGCAGTACAGACATACATCAGTTGCAGAATTGTTCCTACAAGTGCCAGGGTCTGGGAGCTGATTAGCTGCAGTTCATATAGAACTTATGCAACAACATTGGTTGCAATACACATTGGTTTGGCAATAATGTTAAAAATATACAGTCTCATGTTGTGTCAGGTATGTGGTCAAATCAGATAGTCCAAGGTCGTCCTTATGGAGGTACTACCATTCTATGGAGAGATAATTTAATGGCATCTGTTGAACCTGTGGGAACTCACTCTTATATTGTATGCAGTAAAGGTTACAATAAAATACCTGTCTCATCCTATGTAATGCATAATAATCTAGAGGATTTTGCAGAGCTCATCATTTCAGTTTCTTCTGTGTTGGCTGATACAGATATTATATATGTGATATTAGGGGATGACCTAAATTATGACTTCTGCCGTGTTGATGCCAAAGTGTACAAATACTTAATTCAATGACTAAGAGAAGTTCATTGCAGAAGATTGAATCCTCTTCAACTGACTTCACTATTAAAAGTAAAATAAACTTTTGAGAATCAGTATTGGATTATATTTTAATTAGCGACAACCTGATAAACTGTGTGGAGAAATATGCAGTAAGCCATAGTGATGATAATCTGTCTGACCTTTCTCCATTGTTTTAAGCCTTAATGTATCAGTTACATGTTATGATAGTCCCAGCTCCAGCTCATAAACAGAAAACAAATTGCAGAGGCATAAGGCTAGTCTACAAGATTTACAAACCTTTCAGTACCTTGCTGAATCTTAACTTAAACAAATTACTCATACCTACAGATGTTTTAACTGTTGTAATTTCAGTTGTGATGTAACTTCACACAAGACTAAATTAAATGAAATGTACAATAAAGTAATCAATATTTTATTAAGTTCTGATAATGAATGTATTCCTTTATATTGCAAGAGACATAAGAAAAGTAAACCAGGTTGGAATTTTGTGAAGAACCTAGACAAATGTGCATATTTTGGCACAATATTTGGTGTGATGGTTGCAGACTTAGAAACAGTATTCTTGCTAACTGATAATGAATTCAAGAGCCAGGTATCATTTCTCTGTAAATTATATTAGAAAACATGAAAATAAAATATCTGCTAAAAAATGGTTGCGGGTTAAGATTTGTTCTTCTCAATCATATACTTCAGTTATTAGATAATTTGGCTGTTGGTACTATAATATCAAAGTAAACATTTTTGAGTTTTACACATGTTTGAAAGGAAACATTTTGCAAAGATTAAAAAAATAGGTATAACTTATGTTTTCAAAATGATTTATGTGTACCGTTTATTAAATTTTAATGAGAAATGTTAGAAAAACATTACAAATGAACACACTTGGTCAGAGGTCAAATTCAGTATGTTTTTAACAGTGCTCAAAAATGAAAATATATTTTTAGTCCAAAATTGTAAGAGAGTAACTTAAAAATTGTGTCCCTATTCAATTCTTTCTTGAAGGCATTGCTGAAATCCCTATTATTGTTCACCAACATCTTTGTTTGCAAAGTTTTACAGGTAAAAGTTTAATAAGCATTCTGAAAATATGGGTACAAAAGACATTTGTGGTAGAAAGTTTTCAAAATGATGGGTATGAAAATCAGCTACTATTAAATGTTTATAGATCATTTTTAGAGCAATCATTTTGAAACATTTTCAACAAATGTTGTTTAAACATTTTATTTATACTGTTTGTATGACGAATGTTTAAATATCATATCTAGCATAACCTTAATTTCTTCAGCTATTCATAAATGTTTTAAAAATGCTTCCAATCAAAATAGTTTCTTGAGTTATTTTATAAAATTTTAATCAATGTTTTTAGCAAACACGCCTTCTACCAAATCAGCTGCTGTCAAATGGGCCCCAGAAAAAATATCCTAGTCAAATCGGCCCATGGAAACATTAACCTAGTCAAATTGATCCCTAGGTATTAAATGCCTATAAATATTAGATGTCTATGAATATGAATATACTCATATATATACTCAAATATTACACAGATGTTAATCAGATAAACTTACATCAAGCATACTAATCAAATAGTAGCATATATTGAAAACTTGTTGTTCTTAAAAAGATCACAAAAGTTAAAATCCCATCTGCATTTATTTATTTATTCATTTGGGCTTTTACATCGCTTTTAACACTGTACAGGTCATATCATGATGGGTAGTTGGAAGGGCAGAGGAAACCAATACATACAGTTGGTCAAGGTTCTATACTGTAAACTGCTGACCAACGGCAAGCAACTAACAGCTTTCCCTTGAGGCCATGCTGGGAACCGAACCCAGGCCTCAGAGGTGGGAGGCGAGAGTGTTACCACTCTGCCACCGTGGCCCCCTCATCTGCATAGGCTATGCATTTATTATAATTGTACTTTTAAAAATCCTTACATAAACAAATATATAATGGGTATAGATTAAAAGGGATTCATTACAGCATCCAATTATCTTTGATGCATGGTTATCATACTTAGAGAAAGTTCTCACCATTATACATAATCATACAAAATTGTCCCCCCTATAGTCAACCTTTACATGGACCAGATTATAATTCCGCACAATTTCAATTAAGGCACACAGTCTCCAATGCTTTCTGCAGGTCTATAAATAAGTTTGAATTAAAAAGGTTTTTCAACTGGCGGCCGATTTGCCCAGGGCTGAATGTTAAGGGGACTGATTTGCCCAGGACCGACTTTTTTATTGGGCCGATTTGCCAAGGACCGATTCATCCAGTTTCAAAAAAATTACTTTCCGTGATTTTAGAAGAGGAGGAGCCACTTAAGCATGGTGTCCAGATCAAGGAAACAGAGGCTCAAGCAACCTAATCCTCCTAGTTTATTTAGAAATACTTCCCCCTGCGACTATTTCTTCAGTATCAGCAGCCTTTCAGGCTCATATCCAGTCCTGACCCCTCTCCAATTGGAAGTTTGGGCGATCCCACATCATTCACTAGCTTTTAAATTTACTATTTTATTTATACTTTATTTATATTTTACTATTTTTATTTATTGCGTTAATACATCCTATCCAATGGACAATTGTTTTACTGGTCGGCGTGACCAGTCCCACCAAATACCAGAAAAAGATGTCCTGTGTATACTTCCGGCAGGAATGGTCACAGAGTGTGCATTCGCTAGGTGGCGCATTGTACTTCTTTCTTGTTTAGACATCGTGACATCATAGCATAGCTATATCAAATGCTTTTGGATAAAATCATCTTTTCATAAACGTTTGGGAAGCTGGATACGAAAATTGGGCTGCTCTTTGCTGAATTCATAACAAAGGTGTTCCCATGAATATTAAAAAAGACTATTTATCTGTTTTGATTATATTTACAGTATAACAATTTAAAAAAACACATCTGTTATTATTCTGTCAAGCCTGTACATGCAAACACTATGTACTTTAGATGGATATCCTATAACTTGTCAACCATTCAAAAATATAAATATTTTTTTCCTTTCTGTTTGTGCAATGTAGTGGTTTTGGTCATTGAAGGCAGGGATAAACTATGAGAACCATTTAGTTTACTTCCACATCACACTGAAGTACATTTTTCCTTGCAGTCGTGACTAGCATATTCAACTATGTCGTGTTTGATACGGTGTTTGTAAGTAATCAAAAAATATTTAATACATATTTTAATGCAATTAAAACACATGATTGTATAGTGAAATAGTTAACAGGTAATACAATTGCAAAAAAAACACATTATTTATATCAGCGACCAATGTAAGGCTAAAGTAATGACCATATTTAAAGTATTCAGACTTTCACACTTAAAATAGATCAGGAAGTCTATACTGTGTAACTCCAGATTTTAATTCTATTCTTCAACAGATCATGGCATTTACATATGATAGAACTGTATACAATAAATTAAGAAACATTTGGGTATTATTTTTATGCAAATATTAGAAAACAGTGGATTTGTAACATCATATCAAAACGTAAAACCATGCAACAGTTGATTAACAAGCATCATATAAAACTACAGAGGGATGGAGCGGAGAGTGAAAACCTAACTGAAAAAGTCAGAATATAGCAACCCAAGCCAAACGTTTTTACATGCCAACTTATAGTCACAACTCTAGGAAGTCATGTTCTTGCACAAGACTTGGTCACAACAATTAAAGTATCAAGAACAATGGTAACTCTCTGTCAGTAATGCCATTGTTAAAGCTTATTAACAGTTCCAATCCAAAGTACAAATGTACCAGTGTTTTCCCCAGAACTGGGATAATTTGCTAGTCTGACAATATTCTCAGTAATCTGGGCATTTTGCAAAGTTCTTTTTGCAAAGTGTTTTTCATGAATAATAACAAAAGTTATGCAGTGGTGGAGTATTGTTTTCAGATATAAAGTTACTCATTTTACTAATGCCTAGGTGATATTACTCTGTGCAGTTATTTCTGTAAATATTTCTGTACATATTTCTGTACATATTTGTTAACGATCTTGTCCTAAAAAGATATACCACCAAAAAGACAGTGCATTATGAAATGAAAAGTTAAAAAGGAATTTTTTTCATCCAGCTCCACTTTCTCCACTCCGATGTGTTTTAACAAAGTTTCTGTGAGGTCTCACTGAATGCAAATCACAGTTCATGTTGTGTGAAAGGTGGCCTATCCAAATGCGAATCCCACTGAACCATGCTCACAAAAAAGTCACAAAATGAACTATATCACAGTGGTCCATAAATAAAAGTACATTTGTCCATTCAGATGCACATCATGAGTCATAACCCCAGCACCAAAAGGTTGACCTATGAATAATGTACTAACCTTATTAATAGATATTTGAATGCACAGTTTGATTTTTCTTACTTTCCCACACCAATTGATTTATTCTTACATTCATGTATCTAGCTCACGGCTTATTGAATAGTAACATTAAATATATATATAATTAAAGTAAATTTTGGAGTCTATTGATTACTTTGGTGATTATTTTTTTAAATCATTACTCTGGTATTTTATCTTTTTTAGGTTTTAAAACATCTTTGGACACCTGTTCTTTAAATCCTTTAAACTATGTCATATTTAACAACAATACAACTATATTGCTTCTGGCAAGAAGGTGTCTACCAATATTCAGAAACAATCAGGTATAAGTGTACACGGATATGAAGCAAATTTGGTACAAAGTGTTAAATATTATATATAATACATTACTTTTGTTTATCAAACTGTCTTTTGCATATGAGCAGAATGTAGTAGTACTATTTTGTATTTGACAGGAGCTGAATATGATATTCAGTGTAATCAGACAACTCTTTGACATCAGTAACAAGAAATTTGGCACATGATGGATGAACTACCTCCAGAAAATCAGGACCATTTATAGAATATGGTACAATATCACGGGGACTCCAAACAGACACATCTGAGTTATTGATTACAAACAAGGCACTTAATCCTGTATCCTCATGAAATGAAAATTGTATGGCCTGACTTTTCTCCCTTGTACTTGAAGTGAATGGAAGCCAATGGAATTTGGTACCTCTCTGGTAAAGGTTGGCCTGGTCTTCCGGCAGTGTAAGACCGCGAAAGGTTGTTGCTTGGACACGTTTCAGCTCAGTCCAGTGAAGCAGAACCGCTGTTAGAAAAAGAGAATACAAGGATAGTAGCAGGTCATCACTCACTGGAAACTCTGTCTCAGATGCTCTTCTTAAAGCAGCATTCACTTCTTTGTACACCCGGTTGCAGGTGTAAATCCAAATCAATCTTTCTTTCAAATCATCAGCAGATGATGCTTCAGCCACATGATCAGCCACCATCATGTCAAAGGGGTAGAGACACTCCCTGATAGTATGCTGTACATATTCCCAATCTCTTTCTAAGAGCTTGTACATCTCTTTTGTGAGGTATAGAAAAGTGCTTTTCTCCAGCTTCATACTACTCACAATATCATGCCTAAGGAAAGAAGAGGCCAAATCATAATAGGGAATACCATTTTCCAAAAAAGCTGATCCTTGATCCTCTGGAACTAGTGTTACCTCTGTTTTCATAGAGTCTTTTTGGCTGTGATGCAACAGTACCTCTTGACAACTGCAACTGTTTGCTTCAGCCAATTGAAGTGGGGTCATGCTTGCCCAACCATCATTGTTGAGATCCCTCTTTGCCTTGATTTCAGAATCGCATGTTTCAAAAAGCAATAGCTTTTCTACAACATCATGGTCATCTTGAAACACTGCCTGATGCAATGCAGACCATGCTCTCTCCTGTGGTATAGCATTGATAATATAGGGTTTGCTCTCAAGGATATCAAAAGCCTCATTCCACATGCCATTCTTGGCACTGAGAACAAATTTTGAGGTGTCTTCATGGTCTCTTGAAATCCTTTCCTTTGTTGACAATTTATATATAACCTATCAATACAACAATGTTTTTTGATGCTTTAACTGCTGGATTTGAATTTTTACACAATAATAATTAGTGACATTTGTAGATGCTTTCCTGTATTTTTCCTAATATGAACATTTTCCTATTGCAAATTAATAGATGTCGTTACCAATGTGGATACATGTGTGGCAAGTGATATCTAAATTACCTAGAAAGTCCAGAAAGTCTGAACCAGTGAATCAAGACCAATGTGTGTAATGCCAACTCATAAATATGATGCAATACAGTGAATGATATTTTTCATAAGGTTCACATAATGGCTCCTTATCATAAAATATATATATTCAAATCATAAAGAATTATTTTTTTCATTAACTATGTATTTACTGCTCATTAGAAAATAAGCGTATTTCAAACCTTTCTGTTTTCATTCAAAGCTGCAACTGCTTTCTCCTTATCCCAAGGAATTCGCTCAATGTTTGGTATATCTTCAGGCTGCAAAGGCTCATACAAAATTACGGCAGCTTAAAAAGCATAAAAAAGAGACATATTTATCTTCATTATTATGAATATGAATTAAATGACACTCTCAGTTTACACAATAAGAAGTATTAAATAACAACAAATTTGTGATAACTATTTTCACATATCTGAAGAAATAATCAAACTTTTATCAGTATTTTTTCAAATTTACATCACATCTGTTCCTATGTTGTTATACAATAGTAACAGGAGCAAACATTTAGGTGTTCTAAAGCCAAAATAACAAATTGTTGCAAAAATTGTAATTTTAGCATTTCAAAATATACCAAAAGTATTTCAGTTTGACTTAAACTGTCAGTAGTAGAGATATTTTCATCTTTTAAGTCAAACTAATGCTTCAGACTATATTTGATATTAAATTTAGTCTCAAATATTTTGTCAAGAGCCATCCTATAGTTTTATTTATTTATTTGGGGTTTTACGTCACTTTCAACATTGTACAGGTCATATCACGATAGGTAGTTGGAAGGGCAGAGGAAACCAGTACATACAGTTTGTTAGGGTTCTGTACTGTAAACTGCCGACCAAAGGCAAGCAACTACCAGCATTCCCACTTGAGGTAGGGCCGGGAATCAAAGCCGGCCTCAGAGGTGGGAGATGAGAGTGTTACCACTCTGCCACCGTGGTCCCTGAGCCATCCTGAGCCATAGATATTGACTTCATTTTAGTTTCCTTGAGAGACAAATGGATTATTAAAAAAGAATTTGAGATCGCTTTTATGTTTTTCATTCACATTTACAATTTTTCTTTGATTTCTGTTTGGTTACATATCTCAAACACTTTTTTGTTTTATATCAAAATTTATCACCCTCAAATATCTTGGGTTTGAATTAGTCTGGTGTTGAAGTTGTCAATTTAACCTAACAATCTCACTAACATCCATGTTTTTCTGTATAATACCTTTCTGAAGGGTGATTTTCCAATCTTTGAGCTTCTCTAATGTCCTAAAAATACTCGGTTTTTGTGTAGTAGATATATTTCCCAGAGCAACATTCCACAGATTGGTAGAATCAATATCTGCCAGCTCTAATCCATCACTGTATAAACGTTGTTGCTTGAGTGGCATGTACCACTGCGCTTTGATTCTTTCCTTAATGGAGCGCAAAGTCTGCAAGCTATCTGTAGAAATTGTCAACACCTTCCCTTCATAATGCACATGGATTTTTACCTGAATTAAAAATTCAAGAACCTTTTCTTCTACAAAGAAAATAATCTTTCAGTGATATGAAAATAGATAACAATAGGAGGTTTATTGGTAACTAGGATAACTGGTGTGATTTACAAGGTTTAAACACAAGAAATACCTGCCAAATGTTTATGTGGGCAAATTTGTTCTTCATTTCAGGCCTCATTTTACATATTTCCTTTTGTTCACACTGAAATGTTGCTAAGAATATTTAGATTCTTGTAAATGCATGTTGAAATATTATGAGAAAAATCAGCCTTATACCTTTAAAAAATATTATTAAATTATATCTGTCAGTGGTAACTCATAATGACTTATAAAAAAATACAGTGAAATCTGTAAATGATTTTTAAAATATTCTATCAAAAACCATTCATTTTTCTCATTGCTCTAAATCAATATTCATATTTTTGGTTTGTTGCATTTCATAAAGTTTAGTGATAGCTATTTGTCGGAATGAATATTGAGTCTGAGACTGCCAGTAACAGCCATGTGGGACTGTGTGGCTCATTTATCTGTTATACTAATAATTTTCTTCAGAAATAATGATTTGGGAAACAGAAGAATGACAGTGCCAAGGATTGTCAGGCAAAGCAATGTGGAGGGCACTCAGAATATTAATGACACCTGGCAAATTTATCTTATTGCCAAGAAAGCTGTCCAAATCTACTAATATGACGCGTCCTGCTAATTTCTAGAAAAAAGGAACTTCGTGATAAGAATCCTGTTTTGGTAAGTTAGTCATCTGCAGAAAAGGACAGAGACATTGGCCAATGAATATATTCCATTATCTATCTTCAACAATTAAATGAATGCTCTCCTGTAAAGAAAAGGCTCAGTGTCTCTGTAGGAAGAAACTGCAATTGTGACCTTAATCCTTTAAAACAAGGAACAGATGTGTATTTGTCAAAGGACCTGTTACACCTATATGTCCCACGAAAACTATAGATTTCCCTTATATAACTAATCATAATCACCAATTTATGCAAAACTGCAAGGAATACTGCAGGCTCACTGTCTGAGAACACTAGAACCTCTATCATGTCATTACATTCATATATAAACATTTTAACTGTACCACAGTGAAAGACAGGTTTATGAAAGCACCTTCATTTGAATATGGATATCACTGATAGGATAATCAGCTTGAAAAACTTCCCGTATAAATTAAAGAAGCATCTCATACAGGATAAGCTAAGGTGCTGCGCAAATGGGAAAAAGTCAGTGTGGCAGTTATTAGAATTCTGCTAAAGGTCAAGATGTACCTAGTACTAGGATCTAAAGCAGAACTGCTTGGTGGGCTACTTTTTAGCTAATACCACCTGCACCTACTTTTAGACAGGTGGTTGTCATTGTGCTATTACTGAAAAAAATCCATAATCTTGACCAGGCATGAATAACTTGGTAATATGATGATGGAATAGTGGCACAAGATTTTTGCTGAAAGGCAAAGCAAACAACATTTACCTAAAAATGCTGAAGCAGCAGAAGATGAGACACAGAGTGCATGTATCAATCCACAAGAAGATAATATTTTCTTAGAAGAAAACATACCAACATCTTTCCATGTTTAGTAAAAAGCAACACACGACACGTAGCTACTTAATCAACACAAAACGTATTCTTGAGAATAACAAGGCCAAAAGTGGCTTTGGTGTAGTAGTGCGAGCTGCAAGGCCATCAGAGACACGAGTAGTACACTAAAGCGATTACCCGTCCAAATACTAATGCAACCCATTGCTGCTTAACTTCAGTGAAGAGACAGGTACTCATCATGCTATGCCATAATTCATGAAAGTTCGGAGACAAAAAAAATAATAATAAATAAAAATGTGATCACCAAAAGGGTGAGCCTTGCTAGATCTTGCACGCATATGAGCTTGCAACCAATCTCATAACAAACAAAAGTATGGAAAAGTCAGTTAGGATGAGCAGGTAGCTTTAACATAACACCAAAAAATAAAGCTACTGAAATGACTACGACTTCAACAAGTAACATAGAGAACAGGAAATGACGATATGATAAGTTTCAACTATTATTCCTTGAGAACAGGAAGTGTGGTTGTATTTGATATAACACTGGTGTGAATACATTGCAGCTTGTGTAAATGGATTTTGGAAAGACTCCTGACAAGCCCACATTACTAACAACAGCAATAGCCATTTGCAGAAAAACTTCTACTGTTGACAAATATGATGCTTATTAATATCCGTTTCAGAATGGCAGTAAACATGTCTAAACTGTTGGTAAAGTAGTAAATATGATCAGAAAATAATGTAAATTACATTCATATACAAGTTGTCTCAATTCCTTCCTTCAAAAAATTTTTGATTTTACTCACTTGCTGTTTATCTTCTACGCTCATTTTGTTTCTATTGTTTCTAAAACACAACAAGCAATAACAAAGCAGTGTAAACGGTGACATATATAAACCCTAATGTCCCAAACATACTACAGTGTTACACCGGTGGGCTTAATTTACTGTCACTATTTAATACTGCATGAATTTAGAATCTCGTTTAAACTACTAAACATACTGCTTCCCACCGTAACCGGGCGTAACCTAGCACACCCTGGACATAAAACCTTTTTTGTGGTAATTGCCTTTTTAATATTGTGGATTTCTATTGATTAAAATCTGAATCAACACAAGTGTTGAGTGTATTGTTTAATCTAAGCTTTATGTCTATATGTTGCCATATAAGGAAATTGTGTTATTGATTCTTTTGATGTGTTTTGCAGTACTGATCTATTTATAGGCTGGGAAAATTTTTCTAATAACCTCAGTGATTATATCAGTAAATTTTGGGAAACCCAATTACCAGTTGTCTCTAGAACTTCCTTGGAGAATCTGGTGACAGGTGTTGCTATCAAATTAGTTCTATAACATTTTATAAGCTTCTGGCCCTTGCTATAACCATATATAAGCGCTGTATACTTGACCACAGATGAACGTAGTATTCGCTGGCCATAAGGAAGGCTATTGTATCTTGGAATATAATATTCAAGTGAATATATATAAAGTGCTTGTGTTGCTGTGAACTTTTACTGGAGTGAACCGGATACATTTTCTGGGTAGATTTACTGTACTTTGGAAATTTTTTGATATTGGAGAGAGTGGATTTACTGCATTTTGGGACATTGTCCATATGTTGGAGCAGACAGTACAGTTGTGCAAACTCTCTGAATATCTCTAGACAGACATTCTGTGTGGTTGGATATCAAAAGGATAGCAGGACAAGGACATTTTGTGTTATGGAACCTTGAACAGATCACAGGATACAGACATCTGTGTGTTAGTGAATGTTGGACAGACCACAGGACAGATCATAGGACAGATCATGGGACAGGCTGCTGGATGCAGTGGATAAACTTAACTGTCAGTTATATTTGTCAGGTCAGAGTGGTTTAATTATTGTATCATTATATGAATTATTGAGAGCATACCAGTTGACTGTAATCATTACTTTTAATTTTAAATTAATTTAAGTTAAACTTTTTGTCTTTCCTTGTTGCAACTTAAAAGCAACCGGTAATTGCTACTGCGCTTGCCTGTGACTGTAACAACAAGTGCAAACTATAAATGTATTTTAACAACAAAAAAGTCAAAACAAAAAATGTTTGAGAAGCATTTCTAAGGGGTGATAATATAATTTCTGCATAAAAACAGTGCCTCAACTTGCTAAGATCTGCATACTGAAATACCCGAAGATACACAGAAACTGCTGAGGACATGGTTGTCATTACAGTGGCTTCCTTAGTGACATACGAAAATGCAAGAGTTTTATCGATGACAATCAAATGAATTTAAATGTTGCATCTTCTGTTTTGTTGCAAGTTAAGGTTTGTGTCATGATATGGCGCCAACCAGTAGTTTGCTCAATCCTCGTTTGTCCTTCTCGTTTACGAGATTTCTATTCTCTCCCAAGCCTCCCCCCACGTTGACTGAAGATAATTACATCTTGTCACGTTACTGTTGACGCAGGGTTGGTATTTACAAAA
Organism: Sabellastarte sp. h YS-2021; assembly: GCA_964017235.1. Classification (NCBI taxonomy): domain Eukaryota; kingdom Metazoa; phylum Annelida; class Polychaeta; order Sabellida; family Sabellidae; genus Sabellastarte; species Sabellastarte sp. h YS-2021. Next base: position 13,451,226 of record OZ024937.1, read on the forward strand.
GGGATCAAACTCAAGTTGAGTAAAGAATCAGCTCAAGTTTACAGCTGTTTTACTAAACTTGGGCGGATTTTTAGCTTGATCCCTTTTGTGAATATGGCCCCCTTATGTTTAAGTGAGTTTTACAGAGACACAGACTCTGCCTTTCAGGATCTCTATAACCAGTGTGATACAGACAGTAGACTTTGCCTTTGAAAAAGCGTTAGTTACATCTTTGGTATTTGACACATTTTTGGAATTTATATTTTTTGGTCAAAAGTTATTGCGTAAAAAAATATGTTGGGAGTTCCAAGCTTCCGTAGCACCCAGCCATGAATTTATACAAATTGAACACATTTATGCTTGTTCTATCTGCAGTAACTTGATTTTTTAAAACTAAATATGCATGAATACAGGTACAAGTTAAAATATGTGAAAGTTGATAGTTACTTACCAGAACCCACCACTTTTTGTACCTGATTCTCATTCTCTTTTGACAGGAGCCTGATACCAAATCATCATTGTACAAGACACTTGCAATCAATATCCCATCACTTTAGAATATTATATTTTTTCTGGTTAACAATATCTAATTGGCTATAATTACACTTACTTTCACTTTATTCCAAAGAGAGTTAACTAAAGTGAGTCTGCACAAAAAATGTTGTGTTCAAGAAGATTTAAACGCAACAGGTAAAATGACAAATATGTATTACCCTGCTGATTTCATTCGATTAGAATAATGTTGAGGAATATATGAAGTTCACTTCATGTTGGTGATTCAAATGATCCACCCACTGTACATGTATTTCAATACTGACAAAACAGATTATATAGACAGTAAGAAAGTGAATGTAATGAGGATTATGTACTGTAACAGTGGACATCTTAGCTAGAAGAAAATTTCACAAATCTTAATTTTTTATGAAATTAACTGGAATTAATTTTCACTCATGGCTAGTTTTTACTTCAGATATTGGTACAGCCTTAAAATATTAACTAGAAATTAATGTGTACTATCCATATTTATTAGCCAAAATGGCTAAAATCAATGACTAGTGAAAATTTCAACTGATACGGTGTTTAAGTGACAATTATGTATGTGGTACTTCATTTTATGAAGCCAGCGTCCTGTATGTTTTTTTTACATTTTCACATGCTATTTGTCAAGAGACCATTGTTAAACCATTTAGCTATTTTCAAACCTAGAACAACAGTTTAAATTCATTAGATAATATTGGACTTTGTTAATGTTACCGTGGCCTGTTTTAGCTGAGCAATGAGCAGTAATATTCTGTTCCCATAGTGTACAATTATTTCTGTGATGACACTGGTTAAAGCTGTTAAAATGACACAATCACTAGCCTGTTTCATTCCAGATTCAGTATACTTTAAACAATTGATCGGCCCATTCAGGGAATTTGAAGGCCATATTAAGATATGAACAACAATTCTTCAGCAGGTTTATTTGTTCATTTTGTGTCAATGCCCTAAAGCAAACTGACAAGGAAGTTTAAAAGTGACAAAATGTACATTGTCGATCAGACGTCTAGTGTATGATGTCTTATTATAAACTGATCAAAGTATAGATTCGACTCTTATCAAAAGAGAACATAAAATTATTTGAGTGCTAATATGATAGAATGTTTTACCTTAGGTAAAATGATAACAAATAAGGAAGTTAAAAAGTGACAGAATGTACATTGTATTTACATACAAATTATCTATGTTAAGTGCCTCATGTAGATATTTATCTAAGCTTTTATGGGTCCAACTTTTATCACAAGAATGTGTGAATTATTTGAGTGCTAAAATAATAAATTTGTTCATTTGCTGACAGATAAATTATCTATTCTAATTCTAATAGTACTTTTATAGTGCTTAATCTCTATCTTGAAGACTAACCATAGGCACATAATACAGAAAAGCAAAGCTCTCTATTTGGGATCTAGTAGGTGTTATATCCTCTCCAAATTGATTTGGTCTGGATTTTATCAAAAGTTGAAATAATTGCTATAACTAAACTGTAAGCAAAACAGTACAATTCTCTTATTCAAAACAAATGCCCTCAACACAAGTGATATTAGTTTTCATTCACTGTAATATATACGTGATCAGAGATGTTTTACTGTTATTGAGAGGGCCACAATAGCGCAGTGGCAACAAACTCCCCCAACAACCCTGAGGTCGAAGTTTGGCCTTAGTTTCTTATCAAAACTTGTTGGATTTGTTGTGTCGAAGCAACTGTTACTGATACTGTCCACATTGGACTGTATATAAAACAACTAATTCAATGGAGACAGCTCTTCTTTCCATAAAAAGTGAAGTTCACCTACCCTGGTAAAGAGGTTAACCTACAACCTCAGTATTGCTAGACCTCTCTTCCGCCTTCTCTTCTTCTTCTCTCTTGACATCATTGACCATTCCACTCTTCTCAGTTGTCTTCAGACTTGGTTTGGTGCTGGTACTTCTATACTTCTGACCAATGCTCTTATCAGTAGTCAGTTGGATTATTGTAATTCACTATTCCAGTAGTCTCCCCAAGTCCAATCTATGTAAATTACAATACGTCAAAAATGTGCAACCAGAATTGTATTGAACACCAGTAAATACATCAATACTCTTGTCTTGAAGTAATTCTTTCTGTACAAAATCATTCACTGTTAAAAACAGCAACTCTTGTTAACAAGTTTTTCACCCTAGTTTTCTTAAGTATTTTGCTTGATTTCTTTTTTTTCTTAAAGTAGTGCTTACAGTACCAGGGTGCAGTCAAAATGGTGGATACGTCCTTGTTGATCCAAAGTTCTAGCCTTCTGCTCATAAGTCTGTCAAACAGTTGGATTATAGTTTTGCTTTTGATTATCCTACTGTTGGGTGTGCTCTTACTAAAAAGATTCGTGCATCCTCCTTCCAAACCTCTTTGAGAAAGCAGCATAAAGCCTACATGTACACCAAGACATAACCACCTTAGTCTAAATAATCCCCTAGCATTCTCCACGGTGCTCAGCCTCTTATCTGTAGAAACTAAATTTCCCCTTCTGATAAGAGTTGATTAAGCGCTATAAAGTTCAATTAAAATTAGATGTTTGAACTCCAGCCTGGCCTTAAGTGGGAAAGCTGGTAGTTGTTTATCTTTGCTCGGCAGGTTACCGTACATAACCTTCGCAAAATGTATGCACTGGTTTGCTCCACCCTTGTGACTACCTGTAGGAACAGAACCAACACAAGGTATTGGGAGAGATATAAAATATTAGATGAATAAATATAAATTTACTTTCGTTTAATCACCATTTTGAATGAATAGTAAGTAAAATAAGTCCATATTTGAACGAAATAACGCAAAAAAGATAATTATATATCGGGGCAACATGAAATATAAAGCTTTAATTGTGACCGTTTTCTGTATAGATTTTAATGTAATAAAATGAGCAGAAACAAACAAATTTGTCAAACAAATTTCTAATGATGTATATATTATCTATGTATTAACCAAAATGTGCATTTTGTAATAGTATTTTTTTATATTTCGTAGTTACCTTGGGTAGGATGAAAAGCATCTATCTGCATATGCAGGTTACTGTGTACAAACATTAAGTGTCCTAATTTTAATGGTAAACAATAGATGAAGATATTTTTGAAAACTTTTTGTTATCTGAGATGAAGAAGTTTATAAGACCAGAATGTTATCTTCTTGAAATGATACACTTAAAGTACATGCACAACCCAAGAGTATATATGGCCCCACATCTGAAATAATGCATTTGTACAAAAATGATATACCATATAATCTTTATCACCTACTACCAATCTGTCATATCAACAGAAATTGTTATTTGATGAAGTTAATTTAGATATAGGGGCATTTACTTTATCATATACAAATAAAAGTGGCATAAATGCGTAGATTCGTTTTTTTCTCTTTTCCATCACGGTTCAGTACATTTAAATAATCTTTGGTCTAAAAGTGATACTTATCTTAAATGTAAAACTTATCTGACTAAGTCTATAGACATTTTTCTCAGTTTCCATTCCCCGAAAGCCTCTGAGTATTATTCTAACTATTTTAATGAATTTGAGATAGCCAGAGTGACAGCTTACCAGATTAGCATTTTTATCTTCAATAAAACACATGAATATCATCGAACTGATTTTCGGTCATTAAAGCAGACTTACTGAAAGTCTTTGGGTTATTCATTCCACTAAATCTGACATGCAAGGAATCATTATGAATCTACCTAATAAGTGGGGAACCTAACGCCTGATATGAGAACCAAATTATGGTTGAAAATGTCACACATTCCTCATATAATACCTTAGACAAAAGGACTTGAAGAAAGTGTATCATTAGAGCCACAACCAGGGAAGAAAAATCAGAAACCAGAGACACATCAGGACAATACCAAATGACATGAGGTAGATGGGAGGCTGTAGAGAGTAGGATTTACTCAAAATGTATATCTATAATTTGCAACTGAAAGTCTGAATTTCATCAGGGAGCTCATTCCACAAAGTGGGAGTATTATGTGCAAAGCTGTGGCTGAAGTGTTTTTCTTGATTTTCTGTACCAAAGAGATGAAAGTACAGTGTCAGAGGGGTTTAATCACTGAAATATCAAGTTCATTTTGTCTTACTATAACTTATTTCTGTTCAAGTAAAGTTATAAGTTTATATCACTTAATACTTTTTAGGGACATTGTGGCCAGTTTCTTGTTCCTAGTCCGGATATGGGCTTGTGTTCCCCCAGGTAATGTTTGTTGTGTTTATAAAGCTTAGATTGCTATTTGTATATTTTTAATCCATAGCGAGGTCCTCGGTGGCCTAGTGATTAGCAAGTTTGGCATCTAATCATAGGCTGAAACTTCTGTGGGTTTGAGCCCCACTAGTGACAAAGCTTACAATCTGTCCCAATATGACCCTTGTCTTGAACAGAAACCAAGACTTTGACTTTTAATCAATAGGAGAAAATGAATGGGTCCCCGCATATTAGTCCAGTCAAATAGGATCAAAATTCAAAATGGCTGCCACAGGAGCTAAAACTTGAAATTTCAGCGAAAGTATGTGTATTTCGACAATCCTTTAGCTTTAAAATCCTGCTAAAATGACGAAATTTAATATTAAACAACTACTAGAGAACAATCGAATAAGCAATCCAAGTAAACATGACAGGATGTCTGCTAATGGTAACTATCAAAATTTTTATTTCAAGTATAACTCATAATGTGTCAGTCTATTCTATTCTATACTTTTGTGGCTCTTAATCTCTGCCAGGCAGACTCTAAGGCGCAACACCAAAATCCAATTTAAAAAATGATCTATCCATAGCCATTGCCAAGTCAAGTACCACAGAGACGCCGGATAGAGTATATGCTAAGTTGGGAATGCCTTTTTGAAGAGATACGATTTTAACCTTTTTCTGAAACAGGTGAGAGTTGGGGCAGAACAGACCTCTATCATGCAGATCATTCCAAACTGTGGGAGCATCAAAAGCAAAGCTATGACCAAAGTGTTTCGATTTATGTATAGATGGACAGAATTGAGGAAACTCCAAGAACATTTTATCTAGATGATTGTATCTTGTACTATATCTTCCACAATGAGTAGACAAAAGAGAACCAAAGTAACTGGAATCACCACTGTGAAAAACTTGTAAACTAGAGTGGCAATTTTTAAGCTACAGTGAAATTCAACTTGGAGCAAATGGAGTCATTTCAGAATAGGAGATGCCCGTGTGTATTGTTACAGTTTGTAAAAATCCTAGCAAGTGTGTTTTGCATACACCACACTTTGCACATGTTGAGACTGAACCAACTCCTGACGAGAGAGTTGCAGTAAACAAGGCGACTATTCACCAAGGTATTAGCTACCAGGATAGCAGCCTCATCAGTCAAATACTGTGTAACCCCCCTGAGATCATGAATTTCAATGAAGCATGCCTTACAAATATTGTGAAAATGATCAGCAACGGAGAAATTAGCATCAAATCAGTCACCAAGGTCCTTTACAACAACTGCTGGAAGCATAAAATTACAAAATATCCTAACTCGGAGATAGGGATCTAATTTCTTACGTTGAGCATACTTGACCACATCCATTCATCAACATTCAGAAGGCATGAATTCAGTTTGTCAAAAGCCAAGGCTGGTATGACTATGGAAGAGGCTGTGAACATGTCACAAATCCTTTTGATTTTGTGACTCAAGAATTAAGCAAATTTATTTACTAAGGATTTTTCTGACCGAGGAGGAGTGAGAGTCATCTCTTGGTTCTTATCAACGACATGTCCAAGTGCATGTCATAGGTTCTTTGGGTCATGGTTGTTGTCGCTAATGATGGTGCTGTAGTATCTGCTCAACTGAGACCTATCCTTATGTCAAATGCACTCAACTTGATGCCTGATAGATTTGGCCTTAAGATATGAACCAGACAGCCATCCAGCTAGTGTTTTCTTAGCTCTTCGACAAATCAATGGTGCATACCTAACACCCCACCAAGGTCACTAATATACTTATCATACAGGTCAGCAGCAATGCTAGCAGGAGACATGACAAAGGAAGTGTTTGCAAGATCTTTGCAAAAGCTCTGCGTGTTGATTTTATGGTATTTGCATCAAGACATACTGTCAACCTTTGGTATAGCATGACATGCAAAATCCAGATAATATTTCACCAATGGGTGATCTGAGACCAAATCAATAATTGTCACACTGCTGACAAAAGAGGAATCACTTGGACTGAGAATTAGATCCATTATATGACCATGAAAGTGGGTATATATGTTTACATTTTGGGTAAGATTAGAGGTATCTAATAGATAACAAGCCACATCAAATGATTTTGAATGAGTGACAATTGATGTGACAATGGGTTTTTTTCAAAAGTGGAATGTGTACATCAACAGTCTTAGTAGATAAGTCTATCCTAGCAAGGAAGCCCACACCACCACCACGACCAGTTGTCCTGGACCTATGAGTGGGTTGACAGCCAGGTGGAGTTACAGACTTCAGTAGACTGTCACTATCAGCATTTTCAATGTGAGTCTCTGCATGGGCTAGAATATCAAGATTATTTTAAACAATTGTGTGACCAATCAAGAGACACTTGCGTTTACGTTATCCTGCATATTGCTTGACCCAATCGAGCTGAGAAGCTACCTTAGCAAATGTTGGAAATATCTCCAGTCTAAATGCTGTTATAAATGTTTTGTTATACTGGCAATATTAATTGCCAGGCATTAACCCCACAGATCTGCCCCCTATGCTCACACAGTTTCAGTTTTAACACCAGAGTCTGATCTGCCATCATAGAATAAATTATTTGGCTCTTTAATTTTTAAACTGTAAACGACAGTTGTTAAAGTACAAGTAGTTTAACAGTAATAAATTAGGCATAAATAATTTAACAATTTAAACAAGTTCTTATGTTGAAGATATGTATCTATTGATTTCAGTCTATAACTCATTACTATGAAATAAATAAAACTGATGGCAAACTATCAGAGGAACTATAATATTTCCTATATGATAAGATTGTGACCATTATAATATGCTTTATAACATTTTAAATTGTAAATGTTTAAAATAAAATGTATGAGGTTTACCCAGGGAAAATCTGTAAAAATCTTAATCAATGACTATATTGCGAATGCTATAAATTGTATATACTTTGTATTTCTTGAAATATAATGCATAATGCTTACTTGGTTTACTCTTTAATCTTAATCCTGTAAAAAAAATATAATAGGGGCAAATCAAAGTATTACATGGGCAAATCATACCCGAGTTGCAGGCAGACCGATTGTAGACAGACCAATTGAGGGAGGATCAATGTACGTTACTGGTGTCAAAGTGATTAAAATTGACCCATTATATTTTATTGGTTGCAGATTTTGCAAAGTACAAGAATTTATTCCCCAAAACATTTTTAAGTAAAATAAACAGGTTTGTCGACCATCATTGGCAGATTTAAAATAATACATAATGGTTTAATGCCTTACTGGCAGTAATAATTTATGGTAGTTCTCTATGGTACCAGCCAATTTGAAATGTAATTTTCTCAAAAAGTGCAATGACACCAGGTTGTACGGTGATGTAAAGTTATTTTAATGCACTAAGACAACAGAAAACAACCTAGACTTACTCCAAGTCTTTGTATTTCTCATTCCAGCAAATCTGACATATATGAAATCATTATGAACCCACTTGATGAGTAAAAAAAGCTTCTGTCTAGAGAAATACAAATACTTTTGTCAGCCCCACATTCTGGTAAAAAGTCATTCAGTCCTCATATAATACCTTAGACAAAAGGACTTGATGAAAGTCTAAAAACAACCATATATTGCAGTAAAAAAAATGAAAAAAAAATAATTAAAAAATTCAAAGAAACCTATTGTTGTAAAGACAAAGTGCATAAATATCAATATTTGAATTTAAAATACTGATTATTGATAGCTTATATAAAAGTCGACAAAAATAGCTTGGCTAAGGAGTAAATATAACTGTAAAAATCTATTGTTGAACTTTTACATCTCGTTACTATCCACGAAAACATTGTGAGATTTGGTTTCATTTATTATAATTCTTTTGTCATCATGGTATGCTACAACTGAAACTGATTAAAAGCCTCTTTCATTTTAATTAATGAGCACAAATTTATTGATCTACTGACAGAGTGTATGTGTTATCTCCATTATTTCTTTGTATCAAAAGAAAAAATAAAATTGAAGTAGCAATTATTAATTTATGTTGTATTGATTTTTCTGATTTAAGCAAGAATCCCTTGCAAAAATTTCCTACTCCATCAATTTAGTTGATGGTAACTGTTCCTGATGGCAACTTTCTCTATGCCTAGGATTTCAAACTGGGCACCTAAGACGTGGGGGTGTGTGTGAAATCAACATGCAACTAAGACCCTTTGATAACAAACAACACTGTTTTGTATATTTCTTGTAAATTGTTATAACTTTCTTAGTTTTATATCACTGTTCAGCCTTTTTTTCTCTGGCATTAATCTATATGGCGGCCATATTGGATTTATATGCAAATTAGACCAAGTTCCACCAAATAAAATTTTACAAACATTTTTTACCTTGAAACTGGAACTATTTGGGAGGCAAAGGTGGTAATCTTGTTTTCTGTTGCAATTTGTTTGAGGTCAAGACCAATTATGACTGGACTATATGATGCACTTTCAAATTCACAAGCAACTCTTGAGTGGAGAAAAAGCTGTCCCATTCACTAGATCAATGTTACGAACCATTTCATTGGTCCATAAGGTCTATACTGTATGAACGATTTTGAATTTTGTCTTTCTGTCTTTGAACGTTAAAAGGGACACTTGTCAAGAACTTTATGTGTTCATTTGTTTTCATTTAGTTGGCAGTAATAATTGTTTTATTAAGCAGTTACCTATGTAACGCATATGTTAACGTGTTGATAGATGATGGAAAATAACAGCTGTTATATTATATCCCAAGGAAGGGAAGTCCAGATATTGTACAAAGTCTTTTGATAATTTTGATGATGGCAAAGGTTTAGAAAGTCAAAATAGCAGTGTAACTCAGTCTTATGCTGTGACCCAGGGAAATATTTCACAGTAGCTTTATATTTTCTGCAATCTGTAAGCCATAAGCTTGTAGAAATACAAAGTAAATAAAAGCAAAAAAGTAAAAATGCAAAAAAACATGAACCAGTACCACAAACTTAGTTGTAAAAGTCAACTGATAAAACTGTGATGCAAACTCTTGGTAAATTCCATTGGTTATAATGTACGCATATCAATAGTGGTGTTCAGTAATAGGGCATTGTAATAAAGCAGAAATAAAGGAAAACAATTTAACAGAAAATGTGAACATACACTTTGAACATAAGATTTCATACAACAGGAAAACTTCCCAAAGACATACACAAACAAATATCACGAAGGAAGACGCCGATATTGTATGGGGTTATAGCACAAGTATTATACCCTTAATCTTTATGAATGATATAGTTTTGTGTGTACCATCTTCTAGGATCAATGAGCATACTAAGTTCACATTTAAAGGGGAAAGTTTTCGACCCTGGATGAAAATCTCCTCAAATTACAAAGATCATACATTTGAAGTCTTTATATACAAATATCAGCAAACACCACATCTTACAAGGATATAGCATATCACCTGTGACAGCACTGATAAACTCTTCCTTCCAGACTAAAAGGGTATAAGTTCTCAAGGAATTTTGTTACTTGATACAGTTTTTTTACTGTTTTAAAGTACACAAACTTTGTTTAAATTTTTAACAGCAGATTCCCACATCAGTCCTTCTATACATGCAGTTGTTAATTATCTAAGATAGGTGTATATATTACATGTACTTGCCATGCAATATTAGTTTGCTTATTTTAGCATCACAATTGACAGAGGAATGAAGGTTTCTTCAAATGCTCTTTTGACACCTCGACTTTGGGCTTAAATGACAGAATACCAAAATACTGCCATCCATCTTGGGGTGCAAGTGAATACAAAAATTTTGAATGTTATTTTTCCTTTCTCCATCATTTCTGCATTTACTTTCATGGCACAAAAATTACCAGACCCTACTGTCAAAAGACATTTCTTATGATGCATAATACACATGTGCAGGTTACATAGTATCTGAGATATTACTAAAAAGTATGCATGGTGGCTTCAATGTGTACAAATGTATATATCCTGCTCTATATATACCCTATGTATATATATTTTTTTCTGATAGTGTGATATATACATACAACATCATACCTACAATAATGTAACACACCTCTAACAAGAAAAGGTTTATATACTGAGTCTATAATAAGTAAGTAAAAAAGAGGAACAGTAAGTAGAAAAGTGAGTTGGTATGTTTACCAGATACCAAAATTTATGCATCAAAAAGCGAAATTAGCACATCATGTTACTCATGCAATTATTATCGGGAGTTGAAAAGGGAATTAGAAAAATTTATGCATTAAAAGAATGTGCAGTGAATGCTTAAAGGTCACAGGAAAAGAAAACTAAAGTTTACTTATATTCTTCAGTACACAGAAGCATAAACATTAAAACCTATCACAAGCCTATTTATGTGTAGAACACTGCTGTGTGTGGTTTTTTCTCTCTTCCCAGTTCTCTTCAATTGATAAGTAAACAAACCTCTGCACTAGGTGGTTTCCGTGAGGCATTTCAGTGCCACGTAATAGTTACTAAACATTTCCCTCCAAATGTACACAGTTTGTATTAGCTGAGTCAACTTTCATACATGTGCTGTTGTTTATAAAATTGAAAATCTACAACAGTAAAGTGTTATAGTCATTGTCATAATTAGAATTTAATCACACTATATATTATAGTATCAGCTTTATAGTTTTACAAATGATAATCTGGCGCAATGGTTATGTGTTTTGCTTGGGGTTGTAACAAGGCTTGTGGAAGATTTTTTTTCTTTTACAAAGGATTTTGTATTATTATATGTTTTTATCAATTACATGTAGTGTGTGGGAAGTATATACATGAAGTTTTTGAGCTTATAATTAACTATCACTGATCAAGTGGTAAATTCAAATATGATTATCCTGAAGACTAATAATGGGATATAAGTACACACAAAACTGTTGAACTACATGTAATTTTATATCAAACTAGCAGAAAGAAGTGGTGGTAAAGATTTTAAAGATTTATAATAACTCACAGCCTCTAATTATTGATTTCTAGAGGATGATTTCACAGTTCAAGAGCTAGAGAGATAAGAGCTAGAGAGATAAGAAGCTAGCCCTGTTTTACACGAAAATAGCCATACCCATAGGTAGACCCCCCATCTGTATTTAAAAGACATTTCATATAAGCACTTACTGAGAGTATATTAACTGAGATGTATATAAAAAAAATGTCATTTTGAGGTAAATTATAGTAATCATGAATGTCTTAAAAATTTTCAAAATATATAAGCTACTCTAAATATATATAACAAGTGAACCACTAACCACTTTCCTGTATTATCATTGATTAAAACACTTTGGCTTTCACTGGAACTTTACTTTTCAATGGCTCATGTAAATATGGCTCTGTTTTATATTCCAAATTAACCTTTGTACATTTACTGTTTCTGTTAGAGTTAGAATTTTATCCATATGCCATGATTATTCATCAAATTTAGAAATACCTTATTTCTTCTACAAACAAAATCCCACAAGTTAAAAGTATGTCAACGAACTCCTCAAACTATGATATAAATGATGGATCCAAAGAGATATACCTAATGTTTATGAGTGTGTTTTAGATTAAATCTCAGATAATGCTGGAAAACTATCCAGCAGTACTCTCACCTTAAACTATAAATAGAGTCAATAGTATGAAACACAGGTCATCACAACAGACACTATACTAGAACATGCAATACAAAGCAAAATTAAAACAAAGTCAAAAGAATCCCAGTCAAAAGTACCAGAATGAAAATTAGGACTTATTTCATTATTTCTATTATAGCATTTTCAAAAAGAAGTAAATCATTTTACATTTGCAAATATAATTAGTGATTATGATATTAGCTTATTTTTATAGTAATGTAGATTAAAAATGTCAATTAAGTTGGAAGTGTTATATGTCTGGGACAAGCTTTGGGTGATTCTCTATATAAACACATAGTAAAGCATGGAGTGGAGATAAGTTTGTTTAGTAGCTCTGACGTCACTCAAAGTGTAGACACTCAGAGAGACTTTGGCCTGGATTGGCCTTGAGAAGCACATGTGCTTGTTCAACTAAACATTTACTGCTGTGATTGTTTGTGGTGTGTTTTATTACTTTTAAATAGATGTTTGGGATATGTTACCTCCCTACCAAAATGCCAATGGAAAAAAAAAATTCTTTTCCTTTGACCTTTAACTATTGAAAAAGCATAACACATAGTCAAACATTCATTATTGCATATGTATGTGAGTCACAGATAAAACTCTGCATTTCAGTGGTTTTATTGGCAATAAAACTCTTTTTTTAACAGGACTGCAATGTCTGTGTAATCTCATTACAATGCATAAAACATAATTTGTAGCTGACAAGGTAGCAATTGACAAGCCTTCCTGGTGTTTTCCATGACATTTCTTTTTGACAATGTGCAATGGATGTATTTAGGGAATTACTGGAGTGAAAAAGTGTAGTGATTTATGTGAGAAAATTTGTAAGATGGTGTAACAATAGTACATTTAGTAACAATGTTTCATTTTGCAAATTGTTTGCTGTAAATATTGGCACATTGAACCTCCAATAAACTTTTAAACAATAATCATTTGTGCACAATAGATTTCTTCTGGGAAATGGGTGTGGCTGCTGCCATTTTCCTATTCTTGCTCAATACTTCAAATTCGTATTGTATCAAAATGTACATGTATATTTGGTATTCATAAAGCATCCAAAATTCTTGGGAGATATTAGCTCAGACAATACTATGACCCACCATACTATGACAGTTTAAATGTAGCACATATTGACCTATCACCTCTTTCTTGATTGATTGTAGGCTTCCTGATGCCAAATAAGTGTACCGGAAATCATGTGCTGGGGTTCTTATGTAAAGGTCTGATTTGACCCTTGACTCCCGCTTCAAGGTGACACTTCTTGTAACCAAGGCCTTATATTTTCTTTATTAATGGTCTTAGGAGGTCAGAATGTGAATCAACAAATATAAAATCATGGACTTTAAACCTTTTAAAAAGGTTTGATTTGACCTTTGGCATGTCCTTGATCCTTCACATTTACTCCTGTTGCAAAAGTTCACCCAAAACTGGAGTACGAGCTGAATACAGAATCAGCTGACAACTCCAAAATGACTGCATTGTGGACTTTTCAGTAATATAGATTATTATTATTATTTGGTCACCCACAGGGGAGCAGTCACATGGTTTCTCCAGACAGTCCTGTCTTCCATCACTGTACGCAGCTCTGTTGTTGTAAGATTTCCCACATCCTTCCTGAACACCTCTACAAATTCCACTTTAAGTCTTCCTCTTCTTCTCAGATTTTGGTTGGGCTGCCACAGAACTAGGTCACTAGCAGGTAGTTCACGATGTCAGTGGCAGTGACCAGCAAGTTTCATTCTTCTTGCTGCTATTTTATTTCCAAGAAGTGGGAGTTCTTCATACACCTCAGCATTTGTCCTCCGTTCCCACCATTTGACATTAGTGGCTTTCCTGAGCATCTTGGTGTAAGTTCCATTCAACATACATTCTATCTTTGGACTTACTGTCCAACTCTTACAATAAGATATGCTGTTCACCTATTTCTAACTATTAGCTAAATGGGTAATAGGTACTCTGATAGTTATGGGGATATTCCACTGGAGCCGACTTGTTGCTATTTAGCTATTTTTTGAGGATCTGAAGCAGAGTTGGTTACTATCGGTTATAGTTTCCCGGTTTGTCATGGTGGATCGGCAAAATATCAAACATGTTTGATATTTCACTGACCCTCCATGACTCTGTATTTAGACCTTGGCTCCGCCCACCTGGAAACCATCCTGTCGTGGATCTCTATGGCTTGTTGGTCACACTTCCTTCTTGACCTACACTGTTACTGTCTTGTCTGGAAGAATGTCTGGAAGAACACTGTACTAAAAAGGAAACTGGCCTGTCATAAACATTACCAATCTGACTTGAACACTCTTCCAAGTCTTCAACCATATGTTTGGTAATATCGCAGTAGGAAATGCCAGGAACACAGCATGACAAGCTGCAAACAGAAACTGACAAGGGGCGGTTACATCATCAGACAAGTTGGGAACTCTGTAGGACAAGCCGGCTTCATTTACAGCTTGTCAGTTATGAAATCTATGAGTATATAACGTATCAGGTATCAGTTGTCCAAGAGCTTAATTTCAAATCTCACAGATTCTAAGGTACACCATCCAAATTGTAATGCATAAATCATAAGTTGTAAGACATAATAAGGTCAGCGGACTATTGATGTTTGACAGTAAGGACAAAGCAAGGAAGACATGGCTTTAGAAGAGGTTCACCAACAGTCACAAACTGTCTGTCAAAGTGTGCAAGACCTGGTTTGATTCACAAAGAACACATTAAAACAAGCTTACACAATCCAAATGCAGTCAGGTTTCAAAAGAAATGACAGAAATGCAGAACTGGATGCAGAATTTTACTTCTTGAAGATGCATGTCCTTGATAGAAGGAGCCAGTGCACCCGCTGCCTCAGCACACAACATCTAAACAGGTTCAACCTACATGGAGAGAATGGAGATCAGCATATGATCAGACTCCACAGTACAGCCTTTAGTTACAAGTCCCAGTGCAGTTTCCAGCCGTTTTTCGTCCAACCAGGTCATGGAACAGTTTGCACAGATGAAAACCATGCTGTTATTATTTTTCGGGCCAATGCAGGAGACAAAAAAGCCCTCTGCAACTACCTAGCATCTAAGGATAGAGACTTTCAAACATTCAGAAACAAAGCTGTGGAACTTCTAAACAGCATCCAAAGCAGAGCAGAGGAAAGGAGCCATCAGTCTCAGGAACCACAGCAACACTTTCTAGGAGCTTGCAACATTTATGGCACAAGCATTTTAACAGCCACAGCAACCAGCACCAGCTGCAAGGGAATACATCTTAACAATCCCAGAGACTCAGATACCAGCAAGCCAGGTCATCCAACCTGCTCAGTGGAGCAAAGTGACAACCAAAGGACAGCAGCAGCAACCCAAAGGGGAACTGACTTCCTTTGTAGTTGTTGATGATTAATAGGCTAGACCTTCAAGACTACTTACTTTTACACTGACCCCGACAAAGCACTTCAACCCACTCTTGTTGCTTCTGTTGCTTCATTACATTAACTGGGTTAAAGTTTTTCAAGATTCATAAGGGACTAGTGATTTGGTTTGAAATAGTTTTGAAACTTGTTGGAAATGGATTGGATTTTCTTTGGAAATTTAAGCAATACCAGCTTAAATAAAAGTTCTTGGAATAATTGGGTACATCTGAAAATGACTGACAGATACCAGCGTCTTCTGCCCCCAGCATAGCTCCCATCTCAGATCCTTTCCTCCTGCCCAGGCAATACCCCCACATGATTGAAGTAGTATTTCAGTAGTTCTTACTGATGTTTGGCCTCTCTTGAAGGATTCCTGTAGTTGTCCTTTGGCAAATACACCACCTATTCATTTTGTAGGGCCACTACATCATTTGCTGGGGTTGATGCCCTGTCTGCTCTAGCCTGGTGTGTTCTCAGCATGTTGTGCAACACCACATATATAAAAATAATGTCTCTGACAACCCCTAGCCTTTGTTCCATGGTGCCCAGTAGTACTTTGAATCTAATATTCCAAACACACTCTCCACCACACTCCTGCATCTGGAGATATATCCTGAAGTTTGCTATTCTTTCTATAATTGTGAGCTGTCTTCTGCTGTATGGTTTAACTAACCATGGCATTAGGGCAAAGGCATCATCACCAAGCAAGACGTAGTGCAAATTTGGCTCTCCCTCCTCCAATGGTTCAAGTGGCAAAACCCCCAAGGTGTCATCTTTGATCTTCTCAATTAAATGGCTTTTTAAAAAAAATTGTGCATCTGATGAGTAAGTGTGTCACACAAGCATCCCCTGTTTACATTAGAATACCAGAGTATCCATGTTTCCACAAATGGTTAATTATATTCTCAGTCATAAGTTGGGGATATACTGGTTTCACCTCCATAGCGTCACCGCCACCATACATTTTGACTTGTGTGCGCTATAACTCATAAATGGCTTTCACAGATTTCATTCAAACTTGACACACACATGCGTTTTCTGTCAAGATAGAAATCCTACTTTAAGGTGACCATGAAGTCGCAATAATAATGAAAATTTAACCATCTTAAGGTCCGAAATTTGACGTTTGACTTCTAAATGTCCTCTAGGTCATACATTTTTGGTTCGTCTGGCTTAAATTTTGCCTGGGAACACATTAATATACTCTTCTTACATACACCAAATATCAAGACTTTATGTTGAGATTAAAACCCATAAAGACACTACTTAAAGATTTTTTCTGCATTTTTCACATATTTTGTCCAGTAACTTAGAAATGGTAAGTCGAACAAGTAAGAAACTATGATATATATATAATTCCTATATAAAATCTGTGTCTGTGAAAAATTTAAATCCTATATCTTTAATTTTGAGGTCACTTTAAGGTTTTAAAATTCCCTCAAACACCCAATTTTCGGACTTTTCGCCTATTTTAAGCCCATAGTTGTCAACATATGTGACTGATAGAGCTGGAATCTCATCTGGGATTATATTAATATGTTTGAGAAACATCAAGGCTTTAAATAGACACTTAATTTGTGTATGAGGACCACAAACACCCACCAAATTGACCCTTTTTCGGCAATTTTCATATATTTTGTTTTGTAACTTGGAAATGGTAAGTCTGACACGCCTCAAACTCTGGAAAAAGTTGAAGTTTGTAGCTTTAATTTTAAGGTCACTTTAACGTCTCTCAAATGCCCACCGAGACCCAATTCATTGACATTTTGCCACTTTTAAGCCCCGTGGCTGTCATAATATGTGACTCATAGCGCTGAAACTTCATATGTGAACATATTAATATATTATTTTTACATTTGCCAAAATCCAAGGCTTTAAATCGACATTTAACCTATGTATGAGTACCATAAACAAACACCTGTGTGACCATTTTCAGTAATTTTTCAATTTTTCCAGGAACGTGGAACTGAGCTATTATTTATTTGGGTAAATCATATGCAAATGTAAGCATTTTAGAACGTACTGCCAACCATTTAAAGGAATTAATCTTATTGTTGCAGGAATATTCACCAAAACATTAAAAATGGTTTACAATAATTGTCAATCACATAAAATAGGTGCTACAAAAATACTAATTAAATAGGTGCTACAAAAATATTCATTAATTAAACAGAATTTGACCGATCAGTGTCGATTTTGAAAGTGCGTCCCGGCTACTTCTCATCTCTTATGATCTCTTACGGTTTTTCACTTATAGTTAGGATGGGGTACCTTAAAATTTGTCAGAGGAAGATAAAGTAAACAAAATTTATTCATAATGAGTAGTTCACACAACTCTATTCTGACCTCACAAGCCACATACGGGCCTTTTGCATATAACTCATCTGGAGTCAGTTGTGCCTTCATGTGTCTTGTAATCACTGTTTAAGATATGCTATTACTAACCGGGGTGTACTGCAGATATTTATTCTTGTTTTTTTTAATCATGAACCAGCTTCACCGTGTACTATGCAGGTCACATTTATGTTATGCAAAAATTCTTAATATCACATAAAACGACTATAAGTAGTGACCAAAAAGCATTTATTAAATACTGATAAAAGTTATGTGTATAACAATTACAATATCAATCCCAACACAGATTTTATTTGTTGGGGGTAATTCGGGGATGAAATGAAACAACATACAACAAGCACAGGTATAATCTATACCCCTAACTACACAGTTAAATGATCTTTTGGCACCTGTTGAAAATGACTTTTAGGGAAAAACACATATATTTTTACATTGTAATACAATCGAGTCATTTCTATGTTATCATAGCTTGGGGAGTCAAAAAAAAAGAGAAAAGCTTTGGTCATGGAGGCACAATGGTAATACACCCACCCCCTACCTCTGAGGTCTGCAGTTCGAACCCCGGACACTACGTGGGAAAGTTGGTAGTTTCTTACTTAAAATAGGCAGATTACATTACAGAACCATGACCAACTGTATGTACTGGTTCCCTCTGCCCATAAAACTATCCATCGTGATATGATCTATATAATGTTGACAGCGACGTTAAAACCCAAACAAATGAAAAAAAACTGTTAATTAACGTGCACCAATGGATTTGAACCTTTGCTTGGATTTCACCTTCACCTGACCTTGACAATACTGGCTTGATCTGGCTTGATAATTCAGCCATGGTAACTGTTTCAGAGTTTCTGATTGTGTTATATCTTTGTTTCTTTTTTATTGACTGACCTCACAAGGTCATCTATTGATCCTTAACTCTTTTGATTCATGATTTTACTTCACTTTTATGGGGCTTAGCAGATTATATTGTTGACTCTTTCGTGCACTGACACAGGATATGAGGGTTTTAATTTGAGTTCAACACTGATTGGGCCTCCGGTTGCTTCACAACACTGCAATTTGACCTTTGAGGTGAGAAGTATTGGAAAAATATATTTTACAAGTACTGACATGCAAGACTTTTGAAACAAAAGTAAAGTACTCCGGAATATCAAAGAGATTTCCAATTTTACAAGTGGATGCCTTGAGTATATATTTCACAAGAAAACAGACTGTTAACTGACACTAAAATATAGCAAATACTATTAAGTAAAAGTAAAAAAGTAAAAGTACTATTAAGTAAAAAAAAATCAACAAGCCAGGGCAAAGATATGTAATAAATGAATTCTATATAATAGATGACATATTTTTGTTTTGCTTTTTTTCCATCTACTGTTTCCCACCGTAAACAGGAAAACATCTTAACCTGGCACAAACAGAATTTAGAATGCAAATCTACAATTGACTGTCATCGCCATCCCTTGTTCATTTCTGAGAGTTTAAAATACCATATATAGTTAAATCAGATGTAGCTAAATCAAAGAAAAACAAAACTAGTTGATATCATAGATTAAATATTTCTTCGAAATTGGTGCATTAATTTGAAATTAAGAAAAACTATACAAAAGCGCTACCCCTTTAAAAGCACTGCAAAAGGTCAAATTGGTTTCATTTTTGGCCATTGTTCACCAAGTTGTTATCCTTAAGATCAGCAGAAAATAGTCCAAGCTATTGTGATAAACTTACATGGATTTACTTTGGCTAAATTTGTCACATAGTTAAAAATTGTTTTAAGTATGAAAGTTCTATATCTCACAAATGTAGCACATTTCATGGTGACACTTATTGTCAGCTAAGGCATATCGAGAAGGTTCTGTCCAAAGGATAACGCAATAATCGTCAGAAGTATTTGGTTCTCCACTGTGCCAAAGATCAGTAGCTATGGGATCACCACTGTTTCTCCAGATCCAGGTCTCATTACCAATATCACGGCCAGCTGTCCAGTATCCGTATGCTCCAGGGCATGGTTCTGTCCTGTTAGAGACAGCATCTAGTTCTTCCAAATCCTCAAAGGACACCAAATGACCGCCCAGAACAGAGCAAGACAAATCTGCATCCATCCACTTCTTCTTGGTTTGGAACATTTGATACTGGGATTCTTTCTTTGCAACATCATTGGGCTGTGTGTTCAGTGTTTTCTTTATTTCTTCAATGTCTTTGGACAGTTTTGACACAGATAGTGACATCTTAGCATATTGGGCCATGCAGGAATCATCATTGACTGAATAGCCATATTTCACTGTACTTTGTGGTGTTGTTAATCCAATTAACATAACTGTTAGTGAGAGACAGTGAGATATATCCATACTGGATGCGATTCCTGGTGTATTTCTGGTAAACAATATTTGAAAAAAATATATTTTCCAACCAACAAAGTTTTGGGTTACAAGATATTGTTTCCTTTTCACATGCACTTAAGTTCGTGAATCACCACAGAAGCTTGTTTCTCAAGAATTAATTTTCACAGTGAACTATCTGCTGTCGACAAATTAACAAAGTTTTCCACTCGCAACCCACTAGAGAAGATTTCTGAATGATCAGATCCAAATGTCTACTGAATCCCATGTGTTGGTCACGTGGTTCACAGTGAAGTGCAAATTTTGTCTGTAAGGTCCTGTTTCACTGTGTCGGGGGGGCCACAATTTTTCTCGTACCATTTTGTAACAATGGCAAACCTAAAAAACTTATTCAGTCCTCATATAAAACCTTCAACAGACTGACCAGAAGAAAGTCTGCTCTTATTGAGCATTTATTTCTCAAACATAGCACAATTTTTCATACAATTTTATCAAACACACATTTCATCCTGGGGAAAACAGGTCTCCAACATGATAGCCTGGAATTGCCATACAAATCCAAAATTCTAAATTTGAAATACACTATTCAGAATTCCAAACACCTCTTTAAGAGTCTTGTTGAGGTTATCATTTAATGTTAAATTGTTTAAAGTGTTGATGTATGAGATAGTCAACACATTAATTTATGACGCAGAAAGCACGGGAACACGCCTATGGCAGGGGATTTCCGAAATGTTAGAATTTCTTCTTTTTTTCCAGAATATAATTCTTATCTTTCCCTAAATTCACTTCTTCTTACCGATATAAAAATTTGCTAAAGCTCTCTTAATTATATTTGGCGTGATTGTGGACACAGAGACATTTGATGAAATGAAATCTGAATATTAGAAATCCCATGAAAAGGTTTGTGTTCCATGGGTTCTTCCTATTTTGCAGAATGAAATTACAATTAATATTTATGTCATATATTCGTTAAAAAGTCTGTCTACCATGTAATTTATTGGAATTTTCAAGAGATAAGTGTTTTTTGAATAAATTCTCTGCATCAGTATTAAGTTATTTGCTGTTCATATGCCTTTTATTATGCGTTTAACAGACATATATAACACATACTATTACAAGTGAATATTGAACAGTCTAAAAGTTATACTGGTAAAAACACTAGTAATACTAACATAAATGCCTTTATGAGTTCTTTATCCCTAAACAATTAAAAAAAGACCTTGACCAGTGTCCCATTATTGATTAGCTTGTATATTCTGTGTGTATTTTAAACGATTAAAACCGCGTAAACATATACACGAAAAACAGAATGTCACATATTATATATTGTGACCCCTCTAACCCCCCTTTATGAGTAATTAATCCCTCCAAAATGGACCCGAGTACTTTGCCCCTCCTTACATTTGAATTCATGCATTACCTCCACTGATTCTTCAGTTAAATCCAGGGTACAGTTGTAAAAAAGGGTTTATCACATAAAATATTCTGAAACATGGCCAACTAAAAAGCCACCCCTAATATTTACCAGAAGAACACGATACAGCCGTTCATTTAGGTTATTTCCTTTGGCTGTAAAGTGAACAAATTGAGCCAAACTTTTCACAACTCCCTATCAGCCACTAGGCACAAACCTTCTGGACCTCTCTTCCTTTCCACATAAAAATGAGTTCCTCTATTTTATCCTTATACCCCCTTTCACACTACAGGTAGTATACTCCACGGTATTAGGCATCATGCAATACGCCCCTGTCCTTCAACTATTGCCTGGCATCTGTGAACTTGTGAGACAGTGGCTAATCATCATATTGCTTGAAGTTTTGGGAGTGCTCAAATTTCTGCCTCTGAATGTGACATCAGTTACCGTAACTTACCGTCTCTTTTGAGCCCTATCACAGAATTCATGTGTGTTAGCCCCCCTCAGACCACTTATGTGATCTTCTACAGATTAATTTTTCATTTGATAACTGAAGGCATTGTCCTTGGTTCTTAAAAGGTTGTGACTTGTTCTTATTTCGGTAGCAAATGTTTATCTGATGGTTACCGAAGGTGAGTTGAGATTAATGGAGGTTGCTTCTCAGTGACCAATGTTTGTACTACTGTCATCCTACTGTTACTCACGGTTAGACACCGTGTCCCACTAGTGGCCATGCACGTCATACCTTATGGATACCCCAAATCTTGGCAGATATTAGGCATCCTGGGAGGCGGTTCCCCCTCTGAGTAAACCTTCTAACCATGGGGTATACTGACCATAGTGTAAATGGGGCATTAAACTCATAATCGTTTATTACCAAACTAAATCCACTTTTTCTCATTTACTTTGTTAATTAAGCACTATGATGGAGCAATGGCAATGTTATGTTTTAAACCTACCTTCACCAAGTGTTATAAATTCATGACTGTCTGTTTTTTTTTTCTTTTGTTAGTTGGATTGTGCAAATACTACTGGTCCACCTTGGATCCCTTTCGATGTTTAAAGTGATCCGGAGCACCGTCCAGATAAAAAAATTACATGTCCAGATATACTTATTATCACGATCCTTGGCAGAGCTCTGCGTTCTCCGAGTGTTCTTGTTTACACTATATACATGCACACAGAACTGCATACTGAGGTCAGAAGTTAAAACATTAATTAGTTTTGGCCTTACACATATATATCAATAAATATTTAATAAATAATGATTACAATAAGCCCTATTTCCCCTTTGTCATCATTTTCATTTGTCTTCGTCTCCCCATATTTAGATACAAGTCATTAAAAGTTTGTGACGTTGTATCATGTTAAATTGTTAGCTCTACTGCCGACCTCTAATTCAAATTTGCCTGGGTATTTCAAACTTTTAGTCAATATTATAGCATAGTTTCTGTACCACTTTTCTGTGTGGATAATGGTCCGGTATTGGCCACCATTTTGGATAATTATCATTTATAGTTACACTTAGCAATAGTAAAGACAACCTGTAATATTATATGATTTTGCTCCACTTTTATGGAGTCACATTTTGACTCATTTTTTTATTTTATGATGTTATTTGATAATAGTTTAAGAACACTTGCCTTAGGTGCCTTAACCCTCGTTATTTGTCCTTTGAAAAAAAATAAAAAACTACAATATTATGTCACTTAACTTTCAATATATTAAATTATTATGCCAATTATCCATTTAATTAAACCTACATAAAATAGATTCAAGAAATATTAAGTTATTTTACACAAGTGCTAACTTTCTTGATTCATGACAAAATGTATTGCAGTATATATGGGCATGGTGAAAATGACTGTAGGTGATACCAGACACTTTTTTGTTTGTCCTTAAATGTGGCTCTCAAACTGTGTCACCTGTAAATAAAGGTGTAAATATAAATAAACACTTTTGTTAAGAAGTGTACATACACAATACAAGATTACTGGCAAAATCATTCAATACAATTTCTTCTTTGTATACTCCAACTACAGATTTCTTTTCTATCAGCCATCTGACAAATGGTTAGATACACATCTGATACATTGGATGTGAACTCAGTTAGTAACGGTAAATTTAATTTAAGACATTATATTTCCAGCATGTACTGAGCACTTTTAACAGCCTCATAAAAATGTACTGGAATTGAAAATAGACCTTTGGGCATGAGTATGAAACTTGGCAATTTTTAAGTTATCCAGATTTAGTACATCCAAATTGTCGCTAGTATATTAATACCATTGTTTCAATGAATTAAGTGAGTATTTAACGATAGCTAAGTTACATTTATTACGTACTTACTGTTAATATTTAAAACAAGGTACCACCTTGAAAAGATAATATGGGCTATGTATATGACCCAAAATGAGTGCATTATGAAACGAGTATAAAGATATAAGTGTCCTCTTCCAGTCCAGTTGTCATAATTTTAAGAATACACCTAAAATCAACTGCTGCCAAACACATTTTATCCAGACTAAATAAAGTAAATGTGTGCAGGTTAATTAATTTGTCTTTACGAGATATTTCATTTATTTGTTATATTACATAGCATTATATTTTTCTGATGTCAAACTTTGCCCTTAAATGAAAGTTATTAATCTACAGTCATTGAAGAAGTATAATCCCGACAATGACAGCTAGTCAGTGAATACCTGTACAAGATAGAGTTAAGAATAAGTGTGAGATAAGTTAACAAGAGTACCCGGAGAGTGCATGCCTATACCAAGGCCAACAGATTCTTCATATAAATCCTGGACCCAGAATCTGGTTCTGGACAATTCCCAAAATTTAGTCAATTATGGTAGACTAAGGCCCAGCAACTGTGACAATTTCATACAAAGCATTTGCAGTATTTTTTTCTATTGTTGCTGACTTACAACATATACAATGTCACAATCACATCATCTATAGGTTGAGGTAATTAAGAGACAGTCCCAAAACAAGTGTAAATGCTTTTTATTTGTCACCTGGTTGACTTGTCACTTGGTTGCCTGGCACATGGTTGCCATTGTTGCTCATTGTTCTTCATGCCATTAGTCCACGTGTCGTTATCGTGTTTTCTATGTTCATGGAATTTGCCTGCCGGGTGTCGACTTGGGAGGTCGCGCATGGGACTGGATTACGCCAGACAGTGTCGGCTAGCTGACATGCTTCCACAGTTGCTGTTGTTGAGGTACCTTGCCTTTGGACATTTGACCTGGCTCTAAGCTGGGTTGTAAATTGACACCTTTGTAGGATAGGATGTCCTTGTTAGATTGTAATCGCCATATGACCTTGAACTGTGTATTTGACCTTGCTAGGGTCATGAGGAAGTTCTGAGGGGGGCCGGCCTGCCTGACTTGCTGTTTATAGTGTTATAATACTATGAAATTGTTACAGGGCCTTAAGTTTGTACATGATAGTTCACAGGAACTTGGATGTTATAATGTGCTCATTAACTGCTTACCAATGGAACTGTGTGTACAACCGTTTTCACTTGTGCTTCATCTATCACAGCTGGAACTGTGTAACTGGAACTCCATGTGATCTTATCTGATTTTAAACTTTAGTAACTTGTATGGAACTTGCATTGCCATGGAACATTTTTAGTGTTACAACTTGGAACTATGCCAGTGACTGTGTATATAAACAATAATCAACTGTGTGATCATAACACTTTGGGCTTGCCCCACTTTATGATTGACTCTAAATATAAGTAACTGTGACATTGTAACTATAACATACATGTGATATTATAATAACAGTTTATATATACAACAATTTACTAAAAATAATTTAAGTTGAATAAATATAGTGTATAATCCCAATGTTGGGTTATTTTTACTGTCTTGGGGGGCACCTGGGAAAGGGAGGTAATTAAGAGGCGTCCCCCAAACAAGTGTAAATTATAGTTATATACTAGAAAGTGCTCTCAGAGTGCAAACCTCCACCAAGTCAGTCAAGTATCCTCATATTGTAACTTCACCCAAATACTACAAACAGGATTGTTAAAAATTTGGATTTTTTTAAATTATTTTTTGTATCCAGAGTATGGTTTGGATAACTCCCCACATTCAATCAATTTTCCTTAATTAAGATTCTACCCACATAAAAATGTTAAAAAATATGCTCATTACAATTGCAGTAAACACAACTACATAGACAAACACAACCACAAACATAATCTCTTGGTGCAGGTAATACAGTCTTGTTCATATACTAGTAATAGTAATGTAGTTTTACATATCATATAAATAAAATGTCAAACTATATATGGATTAGAATAAAATGTTTTTATCTGATTTTATACTTTATTTTATTACAGTAAAACAATTGCAAAAACGTGTATGTTATGATCCGCACAAGGCCATAGATATGTATTTCATATCATAAAAGTTGTCAAACATTCATTAAAAATTTAACATATTTCTTCTCGAAAATTTAAGTAACCTTAAGTATTTATCCCCTTTATAATTCACACATTAAAATATACATTTTTCCTTTCCAACATACTAGCATGTTAATTGAAATCATATTTCATAAAGTTTTATAAGTAATCTTACATAAATGTAATTGAAATGCCTTATTGTACGGGGAATTTCAGATTCAAGAGAATGCAGTTGCAAGACAATACAGAAACTCTTTGTATCAACAATGAATTTTTGCTAGAACTTTACACAAAATGCAGTACATTTCCATCATCACACCAAAGCACAATAACTATGCAATGTATCATTAACAATGTCATAAAAAAGTACAGAGGGACACAGAGGGCAGAGACAAAGCCAGAATATAACCACCCACCGGCCCCATAACCACCCAGACCTTTTAACCTGTCGACTCACAGTGGTCACTATATGGAGTCCATTTTTGCACTAAACTTGATGTATAATACTCCTGTAAAATTGTCCTAAATTTATGTCAATACTTTAACAATAGCAATCTATTGATGTGCTTAAAATGAATCTTGGGTGGAGGGCAGATATGTATGCAGAATTACTAATCTTACTTCTGTAATTGTCTTATTGACGAACACTTGAACATAAAGTTTAGCTGATCTTTCTGTCCCATAGGTATTGCTTTTCGTCCCTTTCAGCAAAAAAAAATCTGTCTAGTTCACGACTGTTTTTATACTAATGACATTTTAAGATAGATAATTGAAATTAAGATTCTTTTCAGTAATGTTGTGATAAAGATTAGAAATATTCAATACTCTGGTCTTTTCTCTCCTTTATTAACTTCTCAAAACCCTCTTACTCCCCATCAAAAGAAATATATGGATGGGCACAGGAAAGATAGTTATCCTTTTGTTGCTACAGAATTTTAAATATAAAGACTGGACTATTTGAAAGGTTCATCCCAGGGTTTTGGGTCCGATTCAACTGCCAGATACACTATTTGAATCACCTGAGCTACTTAAACCATTTCACATCCAGCAAATATATATGACTATGCTGTTTCTGATAACTTGTAACTCATATAATAACATTGAGAAAAAAATAAGTTCACAGGATTATCCAGCAAATCTGGTACAAAAGTGTAGAGTAAATCGAACATATTGCTTCTGTTTAGGAAAAAGTTTTTCATGTGAGTGGAGTAACTTCTATTATTCTGCATTTGACAGTAGCTTTATGTGATACTCTGTGTAATAAGGCAACTTTTTGACATCGGTGACACAAAATTTGGCACATGATGGATGAACTACCTCCAGAAAATCAGGACCATTTACAGAATATGGTACAATATCACGGGGACTCCACAGAGACACATCTGAGTTATTGATTACAAACAAGGCCTTCATGCCTCTTCCTTGGACTGAAAACCCTCTGGCCTGGCTTTCAACCCTTGTACTTGAGGTGAATGGAAGCCAGTGAAAGTAACTACCACTTTGGTAAACTTTGGCCTGATCTGGTGGCAGCCTTAGACCACGAAAGGTTGTTGCTTGAATACGTTCTAGCTTGGTCCAGTGGAGCAGAACAGCTGTCAGAAAAAGAGAATACAAGGACAGTAATAGATCATCACTCACTGGAAACTCTGTTTCAGAAGCTCTTCTTAAAGCAGCATTCACTTGTTTGTACACCCGGTTGCAAGTGTAAATCCAAATCAATTTCTTTTTCAAATCATCAGCAGATGATGCTTCAGCCACACGATCAGCCACCATCTTGTCGAAGGGATAGAGACACTCCCTGATTGCACACTGTACATACTTCCAGTCCTTCTCTAAGAGCTTGTACATCTCTTTGGTCAGGTATAGAAAAGTGCTTTTCTCCAGCTTCAGACTATTCACAATATCATGCCTCAGGAAGGAAGAGGCCAAATCATAATAGGGAATACCATTTTCCAGAAAAGCTGATCCTTGATCTGTTGGCACAAGTGTCAGTTCTGTGTTTCTGGAATCTTTTTGGCTGTGGTGTACCAGCAACTCTTGACATGGACATCCTTCCTTTTTCGCCAATTGAAGAGGGGTCATGCCAGCCCAACCATGATTGTTGAGATCCCTCTTTGCCTTGATCTCAGTGTCGCATGTTGCAAAAAGCAGTAGCTTTTTCACAGCATCTTGGTTATTCTGAAACACTGCATGGTGTAATGCAGACCATGCTCTCTCCTGTGGAATTGCATTCATAATATAGGGTTTGGTCTCAAGGATCCTAAAAGTCTCATTCCACTTGCCATTCTTGGCACTGAGAACAAATGTTGCGGTGTCTTTGTGGTCTTCTGATATCCTTTCCTTTGTTGAAAGTGTATGTATGACCTATAAATAGAAAAAAATGTATTTCAGTGTCTTCACTGCAGCATTCCGTTTTTAACACAAGAATTTAAAGTGGCACTGGTAGACGTTTTCCTGTATACAAGAATCATTACTTGACTTGTTAAAATTGACAGATGCTGTTACCAGTGTAAAACTAATTTTGTGTCACGCCTTAGAATCTGCCTTGGTAGAGATTAAGTGCTACAAAAGTATAAAATGGAATAGTATGAAACTGATATCTATATCATTTAGGGAAGAAAGTCTAGACCAAACAACTCATACTCATAGTGTACATACACATGTATGCGGCTTACGACATCCGACGGCTGATTTGCGACAGCCATTTATGTTTGGTTGTTTACATGTATCCGACTCCAATTTCAAACATCCGACACCCGATTTGCGACAGTAATTTTTTTGATCTGGGAGGGAAAAAATCGGATGACAAGTGAATTTAGATGTACGTTTACAAAATATTGAGAAGGTTGGAAAAAATTTGCTGTCGCAAATCGGCCGTCGGATGTCGTCAGCCACATATATGTGTATGTACTCTAAATGGTGCAATACAAACACTGACAATAAAACATTTTTCACATCAGGTGTACATTAGGGCTCATTATCAATGAAGTATAAATAGGTTAATAAACTGATCATTATCATATACATTAATTTAGGAATCTATACTGCTTCCAGCCATAACTTGTCAAAACTTGGACACAAAAAAAAAAACAATTTTTGCTTGTTTTAAGTGTATTTCTTAAAATTAATATTTGCATTGACACATTAACACTTCAACTTCCTTATTTGGTATACAGACATGCGTTGGTGAGGGCAACACAGCACAATTATTATTAAATATTTTAACTTCCGGTTTGTGCCAAGATAAGGTTTGTGCCATGATATGGCACAAAGCAGTATACATTTAAGGCATAAACATTTGAATTAACTTATCATCTATATACATGTCTATGGTATTTGTCTGTCAATATTAAAAATAATACAATCTCAAACCTTTCTGTTTTCATTCAAAGCAGCAGCTGCCTTTTTCTTCTCCCATGGAATTCGTTTGATATTTGGTATATCTTCAGGCTCCAAAGGCTCAAACATAGGTTCAGTGGCTTAAAAGTACAAGAAAAAAGAATGAAGAATAATATATATGTGTATTAGTGAACTAAATGACACTGAAAGTTTAAAAGCCCTTATTGGTCTAGTGGTTAGCAAGTTTTGGCATGTCTACTCATGAAGACAAAGTACCCGTCTCAATTTTCAGACTAAATTTGAAATATAATAAAAACTGAAGATACCTTTATGGGTTCCACTCAAATTTTGCAGTTTTTTCGTGGAGTTCTGATTACATATCTTGCGTTTAAATTAATCTGATGTTGCTGTTATTATTGTAGCAGAAAACCTCTCTATTATACTAGTACTTGTGTACAATACCTTTTTGAAGGGTGATGTTCCAATCTTTGAGCTTCTCTAATGTCCTAAAAATACTCGGTTTTTGTGTGGTAGAGATATTTCCCAGAGCTACGTTCCACAGATTGGTAGAGTTACCATCTGCAAGTTCTAATCCATCGCTGCGTAAAAGTTGTCGGTTGAATGGTACATCCCAAGTAGCTTTAATTGTCTCTTTAATGGAGCGAAGAGGCTGCAAACTATCTGTTGTGATCTTCAACTCCTTCCCTTCATAGTGCACACAAATTTTTACCTGTACATAAAAGAATGGGACCCATTATCTACTAAGGTGACATTCCCCAATAGAAAGAGTTTTAAGTTAGCTGGAATTACCAAAATTACACTTGACACAACTTCCTTCTATTCATAAAGCATACATATATTATAGATCTAACTTGTATGATTCATTATAGGAAAATTACTAAAGTGACGTATGGGTTTATATTTGCCATAAGTAAAGATTATAAAAACATCCAATTATGCTACACTTTACAAAGACTGTCTTATATGAATTAGCTGCCACTTGGTTTGAATAGTTTGTAAAATCATTCCATATTTACCTAAATATGCAAAACATCAGCTGTAAAACTTGTCCATAATAATTCGAATTCCAACCAATTTTTATAGTGCTTAATCTCCACTAAAAGGAAAACTCTTAGTTCCAACAAGAACCACAAATTCCAATTTCAAAAATCCATAGATACAAAAAGGCCATCATGATGTATACAGGGGATTAAAGAAGAAGTTACATTGGACATGTCTTAAGAAAGAGAAAAAACGTAAGTTTCTTTCTAAAAGACATAATAAAAGAGCTGACATAGATGCCATCAGCCTATATAATTTAGACTGTAGGTCAATCAAAAGCAAACATGCAATTGAATTGTTTAACTGATTATAGTTTAGGATAGTTGATTTGAAGAAACCTGCAGGCCAGTGAAGCAGTTTTTTAAAACTGTGATGTTATTAGGCAGTTAATGTAATTTGTTGAGAACTGGAGAGTGATTGTGAGGTCCTCAGCAGCCTAGGGCGTTAGCAGGTTCATCATCTAATCACACCTCTGTGAGGGTTTGACTCCCACGAGTGACAACACTGAGGACTTGTCGTTATATGACCCTGGCTGTTGAACAGGAAGTAAAGTCCTAATTTTGAATCTGATTCAATTGTAGCATCACTGTGTTGAATATACTGGCGTTTGCAAGGCAGTCTTTATTATTATCTTCATCAGGAGGTTACGTTTTTGGATGAGTTTGTCTGTCTGTCTGTCTGTGAACACAAAACTTTATGAAACTTTTTATGTTTACAAAGCCCTTGTAATATAGAATAAATAATTAAATTTTGGAAAAACCCTATGAGTGCTTTCTAGCATTTCTTGATATGAAGTGCAAACAAAAAGACTGACAATATTCTATTGGCCCATTGTGAGTTTCTATTTATTTTATATTTGATATTTAAAAGTTTCCGCATATGAGTATATGTAAGACAGTAAAATTATCTGGATTGTTCTCAAAAGTAATAATGGACAGAAAAACAACAGTGTAAATTTGCGCCAAGTATGTAGACAAAAACGTCATTTCATTTCTGAAATCAATCAATATACTCACAGGTTGTTTTTCCTCCGTGCTCATTTTTATTCATATGGTGTCTAAAACACAACAAAAAGTAAACAAGCATTGCATACCTCAGTGTGTACAAACCTTAGCACAGGGGTACAGAACCAGATATTGTTAAATACTTCACCCAGAAAAAATGTGAAGCATCAATGTAGATTTGTCTGACATTCCAAGAGGACCAAGACTAAGGTGGACCCCACCAAGCAAATAGTCCAATGTGATTAATATTTTTTGAGTGCTGGAGCAGATATTTGAAAAAAACATTCCTTACAATTTACTGTTATCAATACAGAGTGCACCTGCTTTCAGAGGACTGAGCCAAGGGGTTATCTATACCTTCTGTAAAAACATGATCCAAATTGTGGTTACAATACGTTTGTCTTGCCATTCAGACAGAGAGGGCGAATGTCAAATTTAATGATTGGGGACTACACCTGTCTTATCTGGGTTTTTTTTAAATCTCAATCACATGTTTACCCATTTGTCTAGATACAGCCTTAACTGTTGTGCCAGTGACATAAACACCATACCTTATGTACTAGCCATGGTGTGATATACCTTACATTGGAAACATTCCAAATTTTTAGAAACACCCCATGGAGGAGTTCAACAATCTATGAGTACTTTCTAGTATTTCCTGACCACACTCCTAATGATTTCATGTACTGCCACAGTTGTTTCAGTCGAGTTTTCACACTGTGGCTTTCTCCCACTTTCTATGGGAAGTCTCATGGAAATTAACTTGTTTAAAATTTCCACCTTCCATAGATGGTATTGAGCTCTCTAGGGTAACTGCAAGGTGCCCTATGATTTCTTTAGTTCTTCCAGTGCACGTCAGGGCCACGGGTGGGCCAGTAGTAACACACTCGCCTCCTACCTCTGAGGTCAGTGGCTCAAACCCCGGTCCTTATGTGGGAAAGACGGATGGTCGGCAGTTTTCAGTGCAGAACCTTGACCAACTGTATGTACTGGTTTCCTCAGCCCACAAGACTACCCGTAGAGATCTGACCTGTACAGTGTTTAAAATGACATAAAACCCCCAAATAAATCCAGTGCATGTCTTCTGAGCTTTGTAGTCTGTTTTTTCTGCATCTCCGAAGAATATAATTACATGGCATAAAGTTGCTGTCTCTTCACAAAATCTTTACAGAATGTTTTCTGTGTCATTTCCGTAGCATTCCTGTGTCAACCTGTGACACCCATGTGTCCTCCCAAATTGCCATTCCATTTTGTGACCAAACTATAGCTAGCGGCCTAAGTTTAACATGCGATACAACATTCTACCTCTATTTTCCCCTGTCTTCTGTAACTTCCAAAACTAATAGTGTGACTTGAATATTAGAGTTGACTATTGCAAAATATAAAGAATTTCACAATGCCTTTAACAACACAGATTGTTGGTGACAGTCATCACACAGTCTGGTAGTTGTTTAGGTTGTCTGTGGAGTTATAGTAGTTTTTATAGCAAATTAAAGTTTACAGTAACTTTTTCACAAGGAAGTCTAGAAATGCCAAGCTACTTCAGAAAAGGCATATTTACATATTTACAAAGAATAATTTAAAAAGGATAGGATTTTTGTCCAGTCTCAAGTCTTTTTGATGTAAAGAAGCAATAAACATGTTCATTAATATTTTTAAGGATCCCATATTATTTATGTGATAAAATTCATGACAAATTTTATAAGATATATTAAAATGAAAAAATAGAAAATTTGCAAGTTATATTTTAATGTTACATGTTACTGTTTCTCTGTTGCTATGCAGTCAGATTTTATTAATTATTTGTACTTTACCTGAATCCAAAAAAATACAAATATAAGTACATGAGATGTGACAATATGTGAGACTTCTACAAAAGTATTTGAGACAATAATGTTAAATCTCAGAACAGAGTTACTTTCAATTTTTGTTACTTTAGACTATTGAATATTACTTATGTTACTTTAGAGTATTGAATATTCCTATTTTTCCAATATTTGATATAATAGATATAATATGTAATCAGCTATAAATGTACTGTACTTACTTTCACTTTATTTCACAGTTAGCCAGAGTGAGATTTTAAAGAGACTTTATTCCAGGGTATAATGGCAAATGTATATTTCCTGCCACTTTGCGTTTAAAATTTTGCTTAATGTTACATAAAATAATCCTACTACTATAGTTTCAAGAAGTAAAATGGCAGGCTTTTAGGACAGCAGGAAAACATAAAACAGTGAGGATTACATAGATAAGTGACACAGTTTAAACACTTGAGACATTCAAGTATATGGCACTGCATTTTATGAGATTTCTGTCTATTGTTGTTATTATATTGACATGTTTTACATAATTTACCTCAAGAGAAACTAACCAAATACAAAGATCAATACCTCTATACTAAAACGTGTGCTACACTCTTTCATTTTGGCCATTAACAAACCTAGCATAACAGCATTAAAAAATTCAGGTCTGCAAATAAGGATGAATAGGATCTTGTGTACAATAGCTTTGACATGAACATATTTATCTTAGCATTTTCTCTCCAAGCAGGGCTACTGTATATATTGCTACAGTAACTTGGTGTAACTATTTACTTAATATCAAATCTATTACCATGTATCAGTCATATTGTGACAAGACTACCCTTTAAGTGATTATCCCAGTCACTCTATGTATCTGTCCATAGCTGGCCCAAAATTTCGACAGTTATCTATCCATGTACTTATCAAGCCCATTGTTGCTTAACTTCAATGGTCAGATAGGAACTGGTCAAGGTACACCAGACAGTCAGATATGCTTTAACTAAGCAGTTGCACTTTGTACATTGCTACAACCCTGTTTAGACTATTGAACTTTTAATGTGGAAAGACAGGACACCAGTCAACAGTCAGTTTCTTTCCAGATTTAATTGTGCCCTACTCAAATGTGGATATCTTTATGCAGTGGACTCGTTCATCCAAATAACTGTGAAAGCCCCGTTAATACCTGAAAATCAATACGTGAATAGATTTGCCTGCAGATATTTCATTAAGCATCTAAATCAATGTGATCACAGACAAGGCTGTTTATTTAGTATTTGTCTGTGTTGTGCTTGTCTGAAATTCCTATAAGTCTGACTTTAATCAAAAAGAAAGTGAAAGTATCATAGTGATATTGTGATAGAGTGATTCTCTTAATTTAATCCAATATGGAGAAACAAGGTAAATTAATTGCAAAAAAAAGAACTTTAAAAGAGGAAGAATGTATGTTGTATTGGCATATAAATTACCTAGATTTAGTATTTGGTATGTAATACATTCTCAGGGGCCACGGCGGCAGAGTGGTAACACTCTCACCTCCCACCTCTGAGGCCGGGTTTCAGTCCCTGTCATGGCCTCAAGTGGGAAAGCTGGTAGTTGCTTGTCGTTGGTTGGCAGTTCACAGTACAGAACCCTGATGAACTGTATGTACTGGTTTCCTTTGCCCCTCCAACTAGCCGTTGTGATATGACCTGTACAGTGTTGAAAGCAACGTAAAACCCCAAATAAATAAATAAATAAAAAGTAATACATTCTCTGATAGTTGTATTCTGCTAACTTTTTCTGCCCGGAAACAGAAATAATTGTTTGGTTAACAACAGGGAATCATTAACGTTTGTAAAACAGATACCTACGCAGTTGACGAATATGTGTCTCTGTGCATTTCGTGGGAGTACTTAATGGCGAAACAAATGTTTCCTGTTCCAATCTACGAACATGATTGTAGGATGTAATCCCAAAAATAAATTTTACAAAGGTTAAAACGACCCATTAATAAACATAATAAAAATTTTACAATAGAAATAAACTACTTAATCTTCACTTGCCAAGGGGTAGACTGTCATAAGTGGTGTCAGGACATCACGGCTGTCAGTGCTGTGCCACCTTAAGTATACAATGGTATTCCATCATTAGTTCTGGGAGCTCTTGGTCTCCCTGACAGTCCCTGTCAGAACAAACGGACTGAAAATTTTGCTCCTAACCACCCGTAGATACTTGTGTATTTGCTTCATTGCCAAACAGTATGGGCACGCCTAGTTTTACTGCAGTTTTACCTATTTTATTGTGACCTTTCATTTTTACGGTTCTCAGGATGATTGTTTTGCATGGGTTTTTTGGGTGTACAGGGGGAATTGATGTATATGTAAATGTCAAAATGTATTATCAGTAATCATCTATTTGTCACTCTCACTGATTGATAATTTTTGCATATAACCTCGTCTTGTGTAATCTGGATGTGAGTGTGATTCTAATAATGACAAGTACTAATACCTAAATTATGTGTGTTTCTGTATACCAGTTACTCAATGGTTAACCTCATTTAACACTTTGTATTATCTAATCTAATCTACTGAACTCAGTGCCCTAATTAAGAAAATACAGTCGAGGGCAATCTCTGCTAAGGTGTTGAACAACTTTTGTAGATGACGCTTTGTAATTTATTCGTACAACCTCGTATAGTGGTTCAAATATATTCACCTGACATAACATTTTATCAACTTAAATATCTACTCTAACATCACAAAATAGACGCCATGTTTTATTATTAGATGTAACATGTACGGTAGGAAAATGAACAGAGTGACGCATTTCTCTCATAAGAGAATGAAAAAAAGTAAACTCCACCCCACCCCCTCCGCGAGAGACAGATTTGAGTACAAACAAATGGTTTTTATAAGTTTATTTAAACACTATTCATTACACCAAGCACATGTATATAAATACATAGTATTTGTATATTATTTATTATCTGGTTTAACATTTTTAAAGAAACAGAAGATGGATGAGCTGATTTACTGAAGTCAAACAAGAAAGAAGTGTACAACATACTGAAAAATGTACTACAAATGATACATTATTTCTCTTCATGAGTGATATCTCCTTTAGTGCATGAATAATGAAAGATATTTCCATGTTCATCATTTCGTATGACCAAGAAATAAAATTAATTTATTATTTATATATATTCAAAGAACATTTCTGCATGAATTGTAATGCAGTGAAAACGAGCAGAAGCTGTGTAAAATTACCTTTCTAGTGAAACATATTGTATTTTAAAGGTTACATTGTTTCTGGAGTTATTAACGAAAGGAAGCCACTTGTTGAAAAAATTGAAAACGAGAAGAAGCTCTATAAAATTACCTTTGTAGTGAAGCATATAGCGTTTTTATAGGTTACACTAACTAAAATAAGCCACTAATTAACAAATTTGTAATAATTTAGGGATACCGGCGGTTACAGAAACTTCAGTTTTTATAAGCAGTTTAAATACACTTCACTAATGGTATACAGAACAGCTTTGTACGTGGAAATATCCACAAAATATGAACCATACACTAAAAAAAATATTTTAAGGCCACCTGCTAGGAGGTCTCCGTTCTTATTTTTTTTTCATCTGAGGTGACCATAAATTACAATTTGCTATTTACAATTTACTATTGTTCAAAGTAGATTTTAATTTAGAACTTGCTAAGTTATTTCTCATGCCCAATTTAAAATTTTACATTAAGGGTAAGTTATATTGAATTTAAGGTAACCATAAAGCTTATAACATGTTATCTTTTGGTCAAACTTTTAATCTTGGTTAAGGTCAATGTGTTAATAATTATGATGCCTTTCTAACATTGTTTTAGATAAACTTGTGTATTGGGAGAATTTGTGTAGATATAGATCTACACCCAACACCCAATCAATTTGGTTGTAATCAATTTGTTTCTAGATCTCACAAATGTAGCAGAGTGTGTCCTCACAATGCAAGTCAGCAATTCGATATGGAGAAACACCTGTCCAAAGGTGCCCACAGAGAGCTTGATTATTTGGTTGTGAAGCATGCCAAAGATCATCCTTGATGGGATGACCACTGTCTCTCCAGATCCAGTTGTTATTGCCAATGTCACGGCCAGCGGTCCAGAACCCTCTTACATCAGAGCATGGTTGTGTGATCATATCAGATACAGCATCTAGTTCTGCTAAATCTGCAAAAGATACAAGGTGACCTCCCAAAAGAGAGCAAGACAAATCAGCATCTATCCAACTCTTCTTGGTGTAGAACATTTGATACTGAGATTCATTCTTTGCAGCAACATCAGGGGAATATGTTGCGAGCTTTTTCTTTATTCCTGCCATGTCTTCCACCAGTTTTGACAGAGAATGTGACATCGCAGAATATTGGGCCAGACAGGAATCACCAACTGTATGGCCATATTTCACTGTAGTTTGTGTTTTTATTAATCCAGTTGACATAACTATGAATGACAAATAGACACACAGATCCATGTTGCATGCAGTTTTCATTTATTTATATTTAACAATATTAAAAAAAATGTTTTCCAACCGAACAAATTTTGGAATAAAAAAGATATTATAATTAGCTTACTTTTTGTCAGTTAAATAATAATGATTTCAAACTTTCCACATTCTGGTGTGGTCTTGATATCAAGGATATTCGAGCTAGATTTACATCCCCTTTCTATGTGCCTTGCTAATGGAAAAAAATAATAATTGCACAAGGAAGTTTATTGACCTAATAAGTATCATATGAAATAAAATATTCTACCTCTATTTTCCCTGGCTTCTGTAACTGCCAAAACTCGTGCTTATAGTATGACTGGAATATCAGAGTTGACTGTTGAAACTGCATAGAAATTCAAGATGTCTTTAACAACACATATTATTGGTGACAGTCATAACACAATCTGTCATACACATAATTTCTTGAATTTGAGCATTTCGGTTAATGGAAGTCTACTTCAGGACAAAACAAACATAGCAATTTCAACTTCTATATCCTGTTTACAAAGTTTACAAATACTCCCCAAGTCCTTCTAACATATCTGTCCTGTTTAATTTCAAGTGACAGAGGTCCACTTCTCAACCGACAAAAAATGGAATGTTCACCTTACAAGTATGTTTTTATGTAATCTTTAAGGGGCTACGGTGGCAGAGTGGTAACACTCCTGCCTCCCACCTCTGAGGCTGGGGTTCGGTTCCCAGCACGGCCTCAAGTGGGAAAGATGGTAGCTGCTTGCTGTTGGTCGGCAGTTTACAGTACACAACCCTAGCGAACTATATGTACTGGTTTCCTCTGCCCTTCCAACTACCCGTCGTGATATGACCTGTACAGTGTTGAAAGCGACGTAAAACCCCAAATAAATAAATAAATGTAATATTTACGCATTCTATTTGTTCTTTGAAAAATGAAATTGAGTGTAATTTGGGTTTAGATGGTAGTTTTAACTGCAAGTACAATACACTTCCAATATTTTAAAAGCATTCATTGAGTGCTTATGTTAAGCCTCATCATAGGACAGCATCACCATTATTGAATATCATTGAAAATGGGACCTCTGAAAATCTTATTTTGAATCTAGAGTAATTTGGCTTTTTATGTTCCTTTCAAAACTTTATAGGTCATATCACAATTAGTAGTTTTGTGGGCAGAGGAAAACAGTACATACATTTGATGTAGGTTCTGTACTGTGAAATGTCAACCATCGGTAAGCAACTACCAACTTTCACGCATGGGGACTGGGGTTTGATACGCACAAGAAAATTTCATGAAGATGTGTTCATTACTTTCCGAGTAATTATGAACACAGGCCGACTAACAGACAAATACAACAAAAACATAACCTCTTGGCAGAGTTAGTAACATTGGATGAAATGCTTACCAAGCAACAATGTTTAAAGATAAATAATAATTACCAAATAAGAATGAGTCAAACACAGAAGAACATACATTTCAGGAACTGTATTTTAATGTTTTTTATCTTACAGATCGGGTAAAAAATTTTTCCGCTGCATCACAATGGACAACTAGTGTTACAGATTTGCTAACAAGTACCAATTTTGGTTAACATTTGATAAATTACGTAAGCTACAAATATCATATATGCAGTATGAGAAAATGTATTTTGCAGAAGTTTTACTCATTTTTCTGCATTATAAGAACAAGTACATAAGTTATACATCACAACAAGAATGCATCGTTTTTTACAAAACAAAAGAACAATGTCTCATATTCTACATTAAAGGAAAGCGACAGCATATTCTACATTTTTAGCACAAGAAAAGATATTTATTTTGCAAGTACTTGAGTTCTATATCTCACAAATGTAGCACATGGTCCTCTCACAAAAATAGTCAGCAAGGCGATATGGAGAAACTTCTGTCCAAAGGTGCGCACAGCCAGGTTGATCGTTTGGTTGGTTAATTTGCCAAAGTTCAGCCTTGATGGGATCACCACTGTTCCTCCAGATCCAGTTGCTATTGCCAATGTCACGGCCAGCTGTCCAAAATCCATATTTTTCAGAGCATGGTTCTGTGATCATATTAGAGACAGCACCTATTTCTCCCAAATCCTCAAAGGACACCAGGTGACCACCCAGAAGAAAGCAAGACAAATCAGCATCTATCCAACTCTTCTTGGTGTAGAACATTTGGTATTGGGATTCATTCTTTGCTGTTATCAGTGTTTCCTTTAATTCTTCAACGTCTTCCACTATTTTTGACAAAGAAAGTGACATCTCAGAATACTGAGCAATGCAGGAACCGTCATTGATTGCATCACCATATCTCACTGTAAGTTGTGATTTTGTCAATCCAGATAACATCATCATCAGTGTCAGGTAGCGAGATATATGCATTCTGGATGTACTTTGATTTCTTGCTATTTAACAATACATGACAAAAATACAAATTTTCCAAAGAAGAATAATGTGGTTTTTATCAACGAGTACCTTGGTATATATCAGTTAAAAACAAATGTTTCAAACTTTCCACACTCTACTGTCTTTATATATCAAAGATAATATAAATAAATATATATTTCCTTTCTATGTGCATTACCAAAGGAAGGATTAATCCACAATCAATAATCAGCAAATATTAATAATCTTTTTCTAAGGCTCTAACATAGTTGACAGCATTAAATTTATTTATTTTATTTTACCACTTTTAAAATTAACAGATTTTTACAAGTAATATGATAATGGATAATTTTACAAATTCAGTGTGTAACAGTTGGTTAGGTGCCTTACCTCTGTATCACACTTTGATCTAATATAAATTAAATCATGAGATCGTATTCTATTTTGAAACCGACATGCTGATTTCTGTAAATATCTAAAACAGATACAATCCGGTGATTATATTTGTTTTAAAAAAAGATAACTACAAACTCTGTTGACATTAAATCATCTCATGCATTTTACCGTGATACTCAGTGAGCACCAATCTCTGTCATAATACCGGTAGGTGTGAGGGTTGCTGAAAGAATTTCCAACTACATCCTTGGCTTTTGAAAATGACAAAAAGTCTAAAAGTGACAATACTGAAACTAGCTTTTTGGTGCCTTAGTTACAGAGTACCAGCTTGTATACAATCACTACTACCAGCTTGAGTCATGATTAATTCATTTATAATTGAGCCTGGAGAAGTATTATCCTCCTAAGTTGGAGGATGTGAGTCCTGTGGAAAACGTCTACCGTAGGACTGGGTTGACACAGTTAAGAATTTCAATTGGCATTTTTGAATTTTGACTTCTCATTGCCCCAAGTTATCAGAAGTGTAATAATAAGGCTATATGGGGATAATATATATTTATTAACAATAAAACACATAAACTATGTTGTATTTACAGTTACAGAATGACAATAACATTTAATTCAAATTCACATTGAGGCCACCAGATGAGCCAAATCAGACAAGTAAGGGGGGGCCTTAGTCGTGTAACCAGACTAAGGTGACCCTAAAGTTTTG
The DNA here is from genome assembly GCA_964017235.1 of Sabellastarte sp. h YS-2021. Lineage (NCBI taxonomy): Eukaryota > Metazoa > Annelida > Polychaeta > Sabellida > Sabellidae > Sabellastarte > Sabellastarte sp. h YS-2021. The sequence continues at coordinate 13,492,655 of OZ024937.1, forward strand.
AAATTTCGATTTACATTGGTGGCCTCACAAACTTAATGTTACCATATATTAAGGACAGTAATTAAGAACATAAGGTGAATAACCTTTTTTATCTTTGAGTTTTAGTTAAGGAGACCACCTTTAATAAGGCCATTTACAGTAGGGTAAGGTCACCTTAGCCCAGAAGCCGGACTAAGGTGACCCCAAAGGGAATTTTTAGAATTTTTGATTTAGAGTAAGGTGGGCTCAAACCACTGAAGGTTACGGTTATTTAAGCACAGTAATTCTAAGTATAATATGAGTGTAATAAGGGAGATCAAGCAATTTACGTAGTAAACTTAAGTTTTGAAAATATCTGTGGAGTTGGTTCTTTATGTGTACCAGACCCTAACCATAGTTAAAAACTACTAAGACAATGTAAAAGGATTTGACAGGCCAGAACCAATGCTTATACTGGCAGGCCAATTATAATGTACCAGGGCCCATAGAATGGCTTACAAAAGACAAGCTTAATATTAAGCCATGTCAGAACTACACACCGTTCTTATACACAAGCAAGCATGATTACGATTAGGCCCCTGATGAAGGTAATAAGGGCAATGATGTAACTAATTTTTTGACTGTAGTTACAATGGAAAAAGTAATTTTTATACACATACAGACCCCGTCTATTTATGACATGTGTGTGCATTATGACTGGCCAACACAAAGTACAAATAACACGGTAAAATATTTTAACCATTATTTAATGTTTGATGATATATAGGCACAGCCAATTTGTGAAGTTTAACAGCTAAACAAACAGATTTACTAAAGTTTAACATATATAACCACAGTGATTAAAAGTCGACCAACATCTGGGGGCTCATAAAATGACTTACAAAAGACAAGCCTACTGTTAAGCCCTGTTAGAAACTAAACACCATTCCTCTATACAAGTAAGCATGATTACAATTGGGCCCCTGATTAATGATAAATAGCAGACATGTAACTAAGTTTTTATGAGTACAGTTACAATTAAAACGTTTTATGATACATTAAACCCCATTTATGTACAACATGTGTGTGCATTATGACTGGCAACACAAAGTACTGTAAAACAGTGAAATATTTAATAATTATTTAATGTATAATCATGTGGGCAAAAGCCCATTGTAAAAACTTTTAACAGTTACACAAAAGATTTTACTAAGCATTTAAAACATATAACAACCATAATCAAACCACGAGTGTTATATAATTTAACTGTTATTTTAGTGGCCAGGAGATCCTGACTTTAACGCATAAATGGATATAAACTATTTACACAGACACTTTTAACCATTCTGAACTACCTGTGCAGTGATACGGTGTACCACTGATTAGATCTGTTTTACAGAAAATGACATTTAAAATATGTTTCATAATTAAAACACTAAGATAGAGACCTTAATTGTCAAAGTAGGCCCATAAGGGGCTGGTTCCAAAGACATTAATTGTTTGCAACCATCTGTGATAAGACATCATGTTTTAAAATATACAACATTTATCCCAACATATAGCATATACAATTTTTGTTACCATTAAAACACTAAGAAACCTAAAACATGAGAATGACCTTTGATAGGGAAGCAGACGACCTAGTTAACGTTATTCCTACTAACACAACTTTTAACAACTTTTTAACCCAACTACCCGACCTTCAATGAAGGCTGATACAGAAGAGAACATTTTGCAAAGAACAATTTTTTAAACCCCAACACCAATCACATGTATTCAAAACATCACTGGATAATCTACATAAAAATTTTTTTCTTTTTTTTTTTTTTTTTTTTTTTTTTTTTTTACACAAAACATTTTTACATGTGCAGCAGGAGGGGGAAGCAGCCGTCCTCCAGGAACGTGGTCAGCGACTGGTGAAATGATACTGAGGCGACAGGCTGGTTGAAAGAGCAGTAATGAAACTGCGACGCCCATGTAGGGCAAGTGACGCTGAGGATGACGCTGAAGGCTGGTACATGTAAGTGGATGCATATTGTAATAGACCAGTGTAATTGAAGAATGGTGCGTATACGTAGCCCGCGCCCCTGGTATAGGGGGGGGGGGAGGTGGAACTGACCCCTGGGCTGTCACACATCCCCATCAAAACACATTCAACGTCCAGCTACTGGGACTCGCTCCAGTAGGGATTTCACTGGATGTGGAGAGGCCAGAGGTCAGGAAGTGCACCACACAGGCATCCTCATATCTGAAAATAAACTGACAGCAGTAATGTGTTCAAGGTTACTGGGGTGGGTTTGAGGGCACAAAATTTTATATTTTCACAAACGTCTGCCCTGTCTGACTTCCCTATCAAAAGTGTTGAATTATTTAATTTTGGCGGTTAACCTAATGATGAGGGTCAAAGGTCAACCAATCATATTTTGACACATGTTAACAAGAAGAAACTTTTTTTATGTAAACTGGAGCAATGAGAGGTCTGTGACTTTAGTTCACAGACCCCCACATTGCCCCAAGTTATCAGAAGTGTAATAATAAGGCTATATGGGGATAATATATATTTATTAACAATAAAACACATAAACTATGTTGTATTTACAGTTACAGAATGACAATAACATTTAATTCAAATTCACATTGAGGCCACCAGATGAGCCAAATCAGACAAGTAAGGGGGGGCCTTAGTCGTGTAACCAGACTAAGGTGACCCTAAAGTTTTGAAATTTCGATTTACATTGGTGGCCTCACAAACTTAATGTTACCATATATTAAGGACAGTAATTAAGAACATAAGGTGAATAACCTTTTTTATCTTTGAGTTTTAGTTAAGGAGACCACCTTTAATAAGGCCATTTACAGTAGGGTAAGGTCACCTTAGCCCAGAAGCCGGACTAAGGTGACCCCAAAGGGAATTTTTAGAATTTTTGATTTAGAGTAAGGTGGGCTCAAACCACTGAAGGTTACGGTTATTTAAGCACAGTAATTCTAAGTATAATATGAGTGTAATAAGGGAGATCAAGCAATTTACGTAGTAAACTTAAGTTTTGAAAATATCTGTGGAGTTGGTTCTTTATGTGTACCAGACCCCAAACCCCAACTAGGAGGTAGGTGTAGATAGTAGTTCCTGGAATTTAAGGGCTACCTGATGGGAGGCATTATGATCAAGGGTGATATATCTCCAGACACAGTCAGACGTCCAGGTGCCATGGCTCATAATTTCTTGAATGTTAATGTTTGAGTTAAAGGCAAAGGTGGCACCTGAACGCCTGAAAGTGTGAAAAGTAATTTTGGAGTTGTGGAGGTTTAATCTCCTGAGTATGTCATTAAAGTGACGCCTAACTCTGGTGTCTGTAAGTGGGACCCATTGTGTCGACATTTTATACTGAAACAAAGGGGAATTGCTATGGCCCGGTGTAATAGCTAACAAATTTTTGATGGCGTTTACAGGACAAATGGGGTTTGAACCCAGTGATGGAATTTTTAAAACTTTTACCACATTTCTGGACTGCAATGTTTTTGACCATTTTATAAGTACATGCAGGCCAGGAGGGGCGAAAATGACATCTCCCCTGGCCAATTGCTGCAATGGTGAGTACAATTTTTGGGAATGAGGGACCAAGTTGGAAAGTCTAAGAAAAGAAAAGAAGGCCAGGGTATAAACTGCTTTGTAGATTTGGCCCATGTAAGTGGAATCACATAACCGAACTATCAGCTGTAGCGTTGGTATGTCAATTACATTTTTAAGCTGAACTTTAAAGGGTCTATGCATAACCATAGCTTTTTGAAAACATTTAATCCGTGAATCAGCAAAGGATGATGTTGAAAGTCCATATAGGGCTAGTGTGGTCTTGATACCTGATAAATGATTTGCCATAGCTGAGGATGAGAATCCAGAAAACTCCAAAAATTGAAGATAAGCCAATACAATCAGAGGCGAAATTTCTGACATTTGTATATTCATGAACACCAAAAAAGCTAGAAAAAGACGGAACATACTTTTGTAAGCCTGCTGTGTAGCGGGTCTGAAGGCCATATGAGTTTTCTGAATTGCTGAATGAACCAGGGAAGCCACTTGAGGTGGGGTACCTGAGGGCAAAAAGTTTAACTTTTAAATGGACCAATCAATTGTTAACACATCTGATGGTAATGTAATCCACACATGGTGTGGGATAATTTGATTTAATCTTATCATGGGATGTTTGGTGGTAGCCCATCTAGATAACAAATCTGCTACCATGTTGTCTTTTCCTGGGATATGCCTGACTACAATTTCTATATTATAAGTTGCTAGGAGCAGCTGAATGTTTCGGGCTATGGCTGCTAGTGTAAGATCTTTTGTTCTACCAGAATTTAGTACATACACTACTGCCTCGTTATCACATGCAATGGAAATTCGCTTGTGAAGCCACTGGCTTCCCCAAGTCCTGAGTGCTACCAATATATTTATCATCTCCAAATGAACAATTTGGAAGCCAAGGTAGCCAAGTGGAACCTCCATGGCATAAATTTGACTGCCCCATACTGCACCTAAACCTTGAAGGCTAGCATCCAGTTCAATCGCGCCATCCACCGGTTTTTGATCAAAAAATGTGACACCATTAAAAGTTGGCAAGAATTTTTGAAACCAATTGATGTCGCGCCTAGCTTCCACAGTTAATTTTTCTTGACCTTTGTCCTCCATGGCACGCAAAAATTCGAGCAATCTATTTAGGAAGAATCGTGAGGATCGCACACATTTACTGACATATAGCAAACTACCTAATAAGGATTGCAGTTGGCGTTTGGTACATGAATGTTTGTGGTTCCAGGACTTACATATGGTCATGATATCTTGTAATTTTTCGGAGGGTATAGCCAAAGTAAAATTTTTGGTGTCAATGAGGATACCTAGGCAATTCATACATGTAGTTGGTGATATTAACTTCTTTTTTGAGATTTCAAATCCTAGCCTAGGAAGAAGCAACCGCAAGGCGTCAAAAGAGGCGTCAATTCGGCTTGGCAGGTCAATCCCTAGTATGTCATCTATATAATTGATGACGTCATAGTTTTGGCGACGCATAATATGACGCACAGCGTCGCTGAGCCTCTGATACAGCGAACTCCCGTGCCGATACCCGAAGGGCAGGCAGGTGTCTAGGTACCAGTCTAAATGACGCAAGCCTAGGAGATCATAGTCCCTAGGGTCTATTTTAACGTGTCTAAATGCACGACTGATGTCTATCTTGTATAACATGCAACCTCTGCCTAAAACTTTTATTTGATTAGTGATGGTATCTATGGTTGGGAGTTTTAAGAGGAAGGGGGTACCCAAGTACCTATCCCTACCTATACCTGCATTAACAGATAGACCTTTGGGGAAACTCAGGTCAATAATGACCCTGCGGTGGGGGGCATTTGGTTTTTCCCTAGTCATAAATGGTGAGACATGTAGATTTTTTAATGGAGGTTCTTTGAAAGGGCCTAGGATGGCACCATAGCCTATTTCTTCTGATAAGTATGCCTCTACATCCTGTGGATAGGTTTTTGCTGAAGTGTGATTCTCCAAATGACTTCTTAAGGGACAATTTCGTTGAAAGTCTAAGGGAAACCCAAACCTAATGAGGGAACATAACTGATTATCCCAATAGTCTGTTAACAGACTGTCCCATACATCAGGGTTTAATTGTGATTTGACTGTGATTTGAGATTTCATAAAATTATAGTTCCCAGAGTTCTTGACCATGTTATGAAGAACAAGTGGATTACAGTGGGAGTACTTTGGGTGACATTTTTCAGGTACTTTCAAAGTGCCCAAGGGAATGAAACCGAATTTAAACTTATTCTGTTTATCCCATGCCTGTAGTGTTGGACAGCTAGGAAGTAGTTGTTTGTAGGTTGATACTTTGTTTTTGATCCTAAGAGGAAGATCATACTTAGTGTCAATGCCCTCGCCATGATTGACATCCGGTTCATTTATATCCATGGTGCAATCAGATTTGTGATGGCTAAGGGTTATGGGGAGGTCATTAGCTGTGGCAGAAGTTGTGGGCTTTTGTCACTTACTAGCTGTGATTCGTTTATGTTCTTTGACCTGGGAGGGACTGGAACATGTTGCTTCAACCAGATGACAAGTATCCTGCAAGGCAGTACCGACGTCAAAAGGCGGTTGTACGGCGGTATCGAAATGTTGAAGTAATGAAAACTTGTTGGAACAAGGAATTTCGAAAACTGGCCGACCTACCTTGACTTTGGGGCAACATTTCTCAGCCTTGACGTGGGCACCTTGAGGGGCCATATTAGAACCACCTTTTGACTGAAGTGTTTTGGCCAACCCTTTACTAGGGCGTACAGACCTGGAATTTATATTTTTGGTGTTTTTGCTTTGGTTTTGACCAGTGGCAGCTGACTTTTTTAAGACTTGAGCATAAGAGTAGCCCTTGAACTTGTAATAGTCAGCTCTCCAATTAGAGCTGCTACTTACAGCGGTAGTAGAGTGAAAAACTCTACTACTGTGAGAGTGGGAGTTGCTTGCCATACTTTTATTATAAGGCACTGCATTACTGCAGTGCCTTATTCGTTTTTTGCAGATTCATTTTTTTTCTTGGCATTTCTACAATCCCTAAATGGATGATTTAACTGTTTGCCACTGTTATTGCAAAAATTGCAAATATGTTTATACAGTTGGCCACCTGTTACATGATCTGTTTTGTGGGTACATTTGCCTGTTTGAAAGTACCTACATGGGACCCCTTGCATTTCCCCATTTTTCTTACCTTGTGCAATGGGAGGGTTGACTACCACTTTCTGAGCATGAGCTCTTCTCAGTCTGTCAATTTTCTCGGTCATTGACCAATCAACCTTGCCCTCCTCCATTTTACACAGGATGAGGGCATGTGCACCTTTTGCTGAGGCCCACCCGAAGTCTTGGGCATCCTCCATAATGTCGGACACATATTCTAACATTGAATTTCTAATTTTTACTTGTTTTTCCTCTCTGATTATGGCACACATACCTGAAATCCACTGGAAAATGGACAAACTGTCATATGTCGTTCTGTTTTTGGCAGTACCAGCCAGCACATAGTTTTGGGGCCATGGGACCTGTTGTTTAACAATTACCTGGTCCTTGCCTCCTCTTTGTGATTTGAACCTACCTTGTTCGTTAAGTGCCGCCAGTTCCAACAGTCTACTATCAACAGCTTGTTGAATATTCTTAGATCCCTTTAGGAACTTGGCACTGGGTATGATAGCGTCATCCTCAGCGTCACTTTCAGCAGAACTCAAGGTGGAGTTCAACACGCTGCCAGCCGACGACGTAACTCCCTGACCAGCAGCTGGCTGACCACCCTGTATCTGCTGCTCTGTCCTCTCAATTCTGGCCTCTATGGCTGACAACCTAGAACTTACAGAGGAAAGGGCGTTAATAATCTCCTGGTTGACGCCCTCATCCACCCCCTGCTGCTCCACCCCACTTACAGTGGCACTACTACTGTTTAATTTCCCCACCTGACATTTTTGACCTACAGGCCGTTTGTGTTGGCCTCCACAAGCCGAGCAACTAAACACTTTAGGCATATCTGCCAATTGCTGAGATACTGTACTTATGTGTGGTATTTTGTAACACAGAGGGTGGTTATGCAATATATATCATACAATACAATTAGCCTTTAACATACAACCCAACGCTAACTCCCGTAACACTATGACAGAATCTAATAAGCCATATAACCGTATAGGTAACGAGGTAGTTGACAAAATGTTTATATAATGAATTTACACTGTTAAAACATTAAAAACATCTATTTAAGAACCAAAGTATCAGTAAATACATAAACAGTTTATATATACTTAATATCACAGTGTATATTAACGAACCTGTCAATGTTTACCTATGCCATATACACGATCTAAAGTGCAAGGTATTATACAATACTATTCAATACACGTTAACCGTTACAATATGCAAACCATACAATACCAATGACCATCCATACATCATAGTACGACACACTGGTTGCCAACTACCACAAAATTTTATATTTTCACAAACGTCTGCCCTGTCTGACTTCCCTATCAAAAGTGTTGAATTATTTAATTTTGGCGGTTAACCTAATGATGAGGGTCAAAGGTCAACCAATCATATTTTGACACATGTTAACAAGAAGAAACTTTTTTATGTAAACTGGAGCAATGAGAGGTCTGTGACTTTAGTTCACAGACCCCCAAAACCACCAGATAATTCATCTTATGTACTGTCTAGAATTTCTAAACCATATAATTTGTTGTAACTCTTGTTCAGAACAAATCATGGAATGAGATTTTTTAAGCATAATTTGGTAGCTTTGTTAGTGTTCTCAATATATCAGTTTTGTGGGAACGGGTGGGTAGTGATTTTATTGATGGGTACCTGGGTACTCGCTCCGATGGACGATAATAGGTTATGCTACAATAATGCATATTACGATAATAGTGTTTTTTGCCTCACTTTTGGGGCATTCAAGACACTAAGACATGGAAGAAATGTTAATTAAAAAGACTTCTGTAGATTCAAAACATGGTTGTTTATTCCATAAAAATTTAGTCACATGACCTCAGTTAAACATTAACCATAGCTTGAATGTAGTTTCGGAACAACAACTTTAATTTTGTTCAGGTTGATAAGCAAATTGTATTGGTACAACGCCATCAAAATGTATAAAACATTGTACTTTTATTTTTTTAAGTAATACATAACACTATTTAGCCAAAATAAAAGACAAATATAATACTATAAATGGAGTATAAAGGTGAGCAAACAATATTGTTGTATGTTTTAATTGAATACTTTCCTTTTGAAGTGAATGTATGAAGTCTGGGACATGTCAGCCAACATGGGCATTATTGGAAGGACTTATGCTTAGATGAGAGGCACTTGTGTATGTGGTTTCAGATTAGGGGTAGTTATTCAGCAACGGGATACCTGTATATTGAGATACCTGTTGAGATCACTAATTGCAATTAATTCTGGTCAAGAATAGTTGATTAATTGATTCTATGGCCAAATTTTGCAATGAAATCCAATTTATCTTTATTTTTTACTGAATCCACTTAATAAAGATAAAATTGCAAGCAATGCAAGTTTATAAACTCTTAAAGTTGTGGCTACTCATTAACTGATATTATAGATCAAACATATCTCTTAACCTATGTGTGTTTAATTTCAAATTTGATTTTGTTGAACGCAGACAAATTATTCAATGGTGCTACACCTTGGGAAAAGTTATTATAAAAAATGTGAACTAATAAGTACCTCAAACACTAACTTTAGTGTACAAGATTTTTCTTTCACATCTCATTACCAAAGTGTAGTCTGGAGAAAACCAGACTTTTTAACACCATTCATGCTCAAGTAAGCGTGTGAAAAAGCTAAAAAAAAAGGCTTTTGTTAAACTACATATGCAATAATCTATTATAGTGTAAATATGTTAGTTGTGAATATATTATTAACTGTAAAATATATAAATTATTAATATCATGCATGCAGTTATTTTGCATTGCAAGTTTTTTTTCACTACTTGTTTGACATGTGAAAAAACTAGAATTTTGACAGGTAATGAATATCTTTTTGACATGGCATAAAATATTATGCACAATCCTTTCACGTCAGTAAAATCTGTTAATGTGTTAATTAATACAAATCATGTTTGAACTTCTTACACTCACCGTGTTCTTTTTTTTCTTTTCAAGGGTCAAATTAAGAGTTTTGGCCCCATTCAGAATCATATTGGGGCCAGTCCAAAGTATTCACCACTTTTATGAACAAAACCTGCTCTGAGGCTGTGATTACCACTTGGCCACTTTTATTCTGTTGTATCAAGTTCTTATTATTATTACAGTGTCCAAATGTTCCTATGTTACAAAACACCCTGCAATCATTTATGCTAGTATCAGAATTACTGTATAAGTAAACATTTTAGCCAGAAGAAAATATCACTAATTCTCAATTCGTTTTAGAAACCCAGTGAATTAATTTTCATTAATGGTTAGTTTCTCCTTAAGACATTAATACAGATTAAAATATCAAAACAAGACAATTTAATAGCAACATGTGTTTAATTTCAAACAACATTAATTGAAGTCTATCTTAATTGAAATATAGTTGTCAATGGAGATAGCACAATTTGATGAAAGCACACATAATCATTCGTTTCAGCAATCCATATATGATCCTGAAAGGAGAAAAAAAGTTAAAGGTCAAGGTCACTATGTCAAGTTCAAAGGTCAAATCTACATCACAACATGATGTGGCACACCTACATCCCCAAACCCATACCTCCATCACTCACTAAAAATTACAGTTTCCGAAATATAGACCAGACAAGATTTTAAATGTTAAAGTCACTTTGGCAATGTCACAGGTCAAATTTATGCCACACATGACGCTGTACACCTACACCTTCCAACCAATAGCCTCACAAAGTATCATTCCGGGATATGGCTCAGACAAGATTACAAAGGTCAAGGACACTATAGCAAATTAAACGTCAATTCAAGGTCACACCATGATTTTGCGTGCTTACACTCCCAACCAATGTTGCCACTAAGTATGAATTTTCTGCCCTCCAGCCCATCTAGCTGAACCACAGACCAGCCACCCAGCAAGACGCCATGGGTAAAAACCTAGTTACCACAGTCATACTAAAAAGACTCAATGGAAAATATATAGTATCAGTATCTTTTAAATATTGTAGTCAAAATGCTAGTACGAGTAATTTTTAAGAAATGTGTTTAGTGCAAATATAAGAATTATTAATAAGATAAACTCTGCTGCAATAATATTTATCATACTAGCAAGGTGAACAATGCACCTCCTAACTGTGCTTTAAAACTGACCTGGGACACGGTCTGTTATTACATACAGAGTTCAGTCGGTACAGTAACAGGCTGACAAAACAAGTGTAGAATGCTACTTTCAAATGAGGATTTTACTGACGCCGTGATGCCAGTCAAAAAACCAATTCCCGATTGTTTTGTTATACCACTCATTGCTAAATATCTGGTGAAATAAAATGTGGTTCCAGTAGTTTCAATGGCATCAAGTGTTTGCACGTGACCACTTCTCTGTCATCTGTATGGTTCTGGGATTCCAACTAAACACAACATACAGACAATATTGAAACATTGGCTTAAAATGGTCAAAGCTGGACTACTGCTGAAGGCCTAGTCGCACTACAGCTATTATATCCACTGGTAATAGACTAGTAGAAACAAGTTTTCAATGGTTAAACACAATAAAAGTACAGCAATGATGCAGTAATGATGCAATGAGGTCATGGCAAAGATACAGCTTTACTGGAGACATAGAAAGTGACAAAAATAGGACAGTATCCAGAAATGCTACAACACCATTCAGTTACAGGCATCCAGATTGACAGAGAGCTTCCAAAATTGAAATTTTGGATATTTCAAAATTTCTATGTGGCTCGGCATGGAAAGTATGGAATGCCAGGGTGTGCACAGTTTACCAACTGTCACCAGTGGCCTTCAGAAAGAAGCTCAAAACTTACCTCCACCATAGGCTTGCCCTTCAACCCTGTGTCTCCTTGGTATGACCTGGATAAGTCCTCCGATTAATGTTAACTGCCTTGGTTTATCTTCAGATGCGCCTTAGAGTCCATCAGTGATGGAGATTAAGCGCTATAAAAGTCCACATTAGATTAGATTTACCAACAGATGTATCTCAGTACACTGAGGAATGAGGCATTATACAAGATGCCTATAGATTATTACAGAGACTGGGTGCTGGGGGAAATACTGAGTGTAGTGTGATCAGGGCAAAAGGTTGTATCAGGGAATATTGTTGTCATGAGTTGGACACCCATAGCCAAAGAGATCGAATCTATCTACTGCTTTCAAGACACCTTATCTTTTCAATAAGGTAGAACTCAGTGTGCCAAATTAACAGAAGAAATTAAAAAAAAGAATAGTCAAGGGACGATTAAGATGGTAGACTTAGATGATATATCATTATTAAATATGAAGTCCTAATATGACGTCCACAAAACGTCCCAATATTATTCTTTAACTGTCATAACAAATGCAATCAGGTGGGTGCATAATCATTTTTAAATAAAGGCTAAATATTGAAAGAGTACATGTGTTTCTGGTTAAAATTAAAATATGCATGTCCTATGCATGTCATCAAATCTTTACTCTTATGCATGAAAGCAGCACTGTTTTCAAATATTTAATCTTTAACTTACAATATTGTTCTCAATGTTCGACCATACGTTTAAATCTTTACATACTTCAACAATACCATGACTTCACAAATTCAAAAACACAAAAATTCTAAATATATACATATTAAAATTATAAATGATAGATGAATTCCAAAATGATTGTAAATATATATGAAAATAGTGCATTTAAAAATTATAAGAATCGGGAGGCAATAGCTGCTTTGATGCATTTGTTATATTATTATCAACACAGTTGCTTTTCATTGTTAGAACATTACTTTTAGACCTAATCAGCTAAAGAGCTCTCAAACTTACAGGGATTTCAGGAAAACTGAACCTAAAGGTTAGGTTACCTTGACACCCTAGGACCTTTTCTTTTGAGGCAAGTAAAGGTGACCTCCTGTGTCGTGTATTCTAAACTTGAAGGTAACCTTAATTTTTTTTTTTTTTTTTTTTTTTTTGGGGGGGAGGTGCAGGACAGTATACACTTATTATAATACTGAGTATAATTCACCATGAAAATGATTTTGGTCTGACCTCTGTCTGAAGGATATTACCAAGTGAAAACATCTTAGTGTTAAGATGATAGTATGCTTCACAAACTTAGTCCCAATGTAACAGCACAGTGACAAGTGATCTCAAAAGTATGTAGAAATTCTTGATATGTGACCCTTTTTGGATATAAATATAGTAAGAAAAGCACTTATTTGTATGGTATTTATGTCCTACAGTTACAAATGTTGAGGGCTTATTTTGGTAGACTTTGAAAAGTCTCCTAATTTGAAAGACACATTTACAAATTGGGTGACAGCTACCTCACCTTTGAGCAAAAGTATAAATGGAGTATTAGATAATAAAACAAACCCATTCAAGCAGATTGAATCCTTTCAAGCACCAGCTCTAGTAAGGCTCGCCTTTCTAGAAATCACTTCTTTTGTTTTTTGGGTTTTTTTTTTGTTATTTTTAAGCGTGAGCTCTGGCAAGGCTCGGGTTTCTACAGATCACTTAATTTTTTTATTTATTATTATTTTTAAGCGCGAGTCTCGATAGAACTCGCGCTTCTACAGATCACTTTTTTTTGCCTCCGGACTTTGATGAAATTTCCCTGTCCATTCTGAACCTCCCTTTCTTGCTGTCCAGCTAAAAGGACACAAGACCATTTGGCTGTTCACCATACATATGTCCTTTTCACTCTGGACTTTAATGACATGGACAGCACTCCAATACATAATAGGACACATGTCCTTTCGGCTTTTGAACATACATTTGTCCTTTTGTCTTTGATGACATTGACAACACTGACTTTGCATTCTGAAATTCCCTCTCAGTCCCAAAGGTGAGATCCCAGGTCAAAGGTCAGATTTCAGCATTCACACAGTAAAAACACCTGCCATTGCGGATAAAAATTTTATTATTATTTAAAAATAACTTCTTTAGTACATTAATAATTTTAGTACACTACTGATTCTAACATTTACTATACCTACATAACCACACACAAGGGTGGCTTGATAAAATCTGACTTGTTTCATTGTTACTTAAAGTCAAGCCACCCTGCTGTTACATTAATGTTATTCACATGATATATTTGTTATGTTAAACACTGTATAAGGCGTTAATGTTAATCTATATAATTTGTATAACACAAAAGCACTATAAAATACATAAAATTTCTATTAAAACATTTATACACTTGTCAATCAGCTGTCAATACAACATATTTCCTGATAGATGGAGGTGAGCTAAGCACCTGCACTGTTCACCACCTGACACAAACAATCTTTTATTAACGTCCATACTTGAGAGTTCACTCTCTACAGCAATATGTTTAAATGTGATAATGGTGGTTTACACTCATAGGTGGAGGAATTCAGTGCTGAAGACTAGTATTATTCACTGTCATACACTTTGTACAAGTCACCAAACACCCAAGTAGTATAGCTAAGTAGCAAGTAGTGATTGAAACGTAGTGGTCACTGACGAAGAAAGTAAAGGATCTTCCACAATATAGGCATTTACTGCATCACTGGACCACGTACCTTGTCTTTGAATATGTTGGATACTGGCATTATTATTGAAGGCCAGAGTCGCTCCTGACCTACGAAATGTGTGAAATGTGTGGGTCTTGGGATCAAGCCCAATGAAGTGCATTATTTTTACTAAATGTGTCCTGATCTGGGACTGAGTAATAACTCCATGAAAATTAAAGAATAATGGAGCATTTGAAGTAGCAGGATATAAGTGAATCATGGCACATAGGGCTTTAACAGGGCACAGAGGAGAATGACCCAACACAGGGATAGTTATGAAAGTGCCTTTTGTAGATACCTGTAAGGTCTTGGACCACTTTATCAACAGAATAGCTGAATTTTGATGCAAAAAGAAATCTCCTCTGCAAAGATGTTTTGTGATGTCAAAGGAAGACTTGGACGTGGGGGCCACATTGGAAATCCTCAGAAAACCAAAGAAAGATAACAAATAAATAGACTTGAAAATGGAAGGAAACTGAAACGAATCACACGCTTGTATGATTTTTGACAATATTTCAACATCAAACACACCTTTATGCACAGGAATGTCTCTTAATGATGTGTGAATGGCTTTCATATACAATTTAATTTTTGCATGTTCAAAAATAGTTACATCCAAGTGAAACCACACATACTGTGATTTGATGGCTGACAAATAATTGGCGATAGAATTAGGTTTTAACCCATTGAAGGCCAAAAATTCCACAAAGTACAAGACTGTAGCCAAGGCCACTGGATGATCACATACATTACAAAAATCACAAAATGCTAAGAACAACAAAAACATGCTCTTATATGCAGTCCGCGTTTTTGGTCGATATGCCTGACGTAACCTTTGATTGACCCTGTGAGCTAATACCTCCATGACTGAGGATTGATCTACAACACACAAAATCATGTTTTACATCACATAATACTTATTTAAATGTCATAATCAATCATGAAATGTTCTTGTGTCACCTCACACCAACTGGGATTACATACCAGTTTATCTAACAATTGTTTGTCTGTTTGATTACCTGTCCATCGAGATAACAAATCTGCCGTAATATTTTGTTTGCCTCTAATATGTTCCACCACTAACCGTATGTCCAATGAGGCAGTGATTAACCAAATGTTCCTAATATAAGCTGCCAGTTCCATATCTCTCGTGTACCCACTTTTGCAAATATTTACTACAGCCATGTTATCAGTTTTGATTATGACACTCCGACCCCTCCATTCTTGGCCCCACAATCTTAACACAACCATAATATTAACCATTTCATAATGGGTAATGTTCAAGTCACTCTTGCGGCCCAACCCCTGGGGAATCACAGCGGAGTATACCAAATTTTTCCAGACCCCCCCACCCTTTGCAAACAAGCATCAATCTCTAGGGTGAGGACTTGATCTATGATAACATGATTGAATTTTGCTGTACCATTAAAAATGGGTAAAATTTGCAAAACCATCTAAAGTCTTTCTTCATCTCTTGAGTTATGGCAATTCTGTCGCCTTTAGCCTCCCGTAACCCCTGTAAAATTCTGTTCACAAAGAATCTGGTTGGGGTAACACACTTATGTATGAACATAAGGGAACCGATAACTGATTGCAAACCTCTTTTGGTGGTGTTACTTTTGTTTCTAATTTCTTGACATTTTTTAATAACTTCTGCTAACTTTTCAGGGGGTACTGATACTGTGGAGTCTTTTACATTGATTATGATGCCTAAACAATTACATACAGAGTTAGGACTTCTAAGTTTGGACTTACTAATGGGGAAACCCAAGTCTTCTAATAACTGTAGTAATTCTTTGAAAGACTCATGTATAGTACTGTTCAAACCCACCCCCAATAAATCATCTATGTAGCTGAAGATCACATGGTTGTTTTTGTACATTATGTACCTGAAGAAATCGCTGAGTCGACTACACGATAAACTGCCAAATCGATGGCCAAAAGGACAGAACTTATCAGAATAGTACTTTTCACCCCATTTCAGGCATAATAAGTTGTAATCTGAGGGATCTATAGGCAATTGCCTAAACGCTCTTGACAAACCTACCTTATAAATGAGTGCCTCAGGTCCCAGTTCTCTCAAATAGGCTGTTATATCATCCACTGTGGGATACTGAAGTTTATATGCCGTATTTAAGTATATATTGGGTCTAGTAAAGTGATTTATGGATGGATCCTGGGGCCAACTTAAATCAATAATGACCCTACGTTTCTCACTGTCACTTTTGTCCCTTGTCATGAAAGGAGATATTTGTGTTTTGTCACCATACGGAGGTTGATCATATGGGCCAGCTATGGCTTGAGGTCCTATTTCATCCAGTAAATACGTGTCTACATGTTCCCTATGTTGTATAGCAGAACTATGACTTGCTTCAGTGGACTTCAATTTACCCTCTTCATTTTTAGGGAAATCTAAGGGAAAACCAAACTTTAAAAACATTGGTAATTGGTAGTCCCAATACTTTTCAGCTAATTTCTCTAACAGTTCAAAGTTTATATCAGATGGTAGCTGAATCTTAGCTTGTTCGTAATTGTACTTGCCAGTGTCTCTAACTTGGTTATACACCCGTACTGGATCAAAGTTTTTGTCAGTTATGATACTGTTTGGTACCAGAGAATACGCCCTCTGCATACGTTTCAAATTCGAGATTGGTAAGAAACCATATGGGTTTCTTTGTTGTTTTATACATTCTTTCAAATCACTACATTTGTCAATAATTTCATTGACATTCAAACTTCTGACACATTCAGGAGCTTTGCCCTGTTGAATATTACGTACTATGTGTGTGGTCATATGCTTTTCATCTGTGACCTGGTTGACCATTTGATTCTTTTTGTTTTCTTTTGAATTTTTGTGTTCACATGTGTTATTGACGCCTTGTCTGATGCCTTGTTCTGACAACAACTCTACCCCCCTACTATCTGTTTCAATATCCCCCTGGTGGTCAACCAAATCACACAATGGTTTAAATCTATTTTTCACTATCACACCCTGTACATGGTTTTTTATGTCACACTTTGATCTTGATTCACACTTACTTGTAATGGATATTACATTACTATTGTTGACCTGTTTGATATTACATGTGCGACTTTTCTTGTCTGTGCTTATAGGATTGTTGGAACTTGCCTTATTTGTGCAACATTTTCTAGCCTTGACCTGGTCACATTTCCTATTTAAACTTGCTCTTACAAAATTTGGTACCTGTTGATTATATACAACC
Source organism: Sabellastarte sp. h YS-2021 (assembly GCA_964017235.1). Classification (NCBI taxonomy): domain Eukaryota; kingdom Metazoa; phylum Annelida; class Polychaeta; order Sabellida; family Sabellidae; genus Sabellastarte; species Sabellastarte sp. h YS-2021. The sequence goes on from OZ024937.1 coordinate 13,510,067, forward strand.
CTAGTTCTAACTGTATTGACAGCTGTACTTAGTTTTTTGACATGTCTTTGCCGGCTTTCCAACAATCCTTTCTAGCATGACTTTCTACTTTATTATGAGTGTTGTGACAAAACTGACACATGTGTCTCAATAATAAGTTTTTCCATTCATGATCCCCTAACTTATTACATGACCCTTTGTTAAACTGTAAACATGGGACTACCTTCAGATTTTTAGCTTTGTCCGACACCCCTTGAGTGGAGTGAGTTTGTGCATACCTAGTTCTAAGTTCATGTATCTCTGCAATATCTGACCATGTGATGACACCGTCACCCATGCGATGCATGAGCACTGCATGTGCTCCCTTGGCGGCCTCCCAAGAAAAATCACATGCATCTTGAGTGAGTTCTGTGAGATAATCAATCATGTGTTCCCTAATCACTGGGTCTTGTTCCTCTTGTCGAATACGTAAAAAGCCCAACAACCACTGCATGGAATTAAGTTGATCATAAGTAGGCCTTTTTCTTTGAGTTCCAATAAAGGCCAAGTCTTGAGGCCACTTGACTTTAATCTTTTCTTGTTTTGAAACATGCTTATGAAGTGACTCCAAGAAACTGTTAAAGTTACCTTGCTGTCCTACAGCCACAGCCTCCTCCAGTTCTGCATATCGTTGATTCACTCTTGAGTGTATATCAGCTGAGTTCTTCAATGCCTGTATCGATGGAATCACAGGCTCTTCTCTCGTCTCCAAACTGGCCACTGTTTCCTGACTGCGTCCTCTTGCTCTCACAGTCCCTGTAACACCACTCTGTTGCAGTCCTCCTACCCCATGCTGTCCCGTCATAGATGTGGCTGAAAAGACAGAAGAAAGGTGACTTGGCTGTGTGATGTTATGTGCTACGTAAGATGCTGCGTGAGGTGTTGCTTTATTGGACGTGTGTGTATGCATTTGATCCCAGAACGCCCTTGCCTGGCTAGCTTGTTGTATGCCATTCCCGTTTATTGATGCATTCATTGCCTGTGATTCAGTGGAGGTGTTACCTCTTGTGACACTTCTATTGACTATGTGCTGATGAATAGGCGTGTGATTTAAGGTTGTGGTAGTGGGATTTGCAATGTGTGAAGAAAAAACACATGTGGGAGGTGTAGTGTAATGTGTGTTGACTTGGATGTTACTGTGACAACTACCAACATTACTGTTTCTTTCAATACCAACATTTCCATGTGTACTTTCACTGTTCTGGGAAATTCTCACTGACCTGTTCTGTAAACTGGAGTTCTCTTCCACCTGGGCCACATTACTTGTCGATAAGATTTTGTCCATGGTTTGCCCCTGCTTATTAAACCCCACCACCAAACCTGACAATATTGACGATCCTCAGCTGCTTACTCTTCTAGCTTGCCGAATCTGTCTGACATTTTCTTAAGTTCTTCTAAAATTAAATTCTGAGGAGACTGGGTGATCTCTACATTGACAGGAACTTGACTAGGTGACAATACTTGCTCTGCTGTGCTACGGGCCTGATCCTCGTTAACATTACAGTCACTGAACAAACTCATACTAGCCTGTTGTGAGTCCACATTGTTTGCCCCTGACGTGCCCATCTCTCCTTGATGTACCAGTTGACATTTCTTGCCAGTTGTGCCCTCATGTGAAGTCCTACACTGTGAACAGAAGCGTGCTCCTCCCATCCTTGTATTGACTAAATTTTCACTTAGGAAAAACAACTGTAAGACACATTTAAAACTTATAAAAAACTAAAAACTTTGAACGATAAAAGCATTTTTCCATTTGCATGTGCCTGTCCTTTGTTAACACTGAAGGCCCGCCAAGTTAGTGTTGGGATTTAAATACCAGGCGTAAGAATAGCTAAGATATAGTTCTTAAGATGAAACTGAGGTTGAGGGGGGATACTTGAACATGAATAAGACAAGGGAGGTCACCCCTGGGACTGAGCAACATTCCCGTAACCTGTCACTTTCCCATTTTCTTTGCCCTCGCGCTAGGGGACCAAAACACCTTTTGGCCTTGTTTTTGTTGTCTCTTCACTACCAGTCTCAATACTGAAGTTAAGCAGCAATGGGCTATGTTAATACTTGGATGGGTGACCGCCTTGCTGCACTACTCATCTCTCTGATGGCTTTGCAGCTTAAGGTAGTAGACTGAAACCCAGTTTCAGCCTTGTGTCTTGTGACTATTTTTGGAAGTTTTTATTGTTTATCAACAAAACTCCATCTAATATGTTTCTTGTATACTCTTATATGATCGGAATAGGTGCAAGTGAACGACAACATAAACACTCAGTAAAACACTTTTATTACCTGCTTAAGAAGAAGTTAAGAATTTCTCTTCCAATGGACAGAGTGACATTAATATCTGAAATGGAGATGAAATCTTTATCACCACTCAAAAAATTTATTTCTTACTGATATGCAGCTCCTAAGTTTAAAATGAACAATATGGCCGACTCATACTGCACTGAATCTAAATGGATTCCTTCGGCACAGAGTAATGATATCAATGCAAAAATTTGGTTGGTATTTAGCACACACAAGACCACATATTTAGTTTAGATTGCCTGCCTATTGTCACCTCACAATAAATGTATTTTATAAGGTCAAAGTAGTGCCATTCATACACTTATCAGTTGTAAATACTATGGGTTTTACTGCTAATCCAATGCTTTGGCCAGAAGTCTTTTTTCTCTGTAAATGTAATGCCACAACAAGTGAAAAACTGGACAAGAATACATGTTTTGCATTTATTATCCATGACAACATGAATAGAAGATTTTTCAAAATATGGCCCAGATGAAATTTTAAATATGTGGCACTATAGATGGATTCATTGGAATAGAAGCAAGAGAATTCAGAAAGCAGGTACACCAAGTTCCATAAGCTCAAATACTGCTTGTGAGTTAAATTATAAAAAAAATCCATTAAAACCTCTTGGATTCAGATGAAAATCTGGACCACCACCAAAATCATATCATCTGTACTTTGTGTTAGTGCCAACATATGAAAACTTTCATCAATATCCCTCTGCAACTTTTAATGTGATTAAAACAGACAGACAAATGCATGCTAGCAAATGCACAACCTTCTTGGTAGGGGTAATTAGTCAAAGAAACATTTAAGCTTTTTTACTTGATACATGTATTCACAATTGTCAGCAAAGCAATATGGAGATACATTTGTTCAAAGGTACACACAGTCAGGTTGATTATCTGGCTGTAAAACATGCAAGAGATTATACTTGATGGGATCACTGCTGTTCCTCCAGATCCAGTTATTATTGCCAATATCAAGGCCAGCTGTCTAGTACCCAAGGGATGCACCTGGTTCTGTGATTATATTTCATGCATCCTGTAGTCATTCCAAATCCTCAAAAGACACCAGGACCCAGTTTCACAATTGCCTACTGTCTACATAGTAGGCTACTAATTGCTAGTAGTCTCCTAAGGCTAAACTATCCATTTCACTGAGATAGTATTCACTACAGCAATTTAGTAGGTTGTCCTCACTTAAAGGCCTGTTGTCTCAGGAACTTGGAAATTCCATAGTATCAGCTCAGTAGAACACTTTTATAGTGGCTGCTAAGGGCCCAGTAAGATCTAGCTTTAATAGCATACTGCCTTCTGTATTTAGTAGGCCTTTGTGAAACTGGGCCCAGGTGAGCATTCATTTCATCTATATCTTCAGCCATTTTTTACAAAAAATGTGATATCTTAGCATAGTGGACCACACTTTTACTGCGTAGTTTGCATTCCCCTTGCTCTCCTGCATACATTAAATTTTGATGTATTTCTAAAGGAATGAATAATCAATAATCGGATAAGGAAATGTATAAGGATCATATATTGATAACTGTTTTTTTAAATACTAACAGCACTTCAGTAGAGGTTATTATGAGAAAGGAATCCCACTTGGATATTACTTTAATCAATTTTTAAAAACTACCTGCAAGGGATTTATTAGATGTGTATGATATCTAAGTATTTTCTAGGGTTACCTATATGTGACCCATACTAAACCAGGGGCCAATTTCACAAAGAGACTTAAGTCCAGATTTAGACTTAAATCTAAGACTTTGGTCTTAAATTTTGTCAAAAGAATGTTAAGTATGTGGTCTTAGACTTAGCGGATTTTACAAAGCAGCTAAATCCATGAAATTGCTAAGTCAGTGGACTTAACTTTAAGTCTGGGAGGTAATGGGCTTAAATTTTGTAAAGAGAACTTAAATATGGCCGCCATAAACTTTTCACCACTTCCGAATTTGAAATGGCTGTAAATAAAGTATAATTACACAAAACACCTCACTAAGGTAGTCTGTGGGAAATTTATATGTGGCAACAAGGTTTTTCATTTCAAAACAGCCCTTATCCTTAGATAAAATACATCAAATGAAGGATATATGGCACCAATATTATATTTTGAATAGATACAAAAGGTCACATGACACAGAAAACCACTGTGGTTATTTGATAAGCCTGGACTTAGCTAAGTCACCTTTGTGAAATCCATTTTAAGTCCCAGGTCTAGCTAAGACCAAAGTCTTAGATTTAAGTCCAAGACATAGCCAATAAAGGGACTTAGTTTAAGTCCTTTAGTGAAATCGGCCCCAGACTTCTGAACACTTGTTCATACTTGGGTAGGTTTCTAGAGTAAATGTTTATGTTACAGTAACTCTGTGAAATGTTATGCGCCGTTTGTGTGTATATTTATTTCATAAATGACATAGCAGTCCCTTTTATACTTCTAAATGATGTAACTAGATTCTAAGTCATTACAATATTATGCTGGTGTTCACTTTACACCTTAAAACCTCACTCACACTTTTCTGACTAGATGCTCCAAAGTACCCATATTTGGGAATTTGTCTTTAAAGTATGAGACAACCTGAGTGTCCGGGCAATTCATTCAGTGGGGGGTGGGGGGTTAGATCACTGATAGACACTGTCATGCAAACTTTTCCGACAAGATGCCTCAATGAACCCATATTTGTAAATGTGTCCTTAAAGTATGGCACAACCTTGTTCAATTCTTGTGGGGTGTTTTTGGATCAGTGATTGGCACTATCAGGCATTTCTCAATTTTTTTAGGTTTCCCCTACCCGAGCCAGTATGTTTTTCTATTTTTTGCACTATTTATAACATAAAATGCTCCCGGTTCCTTTTTCAGAACACAAAATATCAGCTTTTACTAACACCACAAATATTTCATATTTTCTTGTGTCATATTTGAATGCAGTAAATCTTATCTTTACCCTTACATTGTATATGAATTTAGCATAACTTTCCGTGACTCAACTTAATGGTGAGAAATATAACATAAATGATCAATTACATTAAAGAGTTACAAAAAAAAAGATTGTTAAATTTTAATGACATACGATATGCAGTAGTTACATTTTTTTAAAAGGTGAGCAAACATTGTTATATATGAAAATACTTAGAACTTTATCCAGAGGAAGAAAACGAGTTTTCTGAAAGAGGTTGTCGCAGTTATGGACATTTCGTGCTGGGACATTGATACTGATTGTTAAGTAAGCTGAAAAGCCTCTAGTAGAAAAAATTCTATGAAAACCCACCCAAAAAAATCTATAAAACCATAGTAGAAAATAAACAGTGGTATACCTGTAAAAAAGTTCGAAGAGAAAAATCATTTGTATGCCACAATGTTTCTTGTTTCCAACTTTTTCTTTTTAAAAGCAGATTCGTTCATTATACTTCTTTAAAGACACATAACTGAAATAGATTGACTGAATTGAGTGAAACTTGCCCAGACTTTTCTTCCAATGTCCCAAAGCAGATAAGGCTTTCTTTCAACAAAGCATTTTTTCCACAAGGCTTTATTTCCACAAGGCATGTTTCCACAAGGCCTTTTTCCATGCACCTGCTGTACCCGGTTTGATGTTCTTAATAATAGGAGAAAAAGGCTGATTTTCTGCTCAACAGTTGCACAGCTTTTGTAGAACCAGCTGTGCATGGATAGTAATGTATTTATACAACCATTGAGATTGGTTTTAACTTTTAAATGTACATGTATCTAAAAGGCATATTCATCATTTTATTGAATCAAGCCTCTACTCTAAATCTCTCACATCAAAATGAATGCTTATAATTGAAGTAACTGAAATTTACATGCAGAATTGTTAGACATATCATATACAATGGGGGGGGCCATGGTGGCAGTGTGGTAACACTCTCGCGTCCCACCTCTGAGGCCGGGGTTCGATCCCATCATGGCCTTATGTGGGAAAGCTGGTAGTTGCTTGCCGTTGGTCGGCAGTTTACAGTACAGAACCCTAGCGAACTGTATGTACTGGTTTGCTCTGCCCTTCCAACTACCCATCGTGATATGACCTGTACAGTGTTGAAAGCAACGTAAAACCCCAAATAAATAAATAAATAAACATATACAATGGGGAAATGACTCGAGTAGTGCATACATTTAAACTTTGTCACAAGAGTGAACTCAATTCAATGAAGAAAGAGGGTTGTATGTGTTATCTCCTCAAGTGATAACAAAAGCATAATAGATGCCCGTACCCCCACAGCCTGGGGAAATAGCATTGAACACCATGATACACGAATTGAACAATTGTAAAGAAAAGGAGTCTTTTAGGACAGACTATTACACAGAGTTGAAAGACAAATGACACTTAAGAAACAAATATAAAGACATAAATATGAAACTTTTTATTCTGATCCCTGGCAACAAGATTATCCTCTGGGTGGTCTCCTTTGGACTTATTTCTGCCTTGAATAGACCCTCGCTTGTCTGGACCTCTTGGGCATGTCCCTCCCGGGAGAGTTCTCTTTGATATTTGGACCTGTGATCTATACAAATACCTACATACTAACTGTCCAAAATATTTCAGCCCATTTCTCAAAGTTAGACAATGTGCCTATAATACTCGGTTGAGTCAATCGGATGGTATAATTCTACATGTTCCTCAATACCAACCATCTATTTACAAATCCACAAAGCAGTTTGGTCTAAGCTTTGCATATGATGCTCCCAAAATATGGAATAAACTCCCGGATGATGTACGATCTGCCACTTCTATTGCTTCCTTCAGAAAAAAAATAAGGCATACCTATTCTGCCAAGCTTATCCTCCTTAGTATTTTCCACCTCATATGGCGTTCTCCGTAATGTCGACCATTGCTGGATAAGGATAATGATTTTTGTGACTATGCTTATGATGTTGCGCCTTAGAGTCTGTCACTTTGGCAGAGATTAAGCGCTATAAAAGTTGAATTGGAATTGGAATCTTAAACCTGCACAAACTTTATGATGTGACCTTTACTCTGACCTGGGGTCACTGACTGGACACACAAGTCAAGCAAATTAAGTCCTGTTCAAAAAAGTAGCTGATTGAAAGTGACAATTCAGTTTCATTATATTGAACATTAATGGTATGATTTAAGAACCAAGGTCAGATCTGAGGGACGCTAACTTCATAAATGTGATCTCTGTTTTATCGTACTTATAAAGATAAAAGGTTAGAATAAAATTATGCAGAATCATTTAACATTGATATCATTGAATTTGATATGGATTCAACAAGATGAAGCAATTTACAAATCCAGGTCATATCTAAAAGAAGTTGCACAGGTGTGATCCTTGAATTACCAAGATATTTTAAATGACGAAAAGACAGTAAAATGCTGTCTAAACTAAATGGTCTAAACTCTAGAGTACTATAAATACTGGTGAGACCTGGCAGAGACCTGTCCAGGTGGAATGTCACCCCTGACAATGAAACCCGGTTACTAGCCATCAAGCCCATACATCAGTGAGTCCCTACTCACTTGGACCTTACATTGCTTAATTATTATGTTTAAAATTATGTGTTTATCTTTCTTTTCTTTTTCTTTTCCTGTATTTTAGATCACACCTTGCTGGGCCAGATCACCACCAGTGCTAACCAAAGATTGGCTCGTGGTTTTCGGCCTAATACTCTCAAGAACTATGCTCGACACCTCTTCGGGTTTCAACCAAGGGGTTCCAGTGGAACATTTGATGCAGCATGGAACCTGGAAGTCCAATTCAGTTTGGAAATATATTTTTGCTGATGCAGCTGCTCCCTCTGTAGTGGCTAACACATTTCGTTCTCACCTGCATCAGTAGTTATACCCTCTCTTCCCTACTCCTTCCTTTGGTGTTTGGGGTTGTGCCTCCAGCTCCACTTTGACCTCACAGGTCACTTTCACGCCTTATAATATCACATTTCACAAATTTCGAAATTGTATTACTGGAACTTGGCCCCTAGTGGCCCCTCCTGGGCTTTTGGGCCTGTTGGGAGGGGGCACTGGTGGCCCTTGTTGCCTTGGGCATACACCATTTTCAGTTTGGTATATTTCATTTACTATTGGTGTGACTTTATAATATACTTAGACATTGTGAATATATAAATCTACAGCACTTCACTGTGCATCATTTTATATATATACATATTTTACAAAGTCCACTTGTTACTGTTGGTGGTACTTAAATGCATTCATGCACTCTGTTTAATAGAATTTTAAAGGATTTTAAACCTATACTCTATCATTATGATGTTAACTTTTGTAAGATTGAACATGCAAAGAATTTTTAAAATAAAATTTATAATCCCATGCCAGCTTTTTATTGGGGTAGGGTTCCTTGGGGAATGTGCATGGTGGCATCTGGGTGCCACCAAGTTCATTCCTGGAGGGTCCCTTCCCCCCTTTCAAAAATTTCGGATCAGGCATCAGATTTAGTATGCAGTACCATGCTGTTTTGTTAAAAGCTTTTCTATTGGTTTACAGGTTTTTGACCTCAGATGCTGCCCTTCATTCTGCCATTTGTACGATTGGCAGCAGAGGGGTAACATCTCTTGAAGCTCCCACCCTGTAACCCACCCTTATGCATATGTACTTTGCCTTTGTTTTTCTATCTTACAGGCTTTGCTGCCAATTGGACAAAATGGCCTCCGTCTGTAATAAGTTATTATTATTATTCTGCTATTTTTTCTTGGACAGAGTACTTCCTGTCTTTTTATAGTTTCAGGTACTGTCCATTATTCTGAATTTCACCTCAACCTATGGTCTGTGATGTACTTCTCTGCCAGGATTCTCACTGGTGTGGTAGCAGACTCCAGCATTTGAGAGAGTGTCTGCTTGTGTAGGAGTTAGATGATCGATTGGTGTATGTCAGTTAATGCTATGGACCTGAAGACAAAGGCTCTTCCTGACAGTGTTATTGTGTGCTAAAATCTTTATTGTTGGAAGCTGTTGTCAGTTCATATACATAGTTTCAACTTGCCACAGATGGAGTGATATACATGCTTTATAATGGGACATAACCTCCCCCTTGCCTTTTGCTACATATTACAAATATTCAAGTCATATTTTACCCTGTAACGTTATTATGAACATTATTACACCTTATGCATTATCACATGGTGTATGAACTTGTATTATATGTAAATATTTATTTTTATGCCAACATTTATGAATGCATAACGAATTATTTATGTATTGGCAGATAAACTGCCCACATGTTATTATATGTCTTAGGTTTGTTGTTTTATTGACTTGAGCGGCTACAATATGGTCAAAGGTCAAATCAAGGACATAGGACCAAACCAATATCCTTGTCCAGTATTTATTTCCTGTACCTTATGGTTTCCGAAATATAGTCCAGACAAGATTTGGATTATTGCAATTCTCTATTTTGTAGTTTGTCATCCTGTAATACTACCAGGCTCCAATACGTTCAAAATGCTCTTGCACGGTTTGTCACCTGTGCTTCTAAGTTCACTCACATCACATCCAACTTAAAGACACTTCACTGGCTGCCTATCAGACAACAAATTATCTTTAAAATTCTAGTTCTTGTGTACAAGTACCTCACTACTGGCCAGCCTAAGTATTTTGCACCATATCTCTCCTTGTGTAAATCTGCCGTGAACACAAGACGCTCAAATCCAAAACATATGTTCCTCCAGGTTACTCATTATTGTTCTACCATCATTAAATCAAAGGTCCACTTCAACCACAGTTTCTCATATGATGCCTCAAAGTTATGGAATGATCTCCCACATGATATATACAGTGCTTCAAAAAGTCAGTACTACTTTTAAAGGTCAGTACTACTTGCTGCAATGTCAAAGATCAAGTCAAGGTCTCACCATAACATTGCACACCAATAAGCATCAACCAATATCTTTGCAAAGTATCAACTTCTTGCATAATATGGTTTTCTAGATATATTCCAGACAAGATTCTAAAGATAACTGCAGCAAGGTCAAATGTCAAATCAAGGTTACACTACGACATTGTACACCTACACCCCATTCCATGTCCCCACCAAGTATAAACTTCTTATAAAGTCAGAAAAAAATATTTTGTCTCCACCACTCGGCAGACTGCCGCCACCCCCTCTCCCACAATCCAGTCAGAGGACATGGGTGAAACCAATAGCCTTTAAAGGATGTGGGGAAAATGATCATCTGAGGTTTCTTTTATTTTTATTGTCCATATTTATTGGCATAAACTACAAGTAACATGAGCCTGTATTGACCCCAAAAGATATTTTTTATTTCTAAGTAGATGTCTCTCCTCACGTGCAGGTCAGAATTTATTGCAACAGACATGAGCAGAAGCAGTGTAAAGGGTACCTTTCAAATGGTATGTATACCAGATTTGTAGCTTACTTAGTTCTAGAAATATCCACAAAAAGTTACATGCTATATTCATAGAAAGGGGCACTGGTTGTATCCCGTGCTATTAAGATGAAATACAGCATGAATAATAAGCATAATAGTGTTATTATGTGTAGCTAGGATACATTTTTAGTCTCTAACTAGGTCTTCATTCTTAAATCTGACATTTTTAAGTCTAATATTTTTCATTCTGAGATACGGAGTTTTGTTTTCAGTTTTGCCTTAAATTATAGAAACCTAGCATCACAATATTAGTGTTTACATTTCTTTAGTTTCAAAAACAATCTGACAGGATAATGATCAACACATTAAGTTATGTCTAAAAACAGTTCCAATTCACCTGATTTTCTGATTGCTAAATATCCAATGTCATTTTGGGGGGATGATTTACACACAAAACAAGCAAACATCAGCATACTGCTTAAACTGATTATTGGTTCAACTATCATCAATCCCTATTACCTTGGTAGTGAAACAACCAAGTTCTACACCTCACAAATGTAACAGAATGTGCGTTCACAAGTATTGTCAGCAATGCGATATGGAAAAACTTCTGTCCAAAGGTGCCCACAGTCAGATGCTGGATCATCTGGCTGTGAGGTATGCCAAAGCTCTGCCTTTATGGGATCACCACTGTTCCTCCAGATCCAGACATCATTACCACTGTCACGGCCAGCTGTCCAGAATCCTGATTTATCAGAGCATGGTTGAGTGATCATATTTGAGACGGCAGTTAGCTCTTCCAAATCCTCAAAGGACACCAGATGACCGCCCAGAAGATAGCAAGACAGATCAGCATCGATCCAATTTTTCTTTGTGTAGAACAGTTGATATTGAGATTCATTCTTGGTAATATCGTTGGACTGCATGATCAGTGTTTTCTTTATTTCTTCAATGTCTTCTGATATTTTAGATACAGAATGTGATAGGTCAGAATATTGGGAATAGCAGGCACTATCACCGAGCGTGTTTCCATACGTCGCTGTTATTTGGGATTTTGTTAATCCAGCTAACATGACAATCAGAAACAGATGTAAAGATCTATCCATATTGGGTGAAATTTTTAAGTATTTCTGTTGAGTGATATTTTAAAAAAAATCTATTTTCCTCCCAACAATATTGTAGGTTACAAGTTATTTTGCTGATACTTGCTGATTTCTATCAACCAACTACAAATATTTCAAACTGTCCACAATCTTGTTTGTGTTGTCTAGATATCAGATATTCTAACTAAATGTACATTGCTCCCCTACATGGTTTTGTTGTTGAAAGAAAAAAAAAACAACAACTGGAAAAGTTATTTTATAAGTGCTATATATTAATAGCCTTTACCCAAGGCTATGACACAACTGGTACTAGTAATCTATATATTTTATCTGACAATTTTCAACATCTTTTACAAGTAATATGATATTGGTAATCATACCTGAAATTGGGGCCATTCAGTGTGTACCAGTTCCTTAATTGCCTTACAATGGTATTGCACTGGGGTCGAATATAAAGGAAGAGCTAATGTTCTTAAAATTAAAGATAGGTTTTGCAGTTTAAAATCTAAAAGATTTTTTTATATATTATGTATACCACATTATAAAAATCATAGTCATCATAGTGGCCAATCAACTTGGTATTTGTAAGTTCCAAGTCAGTTCTTGGCACAACGTGGGAGAAAATTTCATAATATATCCTTTGCTGTTGAACTTGACATCAAGCCGAAAATATTATTTTCTTTTTCTGTTTCAAATATTGACAACATTGAACCCAGAAATTTGGTACATTACTGGCAGAATCCATACAGTCATAAAATTACGACTACTGACTTCTAGTGTAGGGGGGAGTACCCTAAAGCTGATCCAGTGAAGTATGGGCATTAGGAGTTTGTGGTTACAAATTTTAGGGAAACCTTCCACCCTTTGACATTAGCTTGAAAATGCAATAACTTTATACTTCAGAACTTTAACTGAAACTCATCTAAGGTATTGTCTTGAACTTTCTTGCAAATTTTCTTGATAACTGCATCATGATAAGTGTAGAAAAAATCTGGCTGCACTGCAGTTAATTCTGCACATAAACTATTATATATATATATAATGTATATTATCCAACAGTCAACGCATAAGGCAAGGTTATTATAACGAATGAAGACTATTTCATTCTGTGGGTGCTTTAAACACTTCATTGAAAGTGTAGAATGGTAAAATGTCTGAGTAGGATTAAAAAAGTGTATAGTGGAGGCAATCAGATATCTTAACATATTTTGATGAACTTGAAGAATAACTAAATCTTTTTACCAAATTATCCTATTCAGTTATTTCGCTTGAAGCCAAAATTTATCACTCCGATTATTTGTTGAGAGGTCTTCAGTGGTCTAGTGGTTAGCAAGTTTGTCACCTAATCAGAGGTTGTCACGTCTGCATGGGTTCGAGTCCCAAAGGTGGCATGGCTAAAAACCTGTCCAGATATGACCCTGGCCTGTTGAGTGGGATGTAAAAGCACTTTGACTTTGTCCATATCTCTAAGCTAAATATAAAATGGAAGAGTACAAGTACAGGAAGTCCAAATCACTTCTATATGGCTAGGAAAGAAGTACAAGAAGAATGTTTATGTTAGTAAGAGACAATATATTATTCACAAATATCTAGATCTGCATATCAAAGGAAACACTTGTACTTTTATGTAGGTACTATACAAATATGAACTCAAACAAATGAATTTCCACATGGAAATGGACTACATGGGCACATGGCACATGCATGGGCATATGAGGCAATATGTTGTCATACCAACACATGTATATTAGTTCATACATATGCTAGTATTTTACTGGACACATGCTCAGGAAAATATGTACCATACTTTTTTGAGAATATCCCTTTAGGTAGAATATTAATGCTAGTCTGGTTCCCGACCCTACTCTGCAATATAGGGTCAGGTATCGCCCACCATCTTGGGTTCAAGGCTTCCATAGTTACACCTAGCAATGATCAAGGAGAAATTAAATAAAAAATATTTATAGTCAACAGATTTGATGCACATTTTGACATAATATCCCCCCTTTTATTCAGTAATGATATCCCATAATAATAAAACAACATTTGTGGTAAACAAAAAATGTGCATCAGTTTAAGTGTTGTTGATCCTCTGTTATTGCCCTAAACCACGTATTTGATTCTAAAGATTATTGTCTTCCCAAAATATGTTAAAGTTTAATTGGCATTATTTGATGTTATAAGTCCAATAATATATGGTAAAAATATTTTGAATGCATACAAAATGCATATAAATAATTAAAATTGAGATTGAGATTTCCTGATACATGACGGATATTAGCGATGCATTCTTTTGGCTATTCAGGTCTGGTACTTACAAGTTCACATCAAGGAAAAATGCAGTTAAAATGCATAGAACTGTTTTATGGGAGTTGAATACCACCTCAAGAAGCACAATTGAATGCAGCATTAATAGACGAAGGCCATCGTAGACGATACCAGTCCCTTTATTGTTAAAGGTTGGCTGGTTCCCTGTCTATATTAATGCCAGTTTTATCTGTTTTTGAGAATATCCCTTGAATTGGGTAGAATGATAATGCATATTCAAGACTCTCCTGTTTTCAGTATTTGACTAAGATATTTTGTCTTTGGTCTACCTATTCAATAATATACATATAGCTCCATATGTCCATATTGCAATATTTATTCAGGGCTTTGCTCTTAAGGCTTACCTACACATCAAAATATTTTTAAATAACAGAATTGAGGGCTTTGGTGGGAATATTTTCTGGTGTTTTGTATTGATCTTAATCCACCTTCCCACATTTCAGTAATGTGAGACCACCTATTTATGTTGATATAACAGTTGTCACTGCTCTGTACTATTTTATTAAGCACCAACTAGCACTAATAACACCATGTATGAAATATCATGACTACGTCTATCTTCAGTACATAAAGGTACCAACATATATTTGTACACGGCATAATTATAACTAATCTGCACATTTTTAACTGACATGCTGGATGTTGTACACCATGGCATCCCAGTTAACATTATTTATCTATATTTACACTTGAATGAACTTAAATGAACTTAAAAACATGTGGTATATTTCTATCAGCTGTTATCAATGAATTTAGGATGGCAAATCGTGGTAGATTACTTATGCTAGGAGTCATGTGGGTGTCTCGGGGCTCAGTCCTGGTACAACTATAATCAGTATTTTTATTGTAGCTTCTTGTTAACCATGTGTTTGGACTTCTCACCTCTGTGATTGGTCAGTGAGGCGTGACCTTTGTTTCAGCAAGGAAATTGGTCACTTTGAATTAGGAAGATGACCTGTGAACACAACTGTACTGTCTGCTCCAAGATGTGGACAATGTCCAAAATGCAGTAAATTCACTCTCTGTTATATGAATGTACAATATCCAAAATATCCACAGTACAATAAATCTGTCCAGATGATGTATCCAGTTCACTCCAGTAAAAGTTCACAGCAACACAAGTTATATTATATTCCAAAACACAATAGCTCTCCTTATAGCCCGCGAATAGTTCACTTGTGGTCAGATGTACATTCCTTATATACATTCACAGATTTCTCTGGAATTATACAGAACCAACTCAAAAAGGCTTGAGCCATCTAGGCCAAAGGAGGAAGTTCTAGAAACTACTGGCAATTGGGTTTCCCCAAATCTATCATAACCACTGAGGGGGGGATTTCCCCCAGTCTGTGAACAAATCAATAAACACTAAAACACAAAAATCAATAACTCCCTTACTTTAAATGTTAACACACAAAAAGAACCAACAACACAATTATCTTTTATGACAATGTATAAACATAAAGCTTAAATTAAACAATGCACTAATATAGTGCCTAATATATGTAATATACAATGTACTAATATAGTGTCAAATATATGTAACAGTCAATATCACGCTGGCTGTCATATTTTTCAGTTTCAGATCTTGGCCTGGGTGTGGGTGGCTGGTGCATGTGATGGGCTGGTCAGGTCTCCATGCCTCTTCCCAGATGTCTTCTACAGACATGATGACCAGACTTTACCCTGGTGCCTTATACCCAACTGTGGGGAATGGTGCCTCAGCTCGCCAGCCCTGTCTGGTTGGCTTATGAATGTCAGATGTGTGCCAGCTACCTTTACCAGCTGCCAGATGTCGTGCAGGTGACTCGCCAGCTTGACTGGTTGGTCCCCGCCTTATTGTGAGTAATGGTTCGCAGCTTGGCACCTGCTATCACCTTAGATGTCACTGAGTACCCGTCACCTTAAGAAGGAGTTATCCAGATGAAGTTCCATTGGTTTATGTTGTGTCACTAGAAGAGTTGTGCTTTATTACCTCCTGTGCTGTTGTTATGTGTGCCTGAGGTTCTGGTAGCAGACTTAATTTTTTGGAGATGTTAAGTCAATTGCTTCAGATATTAAGTCAATTATTTTTAGATATTATGTCCATTGTTGGAGATACTAAGTCAAATTTTTTAAATAATTATCTCAATCTTTTGAGATTTTAAGTCAATTGTTTTAGATATTATCTCAATTTTTTTTTTGGATATTTATGTCAATTTTTTGAGATACTAACTCAATTTTGTGAGATAATTATCTCATTTTTTATATATTAAGTCAATATTTTGAGATACTATCTCAATTTTCTGAGATATTAAGTCATTTTTTTAGATAATCATTTTTTTAAATAATTACATGGCAGTTGGGGGAGTGGAGCAGCCATGCACTTGTGAGATTTGGCATTTGTTGTTATCACCTCTCAAACACATGTAGTTTGTGCATGTCACTCATCTTTGAAGTAACATTTATTATTACAAATGCCAGTTCTTACAAGCACATGGCTTCCCCACTCACCCCCCTTCACTAATTATCTCAAATATCGACTTGTATCTCAAACAATTGAGATAACTATCTCAAAACAATGACTTAATATCTCACAAAATTGGCTTAATATCTCAAAAATTCGACTTAGTATCTCAAAAAATTGACTTAATATCTCTAAAAATTGAGATAACTATCTCAAGAAATTGACTTTATATCTCCAAAAATTGAGATGCTATCTCACTAAAGTGAAAAAAAAACATTTTTTTACTTGGCCCTAATACTCTTCCATAAAGAAGATTATGAATTTCATTCTATCTTCTAGTGCTGGGACGATGTTCACAAACTTCGGTATTATCGCTCGCTGGCTCATTGCCAATCAATGATCGGTAAAATTTAAGTAAAACCGATATTTGCTAAATCCATTTCTTTGCAGCCTTTTGGTCACAATAAAATGCTAACCTTAATAATATTTTGTAAAAATCTGAAATATCCATCAGTTAAAATCACAAAACTAGCCGTGAATGCAATAAAAATAATGTAAATAGAAACACCTTGGGGTTTTCCAACTGTTGTCAAGGTAATCATAAAATCAGCCAATCACAAGTGAGGATACATCAAGCATGGTCTGTTAGTGAGGGAGACGTCTGTGAATGGCTTTTAGATTATATTTTGGTCATATTTGTGGTAATTTGTGTGTATTTTACTTGATATAATTTAATATTAATATTTTATCTGTCTTTTTTACACTTCGACTCCATAATCGGAAATGTTCGAAGTTTGGTTACAAATGTCCGATACGAACATCGACAGGGAAAATCCAAGCGATCTCCCAGCACTACTATCTTCAGAATAAGCTCTGTACATTGCTCAAGTATTTTATGGATAATAATGCAAACTTTTAGCTCTAAGCTTTTCTCATGTGAATTCAAGTAGTTCATAGAACCTGTTGATTGTAATAGGATTATATTACACGACTAAATTAACATATTTTTACATACAACATAAATTATATATACATTTTGTACTGATAAAGTAATATCAAAAGTGTGTAAATTGAAAGATATATGAAGAAGAGGAAATTAAAGCAAACAGATATTTTTCTGACGAATCATAGCCGAATTGACACTTTATCAAATAGGTGCCCAAGATAAAATACTATAGTCAAATTGGCCCCAGGAAAAAATACCCTAGTCAATTCGGCCCCAAGAACTTTACCGTACATTCAAAGAAAATATCTTTAACCACGGACAAAAATTACTTACTACTAAGTTATGTAGAAGGGAACAGAAGCCGTAGGTTTAACCTTATATATAGTCCAATTCAAACTTTCATAGCACTTAATCACCATCAAATCGATTGCACTTTTAATTTCACTATTTCACTCTCCAATGTATTTCAGTATTCACAGGAATACAAAATTTTATTTTGTTACATACATTTATTTTGTCAATGTTTTGTTTGTTTATTGTCCTTTCCTATATTTCACCACTTGTGTAATAATTTAAACTTAAATGACTGTGGCTCTGTAACTAACTCATTTGGAAGATATATGTCAGAATATTATACATGACTTGTATGTGGACCTTAAAACTTCAGCATAAGTGTCACTTATTTAGTTTCCAATGACTGGATCTCTATATATGTAATGAAAAATTTTGCAAGTACATACATTATATATGTGAACAGGTTGAGATTATTATATAACTTTAAATATGTCGGCACACATGTTCCATACCACAAGCTCTTATTTTGAACAATATGTCTGATTCTGTGTGACACACACGTAACTTCAGACACATTACTTGTATACAATTGCAAGGTCACTGAGTGTAAAGGTTTGAAATAAATATAATCATGTTTGGGCATATACAATAACTTATTTTACTCGGCAAATATAATGCTTATTTCAGCAAATATTATACACACAAAAAAATCTATAATCCAATTTAAAAAAACGGAATATTGCTAACACTCAATGTCAAAGTGTTAGCAAATGCACCACAGACTTGACACATAATCTCAGTAGTACAAGTTACTACATAATTTCTGACATATGTCTGCATTTACTTGCCCAATTTGCTCACATTATTCAAACTCTGGATGTGCAGTAACAGCCTATTTCTATTTTTGAACAAACACGTTTAGACTCAGATCTGACAGCTATATGGCCACGGTGTCAGAGTGGTAACACTCTCGCCTCCCACCTCTGAGATCGGGGTTCGGTTATCTCTGAAGGTGTTCATAATTAACTTAATGAATGCCATCTGGTGAAATAATAGAAAACATACAGTAAACCATCTCATCATATTTAAACCATCCCAATACCTGCACTTTGAAATTTTCAGGTCTCGCCTGAATTTTTGAATAAGTTGTTTGTTTAATACACACACATATCTGCTATCTCAGATTTAATACAATGTATAAGTATCAGCTAATTGCAACTAAGGATGGGTATTCTGTTTACAGTTACTGAAAATTAAACAAATTAGAATAATATAATAATAGTTCATTTGTAAGCAAAAATATCCAATTTAATTATATTTTGTGAACCTGACATGAATTTTGTGATGTCCGAAAATCCACAGTTAAACTTTAGTTTATTGGTACAAAATTAAAATGAAGTTCGGGTTTAACATTTTAACATCTTTTTCAGCAGATAAGGTAGTACAAAATCAAACAAACCTTTCAGCATGGTGAAGAAACTATATGGTCTAAGGCTTTGTTTTAGAAATTTTACCTTTAGTTAAAACACATCTATGAGCATCTGATCTCTTCTCAGTAGTTAGCATACAGGAGCAAATAAAACTAATCTTTTATCAACTTAAGTCATTCATAATTTCTTCACATATAAATCATTCTATGATCAGAGTCAAGCTGTTTTCTAAATTTTAGTAAGTTCAATACACACCAGATTCCCAAGTAATCAAAATGAGAAACTGACAATTAGTGAGGAATATAGAAAAGGCACAATCAATATTGCACAACTTTTGGTCAGTTAAACATTTAAAAAGTAAACAAAATGAATGTTTAACACAACTTCATCTTGTATACAATATGTACAGAATCTTTAATGTGGCTATGATTGTATTCTGTTTAAATTTACAGAAAAGTTTTAAGAAATTGGAAAATCACGTAATGTGAAAAAAAATTACATTTTAATGATATTTGGTGAACTGGACATAATGCTAAGATGTTGTTTTTTTTCTGAAAAATAAGCTAATCATTATTTTCTATCTAAAACGTGTGGCATATAACATTCAAACTTCTTCATATCTTCAACGTTGCAGTGTAATTTCTGTTAATATTGGTTCTCCTGACCTAATCATAAAAACATTTGATGATGACTTACTTTGTCTTGCAATTGTTTATTTTTTTCTATTTATTTTTAATTCAGTTCTTTAAATTCTTTTGCACATGTTATGGAAAAACTCTACTGAAAACATTAATGTGAAAATTGTCAACAATTTACTTGATTAAACAATCGTAATTAAAATCCCAATGTTATATTTTTCTAAACATTGGGATTTTAATTGTGATTGCTTATTCGGTGATCAGGGGAAAAAGGTCATTTTGGACTTGAACCCATAGCCAAAGAGATCTTATCTAGTCTACTGCTTTCTATGTGCATTATCTTCCCCACAAAGTGGCAGTAAGTTTGCTAAATTAACAAAAGAATGGATGCATAGAAAAGTCAAAAGATAATTTAGTACAGTAGACATAAATTTTAAGTCTTTATTAAATGCAAGTATTCATTAACCAATAAGCCACCAAAGAATATAAAGGCAAAGATCCCCCATAAATGTTACAATTTTTTGTTATATATATTACTGACACCACTATGAAATAAGATCAGGTGTGTACATTATGGTTTTACATGAAACTTAATCTTTTGAAAGAGTACATTGTGTTTTTAGTTATAATAAAATGTACATGTCCTAATACATATTGTTAAATCTTAATTCTCATACATGGGAGCGTTTTAGGAGTTCGTTAGATTTATAACTACTTAACATTTCAAGATAATTGACTTTTACTTTAGAAACCTCCCAAATGAAAATATTGTCCTCCCAACACACCTGTTTGATGACTCCAATCGAGGGGGGGCGGTTACCACAGAGGAATAGGGCCAAGTTGTTGTTTTTTTTTATTTTCTAGTTTGGGTAATTCAAAAAAATAAAAACGCTTCAAAATTGTATCCACAACATACTACGTACAGAAACATAGCTTTAATGTTCACACACACACAAAATACATCTATAAAAGTTATCTGCAATGTACAGTATTATTCCACAGCTAAAATGTTGATAAAGCAGTTACTTGTATACATTTTACAAAATCATGGAAAGGAGTGTACATGTGGAGATACCCTTACACGGAATGACAACAGACCACACTGGTTTTAGCTGGGATGCGATACTAGAGCACACATTTAGTGTAAGCAGTGACTTAAGCCACTCTTATACATCTTATACCTAATAATTATGAAAAACATGCACAGAGATTTTGGTGGCTCAAAATGAGCAAGTCTGTTTCTCATATATGTAGGACTGTTTTAACTTTGTACTTGTGAACTGTTTGTTGTGTTTATGTTCACTTCATTGGTTTGTCTTGGAAATAATTATTTTCCATTTATTTTGCAAAATCTTTTATGTTATTTTGTTAATTAAAACTAGTCTGATACTTATCTAGTCATTTAAGAAGAGGTGGTGCTTGCAGCTGTCATAGTAACTGTTTTATTTTGTACATAGTAAATTAATGTCTTTAATTTACTAGTATGAACGTGATCTACTCACACCTAATCATTTTAATAGGTGATGGAGTACCTTTGGAATGACAATTTCTAGTGTCAATATATTAAAGTTAACACTAGTATTATAAAGACCGGAAGTGCGCAGACTACAGAAAACAATGCAGTGCGCATATTTTTGCGTACAATTATCTGAGGCAATAATTGGACGATCGTCGATAATACAGGATAAAACGATACAGACAAAATATAGTGTGACAACTAGGTGTGATTTGAAGCATATTTACAATAATATTTATGGATTAATAAATGAAACCGGTCTTTATAATAGAAATAAAGTCCTCAGTTTTGTGATTTATAACCCAATATAATTCACAAATTTCCGGCGAATAACGGACGAGCGCATAGCATATACTTTATTTCTACAATATTTAATTGTAATTGTGTGTTTGTCATTTAATGGTTGCTTATATCTTTGTAGGTATCTTATGCCCTTAAACTCAAAGATACTAGGTCATATGCAGCGGTAGTGGCTGGTGGTCCTGCCCAACAATGTGGTTCCGGTGTGGTTCACAGTAAGGTCTCGGGTCTGCACCTGGACCATGAACTTGCTATAGAAAAACGGCCTCAGAAACCAGTCAGTAAACATAAGGTGACAATGTGTAATGCTGCCAGGTATAATAGAGTACTGAATACTGTAGATGATAAATGTGCACCGCACACAAGGTCTTTCCACAAAAGGGCAGTTGGCAAAAAATCCTCAAATGAATTGGGTCAAGTACTTGCACTCCATAATAGGTTCAGTGTGCTGTCTGATGACGTTCCCACTGGCAATATAAACAATACTTCTGTATTGTCTGCATTAAATAATGGTCAAGAATTTCAGTTTGACTCTGCGGCTTCCATAGGGAAAGGGAAAAAACCTCTGCAAAGTAACAGTACTTCTAGGTACTTTATTCATAGTGCAGCATGTTCCTCTCAGGATGTCTGTCAAAAAAGCCGGGTTCAGCTGGGAAGTAAGTTCGGTTGTTTTCCATTGTCCCCTATCTTACTGTACAATGGTAACCCCAAACATCATCGGGTCATTCCGGATGTATTACAGGCTCACAGGCTCATTAGAGCTAGTGGGCTCCCCAATTTTCTGGGGCTCAGAATTCCACTCCAAACTCAATTGAATATCCCAGCTTGGCGTTTTTACTTACGCGACTACTTTGATCAACAGCTGGTAGATTTAATGGAATTTGGTTTTCCTTTAGATTTTGACAGATCCTGCTCCCTCAGTAGTTCGGATAGTAATCACACTTCAGCTGTTAAACACCCTTCTCATGTTGAGAATTACATCACTGAGGAATTGTTTCATAATGCCATTTTGGGCCCCTTAGATAGCCCTCCTTTTCCCCTACACATATCACCCTTCATGACCAGGGACAAGAATGGTTCGGATAAGAGAAGAACCATCATTGACTTAAGTTGGCCCAAAGGGTCATCAGTTAACGATGGGGTACAGGGGGATTGTTATCTTGGTACCAATTTTGAAATGCATTATCCCTCGGTGGATCATATTGTAGATCAGTTGAATCGCCTAGGTCCTGCTGCTCAAATATTTAAAATAGACATCAGCAGAGCCTTCAGGCATGTTCGTATTGACCCTGGAGACATAGACCTTTTAGAACTTAAGTTTAATCATAAGATTTTTATTGATTTGAGTCTTCCATTTGGATTTCGTTTTGGATCTTTTTTCTTTTCTAAGATAAGCGATGCCATAAGGTATATCATGACCTGTCATGGTCATCCGAACATCTCAAGTTATATTGATGATTTTCTGTACTGTGATGTACCCTCAAAAATTGGTCCTGCTTATCAGTTTTTAATTCAATTATTGGGCCAGTTAGGCCTAGATATTAGTCAGAAGAAGCTTAATCCTCCGGCGACAGAGGTCATTTGCTTGGGTATCATGTTTAATACTATTGACAGGACCATTTCCATACCCAAAGACAAATTGTCACGTATCATTTGGTTATGCGAACAATGGAGTACAAAAAGTACTTGTTCTAGGCAACAGCTACAATCTTTGTTGGGGTCTCTATTGTATATATCCAAGTGTGTACGTCCCGCTCGTTTCTTTTTGAATAGAATGTTAGCAGTACTCAGACAGGATGTTCGGTTAACAGAGTTTACCCTTGATGTGGAATTTCATAGAGATTTGAAATGGTTTTCCACGTTTCTCACTTCATTCAATGGAGTAACCATGTATGACAGAAGACCTGTCAATGGAATAGTGTATCTGGATGCTTCTCTCACTGGCCTGGGCGCTTGTTATAATAATTTAGTGTATACCTTACCTATTCCTCCAGGTTTTAACAATTATACCATTGTTCACTTGGAAATGTTAAATGTTTTGGTTGCACTTAAATTGTGGGCCCATTTATGGGCTGATAAAAGGGTCAAACTATACTGTGATAACCAAGCTGTAGTACAAGTGCTTTCTACTGGTAACACCAGAGACACGGTACTGGGGGCTTGTGCCAGAAATATCTGGTTAATTACAGCTATGTATAACATTTCCATTGATTTCACTCATATTGTAGGCACACAGAATGTGGTGGCGGATCTCCTGTCCAGGTGGAAATATGATCAAGCCAGCCAGGAAAAATTATATAAATTCATCCCTAATCCCCTATGGATGAATACTCACATCGATTTTATACTACTCAATTATGATATTTGATATGTTTTAGATCCTGAGGCCACTGCAGTCCCGCTCCTTCAGGATGCTGTCCAGAGACTGTGGTCTGCTTTTCGACCAGCTACTCTTTCTACATACACTAGAATGTTTAAAGACTTTCTGGCCTTCTTGGTGGTTGCTGGGCTGTCGTGGTCTCAGGTCACAACCCTGGTATTCCTGGCATTTATGGAGTACTTGCACACATCTGGTATGTCTGCTTCTAATGTAGCCAATTATTTAACAGCTATTAGATCTATGATGATCATTCATGCATTGGACACCACCCCCCTCAGAGACCAGAGGGTTCCTTTGTTTATCAAAGCTTTAAAAATAAACAGACCCCTTCAGCCTCACCTCCCTGTTTGCATGGATCAAGAAGCCCTTCTGAGAATTATTTCTGTGGCTGAGACGCTACCTTTGTCATTTGTCTATGTTCCTTTGTATCTCCTTGCTTTTTTTTCCTTTTTACGAATCTCAAATATTCTTCCACATTCAGCTGCCCAATTTGATTCGTCTAGGCATTTATGCAAAGGGGATCTGATTTTTTCTGCAAATAGTGTGGTTATAATCATCAAATGGTCAAAAACCCTTCAAGATAGAAAAAAGGTAGCCACAGTTACCATCCCAGCTTTGGGTGCTTCCCCTTTGTGTCCTCTGAATGCGTTAAAAAAATTGTTGCATATTCACCCCTTAACTGATGACCATCCACTCTTTATATTCTACAAACAAGGTCGGCCTGTCACTTTGACTGATTCCATGGCTAGAAAGCATTTGAAGCACATTTCATGTCTCTTAGGTCTCCCTAAACATTATACTTTCCATGACTTTCGCAGGGGTGGGGCTACCTGGGCTTTCAGGCATGGTGTCCCCTTGCAAGACATACAAGCCCAAGGCACATGGTCCAGTCAATGTGTCTGGAGGTATATACAATTGCCCCCTTCGGCCACTTCATCTGTGGCTTCCACTTTTTCCACTCACCTACATATGTGATACTTCTACCCCTTCATATGGGGTGTTTGGGTGCCCCTTTTTACCATGTGGTACTCTTTACAACTGGGGTTACATCCCCCTGCTTGTGCCTTTCGCCTTAATTAATATTTAAAGTACATATATCAATCACAGTACTTTTGTGTACTTAATCAAATTTTCTCTTATCTATTACATGCAAAGGACTTGGTCCTAGTGGTTATACATCCTCACCCTGGGGTCGGGGCACTGCCCTCCCTTTCCCCACATGTCGGTGGGGGCTGTAACTGTCACTTGTATAATATCTAAATGAGGTTCTTTTAGTTTGTTTTAGGCATATTGTCCTCATGTATATTCTGAACTCAGTTAGTAGTCATGTATATCATGTTAAAGTGTAAAAGTATGTATATATACATGTGTATATTAATAATAAATTTTTAATCCCATATTGCTTGTCACTGCTTTGGGGGTCGGGGAATGTGGTTTCGGCCATTTGGGTGGCCGAGTCCTCATTCCTGGACTCCCACCTTAATATTGTTGAGTTCCAACCTTTAGGTTCTGGTTATTTTCATTTCAAATATTTGAACCCTTGTTTGTCTAGGTGGGAGAATAACTCAGCTATTCACGTGTGGTGACACCAGTCCAAGCTGTCACATTGAAGTGGGATGTCAGACAGCTTGCATGAAAAAATATTTTTCCCCACCCATGTCCCCCCCCCCCCCCATTGTCAGTTGCGCTGGTGCTGCTTGTTTGGTTTGTCTTTTCAGAGTCTGGGCATGGTGGTGAGCTGAGCCCTGGCTACGGGCAGACTGGACTGCAGTTGCTCAGATGCGGATTTACAGCAACTTACATGGTCTCAGTCTCATACACCACTGGTCCTTGTGTATAATCCTAAATGAAGCTTGCCTTGCCTGTTAATCATCTGGAGGTTAGACCAACTGATGGTTTCGCATTCTGGATTTAGTGCTAACCTACCACACTGTGGTGTAATACTTTACATGGTACAGTTGGAACTGCATCAAAGATGAGAACATAGTAAACAAACGCTCTTCATACATGTCGGTACTGAGGTCAACTTGGTTGTTAACCAACTCTTAGTGCCCAATCACAAGTCATGCTCTGTCTTGGACGGTTGCTTCCACAATGGATAGGACCCATTAAGAAACATTTGTGCTAACAAGAACTGAAAAGTTAACAATGAATCTCTTCTCACAGTGAAGGTTATCTTCTTCGATTCACTGTGAGTGTACCTTCAGACCTTCCGGTTATCATCCCAGTGTATTATTATCAAAATGATTACAACTGTCACCAACTGTATTCAGTTGTCCAGCAACGTTGTATACCGTGTTCACCATTAGGATTTAGTATCATGTGTGTCACAACCCTTAGTAGAATCACCATGGAAAGGAACTATGCTCATTAGCTCATGTGATGTACAGTTATTTTACCTGCCTTTCTGTCTGGACCCGTGGGACAAGTGTGACCTAGGTAGCAGGGGGTCACTGTGTCACCCTGGAGCGCCTGCTGTTGTTGGTGTATGTATAAGGTGTATGTCAAAAAGTGCCATGGACCTGTAGTTAATGTGCTCCTGTTCCTTCGGCTTCAGCCAGCTGTTCAGTTGTGGTTCTTCATCGTCCACGATCTGGATACAGTGCCATTGGACTCACCTGGGACTCTAATTGTCATGTAGACTTCCTTCGAACACAGTACCATTGGACTTACCTGGGACTGATTGTAATGTTTAAGTTTCGTTATTTATACATGGCTATATTCTTCAATTATTGAGTACTTCATTGCAAACCATTCTGTAGTTGCTATGCTTACATTATAATCAATGTGGTAATTGCTAAGCCACACTGTATCTAACAATCTTATCATAGTTACAGCTTGAATTGCTGCGTAATTAAATTTACATCCATTTCCTTAAGGCCACTTATCTCTTCAAGGTTGAGTCAATTGTTACTAACTGTTTATTTCTTCTTTCTGTGATGTGTAATTATTATGATCTGGCGTCCAATCATACTCAGGTGTAGCCTATACATATATCCATAATCTGCTCTTACACTTAATGGCTACCCTCAGCCTCCTCGTAGGCTAGCAAGGTTACTTATATTTTGCTTGTTACTGTATTTTTAGTACTTTGTACGACTGTGGTCTTTAAGTACTTTCCCTGATGATTAATTTTATGGTAATCACTGTTTCTAAGTATTGCTCTTAACTTAATGTTTTAATAATCAGCACCATACATTTCATACATCACGCTGTCCCCTCTTCATATGTGAAGTTATTTTATCTGTTCTTTTATGATGGGTGCCCCTTTTTACCATGTGGTACTCTTTACAACTGGGGTTACATCCCCCTGCTTGTGCCTTTCGCCTTAATTAATATTTAAAGTACATATATCAATCACAGTACTTTTGTGTACTTAATCAAATTTTCTCTTATCTATTACATGCAAAGGACTTGGTCCTAGTGGTTATACATCCTCACCCTGGGGTCGGGGCACTGCCCTCCCTTTCCCCACATGTCGGTGGGGGCTGTAACTGTCACTTGTATAATATCTAAATGAGGTTCTTTTAGTTTGTTTTAGGCATATTGTCCTCATGTATATTCTGAACTCAGTTAGTAGTCATGTATATCATGTTAAAGTGTAAAAGTATGTATATATACATGTGTATATTAATAATAAATTTTTAATCCCATATTGCTTGTCACTGCTTTGGGGGTCGGGGAATGAGAAATAAAGTCCTCAGTTTTGTGATTTATAACCCAATATAATTCACAAATTTCCGGCGAATAACGGACGAGCGCATAGCATATACTTTATTTCTACAATATTTAATTGTAATTGTGTGTTTGTCATTTAATGGTTGCTTATATCTTTGTAGGTATCTTTATCTGTGTGATTTTCTGGATATTTGTAGTTAAGCAATGACAGATGCTCTCTTTCTCTGGTCATATATAGATTGCTTTAAAAGCATAAATTTCTGGTGGCCTTCCACAATAAATGCATTTTGCATAAGACCAGATTATTGCCGTTTATACACATACAACTGTAAATACTGTGAGTTTTATTGCTTATTCCATGCTTTTGCTAGAATACATTGTCTCAGTAGATGTAATGTCACAACAAGTGACAGTGAACCAGATGTGCATGTTTCAGATGAATTATTCATTCCAACATGAATAGATTTTTTTTCCAAAATTTATGGATTCATTGCAATATAAGCAAGAATGGTCAGAGAGCACATACCTCCGTGAAGTGCCTTAAATGCTGCATGTAAATTAAATGATAAAACATATCTTTTAAAACCTCCTGGATTCAGATGGCAATCTGGATCATCACCAAATCAAATCATCTTTTCCTTGTACCAGAGTCAACATTTAATGAAAACTTTCATCAATATCCCTCTGTAACTTTTATTGAGGTTACAATAAACAAGCAAACACCTGTATGCTACCTAAATCACAGCCTTCTTGGTGGAGGTGATAAGCCAAAGAAACATTCAAATTCTGTTGCTTGTTAAATATATTCAGAATAGCAACACAACACAAATCTCTTTCCATATTATTGGTATTCTGCTCCACAATCTTCATATTAAATAGAATACATCATAAATTTGTGCAATATTTGTTAGCCATATATTCACTGTTATCCTGTAAAATGTGCCAAGGATCTTAAATAACCCTTTCAGCAACTATTTGTTGACCATAGCTGAAATCATTTGTGTTATGCAGTATTATGCCTGTCACACTGGCTGACAGCCCTTTCTTCAAGTTATGTCGGTAGAAATATCCTGGAATATCATTTTATAAATCATGACCTTGGGACAATAGTTTGAAGAGTTTGTTTTAGCCATTCTGGCTACATATAACATATTACCATTTTAATATAACAGGAAAACTTCCCAAAATACTAACACAAAAAATTATCACAAATAAAGTTGAAAATATTATACGAGTGTGTAGCACAGGCATTAATTTATATTATCAACCACTAGTATGAATACAAAATGAACTAGAAAAGCATTTGGAGAGAGCACAAAAAAAATTCTTTAGAAATTTCTTATTTCCAGAAGGTCATGCAGATCACCACCGAAATTTAATCATCTGTCCCTTTTGCCATGGTTGACATTTCATGAAAATTTACCATAACTTGTCCACATCTGATTTTCTTTCAATTACATAAACTTCCTTGTTGGAGGGTAATACATTTATATTTTAAAAGGCTATTATATATACTAGGAAACTAACGATTGTAAAACTTCAATTATTCACTTTGGTCTAAGACTTCTTCACCATTTCCGCATGGATTTTAATTAGTGATCTCAACGGGTACCCGGATATTACCGAATCTGAAATCTCATACCCGAGTACCCAAAATTAAATTTTTAATGTAACAAAAGGAGCAGAATAAATAATATTAAAATGTCCCAGTGTGTATGTATACCTACTCAGACAAAATATTCCAGGTGGTAGATAATAAAGACAAGTACGACTGTCTTAGCAGTGACAGGATTTAAGCTCTATATCTCCCAAGTGTAACACAGGATCCTCTCACAATAATAGTCAGCAAATCGATATGGAGAAACACCTGTCCAAAGGTGTCCACAACCACCTTGATCATTTGGTTGGTCAATTTGCCAAAGTTCAGCAGGTATGGGATCACCACTGTTTCTCCAGATCCAGTTGTTATTGCCAATGTCACGGCCAGCTGTCCAGAACCCAAGCGGAGCACATGGTTCTGTGATCATATCAGCAGAGACAGCATCTAATTCTGCCAAATCTTCAAAGGACACCAGGTGACCACCCAGGAGAAAGCAAGACAAGTCAGCATCTATCTAACTCTTCTTGGTGTAGAACATTTGGTATTGGGATTCATTCTTTAAGGCAAATTCGTTTGACTGTGTGATCAAAGTTTTCTTTATGTCATCTATGTCTTCAGACATTTTTGACACAGAAACTGACATCTCAGAATATTGTGCCATGCAGGAACCATCCTCGACTGTATGGTCATATTTCACTGTACTTTGTGATTTTGTTAATCCAGTTAACATAACTATCAGTGACAGATGGAAATATATATCCATGATTGAAATGCCTGTGTTGTATTTCTCTTTTATATTGTTCGGCATATGGTTTTCCAGTGGACAGTTTTTTTAAATAACCAAATATACTGATTAGTACAAATATAATAATTAGATTACTACATGACAACTGTGTCCAAAAAAGTTTGAAATTTGTCCACACTCCAAAGCTGTCCTGATTTTATAAATATTCTAACTAACTTTACATTCTTCTGTATGCATCTGCATGCCTTAAACCTAAATAATAAATTTTGAAAAGGAAGAAAAGTTGATACTCGAATAAGTTACACATTAAGTTACACATATTAATAACCTTCTCTTTAGGCTCCGAATGAATAGGTAACTGTAATTTGTTTATATATGTTAAGTGACCGCTTTCAACACTTTACAGTTCATATCAAAAGTGTTGGAGTCACTGTGAAACTGTCCTTACATGACGTATGCTGTTGAAGTGACTTATAGCCTCAATGTTACTTTATTTAAAACCAGCAGGTTGGTTATTAAAGTTGTGTGAAAGAATCCGAAGAGTGACAAAATGACCACTGGCTAAATATATGTCAGTTCACCTATATTCGGTTAATTCCCAATAAGGTTTTCTTAATTACCAATACATCGCTATGTAAGGATTTATTTATTTATTTATTTGGCCTTTTACATTGGTTTCAACACTGTACAGGTCATATCACAGCGGGAAGTTTTGTGGGCAGAAGAAACCAGTACATACAGTTGGTCAAGGTTCTGTACTGTAAACTGCTGACCAGTACAGTAAGCAACTACCAATTTTCCCACATAAGGTCCGGGGTTTGAACCCCTAACCTGAGAGGTGGGAGGCGCGTGTGTTACCACTGCGCCATCGTCGCCCACACTACGTAAGGAACACCCAAGTCAAGGTTGTTGTCAGACATGAATACCACTATAATGTAAGTCCAAAATCTTTTTAAACACTAACTTTAAAGCATTTATGAGGCATGTACAATACCTTTTGATAGGGTCACCTATTTCTGAGTGAGATAAAACCAGGGGCTTAAATCATCATATGTTTTCACCAAATCTCAGGCTTACAATGACTATATTTGTATCCAAAGTTAAGCCTATGACTTGGTTAAGAAATTTGGTGAAAATTGTCCCAGATTTCACAACACCAGTTCATGCTTGGTTAGGCTTGTGAGATAATAAACCCTTTATGCAACATTTATTCTCTGTGTAATGTTCTGTGTTACTTGTGTGTATATTTATCACTGTTAAATAAATAAATAGTTACTGTCATTCACACTTAAATCTTAAAGTGTGCTATAACATAGCAAACAATTACCATCAGTGATATTTTGATATTTCTGTTGAAATTTTGATGAATGCTTGAAAAGTAAACATAGGGTTCTTAATTTCCCTTATTGCACACAAAAGTGACAGTACAGAAGACTATATATAGAGACAACGAAGTGGTATAGTGGGGTCATTAAGTGCAAGTCCCTTTCTTTATTCCCTCTTTTTAAATTATGCAATTTGGAACTGCGCCATCAAAATATAATACTGTCTTTTTCTTATAACCTTAGAATTTTATTGACCCTTTTCTGACAAGACAACCATGACTACTCAAAGTTGACCTTCACATCTTTAACCGTTATCTGGCTGATCAAGGTAAAAAAGTAACAAAATTTTGGGAAAGTTCCTGATCATTTACAGCTTACAAAAATTACACATTAAAAAAAAAACAACTTTCAATATAATTTTTATTACTTTATGCTTAATGCTTGACTTTACTCCATAAGTAACGAGTGGATCTTCTTAACATTTTTATAAAATATAAAAAAAAAAATCTTAAAATCCAAATTTTATTCTGCATACAAAAGAAGATGGAATTTTCATATACATACTCTGGCTGAGGTCTGTGGACAATGAGTACTTTATAGTTGTAGCTAGAATTTCTCCAGTTTCATGTTTATCTTCAAATATCTCAAATACCTCAAACGGCTACAATTCAGTTTGAAAATGCCAATCATAATGACAGATACCACTATAATATTGTACAAAATGACTAAACTAAACTCTAGCTAACCTCTGACCTCTAAAAATTCTGGCAGTGGGCAAAATTGTGGTGGAGGTCTTCACTCTATAAGTACTTTCCCAGTTGGAAATGTGTCTTTGAAATTTGGGACATGTGTGGAGTCTGAGAATTTCCTTTTATTGGACCAGTTATATCATAAGATTTTGAACACTATCCGATATTTCTCAATGTTTTAAGTTTTCAATAACCAGGCGAATAGGTTTTTCTGATGTTCTTCATCCCAGTTTTATGATACAAAGGTTGACATTTTCCTGTTACTGTCTCAGAATACACAAACATAGATTTGCTAATACCACATTTAGTAATTTTATGATATTAAATTTGAAGAAACTCAATAGGTTATATCCTTCAGACTGACATTGTATAAATTTGACATGGCCACTACACTGGAGACATTTTCTAATCCGACTTAAAACGGGAGAAATGTGATATGCATGACATATAATAAAAATGAGTTTAAGATGATCGAAATTTGATGACCTGACATGTAGTACTTTTACATTTTTATTGTTTTATCAAAAGGTAAGTAAACATTGCTGTATCTACATTTCAGTGACGTTATTTGGGAATAAGTCAAAATATTGAGAATTTTGATATTTTATGTTTCAATGAGTTAATGAATGATTCGAACACATACAGTACATCTTTGGATCCAAAGTATTCATATGAACATGTGCAGTTGTAATATGGTGATTCATAAGAACTTATGCCGCAAGAAAACAATATTTTAATAACCCAAATATTTAAAGCAGTGTTCTCAGTGTGCGTTTCTTACTGTTTATAACTTTCAAAGGTTTCAGAAAAAGTTACAAATATTTCAGGGTTCCAGGCTTTATTAAGCACACGTATATAAATAGACAGTATCTGCAATCATTTACATATGGATTAACAAAAACAAAGAAACAGAAGGCGGTTGAACCGACTTGACAAACCCAGAACAAGAAAGACGTGTCAAACATAGCAAAAATATTCTGTGAATGATGCATATTTATAGGTTACACAGTATTTCGGGAAATATTAAGAAAAATTTTCACTTGTAAATAAACAGCATTTTAGGTATACCAGCTTTTACAGAAACTTCTTAACTTGGATTCTTAGCAACCAGAATGAGCATAAGCAGTTTAAATATACATTTCTAATGATACACATAACAACTTTGCAGGTTACTTTTTTTATGGAAATATCAAATGAAATGGATAAAATAGGTACTGATTTTCATTCCTACTATTTAGATCAAATACAGTGTGTGGTGGGTAATAAATATAAAGGTCTCATAATGTGCAGATAATTACATTTAGTGCTTCACTTGGGACTTGATTCTTAAATAGAATAGGACTTGAAATGATATATGTAAGTAGATAGGAATAGCAAAAGGCTATTGGCTTGCTGATGCATAATTTCATGTAAGTGTAATATCCTCACATATATCAGTTCTATTAATACCTGGGCTTCAGGGGATTCCCCTTTAGCTCAGCTGGTTAAAAAGCTAGACTTGTGTATATTTCTGAGTGGAATCACAAGGCTGTGCATTCCAGACACAGCAGAACCAATCAATAATTTCTCCCTTCCCACTACATGGTGAGATGCCTAAAGATCCTTCCCTCTCACAGCCAAGCCAGTTTAGTGTAATAATGTAG
The DNA here is from genome assembly GCA_964017235.1 of Sabellastarte sp. h YS-2021. Classification (NCBI taxonomy): domain Eukaryota; kingdom Metazoa; phylum Annelida; class Polychaeta; order Sabellida; family Sabellidae; genus Sabellastarte; species Sabellastarte sp. h YS-2021. The sequence continues at coordinate 13,543,808 of OZ024937.1, forward strand.
TCATGTAAGACCTGAGGACAGGTCTTTCCTTGGAGGGGTGGTATGAAATATCCTCACATATATCTGTTCTGTTAATATCTGGGCTTCCGGGGATTCCCCTTTAGCTCAGCTGGTTATAGAGCTAGACTTGTGTGTATTTCTTTTTGTAATCAGAAGGCTGTGCATTCGAGACACAGCAGAACCAATCAATAATTTTTCCCTTCCCACTACAGTAAGGTAATAAACCCATTACAGAACAAAAGGGGACAGCCTTGGAACTTAAGCCAACATTATGAGGCTCAAGATCACTGCCAGAAGGAATTTGTTTATCAACCTATCTGTAATTTCTCATTCTGATACTGATATGCTAAGTCCCTGTACATAACTTGGGCTTGTGTAAGTACTAGCAGTGCAGAGGATCTGTATCAGTTTAATCTTTCAAGAACACAAACACTATTTATTCTTATTATTTGATCTAGACATAACTGATGATGCACTAATTCTATTGCTTTATAAAATGGTTCTAATCCAATACGCATTATATGAGGCATTTCAACATTTCCTTTTGCAAATCGTGCATCAAGTAATATGATTTTAACGTTTTACTTTCTGCTATGCCTGTGTTAGTAAAATTCATTGTCAATCAGCAATTAGATATCATTGTTACTAAGTTGAATCCAACATATCTTAAATTTAACCATGAATTATGTTGATTCACCTTAAAGTGCAATTTGTCTTTATTATTATCCAAACTGTTTGGATTATTTACATGTTACCAGGAAAACTGGGTGGGTCTATTGCAGAAGTTAAAACAATGGATTTTTATTCAATGCACTAATAACTTGTTTTATTTGTTTGACAAAAATTAAAATTCTGATACTGATTTACATGGCAATATTTCAACTATGTTGAAACATCTCAAATCTGGAAAGACAGGTGATTCCCCCAAAATACCTCTGATTTTGACATCAGTTTACCAAACTCTCAATAAAAAGACCAACCCAACATGGCTGGAAAGGATGTTTATAATTTTGTCTGTTTTTTGTGGCTAATTGCATTCTACATATCTGTTATTTCATCACAAGTATCTGGTTTAACAGGCAACATATTTGGCCTTACAAGTGCACGATTTTCCTTTAAGTTTGTATTGATTATTATCATAGTGATTTGGAAGAGATGTCCTTTAACCATACAGAAAGAACACATTTACATAATTGTTGGAGCATGTATGGCTGATTTGATCTGTACAGCTTGCCTTTACTCAGTGGCTACATTTATGGCAGTTGGTAACCTTGATGCCATATTTATTTCCTTTTACTACATCATTTCTGTACTGGTGGGTTTCATTAGAAGAACTGTTACATGGCACCCATTGATTTCTGCATTGATGGTATCCATTGGAACAAACCTGGCAAATGCAAGACAGACAAATGCCAGAAATCCCTTGTTATTACATCGATGACTCCACTGAATCAAAAAGTAACATATCCAACATATCCATGATAAGAACAAGTGAACATCAGCAATTGCATCATAACAGCATGACAATAGGTTACACATTGCTTGTTACACCTGCAGCAGTTTTTGTAGCTTCAGGAAATTTTGTAAAGAAGATTACTAAAGACTATCCACTCCCAACAGTAATGTTTTGGCAAGCTCTAGTGGAAGGAGTTGCCTGTTTTACCATTTGCCTTGTATGGACCAGGTCAAAGAATGAAAGTTACCTCACACTTCCTGAAGGTACATACTGCTTGCTGTTTACATTTTTATTCATTATGTGCTCAGCATTTTCACAGACAGCATCATTTTTAGCTTACAAGTACTTTGCTATTTCTCTACTGGCACTTAGCTGCATTAGTGTTTCACTGGCCTTGTATATCAAAAAACAAAAAACCTTTTTAAAGGCTTGTCACCCAGGTCATGCAAATGTGCTGGAATTCATTGGTATAGCAATCGTCATATTTGCAACTGCCATCCTGCCAGCCATCTTTGTATGTATTGAGCAGAATCAACAACACAAATAACTGTTGATGAATATGCATGTGAAGCTTTCTGAGAAAACCCATTTATTATAAAAATGCATATCAGGGTTGATAGTTGCGGAGATGAAGGAAATATGGAAGTATACTGTACATTAAAAATTGTGACCAGCTAGGAATGGGTAATAATAATGATAATGTATGTGCCTCCATGTTTATGCTTTATGACTTTACAACCTTTGATCTTCACTGTTTAACAACTTTGACCTCAGTCTCAGGTGACTTTGTGACCTCTTATTCCTTTAGGGAATTGTGACTTTACCTGGATTTTTATTACCTGGATCCTTGTGATTCTTACTGATTTGGCAAAGCATTGATAAGTTTTACTGTGAGGTCACAGTTCAGGATTGATGTAGGTTAAGACACAGTTTTGACCTTGATTAGTGTTTAGCTTGACCTCTTGATTAGTGTTACCCTTGACCTCTTGGGGTGATTGTTGTCACCTGTAACTCGGGTATCATGGTTTTGACCTTTCTTTTAGGTGTTTATAGTCTCACATCTCCCCTGAGTGAATGATATTGGTTATGTCACAGCTTGACCTTGTTTATATTAGTTTTTTGACCCTTTGGGGTAATTGTTTTACCTTTCACTCACTTTGGTTTTTGCATTAAAGTTGCACCTGGGTGAATTATAATTGTCATGTGCCACTTTGACCTCGGGGTCAGGATCATTTATATTTTGGGTCATGGGGATGTGTATACATACAATTACACTTCATAATGTCACCTTCTATCAAAGTTTATGTGTAATTTTATTATGTCCTCATTTAATACTTGTTATATGATAATGTCTTCACAGTAATTTTAGTAGCAACATGTATGTATTGTATAATAAAATACATAATCCCACTGTGGCCTAGCGGGTAACACACTTGTCTAGGAACTCAGAGGACGTGGGTTCAATCCCAGGTACAGGCAGATACATAGTAGCTCGGATGACCACTTATGATGGCGGTCCTCTGTCATTGGGTCCTATCCCCAGTTGCAGGCTAAAGAACCTCAAGGACGTTGATAAATGGTCATCCTTGAGCCTCTGTCTTTCAGTTAGGGGAATGTCTGTTACTGAGAGAGTTGGGCTGTACTTGTACAGTCAGGATTGGTTAAATAACGCTTTGACTCCTGTAGTATATGGAGATATTGCGCTGAGTAAAAATACACAATACATTACAATGCAGTACAATAGAATCCCATTGCTAGTTTATTGGGGGACAGGGACTGTGGCTTTTTAAGCTTAGTTCTCCAATATTGATATGATGTCTCCTATTTTAGTAAAACATAAACAGGGTGTATCATATAGATGCTTGAAAAAGGCTGTTTCCATACACTGGTAAAATATTTATAATCACACAATAATGAGACAAACATTTGATTTTTGATTTTGTTATTTTAAATCACAAGGCATGTTTCTGAGGGAGTATTTAAATACTTCTAAACTTCATTGGACATTAATAACTTCAATTTTTTTTTAAAAAAAACAAGAAAAAATAATTTGAAAAACACAGCACTTGAGTGTTTTAGAAAGGACGTCTCGATTTGGTTATAATGAGACATGGAGTGTGTAAAAAATATAAAGCCAATGCAAAATCACATTATTACTAATTATTATTATTATTATTAGATCTCCATTTATCATTATTATTCATCTAAAATCTCAATAAATGATCTTAATTATTACTAACTAATTTTCTTGCAAAACTGTAATACCTTAAAGGAAACCATATATTGTGATTCAATTTTTTATTTGTATCTGTAAATAAACTTAAAATAGTTAACTAACACTTAAATACTTCAACTCTTGACTAGATAACATAACTTTTTTGTGTAAAAAACCTTCAAAAGAGATTTCTAAAAAATCTTAATGAAAAGAAAATATATAAAAACACAGCACTGAGGGGATTTGGTTTCTCAACCCTTGGAGTACAAGTGCTGCACATCACATTCACGGCCACTGTCACAAATTTAGAACCTGTAAAATGTTATTCATTCCACAATCAGTTATGCAATCATTCAACAATTCATTCAATAAGTTTATATGCGAATATTTCAAAATTTGGTTGATCTAATAATATATTCTATAAAATCACTGGAAAGATATGTTTTCACTGCATTCTGTCGTTTTGTTTGATCAAAGTCCCTACAGAATTAAGTGAGATATATCAAAAGTTGAATGTTTTGAAGAAAGAGTATAATATTTATAAACAAACATTGTATGGCCTCAGAGGTGAACCGTTAATAGTTCACCACTCTCATTAACTGCCCGCCAATCAGAGAAATGTGACTTATAGTGGTTTACTCTATATTTAAAGTTTTGTTAATGTGCTAGTATTGCCCACCTACATAATAATAAAAGGTTATCATAGGTTCAATATTCCACAGTCCAATATCTTCAGTCTAAGGCTGCTATTACATCCCTCTGAACAGGATAAAAAAACGTACATTGTCACATGAATTTTTGGTAAAATTTAAAGCGGTGGCCAGTTTGTGGGGGAAAGTAAATGTTTGCAAGGACATCTTGCTCACAAAGCAAGTGAATCTTGTGGCCTCTCTGCATATCCGTTATTTCTTCGCCCACTAAGAAATTCATTTGAGTACCAATTCCTTGTGTAGGGCCATGGCGTGCTGAGTGCATGAGGAAAATACCTAAAGACAGTGTGGGTGTTACCTCAAGGTTAACCCATTTTTTGTCTTGTTCCCAGAACATATGTGTATGTATATTGGGATGTAGGGCATGGTTTACTCTGAGATACAAAGGTTAAAGTTGGGTTTTTACATCTGGTTCAAGAGCCGGGGTTACATTGGGCCGGGTCCTCAGCATCGCCACTTGTGGCAGTCAAAATCACACACACAGAGGTGATTTTATTTAGTTGTTTTATTTATTTGTTTATGTGTAGTTTTATGTTGCCTTCAACACTGTACAGGTCATGACTGGCGGTTTGATCGGCAGAGGAAACCAGTACATACAGTTGGTCAAGGTTCTGTACTGTAAACTGCCGACCAACAGCAGGCAACTACCAGCTTTCCCACTTGAGGTCAAACCAGGAACCGAACCCTGAACTCAGAGGTGGGAGGCGAGAGTGTTACCACTCTTCCACCGTGGCCCCCACACAGAGGTGACAGCCTGTATTAGATGCCAAAGTTGCTAACCACTAGGCCGCCAAGGACCTCTGTGTCACCTTGGATATGACCTAGTTATGTAAATAGACCTACGACTGTTGAATATGTTTTTGTATAGTAGCACCTAAGAGTCTATCAAGGATGGAGGTTAAGCATAATAAAAGTCCATATTTTATTAGATTAGAATGTTTTTTTAAAAGAATACACCTTTAGCTGTGTACATGAGACAACCAATTAATCTAATTTAAATATAACTTTTGACTGGCGATAATGTAATTTTATTGGAAATATTTGCCCTAATTGGGCACATAACCAATCAACACACGGCTTACAAAGGTATATCATTGTATCAGTGATTCTGTATGGCTAAGTTGTTGAATTTGATGTATATATTATTTTGTGTCATGCCAAATAGAGTCGTGTGTCGGGTTCACTAACCCACGCATAAACACGAAATGTTAACATTTATAAAGTGTAAATTGTAGACATTCCACCTGTTTTTGGTATAAGTAAACATTCAAATGACTCTAAATATGAAAGTCACCGGGTGGCCAGTTCTAGATAGGTCTGCTTGAAGTACACACCCCACTTTTGTTACCAAATATGGGGAATTTGGTAAAAGCTTTCAGGGTCATTTACGGTAACCATGAACACAAAGAGCCCAATATACCTGCATCTGTCTTGTCAGTGTTGAATTCAACAAGTGATGTACAGAGTCCTTCCTTTGTGGGTTCTTCGGATAGATTCTAATTTGTATGAAAAGAATCTGTAAGATGTATCAGACGTATTCTGTGGAAAGTTGATTCTGATTGTATGTTTTCTTGATTTACACGGAGATAATGGTAAACAAACTGTTTTACTTACCGGAAATGGTTGTGAACTATAGGACTTCCGGTTAACATGTATATTTGGTCAAAAAGAGCCTTTTTGATTGACAAAGAGAGCTTTCTAGTTGTTAATTGAATGTCTATTAAAAGATACACTGATGGTCATGGATTAGAGGCTTGTTTTATTATGGAATATGTATATTGACTCAAAAACAGATTCAGGTTAAGGTGTTACCTAATTTCGGGATTTACATTTATACTTAAATTTGATGCGTAATTTTCTGTTCTCCTAATTTCAAATTTAAAGAAATTGTAATGACAATCTACCAGTCAAGGCCTCAATAGTAGGTAATATTTTGTGCTTTAAATTCTATCAACATGCGTAGATTGTATTTTTATCTTACGAGATCAGCAACGTATATTTATTGGTTATTTATTGTTATATTAATTTTCATCATATTTCGAGAGTGTAACTTCATGCCTGGCAATAAACAAAATTCAAATACACAATGCTGTGTACGATGTCCCAATGGTGAACAAATAATATATATATTTAAATTGGCCTTACGTATATGTTACCCAGTACCTCACCACATGGAGCATGTCCATTCTTTAAGATAAATACCTGTATGATTTACGCCAGTCTAAATTTAGACTTGCTTACGAGTCTTTATGGACTTCACCAAGTCCTTCTGTCTCTTGTGTAATATATGGGTACTGCATGACTTTTGGAGAAACAGACAGCTCTGATAAAATTTGTTGTTTTTTGGTCAGAGACTACCCCCTTATTTCAGAATGCTTGTGGTATAATGAACTCCTGTAAGTTGCCAATTTAAGTCTGTTCAGCTTACTGATGGATACAAAGACTTGGAGCAAGTCTAGAGTATTTATTTTGATTCTTGCAATTCCCGTGATGCTACAAGGCTCCAATATGTTCAAAATGCTCTTGCACGGTTTGTCACTGGTGCTTCAAAGTACACTCGCATCACATCCACCCTGAGGACACTTCATTGGCTACCCATCAGACAACGTATTATCTTCAAAACCCTAGTTTTGGTTTATAAGTACCTCACCACTGGCCAGCCTAAGTATTTTGCACCATATCTCTCCTTGTACAAATCTGCCATGAATACAAGACGTTCCAACCCCAAAAATTTGTTCCTCCAGGTTCCTCATTGTTGTGCTTCCATCCATAAATCAATGGTCCATTTCAACAACGGTTTCTCATATGGTGCCCCGAAGTTATGGAATGATCTTCTACATGATATCCGCAGTGCTCCAAATATCTCATGTTTCAAAAGTCGACTAAAAACCTACCTATTTCAGAAATCATTTCCACCATAGCTTCTAACTACCGAACACCGGATCGCCTCCCTGGGTACGACTTGGAACATGTCTAATGTCTTGATGATTTATGCCTTACGAACTGGATGGTGTGCCTTAGAATCTATAGATACGGAGATTAAGCACTTGGACAACTGATTGATTGATTGATTCTTGTTGTTTTTTTTCGACACACTGAATGAGTGCATTTTATAACATTCTGGGTGTTTCACTCTCCAGAAGGACATGTTCTGAGACAGTCATAGTGCACTAAGGTAGGATATTGCACTGAGTCTAGTACAAATTCAGTTGTAGTCTTGAAAAGCTGTAATTCAGTACAGGTTGCACACAGTACTAATCATATTTGTTTAATTCAACCCAGCTTAATTTTTTTCAAATTATTTTTATTTATTTATTTTTTTTTTTTTTTTTGGGGGGGGGGGGGGGTAATTACATACAAGATCCAATTTAGAGTTTTAGGCCCCGTTCAACAGCCAGGATGTGACTGGAAAAGGTCTTATTGTGACAATACTATATGTGAGACCACCCCCAAGAAGTATTGTTTGCTACTTACAATAGCCTTTTTCATGTGTGGTTTTGCATAAGTAATAATTTGGATTTTCTTTCCTCTCAACAACTGAGGTCAGAACAGAGCCAATTGATGTAAATGATACACTTGTAAACAATTGAGTAGCCTCATGTAACCATGAAAATGGCCTCATCCTTTGGCGGCCTTGTCCTGAATCTGGTGCAACTGGCTTCTAGATCTGTGCGAATGATCAATAGTCAATGTTAGGGTTTACATCCTATTCAACAGCCAGGTTAACATTTGGACAGGCCCCCAGCATCCAACACTTGTGGTAGTCAAACCCACACAGAGATGATAGTCTGTGACTATATATCATACTCACTAACTGCTTGGCCACTAATGACCTCTGAATCTGTGAAAAAGACATTATGGGACAGGTCTAATTGAGAAGCATCTAGAATACTTATATATACATTTGAAACATGCATTGCTTCATATTACTGCTTTTCTGAATGCTGGATAAATTTAGCCAGTTGTCACGCTCTATTGCTTACAAATAGTGTCTGCTTTTGGGAGGAATTTAGAGAACCAAATGAAAAAAATGAACATTTTGTACGAATGGCCTTAAGATATCTTTGTCATAAAAAATTGAAAAATGAAACAAAAAATATCTTCATATCCTTTTTATACTGGTGTGTACTTTCACCCATTTTAATAATATATTCTAAAAAAATACTCCAATATACACAAACAAATCACTACTAATAGCACACAATCTATTCACAATATTATATTCAGGAAAATGACCAAGAAAGAAATTCAAAAGTTATTTTTCAAACCTAATTTGCATGAAAACCCCAATATATCAGTTTTGGAACATTAAGGAAATAATTAAGATATATATAAGATATATATATATATAGCTTGAATGTATCCTGTAGTAAGTGTTTTTTTTAAATATGATCGCATCTGTTCTGCCTGATCATCCCCCCCCCCCCCCCCCAAAAAAAAAACAAAAAAAACCTATCCATTGCCCAAGAAAATTGTGACTAGGCCTTTAAACAGTAAGTACGTACCGGAAAGGACAAACATAAATTAACAGTAAATATTTAATTACAATCAGGATAAATCTTATTTTATTTTCATTACATATTGAGCATTGTAACTCAGACAAGAAATAGCATAAGCATTACTTCAGAGAAAAAAAACGAACTAATATTGGAAGTTACATACATGCCCAGATAGGAAATGAACATTTACTAAAAATACTTGCAAAAATTCATTTATGCAGGAGTCTGTTCCAGGTTGTCACTCAGGTAACTCAATAATAATTATGATTTCATCTTCTGTGAATCTGTGATATTAAAATAATGTCTCTGTGATAAGATGATAATTTATATACAGTTCCCCAGTTCTACAAATTCACAATATATAAAAATATGGAATATAATAAACCTTGTACACAGTTTATATATTTATGTTAGGTGCATTTTCCAAGGTTACACAATTTTTTTCATAAACATTCATAAAACAGCTATTACTGCAATTGATTTTGAGTAAGAACATTTGGTTTGAAGAATTTACAAAGTGCCAAATTACTGTGAAACGCCTCACTGACTTTGATTAACAAGAAGAAGGTTGGCACGAAAAGAGGCATTCACCATGACAGGGATAATAATTGTGGTACAAAAAAAAGAAAATTTTGGTCGTTTAACTGATCCTCTATTTTGCATGATGACAATACTTAGCGATCCAGTATGAATTTTCTTTTAAATAAATTGTTTTGGATTAGATTTCGCCTTTTCTTTTCACCTCCAACTTTTTCAGGTTTGGATCACCCAAGAAATCATTTATGGCCCATAAATTAAAATATGTTACTGTTTCCTTTGTCTTTTCTAGATTTTGTAAGCCGGTAAGCTGCCATAAGATTCTTCTTGTCCTGTAAGCAATAGATAAGTTAGCAAAGTCACCTTACCAACAGGCAGTTGTAGAGCTGGTGAATAATTCAAAGTTACTATTTTAAATACCCCAAGCATTACAAGACAAAATATGACAGTATTTTGGGACCCAGGTCCAACAATATAACAGCCAAAATCAGTGACATAAAGAAGTTGTTAAACACCCAATGTGTAATTTGTATTTCTGAAACTGATATGCTAACACTACAGAAACGGCAATAAATAGAGTGTTTGTATCACCTTTAGCTTGTAATAATATACCAATATACATGCAAAACTGTACACAGTATCATTTTCAAAATTTTGGGGGCTGTCTCTGTAAATACAGTTACAACTAATACACAACTGACATACATTTTAAAACAACACTAATTCAGAGTATATTCCAATTACTTGAGGCACATATCTATTGTTACAGTATTCGATAGCCTTTCAAGAATAATTCCACCTCAATATTCATTATATGTGACATTTCAAGGATTTCACATCTCCCTTGTTGTCAGTCAGCAACTAGATATCATTATTACTAAATTGAATCTTACTAATGTTAAATTTCACCATATATTATGTTGAGTCACATTAAGGAGCAATTTGCCTATATTATTATCCATTTTTATGATTTACTTGTTTTATAAATGGTATATGGATGGAGCTAATACAGAAGCCAAAATAATTGATTTTTATTTGATGTTCAAATACTTTGCTTTATTTTTTTTTCAGAAAAGAAATACTGATTTAGATGACAAAACATCAACTATGTCAAAACACCTCCAATCAGAAAAGACAGGTGATTCACCAAAAATACCTCTGATTTTGAAATCAGAAGACAAAGCTGCCAATAATGAGACCAACCCAACATGGCTAGAAAGGACGTTTAGAATTTTATTTGTTCTCCTGTGGCTTATTGCATTCTACATAGCTGTCATTTCATCACAAGTATCTGGTTTGAAAGGCAATATCTTTGGCCTTACAAGTGCACGATTTGCCTTTCAGTTTTTGTTGATTACCAGCATAGTGATTTGGAAGAGATGCCCATTAAATATACAGAAGGAGCACATTCACATACTTATTGCAGCCAGTTTGTCTGATATGATCTATACAACTTGTGTTTATTCAGTGGCTACTTTTATGGCAGTTGGCAACTTTGATGCCATATTTGTTTCATTTTACTGCATCATTTCTGTGCTGGTAGACTTCATTAGAAGAACTGTTACATGGCGCCCATTGATTTGTGCATTGATGGCATCTATTGGTATACTGGCAATTTCACAACCCTGGCATATACAAGACAAACGTCAAATCCCAGAAGATGCACCCTGCAATTACCTTGATGACTTCACTGGTTCAAATGGTAACATATCCAACATATCCATAATAAGAACAAGTGGACATCAACAAATGCATCATGACAGCATAGCAATAGGTTACATATTGCTTGTTATAGCTGCTGCAGCATTTGTAGCTTCAGGCAATTTTGTAAAGATGATTGCTAAAGACTATCCACTCCCAACAGTAATGTTTTGGCAAGCTCTAGTGGAAGGTGTTGCCTGTTTTACCATTTGCATTGCATGGACCAGGTCAAAGAATGAAAGTTACCTCACACTTCCTGGAGGTATATATTGTTTGCTGTTTACATTTCTATTCATCATGTGCTCAGCTTTTTCACAGACAGCATCATTTTTAGCTTACAAGTACTTTGCCATTTCTCTACTGGCACTTAGCTGCATTAGTGTTTCACTGGCCTTGTATATTGGCCAAAGAACCTTTCTGAAGGCTTTTCACCCAGGTCATGCAAATGTGCTGGAATTCATTGGTATAGCAATCGTCATATTTGCAACTGCCATCCTGCCAGCCATCTTTGTATGTATTGAGCAGAATCAACAACACAAATAACTATTGATGAATATGCATGTGAAGCTTTCTGAGAAAAAACTTTTGTCAACAATTATACAAATATATATCAGGATTGATAGATTCAGAGATGAAGGAAAGAGTGTATACTGCTTGGTCTAGGTTCCACAAATCAAATCATTGACCAATGTGGGGCACGAGTGTGCCGCTGTGCCAAAAGAAAATGTCTGAATTTCTTTCTATTGAATTATATATTGGCACAAGTGCAGCAGAAATAAATAAACTGTACACTAAAATTTTGACTAGTTAGCAATAGTGACTTTATGAAAGATTACAATGTATTTGCGTGAAATTTGCCTACTTAATTAACTAATCAAAATATAGTTTGCAAAGTGATCCCGACTGGCTATAGATTTAATATTTCTTTTTTGGTTATCTCAATGGGTAACCGAATATTGGGGTACCTGAACCCTGAATATTTACTGAAATCCGAAATCACATACCTGAGTACACGAATCTAAGCTTTATTGCTGTCAGTATTGCCCACGTTGGCAGACCAAATAGCACAGACATATCTCGCCTTCATAAATTCACCTTAAAATGAAACTATTCAATTAAAATGCAGAAGAACATTGTTTTATCACCCTTGTACGCCATTTATAGTATTTTATTTGTCTTTTATTTTGATTGTTTATGCATTGTCAAATGCCGGAATCCTTTGAAAATCGTCAGTATATTAACACATTTACCTAATTCCGAGTACATAAAATGTTGTGTACTGGCTATATTGTGACATACACACCTTAAATAAATAAAAGTACAGTATGTTCACACAGTAGTTGATAATTTGGTATCAACGAAATTCACTTACCTACTTGAAAGAAAAATAAAATTTCAATTCAGAAACTACATTCGAGCAGTAGTGTAATGCTTTCCTGAAGGTTATGTGACTCCAGTTTTGTCACAACAAACAACCGTGTTTTGAATATACAGGAGTCTTTTTATTTAACATTTCCCCGTGTCCCACTGTTGTGAATGAAAAAGAAAATGGCCAACTAGAAACAAAGCAAATATTCGGATCCAATTATTTATGTAAGTTTGTAAATATGGAGATTTTTGTAGGATCAGCTATTATCGCCCATCAGCGTGAGTACCTGGGTACCTGCCCATAGAAATTACTACCTAGCCGGTCCCGGTGTTCTCAAAAGGGTATTTGAGAACACTAATTACTTTATATGTCAATTAAGCCTCTCTTACATCCCGTCGTACATGCACATATGTCCTGGTTACAGAGAAAAATCGACTGATTTGCAAGGCACACTTAAGGTACACTTGCGATCTTATAATAGAATGTAAAGGTCGCACAGGCCCTGCAATGAAAATTGACATGCACATTTTCTCTGCGTGCACGCAGTCTGGCCATAAACACATCCATTTCTCAAGGGTAACTTATGATAGACTTGCGCACGTGCATTTCCCTTGCAAGTGTTATAAGATTTCCCCATTCACTTGCAGGGTTTGCAGACGCTGTATAATACACTCACAGACTGACTCACGTGTACCTTGCATGTATATAAACCCACTGTATGACCTGTAGCTAGTAGCAGTTTATTCTTTGATCTTCAAGTTGTGACACCGTTGCTGGCAGAATTCATCTTGTTTGCATGTGCAAATCTCTGCTACCCCACTACTAGGCTATGTTTATATTTTTCAACGATATTTGCAGCACACTTATGTGTGTATACACGTACGACGGGATGTAATAGAGGCTTTAGTGACACTTGTTGATGTGCTGAGATACTGAGCCAAGCAGTAAGCAAAATTAGAGCTGGGTTACAATGTGTACATATACAAATAGAACTTTGTTCAATCAGAAAAAAATAGTGTAATAAAAATTGTATATGAAAGATACCTGATAGCGAAGTAAATGAAATCATTAAACTTAATTGTCATATATTCTAATCTAATCTGCTTTACAAACATAATATCCTGCCACAAGGGAGAGTTTGGTGTACTAAACAATCGGAAGAATTAGTAAAAGTCATGGCCAAGAGAAATGCAAGGTCATTACTCCTGGGTTATTGACATTAATGAGGGGCAATGCTAGGTTGGGGTACCCTGAATTTAAAAAGGTGTATGGATGCTTCCTGAAATATGCTACTGAGGGACTGGGTCTTATGCAAAGAGCTCCAGAAAGCAGGTGTATGATGTCTGACAGACAAGTAGTTTTGTAATTTGTGAACTTACGAGTTGAAAGAGGGGATTTGAAGGAAATGATATTTCTAAATGAGGTGTATGGAAGGAGCTAGTTTTGTCACTCAGGTTTACAGGTTGGTCATTTGGTAGAGCTGACTGAATGTGATCAGACTGAATTCTGTTTTGCTGGGATTTAATTTCAGTTTGTTTGAGGCCATGAAATTTTAAATATCATTGAGGCAATCATTGAGAGCTTGCATTGACTGAGCATAATGTATTGGTAATGTTATACATCATTTAGTATTGTAAGCATAAACGTGGTGCATGCTGATGACACAGTACACAGTACACCAAGACAGCTAAATTATATTGACTTAAAGAAACCATTTGATTCAATATTTTTGAATTTTATCTGTGATTTCTTACATTTTTGGTGGGTCTTGACACTCTCTTATTCAAGACACGCTATATTAGGGAATTATAATTTTATGAAGTACAGTCAATGGATGTCTATGTCGAATTGTTTATCATTGATTCTTTCAGACACAATGACATAGTGCTTTTTTACACAGACACTTTTGGGGGTATCATCATCAATACTGGAACAAGAATAAATTATATATTTAAAATATTAAGGCGTATGTTTTTCAACTCAGTATAGAAAGAGTAGAGGAGGTCAAAATCAGGTGTCACCCTATTTCTCCAAATTTTTACCAAACTTAATATGTGCCAAAGAAATTTTGCAAAGCGTTATTTAATTAAAACAAGAATTGCAGACATTACCACTATTATTATGAATTACCCCAAGTTTGTAGAACGGACAGCTCTTATAAGACCAGATAGTTATAGACAATTAATCTGGTCTGGTCATAAATAGTAAAAACTAATGTGCAGCAGATTGGTAGAAGGTGTTGTGTAAGAGTATCTGATAGACATCGAAGAAAAATTTATCTTGGCTAGAATTATGGGAAAATCTACCGTACAGCTCCCTTTTACAGTAGGATGCTCCACTGCCCCATTTTCATAGGTATTATGTTGTATGTTTATACTTATGTAATATCTAAATTACTACATGACTCAAAGTGCCATTTGAACTGTATGATTGCACAAGAAAAGCTCAAACACTATTATTAGCATTCCCTAACAGAAAGACAGAGACCCAGGCAAGACCAATGATCAATATCCCTGAGGTTCTGTCTCCTGCCACTGAGGGAAATGACAAAGGACAGCCATTTTATGTGGTCAAGGGTAATTTTTAAGTGGACCAAGCTGCTATTTGTCTGTCTGTACCTAATATTGAACTCAGGTCCTCTACGTTTTTAGGCAAAATGGTTACCCAGTGTGTCATAGTCAAGTAAATAACTTCTTCATCCACACTGCACTGCCACATCAGTTATGTGTCTGTACTCTCAAGCATTTCAGAACTTACCTTGGCAACAACTAGATGATGATCACTATTGCAGTCAGCACCTAGGCATACCACTACACCTATCAGTGAGTGTTTCCAATGCCCATTTATGAAGATATGGCCAATTTGGTTCTTGTGCTTTCTATTTGGAGAATTCTGTGTTAATTTATGAATATCCCTGTGCTCAAATATTCTACCTCCAATAACCAGGTAGTTCATACTGCACAGATCACATGACAGTTCTCCATTTTCTGTTCTTCTCCCACAACCATGTTTTCCATGTATGGCTTCCCTGTCAGTATTGTCTGCTCCAACCTATGCATTTAGATCTCCGGTTAGCAATAACCTGTCATGCCTGGGCATGACAGGTAATTGTTTCCACAGTTTTTCATAAAAGTTGTTCTTATCTTCAGTGTCACCATCATTGGTGGGAGTATAGCATTGTATAATAGCTACCTTTGTAAATGTTAAATAAAATCTGGCTGTCATGATTCATTCATCTAATGGTGACCACTTCACAAGGGCCTTTTGTGCATTTTTGTTTTGCATAGTTGCTACTACGTCAGTGTGCTTGCCATCTCTTCTTTCAGAGTATATAATTTTCACTCCAGTTGAAAATATTTCTGATCCACAGTTTGTCCATCTGCATTTCACTGATGCTTAGTATGTCCAGTTTATACCTTCTCATTTCATTTACAACTTGCACAGATTTTGAACATTCATATATTGTTCTCACATTCCAAGCTTCTACTTTCAGCACTTGTTTAGGTCCTAAATGACAATTTTTCTTGTTGTTAGCTTCATTTCTGCTTTCACTAGCAACATTCATTCTGATGTTTTCACAACAATTGCCCTCCATTGGAACCATGGTTTGTTTCCAACTTTTATCTTGGTTTCTGTAGCTCCAAAACTTCAATAAACACAAGGAATATAATTATTATGTATAAGGTATATGCCCCACTTGTGGATAGCAGTGTCCCCTTTATCCTTCTTCTGTCATATATGCTATATTTAAGTCTTCTATTACTCTATGGTTCACTCTGATAATCCCAATTAAATTACAACTGAGAGTTTTTCTTTTGTTAAAAGTGTCTAATATCTTTCACTTATGGGGCAGTTGTTCCACTCTATGATCTTTAAGCCATATATATAGTAGCCTTATTGACACAGTTCAAGGAAACCCTTCTACATTTATTTCAACTAAAATGACCATAAAAACCACCAAATACACGCCAGAAATACTTGAATAAACAGTGAGGATATTAAAATTATAAATAACGGACGGGGTGTAATTTAGATAGGTTAATAGCCTTGTAAGCATCCAATATTTGAAAATAATGGAATGGTGACACGATCCTTTTGGGACCTCATAATGAGCTAATTATATTCAAATACTGGATACTCAGCCATTAATCTATCCATAAAATATATTTGCCTCCCATAAAGTGAAGCATCAGTTCTCATAAAACTGATGTTTATTTCAATCTTTATTTACATTTTTGCCTCAGTATTTTTGCCTTAGAAGATCATCTTTGGGAGAGGTATCAAGAAAAGAGAACTGGTGGCTTATAATGAGATACACTGTATGTAAATGAACAAAAAACAAGGCATAAATAAATAAACAACATACACTGTACGTGGAAAGTACATTTTGCAACAAAACATATTATATACACGTTTGTTGGTTTTTAATTTTAGTGCACCAAGTAAGGAAATATTGATTTAATGTCTTCTACTTCAGTAAAACATAAACAGGGAGTATCATACACGATTGAATAATAGGTTATGTATAGGTTAATGGCCAAAGGGACCAAGTCAACAATCTATTATTTTCTAATATTGGGCACTGATGAGGCTATTAACCTATTTAAAATACACCCACTCCTTAATTTGTAATTTGAATGTCATTTGAAGATCCTTATTTATCATTCCTATATTTTTGGTGTGTAAGTTTGGGTTTTTGTGATCATTTTAGTTGAAATAAATGTAGAAGGTGTTTCCTTGGAAATATGTAAAAAGTCTTCTATATATGGCCGAAATCACAGAGCAAAACAAATGCCCAATAGATATTACTTTTGACAAAAGAATATCTCTCGGGTGTACTTTTAGATAGGTGGACATAGGTTCACCCCTCCGCAGTCTAACATCCAACCTAAAGCTACTCTAGCATCCTTCTGGATGGGATAAAAATTGTACATTGAGTTTTGTAAAATGTTTGTAAAATATGCTGTCGGGGCCAGTTTGTGGGGGAAGTAAATGCTTACAAGGACATCTTCCTCATAAAGCAAGTGAATCTTATGGCCTGTCTGTATGTCAGTTATTTCTCCGACCACAAAGAAATTAATTCACATACCGATTCCTTATCTAGGGCCATGGCGTGCTATGTGCATGATGAAAATACCTACAGAAAACGTGGGTCTGATGCGAGTGTCACATGTGGGTAACTTCAAGGTTAACTTGGGGGCCCACGGTGGGGGCCACGGTGGCAGAGTGGTAACACTCTCGCCTCCCACCTCAGTTCCCAGCACAGCCTCAAGTGGGAAAGTTGGTAGTTGCTTGCCATTGGTCGGCAGTTTACAGTACAGAACCCTGACGAACTGAAAGTACTGGTTTCCTCTGCCCTTCCAACTACCCGTCGTGATATGACCTGTATAGTGTTGAAAGCGACGTAAAACCCAAAATAAAAAATTAAAAATAAAAACAGTTTTTTTCCCACATGCATTGGCTCTGGTGTGATTGGACTAGCTATTCTTGGATTGTGTCATGTTTAATGAGTATAGGAAGTGAAACAAGCACAAATTAAACTGTATCGTAATCAATAAAAGCTCCACCTGCAGACAGAATTGTTTTTTTTCTCCCTGAAAGCCAACCCTTATAGAAACCGCAGTGGTTACTCCCTCCACCAAGGAGGTATATGAAATCATAGGAAATTCTTTGTCTGTCTGTCTGTTTGTTTACTAGCAGGATTACAAAAATACTATTTGTTGGTTCTACATGACAAAAAAAATATAAAGGTGGGCCTCAGTCCTACTTAAACCCTATTAGATTTTGAGAGTGGTGTGGATTACCACCTGAACACAAAAAAATATATATATAAAATCTGAATTTTCCCATTGACTTATTATTGAGCAGTTACATCAACATGAGTATTTTACAAAACGTGTATGCTTTGATTACTTCAAGCTCCACCCACATGCCCGTTGAATGATTTCATTGGCAATTTATAAATAGGCCAGTGTACTGCTCTGTGTAGGAATGGTGACACTATTAACACTCTCATTTTTCCTCACTAACTTGGCACATATTCTGGAATATTTCTGCACACGAGGATATCACAAAGTCAATGTTCACAGTATAGTGGTGCGTAAAATTGTATAAATTTCTTGTTCAAATAGTCTTCTTAATGCATTCGGGTTAAATAATCAGTGGTCATACTTTCTGGTGTGAAGTTAAATGTATACAACTTATTGGTGATATGAAATTAGTTGAGAAGTTAGTTTTGCCTTTATTATGGTAATGGCCTTGGTTGAAGGAGGGGGGAGTATAACATACAACATTAATGTCACATGTGACCTTTTTGTTGAATTATTGTTGAAAATATATGGTTGTCACATAATACTATAGGTTAAGTTTAAGGCTATGTCAGAGTAAATATTTGATTAATAATCTAGTCACAAGCAATCTTCAACAACCTCTTGTGAATTTGATGCATGACTTGTGAAAGTGCAATTTTTACATTGATATACTAACTAATAATAATTTTGTTACACTTAATATATATTGGGAACCTACTTTGAAAGTTCTTTTCCATGATTTTATGCTATAACATGATGTTAAGAATATGTTTACATGTATTATTTTAATATTATATCTCTATGCAAGATATATTCATTCATATCTAAGTGTAGCAATGGTAACACTCTCGCCTCCCACCTCTGAGGCTGGGGTTTGGTTCTCGGCACGGCCTCAAGTGGGAAAGCTGGTAGGTGCTTGCCATTGGTCGGCAGTTTACAGTACAGAACCCTGATGAACTGTTTGTACTGGTTTCCTCTGCCCTTCCAACTACCCGTTATGACCTGTACAGTGTTGAAAGCGACGTAAAACCCCAAATAAATAAAAAAGTGTATGAAAGGTTTTGTTTCACTTATTGGCACTTGACTTGTAACATATAACTCCACCGCTGTGTGATATAACATAACAATAACAGACTCAAGAGCAGGGCCTGGTTTTCACAAAACCTTTTTAGGGGAGCCCCGGTGGTGTAATGGTAACACACTCGCCTTGCAGCTCTGAGGTTAAGGTTTGAATCCTATCGTGACCACATATGGCAAAGCTGGTAGTTGCTTGCCGCTGGTCGGTATTTTACTGTTCAGAAAAGTGATAAACTGTATGTACTTGTTGTCTGTGGTCTTCCAACTACCCATCACAATATAGCTGACAAGATACTAGGGGTGACGTCAAACACTAAATAAATAAACAATGCCTTGTTTGGAAAGGGCCTTTTTCAGTAAAAGAAGGTCATTTGGGAAGGCCACCTTACATTTAAGATTCACAAAGCCTCTTTTAACTGTCCTTACCATTGGTGTTTCTTGAAACTTCAGGAGGGAGCAACAGTTATATATATTTTTATATATTTATTTTATTATAGTGGCAATGTATATAATGTATATGTATGCAAATAACAGAAATACAATGAATTCTATACCCAGCTCAAAATGGGCTTAATTGTCACTTTGAATCCATTTATACAGTGGTCAGAAAATAGCAAAAAAGAGAACTAACAATACAGTATACTTTTCCTGGTTTGCCATATCTCATTCATGTAGTTTACTGGCAACTTATATTTCTCTGTTTTAATTATATTATAAAGCTGTTCATATACATCCATTTCATATATCTTAAGAAATACAACATTGCTTGGAGGGTATTTCCTTATAATGTAAAGTAGATATTGTGCTTCTCTAAAATTTAAGGGAGTTTCCTTGAAAATCCAAGGCTTCCTGTAAGGAAGGACACTTTGTGAAACTGAGTTACATTAAATAATGGAGATATTTAAGAAGAAACTTAAATTTCTGCTAACCTTTAGGAGACTCTGCAAAACTGGGTCCTGATCTCCAAAGAGACAGCCTAGTATAGGCATATTGCAATTTCATATTATTACCCACATAAAAACTTTCACAAAGATAAATAAAGTAATCAGGACAAGGAAGGACAAACAAACACACACAAAAACTTTCTTTGTGGAGGTGGCGATACAAGAATATTAGCAATCAAGGGTTATGTTTGTTTAAAATTGACTCAAAAGTATATTTAAAAGATACTATATATACATAGTGTACATTCATCTTGGCAATTCATACTTTAGGAGCTTTGTTTGTGTGGGTTTTCTTTCAGAAAGTTAGATTTCTGATGTCTGATCTACACGAAGAGACCTTGACAATGTTAAAACATTTGAAATCAGGAAAGACAGATGATTCTACGAAAATACCTCTGATTTCAACACCAGAAGATGAGACTGTCAACGAAGAGAGCCATCTGACATGGCTGGAAAAGACATGGAAAATTGTTTCCCTTCTTCTGTGGCTTATTACATTCTATATAGCTGTTATTTCTTCCCAAGTGTCTGGTTTGAAAGGCAATATTTTTGGACTGATCAGTGCAAGGTGTTTGGTTATGTTTGCATTGATTTCCCCCATAGTACTTTTGAAGAGATGTCCATTGACCATACAAAAGAAGCACATTTACATAATCGTTGCTGCAGGTTTGACTGATATGATCAGTATAACTTGTGTATTTTCAGTGGCTACATATATGGCAGTTGGCAACCTTGATGCCATATTTGTATCATTTTACTGCATCATTTCTGTGCTGGTGGACTTTGTTAGAAGAATCGTTACATGGCGTCCAATGATTTGTGCAGCGATTGCATCTATTGGTGTATTGATGATTTCGCAACCCTGGCGAATGCAAGAAAAAGAGGGAACCCTAGCAGGGCCACCTTGCAATTACTTAGATGACATCATTGACTTGACAGGCAATATATCCAATATATCTATGAAAAGAACAAATGAACACCAAAGCTTGCATCATGACAGCATGACAATAGGTTATGTATTGCTTGTCATAGCCGCTGCAGCTTTAGTAACTTCAGGCAATTTTGTTAAGAAGGTTACTGTCAATTATCCCCTCCCAACAGCGATGTTTTGGCAATCTCTTTTTGAAGGATTTGCCTGTTTTTCTATTGGCATGGTATGGACTAGGTCAATGAATGAAAGTTACCTGATATATCCAGGAGGAACATATTGTTTATTATTTACATTGCTGTTTATCATCTGCTCTGGTTTTGCACAGTTGACATCGTTTTTAGCTTACAAATACTTTGCCATTTCTACAATGGCTCTAAGTTGCATCAGTGTTTCACTGTTCTTGTATGTCAGTCAAAGAACCTTCTTAAAAGCTTTTCACCCAGGTCATGCTAATGTGCTGGAATTCTTTGGTATAGCAGTGACCATTTTTGCAACTGCGATCCTGCCAGCAATCTTTGTATGTTTTGAGCAGAATCAACAACACAAATAACAATTATCAAATATGTATGTGAAGCTTCTAAAGACAAATCTTTTAGGTAAATGGCTTACCTGAATATGCATGAATATTATTTTAGAACATTTTTAGCTTAAAATGACACACTTTTCTGTGAAGGTGAGAATAGATTCCACTCAAATTCCAGAGAAAAATCGCCCTGAACATTTTATAATGCTTAAAGCTGTCAGGTGCAAAAACAAAACAAAAGGAAGTTTTGTTCACAGGTAATATTTTCCTGTCCTGATTTAAGTTCTGTGTTCAATTACAGACATTCTGATAATAAATATTCATACAGAGAAGTGTGAACAGGGCATAAAATAAATATACTCTGTCATTAATACTCAGTCGCTTCAATGGATCTCTAGCTGACAAATATGAATTAATATATATGTTTCTCAAGTCAATGAAAAAAAATTGCATAGATGGTACTCTCTTAAAAAGGTATATGTTTATTGTTTTCTGTATATATACTAAACACTTTATACAACAATGTTTAGGTTATAACATATATTATAACATAGAGGTATATGTATATGTTTATTGTTTTCTGTATATATATATATACTAAACACATTATACAACAATGTTTAAATTATAACATAGAGGTATAGCATGAGCAGTCGTTTTTTTTTCTCATGCAAAACATGGCATAAAATTGGTAAATGTTCTACACTTATTTATTAACATTAAAATAAACAAAAAAGTCCCAGCAAACCAAATTCTTATTCTCTTACCAAAACTCAATGTACAGCAGAGGCACTGTTATATTGTTAGTGACGTATTCATGTTTCATCTGCACGGTTGTGGCCTTAAATCATTATTATGGTCGGATTGAAGACAGTAGTTACTTATTCAATGTCCATGACAGTTCAGAATCTGGACCATTCTATATGATTGCTTTCTCTATCCCCACAAAGATGTGTGTGGTGTGTGTGGGGGGGGGGGACTTGGTGTAATGGTGGATAAAACACTGTCTTGCCAACTCTGAGATCATGGGTTTGGCTGTGGGCTTGGCATAAAGAAGAAATTCGGTACTTGTTTGCCTGTGTTATATGGTGTTCACTGTGTATGCTCTGTTCTCCAACCCCTAAACTAGTTGCTGTGATATGATATACATGATGTGGTGTAATAAGCTGTGTGGAACAAAAAGTAATCGGTCAATCGTCCCTCAGCTTAACCACTACTATAGAGTTAATATCATTCTGTGTTGCTAGAGTCTGTGACCATCTATAATGGTCGCGCAATCTATCATATTATAATGACATTGATCCCCAAATAATAATAATAATTATTATAAGCCATTTAGTCCAATTAACATACAGTGATTTTGGGTAAGCTTAGAAATTATACCATTGCTGACGGGGGCTCGTTGGTGTAGCGGTTAGAGTTCTCCCCTCCAACCTCTGACGCTGCTGGAATCTGCCTCTGAGGAATCTCAGGCCGGGCGCTTCATGTTGAAAAGTTGGTAGTTACTTGCCGATGCCTGGTGGTTTACAGTGCAGTATGCACTGGTTTCCTCCAACTGTAAACTACCCGTCGAATATGACCCCGGCTGTTGAACACGACGTAAAACAACAAATAAATAAATAAAATATATACCATTGCTGAGAAACATGCCAGTGGCAATGACTAAACTGCGAGATAGTGGACGACAAAGAAAACTCTCATATGTTTTCATCAGACTGTATTATTCAATGTGTTGCTGTAAGATAATGATGTCATTGCTTGAGACTGGGATTTTTTATCACGTGTCTAAAAACGGTGTCATAAGATAGACTTGTCAGACAGTAATTTGCATTCATCAATATATCTGCCTCGTTTGCTTGTGGCCCATTAACTAGATACCACCTGGCATTCTAGTTGTTGATATGCAGAGGTGTTGCACTAATCACAGTTCTGCACTGAAGTTTTGTGACATGATTTTTGGACATTATGTCCAGGTCTCATTGTGCAGGGGTGTGTAGTATTGATGACAAATGAATAATCTATTGTAAATGTAAGAGCGCACATGAATGACTCATGAAAAGCACGATACCAGGCACATTTGCAACTGATTTTGGAGAAGGTTGAATAACCAGTGAAAAACTTGTGAGCCACATGTGGGAGACAATACATGTTGAGATGGAGGATATGCTTTCATAGGCTGAGGTATGAACCCTCTCTCAAGCTGAACACGACAGTCAACGAATATTCAAAATCCGTCCAGAAATATATTAAATGTTCACTTAACTGGATGGTTTGTGCTTGTTAATGGATACTGACCCAATAAATATGTGGAAATTCTTCTAAATACAAATGTTCTATCAATTTTATCAGTCATGATGCAAACAGTGTGTGCAGTACTGACATACAAGGTCAAAGTTGAGGTTTTATTTCCCGTTTAACAGTCAAGGTCATGTTGGGACAGACCTTCAGCATTGTCACTTGAGGGGGGGACAAACCCATATAGTTTATTTATTTGGGGTTTTAGGTCGCTTTCAACACTGTACAGGTCATATCAAGAAGGGCAGTTTTACAGGCAGAGGAAACCAGTACATACAGTTGGTCACGGTTGCCGAACAACAGCAAGTAACTACCAGCTGTCCCACTTGAGGCCGTGCCGGGAACCGAACCCCGGCCTCAGAGGTGGGAGGCAAGAGTGTTACCACTCTGCCACTGTGGCCCATCAAACCCATACAGAGGTGACAGCCTGTTGCTAGATGCCCAAACCTGAATGTCTCAACAGTACTCATGGAAATCAACTCGATGGTGTGGTACAATGAGGTCCCACACTTAGCCAAATACGAATACCACTTTGGCATCAGCTTTGCAAATATGATCCTCCCAGGGTTTACAATGATCAGCTTGGCGATGCACATCCAGCCACTTCTCTCTCCTCATCCAGGAAAAAGCTGAAAACCAATCTCTTTGCAAAAGCTTACCCACCCTAATTTTTTGGGGGGGGTCCCAATCTTTGGATCGCTTTTCTTCTGTATTTTTGCGCCTAGAGTCCATATTTAGATAGAGATTTAGCGCCATAAAAGTACCATTAGAATTAGAGTTGGAATACAGACAAGCTGTGCCCTTCACATTTCCAACTATATCATCGAGTTGTATTGTCCTTGCAGTATACTGATTCTGACTAATCTGGAGAGGGATAGTATTTGTATATTATTCATAATCAGCATAAACTCCCATTTTCTACAGGGCTCAAAGTGCTATTAGACCCATCCTGACAGCTCACATACCCCCAAGATTTAAAACATTGGTAACTAAATTGCCAAAAAATAAAAAATTTATGAAAACAAACATACGTGAAATAATTCATCAATGCATACAAAATATTCTGGACATATAAAGTAATCCAATTGTAATAAGAGGAAGTTATATTTCTATAACTCTTTTGGTCAAATAAGGCAATGTTATTACTGTGTTATAAACCATTTACAAGATAAATGGGATTAGTTAAATATATGTTGTTAGTTTTCACATGCACAAATGCAGTAACATTTTACATTGAAATCTAGAACTTGTTAATTCATGTTGATAAAGCTGAGAAAAAAATTCAAACACGAAAAATATTAAATCTACTACTAAATATTCATGAATATTTTGTATTTTTCACAAACCTATTCAAATACAAATACTAATTAAGCAATACAAATACATTACTCCTGACATGGATTTAAAGTACCCAATGGTCACACCTTTTCGCATCAAAATACCGCGACTGTCTGACCTGGCCATAAAACCTCTTTGTCAAGGCTACATTCATTCAGTTCTGGATAGCTCAACAAAGCACATCGAGTCCAGGCAGGGTATTCATGAAAGGTTTTAGCCAAATCCCAGGCTTAAGTTGGCGATACTTTTTATACAAAATGTAAGCCTAAAACTTGGCTAGGAAAATACTGGCCCTTTTCTCACAAAATGAGATTATGATCCAAAAGAAATCTCTAAGTACTCACTCATAGTGTTGTAGTATGGTTAAAAACGCCTGTAAATGTATCTTTTATACATGTTATGTATCCAATGGTATACACAAAAGTCTTACTGGGTTTATTTGCACCTCAGGAGTATTGTCTGAGGGGACCCATTTACAAGATACTGTATATATATGTTTGAGTTATAAACCTAGGTGTTTCTATTCAAGTTAAGAATTATATATTTTGTGTTAACTTTAAAGCGTGCAAACATTTTGTTCAGGGCGCATTTTATTGAACAAATTCGTGGGTGTTGCCTTGATAAAGTCAGTTTGTTGAACATGACACAGGAAATAAGGCATTTGTTTTGAAGTTTGTGACGTCACAATTGAAACAAAGACCATTACAGCTTCTATAATTGTGTGGTTAAGATAGCTGACGTCAGAGGTAGTGGGTTTCTTTTTTTTCGTAAAATTGTCACTTCAAATGGTAAATATTTGCAGATTTATAATCTCTTTGTTTGGATAAATCATTGTAGGATATTTCATATCTGCATCAGGAACAGCTTACCTTGGTAAGTTGTGAACATGTTAATTTACATTACACCCAATTCACACTCTTCTGATAATTCCCCTATCAGAAAACGGTGGGGGTGGCATATTCATGAAGAAGGATTAAACCATGAAGCTAATGTTTGGCTTAAATAGATATTCACAAAGTTTTGTGCTCAATGCAGATTTAATCCAATTTAATGGGTGGATCAAATTTGAAAAAAAAACAACATATGAACTTCTCTGTGAATATCAAAGTTATGCGGGTGTTCAACACATTTCTGTGTCTTACAGCTGATTTGTTTCAAAATCGTTGAAGTTTCACCATTGAAGTTATAACACGGTAAACAAACCTGAATTGCTCATAAGTGTCTTTTCAAGGGTACTGACCTTGTGTCCAGTGTTCATTCATGTATTGATTGATCCCTAGTGTAATTCTGCTAATCAACAGTACAATAAGAAAATTACCTCAGTGATTGATTAAGAATTTCTTCACAAAAATGAATAAATATATTTATTCCTGACCTCATGACGTATTTAACCTGAATACCATAACATGCAGACCAGTCAGGGACATAAAGTGTTCATTGATTATTGAAATTTAAGTTACATTTTATAAAATTTGTTTTCCTTATATATATTTATGTGGGTGTTGCACTGGAGCTGAAACCCAGAAAAAAGGGCGGGAAAGACATTGGTTTCACCTCCCCGACAGTACATAATACATCCAAGCTTGTCTGGATCTAGAGGCCGACCTAAATGTGTATTGGGATGTTTTCTACACGGGTAGCTGGGAAACTACCAGCACAAGCTATAAACCCCCGACAGACAGGCTATATCAGGCCATGACAAGTGATAGTGACAAACCGACATGACTGGAGTAATGTGCAGAATCACCGCGATCAGGCTTGCAGTCTGTATTGCTATTCCAGTTTTGATGACATTTTGGAGAAAACTGAGAATCAAGTGTTGATCAATCAACAAATCTAAAACTGGGCAAAACAAATTATTTTGATTCCATAACGTGACCAAACTACAGCATTGAAATTTTTTATTGTTTAATTATGGTTTTTCAGGTTTGGGCTTTAAAATCATATAAAAATACAGTAACCTATGTCTGATTATAATTGCATCCATTGAAAACAAGCAGAGGGAGATGTGCTTCTGACAACATCTCACGTGACAATGAAAGCCCTTCTGTTTGTTTCTGGCGTTTATACTCCAAATTCTGACCTCTGGTAAAGACAGTTTCTAAATTCCTAGCCTCTGGAATGAACTGGTGACATGATGGGATCCAAATGTTTCGTTGACTTTCCTTGACCTAATTTTCTTGATTTTATTTATTGGTCCTTTTTCCATACGATGCCACCTGCATTTTTTACCTCCTCAAAGAACGCACACACCACTGCATCAAGCAGTCAGTCTCCAATTTCAGGAAGCCATTAGAAGTTGGACTGAAACTGGCAATAATGGTGAGAAACCTGGCCACTGGAGAGACCTTCTTGGTGTCAATGGTTGTTTGGCTGCACCGCCATCTGCAAATTCGTCGCCCAGGTCTGCCAAGCCAACCTTGCACTGCACTACTAGACCTGAGGAGTGGAAAAGGGTGGAGAAGTTCAGAACCATGTTAAAGGGGCACAGGTGGGAAACATATCACCATGGATATCAACATATCGCCCAAGGAATCCTGGTTCTCCTGGCCCTGGTAGAGGTAGAATACAGATTCTTGTGGGTCGACTGTGGGTTCTTGCTCAGAAGCACAAATTTTCAACAGAAGCAGTTTGAGGGAGAAGATCGAGGATGGCAGCTTGGGCCTTCCACCACCTGAACCTCTTTGGGAGGGAGGGCCAGATTTGCACTATTTCCTGCATGGGTTATGACACGATGCCATAGATGGTAAAACCCTACAGTCAAAGACAACTCACAAGGGAAGGAATAATAGCCAACTATAGGTTCTCCCGAGGGTGGAGGGTGGTTAGAAACGCCTTTGGAATTTTAGTAAGGGTACTACTGGGCACCATAGAGCAAACGCCAAGGGTTGTCACAGACATTGTGTATAGATGTTTGGTGTTACACAACATGCTGAGGACACACCAGGGAGGGGCAGACAGGGCACCAACCCCAGCAAATGATGTACGGGCCCTACAAAATGAACAGGTGGTGTATGTGCCTAATGACACTACAGGAATGTTTTGAGGGAGGTCAAACATCAATGAGAACTACTGAAATACTACTTCAGTCATGTGAGGGCATTGGCTAGGCAGGAGGACAGGATCTCAGATATGTCAACCAACAGCCCTGGCAACAGAAGCTGGCATCTCTCAGTCCTTTTCAGGACTACTGTCAGTTCTTTTCAGGACTACCCAATTATTTAACTAAATAAGAACTTTTATTTTAAGCAGGTGTTGATCAAAATTCCAACAAATTTCCAAAGAAATCCAATCCATTTCCAACAAGTTTCAAAACTTTTTCAAACCAAAGCACAACTCCCCTGTTTAAAACATTGCACCCAAGTTAAGTTTATAAACCTTTAAATATTTTTTTTTTCAAAATTAATTTTGTGCAAACTTGCAAGATATTGTAAAGTTTAAAATTATCCAATGCTTGGGGGAAACAAAAAACTTTCTCCAAGGGTTGAAGGTCGAAGCCAAAGGTCAAAATACTTAACGCAAATGTCTGATCATGTTAAAAGTCTAAGAATTTTTTTTTTAATTTTAGGGCAGCTCAAAATTTCATTGCCTTTGTCCCATTTTTGGCCAAGTTATTTTTTTATCTTTTTTTCTTCTAAGCTCAAAATATTTTAAGATTTATTTTTAAAAAAAATTTTTATCAGACACTCGTTCATTTATTCAATTTTTTTCTTGTGTTTGGGGTCAAAGTGTTTTCTGTGCAGTGGTGTTATGCCCCTTGTTTTGGGATTTTTTTATAACAAAGCTGATAATTGTTTTGGAAAGATTCGGGTGGTCCTGAAAAGGACCTTTAAATTGTTTTACAGCAGTGACTCTGAAAAGGACCGATTGAAGGCAATGGCAATGGCTCTACTGCTGCTGCTATTTGGCATAGGCTGACTGCAGAATAGGCTGAGGCTAGGCTGGTGGCTGTTGATGTTCTTGCTGTGCGGTGGTGGTGGTTGGTGGAGAGGCAGCTGGGGCTGGCGTGTCGACTGTGGTGTCTTAATCTTTTGGTAACTCATCACAGATTAAGATTTCCAAAGAAGCATGAAAAGTCCTGATATGCTGTGCTGACTTTCTTCACCTGTAGCTGAGGCAATTGATGGAGGGTTGAAGTGCTTCATCAGCATCAAAGTAATGGTAAGTGGTCCTGAAGGTCCAGCCTATTGGTCATCAATGACTAGGAAGGAGGTCGGCTGCCCTCTAGATTGCTGATGCTGTCCTTTGGTTGCCATATGGCTCTGTTGAGCAGGTTAGATGACTTGGCTTGAAGGCATCTGAGTCTCTGTGATGGTTAAGATGTACTCCCTTGCAGCTGATGCTGGTTGGTGTAGCAGTTGAAGTGTCTTTAACACAAATGTTGAAGTTGCACTTGAGCTTCGTGAAAGTGTCTGTGGTTGTTGGAGTTGATGACCAGATTCTTCTACCCTGCTTTGAATGTTACAAAGAAGCTTTACAGCCTCGTTTCCAAATGTCTAAAAGTTTTTCTCTTCTAATCCCTCCCCCTTTGACTCCAGATAGTTGCAGAAGGCTATACATGTTGTCTCCTGTTTCTTCCTGAGGAATTGTGGTTCGCATCTGTGTGACCTGGTCCATGACCTGCTGGTCGACCAAGGAACACCCTGAAGCCACGGCTGGGTTGGTGACTTGTTTGGGCTGTAATGTGGTGTCTGTTGACTGTATACTAATTTCCATGCTGTCTGTGTCAGTTGAACCTCCAGAGATGTTGTGTGCTGAAGCAGCTGAAGCACTGGGTCCTCGGGCCTGGGACTTGGAACTTGACAACTTGCTAAGCTACTTGCATCTAATGTACAACCATCAAAATCAAACCTTATCCTATATCCAGATGTCTGGATATTGTGTGAGCTTGTTGTAATCTGTCCTTTACGACTCAAACCAGGTCTTGCACACCTTGATAGACCGATTGTGACCATTGGCGAACCTCTCCCAGAGAAAATGTCTTCTTTGCTTTGTCTTTAAATTGTTCATTATTCGTGGTCTTTCACAAAATCAACTATAGCCTCCTTATCCGAGTCCCTTAGAAATATGTTGGTCATGTACCCATTCTTGTATTGTGACTGTGATGTTCCCGCCTCTCCTCCAGCTTCTGTGTCACTTTTTTCAGTCTTCCCTCCTCTTGCAAGTGTGTTTCCTCTATTATTGCCTCCTTCCTCTTGGCCTTCCCCTCCCTATGACTCTGGGCCTATTCCTCCCTTTCTTTTCACTGAGTATCTGCTGCAGGGTCTCCCAGCTCAAATTCAGGAACACTTTCAGTGGGAACTTCTATCTTCCTCACTTTTCTGCCCTTCTTAGGACCCAATTTTTGTTAAATAAGCAACATTTTGTAAAAAACAAAAGTCAGCTAACTTCAACTTAATATTGCCAGAGATAACTGTTAAAAAACTCCTATTCTTGAAATGCTGCCAGATGTAATCCATCACATGCCAGAATCCAAATGATGTACTGTGCAAACCAACTCATCTTATATAGACAGAGATTTCATCAGCAGACAAGCCATGGTTGAAGACGGCTTGTCCTTGTCCTACATTGTTCCTGGCTTATCTGTTGCTGTTACCGCCTTGTCAGTTTCTGTTTACAGCGTGTTGGTATATGTTCCCAGCTTTTCCTGCTAGGATGTTACTGACCTTATGGTTGAAGATTGGGAGACTTCCCATCTTGATGTGAAGTGTCCAAGCCAGGTCGGTGATGCTTATGACAGACCATTTTGTTTTCAAGTACAGTCAGTTTGTGTTGCCAGCCTCTCTGGAGGTGGAGTCCTCGCACTTAAGCAAGAAAAAAACAGCAAGTTCTTTAAGATAAGACAGTAACAGCATTAGGGCAAGATGGGAAGTGTAACCCACAAGCCGTAGAGATCCACAACAGGACGGTAACCAGGTGTGTGGAGTTAAGGAGTGGATACAGAGTCAGGGTGGATCAGTGAAATATCAAACGTTTGATATTTTGTCGATCCACTGTGACAAGCAAGGAAACTACAACTGATCCAAACCGATTATGTGAAAAAGCTCCCAGCCCTCAAAAAATACCTAGTTACTGACAAGACGGTCGAACACCCCTATTATATAAAGCCACATAAATTATGGCCAAAATATACAAGGATTCAACTTTTAAAATGGATACAAACAAAATTGCCATCAGATAAGCCTTTTAAATGCCGGTTAAGTTTGATAATACAATTTACGTTTGAATCTGGATGATGTTGAATGTATGAGTGCATGTCATACAGGAGTCAACACTGCCAAGGACTTTATGACTGACCGAAAAGACTATTCGATGCCAATCGACGAATTATTTAACTCTTAAGTTAGTTTAAACATGAATAATTCAAATTTGAGATTGAACTTGTAAGAATATAAGTGTGTTTCAAAAGCTTTAGAACCGTCTAATGGACAAACAGAAGCACTCAGAGAGTGCATATATCTGCCTAGGCCTTACATCTCTAACATTATTTATGAGTGTACTGATACAAAAAAAATATATTAAAATAAAATTCTTGAATCCAATGGGTCTTCTAAATCCTCATCGGTATCTTGTTCCATTATCAACATTTCCTGAAACTTTCCATGAAAGTTCACCCGTAACTTTATATGAGTTATTTTACAAACAGACAGAGAAATACACACCGCATAATCTCTTTTTCAGAGGTTATAAACAGTAAGCCTTTTGTGATCCATAACCACTGCAGTGTCAAGGTCACACTAATGTTGAGGATATATCTTAACTTGTTTAATTTGATAGCCCCCATAGCCTCTATAGCACAAACGCAATACCTAGTATCATTGAAAATCCCCCCCCCCCCCCAAATCTTATCCAAGCCATTCATGAGACACTGATGATAAATCTGAGAATAATGAATGTGGCATTGTGTTTTTGTTTTATTAACAACCGAACCATATGACATATGATTGTGTTTGATTGAGTGTACCATATAGAAACGAAGGGCTCTCGTGAATGTGCACAATAAATTGGGAATAAATTCTGCAATATATTTGCATAGAGATACAAATTCATTCACAGGTAATGTTATACATTGGCTTATTAAAAACTTCATGTTTAATTACATTCAACTACGTATTTACATAATATTATGGAGTATATATTATATATTTAATTATATGCACAATGTATCTAAAGTTTCTTTTACCTGTAATATTTCCAGACTTATTTTTGTGTCTATTAGTAAAATATACAAACTCCATCAGTGAAACAAGCATTCTGATGCCATGCAATTATATTCTGCCGTATAAATTCGATGTACTAAAGATAGTGTAATATCTTTGCTTGTGAGATGGAGGCACATGTAGAAGTAAAAATAAGCAAGAGGCAGTACTTTTAACGTTAAAAGGCATTTACTCATTTTAGTAGCTATTACTCTGCCATCCAAAGAGCTACAGTTCTGCAACTGCACTATGAGGTAGATCACCCAAAAGTATGTGAAGGACTTATTTAGTAGAAATTGCCTATGTGCAATACTTTTAAAGATAAAAGGTATTTATTCATTTTAGTAGCTATTACTCAGCTATGCAAAGAGTTAGAGTTCTACAAATTCACTATATGGTAGATCACCCAAAAGTATGTGAATGGCTTATTTAAAAGAAATTGCTTATCTGCAATACTTTTAGAGATAAAAACATTTACTCATTTTACCAGGTATGACTCAACTATGCAAAAAGCTATAGCTGTGCAACTTCACTATTTGGTAGATCCCCTAAAGGTGAATGAGTTATTTAGAAGAAATTGTCTATCTGTAACACTTTTAGATATAAAAGCCATTTACTCATTTTAATAGCTATTATCCAGCTATCCAAAGAGCTACAGATCTGCAACTTCCCTTTGTGGCAGATCACCCAAAAGTAGGCGAATGACTTATTTATCACTCTATGTCACACCCTTTCCGAGATAAACTTGTTTTTGCATTTTACACAGAAATTCAATATGCCCATCAAAAAGAAGCAAAAGAAAACGATTTTTGGCAAAAAGTTGCAGATGACTCTGTGTATACCCTGTGGGTCCAAAATTTTTTTGTCAAAATCTCTCTATCTTCCACTGTTTTCAAGATACAAATGTTTTATACTGTTTCTGAGATAAATGTGATTTTGCATTTTCTGTAGAAATTAAAAATGGCCGCCGAAAATGACTTGAAAACAATTTTTGGCAAACAGTTGCAGATGATTCTTTATCTTAAACTCTATCTTGCCTGTAACTTACTAGGCAAGTTAATTCTTTAATATACAATCCTGTAAATACTAGTGCAGTATAATTTTAGATTTTTTTGCTATAGCCAAAACTAATATCACACAGGAGCACTGAGAAAATGCATGCCACTGCCAAGGGCCAAAAATCCATTACAAAATTAAGAGCTGAGGTACAAGTAGATATTATAATACTAGTTCAGCAAGATTCTGCACTGAAAATCACCAGAAATGACAAATGCCCACTAACTTTGGTCTAGTAAGGAACTGAACCCAGAACCAGTAATTTAGAGGTGAGTGAGCTACCAGTATACTGGCCCGCCCTGTCTCTGTGTGTTAAACCTGTGATGTCTGTTTGACTTTAGATCACAATCTGGTCAGTGTGATTTGACGTTAACTGTGACAGAATGAAGCCCTTGCATCCGGTTGACACAGGGTATGGCTGGGTGATGGTTGCAATTTGTTGTATTCTTGCAACGTTGTCAGTTGATAACTATGGGAACCTGGGAGTCTTCATGGTAGAGTGCCAGCAAAGGTCAGTATTATTAAATATGAGCCAGACAGAGGTGTGATATTTCTGTTTACTGTCCACCATATGATATAAATAAAGAACGGGGAGTTTTCTGTTTTGTTTATTTTTATTTCTCCTCAGATTATGAATAATCATGACAATGAATGTGTAAACTAGTATCGACTTTTACATATATGTCAAAAACTATGTAACAAACAAACATTGTCATATATGTCTCATTAGAGAGTTATTTTTACTGAGCTTCTGCATGTTTTTGTTACTGTGAAATCTTTGCAAAATGACAATGAAAGTTAAAAAAAATTATATATTCACCATGTATACATTTCTAGGCTGATTTTCTTTTGCAATTTTATTTGATTATTTGACATGTTACACCTATTTTCAAGGAAGGTGGTGGGAACATGAACTTAAAATACCTTTTGTGATGTATATTTTGAACATCTGGTGGCATATTTCTGTCGTCACTCTTGATGAAGTTTAGAAGTAATGGGGGTGTTCCACTGGAGCCTCTACAACTCTAGATCCTGGAGTCAGGATCCAGAGTCTGGATCAAACCAACACTAAATAAACCCCCTCTGGCTGACAAAAGCATCATTGTTCACTGCAAAAATCCCAGCTACACATCCGGGAGACTTTCTAAATAAGCCTAGGGTACTTTTGGTTTTTATTGAGTTTAATATTTTGATTTCCATCTTTATTTGTGGAGAAAGAAAGAAGAATATGAACCAATTATCAGTACCTGCCCTACAGCCAGCCCTACAGCCACAGCCCTAGCCAGCTCCCTCGAGAAGAAAAAAGAAACCAAACCCATGGGTCATGCCCTGGATCCTTCAAAGACAAGAAAAGGGATGCTGCAGCAACCTCCTGGCTGACCTAATGCACACTGACATCCCAGAATACCATATTTTTGTCAGGATGCCACCTGTCTTTTTTACCTCATTTAAGAACTCATACACCACAACATCAAGAAATCAATTACCAATATTAGGAAGCCATTAGAAGTGGTACTGAAACTGGCAATAATACTGACACACCTGGTAACACGAGAAACCTCCTTGCAGTATCAATGGCTGGTTGGCCAAACCACCATCTGTAAATTCCTGCCCCAGGTCTGCTGAGCCATCCTTGCTGAATTCCAGGATGAATATTTGTGCTGCCCAACTAGCCCTGTGGAGTGGAAAGGGCTGGAGGAGAAGTTCAGAACCAGATGGAATGTCCCACATGCTATAGGGGAAATAGACAGGGAGCATATCAGAAAGCCAAAAAATCTGGCAGTTACTATTACAACAACAAGGGCTTCGTTTTCTTGGTTCTCCTAGCCCTGGTCGATGCAGAATACAGATTCCTGTGGATAGACTATGGGTCAAGTGGTTCTTAATTAGATGCACAGAGTTTCAGCAGAGACAATTTATGGGAGAAGATTGAGGATGGCACCTTGTGGCTTCCATCACTGGAACCACTAGGGGAGGGAGGGCCAGATTTGCACTATTTCCTGCTGGGTGACGATGCTTTTGCCTTGATGCCATGGATGGTGAAACCCTAGAGCAGAAGACAACTCACAAAGGAAGAAAGAATTGCGAACTACAGGATATCCAGAGGCAGGAGGGTGGTTGAAAATGCCTTTGGAATCTTTGTGAACTGGTTCAGGGTACTACTAGGCACCGCTGAGCAAAGGCCAAGGGCTGTCAGAGACATTGTTTATGTGTGTGGTGTTGCATAACATGCTGAGGACACACCAGGGTGGAGCAGACAGCCACCCCAGCAAATGGTGAAGTGGCCCTACAAAATGAACAGGCGGTGTATATGCCTCATGAAAACTACAGGAATCCTTCGAACATCTATCAAACATCAGTGAGAACTACTGAAAGTCTACTTCAATCAATTGGAGACATTGGCTGAGTATGAGGACACACAATCTGAGATATGTCAACCAAAAACCCCTCAGACAGAAGCTACCCAATTATTCAAATTTTTATTTAAACTGGTGTTCCAACAAATTTCCAAAGAAAATCCAATCCATTTTCATCAAATTTCAAAATTTTTTCAAGCTAAATCACAAGTCTCCTGTTAAAAGCATTAAAATGTGGTTCGAAGAAAAGCAGCTGGTGCGGGCGTGTCAGTTGCCTAAAAAGGCTGCAGTGTGTCAATCTGTTCTTAGTTCAGCACAGATTGAAGATTTCCTAAGAAGCTTGAGAGTCCTGATATGTTGTGTTGACTTTCTTTGCCTGTAGCTGAAGCAACTGATGAATTGTTGAAATGTTTTGTCGGCATCAATGTGAAGATAGGTGGTCTTGAAGATCCAGCCTGTTGATCATCAACAAGTGGAAGAAAGTTGGCTGCCCTCTGGATTGCTGATGTTGTCCTTTGGTTGCCACTTTGTTCTGCTGAGCAGGTTGGATGACCTGGGTTGTGGGCATCTGAGTCTGTGAGATAGTTAAGATGCATTCCCTTGCAGATGGTGCTAGCTGCTGTGGTTGTTGAAATGTGTGTGACATAAATGTTGAAGTTACACTTGAGCTTTGTGAAAGTGTCTGTGGCTGTTGGGGTTGATGACCAAGTTCTTCTGCCCTGCTTTGAATGTTGCTGAAAAGCTTTACAGCCTCATTTCTAAATGTCTAAAAGTCTTTTTCTTCTATTCCTTCAACCTCTGATGCCAGATAGTTGCAGAAGGCTGGACATGTTGTCTCCTGCTACTGTCCGAGGAATAATGTCAGCTTAGTTTTCTGTGTCAACTGCTCCATGACCTGCTGTTAAACTAAAGAACACCCTGAAGCTACGATGGGGCTGGTGACTTGTTGAGGCTATAATGTGGTGTCTGTTGACAACATGCTGATCTCCATACTGTCCGTGTTGGTTGAAGCTCTGGAGATGTCATGTGCTGATGCAGCAGCTAAAGTACTGACTTCTCGAGCCTCAGACTTGATGACTGATGAAAACCTTGCATCTAATGTGCAACCCCAGGAATCAAAATTTATCCTGTATCCAGTTCTGACATTCTGTTATCTCTTTTGGGTCCTGTCCAGACTTTGATTGCATGAGCTTGATGTAATGTGTCATTTGCAACTCAAACCAGGTCTTGCACAACTTGACAGACAGCCTGCGACTGTTGGTGAACCTCTCCCAGAGACAGTCCTTCCTTGCTTTGTCCTCAAAATGCTCATTAGTTTTGTCGTACAACTCCTCATGGTCTTTGACAAAGTCAATTATAGCTACCTTGTGGCTGTGATGTTCCCGCCTCTCCTCCAGCCTCTGTTTCTATGTCACTTTTATCAGTCCTGGGCCTTTTCTCTGCAACCCTCTCCTCTTACGAGTGTGTTTCCTCCATTCTTGCCTCCTCTCTCTTAGCCTCCTCCTCCTTCTGTCTCTGTGCCACTTCCTCCCTTTCTCTTGCCTCCCTCTCCCCCGTCCTCTGCTGCATATCTGCGACAGTGTCCCCCAGTTCAAATTCAGGAACACTGTC
Organism: Sabellastarte sp. h YS-2021; assembly: GCA_964017235.1. Lineage (NCBI taxonomy): Eukaryota > Metazoa > Annelida > Polychaeta > Sabellida > Sabellidae > Sabellastarte > Sabellastarte sp. h YS-2021. The sequence continues at coordinate 13,581,436 of OZ024937.1, forward strand.
AGTGGGAACTTCTATCGTCCTCACTCTGCCCTTCTTAGGACCCATTTTCTTTGTTAAATAACAGTGTTTTGTGAAAAACAAAATCCTAAAATATAAAGTCAGCCAACTTCAACATAATTTGTGAGATGCAAGATTCCAAACGATGCATTGTGCAAACCACCTTGTCTTATTATATAGACAGAGATTTCATCTGTGGGTTGTACACATGAAGCCTGCTTGTCCTACACAGTTCCCGGTTTGTCTGTTATGTGGTCCCGGCTTGTCCTGCTGAGATGTTAAAGACCCTACAGTTGAAGACTGGGAGACTTCCAGTCTTGACATAAAGTGCCCAGTCAGGTCGGTTATGTTTATGACAGGCCAGTTTGCTTTCAAGTACGGTCAGTTTATGTTGGCGGCCTGTCTGGAGGTAGAGTTCTGGTACCTTACCACGACAGTCCTTGAATTTCTGCCAGAGAAGATGGTAACACTATAGAATAAGATAGGAAGTGTAACCAACAAGCCATAGATATTCACAACAGGTGGGTGGAGCCACAGTCCGGATACAGGGTTCGGGTAGGTCGGTTTGAGTATGTTTGATTTTGCTGATCAACCTTGACAAGCTGGGAAAGTACACTGATCCTAACCGACTCTGCAACCATTGCTCCTGACCCTCCAAAAGTACCTAGTTACCGACATGACAGCCCCAGTTGAACACACCCCATTAAAAAGGCTTCTGTTGTTTTTCTAGTTGCATACATGGCTGATGTTAGATGTAACCATTTTTAAAAATGAATGAAAAGTGATAAAATGATGTGCTTTACAGTTTCTTCTATATAAGCTGATTTTTTTATTTGTGAATAAATACCCACAAACATATAACATCACAAAACAAACCAATATTGTTTTTGCCTTTTTGCCTACCTTCTTGTAGATTTGGAATATCAACTGCTGAGCTAACATGGATTGGTGCATTTCGAACAAGTCTTTTAGGCTTATTAGGTAATGTAATCTTGTTTTAATACTTGTAACTTTGTGATCTGGCTTTATGACACCCACTGAAATAGCTCGGTAATTGACTCCAAGTTTGCACTAGCATATCCTGAACTAAACATATATATTTTCAGACTTTGTACAAACGAAGTAAAATAATGAGTCATTACACGTAGAAAATCTGGAAAGTAAAAATTTCCTACTATGACACAAGAAAACAGACTCGGTGTGATTACTTGGTAAGCCAGTACACAAATTTTTGACTCCTGCAAGTGGCAATGCCTGTCTCAATATGACCCTGACTGTTGAACTGGACATCTAATCTAATGTGGACTTTTATAGCACTTAATCTCCATCAATGACAGACTCTAAGGCGCATCTGAACATAAAATGAGGGAATTAATGTTAAACCAATGACACAGCCACGTCATACCAAGGAGATGGCTGGGTGACAGAGGAGACAATCGCAGATAGGCTTTTACAAACAGGTAAGTTTTGAGCTTCTTCCTGGAGGAAGCAACTGATGTTGCACTACGCACTTCTTCCAAGCATCAAACACAAAACTATGGCCAAAATGTTTGACTGACTTAAAGACTGATGAGTGGAATGGAATGGAGGAACTGTAAGGTACTGATGATCAGGGTGACTGTGCCTGGTACTATAGGGACAGCTGCTAACAGACAAGAAGGTTTCATAATAGGAAGGAAAACTGCTATGTAAAATTTATAGACCAATGTTGCAGTTTTAAAAATACAGCAGTACTTAGGCAACCAGTGGAGTTACTTTAGTATGGGTGTGACATGAACATATTTATTGATTTGTGACAAAACGGGCAAGGGTATTCTGAATAATCTGCAATATGTGTTGATTGAAACATGACAAACCTCTAAACATTGCGTTCAACACCTAACCAAGGCATTTGCAGCAAGGACTGCCACTTCTGGAGTAAGGTAATGTCTTATTCTACGTATGTCGCACATCTAAAGAAAGCACTCTTTGCAAGTCTTCTTGTCATGTTCAGAGAAGGAAAATTCTGCATCAAACCACACACCAAGGTTTCTGACAAAGTCATCTGGATGAGGAAGGTTACCAAGAATACCGACAGAGAAAAGTGAGATGGAATTTTCTGACACTGATCCTGAAAACTGAAAACAATGAATTCAGTTTTTTTCAGGGTTGAGCTTCAATTTACCAAGGGACATCCACTGTTGTACATCATGAAGGCAGGCATTTAGTTTGGCGAGAGCAGCAGAGGGGAGAGATGGATGTATAGCTGAGTATCATGCTCATACAAATGGAATTTAATATCCTGATGGAGGCGGATGATTTTGCTTAGTGGGGTTGTATAAAGTTAAAACAACAGAGGGGCCAGAACAGAACCTTGGGGAATTTAGTTTTGAGCCTAGCTTAATGACCTGGCAACTATTTCTCAAGTAGACAAACAAACCACTTTAAAACTATTCCATCAAGACCAAACCAGGATTTAAGGTAACCAATTAGAATATTGTGATCTATAGTATCAAATGTGGCTAACAAGTCAAGTAATACTAGATTATAGACAATAAGGCAGTTTCAGTGGAGTGACCTGGCTTATAAGCTGACTGATGAGGATTGTCCAGTTTGTTGTTATTGATGTGTGATGTTAGTTGCTTGGCAACAACTCGCTCATGTAATTTTGACAGGAAGCAAAGACCATAAACTGGGCGGTAATTCTTAAGGTCATTTTTGGGTAGAGAAGCCTTTTTATAAAGGGGGGACTGGGGTGACAACCGCTTTTTTAGGAAAGAGCCTTCCATGAGAGAATAGTTTACCAACTAGATAATAGATGGCAGGAGAACATCCAGATAATCCTTAAGGAGGCATGTTGGTATAGGGTCCAATAGGCACAATTTTGGGGGGAGACTCTTTTATAAACTTGTGGACTTCATTTTCAGTAACAGACACAAAGGCATTGAACACAGGAGGATCAGGTTAGATGCATCATTGAAAGAGCCAGAAGTAGAAAATGTATCCCTGCTTTTGCTTATTTTCACAGAGGAAAAGAAGTAAATCTATCTGCAAGGCTCTAATCTGAGCTGTGAGCAGGCAAGGCAGTCTCAGAGGTGCGGAGAAATACCTTCCCTAATGACTGCCATAGCTTCTTGGGGTCACCACTGTTTGCAGCTATAAGACTAGTATAGTAGGGACTCTTGTCTTTCTGGGTCAGTCAATTGCACCAGGCAATATGTTTTTGCGGAGCCTTGATCTGTTCAACTGTGTCTTATGTTTCCTCCACATCCATTCAAATTGCTGTCTTAGAGAGCGAGCCATGCTATATGTATCAGAAAACCACTCCTCAGACCGCCTTTTTGCCATGTGAGATGATAGGAGCATGCTTGTTGAGTACCTGGATCAGACCGTCCATATACTGACCGTACAATTCTGTAGTAGTTCCATCAGAAAACAGAACAAAATGGCACATTATTGAGCTCATTGCAGAACTTGTCAATATCAATCTTATGATACTGACCATAAGAGACTATTTTTTTTTCAATTCTGGTTGATGGTTGGGAGAAATCAAGTTGGTATCTTATAGCAGCATGGTCAGATATGAAATCTCCAACACTAACATTCTGGACAAAATCGGAGTCACAAGGAGATATCAAAACATCCAGAATGTGACCCAGTATGTGGGTCAGGCCACTGACAACTTGAACCAAACTGCAACACTGGAGGTGTTGTTAAACCTGGACCTACCACCACACTCAACATCCAGATGAACATTTATGTCACCACAAATGATGAAATTGAAACCAATTGAAGACAGAAAGCCAGAAAGAGACATAAAATCTTCCAGAAACTGAGAAGTACATGAACCTGGGGGATGATACACACAAACACTACAAAACTGTGTAGTCGGACTTAAATGATAGTATGATGATTTCAAATGATCTGAAAACCAGTGAACAGACAATAATGGGTGAAAAGGTTTTTCTGCACAGAAAACCAACACCATCCCCCAATCCAGTACACCATGGTTTTTGGATAAATTTGGTTGGTGTGAGAGAATTTAGGAGACTGTCAGTATCAGTTGGTCTAATATGAGTATCAACCAGATCCAGGATCTCTAAGTCCCTGCATTGTATAAGGTTGTGCAGAAGAGGGTCTTTATAACGATGAACTACAATTGGATCGATGGATCTACAATTTACAAATCCAAAATTGGTCGGGCCAGGGTTTGAAGTAACATCGCCACATAGCAAGAGGAGTATGAGTAGGTTTTTTAGTTTCAATTGCAGAGGAACCTGTTTTGTAAGGTAACAATATTTAAGTACCAGAACAGGAAGCCAAAAAACCGATGGAATACTTCTGACAACCTTTTCACAATTCTGACTCCTATCAATATTTAGCCAGTTCTGCATAAAGCCAACACACGGGACACACATCACCAAAATGGTTTTCACAAATAACATGACCAAGGAACACACTACCAGATCATATAGTTTGTTTTTGGAACCAAATAAAAATAAAAAAGAGCATAAACTATGCTAAACAAATGGTGACAAGAAGAAAGAAATGTAAAAAGATCACAAAAGTCTGAGACCTAACAAAACTTAAGAGCACAGAAACCCATAATTACTGCTGAGTCAAAAGCTAAAGTTAAACACATCAGAGAGCAGGTACTTAACATATATAAACGTAAAATATTCACTAGGACATAAAACCATAAATTAATCAGTAGGACATGCCAGATGATAATGGGGATGTGCATGACATCAACAAGGGGCTAGCATAGAAACACCACGATACTAGGGAATGTGGGCGATAATGGGGTATCAGAGAAATTTGAAATATCTAGGAGATATGAAGCAGATTAAACCAGAAATATAAATAACTTATTGCTAAGATAATATGTTTGTACTAAATAATGGCAATGAAGGAACTTAACAGACCAGCATGTGGCATAATTATGCAGTTTAGTCTCAGATCATTGAAAATACAATACCCGCCATGGCCTCACAACATCACTCATACATAAAACCTTAAACTTTGAAACTTCAAAAATGTATTGCCATGTGTTTATTTGGATAATATTATTTGAAGAATAGTATTTTGTTACATTTATCTATGACAGAAAAAAAAATAAAACATTTTAAAAAATCAAGTAGCATTCATTAGCAACTGCTTATATATTCATTATGACTTTCTATTTATTGAAAAAGTGCATCTTAAGAAATTACTATAGGAAGTAAGCTGGAGTAATGGCTTCACAAGACTCAAAAAGTCACTCAAAAAGTGTTCTTGAAAATAAGATTAAGTAAGTTAAAAACTATCCCTGCACAATGTCTCTCTTAAAACATAAATTTAAACTAAATTATGGGGTCCATACTTGTCACGTATGGCTTATAGTTACATATCCTATGTTGCAGATCCCAGGGGCCAAGAGGTCATAAAGTCTGACTCCTTTCTGTCCTTGGATACGGATATTGGTAGACTGTTTTTAGGATGTTGCAGCTCAGAGTCCCCTTGCAAAATGGGAGATTAAGCACTATAAAAGTCCACTTTAAATTAGAATCAGTCCACATTTCTACCCATAGGAAAAGAAACAAACACTGGAGCTTATATTATCCCCATGAGTTGGCCCAGGATTTATAACCAAGATCTTCTGAGGTTGAAATTGTACATACTGTTCATGACATCTGTTTTTGTCTCCAGGTGTTACTGTTGGAGATGCTTTACAAAGGTATGGCAACAAGGCCATACTTATAAGTGGAACACTTCTCATATTCCTGGGTCAGTGTGGGTGTGCACTATTACCAAAGTTAGGCTTTTGGTGGCTCCTCTTCACATATGGAATCATACCAGGTAATTCAGTGCTATTATAAGCATGCGATCTTAATAATTAATGTGATTCTTGGTGTCAGTATGATAACCATCATTGGTTATGTTGAAAAATATTATTTCATTAGTCGCTGAAATTATTTAACTGAAAATATTCTCTTGATAAAAAAGTGCAGGTTGTCGATGTTCCTTGTGCACGAAATAAGCAGTTGTCAGTTTCATGCATTTTAATAAAATTGTGAACTTTAATATGTAATATGTGAAAGCTATGTCACTGAATGTAGGTATCAGGAGAATTGCTTGTGCATTGTTGAAACTGAAACAAATTACTGCCACACTATTTGCTACTTACATCTACCTAGGTGGATATGTTGTTTGGCTGTATGGGTTTGTTTGTCTATCTGTTTCCACAATAACTCACAAGTTATGGAAGGAACTGTTTCAGGAAGTGTCAACAGTGGCAGACGCTATAAATGGTCGAATTTGGTGACCTAGATCACTGTATAGATTCAGAAATGTTTTTAAAAAGATAAGTTTTTATCATTGCACTCACAAGCCATATTGAAGGTCTTGGGACTTGGCAAACACTGTCTTATATAGTTTATATGTATTCATATAATCCCTCTAGGCATTGGTTTCTGTTGTACAAGTGTTGTCTTCGTAAGTGCATTCCAGGAATATTTCGACACACGCAGGGGTGTAGCAAATGCCATAGTGAATTCAGGTCATGCGATTGGCCTGTTTATCTGGTCTCCATTGTTAGAGCATCTATTCTCACAATACAGTTGGACAGGCGGTTTGCTGATCGCAGCTGTTCTTCATCTACATAACATTGCATTTTCTCTGCTTTTGATCCCTGCCAAGGAATACTACAACTGCAAGCCAAAGAACAATACTCAGAAGATTCAGTCACATACTGACAGTGAACAAGAGTATGTCTCTTTAGACAATGGTTTACAGGACAATGCTTCTCAGCATCCTCAATATCACCGTAAATGCAAATCTTTGAAAGGAGAATCTTGCTTTGACCCGACATATGAAAGACAAATATCATCATCCAACAGCAGCTTACCACTGCAGATACTGGTAAAGAACTCTTCACTCTCAAACAGCACTCAGTGTTTCAATGTCTCACTCCTAAGCCTTGTAGTGGACCAGCATAGCTCTCGCTCATACAGTAATTTACATAGTTATACAGGGAATGAGTATATTCACAGGAAAAGAGTAGGTAGTGACCTTGTTCTTAAGACTCAGTTCAAAGCCAGCAAAGATACTGATGCTCCTGACTCTACGAGAGTTTTACATGACAAAGATTGCAGTGAAGAGAGACTGACCAAAGAGAGCAGATGGTTTAGATTTAAACTAATAATAGTACAAATATTAAAGAGAACTGTTGATTTTTCACTTCTGAAAGAGATTCCATTCTTGATGTTCTGTTGTGGTATGTTACTAGTGCACCTTGGTCATACAGCCCCTTTAGCACTGGTCACCGTCCGGGCTGTAGAAGAAGGTTTGAGCAAGAAAGCAGCTTCCTTTGTTATATCCTTATATGGAATATGCAGTGGAGTGAGCAGCCCGTTCTGGGGCCTCTTGGCAGATGTCCATCTCCTGTTTCATGTCAAGCCTCTTCTGTCTGGTATACCGTCCATACTGAGTGGATTTGCTTCTTTGATATTCTTCCAAGTTAAAAGCCATACCAGCTTCATCGTGTATGCCTCACTTTGGGGGATTATGTCAGGTATTTTCTGTTGAGGCTTACTTAGTGTTTTCCAGTGGTAAACCATTCTCGCTTTTTATTCTTTTGGTTGTGGCAGACAGAGTAGAAATCCCAAATAAATATTTGCAAATGTGTTTTTGAAAATGTTCATATTTTAACCTATGCATTGGGAGATATGTTAACAAAACATAAACAATAAAAACTACATATTCAGCTCAATGTCTCACATTACTGGTATAATCACTGTAGGCTATTTAGTTGTTATCCACTCTTAAGAAAATCCCTTTAAACAATAAATAATCTCTTAATCTTGTTCAATAAATCTATGATATGTACAAAATGTGTATCAGGTTAACTGTTGTCAAAGATAAAATCTTACTGGGAAGTAACACACCACATAACTCTACGGTAGCCGTATATGGGTTATATTTATATCTTAATTGTTACTGGTTATTGATAAAATATCATTTTAGATATTTAAAACAATTTTGCATTATATGTCCTAATACATCTCTCTTAAATATACTTATATCCTGTAAAGATTATAGAATGATTGCATATGGGGCACTTTTTGTGCATTAGGAGCACTCATCCTTCAGAGCCTGATGGTAGCCCACTTACTGGGTGTGGAGAGAATGGCCAAAGGAGCAGGAACAATGTATTCTCTGAATGGTGTGGCCTGGTTTCTTACTTACATTCTCTCAGGTAATGTTAGCTAATGTAACCTTCTTTTGGCATCATAGATCTAATCTGTACTACTCTATCTGGTATATTTACCATCGACTTTGATTTGGCACACAATTTAAAGAAATCTAGCAGTTTCTGAGAACGCGTAAACCCTTGCCCACTGGTAATAAAACCAAAAAATAACTAAAAGATTATGGTAATCATATACATATTTAATTATATGTATGCTGTATATGCACACATGTTATCATCTGTTAAAATATCTTTGTGTTATGATTAATAATACATGTGATTTCTATAAAAACGGCCACTAGTTAGTCGCAATTGTATAAAAGTTAGTAAACAGCCAGTCCGTTTTATAATAAACCTTTGTTTTCCTATGGTTGTTAAAATGCAATGGCTGTTAAAAGTGTTTTAAAACAGTCCACAACACTTAATTCACAGATACTAAGGGCAAATAAGGAGTTTATCTTCAAGTGATGCTAACTTACCAACTTAAACAGTTAGGATTTTGCAAATAGGAAAATAAATTGTCTCCGGTCTCTTAACGTATAATTGTGATTCTATTAATACACTAAACCCTTCAGACTCAGTGACAATAAACCAGCACAGTTTATCTTTCGATAACTGTACTTAATTTTTTTTATATGTACGCTCTTTTTCATTCATATACGCGTTTATATTGTAATCAAAAGACAAAAACAAAACCAGATGTTACAAATGCTTTTTTCAAAGCAGTAACATTAGATTCTATTTTATGGTTGTGATTTTATGATTACCATTTTATAATTGTCATTAATTGTCATTAAACGTTCTTGATTCTTTAAAATGTAGTCATGATAAATTTAAACAGATACACAAACGGTCTATTCATAAAGATCCTTCATTAAGATTAAGTATTTTTGATTTTTTTAAATAATGCTATATATTCTACACTGTTGGTGTTTACGCCAGCTGGACTTCTGTTGAATAAATTTGCATGTCATTATGATATTGAAAACTTACACACAAACTATCCAAAGACTAATTTATGACATATAAATTTGCAAATTTTAATTAGTAAATTAAATTTTTATTAGTTAATACCTTACCTAACAGATGATAGCTATTGTCCGGCGCCAGCCGGTCCCGCCAAACGCCAGAAAAAGACGTCCTGAGTTTCACCTCCGGCCGGACCGGTACACTCCACTCCACTCGCCAGGTGGCCTAGTTCCTGCTTTATTCGCCAGAGGGACGTGACGTCATAGCATCTTTTTCGCCCCACATTAGGTTAATTGAAGCTGAAAGCAGGGAAGGCCGGGTGGGAATCTCCCGTCTGTTAGGTAAGGTATTAACTAATAAAAATTTAATTTACTAATTAAAATTTGCAATTTCATTACGTTAATACATCTTACCTAACAGACGATAGCTAGAATAACTACCCAGTGGAAGGAGGGCAGCTTCCTAAGGACTAGAAGGAACTCTATAAAATAGGCACGTAACCTCTGGCCCGGCTGATAAAGAAGCTAACAACTGCTCCTTAAGTTACCAAGCAGTGCCACTCCCCCCCCCCCCTTTTTTTCTGCTCTGAGAGGAGGAAGAGAGAAGAGTTCAGTCCTAAGATTCCAACTAGCCTGTAAGAGTGGAATAATGGTCTCATACTCAGTGCCTCAGGCACCCTAGTAAAAAACCTTAATTATTATGTACACTATTTACAAAATAGGAGCCAAGAAGGTTCATTGGTGGATCTGCTGTGCAGCCACCACTGGACCTAAGTGAAAAAGCTCCGAATCTGCCCACGCCACATCTTTAAGATAGAACTGAGTAAAGGTGTTGTGGGACTTCCAGTGGCATGCAGCTAAGATCTGGTCTAGTGAGATGCCACCTTGAAAGGCTTTAGAAGCCGCAAAGGCTCTAACGTCATGCGCCTTCACCTGATGAAGGGTTAGAGACTCCTGATCTGAGAGATCATAGCAAAGGATAACTGTCTGCTTGATCCAAGACAAGATCGTAGCAGGAGAAATATCCTTCGTGAAACCCTTTTTGAAGGATACAAAAACCAGTTCCTTTCCTTGTCTGACATCTTGAGTTTTGTCCAGATAGTAGCGCAGAGCTCTCACTGGGCAGAGTGACCTGTCCTCCTTCAAGGACTTGTCCAGAGTAGGAGCCAGGGCTGGTATAACCACTGGCGCCACACACTCTGGACCTTCTTTTGCTAAGTGGTTTTTAGCCAAGAACATCGGAGACGGGTAAAGGGACACTTTTGACCAGTCAGCTTGGTGTCTAATATTTTTGTTCAGCCAAGCGTGTATTTCGCTCCTACGTTTTCCAAAACCTAGAGCGAGGAGGAAAACCGTTTTAAAGGTCAGATGTTTTAATGAGGCCTTTCTGAGAGGCTCAAATGGTGGTTTGGTGAGCTGATGTAGAACGAGAGAGAGATTCCATGAAGGAATTCCTCGCCTACCCTTTGGTCTATCTCTGTGAAACTGTCCAAAAGGCGAGTTAGGTTTTCATCTTTGCTCACATTCAAGGAAGAATTTCCTAATTTGTCCGCAATGGCTGATCTGTAACCATCAATGGTACTGGGTTGGAGATTCTTCTCCTGGAATAGATGTAGGAGAAAATCTGCTATCTGTTTGACAGATGGAGACCGGAAGTCCACCTGACTTGATTTACACCATCTGACAAAAACGGCCCACTTTGCCTCATAGACTGTTCTGGTTGAACTTCTTTGAGGAGCCTCAATTCGTGACGCCACTGGACTAGAGAATCCCTGCTCCTTGATAGCCTTGGCTCTAGGAGCCAGGCGTGAAGGTTTAGATTGGTCAGATTCCTGTGACGCGCCTTGTTGAATGGCTGTGTCACTAGGTCGGGATGACTGGGTAGGCAAAGAGGGATCTCAGATGACAGTTCCACCAGGTCCCAGAACCATGGCATGTTGGGCCAACCCGGAGCTATGAGGATCACTCTTTTGTAAAGATGGTCCGACAGTTTGCTGACCACCTTGCCCAGTAACGACACTGGGGGAAAAACATACATGTCCAAGTTCTCCCAAGAGACTGTTAGGGCGTCCACTGCCCATGCACTTGGGTCCGGCACTGGAGACACATACTAGGCTAGTTTGCAATTGTATTTGGTTGCAAACATGTCCACTTGGGGCTGGTGCCAGGTCTGAACTAGGAGGTCGAAGACCTCCTGGTGAAGTGACCATTCCATCTGAATGACTTGGCCTTGACGAGACAGCTTGTCTGCAATCACATTGAGACAACCAGGGATGTGCCTGGCCTTTAGCACTACCTGCCTCAGATTGCACCAACACAGGAGTCGCCATAGAAGGGCACAAAGTGAGCCTGACCTCATACCTCCTTCCTTGTTGATGTATGCCACAACTGTGGTGTTGTCTGTGGCAACTAGAACTACTTTGCCTTGTACCAAGTGCTGGAACCTTTTCAAGGCCAGTAAGACCGCTTTTAGTTCCAGGAAATTTATGTGAAGATGACTTTCTGGAACTGACCAAACGCCTCTTGCTGTGAAGTCTCCTAAGTGAGCACCCCAGCCTTCTTTTGAGGTGTCTGTAAAGATTTGTACGGCATGACTCAAGGGGTGCAAAGACTGTCCTGGCAAGACATTTGTCTCCTTGGTCCACCATAGAAGGTGTTGGTGGAGCGATCTTGGAACAGGAATCTCCTTTTCCAGGGATTCTGGAACTCTCCAATGTCGTTTTAGGTGCCACTGGATGGGTCTCATGTGGAGTCTCCCCAGGGGAACCTGTTTTTCCGTCGCTGTAAGCAGGCCTATCAGGGACATAAATTTCCTGACTCGGCAACTCGGTTTGGATAGAATGGATTCCAACTTTTGGAGGATCGACTCCCACCTGTTCTGAGTCGGTAAGACGGGTCCTTGGAAGAGATCGTACTTGTAACCCACGAACTCGAAAGTCTGTTTGGGTTCTAGTTCTGACTTTTGGAGGTTGACTATCCAACCCAACTCCTGGCCAAGGGCGAGGAGGGATTGAGTGCCCTGGTGGCAGGATTCTTTGGTAGGGGCTCGAATCAACCAGTCATCTAGGTACTGGTGGATTCTTATACCCCGGGATTGAGCCATTAACTTGACCTCTTTGACCACACAAATGAACTCCATTGGAGCTGTGGAGAGGCCAAAGGGAAGGGCCCTGAACTGATAGGACTGATTTTGGAAATGGAACCTGAGATATTTCCGGGACTTTACATGAACTGGAATGTGGAAATAGGCGTCGCTGAAATCCAACGATGTCACCCATTCCCCTTTTTGCAGGGACAACCGAATTGTTTCCGGAGTTTCCATTTTGAATGTTTTTGCGCTCAAAAATTTGTTTAGAGCACTGAGGTCCAAGATTGGTCGCCATTTCTGATTTGGTTTTGGAACTATGAACAGTCGGTTGAAGAAGGCTAGAGATGTTCGAACCCTTACCATCTCTACTGCCTCCTTTTGCCGTAGGGCCTGCAAAGCCCCTTTCAGGTAGAGGTTCCTGGTGGGGTTTGCATAACCACTGACTATCAAGGGGTCTCACCAGAGGAGGTCTGATTTTGAATGGGAGAATGTAGCCGTCCTTCAAAATGGACACTACTCTTGGATTTGCACCTAGGAGGGCCCAATCTGCCAAAAGGGCTGAAGGCGCCCTCCTACCTGTGGGGCATGAACAACATTGCGGGCATTTGTCACACTTGGGGCACAGACACAATGATCGACAAAAGAAACACAATTCACAGAATTTATTTCTCTGATTTCTGAGGGAGGACTTAAGCCTTTCTTTTGCGGCTGCCTTACATTTTTTGTTGCAGAAGGTACATGACTGACAGCACAATAGTTTACAAGAGACTTTAAAGTTCTTAGATTTTTTGTTACTGTCCCTGAACACCGGTTCTCTAAGACCGGCTTTGTTACACAATAATTGTCATTTATAAGGATGAACATCCTTGGAGCCTCGGGAGCCGCGATTAGCAGGACCTCCACGTCCCCTACCGCGTGGTCTGCCTCTACCACCGAAAGACTTCCATGCCGGCATGTCCTTGCCAGAGTTGCCGGAAGGTTTAGTAGTATCCTGATTTCTCCACCCTGTGGAGTAAGGCTGGTATCTATTTTGACCTCTTTTCTGTGCCCCGGTGAACCCCCCATGGCCCGGACCGGGCTGGGAGGTACGCTTGGCAGCTTCATATTGGGTGATGTCATCTTCCGCTTTTCTAATAATAGCATCTGGGAAGAGGGCATAGCCGTTCCAGTGTTCCAGGTACGAGTCCCTCCGGACCAAAGTCAGGTTGGCCATTTGTGTGAAGGTAAAATCTGACAGATGCTGTAAAGATTTGCCCATGGCGAAACTCACGTTTTGATTAAATGTTGTTAGGTAGTGAAGCTCGTCCAGTGCTGCTTGTGCCTTAGCTGATGACTTCCCTTTTCCCATTTCATGGTGTAAAATTCTAACCTGTTCCTGAACGGAATCCTGCAGTTTGGTAATACACCTGTTAAATCCAGCTGCCTGGTTGCAGATGTAGCTAGACTCTTTGGCGGACTTCTCCCATTTCCTAATGGTGTCTTGGGATAACGGGCGCACAGCAGGTTGAGAATTGGCCACACTTTGTTTAGCAATACGGGGAAAGGCACTATTAATCTTTGCTGCATCATTTGGCCAGGTATTCACATATTTCCCAGGTCTGGTAGGGTCCTTGGGCTCAGCAGGGTGAATCCCATACCAACGACTTTGGGACTTGGGTGGACGGAGGAACTGGTCCATGTGGAGTCCCCCTGGTTCTGATGATTTTGATGGGTAGCCTTCTAGCAACACCAAGTTCATATTTTCCAGTTTTTTGCACAGCCAGTCCTCTGGCGGGAGTAAGACTGATACTTTCCCCACTGGCTGAGAGCAATGCCCCGTCCATGGAATGTCAGTACGAGAAGTGGGCGAATATTCTAAATCGGGAATATGTGTCCATCCCATAAAAGCCCTAACTCCTCTCACAGTTTCTCGATAGTTTTGATCCTCACTAATAATCTTGTCCTTTTCGCCGGAGTCCTGTGGATCCTCCGGTTCCTGTTCCGGATCAGAGAGCTCTCCTTCTTCCGTTTGATCCAGTGGAATAGCATCCCGGGCTGAGAAAAGAAATTGTCCAGTGGAGGACTGAGTAGCAGGTACCGGACCGGGCTGTTGAAAGACCGGCTCCGGGTCATTGTCCGGGTATAAATTATCCAATGGTGAAGATCTAGTGACAGTAGACACAGGCAATGCCTGGGCTCCATCTGGGCCGGAAGCCGGACCAGCTTGGCCAGAAAGAGCCGCAGACTGCATAAACGGGGTTTGAGAAATAGACCCCGGAGGTGGCTGATGTGAAACCGGAACTTTGACAGGAGAAAAGGCCGGCTGAGGGGGAGACGATTTGTGACCCATGGTGATGAGAGCCTCAAGTCTGGCCATTCTTAACGACCATTTTTGCGTCCAGGTCCAGCAATTCCTTTTGAAAAGAGGGAGCTGGTAGAGAGAGGTCAACAGAAGAATTGTGGGAAGCAGGGCGATCTACAACTTCCTGTTCCATATGAGATATAACGGTCACAGCATTAGGGTCTATTAAAACGTCCTTTCCTTTCTGTTTCTCCTTCCTAAGCTTGTAGGTAGGGGTAGACAGTTGAACAATCTGTTCTGGAGTAAGTAAATCGCAGAATTCACATTGCAGATTTTTTATACAAGGATCCTCCCCATGACCTTTGTCACGGCAGTGGGCACATCTTGAATGTTTGTCAAAATTAGCCATTATGTGTCCGTATGCACCTTTCCTTTGCCCCGGTGAAGACATAATGATAGTACACTAGTAAATAACTTCACTGAGCCACACAAATATAAGAATAAACAGAATATCCACAAAAAAGAAAGAACTTCCGAAAAACACAAACTTTCAATCTCGCGCCAAACGAAAAAGATGCTATGACATCACGTCCCTCTGGCGAATAAAGCAGGAACTAGGCCACCTGGCGAGTGGAGTGGAGTGTACCGGTCCGGCCGGAGGTGAAACTCAGGACATCTTTTTCTGGCGTTTGGCGGGACCGGCTGGCGCCGGACAATAGCTATCGTCTGTTAGGTAAGATGTATTAACGCAATGAAAATGGTAAATAGTGATACTTTAAAATTGTTTCCCAGACAATATCATTGCCGTAAACATCTGTAGAATAAGTGACTTCCAAACTAATCCTCGGAAACTGTAGCCCTTTAAATGGACTTACATGAAATATCATATCCATAACCACTTTGTGAAGTATATATCAATGAGGAATTCTCCCCAACTCTTGGCATCAGGTCAAATGTACTGAGGAGTAGTCTTGATAGAACCTTTATTTTTTGAAAAAATGGCCATCAAACCCCGACTTCCAGTTACTTATATCATCATATCTTATAGACTTAAACTCATTTTATCTGCCAATTGTATACAACAGGAAGTGTACTTAAGAAAATGTACAAAGAGGTTTTTCCCATATTAACCATTGCCACACTACTAGCAATCAAAGAGTGTGTAGGTTTTTCTAGATAGACGTAAATTTGCCAAAGTTTTGAATATGCGTCAGAACACTTTCTGATGGTTTAAATTATCCTGGAGCCATATTCACAAAAGGGATCAAGCTCAGTTTGAGCCCAAAAATCAGCCTAAGTTCACAATTTGGGCTAATTTTTGGCTCAACTTGACCTCTATCCCTTTTTTGAATATGATTGCTTGTCATATGCAAAAAACTACCTCGTTAGCATTTATCATTAACTGTGGACCTGATGTGATAAGGATATAAAAGGAATGTAAATTTCCAAATTTGAAATGAAACCCGACTTTAAGAATACTAAATTTTCACCAGTCTATAAATTTAGCTATGTAACCCAGTAGCCTGGGACAGTAACAACTAATTCCTAATGATTTCAAAATAAAATCCCTATTTTTAAAACTTCATCACGACTGGAAGCTAATCCTTGTGAATTTTCAAATAAGTCAAATTTTCTTTCAAGTAAAATTTCTACTTCAAGATGTTGTCCTTTATGGCAGGTATTTTCATCGATGCCTTTGGGAACACAGTGCAGCCGTTCTTTGTCCTAGGAGCAATAGAACTGTTGGGTGGTGTTACCTTGTGTGCCATCCCAGTGGTACAGAAGTATCAGAGATTCAGGCAGAAGAATCAAACACCAGGGATTTAAACTAGAATTCAGTATGTAGCCTTGCCTAGGGCTCAAATTTTTACAATATCATTTTTGAAACATATATACAAATATTTCGTACACTCCTACATGTTAAGGAGATGCAAGCCCATCTGACAGGGATTGCTCATGTAAAAGACAACAAATGAAAGAGTGCATTGTATGAACTGAAACTCCATTGTCTAAACTGAATGTTTTCTACAATTAAAAGAATGATAAGCCTTTAGCAAGGTTATTCAGTGTGCTATAACTTGGCTGTTGTCCCAATGGATTGAAAACTTCCAGCTCTGACCTTTCAATATGTTATCCCTTTCGTCTGGCTCACACTTCTCCGGTTTATTGGGAGTATCAGGGTCTAGTGGATAATGTAGTGGTTAACATTCTTGTATATATACTACTCAGACCACTGGTTCGAACCTTGCCCTCAATCTGAGGAAAGGTAAATAGTTTCTTGCTAGTGCTGGATGGTTTTCCCATCTCCACCAACTCAGTATGAAATGATTTCTCCCAGAGACTCAACTAGCCTGATACATAGAAAAGATTGAAAGCAAGATGAAACTAGCATCAACAAATCCAATATATTGACCATTGCGACGGACATTAAAAACATTAAATATTGAGGTCAGGGCTGGTGTTTGAAACTGTTAGCCAAGTTACAGATCTTCAGTGTATAAACCCATTGCCTCACTTTGGCTCACACCTCTGCTATATATTGTAGAATCTACTAGATTCTGTAAGATAATCTAAGATGTCTAAGCTAAACTCTCTAAGCATTTATATTTAGTGCCATTTATAAAAAATTCGTGTCATACCCCCAATTGTAGATCCTTTTTGAATAAAAGCTTGTTATATTGTCTAACTCTTTTTGCTATTTATGGACTTCTAATGCAAAACAAAAGATTTTGTACATGATCAAGCAACTCATATCGCCAAAATTTTGTGGATATGGTAAACATTAAACATGTAGGTGAATCCCTTTATAACAACATCTTGTTAAGTAGAATTCTCTTTTAAGTAGAATATTATATCAGGGGCCAGTTTTACAAAGCCTTTTTTAGAAAGGACCTCCTTTAGTAAAGGAAGGTCATTTTTCCCTTTGGTAAGGCCACCAGAAATTTCAGTTTCACAAAGCCCCCTTTAACTCTCCTTACCAAAGAAACTTAAGGAGGAGCAAATTTCCTTTAAAATTATTAAACATTCTTTGAAGGAACTTCCTTAAATTTAAGGCAGGTCATTAGCTTCCTTGAAATTTAAGGGAGTTTTCAAGATCTCCTTTAAGGAAGGAGGCTTTGTGAAACTGAGATTTCTTTAAGCAGGGGAAAATTCAAGGAAATCCTTAAGTTTAACGGGAATTTTTATCTTAAGGAGGCTTCATGAAACTGCTCCCTGGTCCTTAGAAGGACCTTATCCTTGTATCCTGTTAACTGAAAAGTCTTGTTAAGCAGAAATATTTTGCTGGTCTCTCTGCAAATGAAATAGACAAAGCATTACTATAGAACACAATTATATTGTGCAATTTGAGGTTAAAATAAAGCTGTGATGCAAAATACCATAAACACTGGTATGAAAATTAGACACTAATAAAGAACAGATATTTGATTGGAATTATGAGGATTCAATGGACAAATGGTTAATAAGTTTAATGTTTAACCACTTGACCCCCACCTCTATGGTGGTGAGTTCAAATCCAGTTGATTACGGCATGAGGGCCAATCTCAACAGGCTATAGCTGTTGGCAGGAATGCATAAATCAAGCTCTGCCTTTGTTACCTCCAAACAGAGGCTATGTTTTTTGGTGCATTTGTCTGTCTGTTTCCCTGTGTTCACAAGAACTCCAAAAGTAATAAACGGATCATAATAAAATTTCTGTGTGGGAAGGGTGTGATCAAAGGGAAAAGTTATTCAATTTTAAGAAAGATCCAGATCATACACTGGATACATCTAAAAAATCCTGAATTTTTAAAGGTACCATTCTCAATGTATTTTTAAAGGGGCCACGGTGGCAGAGTGGTAACACTCTCGCCTCTCACCTGTGAGATCGGGGTTCGGTTCCCGGCCCAACCTCAAGTGGGAAAGCTGGTAGTTGCTTGCCATTGGTTGGCAGTTTGCAGTACAGAACCTTGACAAACTGTATGTGCTGGTTTCCTCTGCTCACAAAACTACCCATTGTGATATGTCCTGTACAGTGTTGAAAGCGATGTAAAACCCCAAATATATAAATAAATAAATGTATTTTTAATGGCTGGCTGTCTGATTGACATTTCTACAAAAAGTAACAAGATCACCCAGAGAGCGCAGACCTCCGCCAAGGGAGCACATATCCTGAAAATTTCATCAAAATCCGTCCATGAGGTTTTGAGTTATCTTGTTCACAAACAAACTCACAAACCCACAAACACGGTATTCACGAATATTCTTATCTTAGTCTTAGTCCTAACTTTAGTAGTTTATCATTTTAATCATATGCCTGATTTTATTTCAATTACAGTAAGCACAATTTTAGTTCTTAAATCTTCATGTAGAATCAATATACTTTTAAATTAGTAACTGAATTTGATAATTGACTTAGAGTATCATTAAAAATTGATGATTGATAATTGTGTATAAGATAGGACTAAGACTAGGAATGTTAATGAATACCGCCCCTGGATCATATTTTGGACAAAGATAACCCTAGTATAGGATTGTGCTCTATGAGTGATTTCTACTCTATGATCTGCTTTATTCAGATTGTATTAGCATTATAACCCCTTACTTAATTAGGCAAAGGACACAGTATATGAACAACTACCAACATGACAAAGTAACATGAAATGCTCTGGACAAATCAGTCTGTGAGAAAGAAAACACAAAAGTAAGGAGAAAAATCTTTTATTAATATTATGCCCAATTCACAGTCATTGTTGACCAGCAGTTTACTTGGCTAAGGGCAAAATAAATGAACAAGTACCATCGCGACCCAGTGATATATCATAAAGACAGAAGTCTGGTATGACAGTGACAGAATAGTTGGGGAGGGGGGGGGGAGTATTTTTTATTTCTATTTTTGCCCAATTTACATCATATTTGGCCATCAGTAAATTGGACAAAGCACAAACTAAGTATACAAGTACCCTGTTACCCAGTGAAAATGTCGACACGACATAGCGTAAAGACAGTAGTTAAGCCAGAAATTTCAGGTTAATAATAAATAGCTTATGCTTTGAATTACATTAAACTTATAATTAAATTTTAATGAATCAACTTAACAAATCACTTAAGCAGTGGCTATATTTTTATATAAATCATTCATGCAGCCATTAGAATGTATTTCATTGTCAACAGAAAAAAAATGCCATTTTTGCCGATGTTATACAGAAAAATTGTCACATTAATTATGTCGGAATATTCTTAAGCCAAATTATTGTTATTTACATAATCAAAATCATTTTAAGTCGAATACTTTTACAAAGAATCCCTTTATGTAATGGTGGATATCTTGGATACTTGGAAGCTGTGTTGGTTTGAAGTTTGAATATTCTCATGAGTAAAACATTTAAGAAAAATCTTTTTCATATATGCAGTCAAAATCCTTTTATGTAAAACTTCTTTGCAGATAATCCCCTTAGACATAAATATGTTAGTTACTTTGAAGTTGCTTTGAACTTGAGCCTGTAATATGAAAATATCCTGATTAAAAGTGAAAGGATTTTCACTCTTCATTAAGATTCTATTGTAATTAATCAATAGGATTTTCACGGAGACAAAGGTGAAGCCGTCATAACCAAGTAAAACCAAACCGTGAACAACAGGGTTTCAGTCAGTTTGGTCTTAGCTTGTATTAGCAGACATCAGAACTTCACTAATATTCAGTAGAACTTCAATTATCTGACATTCTATTATCCGTATACTGGATTTTGTGAACTCATTTCCACTGTGACAAATTTGGATTTCTTTGTTGCTTCGTCCTAAAATGCGGCTTCAATTTTGTTAATTTTTAGTATTGTCAGAACAAAGTCTCTCCCTCAAAACTGTATAATTCATCAATTTTTTTTTAAATTATATTTTAAAAACTGCTAAATTATGTGTGCTGAATGAAGTTACTCTTTCTAACCACTGCAATTTTTTTCGGCTGCACGAATCACTTTTCTATTGACAGAATTCGTTTGCACTATCTATTATTCTAAAACAAATATAACTTTTTTTTTTAGTCAAAACTGCTGAATTACGCTAAATTACGTCTGCTGAATTTAGTCCACTAAAATAAGTCTGTGTATTGCTCTATTAATCCCATTAACCTCGAAGAGTCCATAGTTTCACCAGAAAATCCTTCAATTCTTATGGACAGGATTTGGGCACGCACACTGGTGGAGGGCCAAAGACCTCGGGTTTAAGGCCACAGTGCTGTTCTGTATGACCACACTGTACACACTGGTTGGGTTGTAGGGTCCCACACTGACAGGAGTACTTCTGACAACATGCACAGCTGAAATCTGAGGGATTTTCCGGGCAAGGACATCCATCTGGAGACTTGGTCCACGGGTCCACTTGGTTGCTATCGTCATTTTGTTCGGCTGAAAAAATAAAAAAATAATAATCTTAATTTTTGTGGTACTGCATACATTTTTTTCTATTTACTTCTTCGTTTGGTAAATTACTAGAACAGTAAATATAAAATCCTTATTTAATTCTAGATAACACTTATGTCAAATAACAATTGTTTCTGTTTCCTCAATCTGTCCCAAGAAGGGGATCGGCAGGCAGATTTTGCCAGAGTCACACCAGTTTAATGGAACAGTTTTCCACTAATTGTTAGATCCCAACAGACCAAGTCCAGTTTGAGGACTCAACTCAAGACATACCTGTTCAGATAGGCATACCAACCACCATAGTCATCTATCCCTGGCAAGTACTTACTGGGTTATAATCTCTGGCCCTGGCTTTGGACTGTCTGTTTTTGTATTCCAGACAATTAGGGGGATTTTTATCAATCTTGTGCGATATAAAAGTTTATATTATATTATTATGTCATAGCACTTAATCTTGACTATAAAGCAGACCAAGTCACCACAAACATGTACGTATTTAGCTAATAAGAACTTCTAATTTTTAGTCAATATTCGTAGTACTTAATCATCAATAAAATCCATTGACAGGAGAAATTAATGCCCCTGTTCCACTGGAACCAACCCTACAGCCGACCCTACGACTCTAGGGTCGGCTGCAAAAGTTGGGGGTTGGGGACAAAAATCTACAAAAAAAGGGCGGGAAAAATCTGGGTCGGTTTCACCTCCCCGACAGGATGTGATATATCCAGGCTTGTCTGGATCTAGAGGCCGACCTGCCTTGGAGTTGGGATGTTTTCTATAGGACTGGAGACTACCAGAACAAGCCCTAAACCCTTAACAGACAAGTTATATCAAGTCCCGACAAGCCATACTGATAACCAAACAGGACTGGAATATTTGAATCCCATCACGTGACCAAAACGTTCAAATTTATTTTTTTTGTTATTTTAATTATAGTTTTCAGGTTCTTGCTTTAATATTATATAAGAACTAAATCAATGTATGTCTGCTTCAAACTATGCACGAAAAAGCCACTTAATATATAAAATTTTCAATAAAAATGTTATATCCTGTTCAAACATGCAGAGGGAGATGTTCTGATAATATCTCACGTGACAATGAAGGCTCTCTTGTTTCTTGCTAGCTTTTATACTCTAATTTCGAACCTCTGGGAAAGACCCCTTCAATATTTTGTACGTGTGAGCAATTTCTCTACATATTTATACCAAATAATTTTAAGCATCTGGGAAAAACCCTATTCTGGACCTGAAGGTAAACCTGCTGTACTTCTAGTCACATGTTGGAATCCAAATATTTACTGTTGGCCTAGTTTTAGATTTGTTGATTGGTCAACACTTGATCCTCTTTTTTTCCCAGAAATTGCTCTGTTAAAATAAGCTGAGAATTTGATTATTATATGACCAAGTCAAACACTCTTTCACGTTTATTAATTACTTGTGGGCCTTCACGATCTCTTAACTTCAAACTTATTAACATTTGCACTGTATTTTGTCAGTCATAACATAATTATTTGTCATATTTTTACCTCACATCATGCTGGAAATGGAGTGAAAATAAGCAATACATAATTTGCCAAAGACAATCCAGCTTCATGATAGGACAAGCCTGGAAATGATAAGGACAAGACTGCAAGTGATGCAGACAAGCCTGAAAGTTATAAGACAAGACGGGAAGTGACTAGGACAAGCCTGTTACCAAGGGGGGTGGAGCCTAGGTAGGAAACAAGGGTTGGGAAAATATCAAACATGTTTGATACACGTATTTTGCTGACCCTCCTGGACAAGCTGGGAAATAACAACCGACCATAACCGACTATGTAAACCTTGCTCCCGACCCTCAAAAATCCCTTAGTTACCAACAGGTCGGCCCCAGTGGAACACCCACATAAGACTAGCATCACAGAAAAGATTAATAAAGAGACTATGGTGGATATGCTGCAAGCTCTAGTGAGGCTCGCGCTTCTAGGAATGACTTTTTTTTTTCATTTTTTTTGGTCTACGAACTTTAAAGAATTGTGGCGTAGCATGATGAGTATCTGTCTGTTCATTGAAGATAAGCGGCAATGGGCGAAGTTAACACTTTAATGGGTGACCGCTTCAGTGCACTACTTGTGTCTCTGATGGCTTTGCAGCTCACCCTAGTAGACCGAAACCCCTTTCGGCCTTGTTTTTCTCTAAAAGAGGCAATAGAGGAAGAGGAACTAATTTTCCCAAGCAATTTATTCCACACTTTTGGTGCATCAAAAGCTAAAACTTTAACCAAATTGTTTCACTGATTTACAAATGGGTGAACAAAATGGTGAAACCACAAATATGTTTATAATCACTTTGACACAGCCTGGCAATGTACAGACTGAATCATAACAGACAGTGCTATGCATCCAACAGTTATATGTAAATAGTTGAGGATTTCTTTGGATTTAGAAACTACACAGACAGATATATTCTTTACAAATGAACTGCACTATTTACAATGATGACATAGAATGGAATGGGATATTTTGATGTGAAGAGACATGAAAATTCACTATCATGGGCTAATTTTTCTCAGCAAATTTATAGGTATATCTCCCCTGCAAAGCTTCATGAAAATGGTGCTGAATTTAAAATCACACAACATATTGGCGAATGAAACATGATATTACTTGAAAATGGATACATTTTAGTATTAAAAACAGTTTACTATTGATGCTTTAGAATAGATCAATAATTGAAGCCAAAGTGAAAATTTCAATTCCATGGCAATGTACAATGAGTGAAGTTTTAAGGCGATAACACTCAACTAGTCAAAACTGTACTTACGTATGCCACAGTTAGCAGAGTAACCACACTGTACACACTGATGCCTGTTGCTACGGGGACACTGACATCCCCCCTCCTCACAGCAGGCGCAGTCTGACCGACTCGCGTCAAAGTAACACTGACAGCCTGAGGTGTTCTTTGTCCAGGCGTCAGTTTGCAGAGCTAGAAAAAATGAAGACCAATACGTACTTGTTAACATTCCCCAACACTTATGAACTTATTATTGTTGGCCAACATTTGGAACAGCACAATTTCAGCATCAAATTTACATTGTCATATTTCTCCAAAAATGCTTATTGAATCAAGCAGAGTGTTATTTTACACAATGTTATCCACAAACCTTCACTTTTACATGTCATGTGATCCAGGGATGTACTAAAAAAGTCTGAATTTCCATAAAAGTTTTTAATTTTAATTTCAAAGACAACATCAGCCTGCAGTTGGACAGCAAACTCATAGGCCTAGTTGATACTGTGCAAAGGAAGTACATAAAAATCCACAGGACAGAAAAAAAACAGTTCCTAGGTCAGAGTAGAATTAAATAACAAAATGAAATCAAAAGTATCAACAAAGAACTCTGATGGGTACAAACATCATATTTGTCCAACATTCTTAGAATGCTGTTGAAATTATAAGAAAAACCTTACCATCTATGAGCTGAGGGTCGTCAGACTTTCTGAATCCGTACAGTTCCACTCTCATGGCTGTGCAAACTGTCTGGTCTAGGGGAACCAAGCGTATGTACCTTGCCGTCACTGGGTTGCCATAGTAACGGTGGTAACAGTAGTGGCGCCATGTATTTTGGTCATGGTTACCATCGAATATCTGAAAATACAAATTGATATTATAATTTAACCTAATTTGTAGCCAATAATAATCAATCAGTTGTCATAATAATCCGTTTCATTTGTTTGTATCTTCATACCAGATTAAACTTCCACTCATAATTACAGCTATATATATATTATTTAAGAAGTAGAAAAACACAAATACATTATGGGTATAAATGGGATAGGTACCAGCAATGTTAAGTACATGAGCTGTGAAACCAATATTAAATCTCAAAATTTGCAGAAGGAAAGGTTTTTGTATGCTTGCAAAATGAACATATTCCTGCAGTTCCGAAATGTAACAATATATATTGTTTTAAGGAACAGGACATGTCCTTTTAATGGTAATTTAGACATTACCAATCTGCATGAACAAATGTGAAACTCCGTTCATTCGCCTGTGCATTTGCAAGTGCCAATTGTGGCATTTAAGTTAGTTACTCATAAACTGTGTTCAAACAAAAAACTCCATGTTTCACAAAAAAATGCATTCTCACTTCTAACCCACTTCCCTCATTTCATTTAATCACCAAAGAGGGACAATTTAAGAAATACTGAAATTCTTTCTCAGCCCAAGTACCAAACTGAATATATTGATTAAAAATATCAAACTCTTCTTTTCCCTTTTAAAATTGCAAGGAAAGTAAAGGGCTATTCCACAACCAGTACTCACTCTGTCCATTCCAGTGTCTTTATCTTTCAGGGCAACAAAGGAATCCTCATCGTCTGAGTTGGAGACATAGACTTTGTACTTCTCCACCCAGCAGGTCTTGTTGTAATGTCCCAGGGTACCTATTCCATGTACAGGTACTGAGGTACCCAGGTCAATCTGTGAGGAGATAATTAGCAGGACACATTTATCTGAAGTATTTTTAAAACGAAGCAACAAAATTATGTACCTATTATTATTTTTTGTGATATATTTTTGTCCTGTGTACCTTATGAATGGATAGTTAAGAGGTATCCAGTACATTTCAACATGTGGAAAAAATATAAGAACTTTTTTCTTACACATGCCTAAAATAAATCAATCAGAAAGATATACCTGGCAAATTTTTGTATATTGCTCAGTGTACCTATTCAATGTACAGGTCTAAGGTTCATCTCTAGGAAAAATTTCAAAAAAAAAAAAACATTTTGCCTGCACATTGTTAAAATAATCAATCAATGATCAGGTTTTATCAAGAATTCTTATTTATCTATTTAATTATTTCATATTTTACATCATGCCTATTAGTTTTGAATCAGTCATATTGTGATGGGTAGTTAGGAGGCCAGAGGACACCAGTGCATACAGGTGGTCAATGTTCTGTACAATAAACTGCCGACCAATGGCAAGCAACTACTAGTATTTACATAGAAAATGAAGACCATCCATTGCAAAGCACATTAGAATGTTTTGTTCCGGAAAGGGGAATTGAAAATCTCTGCAACTTGCAACATAACAAGTTCAAGACATTTTCACAGCATCTACATGTATCAAAACAAAAAAATATTTGGTTATTTAGCTAACTACCATTGCTTGCCCATTTGGTAATTTAGCTAACTACCATTGCTTGCCCATTTGGTTATTAAGCTAACTACCATTGCTTGCCCATTTGGTTATTAAGCTAACTACCATTGCTTGCCCATTGACCATATATACATTTGAATTGTCTATCATACTTGTTAAGCACTATACAGCTATGCTTAGATCCCATAAGACTACCTGTAGATATGGGTCACTATCCTCCTCTTCTGGTTGCCATCCAGAGGGTGGCTGGTTGGAGTTGCAGGACAGAGGTCTGGCTCTGTATGCCTCTCCACCATACTGCTCGGAACTGGCAGAGAGGTAGGACTGCTTAATCACACCTGTGTTAGATTCAAACTAAATGTTACTTCTCAATGCAGAACAACTGTCTTTATGGAACAAATTTGGCTCAAAACAGAGATACTTCGCCCCTCAGTCAGATACAGATGATACAAGCCATGATATGTGGTAATTGGGAACAATGATTAAATATTGGCATTCTCAAAACCACAATTTATCATGAAATTGAAGGTTAACTGGTCACAGACAAATATAAACAAATACAACAGAAACTCTAGGCAATATGTATACTGTTTGACTTTTCACATTCCCAAGCAGCCTTATGTTGTAACAGTGTGACAAGCTTTCATCCAGCTTTGAAATATTTCACAAAGTCTACTGAAAAGACACATGGTCAATGTACTTTACATTTACTGAAGTGAAAGCCAATTAAAGAGAAGAGAATGACCAGCACACAGCAGTTGTACAATGTCTTATATTTATCAAATTATTGTATTGTCCTAGGAGAATACATGTGGTTCACAAAATTTTGAACTTAATTGTGGCTATCAAGGGGCTACATCACAAGATAGCCTGTGTATTGGTACATGGTGACTTTCATGTTAGCAATTGTACCATATTTACCTCACCACATCATCTCATGCACCATATGGTGAACCGGAGAACTCGAGATCACCAGATGTTATGCAGACAACACCATACATAGTGTATATAATATCTACTGGTGCTCCCAACTTATTTTGTTATAATTATGATTCACCAAAAGTGGAAAAAATATATATTAACATCCTAATATGGGCTGTGTATATTTCAGACATCTAAACTGATATATGTATTATAAGCCTTACATGACTCCATGCCTAAGGGCCGAGGTTTCAGCTGGGGTGTGGGTTCAGGCTGTAACTGGAAATAACTGTTGTCTTCAGAATCTGAAAAGGAAATGTTAGAAACATTTAAAACACCTTCCAAAGACCATGACAGCCAAATAAAAAAAGTTTTCATTCGATATTGCTTTTATTTCAATTCTTGTCTTCTTATTTCAATAAATTAAGGTACTCTAGTCAATGAATCTAGATAATAATATTTTTATTTCTTTTTCCTAGATAATAATATTTTTATTTCTTTTTCCTTACTTTATGAACAGTTTTGCAGCAGCTTCTCTTATTATTAATGGAACAAACTGCCTCTAGCCATCAGAACCAAAGATAGTGTCAGTGGGTTTAGACAACAACTTAAGACTTGCCTAATCAAATGAGCCTAACACTCTCCATAGCTTTCACCCCAGTCAGACCCTAACATGGTCACAGACTCTATTTAGCAAATTGACTATCCCCTATTGAGCATCAGTGCGTTAGAGGATGTCCACATTAATTTGGTGCTTAAAAAATACATGCAATTCATATTTACTTACGACATAGAAGACCAATGTTTTTGTGTGATGGATCAGTCTTAGCGTGGTCATTGCTATAATACTTGTTTGTTAGCTAAGTCGCCCTTTGTGAAATCCATTTAAACTCAACAAACAAGAGTTACAGATTTAAGTCTCTCACTAAGTCACAGTCTGGCTAAGTCTAAGAGCCTTTCTAGAAACTGACCCCTTGTCTGTATATCATAATGTAATAGACAGTTGGATAGTTTTTCAAATGGATTATCCTCTCTTGGACATCAGTGCCTTAAGGGATGTGTACATTAATTTGTCACATTGTAAATATACAATTCATTCATTCAATTTGACTTGCTAAAAGCTCTGTGGCTGTAGGTTTGTATACAGCTCCTGAAAAACATGCTGGACACAGTGAGGGCCTGCCATGATGGGTCCTGGAATATTTATTACTGCCTTTTGTCTCTACTACCAAAATTGTATAAAATGCCAAACAATTCTGTATCCATGAATTGTCCAATTGATGGTTTCATTATGATGAGGTAGTAATCTCATTCTGAACTATTTGGCAATTCTGAATGTCAAACGAAAACTTCACTGGAAACAGAATTTTTCTCATGTACTTAGAATCCATAAGTAGAAAGATTTAGAACTTTACCATTCAGCCTCGGAGGAATGATTCCATTGTTGTAATCCCAGACCGGTTCTTGAGGCAGAACTGGAAAAAAATAAAACAAATCAATGAACAAGGATTGAAAATGCCGACCCAACATTTGGATGTTATGCATGAACAAAACAAACTTGTACTGATAAAAAGTAATCAACACCTTTGTCCCTTTATAATGTAGCTGACAAACACAATTGCACTGGATTTCTTTTTACCTTTTCACAATATTATACAAGAGTAATGGAGAAGTGCATATACGAGTGCTATGGCTGTCAGCTAGCTAGCTGTCACAATTGATATTCATGCTTTTATTGTTACCCCTCACACCTGAAGGGGATGGGTATTGTAATTATGTCTGTTTGTCTGCCTGTTTGAATGTACACGTAACCCACACGCTATATGTTGGATTGGGGTCTTCCCTCACAGTTCAGTCCCCCTCAATTATGACTGAGATCCAGACTGGGACTCCAGACATTATCAGTTTTTTTACCAATATCTGATAACAGATACCTGGAGGAGGGTTTGTGCCCCCTAAGGCATAGCTTACATTATCTGGGCTAAAGGGTAGATTTGTGAAGGTAATCGAGTTTGCAACTCTTATGACATATACACTAGAATTTAAAAATTATAACCTATTTGCCATAGCTGAATAGCCTTAAAGTACAAGGATTTAAACATTTTCTGGCCTGTACAAAGCCCATACCTTTTAATTCTTTTAATAATATACTTTTTTTTCAAAATTTATTTTTCATAATTTATCTATAAGTTAATTTTAGTCACATCTGTTCAATTATGTTCATCACAGCAGCCTGTTAATTAAATATTTCAAACAAACCGCATTTTTAGGTCAAAGTTTTTAATATTTGTCTAAAAATTTATGCTGTCAGACAGTACAAAGAGCTAAATAGAGCTATATGAATGCAATATAAGTATATTCTGCCACACCATCTGGGGCCCATGAAAATAAAATTACAGTTAAGCTCTCATTTGGCCTGTACTTTTTTTGTTACCTGTGAGAAATTCTACTCAGTTCTAATACGTCTATGACTCCATATGTTCTAGGGTATGTTATAAAAGATACAATGTACAGGTATAATTTTACATGAATGCCATATGTACAAAGCATGTACATTATGTGCCATTAATTTTTATTTCTGCTAACATAACACTACAATTTTATTATCAACAGTGAGCCGTATTTGACCCACATAATGAGATATACGGAGCGGGATATATTTTTTTGTATACAACAGCGCCTATGTAACATGGATAGCAAGTGTCAATAACTTCCGGTTTTTCATTAATATCAATCACACTAGATAACCTACATACTAACAAATTAGTACCATTAGAAAGGTCTTTTTATACCACTTCCGCTGGTGTTTGTTGCATAAAAATCCATGCAGAAATGGCTGAGAAATTGCAAATTAAAACTCAATGTTTTATATTTCACTGGCGCCACTGTATACATGAAAACTTGTTTCACATTCTATCTTTAAATATTGATTTATTTAAGTTATAAAACATACAAAATGGTGGATAATAAAAGTAGAACATGCCTCATTAGATATATACAGAAAAATTTATCACTCATGAAGATTAACAATATAATACTCGTGCTACACACACACACGTACAATATTGTTATCTTCATTTGTGATATATTTTTACTGTATATGTCATTCGGAGAGTTTTCCTATTGTAGTCGTAACCAAAATTGTTGGTGCTGCTCATGTCAGTTTACTGACCTCCCCACATGGATTTCATTAGGTACACATTATGAAGCATTTATCATGAGATTCCTTGCAAAAACACAAAACATATACTAAATACAATATGACCAGGTCTGCATTTGCTTAGGCCACCTGGTTGCCAGGTAGGCTAATGAGAACAAGCATTAATTAGTGTAGGTATCTATCTGTGTGGGTGCAATATGAGGCTTGCGGCAAAACATTCAAATGGTATAGTTATAGAGGGAGTGTATCCATGTACACAACTGGTGCATCCGCCCTGCTGGTGTGGATTGTGGCTTGTGTTAATTTTTGGGCAGGGATTAAATTTTAAAAACAAATATATATGCAAGCCTAATCCGCAGGTCATTCACATAGGTATGTACATTCAGATAATCACGCCTTTACTGTAAAATTAATACACAGGTAAATATTGAGATGTCCATACCTGGAATGTACGTAGTTGGTTCTCCAGACTGGATGGGCTAAAATATGGGAAACAGAGGTGAGATTATATACAAGTAGCTTTTATGATGTTCTTGGGAACACAGCTCTACCCCTTTCACACTACAGGCAGTGTACACCACGGTTACAGGCATCGGGTAAAACTCTCCTGTCCTTCAAACTACTGTCTGAAGTTTGTATGGCACCTTGTGACACAGTGGGAAAATGTCCATTGCGAGTTTTGAAATGTTTAAAATTTCCACCTCTGACATCATATCTTGAATCTGATGATTCCATGCATGTGCGTATGAATTTCATACTACAGTACCCAAGGTATATGGTCCACGGTGTACACAAGGTTGTGACTCGTTCATCTTTTGGTGTAATACGGCGACATAAGGTGAGTTGAAGTATTGGACGTTTCGCCACTGTGACACAAGGTCGCATACAAATCTTGGACAGTAGTTGAAAGGACAGGGACATTTTGCCAAACGTCTACAACCACAATACTACACCCGCATGTTGTGTGAACAACTCAGACAAACTAAAACTGCTTCTGCAAACAATAACATGTGTATCCATTGGTTTCCTATTAAATGTGTCAAAATGTTTATTTCAAATTGGTACCCATACCTTATTTTCTCAGATCGGACTGAAAAACAATATCAAATTGTCTACTGCTGTTTGACAAATGTTCGACAAGTTTCCTGATATAAAAGATACCAAAAATATTTATCAGACCATACTTTCAATGGCTTTTGTTTCGATGTTGTCTGGGGACAGGTCCTACCCCATGGTAAGTTCAATATAATTAAAATTAATTAAATTAAATATATTGACATTAAATCTCAATCGTACTGAATTGAACTGATATGTATTCAGGTTATTATTATTATTTTATTGAGCCTTTCAGTAACCACAAGAAAGAAATATATGTTTTCCCAAGTTTCATTCAAGCAGAAAATTCTGATCTTTGACCAGTTCAGAATTGTAAGAAAAATGAATACTTAGAAGCCGAATGTGAAGTCAAATACCTTAATGGTTTTGTACTTTGGGTGATAAAATAATAGGAAACTAATTTTCATAAATACATTTGTGTTTGTCGAAACATAACTTGTCAACTAAAGTTATAATAATTTTAATATTTTTTGAATATGAAATCAAAAGCTCTTGTATATGTTTTCTATCAGATCAAAAAGTATTAAATATAATTAATTGCAAAACTGAAACAAAATTTACAAAAAAAAACGCAGTGAACAAAAGTCAATTGTATGTCATGATGATAAGTTGAAATGTGCTCCCAATAATAGCTTAGTATTACTAGGAACAAACTTCAAAGTTCAGAAACTCCAACAAAATTCGCATCTTGGGCAAAGTACTACCCTCATTGACTATAAGGATAAAGCAAGAATATGTACCATGTTGCTATGCCTGACCAATCTGAATAAATATCTTACCTCATCTGTTTCTGTTTCATCATCAACATCAGGGATTGGTTGGTCATTTCCAGGATTAAAAGGTAGCACTGGTGAATCATTGCCTGGATCAAATGGTGGAAATGGTTGGTTACTTTCTGTGGTAGCTGACGGTAATGGTTGATCATTTCCTGGGTCAAATGGTGGGAATGGTTGATCATTTCCTGGGTCAAATGGTGGGAATGGCTGATCATTTCCTGGGTCAAATGGTGGAAATATCTGAAAAAAAACATAAATTACAGAAGAATCACTATTGTCCAAACTTCTCTTCCATACATTTTCCCATTTCCAATCTCCCCAAGTTCCATTCCTCAAATATTTGATACTGAGTTAAGTTTGATGATTTCTTAACCCTGACACTTAAAAATTAATATTACTTTAATTTAGTTTTATTAATTAACCCTTTCATGACCTTCTCTGCCCATCAGAAGTGGATGGTAAACTATAATCATAATTTACATTGTTCTGACTTTCTGAAAGTGTCTGACAAGATCTTAAAGCTGAGACTTATCAAAGAGTGTGAATACAACTGATACATCATACCTCAGGTAATTTTTGCCAAATGATCTGATATAAAGAGAGAACTACTACTCAACCTGGCTGTGATTTTATATGTTGTTGCCTCTTTACTGTATACTTAAAAATGCAGCCAAAAAGACATCATTGCAAACATTATTCTCTGAAGCGATGACACAAACAACTAGAAAGATCATCTGTTTGACCAGCTTACTGATTATTGTTTGTAAACCTAGTCCAACTGGATTAGAAGAGTGTTTACTTGTGTGATTCAAAAGCTTAGTTATACATAGCTATAGGTCAGCTTGCAACTTGTAAATGGACAATTTTCACAATAAAATTGTTGATAAGTTAAAACTTAAAGACAAATTACAGATGAATAAAGAGCAATTTTCATACTGCTAAAGTTTATAAACAATGATAGTTGTAACTAAAAGACAATTTACAAAAGGAAAACTGTACATATTACTAAGGGACAGTTCATACTTAAATGGAGCACAGCCCACACATTTCTGAAGGCCAATTAAGCTACCAAGGGACAGTTGAAACATTACTAAAGATAACTTAATACACTAATCAAATACTCTGTAAACATTAATAAAAATCAATTTACACATCACTAAGTTATACTTTACATTCATAATCAATGACAACTTACACACGATTACATGGCAGTTTGCACATTAGTTAGTGACAGTTTACACTTTACTGATTTAAACAAGTAGAACTTACACCTTACTTGGGAACAGTTCACACAAAACCAATGTACATCTAACGCACTGGTAAACAACACTACATACCTCACTTCCAGCACTTACCTCAATGTCATCTTCTGGCTCTTCCACAATCTCTGTTGGTCCCGTTATTACTTCTACAAGGAGAGAGTATTTAATAACATTACAATTATCGGTTCTTATGAGTCACCAAGGCTAAGTATGCCTAAGTATATCCTTAAAAGGGAGGTCCAATTTCAATTTTTTTGCACATAAGCTCCAGTGGCTGTTACTAACTGCCTGCCTATCAAAGACTGAAGTTTAGATGTATGTAGTGACTGTGCTGAAAGTGCCGTTTTGAACTCCCATGTTAGATAACATAAAGAAAAGAAATAATGCTCAATGTAGAAGCAATGAACTATGACAAAAAGCACCAAAATCTTGTAGGAGCTTGAGTCTTGATAAATTAAATATTTGTCTGCTAAAAACTAACAGAGATGAAGATGGCTGTGAGTGTACCTTGTGTTCAGAGTGTGAAATTAAGGAAGCAGCAGATGATACAGATACTGATGCACCACTAGACCATAATGCCAAAGTATTAAATACTAAGCCCCAAAGTACTGTATATTTTGTGATTTATTGCTGCACTTAATCTGCCATATAGGTTTTGAAAGTTTTAAAACATTATTTTATTTGTAACCTCACAGATGAACTGCTTACAGGTTGGTACTAGATTCTTAAAACCATACAAAGCCAACAAAAACTGCAAAGTTTCTCTGTTCAGCTCAGGAATCAAACTCATGACTTGAGAGGTCAGAGACCAGAGTATTACCCACAATGCCTCCATATCCCCCTGCAACCACTGGAGGTCAAAATACTTCTGTAATAATCTGTAATTGGGTGAACATTATGCAAAATTATAGTTCATTTGACAGTTTAGTACTAAGAAGGCAAAGGCTGAGTGGTTCTAAATAATGTCCAACAGAATACCATTCTGCATAATGTCCAACCAGTGATATATTATTACTCTTCAAAACACGAAAAGGGTTAAATTATGTTTAAATCTGTTTTTAAATGACACTTTTATATGGGTGATAATTGGGCAAACTATTATACATCGACATATGCCAAAGATTTTTTTATTTCCTCTCAACCCATCAGATTAACTGACACAGCTGTCTCATATTAGAATGATATTTAAAGATACTTTCGTAGACATATTCAGATGGAATAAACCATAGAGCATCAGCAGGTAGATGGCACCAAAAACAAAAATTGTTTCAAGTCTCGACTGTTTCCTGATGATACAATACTCTTTACTTACCATCGCAAGTCTGTACTACTCCTTCAGTGGGCTGATTACGACAGTAGCACCCACGATTTGTGACTACATCAAAAACAGGTACCGTATGACCACAAACAGCCGCTTCTTCATTGCAGTCAATTTCCCATATGTTCACATTGTTGTGGCCAATGCACTTGTACTTCTCAGTACAGTCAGAATTGTACCAGAACTTGCCAACCTAGAGGATTGTAATACAAAAAGATTATCTAATATCTTATAAACGTAGCATTTTACCTACATACCAGGAAAATAAAGACTGTATAGCAAGTTTTATTATTATTTGACATCCCTTTATTTTTTTATATGCTTTGCTAATTTTGTGTGAACAAGTGAACATTTTTTTGCAAAATATTTCCAAAACTGCCAACCCTTAAAACATGTTATATTGTATGAAATGTATTTTTGTAACATTAGAAAGA
The DNA here is from genome assembly GCA_964017235.1 of Sabellastarte sp. h YS-2021. Taxonomy (NCBI): domain Eukaryota; kingdom Metazoa; phylum Annelida; class Polychaeta; order Sabellida; family Sabellidae; genus Sabellastarte; species Sabellastarte sp. h YS-2021. Next base: position 13,616,505 of record OZ024937.1, read on the forward strand.
CATTTAAAAATTAAAATTTAAAGTTTTTATGTCTTAATGAAGCTTTATCTCCATTGTTTCCCCTTGCCGAGGATGTCACTCAGTTAATTTTCCTCTTTAACAGTCAAACTTTTTTTCCTATGCAATAGTCAAACCTATTTTCCTATTTAACAATCAAACCTATTTGAATATTGAACAGTTAAGAGGGATTCTGTCAAGCAGAAAAACATAAATCTGAAAATAAAATTTTCAAATTTACATTGTGCCCGACACACTTATACTTCTGTATCTTTAACACTTGCCTTGACCACTGACCAATACTTAAGGATAAATCAAATCTCTCAATACATTTAGCCATGGTAATGAACAATGTTCCTTCAAAATATCAGTAATTTATACAGTTTATAATTTTACATTCATTTTATGATAAAATATGGCTATTGAAGACTCCTTAAAAAAATAATTTTGTCTTTAAATATTGTCATGTGGAATGCACTGGGGATCTGTATTAATATGACTTTAGCTGCTGAACAATGAAAGTTGTAAAATCCCAACTTTGAACTTTGACCTATATAGTTAAACAGGGTGTGTACACTAAATTTCAATATTTTCCACGACTTTACCATGACTTCTCCATGATGAAAGCTTTAAAATCAAGGACCTATTACATGCTTTGTGGCATTTAAAAGAGACATGTACCGAGGCCACAAGTTCCAGCCAAGGCCATGAGCTCCTGCCAGTTTTGCCTTTGAGAAACACGCACAAGGTTCCAGTCACAGTACAGGAAGATGTGGAAGACACCAAAATTTGATCTAATTAAAAATTAAAACATATCCTTGTTATGAAATGCTGAATGAAAGAAAGGAACAATGCCGTTTCGTGAGGGGATGCCTTTTAATTTTCATGATTTTTTTATGAATTTTCCAAAACCTGGAGTCAATTTCCATGACTTTTCAAGGCCTGGAAAAGAAAAATGGAATTTCATGACTTTTCCAGGTTTTTCATGACTGGATACACCCTGTTAAAGTAAAATAAACAATATTTCAGCTAGTTAATGGCACGTAACCGAAAAAGGCAACTCACTGAATAGTATTTATCACCATCCATACAACCACACTGATGAGGCAGCACACAGGTCATGGGCGAGTCCCCATCCTGGAGGTATCCAGGGTTACACTGACAGCCACCGCTATGTTCATCCAGACAGTCCCATCCATAGGGGTCGGCACAGGACAGTGTACAGGTCTTGTTGTGATTGTAACGGCTATTTTCTGGGCATTGTGGATGATTTGCTGTAGTTTAGAATATCTTATTATCACTTACTTCCTGTATGTATAAAGGGTAATAATCATGGTGGACAATATTATTAATGAAAAAGTAATCTTTACTGCCTAGCTGAAGTGTGTACAGCTACTGTTTATTTTGGGGCATTTATTACAGAAAATACAGTATTTAAACTCATTGAATAACAAAAACTCAAGATAACAGAAGGTTGTTGGGGTTTTCTTGAATTCTACCCATCTGTACATAACAAAACAAAAACACTTCCCTCACAGTTTGGCTTTCTATGTTTCCACAGGTTAGAATGATTTGCCTTATAATATTTGTTCTGCCACCACTATTGCCTGTTTGCGGAAAAAAAACTAAAATCTTATCTCATCGAAAAACTTCCTCACCTTAGTATCGTCACACTTCCTATTATCGTGCACGTCTTATTATCGTGCACCAGCCTAGTTTTTGTTTACCATGTATTCATGGACCAATTTCTGTCACAATCCGTGAAGTTCATGTGCCAAACATAAATCGTGTTATTTTTTTCTGGCTTGAGCTGAGAAATTGGATAGAAACAGGTATTTTATAAAATTGGCCAAAATCTCATAGTATTTAGGCTATGTAGATCTTATAACCCCCAAAATCAAAGTTTTTCACTCATGATTTGTTATATTTTGAATTGAACCAAAAAGCACTGTACCTACTTATTAATTGTTTGCTTTGAAATTGGACTTTAAGGTTACCATAAATTAATATGAGAATAAAAATCTTCATGTGCACGGTAATAGGAAGTGCCCTCTCTAGTCAAAACAGATATGACCAATTTTGAGGATGCTAAAAAACAATTGAAATAGTTCCTTTCAAATAGAAACTTCATAAGGTCTTAAAAGAGATGTATTGACAGCTTTTGATACTCAAGCAAACTGAAGCATGTGGTGTCAATTCTTTGCCCAACATTACTGTTTCTGTTAGGCGCACAGTAACAGGTGGTTCGAGGATACAACAAACCACCCGGTGTCTCTGTGGTCTCAACCTTCCTATGTCTACGGAATACTGACTATTGAATTGGTTTCTTGTCTCGTGCCTTAGAGTCTGCCTTGGCAGAGATTAAGTGCTATGAAAGTCTACGATAGAATAGAATTAAGTCCTTCAAACTCTGATGATAATAATCTATTTTCTCCAGTGATAAAGTTTACAAATATTTGCACCAGCAATTTTTCTGTTATACAACAGCACTACTTTTTGTAGCCTTAAAAGGTACTCAAAGAACTAATTATTGAAGACATAACTTTGGACTAAAACACGATCTGATGATTAAAACAGAATATTCCTTACGACAGAGTGTCTCTTTCTCCCATGAAATCAGCACGCCCTCGGTCAAACACTTGTCAGCATAGTACTTGTAATGATCACAAAGTGTTTCCACAGAGATGGCTAACTGGACTGTGTCCAAATGACCTTCAGTCTCTGCACAGAGGTCAAACATACACTCTTTCATGTAGTTTTCTGGTGAAACCTGTATAATTACAACAACAAAGAATTGCAAGGATGTAACAAGATGACCATCCGTGTATTCCTGTGGTTTGCACTCTTTAAGGTCACCATAATAAAATTATCCTTGCGACTTTTAGGTCACCACCAAAGTAGATATCTTTCCAGGACATAGGTACACCTACATATTAAATATACAAGTGAAATCTATCAAGCAGGTATGCAATAATAGCCATTACATTGGTAACCTTAAAAGTCATCTTTGGTACTTTTAAGAGTACCATAAACTGGATATCTTCCTGGAGTGTACATACACTCGCATACAAAATGTAAAGGCAATTTACAATATAGTTTTTGAGTACCTGTCCAAATAAAAAAAACATGACAGAGGCCCACACACGTGCACACACACACACACACCCACAGGCACCATTTTACCATCTCCCACAAGCGGGTCAGCAAGAAAGTATAACCATGTAAGTAGCATATTATCTTATAATAAGTCTGACCTCCACCAAGGGGTTTATGTTTTTGCCTTCGTTTGTTTGTTTGTCTGTGCTTCCGATTGCTCCAACACTAATGAATGGATCTTTAGGTAAATTTTTATGTCTGTATGACCTAACCAAAGGAAGAGGGTCAGATACAGTATCTATTCTGTAAGGGTTTCGCACTAAAGCTTAAAAACTACATTCCTGTTTTAATTACTATAATCATAGTAATGCTATCCAGTTATGAGAGTTAAAAACTTTTTAACGGTAGAACATGGTTGAAATTACAAGGGAACATGCCACTGTCTTGGCATACAGCCAAATTTTTTGTACATTCTGACATATCAGGGACAGTATTTACAAAGGGGCAAAGAAACGTTTGCAGCTTTTCACATTTGTATAAATATATAGCTGAATTAAGCCTATGAACTGGCCCTAGAACTATAAAGCCTCTGAAATTAACCTTTAAAACTGAATGACCCATTCACCCGTAATTGTGGGTTTTTGTCACATATTTTCACAGCCACCGTTTTTATTATTAGATTTGCCCACAAAGCATGGGAAAACTATATGGGGGAACTTAGAAGGGAGAAATGTGAACCAGAATTTAGTATTGATAGATAGGCTAATGGTTTTCTTACCACTGGGTTGCAGGCTGCAAATGGCTCGTGCGTGATAAAGCCACATTCTGCCGCAAATCTCTCATTATCATCAGCGGTGCATTTTGGGACTTCTTGTGTCACTTCCTCACATCTGGGGTAGTCGTGAAAAACATGCAGATTTAAAAGTTAACATATAACTAGAGTCTTGGGAATAGCTGAAAGGTTGATGTCTCTAAAATGTGCAGCAAACAGTAAGGAACAAGAGATTAAAGGTCTGCTGATGTTACCTTAATCTGACAGAGGATGATAAAATGTCTGAATGGAATTGAGAACCTGATTTATCACATATATAGAAACACATAATAAACTGGTCCAAATTTGTGTGTAGCCAAGACCGTCGCCCTGGTAGTTATCTCTGTCCAGTTATTCATATAGCTTGCATTCCTTGTGTACCAATATACCCACATACCTAATACCAATGCTATAATTCTAATAGTACTTTTTAACACTTAATCTCTGTCTATTGACAGACTCTAACATGCATTATGCCAGAAATCAGAGGTCGTAATCGTTAAATCAGAAACATTGCAGGGGTCGGCACCACAGAAAAAGATGGAAACAAGACCAGAAAAAAACTAGGGAGGGTAAGCTTTTGCAAAGAGATAAGTTTTCAACTTCTTCCTGGATGAAGAGAGAGAGATTCAGCTGAGCATACATCATTAGGCTGATCATTCCAAATCCTTGGAGCATCATATGTAAAGCTGAGCTAGGCCATAATATATGCTTTTGAATGTTGTCCTTATAATGAAGTTATCTTTGGGATTTTAAATTGTACTATGAAGTGGAGATCTACCTAGGCCTAAGTATTCCAATATAACAAATACAAATTGAATCCACAATGCAGAGTTATATCTGAAGGCACTGGACTCTGAATATATTGATTTGTGTTCTTTCATTATTATAACATTTTTCAGTTAAATGTCACTCTGGTAATTTTCTTAATAATCACATTGTAATTTGCTAGTGCAGGGATCAAGTGCTATAAAGGTCTACATATTAGATTAGACCTACTCTGTTCCATCCTCTCCAGGTACTCTCCAGCTGTCACCCACCATGACTTCAGAGGTCACCAGTTCTCCCTGCTTTGTCATCATGTCGTTGGTTTCATTGTAATCCGCATTGCCACATATACCGCACACGTGACCTGATAAGGTACACACAAAAACAACATTAAATCAAGGAAAGCATTTCTACTAAAACACGGACACTTTTATGACGTCATAAATTCAACAGTTTATGTCTATATTAAAACAACTGAATATAACCCAATACAATTGAATACAATCCACAACATATAACAAGGAGGTCTTCAGTGGCCTGGTGGTTAGGATGTTTGGCAACTAATCACAGGCTGTCAGGATGGTAGCAATGCGGACCTGTCCCAATATGACACTGGCTGTTGAATGGTATGCAAAACCGCAACTTTAATTTTGGTTTTAAATAATTGGTGCAAATTTTGCATGGGTTGGTAACAGGAGTATGAAAACCATTTTACTCAAATATTTTAACAAAACATAATGTAAAAAAAACCTGGCATCGCTATAGTCAGCAAATAAAGGGCAAGAAAACTTAACATTTTAACAAATAATCTAAGGTTTTTTTGACATATTTGGAATACTGTTAAGCTTCCACAGGACTTTTGAAGGGCAGGTTATATGATAACTGAAATCCATGTCCTGTTTGATGGTGATAACACTAGAATACAGCTTTTTATGCATTGACATGCCTATCGCAACAGTTTATAGTATTGGTTTGATACTTAAGCCAGATTCACACTTTCCTGGCAAATGCTGCTCATTGTACATCTCTTATTTCTGAAAATTGTAAAGATACTTAGTAATCTGGCTACTGTATCACATCAGTCATACATTATACACTGGTATTTAGATAAAAAAGTCACTTTGGATATTATACATTGTTCACAACTATTGCCACCAAAATCAAAAGGGATTATATAAATTGTCACTCCACATTATCAGGGTACTATCTGTTCAGATTCCATTGTATTAACTCAAACATATAATGGTGCCAAATAGTCCATGATAACGGTAACCATTGTAAAATGTTTTCTTTGAGGTCAGATTCATGAATGGTCACACGTTTTAGCCAAAACTAACCTGAGTTTTGGGGGCCAAATCAAAATCTCAAAATAACATGTAACTGTTGTGAGACACTTGAGTCAACCTTCCATTAGTCTCACATGTAAGACAAATCAAAAGGCAAAACTCAATTTTAAACATTTAGTGAAGCACAACTGAGAAAAGATTAGGATTAATCTTAGACTTTAGACCAAAAAAAACTCAGATTTAAGACATCAGACACTTCACAAACCCTGTCTCTGATCAATGAACATTTTTGCTTCCTTACAATCTACCACCGCAAAGATTAAGCTTCATAACATTCACACTGGATCAGATTTTTTTTTAAATATAATCTGTATGAAAAGTTTGTTGCCAAATGCTGGCAGAGAGATTAATCCCTATATGAAGCCTATATAAAGTTGTGATTACATTAGCCAGAGCACCTTACCTTGGTATTGTTCATCTATGTAGATGCTCACAGAGGTCGTGGTACTCCAGATGACCTTGAAGCCATTGACCTTGGATTTGAGAACCACACTGTTGCCCTCAAAGTGAACTTCATAGACTAATGTCTGATATGGCAGTTCAACTGGGTCACTGTTCACCTAAAGCCACAAAAATGGCATAGCAAAAATCACCACTCCAATGTTTGGTTGTGATATCTGGTGAATACTCACCTATTTGCTATCTGTCAACATAATCCATTTGTTTTATTATGGTTTAGTGACATGAGACACAGAGGGTAAAAAGGTTAACCGTGTACTTGGCTTTGTGAGTGTTATATTTAATACAAACTGATTACATTGATAGGTGATCATTCTTGGGCCTTTGTCTATCAGTTAGGGGAAAGTCAGTAACTTGTGGGGCTTGGGGACGTATTTGTGCAGTCAGATAGTTCAAATAGCACTTTGAGTCCTGTAGTAGAAGGAAATCATATGTGCTGAGTATAAATATACAATACAATTTCATATCTTGGTAGTCTGAATACTACACACTCCAGGCCAATATTAAACTTAAACATGTAAAATATGTACAAATTTACGTGAAGATAACTGAACAATTTTACACTGCGGTTTACCTCTTTGTTCACCTGATTTGGCCACTTTTTGTGATCATTGTTTACAAGCAGTGGAAAATACTGACAAGATGTGGCTGTTTACTTTACTTATTTCGTGCTTTTACAGCTAGTATTGTGATTTGTAAATGCAAATGTATATAAATGTAACAAAATAAGTCTAGCCCATGTTTTCATGTGACAAACATATGCTTCTGATAGGGTATTTAGAATTTCTAGTGAGTTAGCAGTTCACCAACAGATAGTCCATATTTTTGAATGTTTAGCTGACTCCACCATCAGCAGGCAGTTTTGGCCTTATCAGAATTACAATGATTTTTAATTTTTAATATATTTGTTTTCATTTATTTTTTACAAAAAAGGCATAACGCTTCTTAATCCAGATCAACCTTGATGGATACTAAGCCATGGGCAGGCCCCAACTTGTGTTAAAATATAACTCCAAACTAATCTATAGTTTTCAAGTTATATCATAAATTTCTTTCATGCATGTCATTTCAGAATTCTTCCCATTTTACATTGAATTATAGATTAAATAAAGGTATCAGTTACCACCAAGTGAATTGTCCTCCAACCTGTATAGTACTGAGTTAAAGCAAGCTCATATCTGAATATCAATGTTTGCCCCAAATTTAAAACAAAATATTGACGTTGGGAATTCTGCCTCAAACTTTGAAACAAAATAATGAGATTCTTTCTCAACTCAGTAGTAATTAAGGCTTCAACAAATTCTGTTAAATCCACTCACATAGACTCTTCCACCTTGGTCCAGTCGAACTTTGTCATCACCAAGCTCTGCATCAATGTATTGCAAGAAAGATACTCTGGTCCTGCCATTTCGATGCTGGTTTTTAACATACAGGTTAAAGTGAGGCTGATCTTGTGGTAAGGGGTCAATGTGAGCTGGACAATCGGTACCCAAGAGTTGGTAGGGACATACACCTTGCCAGTCAATTTTCACCCCATCAAATGTGTAGTAGTGAGGGTCGCCACGGGCAACACAATTGAATTCTTCTGCAAATTAAGGGCAAAACAACATGAAATGTATACCCAGATACTAAATCAAAAACTTTTAAAACTAATTTATGTAAAGTTATTTGTTTTGTCTCTTGTGAACATTAAAAAGCAAAATATATAGTACTTAGAACTTCCAATATCCACAGGCTTTGATTCTGATTCTGATTAATTTAAGGTCTCATGTGGCTCAGTTGGTAGGGTGTTGGATTCACAATCCAAGGGTCGTGGGTTCGATCCCCACTGATGCCAACTGCTTCATGTGGGATAACATCCTTGGGCAAGATGTCAACCTGGACTGTGCCTCTCTCCACCAAGGGGAAAATGTGGGTACCCAGCTATAAGGGATACTGGCTCCATTGCCTTGCATGGTAGCAATAGGTAAGGTTACCAAGACTAGCTATCCTTGCTGGGGTAATACTGTGTAAAAAGTGCTTTGAGCTAACATTACAGACAGCACTAAATAAGAGCCCAATATTATTATTATTATTAATTTCCACCATGTGCAATAGACTCTGAATATCTAGAACCTCTTAATATTCACTGGATTTTGTTCTAGTTATGACAAAACTTTTATTATTTGTAACAGAGCATGTATCTAGTACCTCCAATATTCACAGAATTAGTTTCTAGTTGAAGCATTAGATTACATATAGTTAAAGAAACTTTCCAGGCATTGTTCTTTTATAATCCACAACACTAAACACAATTGTATTTCTATCACTCTCCACTTTAAACAAGTTCCCTAATCTTCATTGGGCTCAGGGCATAGTATTATATAATTTAAGCATTATATTAAGTAACACTTTTGAAAAATTATTCTTAAATATTAGTATAAAAAAGTTGCCATGAACTAGAAATAGTTTTAAAACTAGGTGGCAACATACACGATGCTGATGGTCACTGAACTGACCTGTTAGGACAAAAATTCCCCTGAAATTCCTTCCATTATAATTTACATTCCTTTGTCATTCTTCTATTATGAGTAAAGAGGGGTACACATTCCACTCACCCCTTCCATTGGGAGTCCACACATTTCAGCAATGACAGTGTTTTCAGTATAAAAACTCTGAACTAGTAACAAATGGGGGTTGTGTGTTGGGAGGAACATAGAGAAGGATAACTTTTTTATACAGGGATAGTCTTATTGGATAAATGCCAACATGCTGTAAGTGTTGTGTTTCTCTTTTTTTTGTAAATAAATATTGTTATATATAAGTGGATGAAACTTATTTGTTTGTGTGGGACATGAAAACTCTTCTGAAATAAAAATAAATCCTGGCAGTTAAAAAGGTTGGAGTGGCCAACGAGGGTCAAGACTGACTACTGGGAAAAGCCTTGTAACAGGCCAAAGACCCTGTCATAAATGGTTTCTGATGCCAAACTACAATACCTCATTGTTCTCCTCAACCAGTGGTACACTTGTTCATAATACTTACTGATGCACTTGTGTTTCTCAGTCTCTGCATCAATGACATCAGTCAAACCTTTGGGACAGCGACATCTGTAAGAGGTTCTTGTTCTCTGACAAGGCGCGTTTTCAGGACAAGTGTGGAGACCACTGGTACAAGGATTGATACCTGGAAAAACGTATTCAAAAACACTTTATGCTCAGTAGCAGGGGATGATTCTAAGGTCAACTCGCTTATTTACGAGTGGGAAAGATTGTGGACCGGAACAATTAAATATGTTTGTAGCTGGCTTGCCCCAATATGGCACATCCACCCTTGAGATAAGGATGCACATTTTTATGTGGGTTGGGTATCTCCAAAGAAAGAGTGATTAAACTTAGGGAATGATCCAGATCATGTTCTGAATATAAAAAAAATGCCTAAAGTTTTGGAAACACTTCTCTCATGGACTGGACGGAGTTGCATAAGTGCTTTCTAGTTGTTGCTAAATTGTAAATGGTTTGGTATACATATCTCTAAACTAGGGTGAAGTGGCTGGCCTTCTGCCAACCACGGAGTCGAATCTTAGGACAGCAGTGGGTGTTGAAATCTGTAAACTTGGTATTATCGCCCGCTAAACAGAGTGAGGTGCGGTGACAGTAAAATATTGCTGGATTATATATTTGTAAAATATTGTTAGAAACCCCATCGTAGCCTCACGTTTTCATCACTCTGTGGGTGTACAACTACCAGCATTTGATATTTTATTTGTTTTATATATTGCGAGAAGACAGAGTGAGGTGCGGCGACAGTAAAATATTGCTGGATTATATATTTGTAAAATATTGTTAGAAACCCCATCGTAGCCTCACGTTTTCATCACTCTGTGGGTGTACAACTACCAGCATTTGATATTTTATTTGTTTTAAATATTGCGAGAAGACAGAGTGAGGTGCGGTGCAGTAAAATATTGCTGGATTATATATTTGTAAAATATTGTTAAAAACACCATTGTAGCCTCACGTTTTCATCACTGTGTGGGTGTACAACTACCAGCATTTGATATTTTATTTGTTTTAAATATTGCGAGAAGACAGAAAGATTATATATTTGTAAAATATTGTTAGAAACACCATTGTTGCCTCACGCTTTCATCACTGTGTGGGTGTACAACTACCAGCATTTGATATTTTATTTGTTTTAAATATTGCGAGAAGACAGAAATATTGCTGGATTATATATTTGTAAAATGTTGTTAGAAACCCCATCGTAGCCTCACGTTTAGAAACCCCATCATGATACCTTCTAGGACATACAAAAGCGCCTAGCCTTCTAGTGGCTGAATGTAGATATACGGAGTTTGAATATTTTCATTGTCTCTGCCAGAGGTGATCTCGATTTTGATTGGCTAAACAAAAAATGTATAGTACTACCATGACGTCACTTCATTCATTAATTTCTTTGCGGTTTATTTGTTTGACAAATAATTGAGTACACGTAGATGGGCAGACAGCAATTTTACATTAACAGTGACTGCGTGATAAACCCTGCAGACGAATAAATTAATTGGGGTTTAAGGTCTAGAAACCAGCAGACGAAACCGTTAAAAAAGACTCCTTTGAGTAGGCCATTACAATGGCAAACACAATAGTTTCTAGGACATACGGGTCCTTGGAGAAAGCCAGACGAAGTGCTAGACAAGCTTTTTACTTTATAAAATATAACTGAATAAAAGCATTAAAAATCTTCAAAATGGCAGAGTGTATAGTATAGACCTTAATGTACCGATATGTGAACAAATATTATGAAGAATTTGATATTTAAGGGCTTAAACGGCCCTTTTAAAATCGCGACCGCAACTCAGTACATAACTCGAATGAAAGATTCGACTAACAATTCATTTGGACTGAAAGTGTAAGATGTATGTATAATTTTAATTTTCTTATCACAATGTGCTTTCTTTTTGTATCATTATTATGTACTTCCTGCTTTTGCAAATTTATGACATCTGCTAAATTACACCATAAAACCAATGACCCTGAGAGATAACAGATACAATTTATCATTTAGTTTCTGTATTCACTGATTTTTTTTTATAAAAGCCTCAGCTGAAATTTAAAGCCAAGTAGAAACACTATAAACTTACGGACACACCTGGCTCCTCTTCTTTCATATCCCTCCTCACATTCAGCTGAAAAGGTAACTTTATGCAACTAAAATTACTTATACATCACACATGTTGTGTATAGATAATACAATTTTTTTTTGCTGTATTTTATACAAACATATACATATACAGCAGACTGTGTTACATATATGCACAATATGAAGCAATCCAAATTTCTTTTTAAAGGTCTTTATGATTAGAATCATAACACAAATGTCACATTATTTTGACCCACAGCAATAGCTAAATGTTCATTATTAAAAATATAACATTTTGTGGTCAATTAAAATAATTATTTTGTCAATGCATTTTATAACTTGAACATTTTCATCAGATACTGCAGTAGGATTTATTGTCCATGGGTAGACCCATGCACACTCCTTTTGGGGGGACAGCTGTTAGGTCATATAAACAACTTTCCCAAGGCTATAAATCCTTATATGGCCCTGTCAAGTATCTACTCTGTAAGCCTGTCAATATTACTAGAACAATTGGGTGCTTTTGTTTTGCTCCATTAGTTAAATCACCTGCAGTGTTAACATCATTAACAGGGATAGTAGGACAACCGTGTTGAGTAATCCATTGGGCACGGTCATGGATAATATACTGACCTCCCCTCAAATAGGTCACAGGTTCGAACCCTGGTCCTGAGGTTGGACAGTTAGTAGCTGTTTGAGGATGCTCAACAGTTTCCAAGTCATCATCAGGTATCAGGTATTCACGTGCTTAATCTCTGAACTGGCGAATTTTAAGGCACACCATCAAAATCACAGTACATAAATCAGAAGTGTTGAAACATGACAGGGTTGTCACCAAGGAGACCATCGGTATTTGGCAGTTAGAAAACCTAGGGATCAACTAGTGTGCTTTCCTCAATCCATTATTAATCAATTATCAATCAATCAGTCAATTTCACTTACCAAAGCACCTGCGTTTAGGATCACCCTCAGGTTTATCGCCTGTACACTCACACTTGTAGGCACCATCTGTGTTAGTACACTTTGCATCTCTCCCACATCTGAACAGGTCCTTCCTCGAACATTCGTCTATATCTACAAACAAGTTTATTGGAAAATATGTTATTTTATGCGTCCCTGTATCTGGTTTGTCTTTTGTGATTTGAAAAGAAATTTTTTTTGGCCTCATTTTTTAGCAAAATATTCCATTTGTCTTAGTCAGATTACCAAAGGCCTGAGGTGGAAAATATGTTTTTATACAACCATTTGCTGATGACACATACCAACGCACTCTTTCTCCTGGTTGATCATGTATCCTTCTTTGTCACACTGGGTACCACACAGGTCACATGACTTCTTACAGTAACGTAACATAATTGGTTGTAACCTGGGATCAAAACATCTCTCCTGGTGTGTTGTGCAGTGCTTTTCCGACCTTTTATCTGCACAATCTTGTTCTGTAAAATACAGCCATAGAAATTGAAATTAAAACAGACAAAAGTTCTGAGTTGCCAATTTTATGTACTAGTTACTGAGTTTATGTCAAGAAGTTATTAACTGATATTAAAGGTTTTCTAAGTTGTATATATATGAGTTACCAACTTTTACCAATTACTTACTTACATGTATTTTGGTGTTATTAACTTGAATCTAAAAGTTAATAATTTGTGTAATTTCAAATTTGTATAAAAGACTTACAAACTTGTGCTTAGCAGTCATCTTTTCCTTACAAAACATTTACATATGGCTAAACTCAGATGTGAGATCATTCAAAGACTTTTTCAGAGATTGATTATGCTGGGAGAACTATAAAATTACAGGAAGCGTAAAATCTAATTAGTCACTGATCCTTTGCACTGACATAACGCAAAAAAATGTCTAATTCCAAATGGAGATAGCAAAGTATATTTAACTTTTTATTCATTAAATGAGCATGTGTAATACCTGTGCAGACTCCTTGCCGAGTTGTGTAGCTGTAGATCTCAGAATATTCATAACCACGGAGACAAAGACATATATAGAAGCCCAACCTGTTGGCACATCGGGCATTTGCTGGGCATATGTCTTCCTGGTCACATTCATTAATGTCTGCAATGTACAGAGCAGGTTTTATACTTTCTTCACTCCTGAATTTAACCCTATTGTGTATAATGAAACTCTGCAATAAGTGAGAATGAAATTGTCAAAATAACCTTGACCACATAAACCCCCCTATGTTGGTCTTTGATGAAAAAGTTTCTACAACAACAAAAACCAAAGTCACAGATTGGGTTTTATGTTCCTTCCAACATCACCTAACACATAAATGATAGAAATTATGCTCATGTTACACCCATCCTAAAGCGACTCCACTGGCTGCCTGGTAAGTATCACTGTATGTTCAAACCTGCAACGCTGGTTTTATAAATTTTTACCCAAATTTTCTCCTTCTATTTAAGACCATTCTTGTCTCTTACCAGCTGCTCCTACAGTACCAGGCATAGTCACCCTAATTGTCAATACCTTACAGTTCCTCCATTCCACTCTTCAGTCTATAAGTCAGTCAAACATTTTGGCCATAGTTTTGCTTTTGATGCAAATGCGATTGTCAATACCTTACAGTTCCTCCATTCCACTCTTCAGTCTATAAGTCAGTCAAACATTTTGGCCATAGTTTTGCTTTTGATGCTCCTAAGATCGGGAATGAACTCCCTGATAATGTACGTGGCAACATCAATTGCCTCCTTCAGGAAAAAGCTCAAAACTTACCTGTTTGCAAAAGCCTATCCGCCATAGCTTCCTATGTTCACCCCTGTGTCTTCTTGGTATGACCTGGCTATGTCATTGGATTAATGTCAAGTATCTAGCTTTATGTTCAGTTGTGCCTTAGAGTCTGTCAATTGATGGAGATTAGGCACTATAAAAGTCCACATTAGATTAGATCAAAGGTCATATGAGGACAGGCCCTCACAGCATCACATAAGTTGTTATTAAGTGGACTCGGATCCACAACCTCACATGTAAGAGCTAACTGGTCAATAAGTGTTAATCCTTTGATGCAGTCAGCCACAAAAGTCACACAGAGGTATTGCTAGCATACTAGACTTTTGTTTCTAAGTGCAATACTATGTCACCTAATGGAGAATTTATTTTATCAATCACTAGTAAATGATATAATATGCAGACACCCCCAATACTTGATAAGCATTACAGCTAAAAGGCTTAGATTTACATATGATTTACATTACAAAGTAGAAACGAAAACATTAAACCAATTCCTATAAAGAAAACATCAGTCTTACCCACACATTTCCCATCTTCTAACCTGTAACCATGGGAACACGAGGGTTCACAAACCCCACATGTTATTGGACATCTCACTCGCCCAAAACGTGTGTTACATTTCCCGGAATCCAGTACAGCAGCACAATCATCTAATATATCTTGACAATGGGCTAAAAATAGACAATGACAGCAGCTTTCACTATGTGGTTTGCTGTTGTCAATATATGTTAGACTTTGTCATTTTGAATTTAAATCCCAAGTTTTTGGCTTTATTATTTGGGACAGGTCTGATTTTGGTATAAATATAAAGAAAACCAATAGATTCAAACTTTTCAAACTTTGTAAATCAGATACACTGATTTTTATGCTGTATGTTGATTTGTCAGGTAATGATTCACACCCAAGCCCAAGAGATGAGGCAGGCAGTTCTACCAAGACCCCTCTAGAGAGCTACATCACAAGTTTTACATGACATCAGTGTCCTATATTTCCATACACCACCAAATCAATGTGGAGATTACAAATTTAATCTTTTTTATATGAGCAATTCTGATTGGTTCTAGTTTCTCTGATTATTATGTACACTTCCAGTTTCATGACATATGTTGAATTAGGAAGCCAAAGACTGCAGATGTTCAGGACCCAAATTCAGAAAAGGGTATCAAATTCTCAGGCAAAATTTAACTGAGGTCAACATTTTGTACCTCAAGTGAATTTTTTCCCAGTTGTAATGAGCTTTATTAAACAACTTCTTACCTCAGATAAAAGTCACAAACTGCCATTTTACCTGATAAAATCGATATCAAGTTTTTAGATAGCCTCTGGAACAAAGTAAATAACTTATGTAACATTCAAATAGCTTTACATTTACGATAAGAAAGTATCTTTAAATCATAATTGAAACTTCTCTAAAGATCTTTTGTGAAGAATGAAGTTTGTATTGTTTAAGGTACATTTGCGTTTGTACAAAATTACCTTAAAACATATACAGTAGAACCTTGATTATCTGGCCCTCGATCATCCGAATCTCCTGATTAACTGATCTGAAACCTTGTCTTCCTAATATATAATGAACGGTCTAGCCCAGTCGATAATACAGGATTTTACACATTCTCAATAACAATCCACAGATGACATTATTTCAATAAGGGAGGGATTAATTTATTTACATGACAACACTACAAAAGTTCTTTGATAAGGCGCCAATCAATTAAAGCATGTTTGATCGGGTTTTGCAATTTATAATCTCCCGGAGTAGATCAATTCAAAGACTGACGTGTATCAAAAGAAAAAATGTCAACATGCAACAGCAACCTAACATACCCAATCGCTGGAGACATGTTCGCTTACGGTTTTGCAGTTAATAATCTCCTAGAGTTTTTCAATGGACAAAATGCATAACATCTATCTAAATTGAAATGTCAACAAAGCATGTACCAACTGATCACACCCAGCTCAAGTTGGCATAATATTTTAAATAAAAATTATAACATAAATAGAAATTAAGCAAATAAGTCACTCCTACAGGGTGAGTTATATTGTATTACACAAATATATTAATCTGCTTCATCAATGACCACCCACATCTATATTTAGTATAAAAATGATCGCTATATCTGTGAAAAATTAATATTTTACTTTTGTGACTAATTAGGCTCTTTTCCAAAATATATTACAAACTGCAATTGGTCCTAAAATGACTATTTTCTGATGCACTTTCTGCTTGTGCCTAATTAGGTCATGTGCCATAATGTCTTACCATTCTCCACAGTGACAAATCTGTTAAAATAAGTAGTTTACAATATACTTCCTGTTTTTACTGAATTAGAGTATGCATCAAATTAGTACATCTCACCTTCACAGAGATTTGTATCATGTCGATAGATTTCTCCCTCATTACACTTGGGGCGGGTAATATCGCACATTCCGCAGGTATTTTGACAGTATTTCTTCGACATCCATAACTGTCCCATACTGACCCAGACAAAAACACAAATTTAAAATAGAACAAATTAGACGGTTTCCACATGCAGGACCATCTTCGACTAAGACCCTTAAAATTAAATTTAAGATAAAGAAAAACAAGGATAAGTTTTAGGTTGACCTTTGACCTACGCCACCATTATGTGATCTACATTTTAACTAGGGGTGTAGACAGTCAGGATATCTGGTCTACCTTGTTAAGAAACGAAGCACAAACTTTCTGACCCAGGTACTCACCAAACTATGCAAATAGATTTGCTTCCATAAATAACATCTGTAAAATACAATATGGGACCACATTGGACTAGCTAATATTCATTACCGACACATTTTTCCTAACATTTGAGATATATAATATAAC
Source organism: Sabellastarte sp. h YS-2021 (assembly GCA_964017235.1). Classification (NCBI taxonomy): domain Eukaryota; kingdom Metazoa; phylum Annelida; class Polychaeta; order Sabellida; family Sabellidae; genus Sabellastarte; species Sabellastarte sp. h YS-2021. The sequence continues at coordinate 13,633,690 of OZ024937.1, forward strand.
GACTATTTATTTTTAAGCGCGAGCCTCGATACAGCTTGCGCTTCTAGAAAGGACACATGTCCTTTTGGCTTTTACCCATACATATGTCCTTTTGTCTCCGGACTTTAATGACATTGACAACACTCCAATACCTAAAAGGACACATGTCCTCTCAGCTTTTGCCCATACATATGTCCTTTTGTCTTCGGACTTTGATGGCATTGACAACACCTGTGCATTCTGAATTTCCCTCTCTTGCTCTCCAATTGCTAAAAGGACACAGGTCCTTTTGCTTTTTTTCCCATACATATGTCCTTCTTGCATCTGACTTTCGGAACGTGTGGCACAGAGTGATGACTATTTGTCTGCTCACTGAAGTTAAGCGGCAATGGGTTAGTTAGTACTTGGATGGGTGACCGTCTCAGTTCAGGACTAGATGTGGGATGTATCTAATTTGGAATTCCTTTCTGTCACAAGACTTTCTTAAACTTTAGTGCACTACTCGTGTCTCTGATGGCTTTGCGCTCGCGCTAGGGAACTAAAACAGCTTTTGGCCTTGTTTATAAATAGTTTACATTAACCACCACATTTGCTTGATTGGTACTTATAGGTGTTCACACTAAAGGTTGAGTTCTTGGGTTTTGGTTGTTTTTAAAAATAGGAAAACTTCCTGAATGACATATATAGAAAAAATATATCACAAATGAAGATAACAGTATGGGGATGTTTTGTTGTTACTATCCCCCATTTTGTATGTTTTATGACTTAAATAAATCTATATTTAAAGAGAGAATGTGAAAAAGGATCTCATATATACAGAGGCACCTGTCAATATAAAACCTCAATCTTAAACTTAAGATTTCTCAGCCATATCTGCATGGGTTTTTATGCAACAAAAACTAGCTTAAGCACTATAAAAAGACCTTTCTAGTGATATAAGGCAAAATATGTGAAAAATACAAAAAAAGTCCTCCGGATAGATTGTTCATGGGCCTCTACACAGGTTAAATGTCTATTTCAGGCCTTGATTTTTGGCACATGTAAACAGAACATATTAATATCTTTTTTCAGCTCTATCGATCACACAGTTTGATGGCTATAGGGTTTTAAAGTGGGCAAAACTCCATTAATTGGGTCTCTGTGGGCATTTTAGAGATCCTAAGGTGACCTTAAAAATTAAAGGTACAGATTTCAAGTATTCCACAGGCAAAAATTACACAGACAATTTATATCTAATACAGTTTGAGACTTGTCAGACTTAGCGTTTCCAAGTTACAGTCTAGCAAAATATGTGAAAAAAATAGAAAAAAGTCTAAATAGGGTCTTTATGGGCCTTAAACAACACTTTTAATCTCAACATAAAGTCTTGGTTTTTTGGCATATGTAAAAAGAATATATTAATGTGTTGTTTCCAGGAAAATTTGAACCATATGAGCCACATAGGTTTTACCTAGAGGGCAGTAAGTGTCTAAAGGTCAGATTTCTAAGCTTAAGGTGGCCATAACTTCTTTATTATTGGCAGTTTAAGGTCTCTTTCACTAGGGTTCCTCTCCTGATCCAAAATACATATGTGTGCCAAAATTGAATGAAATCTGTGAAACTGTTTTTGAGTTATCGCAAACACAAGTTAAAATATATGTCTTTCATCTGCGGATATATTACTCGAGATTGATGTCAAGAAATTGCATATTATGTACATTGAAAAGGCCTTGAATATATGGTATGTATGTTAGAGTACTCACTTGCGACAATTCCCATTGGCTTTGTAGGTTTCACACACATCAGATGAAAGCAGGTCCTGACAATGTACTGGGAAAACAAATTTGATAAAAGTGTGAAATATAACGTGCCAAAAGTTGTATACTACAGCTACTTGCCTGAATAATTTTACACAAACCCTAATTCAGTAAAAAAAGGTGTAGACAAATACAACTTAACATTCAAGGATCATAAATATACTTCTAGTTATCCCAGATTTCTATATAATAGGGCTAATTAGTAATTACAGACTGTAGTGGGAAGGGAGATTATTGATTGGTTCTGCTGTGCCTCGAACTCACAGCTGTCTGATTACACACAGATATAAACACAAGTCTAGCTCTTTAACCAGCTGAGCTAAAGTGGAATCCCCGGAAGCCCAGGTATTAATAGAACGGATATACGTGAGGATATTACAAGACTGATGTTTACATCTACTTAAAAGGAAAGTCAAGTCATTAGAAATTAACTTGAATGGGCTCAACTGTAGATGCAACACATATGATACTGTAACCCAATCAACATCATGGTTACATGAAAATTTCAATCTAAATTATCTTGTGCCAACTTTAGTCACAATTTAGTTAATAGAAAATGTAAATAATTTTATGATCAAATTCTACAAACATGTTTATGTTTTTTTTCCAACTTTTTGATGATTAATTTTTAAATTAATATTCTTGTGTTTGTACTTTAATTTGTAAAACTTTATTTTAGCCAAAAGAGATAACAATGAGGTTGCATTTTGTTGTGACTTTTTGGTTTTATATTAGCATTCAAATTTAAGTACAAATTTTAGCAAAAAGAGACAACAATGATGTGGCATTTTGTTGTGAATTTTTCACTATATATTAGTATTCAAGTTTAAATTAAATTGCACATATCAACATACCTATGTCATCAATGATGATTACTTCATCGTCTAAAATAGATAATATATTTAGTAGTGTAGAGATTAATACACAATATTAATACAAAATTTTAATATGAGTTTGTAGATCAAGTTAACATTATCGCAATATAACATTTGATACCATGAAATGCATTATATAACATCCAGTAATCTATGTAACAAATTGAGGCAAAGTTTGACGATATCTTAACTATTCATAAATGTGAGACAAGCTAGATATAAGAGCAAGTCAGGTTCACCACATAGCTGTTATAGATCTTCAAATGTACGGATATTGAGAAATTCAATTTGAATAGAAAGTACCGAAAAACTTTGGGAATATGTTCAAAATATTTATGAATGATAACACTGGAAACAATATTGGAATTCACACTTATTTTATCAATTATGAATGTCAGTAAGCTATATAGATCAATATTAAAACATCAGTCTATGTCACTTTTTCCAATATTTAGACTAAATAACACACCATTCACACTTTCCCTGCTCCTAGCTGTAACTTAACATAGCCTGACCACAAAATTCCTCTATGTGCTTGTTTTATCTCTAACTATGTGGATTTCTTTGGGTTAATATAAGCACTGACACTGACTCGAGTTATAAAATGTGTTTTAACCAACATAAAATCAACACAAAAAAACTCCTTAGAATGGCTAAGGAGCAATAATATAATTATTCCTACTTGAAATCAGTGCGCCAAGTTGGCACAAATCTTGGAATTTGTAGATGGATATTCCCGAAAAATAATATACATGCCACATATCTTTATCATGTCTTTAATTACCTATATGGAGTATGGAAATGTCTGAGTGTGACCAGTGATGAGCAACTGGCACTGCATATTCTATAGTCCAGTTTGTGCCAAGTTTAGGTGTGTGCCAAGTTACGATGCCATGGAGTATCTTTATCAGCAGTTAATGATTCTTTTTGAAATACTTTTTTAAAGTCAGTTATTATAAAAGTACGACTTTCACATACCAATAGGATCAACAACAGGTAACACCACTGGTTCATCATCTGAAATCATAAAAATAAGCATTCAAATCACTACAGTAGGTTATTCCACTGGGTTTGGGAAGAGAGTACGATGCATAAGTCGAACATCTGATTTGATAAGCTCATTTTAACTCAGCTACATATATATTTCTTCGTACTGTTTTATTTAAAGCTATCTCAAAACATTGACTGGCTAGGGTTTAAGATGGGTGGACAGACATTCAATTTCATTCACATAAATAAGTATTCTATCTGTTCAAAGTAAGTTGTAAGTGTAGAATAGAATAGAATAGAAACATTTATATAGCGCAAAACTGATGCAACATCCTCTAATGTGGTTGAGGCAAAAAATGGAAAGTCGAGGGACATGCCGGGTGAAAATCCAAACTTCCCCCTGCGAAATGATGCTGAACAGTTCCTGAAAGTTATGTATCTGGCATGACCTAGTTCCGGAACCAAGATCACGAACTGGCGACAAAAGTTCAGGATAAAGTTCAGGATAGTTCTGGAAATGGCATGAACATGAAATTTGAAAAATTTTGTTGTAATTTTAATTTTTATTAGATAAATACTTACCATTTCCTGACCATAGCTATTTGTTGGTGCCATCCAACTCACTGGCCAACGTTGAGAAACGTTTTTAAGCTACCTTAAGAAGCCAGTGAGTGAGTGTGGAAGTAGGAAGCCCCCCAATGGTCATGTGACCACGCCAATAGGCGCCATTCATTGTTTTTGTTGCAAAGCTCACCCCTAGTAACCTAGTACTGAATCCGCGGGGAGGCTGGGGGGGACTATCCTGGTCAGGAAATGGTAAGTATTTATCTAATAAAAATTAAAATTACAACAAAATTTTTCAATTTTATTGCGAAAAATACACTTACCATTTCCTGACCATAGCTGAATACAGCCTTCATGGATGGCGGGTAGTACTAGAATATAAAGACCCTAGTTATAAACCAAATGAACAATAATAAAGCACACCACAAGCATACAAGCATTCATACCCAGACTCACCTCAAACACGAGGAAGCCGGCTTGTTGAGTATTATTGTGGAAGCCATAATCCATCTATTGATACTGTTCATACCACCACCACTAACATCAAGAAAACAGCAACTAACAGGAAACTGGAATATTTACAGCTGTACACCCATCTCAGAACTCATCTGAAAAACAAGAAGCCAAATATAAGAACCCAATACAAACACTGGCTTCAAAATACAATAACATAGTCCAAATATAATGACATTATAATAACATAATACTAATAATGACATTACCTATTAACAATTTACAACATGTTGAGCCGCCACCACAGGCCCAATTTTCATTACATCACCATTATGCCAGCACAAATCTTTCAGATAAAAATTTGTGAATGTTGAATGGCTTCTCCAAAAGCAAGAAGCCATTATCTCATCTAGAGCAACTCCTCCCTTGAAAGCCAAAGAGGCAGCCAAAGCTCTAACCTCATGTGCCTTGACCTGGGAAACATTTTGAACCTCCTGATCAGACTTTTGGTAGGCCAAAATGATAGACTGTTTGATCCAAGAAGATATAGTAGCCTTAGAGATATCTTTTGAGTAGCCCTCCTTAATAGCTACAAAAAGAAGTTTCTTGCCTCTCCTAAGATCTTTTGTTTTGTCAAGATAATATCTCAAAGCTCTCACTGGACAAAGAGACTTATCCTGAATCAAGGAAGGATCCAATGTAGGTTTCAAAGCAGGGATCACTACCGGTTGAATAGCCAAAGGACCCTCAGAAGCCAACTGATTTTTAGCTATGAAAGCAGTTGAAGGCGAAAAAGTCACCTGAGACCAGTCCCTTTTCCTACTGAAGGAGTCAAAAGTCCAAGCATGAATCTCACTACGCCTTTTACCAGATGCTAGAGCCAACAGAAAAACTGTCTTAAAAGTCAAAATCTTAAGATCAGCTTTACCTAAAGGTTCAAAAGGAGCCCGAGTGAGGGCAAGTAGGACCAAGGACAAGTCCCAGTTAGGAATAGACCTATTTGCTGAAGGTCTGTCCCTATGAAAACTAGCAATCAAACGATTCAAATCCAAACTTTGAGAAACCATTTGACCTGCAGAGCCTAACCCATCTGCTACTGAGGTTCTATAACCAGCAATAGTTCTAGGTTTCAAGTTCCTATCAGTGAAAAGATGATTCAGAAAATCAGCTATCTGAGGAATAGTTGGTTTTGTGACATCCACCTGATTCTCCTGGGCCCACTTTTGAAATATGGCCCACCTTGAATCATATACTCGCCTTGAGGATTGTCTCTGAGGTGCCTTAATTCTATCTGCCACCTCAACAGAGAATCCTCCTTGACCTTCTTGTAAGAGTCCAGATACCAAGCATGGAGGTTCAGATACTCCAGATTCTTGTGGAATCTGAGACTGAAGGGTTGCTTCAGGAGATTGTGCATTTGAGGAAGCCTCAGTGGAATCTTGACTGACAATTCCACCAGATCCCAAAACCAAGGCATCCCCGGCCACCCTGGTGCTATCACAATGACCCTGCACCTGTAGGTGATCATTTTCTGAACTAACTGAGGAAGGATGGCTACTGGACAAAAAGCATAGGCGTCCAGAGCCTCCCAAGAGATGTTCAATGCATCTATCTGCCAGGCCTTGTCGTCTGGGACAGGAGATACGTAGGTTGGAAGTTTGGCATTCAAGCTGGTGGCAAACAGATCCACCATTGGCTTGTGCCAAATTTCTTGAAAGACCTGAGGATGCAAAGACCACTCTGTCTGAATGGCCTTGTCCCTCCTGGACAGGGAATCTGCTATCACATTGAGATTCCCTGGAATATGTCTGGCCCTGATCTGGATCTCCCTGGCATTGGACCAAGCCAGAATTCTCCACATCAAAGCACACATTTCGAAGGAGTGAGTGCCTCCTTCCTTGTTGATATAGGAGACCACAGTTGAGTTGTCTGAAGAAACCAACACTATTTTTTGCCTTAATTGTCCTTGAAAATGTTTCAGAGCTAGAAAAACAGCTTTCAGTTCCAAAATATTGATATGGAAGTCTTTTTCTGATGGCTGCCAGAACCCACTTACAGTACAATTGTTCAAGTGAGCCCCCCAACCCTTCTCTGATGCATCTGTGAACATCAGAATGTTGTGTTCTTTCTGATGCAGATTCGAACCCTTGAGTAAGTTCTGAGGATCCATCCACCAAGCCAGATGGTCCTTTATCAACTGAGAAATTGGGACCACCTTGTCCAATGACTGGGGAAACTGCCAGTTGGTCTTCAGAAACCACTGAAACGGTCTCATATGGATCCGACCCAAAGGAACTGTTTTCTCCATGGAAGCCATGACCCCAATTAGTGACATGAGCTTCCTTGGAGTAGTGTTGTGACCTTGCAAAATGGAAACTGCCAAAATTTTGAGCTTGTCCAATTTCTTTTGATTTGGGTAGACCAAACCCTCTCGAAGATTGAAGCGATAACCCAGAAATTCGAGATCCTGAGTGGGATTGAGCTCTGATTTTTTCAAATTGACAATCCAACCCAATTTTCCGACCAGAGTGATCAATTTTTGAACATCTCGAGCGCAAGAGACCTGATCGTTGGCTCTTACTAGCCAATCGTCCAAATACTGATGGATTCGAACCCCTTGTGAAAGAGCTATGAACTTGACGTCTTTCACTACTCGAATGAACTCCAATGGAGCAGTGGCGATCCCGAAGGGTAGGGCTCTGAATTGGTAAGCCTGACCCTCCACATGAAAGCGAAGATATTTCTGAAACTTGGGATGTATGGGTACATGGAAGTAAGTGTCAGTTAAGTCTATCGAAGCCACCCACTCCCCTACCTGAAGAGAAGCCCGAATGACTTCCACGGTTTCCATTTTGAAGGTGGGAACATGCAAGTACGTATTTACCACACTGAGATCTATAACTGGCCGCCATTTGTTTTCTGGTTTTGGAACCAGAAACAAACGACTGTAAAATCCGAGAGAGTTCTTGTTTTGAACCGGAACCACTGCCCTTTTTTGAACCATTTGTTGAACCGCTTCCAGTAAAGCTTTCTGTTTTACTGGAGCTGTATAACTGCTTTTGATTGCCGGAAACCGGGTCAGTGGTGGTTTTTGTTTGAATGGAAGACAGTAACCTTGTTTTAAAACAAGAACTACCCTCGGATGTACCTTGAAGTTTTCCCACACTTTCCAATAACCTTCTAAACGGGCACCAGGATATTTTGAACTCACCTCCATGCAGTCACTTCCTCCTGCCCCTACCCCCTCGGGCAGATCCTCTGTTGGAATTGTAGGAGCCGGATTGCCTTTTGTTTTGATCACTCTGCTGCTTGCTTTGAGGACGAAAATTCTGGAAGGCGGAGTTCTGGTACCTGTTCTGTGAGGATTCCTTCTTCGAATCAGTAAACGAACGGGAACCATAAGATTCACTTCTGTGTTTTTTGAAAGCCGGCTCTCTATTTATCTGGCTCCATTGAATGAAATTATGTTCAACCTCAGACAGAACCTTTGAACTAAATAATTCTTTTTTTGTGAGAGAAGTATTCCTGAGCCTAGCAATGTCTTTATCTGTAACATCCCTGTGACAAAGCTTCAACCAATTGTCTCTTCTGTTCAACAAAAAATTAGAAGCCAGTGTCATTGAGGTATCCAAGACATCATCCAATGCCTTACCAAGACATCCCATGGTAGTAGATTGAAGATGCAAGCAGTTTTGCAAATAGTTCATACTCTGCTGAATATCATCCTGATCAGTGGAATCTTTCATTTTTTCCAATTCCGCAGACATTTCACTGGTAGCCTTCTCCATAGCTGACTTGAACCAAAAGACATGATTCAAAATTTGAATATTCTCCCTGGAAACCGTTTTTTCCCAAGCCAAATATTGCTTCAAAGGTACTGAAACCAAAGATGGAGGCTGATAAGGAGGAGTTGCTATATTTTTAAAAGCATCCTGAATCCTAGGAGCCGTCAATGAGAAAGATTGAGGAGAAACTTGGTAGAATTTCATCTGCGGTTTTGGAAAATTCAGGAACTGTCCCTTAGACAGTGGAGGGTGATGAGGATCAGAATCATCTACATCATTACTGCCTAAAGCTGAGAATTCCTTATATCTCCACAATTCCACTAAAGGTTGTGCAGGAGGTAAGGCCATGGACTGTTGAACAGACCTTTTAACTTGATCTCTGGAAGAAAACACAGAAGGAGGTACAAAACATTCCACATTTTTTACCTCTAAATCCAGCCACTTCTTAATGGTCTCCAAGGTTTCAGTATAACCTGGAGAATCCTCCTCTCTAGGCTGAATCTCACCCTGTTCCAAATCCGGATCCGGTTCATCAGATGATTGTGAATAAGATCTTTTCCTAGATGAAGTCATTTTTTACCTCTAAATCCAGCCACTTCTTAATGGTCTCCAAGGTTTCAGTATAACCTGGAGAATCCTCCTCTCTAGGCTGAATCTCACCCTGTTCCAAATCCGGATCCGGTTCATCAGATGATTGTGAATAAGATCTTTTCCTAGATGAAGTCAGTCCACCGGATTCATCAGGAAACTGATCAGAAGAAGACTGCTGATCAAACTCTGCCCTAGTGATAGTCGCCGACTTTTTCGGGAGAGAAGAACTAGCCGAAGACATCGGTTGAGGTTTAGATCTCACCACCGGTTGCTTAGCAACCTGTAAACTGTCCCTGCCAGAGCTAACATGACTGCCGGCAGTTCCAGAGTCTTTATGTTCCAAATTCTCAATCCTTTGAGATAAAACAGCAAATTCACTGAAAAACCTGTCCAGTTTATCTTCTAAAGACCTATTCTTATGAGAAACAGGCAGTTGAGAAGAAACTGACACTTCATCTTCGTCCAATAACGAATCATCAATAGAAACCTCCTTGCCACCATTATCCACAGAAACAGAAGAAACTTGATCTTTATTGCTTTTATATCTGTTCCTATTCCTTATTTTCTTCTTCTGGTCCTCAGAAAAAGCAGAACAGATATGGCAATCTGCAGAATTGGCACAGGGATCGTCACCCTTTAAATCATCTCTACATTTAGGACAGTAATGGTGTTCGTCCCATTCCACCATAAAATGGCCACAAAAAACACTTTTCCTCTGTCCTTTTTTAACTTTATCCTGAGAAGACATTGTAAAAACAGATGCCCTACCTCAGAACAGTCAAAATCCACAAAAAGTCCAATAAACTTAAAGAAAAAACGAAAATTCCAAATACACATCCACACTCATAGATGGCCAACAAAAACAATGAATGGCGCCTATTGGCGTGGTCACATGACCATTGGGGGGCTTCCTACTTCCACACTCACTCACTGGCTTCTTAAGGTAGCTTAAAAACGTTTCTCAACGTTGGCCAGTGAGTTGGATGGCACCAACAAATAGCTATGGTCAGGAAATGGTAAGTGTATTTTTCGCAATAAAAGGCCACTTTATCATGGCATCAAAAGTTCGGCATTTATCAAGTTCCCGAACAATCCAGAATTATTCAAGCTTTACAATTTTGTGATAGTTCCAGGAATATCTTTAACTTTTGTGAACTGCTGAATTCAATTTAAATTAATTATTGCATTGAAGTTCCCGAACCATCCAGAACTGTTCAAGCTTGGAATCATTTCTGAGACTATCTTTAACTTTTGGGAACTGTTAAATATTATTATTGGAAAACGTATTGTGCCATCAAATCACAGCTTGTGTCAAAGATCCTGAAAAATCCAGAACTGTTCCCATTTAATATTCTGTGATATTACCTAGTTTCTAGCAGAGTAATTTACTGTAAATTTTCGAATTAGTCAGTAACATCACCCTCACCTTTCACTCACTGTGATGTTTTAAAAATTGTTTAAGACAAGAACAAAAGGAAACCTAAACATGTACCTGAAATCTGTATTATCCTGGCTTGATTGGGTTTTCCTTTAAACTTTGCCTCCATATTTTACCAGTTTTTGTAATCCTGTATTTCCTTTCATGGCCTGACAGTTTTGGCCTAGATATTTTGACAAATAGACTCTCTAATATCCATTCAACTATCCAGTACATTTTACAACAAATCTTATTAATTCAAACCCTTTTTTGTGCTGAAAACCTTCCCTCCAACAAAGATTCAAACCATGTTGTTTTAGTCATGTGACCCATGTGACCAAGTTCTCTGGATATCCTGAATCCTTGCTGCAACCTTAAGTTTTAGTATATTATATTTTACACTTTACAAATTCAGAATATTTATAATGTTGTGGGTAAAATATGTAACCTTTAACTTAAAAAACATGGAATAATGAAAAAAACATATTAACAAACAAATGAATTATTAATTTCACCAAAACCAAATCAGAAAAGGTAAATAACCTACTTTAAGTTTTCAAGTAAAACATAGAACAGAAGACTAAATCAGGGTCAGTTATTTCAACAGTACACAAAGCATACCATGCTCAGATACCACTGCAAAAACATATAGCCTGTCACAAGTTCTGGGTTAGTTTTATTGGAATAATTATATGATCCATTTCACTTTTAATACCAAACATTTTAGACAAATATATAAGTATTTTGTTTACATGTTAAACTTGGTAAATACATTATTTAACAACACTGAAAGTAAATTAATAGTTTATTTTCCAGTGGATTTATACCAATTTCTTGTGTTATTATAATTTTTTCAATGTAAAAAAATGTGTCTGTAAATCAAAGGCTAGTCTCAGTGTATGAAATCTGAATAACTTGTAGTGTTAAAACAGCTATAAGTTATTATATATTCATACTTTCCTCATTTCTCAGGTCCAAATATTTCTGTTTTCCAAATTACAAAAAATCAAAAAGAGTTAATGGTAGGCTAGTATCCATGCTTATACTCCAAGCTTAGTTAATGACCACAGGACCAAGGATAAAACATTTACATACAGAGTCAGGAGTGTGCATATCCCATCAGACGTTCAAATATATATATAGTCTGAACATATTTACATGAAGCTTTTTTAATGATACAGTATTAAAGGGACAATTAATAAAATAATGTATTTTAATATTGTTCACTGGAAAATGCACAAGGTTTTTATTAGTTTCATACAGTGTTAGATTGTGACGTTTTCTGTTTCACATTGTGCTTGCTAAATATTTATGTAAATATATGTATGATACTGTGAAATTTCACTTCGCTCATTATTTCACCAGGGCAAATAAAGCTATCTTTTCAAAATTTATTATATAATCTCAACTTTTCTATAGAAATGATTCTAATATCATTAAAAGGAAGCTTAAAAGGCTGTATTTTAATTTGTTTTTGGTAATCTCACACAAACAAACTTTAGAACAAACAGTGTTTACTTATTTGAGTTTTTCTGTTTTAGATTTTCCTTATACTAAAAACTTGAGTTCAATGTTCCTGTAAGTTCAGTTTAGTTGCTGAACTTCAACCATGCTTGTATCTTGTCTTAGTTAATTAAAGCTTAAGTATAAAAAGTCAAAATTTATGGATTTGTAGTATTAATTGTTACTGTTTGAAAAAAAAGGATTCCAAAAGGTGTTTAAAAATATAGCTGTTCCATACAGTTCAGTAAATGTTCACCAAATTTTTGGTGAACTGCATTGCCGAAAACTGCTGAACGACAGTTCATGCACCCTACTACTGAACTAATGCCGAACTTCTGCCACAATGTCCTGAACTTTCATGATCAGTTCAGGACAGTTCATAATGTGCCGAACATCATTTCGCCAGGGTAGTGCCCACAAGGGGAGATGTACTATGGTGGAGGGTATGCAAGTCAAGTATATAGCTATTATTAAACCATGATAGTATATTTTAATATAGCAGAGAGGTTTGTGCATACTGCAATTTTAACTCATGAAAATGGACAAACAATTAAGGCTTGCTGAACTGAATTTTATATAGCTAGATTTAACCTGTGTATAATGTTTATATTGCTACACCGAACCAGTTCAATAATATAAACAAACAACAAATAAACACTCTTCATTTGTTGCGCGAATTAAACTCAACTGCAACATGTGAAAAATGTCAAAATGACTTTAAAATGACTTAAAAGATACTCCTGTAATTCAGCCATGATTAATTTGTACATTAATTTCCCCAAAAAAGTGAAATTTTACAAGATAATGTAGGACGTTCGTGAAAGTATAAAATGTACTGTACGAATCCTCTACTCTAAATACCTAGTTTAAAATTATACAATTTGAATTAATTTTTGTGAAGCACTTTAAGCTTACAGGAAAAGGCTTTATAAAATACTTTAAAAGTAATAATGTTACTTGTGTTATATACTCTACTTTGTTGCAACTAGCACCTTTACAAGTAAACAAGCTTGAAACATCTCCCTTTTGACTTACATTTGAGGTAGAGAAAGTCATAAACCACTCTGGCTATTACAAAATGTTACTGAACAAGACATTATCGATACATACTAAAAGAAGTATTAGATTATGTTGAACATTCTTACGTTGAGGAAATCCAGGAAATGGAAATGGGTCAACTACTGGGGTTCCAGGATATGGAAATGGGTCAACTACCGGTGTTCCAATCTAAAAATAGACAACAAGCAATCAGTGCCCGTAAACGGGCTCTGTGTCAGCTGACTGTGTGTTTTGAGTTTCAGAGTAGAAGTTGTGCAGATCTGACTGATAAGTCAGCTGACATAAAAAAACAATGTTTCCAAAAATTATCTTTCAACAATTGGGTGAATAATTTATCAGTACTTTTGACATGTACTGATACAGTGTCTACTATCCCCCGAAAAAATCTTCATGTACCATAATATATATACATGGTTTGAATAAAAACGGGTATGTTGGTCTACTGTCTACAACTGCCCAATATTACTTTTGGCAATATGACATCTATTTATGGTATTCAGAAATTCCTTACTTCATCAATGATAACACCTTCTTCTTCTTCTTCTTCTTCATCATCAGGATCTTGTATCAGGATCTTGGTGTCAGGTATTTCCTCTGAGAGATAAATTTATAAGAGATCAGAAGAAAATTGCAAAGAAGGCTTCCTTAACATTCCCCTTTCCCCAGAAAATAATAAAAGCTGATACAACAACAGAATTTTATAAACTAGTTGAACTTGAGGCTGTCACATCTGTTCAAAATCCACCTCAAGAGCCGAGCTAACCAAATTGTCTCACTATTTTGTATTTGTGTGGTTCAGTATGCACATTTCCCGTTTGCTGGTTTCCAGAAACTATGTCTTTGCATTTGAATAGTTGTGTGAAATTTATGCAAAACTTATTACATTTGTTGTAAAATGAGCAATATTATATAAAATTCCCCAAATATACAAAGAATTCTGATGGTTTGGTGTGTTGTCATGTTTTGTACTAGTAAAAACGTGACCAAGTGGGTGACAATACAATATAAGTGGACTAAAAAGCACTCGAGATCTCCCCAAATCAACCCCCATTGCAAATATTGACCATTCGGTCACAGCCTCAGGTGAACTATTAGTTATTTTCATTCAGAGTTAAATCTATGAAGTTCTGCCATACTATTGGAACTTGACCACTTCGGGTGGAGAGGTGACCTATATAAAAGTACGACACAAAATTTTGCAACAGGGGAAATCAAGAGCCATATTCACCAATGGTCCTAGCCAAAATCTTTGGCTTAACATTTTGTGTACATATATATAGCCATCTTGAGCCTGAGATTTGGCTAACACAAATAGGGAAAATAGAGTCCAAGAGGCCAGAAGTAGTCACACAAATGGGTAAAGAATTTCCTACCAATTAAGGAAGCAGAAGGCATTTTTTTCACTCTCAAATTTCATATTCTGTTGAGGGTAACTTAAAATTTATGTTAAAATACAATCATATATTTAAGCACAAGCACTAGCGAGGCTCGCGCTTCTAGGAATCACTTTTTTTTTTGTTTTATGTTCTTTTTGTCTCCAGACTTTCATGATTTGTGGTGCAGCGTGATGAGTATCTCTCTCTTCACTGAAATTAAGTGGCAATGGACTACTTTAGTACTGGGATGGGTGAGCGCTTCAGTGCACTACTGCTGTCTCTGATGGCTTTGCGGCTCATGCTAGTAGACCGAAAACCCCTTTTGGCCTTGTTCTCGTGGTAGATTTAAAAACATTACCACTATATTAGTATGCTGAATATTGCACATTTCATGTGAGAATCTTCTTATTTGGATTTGAATTATAATGAAATCAGTCCAATAAAAAGGAAATTATGAATACAATAGTGAGAAAAAAAACACTATTTAGAAATATGTTAGCCCTTTGATCTTACTGCTTAAACTGTTGCATGAGGTTAAACTCAAAGGGGGCCACGGTAGTGCAGTGGTAGCACAATCCCATCCCACCTCTTAGGCCGGCGGTTCAAACCCCGAACCTTATGTGGGAAAGCTGGTAGTTGCTTACCGATGGTCAGTAGTTTACAGTACAGAACTTTGACAAACTGTATGCACTGGTTTCCTCTGTCCATAAAACTACCCATCATGATATGACCTGTACAGCGTTGAAAAGGACGTCAAACCCAAATAAAAAAATAAACTTATGGGTGTTCTGGTGTATAATCACCCTCTGCCAAATACATAATCTCTTTAAAAATGCACATTTTCCCATTTTCCTGTCTTTTTCTCTTACTGAGTCAGATATGTCTACCTTGTTTTCATTCTTCAAGTAATTTTCCTTATTTTTAGTTACACTTAACATTACAGTTATAATTTTGACCATTTTTATATAAGATACCCTTTTTACCAAACTGATACATCCAGTCGGTGAATACATATATACTTGTATAAGTGTATCTTGATTTAGCATGGTTATTACAACACATACACTCAGCCCAGTCTTTCCTTTAGAATCAAACCCAAAATCTTAATTGCGAGCAAATCCCCTACATACTAAACATAAGACGAGTGCCTGAGAGAATGAAATAAACCCCTTACCTACAGATAGGGCTGAAAAAACACACCCCCCCAAAAAAAACTAAGACCTGGGGCTATATTCTACAACAATACTTAGATCATTTGTAACTTAGATTTCAAGCATTTCTTAGATTTCAAGTAAGACATGATGAAACAGAACATTTCTAACTTGTTTCACGAATAAAAAAGTCCAAGAAAAACTGAAGTGAAAAACCTTCCCTTACTTAGATCTAAGGTCACCTTATCTAAGTATTATTGTAGAATATTGCCCCAGATCATCTATGAGGAGGAGCAAGCTGTTACTAGACCCCACCATATGTGAAAATGTAACCCCAATGGCATAAACAGTTTTCGAGTTATGCATGCAGATATTGCTCTAAACATATCACAAAACAATTCTTGATTTCAAAATCTGGATCATCACTGAAGATGAAAGAGCCATTGACCTTTTATAAACATTTGACCTCTATCCAGTGTCAACTTTTAAGAAAAATGCACCAGGATAAACAGACAATTAAATGTGATAAAAATGCCCCAGTCCCTCCCCCTTTGGAATGTGGCAAGGTAAACTAATCTAATCTAATGTGGACTTTTATAGCGCTTAATGCCATCTTACCATCACAAGTAGTTATCCCGGCATTGGTATTCTGAGAGCGACAGTAACAGCCATGTTTCTGTACAACATTGAGAACAGGTACCGTATCACCACATACAGCGGCTTCTTCATCACAATCCACTCCCCAGGCCTCGATAGTCCGATATCCTACACACTTGTACTTTTCACTGCAGTCTGCATTCAACCAAGTCTCACCAAGCTGACAACAAAACAAGAATTGTTTTTTTTAAACGACAGATCAAAGGAAAAAAAACTTGAACATGATATAATAAGTTTCATTCTTTTTTTAATTCATTTTATTCTTTATTTATTTTATTTGTTTCACTATTTTCTATGTAAAGCCATATATACTCTGATTGCAATGTATACCGAGAACAAACTTTGTTGTATATATGATGTATTGAATGTAGATAACCATTGAATGTATATGTTGCATACATGCAAAATTTGAAAAATGAAATCTGTTAAGTTATTTTCAGTATACTCTATGGAAACATAAAAAAACTGAAACTCAACATAATTCTTTTGTACATGGGAGTTTAAGGTCACCTTAAAATAGGGAACATCTTGAAAACTAGTTACAACTACATGCCAAATTTGAATTGAATCAGTCAAGACATTTTTGACATACTGTCAGGAAACAGAAAAAATTAAACTCAATATAAGTATGTTACTACTGTGAGTTTAAGGTCATCTTACAATAGAGCACACCTTGATGACCAGTTACATCCATACAATAACTATGAATTTAATCTATCATGCTTTTTTATACACTGTCTGGAAAGAAAGTGTGATGACACAGACCATGTATGTCCTCCATCATAGCTGCTAGTGACACAAAACTGTTGCAACCTTAAAGTCATAAGTTTTAAATATCAGCAATTTACTATAACCTTACAGAAGAAACCTTTTTTTGTCTAGCTATATGTACATGATGAATATAAATGAAACATAACCTCAATTATCACATGAAATATCTTCAAACACAAAACATGTTGTCCCACGATTTCTCAAGTTATTTTCAATGGAGAAAGAAAAAACATAATCTCAACATAATTCTTTTATACATAGGAGTTTAAGGTCACCTTAAAGTAGGGCACACCTTCAAAACTAGTTACAACCACGTGCCAAATTTGAATTGAATCCGTCATTCTATTTTTCAGATACAGTCCGGAAAAGAAAAAAATTAAACTCAAGATAAGTATGTTACTAGTGGGAGTTTAAGGTCACCAAACTATACAGCACACCCTGAGGACCAGTTACATCCATGTGCCAAATTTGAATTAAATCTGACAAGCCATTTTTGAGACATTGTCCGGAATACAAAGTGTGACGACGATAGACGACAACACCACAAAACTGGATGACAAAGCAATCCCTATATGCCACGCAGCATAAATACTGTTGAAACAAAAATGTGATTTATGTTTTGACATTTCCTTGATAAATAACATCTGTTGTTATTTAACTTTTTATAAATAAACTGCATGGGTGTGATAACTTAATTTTCTGTATTTACTTACACACTTACATAATTACTAACAAAAGCTGTCTTAAGCAAAAAATTAATAATCTTAATTTAATTTTCTAATTACATTCTCGCAAGAAGAAAAACTCAAT
The DNA here is from genome assembly GCA_964017235.1 of Sabellastarte sp. h YS-2021. Classification (NCBI taxonomy): domain Eukaryota; kingdom Metazoa; phylum Annelida; class Polychaeta; order Sabellida; family Sabellidae; genus Sabellastarte; species Sabellastarte sp. h YS-2021. Next base: position 13,651,467 of record OZ024937.1, read on the forward strand.
GTGCTTATCCGCTGAAAAGTTTTTGTTAGTATAAGAAGCAAAATGTACTATACAACAGCATTTGTTACAAAGCTTATCATGAGGTACCAGGACATTAAAGAAAATAGTGTGAGTAAATATGTAAAATTTATGTCATGAAATACATGGGCAAATGTTTAACAGTGTAATATACTGATCCTTTTTTTATATTTTCATATTGTTGTTGTGCTACATAAATTTAAATATATCTATCCGGTTGCTTTCTGTGGTACGTGACCACTTTCTGTTCCTGGATACTGATATCAGTTGACTGTTGTGGTTTTATCTTGTGCCTCAGACACCACTTCTACAGGAGAGATTAATCATTACGAAAGGCCAATTAGAATTGCAATGATAACAGCGCTTACAGAATGGTAGATCTCATTATGGATACATCCACACTGTTCCAGGTGTACACAGGTCATTGGAGACATCCCCTCTTGTACAAAGTCCTCCCCACACTGGCAGCCTCCCACTGGATGATCAAGACAGCTTTCTCCATATGGATCCGCGCAGGATGGGGAACAGGTGACGCTGTGAGAATACATGCTGTGCGCAGGGCACTCTGGGTTGTGAGCTGTGGAATAACATGAAATCGGTGGTAAATTTTGAAAAACCAAATTTTTAAATCGGTGATACAATTAACCTAAATTGGCATCAATGTCTGAATCTACATATAAAAATATGCATAAACATTTAGATTAATTTATATCACCACTTTAGCTATCATTGCCTCAACCTTTTATGATACTGATTAGTGCTACCTTTTAACTTTTGCTTCACCAAAATGCACATTACTGATGACATGAAGACAGTTCTAGATTGTGCTTTGCATCAAGTTAGCACACCAAGGAATAGTTAAAGACAGCTTTAATTTTCATGATTTATTGCTGGACTAGATTTTGCATTATGTCTGGATTGGCAACAAGTGCTGGGCATGATCCAGAAAACAGGCTTTGCAACGATCAATATATTCATGAATTAATAGTTTATCAGGAGAAATTTAAAGAATTGGACAAATTTAGGCTTTGGTATCCTTTTCAACAGTTAAGTCATGTCAAGACAGGCTCTTTAATGCTGGCATCTTATCCTCCTGTCTGAGTACTGGTAAAGTGACATCAGGAATGAATCCCAATAGACACAAGGTAGTGTATTTAGACTGAAAACAAAACAGCTATCGTTATACATGTAAATTTAAACACTTACGACAGACGCCATCCTTATTCCATTCAACCAAAACCCCCTTAAATATGCAGAGATCCGCATAATCCTGGTAATATGAGCAGAGAATCGTAAGCATGGCCTCCTCAACTCCTACCTCCGGAGTACCCTCCAACTCGGCACAGAGGTCAAATGTACACTCCTCTATTATTTCCTCTGGGGGTACCTGTAGTAGTCATAAACATATAGTAGCCGTTATTAAAGTAACAAATAAAGACATTTGCCAAAGTCTTTATGAATGTACTCAAGGCTGGGTTCACTCCTGTCAGTGGTAAGCCAAAGTCAAGGTTAACGTTGGTGTTTTACATCTGGTTCAACAGCCAGGGTCAATTACTGTGGCACAGGTCCTCAGCATTCTCACTTGTGAGAGTCAAAACTCACACAGAGGTGACAGCCTGTAATTAGATGTCAAACTTGCCAACCACTAGGTCACTGGAGATCTCAGTGATAAAACCCAATGCAAACCACTAGAATCAGTCATACTCTTGACAGTTATGGAGTAAGTTACTTTAAAACTCACCAACCCTATTGAAAATGTGGGAGTTGAAAGAAAAGAAGTAGGTTCAAGAGCTGAAAGCAACAGAAACGTATTTAATTAGAATATATTTAATATATTAATATAGAATTATGTTTCACTAGTACTCAGCTGATTCAGGTTCATTTTCAACACCTTGTACAGGTCTTATCACAATGGGTAGTTGATTACATGGAGCAAACCTATGCATACCAGTTGATAACACATTTGGAAGATGAGTGAAAAATAAGTTTATATATAAAATCAAATATTTGGATAATAGAATGAACAGATAAAAGAGTTTCTAGCATAAATCATGTGACCTTATCATGACATGCTGTAAAGGCTCCCTCTGCGATTGCCCCACAAGCCTCTGCAAACCGCTGATTTTGGGCATCGGTACATTGGGGAGATTCATTGGTTACAGTGGTACACCTGCAACAGATAATTGACATGTCAGATAATAAAAACTACTTTGACTATGTTAAGCCCCACATCATCAATACTGTATTTTAGTTTGTATCATAACGTTCAATACGCTTAATCTACATATCAAGACATATGATATAGCAGGAAAAAGACTATCACCATGGCTATTTTGAAAACCAATTGCTTGGCACCATTGCTATGGCACTAACCTTAACTGGGGACAAAATGGAAGTTAAAATATTAAATAACAGTAATGTTGTACTTTATCGCCCACACTTGCGCATTTCTACTTAACAAATTGTAGAAGTTGAAGTGATGACAGACATAGTTTAAATATCTTTGGCAATTTCCATATGCAAATCGTGCCAAGTTGGGGGTGTTGATTTCAAGCGGAAATTATATCATTGGCCCTTAAAAACTGCTCAAAATGGATTGTTGCTTTGATTTCATGTCAGTAAAATACTTTTATAACTTGCGCTTATGTCGGTACATATTTTAATAACAATAAATCCACAACACTACATTCAAAACAATCAAAAATAAGGTTTTTGTGTCCATTTAGGTGTGGCAAGTTATGGCGGGCAGCAGTATCCTGACAACATGGAAATTGTAAGGTTGCATAAGAAACTGACAATTTTTTTGAAGGAAAGACACCCTGAAGATCCACAGCTGCTTAGTGGACAAATACATATGTCCAGTATAATATTTCGCATTAAACACTTGTGAATGAGAAACGAATATATAATTTCTTTTTTGATCATTCTGGAAATGTCTATCAGTCACAAAATGGTAATACAATGTTTCCCAAATCTAATACTTGTTTGACCCATTACAGATCTTACCTGTGGACTAGCAGTGGACAGTAATGTAATTTTATCTGTTTCATGTATGTCAGCCAGTAGTCGATACCCTGATATGGTTGTTTTACTTTCTTTCCGTAATTTGTAACTAGAACTCTTGATATACTGTAATATGTTACAGTTGTTTACTAGTTTACTACTGTTGATGAGGGACATTTGCGTGGTTTGTGTTTCAGCAACTTCAAAACTGCCTGCAAACTTATCTATCCTGGAATCTCTTTTGGTACAGTTGCATACAGCTCCGAAGGGGTTAAGATTTATTTAATTTTTGACTTAAGTTGTCATTAAAGAAAATTCATGAAAGGTCTAGTATATTATGGAGTGCTGCCTGCAAACTTATCTATCCTGGAATCTCTTTTGGTACAGTTGCATACAGCTCCGAAGGGGTTAAGATTTATTTAATTTTTGACTTAAGTTGTCATTAAAGAAAATTCATGAAAGGTCTAGTATATTATGGAGTGACTCCTATCATGGCAGTGTGATTTTTAACATGTCATCAAAAGTCATGGCATCGCAATAAAAACAGTATTCAGTAAATTTGATTGCAATACCTACACAGTCTGCTGATGAATACCAATAAGCTTGGCAATGTTATTTGCCATACAGGAATATGTAACTTACAATTGACAACTATGCATTTCAATTTGCTCATGAATATTAATGAGCTTGTGCAAATGTAAACCAAGTAATTAACATTTCTTTCCCTGGCCATATATTCGGGTCAGCTATCATTGAGCATCTGCAAGTGTCTACATGTTCAAAGAATGTATAAGGTTACAGAATAGCACGAGGTTTTCTAACAATATTTTATGAATAGAAATGCTGTTTGTGATTATTAATTAATCAAGTGTATATAAAAATAACAGTGCAGAAGTAACATATTGTCTCACATTAGATATTTTGTTTTGCTCATGAATATTCATGTCTCCCACAACTCAGATATTTCCCTTGGTATCTTGATTCTGTGACTTAAGACAGAAAATTGAAATCATGATATTATGCCAAGAGTCACTTTGACCATTCTTACACGATGATTGGGAATATTTTAAGTCACATGCAGACTACAACACTCACGTTTCTCCGCCTTTATGCGGTACTCGCCAGCTGTCACCCACTACTGCGTCTGACTTGACGAGTTCACCCTCCCGCGTCATCATGTCATTCCTCCTGTCCCCGTCAGCATTACCACAGAGTCCGCAGACATGGCCTGATAACATGCAGAATTGGAAGGCCAATAAGACACTAAAACAATGTGTAAATACTATGCAACTAACTACATTATGATAGAGTCCATGCAAATGACGTAAAAATATGAGATAAATGAATAAGAAACATGAGATTTCATTAGCTCAACCATCAGTCACTGTGTCATTATGTCTGTTAGAAATTAGAGTTTCAACACCTGATAAAAACAAAATATTGTCAACAAACATAGTCATTTACTGTCAAGACCATTAAACCATACTTAAACTAAATTCTTCAGCAGAATTCCCTGTGGTGTCTGTGGAGATTCATTTCCATTAAAAAACACACCTGTAGAAAGATTAACATCAGCAGTAGACTGTAGAAATTTAGAAAACATGTTTTTTATGGTTGAGAATAGGCAATATATTTCCACAAACCTCCATATGATTCATCTATATACACGTAGACTGTTGTAGAGCCACTCCACACAATTCTGAGCCCTCCCGATGTCATTCTAAACACCACATTATTGGCCTCGTTTTGAATGGTGTAAACTGCTTCCTCGGGTAAATAGGGAAGTTGCACTTTTTGGCTATTGATCTGAAATGTCAAAGAAACAGGCTATGGATTGTTTAGTGTACCAGCATGGAGCTTCAGGTATTTGGTATTCACACAGTGAATGTGAACTCTCAGCAAACATTTCTTATTAAAGCCCATTTCCACAGAGTCCCTAACTTGACAAAAAGCAAGACATAATACAGTGAATTTGGTCTAAGTCGAAGTTGCAAAATGTCAGTCATTTACTTCTACTTATGGCAACTTCTAGTTATACCCACTTTGAGAAATATATGAAGTACTAGAGACACTATGTAATTTAAGTCTCTTGCAATAATTAACACTTGTGTGATCACTCTACTGTGAAATTCATTTGCTTGGTGTTCAGACTTATTAACACAAAAGTGAGGAATCAGTCCAAGAGTGTCACAATGGTACCATTTTGTCACCCCTTTCTTGGATATTTACATTTCTGTATACACAAAATTTATAGGTTCTACTTATGCCTTGTTATTCCCGTTGAAAAGTAACACTTTGTGCATCAAATTATAGGTTCTAGTTATGGCAACTTTCTGTAAGTCGAATTTCTAGTTATCCTTATATTTTGCACTAATAATTGTTGGGACTTAGAAACTACTTCTACTTATGGCAATATTCTACTTATGACAGTTCTACTTATACCAAATCTACTGTATTTCTAATACAATACTGTCTCCACAAGGTAGCATTCCATTACTTTAAAACTGTAAACTGTCACCACAAGATATCACGTCATTTCATCTCAATACTAAATTATTCATATTAGATTCTACGTCGTCCCTTTAAGATACGATCTTGATACCTCAGAAAAGATCTATAGCATTTGTAGGGAACAAAATTGTATCTTGAGGGGATGAGATGGCACTTTGTGGTAAAAGCTTACTACCTTGTAGAAACAAATTACTATCTTGTGGTAATTATTGATTTGGATTTAATGGTTCTTTCAACACATTGTACATATTATATCAGGACAAGTATCTGAGGGCTTGGATAATAATTATCTTGAAGGGTTCTTTAATATTACCCATCTGTACATAAATGAAAAAAATACACTTTGGCCACAGCTTTGCTTTTTCCAACAGTTAGAAAAGATCAACTCAATGACGTTCGTTCTGCCCCAACTCTTGCCTGTTTTTTAAGAAAATTAAAGCCAACAGTCTCATGTCTTCAAAATGGCTTTCACACTTTAGCGTATAAACTACCCGCCGTCTCCATGGTATCAACATGGCTATGTCTATGGAATGACAATTATTGATTTTGTTCTGGTGATGTCCCTTAGATTCCACCTCGACGGAGATTACCTCCTTTTCATCCATTGTTATTATATCATACAATAATAATAGTAATAATTATAATTACAATAATAATAATGTAAAAGTATTTCATAATGGCTTTTTACTGACACCTCGAAGTGCTCTATAAAATTAATATACATTGTAAAACTAATTTGAACCCGCTGAGAGGAGGGGTAAGAATAACTGCAATTACATCCATTTGTTTATTTGTTTGTTTGTCCACATGCATGACTCAAAAACTATACACCGGATAGGGCTTACATTTTCATACAAGATGATCCAGAACCCAGATTCTTTGCGGGATATTTTTAGTTTCTTCTCCACAACTCAAAACCTCTTCATTAGGGTGTTTTTTGTACACAAGGTGAGATCTAACCCTTACTTGGTCTTCCTCAAAGATCGTCTGGGTCCACAATGGGATAGAATTTTTTTGAAGGATTTTTCACCAATATCAGATAGCCAGGCTAGGGTTTTCTTCACCGGTATTTTTCTTTCCACAGAAGAGGTATTATTGTCATGACAGTTTGCCTGTTTGTTTGTCTGTTTGTTAGCGGCATTACCCAAATACTACTGGATGGATCTACCTAAAATTAGAACATGGATCTTGGTCCAACTTTTATCCCATTCAATTTTGAGAGTGAAGTGACCTGTCTCAGCTTCTGGATATGAAATAAAAAAATCCAGATTTTCTCATTTACTTATCATTACATGCCTTGGCTATGGTCTGCACTCTCCGGGTGTTCTTGGTTATATTGTTATTCTTATAATTATTATTATTATAACACACGTACCCACACAACACCTTTCTGATCGAGTCTGACTGTGTCTTCTCCTATCTCCACTTCTATGTATTGCAGGAATGACACCCGTGTTTTGCCATTTCTGTGCTGGTTTTTGATGTCCACTGTAAATGGTACGAAACCGGCGGGCAGTGCTGTAATATGTCCAGGGCATTGCGTACTGATCAACGTGTACACGCAGATTCCCATAAAGTCGATCTTTGTGGAATCAAATGTGTAGAAATGGGGGTCACCACTTGCTCGGCACATCATTTCCTCTGGAGAATTGCACAAGTGAGAAACAGCTTGTATATTATATAATATATTTTTTATTTTGTGTTTTGTCTGTGGTTTTGTGTAATATTAGCACAAATGAAAAAATGTATAATTTGCAATTTATTTTGCATTAATACTTATGAATTCCCCTGTGCTTCCTAACTCAATGTTTACTACTGTTACTGCTTATTTACTAATTCTTACATATATTTACTACACTGGTTTCCTGCCTCTTATTTTCTATTGGTTACTCCATAATCTGTCATTTACTAACACCCCACTGTTAATTTACTAATGCTTTACAATTTCTTCACTAACACACCACTATTCACTGACAGTATTTATTTCAGTTCTTATAATACCATATACATGTATTGTATTTTATTAGGGTAGTATATTGATATTTTATTAATACACAATTCTTCACTTGCTAATGCTAACACTCCAATATTTTCTTTTTTATACTCCATTTTATAATGTATTTTCTAACCTTCTTTTGTTCTAATTTGTTAAAATCTCAGTGTTCACTCACTGATACTAAATCAGCAGATACTACTAATACCCAAGTATTCATTCACTGTTATCACAGTGTTTAAGTACCACCTCAGTATTTATTCAGTAATATCCTAGTATATATTCAAGTATTAAGTAACACCTCAGTATTTATTCAGTAATATCCTAGTATATATTCAATGATACTCCCTTATTAACTTACTAATACATCTGTGTTGGCCTGTTGCTTTATCCACCACATCAGTCGTTCCCAGAGGACAGCGACATCTGTAGGAGGTTTTTGTCACCTGACATCGGGCATTTTGTGGACACTGATGAAGTCCATGTGTGCAAGGATTGATCCCTGTAAACATAAGGCTGATAAACCGTGTATCAAAAGTCAAAGTTGGTTAATTTGTCTCTTTTGAAATCAAAGGTCAAGCAAAACGAAGGCCCTTAAATGAAGATGTAGATATAACCTCTGATCCAATGAATTTACTCAATAGGAGTGCATTATGGATATGAAATCAATGATTTAAACAGTGCATTGTGGATAAAATCAATAATAGCTGCAATGTATGTGTTGCACATTTCACAATGCTACTTAACAGATAGAGACGGAGTCACATTGTGGATAGTAAACAACAATAAGTTAGAGTTATCACATATCAGCACATAATTAATCAGGAAAAATAGCATCAGAGATGCCCGTACCCCACAGACTGGGGAAACAGTTTTCAACACCATGAGATATGGAAGTAGTGAAACAGTACAAAGATCAGGATACTTTGAGAGCAGTGTCAGTTATACAAAGGTCCAAATAATGTTTAAGTAGAAAAAATAATGTCTAAGAGAAAGAAAATGTAAGTACAGATATATTATTAAACATATATTATTATTAAGTAATTCAATAGCAAGATAACAGCATTAACCAGTAAACTAAAAATTATGAAGCTGTAAAATTTATAAATCAGAGAATAGATGTCAATGGAAATAGCACGATTATGTAAAAGTACATATAATAATCAGTTGGAGCAATCCATATATCTTTGTCATGAGAGAAACATGTCTCAAATATGGCAGGTGAACACACTCTGGCAGAGCCAAAGCTAAAGGTCAAACCATGACACCTACACCTTACGGTTTGCAAGATATAGTCTGGACAAGATTTTATAAGTCAAGGTCACTACAGAAAGATCAAAGGTCAAATTAAGGTCAAACTATGACGTTGCACACTTACGTCCCCTAACCAATGTTTCTACCAAGTATCAATTTTCTATATCTTACAGTTTCTGAGATACAGCCCTGACAAACTTTTCCCTGCTGCCCGCCCAACCGCCCACCCATGTGGACACCATGGGTAAAAACAATACCCTGTATAGCCCTGAAGTGCTCTGGCGTAAAATTAAATCGACATTCAAGGTGCCTTACAAGAGTGCACTGTGGATCAAATCATTACTACAATGGACTTGTAACAGAACATATAGCTGATGAGGAAAATATCATGGACACAAACAGAATAACACAGAAGAGTGCACTGTGAATAAAATCAATAGTATTTAGCACATATGTCTTCAAGAAAGGCATTTGAAAAGATTAAACAGGTGCTTGGATGATGTTAAAATGTCTCCCAGCCGTTAATTTCAAACTTAAATTCCTGAAAAAAATGACTTCATCATTTTTCGGTTCAAAGATGCAAAGATGTGTGAAAAGTTGAAGAGATGCTTGCCAGTGGGTAATCCACTGTCTCCTGCTGAAGTAGTTAAAAATCTGGGCATGCAGTTTTACTCTAATTTCTCCTTTTATAGGTATATATGGAATGCCTGTAAGGTCCGTGTAAGGCCAACTTGAGGATCTTTGGAGGCTCAGACAGCATCTTACACAGGAAGTGACTGTGAAGTGTGCAGATGCTCTCATGATCAATCAGCTTGCCTACTGTAATTCTTTGCTTAGAGTCTTTCTGGTTTTAATGTAGGAAGCTCCAAACTGCCAAAACATCCAAAAAGGCCTAGCTAGGATTATCACCAACCCAACCAGATATTCACACCAAGCCTATACTTAAGAATTTGCTCTGGTTGCGAGCTGAACAATGTTTATTATTCAAATAAATTCAAAAGTTTGTGCCATCTGTACAAAAGTCTACAAAGCAATATGGCTTTAGTTTTACCCATGATACTCCCAAGGTATGGAATGAGTTACTTGATGACTTCCATTCTGCCACATCTCTTCTATCATTGAGAAAGAAACTGAAGGTTTATCTCTTCACAAAAGCCTACCCACCCTAGTTTCACTGTATTATTTGGCAATGCTCGATTTGGCAATGCTCGATGTCTGAGTTAATCTGACAATAACCTACATATAGTTTAGGAATGATAAAACTCTTCAGGTTATTTATTTTATGGGTACATAATTCACTCAGCTAAAACTAAGAAATAAGACATGTTTTGAGTATGCTGTTAAAACTTGGGCATAAATTTAATCTCAATATAAAAAATACTGCTAAATTTTAAAGAGTTCATAAATATATTCAAAAACCTACTATTATTTCTTGGAACTGATTTTTACTGCAGAGATGTTAAAACAAGCTGAGAACTTACGTCGACACTTAGTTCCAACCAATCTATAGCCTTCTTGGCACTCGGCTGGAAATAAAAACCACATTGTAATAACATTATAACAACACTATCTTATAAAGACAATGGAAGGACATTGATTTTTGTTACATAAAATATATCTGTTCAAAACACTGTCACAAGTTAATAAACAGTTACTGTTCCATTTAACATATTTTTAGGAGTGAGATCCCCCCCCCCCCATACCCCCGCCAGACTTTTAGCTTGTTGCACAAATTGTGCTTGTGCCTTATTGAAATTTTAAAATTCAGTGCCTGTATTTCTAACAATTATACACCACAAGGTGGACAATAGAATGTTCTGTCCCCTGTCCATAAATACAAGATCACAACTGAGAAGGCACCATGTAGCTTTCATCAGTGATGAAATGAGTTGAAACTAACATGTTATCACTTAAGGGCTACTAGCCTTGCTTAAGGCTCAAATTTGTATGACATCTTTTTCAAACATGCACACAGATATTTAGTATTCATAAAGCACTCATACGTGTTATGAGATAGAAGCTTTCTCTTGGCAATATGCTGCTCTAAATATCAGTACATGTATGAGTGCATTATATAAATTGAAACTCTATTATCTGAATTAAAATTTTTTCCTATCATGCAAAGAAACTTGAGCCTTCAGCAAGGCTAAAGGCTAAAGTAGTGTAGTGGTAACACCCTTGTCTTCCACCTTTTACATCCGACTTCAAATCCCAGCCGGACCTCAAGTGGGAAAGCTGGTAGTTGCTTGCCCTTGGCCAACAGTTTACAGTACAGAACCTTGACCCACTGCGTGTCTTGGTTTCTTCTGTCATTCCAACTACCCATCACAATATAAGGGATAAAAACAAATACTAGATATGATATAAAACACCAAATATACTGATCGTATCGCTTACCCAAGCATCTGCGTTTGGGGTTACCCAGGGGCTTGTCACCTGTACAGACACACTCGTAGCTACCATCTGTGTTATTACACTTGGCATCTCTGCCACATCTGAACAGGTCCTTACGAAGGCATTCATTAATATCTGCAAAGATTAAGAATGATCGAAGTGTTGATAGTCTTCATTTCATACATCAAGGGTTTCTGTTATATTGCACAATAAGGTAGACTTAAGGCTATAAACCATACTGGGAATCAATCTAAGGCAGACTTAGGCAGTACATTTATGAAGAAAGACATCTTACTAGGTCCAAAACACAGCTTCACGGAGTCCATGTATCTAAGGGAAGCATATAAAGTGACATCATATCAAAACACCAATAAAAAGGTTTACCAATCTGTCTGAAGGACTTCAGCTCCATGGTACAGGCTGAAAACCTAACTTGCCTTCTGGGTAGGTCATTCCCAGTGTGTCATGACAAGTAAATATTGGAGCTCTTATTTCATTTCAGACATTTGGTTATAGGGCTTGAGGAGCATAATATGGGTTCTACGTGTAAAACAAGAGTTTAACCAAAATAGTTAAATTAAAATGGTGTATTTTGACAGGGACAGAGGAAAATTTATAAAAAGGTTTTGGGATAATACTGGCTGCACAAACAAGTCTGTTTACTTGAATGTGTAACATTATTTGAAATGATCTAGTTTGTGATCACATAGCTAGGTTACCCAGATGTTGTTTTGATAAACAGTGGTTTCAAATTTATGTTAGAGGGATGATAATATTTTATTTCTGAGTATAAATCTGTTTTTATCTGCCACCATATCTACAATCATAAAGTATATTGCAGACTAAATAAATTCAAATAGATTGTACTTTGGTGGTGCTATAGATATTTAAATATTGCTTTTCTACCTTTTTGGATATTAATATAAATATATATATATAATAGATATTAAATGAATATTAATCACAGTTATCAAATATATGAACATATTTAAAATACTGCCAGGTCAGTAACTGAAGACAATCTTAGACTTGACCTTTTAATGTTAATGGTGAAATTTAAGAAATTAGCCAGACAGACAGACAAACAGACCTAATAACAATACTCTTATCCCTCTCCTTCTTGGGGCGAGGGTAAAAACTGTATATACTTACCAACACACTGTTTCTCTGGGTTAATCATGTAACCTTGCTGATTGCAATCTACATCACATAGGTCACATGTCTTCTTACAAAAACTCAACATGGCCGCCTGTCTTTTGGGATCAAAACACCTCTTTTTGTACCTGTTGCAGTAGGTAGCAGATTTCTTGTCCACACACTTGCGTTCTGTTAAAGTTTGGAAGAGCAGTAGAATCACACTAGTAATAACTCCTACCAACTTGTAAAGCACTTAATCTCCATCAAACAGTAGACTCTACAGCATGACATGAAAGATTAAGTTCCAATTTTCAATATTTAGGAACGGGACAAAATTATAGCAACCATGGAGATGGAAATTAAAGAAAGGACTATGGTGAAGAATTATTTTGGGAAAGAGGTAAGCCTCAAAAGCTGGAAAAGCCTGAAGTATATATGACATGAACATCAACAATTTGACATTTGACAAGTTGGGGACAGTTTGAATAGAAGTGAAGACATCAGCTTCAAATAGGTTTCAATATCATGGACATCAGTCTGCTTGATATTGTTTCAAGAAAGAAAAACCATGAAATTCCTCATATGATATAAAATTTATACAAATGCTGCAATATTTGATGCCAGATGTTGCCTAAAACCTATCTTGCTTGAGTTCTTCTGGAGGTACACAGATCCTGACAATGTATCTTGAAGTCAGTGCAGGCATTTGGTCTGTACAGCACCCACATAATTAAGATGTAAAAAATACAATCGTTGTTTCCAACCATCTCCCAGGACAATGCCAAAGACAAGTCAGAATAAAGCTTAAATATATCAATAAATTGAGCTCCATGTATCCACTGAACAGACTAACTTAAAAGCCACTTCCTACAGAGGGCCCTCCCACATAATTGAATTAATTACTTGATTGTGGCTCTAAATGCAAGGATATGATATGCTCTGGATTTCTAGAATCAGGAGCCGGTTCACAAAGCCTCCTTTGGAAAGGACCTCCTTCAGTAAATGAAGGTCATTTTATTCCTTTGAGAAGGCATACCTTACAATTCAGTTTCACAAAGCTTCCTTTAACTCGCTTTACTCAAGGTCTTCCTTGAAACTTAAGGAGGGAGCAAATGTTCTTTAAAGTTATTACACATTCCTGGAAGATCACATCCTTAAATTTAAGGTAAGTCCCTAGCTTCCTTGAAATTAAAGGGAGTTTTCAAGGTCTCCTTTAAGGAAGGCAGCTTTGTGAAACTGAGACTTTATAAAGGAGGGAGAAATTCAAGGAAATCCTTGAATTTAAGGTGACCTCTATCTTAAGGAGGCTTCATGAAACCGGCCCCAGAATCTAGAACAAAAAAAAGGCCTTTTTCTAAAATGACAAAAAAAAATAGTTGTTCCGAATTCTAAAATGATGATTATGTTACCTCTGCAGATGCCTTTCTCTAAATGCGTGTGTATTTCGGCAAAAGAGTAAGCAGACCTGCAGATACACTCATAGTAGCCCTGTCTGTTGACACATCGGGCATTTGCTGGACAAATGCCCCTGTTTTTTGTACACTCATTGATATCTGAAAATATTTTAATAAAAATATATGTAGTAATAATAATAATTATGACATATTAGTTTATTTCAGTCACTAAATGGCTTAATCATTAACTCCAATGGAGAAGCTCTTCCAAACAGTTAAGTTTTATGGGTTATTTTTTTTCAAATTTGATGTTGCACACATCAGGCAGTAGATGTACCAACAGCAGGATACTGCAACTGGAAAGGAAAACTGTTATCCTTTGCATTTCAGTTTCTTATTAGGGTCTTACAGTTTCATCTTGCATAAATAAGCTCTGTTAACACCCTCACTTCCGTGGATTCCCCATTAGCTCAGCTGATTAAAGGGTTAGCCTTGTGTTTATTTCTCCTTGTGATCCAAAGGCACTGGGTATCAAATTCCAAATGAGGCATGACAATACTCTCTTGGAAGCTTGTACGCTTTGTCACAAGAATTCGGGGGTCTCGAAGGTTGACAAACAGAATGTATATAATGTCATTTGTCAGTAATATTACATAGTCACCACTGATGTTTTGAGTGCTACGATTACTTATTTTGGCTGCCACAACCTGTCTTATGTTCACTCTCCTTATGATACAATTAGTCTTATTGTAAAAAATGGAGCAGATTATCTTGTCACAAAAGAAACTAAGTCATATCAATCTGCTGTATACTTGATGTTAAGAATGATTTTAAGTGTGATCATTGGGAGCTGGTCAGCAGGCAGATCTCTTTCTTCATACCACCGATTGTTTCATTCGGGATATATCATCTGTTCCCATTTTGTTGTTGTTGTTGTTGTTGTTTAAAATCTGGGTCTTACAATTGATCATGAATATGGATCTGAGGTATAAGGAGTCAATGTAGTTGAGAGCTTCATTGTTTAATGCTTTGCAAAACAATTCTGTATAATCTGCAGATAATGCATTGACTTACAAGATAAGCACTATACGTATATGAGAGAAGTTTTTAATAAGCAAAACAATCTCAGATTTTTTTTTGCTATAGTAAGATTTATTTATTTGGAGTTTTACGTTGCTTTCAACACTGTACAGGTCATAAGACGACGGGTAGTTGGAAGGGCAGAGGAAACCAGTACATACAGTTGGTCAAGGTTCTGTACTGTAAACTACTGACCAATGGCAAGCAACTACCAGCTTTTCCACTTGAGGTAGGGCTGGGAACCAAACCCCAATCTCAGAGGTGGGAGGTGAGAGTGTTACCACTCTGCCACCATGGCCCCTGCTATAGTAAGAAGAGAATAACCTGTACTCATTGACATCAGATCTTTCATGTTAGAAGCACTTTCACATGATCAAATTCATACAAATAGAGCTCAATACAACCATTTTATCACAGTACTATTTGTATTGAATTAAAATATCAATTTTAACCTTATAGATGAATTTTATATTATTGATATTGCAATTTCTTTTCCTACCATAAAACGCATGACAACTGAGTCAATATATTAATTTTCCAATTTATTACAAAATAAGTTTCAGTAATACAACTTGGGTGTAATATGTCTTAATTCATTACAAGTTTCATAAAGTATCGTATTGAAGATTTATATTAAATTATTAAACAAACGCTAGAAAACACTCTAAGAGTGCAGGCCTCTGCTAAGGCAGCAAAATATCTCAAGATTGTAATTTCTGACAAATAATGTTTCATCTAGATCTTTCCCAAACTTTACTCCCTTAGTCATTTGCTTAGGGCCTATCCACCATAAAATATTTCATAAATATCCAATCATTAGTTTTGAAGTAATCATGAACAGAGACAAACAAACAAACAAACATACCCACAAACATAAAATAAAATAAATCAGGTAATCTATAAATAAACCTAGGATTGTAATAATTTATCTTTTTTAACTTAAAGAAATTTGCTGACAAAAAATTGCCAACTAATTCTGTGGATATCATATTGAAAATGCTTCTTTTAACCTTGATACTGAATTGAAGCAGAACAATTATTGGGAAAATATTAAAATACTATTAAACTTAAGTCTGAGAGATTATAGTCAGTTGGAGAACTGAGGATAACCATACATTAGAATAGTAGAATTAAGAGGGCCATTCTTCTTGTGAAAGGTTGTAAATGACAAGAGTTTGCCGCTTACCGACACATCTGCCATTTTTCAGGGTGTACCCTCGGGAACAAGACATGGGGCATGCCCCACATGACACAGGGCACCTCCTGATGTGCAAGCGTTTGCTGCATAGTCCCCGGGCAGGGTAATTCTTACAGTTACCTCGGCTGTCTACACAGTGAGCTAAAACAGAAATAAATCAAATATAGACATTACAGACAGAACCTGATTTTACCAAAAATACATGTTGAGACATTTAGTTGGTAAGTTATTCGCAAACTAGGCATTTGGTCTTGATGCAGACGATGCCCGGAAAGGATTAAAAAATACAGCTAAAATTGTCATCAGTAAGTACCTACTGCACTCTCTGGATGGCCTTGATTAAAGAGATTTAAGGTTAAATTTCTGCGGGCTTATAATAGAGATATATAGTCATTATGCACATTGCCCAAAAAATAGTAGAAGCTACTGTATAGCAGAATTGGAATAATGCACAAAAAATTATCACAAAAATTGAACATAAGGTTATAAGTAGATAACCTTCTAATCCTTGCCATATTAACCCGTATGCCAACTTGGAAAGCTATGGGAAAAAATTTGTTTTGATTTATAATGTCCAACTTTCATCAACTATTTATAAAATGCATAAAACCAAGGTGAAGAAACGTTTTATTCAACATATTATCATGCTTCAAAAGTACAGTACAACTTTCTTTCACTTGTGGTGTATTCTTATGCATTTTCTGGTCGATACTTTCAGAGAGTCAGGGACCGTATTCAGAAACCAGACTAAGTTAAGCGAAACATTAACTAACTAACTTCTCTGTGGTGCTGACCTGTTTATGTCCCTGGACTTTGAATTTGCATATTGCTATTGTCTTGTTGCACCTTAGAGTTCACTTCTCAGTGGAGATTAAGCGCTATAAAAGTCGAATTAGAATTAGAACTTAACTTTTACAGAAAAATGGCTTGGCTAATCTTTGGATTAAATCGGTATTCACAAAGTGAAGTCACCTTTTGGATTAACTTAAGATAAGTTTTTGCTGATCTTTCACTAATCTCTTTAGTGAATACTGCCCCTGTAAGCAACTTAGTGATGGAATATTTTCAACACCATTTTAACAGAAGATAATTTCTTTTCATTAAAACTTCCAACCACAAGGCAAATCGTGTGGTAAACCTTTCACACAGTATTTTCTATATATAAAAATTCAAGACAAATATGTCAAATAGGCACTATTAAGTTTATGTAAATGAGAAGATCAACTTCCCAAAGATTGTAAAATGTGTAAAATTCTGTGTTTTCTGACACACTGTTTGACAACCGTGCACATACCTCAAGTCAGCAAAACAAAACAATGTAAGCAATACATTCATGATCTAGGCAATCAGTATCACTCATACAAACTTTGCAAGCTATATGTTTTGTTACATATACAGGTACTGTGTCTGTGCCTTATTTAATATAGGCTTTGTGTATATGTGTTAACATTTAAAGCAAGGAAGTTCTTGATTGTTGTGTTATGATGTTTATTGATCTGTTTACAGACTGGGGGAAATCCCTCCCTCAGTGGTTATGTTAGATATGGGGAAACCCAACTACCAGTAGTTTCTAGAACCTCCTCATAGGCTTTGGTGACTGCATTTGTTTTCATGTTAATTCTATAAGACTTAACTGTCAGTTATACTGGTCAGGTCAGATAGGTTTCATTATTATATCATTGTATGTACTATTGGGAGCATACCAGTTGACTGTAATCATTATTTTTAATTTTAAATAAATTTGTTAAGTTAAACTTGTCTCTTCCTGTTGCAACTTAAAAGCAACCGGTAATTGCTACCGTGCTTGCCCAGTGACCATAACAGTTTATTTAATGTATGACAATTTTGGATGGCAATTTGCTATTGTATGATGCTGTATTATCGCCACCTAAACCACCTCCAGAACATTAAATAATGCAATAGATTTTTTGTTTGTTTTTTTTTTGGTTTAAAGTCTATCTATAACTTAGCTGCAGACGAAGGATATTCTAATCAAAAAGAAACACATGTTACATGTCACAAAACAAGTGCATATAAGCTGTGGCAGACAGCAGAGTATGACTATGAGAAAGTATTTTTTGTCCCCCCCAAAAAAAAAAAAAAAATTATGTGAGAAAATAAGGTAAACGACACTCTGTGCCCCAAATCAATGACCCTTTGTTTTGGGTATCCCATTCAGTTTCTTTTCTAATTTCAGCTTGTAACGATATGAAACAAAGACAAATCAACCGGCAAACAAATAAACACTGGTGCTCTTCTGTTTATTAATATGTATGAAACTGTACATTTATCTTGAGAAGTCATCAGAAAATGGTAGAAACAGGATAAAACTATACCCAAACCTATGTCGTCCATGTAGTCAAAATACCCACTTGGGGTTCTGAAGTTTTGTTTTAATTAAGCTGTAAACTATTGAAACGTATTACAGTAAAATAACTAGCATTATTAATATTGTCTGCTATGACTGATGCCTGGGAAGCAAGTGCAGAGAGTGTGAGAGAGAAGAAATAATTGAACATTTGAAGGTAGTTGTTTAACTAGTGTGAAAAAATCCTACACCAGACCTTTTCTTAGTTATAAGCATCCCACTTTTGAAAAATAATCTGCAACCCCTGGCCATTATTACAGAAAGTGAAGTAGTTGAGCAACCATTTTGCTGTCTATCTTCAGCCTTAGTAAACATTAGTGGTTTCTAACCTTCACACAAGTTGCTGTCAGGTCGGTAGATCTGGCCGGGACTACACGTTGGCCTTGTCACATGACACAATCCACATGTACGCTGGCAGTAACGCTTAGCCATGTAGTGTTCCGTGGACCTAGGATGGAAAAAAAAGACATACAGATAGTATAGCATTTCCTGTGATAATCTGGCACATGCATTAGACTGGCACAGACAGGAAATCAACAATACACATTTAAACTTTGACTAAATGGGATTACTGATATATAAATTTGTGCATTTTGAAACCTGCTTTTGTTTACTTGCCAATTGTAAGGGCACTGGGTTTATGTGGATATTTCATTATTAAACCTTAAGAATTTATTCAAAATATACATTAACTAAACCTTACTATGCTACTTTTTCTGCAAAGTCTAATTATAAATTTCAGTTGGGTCAATATATATTCTAATCAAAAAGAAATGACATTAATAAGGGTCCTGTTCTACATTCAAAAACCCTCCAGGAACAGCCCTGGTTCTACTATCTGTGGAGAACCCCATAGCCCCACTCCCTTGCCTGGAGGGTGATTATTATTATTATTATTAAATTAAAAATTGAATTATTTAAATGTAGCTTTTATAAGCTACAAGTTTACCTTGTGGACTGAATGCTATCGGGGGAGGCCGCAGGCATCTGACCAATGTCCAAGAAAAATAGACGTATAACACTGGTCCAATCCCTTCAATACTGAAGGTGAACCCCGTAGTGAAATACTGCGAGACCCCCCTTCTTCGAGTTGGAAATTTTGCCCGTACCCCCTCAGCTGTAATACAGCAGGGAGGCAGGGAGGGACTTTCTTCAGGAACTCTCTTGCACATGGTAAGCTTGAAGCATAAGCAGTGAGACCCGACCAGTTTATGTTCAGAGCATCTATGTCCCAAGCATGTTGTTCTGGGACTGGAGATGCGTACAATAGAAATTTATGGTTCAGATAAGTGGCAATTAGATCTACAAGAGGATTGAACCACTTTTGACAGATCTGTCTTTTGACAGTGACCATTCTGTCGATTGGACTTGGTTTGACCAGGACAGTAGGTTGGCCATCACATTCAGGCACCCTAAAATGTGCCTGGCTCTTAGAGTTACCGGGTAGTGATGGCACCAGGTCATGATATTCCATAGGAGAGCACACATCTCCCTTAAGTGGGTTCCTCCTTCTTTGTTATGTAGGCTACTACTGTTGAGTTGTCCATAGCAACCAGCACTGTTTGATTTTGATACTGGTCCTTGAACCTTTTCAGGGCCAGAGATACCGCTTCAACTCTATAATATTTCTGTGTAGCCTTTTTTCTCTGTCTGAACACAGAGCTTTGGTAGAGACTTGCTCTAACTCAGCACCCCAACCTTCGTTTGAGGCATCTGTAAAGATTTGTATATTGTGGTCTTGGGGTGAAGGTCTGCACCATTCATCACGTTTACAGAGTTTTGCCACCACTCTAAGTGAGCTGAAATGGTCTCTGACCAAGGAAGGAGGATGTCCAACAACTGAGGATATCTCCAGTGTTCCTTGAGATGAAACCATTTTCTCCGTTGAGGCAAGCAACCCAATTAGCGACATCAAATATCTTGCAGTCAAAACATGTTTTGACTTTAAGCGTAGGATCAAATCCTGAAGTTTGAGCCATCTCTCTTGAGTGGGTTTACAAGGGCTGAATCTAGGTGGTATTCGTAAACCACGAACAAAAAACACCTGAGTGGGTTTAAGTTCGGACTTCTCTTGGTTGATTATCCACCCTAAGACTGTGTTAGGCCTACCAAGGTTTAAGTATTTGCTTGTGTCTCCTCCTGGGACGGGGCCCTGATAAGCCAGTTGTCCAGGTATTGGTGAAATGTGACTCATCTTGTGAGGGCCATCAGCTTTACTTCCTTTACAATCATTGTAAAGACTTGTGGGGCCATGGCTAGGCCGAGAGGGAGGTATATGAACTGGAACACTTGAGAAGCGAGGTAAAACCGTAGGTACTTCCTCAAGGCTGAGTGGAAGGGAATGTAAAGGTAGGCGTCTGACAGTTCTATAGACGACACCCATTCCCCTGGAATCAGAGAGGCCCTAATGGACTCTGGTATTTCCATTTTGAATGTCTCTGCTAACAGAAAGCTGTTGAACCTCCGTTACTCGATTTCCACCTGCCTCAGGAAAACAATCGTTAGTACTTGGAGTAGATTGACCCCCATAGGGGTATTTCCTGTACGAGCCTCTTCTAATTGAGGTGGGGACCACAAAAGGGCTGATAGATAAGGCTTAAAACCCCGAGAAACTGGAAACGTCTACGATTCCTGTTCCGAGTGAACCTCCGAGGGGGTGGGGGGTGGGGGTCTGAGTTATACATTCTGATGAACTTGGATGTTAAGAGAGGTGTTCACAGGTTTATCTGAGTTTCTTGGAGGATATGGATGTTTTTTGCAAGTCAGGTTTTTTGGCCTATGATCCGAGTCAGTGATCGGATCCACCAATGAGAAAGATTCAGGATCAAATCCGAATTAAGGATCACAAGATTCAGTGGTTAAAACTCTGTACTACTGCAGAGATTTGTTGCTACAACAATAAATTTAAACAACCCTTATTTGTTGTTGACTTGAAGCAAAATTGGCGAGACAAGGTAAGCTATTACGTAAACGAAATGGTGCGTTTGACAACTGCAAGTGTGCATTAAGTATTCTTCAATTTCACAAAGACCTTAAGTTTTATGTAAAATAATCTAAATATTTATATTATGATGTGTATATCAAATACATGTTTCATGTTTAATGAAAACACACAAAAGGGGGATGATTTTACTGTTGCCAAACCAAATCTCCCTAACACCATGGTTTGGCAAGTACCTGCTGTCCAGACGATGACGTCACTGAAGGGGTTTCCCGGGGATTATTTTCAAGAAGGACTCAAATTTTGTGTTTTACTATATATTTTAACCCTTTACAAAGGATCAACAATGTAGCATAGGGGTTAAACCCTTAAATATTTTATTTTATTTTATTTTGACTGGCATAGGTCCTGTATATAAGCTACATGCACGAGTCCTGGTCATCCACTCTTTACTTCACAACATGAACCCAGAAGTGGATTTAAGTTGTAAAATATGTTAAAAATACTTATCTGATCTGTGCATTGTTATAAAATTAAGAGAAACTGATCAGTGTCCAACAATAAGAATATTAAAAATTATTAATATAAAATATTAAATTTCTTTCCTTGCAATAAAATGTGTGTGTATATATATGCGGCCAACGAGAAGAAGGGGGTCTAGCGGTATTCCACTGCTGGGTTCACCTTCAGTGTTGAAGGCATCGAGCCAGTATTATATGTCTATTTTTCTTGGATGTTGGCCAGATGCTTGTAGCCTCCTGAGATAGCATTCAGTTCTACATGGCAAGCTATTGTAGCGTATTAAAATTTCATATTTACAACTAGCTTACTTTTCGCAATTTCCAGCCTGCTGATATTTGAGGCAGGTACCAGGGTGTAGTTCTGTGTCTTTGCAGTCGTCGTCTGTGGAAAAAATACAATACAAAAAGTATAAAAACTGACAATGGGTTTGCATTAAATCATGTATGCGACTGGGCCAGGTAGTATGAAACAGGAATTAGTACATTAACAAACAAAGTACAAAATGGCAAACTGAGTACTCATGAAACCATCATAATATTGTTTATTTCTATTAGTGTTAAGATAGCAGTACATTTTCCCTAATTTCTATTATATTTCACTTGGTATCCCACTAAAAATCTAACAATACTATTTTATATTAAAAATATTGGAGGAATGGTCAAAATTTTCTTGACCTGTATTACATATTTGCAAAATATTTCCCACCATTTTATGCACTGGTTACTTGCTGGTTATAACAATTTGCTTCAGTATTTCCTTATGAAAGTTTTGATACCATAACCCCAGTAAAAATGACTCAAAAAGTAACACTTGTCACATTTGTCCACCAATGTTCTACAATTTGTCTTAGTTTCACAGATGTCTGACATTTTACTTTCAATAATTTGTTTACCTTAACTGTCGTATTTACTTTACTCGAGTATCTTCACTACTTGACTGACTGCTGTCAAGTTGATAAGATTGGTTCAACACTATCTGAATTATAAAAACTCACCTATGTGGTCTCCTAGGTATAAATTCTGAGTCTACTATTACTCTCACTTTATACGACTCCCTTAAGAAAGATCATTGGAGAATGAAAAATAAATATATAAATGATTACCTATAATTGGCAGGATTGAAACATCAGACCCTACTCCAAAACCTGAAAGTATACATGAATCAGTGCTTGTTTGAACCTGCATCAGTATAATTAAAAACAAGTACAATCCCCAAAGTTTCCCTTCAGAATAAACACTGAAACATACTATATTAATATAAGAAAGCAATCATAGAAGTACAGACCCCCCCCCTGTTTAAGATCTGTTTATTACTTTTACAATAATGTCCACCAGAAAATCAAAATGATTGAAACTACATTGAAAATGAGGCCTTCGAAAATTTGGAATTTTCTTATATTTAGAATAATTAAGATCCAGTTCTTTCCCAAACTTTAATCACATTTCCCTTTGGTCAGGCCCTATTGAGATCCAAAAGAAAAATCAGAAAGCTCCATTCTTTACTGTTGGAGTTATTGCGAACACAGTCAAAAAGACCCAAAATCTTTAATTCTTAGTGGAGATAGAAATACCATTCTGTGGTTCCAGAGATCGGGTAAAGATACCCTTATTAAGACGGGCATAACACATCCTCCAAATTAGCATTACCTTGAATAGTACTTACTGGGTAAAGACCATTGTTTGATGTTGAAAGTGCCTCATTGACAGTTACTTACTCATAACGTCTTCCCAAAATCATGTTCGTGTACAGATGGTTTGAAAAAATGACCATAGTTTGAGACAAGATTGCTGCGAAAGCTCAAAACATCTAAAACCCTTAACCTCTTAAAATATACATACTGATGATTTAAATTACAATTATAAGTTAAAAACAAAATTGATAAAATACTGCTTTTCGAGTTACTGGAAACTTGTTGAAATTGATACTCTTATTTATTATCAATATTTAAATACAGCGAGTTACACTGAATCACAATTAAGATGATCTCTTCCACTGTACCAAAACAGTATAAAAGACATACATACCACTAATCTGCTTGCAGGTTGACCCCACATATTCCACTTTCAGATCATAAGTATAACTGCCATCCCCTTTGTAATAATTAAACCACGATTTGTATGGCAATTCTTCGCGTTCACAAGATGTGGAAAATTCTGCCTGATGGAACGCCGACACGCGCATGCGGTGGAGTGACGACGTCAGAAACGTAACTCCAACTTGTGAGCCTTCCTCAACAGCAGCATTCTCAAAGGTTACCTTGAATTTAGCAAAGACTTGACAAATATTGTCATAAAATCACCCGATTGTCTATTGACAGTTGTTCTGACATGAGATGTTACTACGGCTAAAATTTCTATCAACACAGTATTAAGCATGCCACGCAGTAATGATTACATTAGCACTAATTCCAGACAATGTCTTATCTGATACATATAACACACATTGTGCAGTCTAGACAACAACCAGTGTATAAGCTAGTGCAGACACAGCCTCACTGTCCTTGATCAGCAACAACTATCATTGAGCATGATATAAAGACAGCTTGACAGACAAACTAACCAACCAAAAACTTGAAATAAATTCAACTCAAAGAAAGAAATAACCAAAGAACTATGTAAAATTATATTTCGTAAATTTTGGGGAAAAGTCACCACATGACTCTGCGGATACCCTGGGGGGCAAAGATTTCGTCAAAGTTGCTCTATCTCGCACCACTTCTGAGATATTTTTCATTTTCAAAAAAGAATTGAGACGTTTAGTTAATCATTAATTTAAGTCAGCCATTTGGTATCAGATCACTTCTAAAAGTTAATGATTTCTAGAACATCTATATAATAAATGTACTTGTCAAATTTCATGTGAATAGGTGAAGCACTTTTTTAAGTTAACATCTGAACAAGCGCACCCCTTTGAAAAACATGTTTTTGTGCATGTAACTTCTCCAATTGGTTGAAATGTCATGCCACCATATTTTCCCAGGGCTACTGCATACATGTGCTAAATTTGAAGAAAATCTACCCAGTAGTTGCCGACCTATAAGCAACAGAAAATAAGGGAGCCGGCGGACCCACTCTCTCTCCTCTCCCCTGAATACAAACAAGCGTCCCTTGTGGGATGCTTAATAATACGTTAAAGTGAAACCAATGGACAATGGAAATGTCAGCAATTTTTATTTGTTATCAAATAAAAGAAAACAAAATTAAAATAAAAGAGTTCCCTAGTTAAAAGAAATGTATGTCATTAAACTGTCAATGTGTTATATTGTTAATCTTCATAAATGATTATTTTTTTCATATCTGTCTAATGAGGGATGTTTTACTTTCATTATCCACCATTTTGTACGAATAATACATAAACTAAGTCCGTGTATGGAAAAAAAATAATGCGAAAAAGCCTGTGATATATACAAGGGCACCAATAAATATGAAAACTTTCAATTTTTAACTATTTTCAACAATTTCTCAAGCAGGGATTTTAACACTACAAAAAATGAGCACACACACTGTTGGAGTACCTTTCTGTTACCTATATAACATTTTTATAGCTTATCTGGTTTCAGGTTAACACCACCAGGGAATAGAATAAATTATACCTTGCACTGTATGTCCCCCAATATACACGGTCGTATCAAGCCTTTGGTGGGTAACAAAAATATAAACAGTACAATTCAGATTGCAATCTGGGCAATCAGCCCGTTTTCCAAGAACCCGGTCACCATATAACAGCCTGAATATTTAGTATACCTGCTGTATTCCGGAGGCCAGGTTTTTCACTACAGCAGCTGTCTGTATCTGCAGTCTGCACTTGCCACCCCTGTCATCTGACCCCTGCGGGGGGTTGTCTAACCCCTTGTATACAGCCAGTACCAAGTCACCTGTAATGACAAGGTATTGGGTTCAAACCTCATAAAAAAAACATAACCTAATGTGATATAATTAAACTTTTAAAGGAGCCTGATCTCTCTACTAGAAGATTTAAGGAATAATTTTTATTAATAATTCTTACTGTTAAAAACTTCTGCAGCAAAATAGAGCATTTTTATGAAAATAATTTTGTCAGAAATTATAGTCACTCAAAAAAGATGGAAAGCTTGTTAGTGGGTTGTGTCTGTTTCTTGCCTAAACTATATAATTATTCATAGCTTGTTTTTGTGTTAATGTATATTTCAAATCAAAAATTCACTAATGGCCATGTTCAGCATCACAGATGTGTCCATATTTACTTCTATTTTTAAAATTTCTTTGAAAATAGTGATTTTTTAAGAAAAACTGCTCATTTGTAAATATCAGTTGTCGAATTCTAAAAATTCTCATGATTTTAATAATTCTACCTCTTACCAATTTTTTTATTCTAAGATGTTTTCTTGGAAATGACTGTTATCTCAGAAATTTCTAAGTATATGAATAAGTTTAAGGATACAAATGTTAGTGATTATGGATCCACTGGTCTTGATCAGTGAAACATGACTAGTATCTTTGAAAACCTACATCGTTCTGGTCAACTTAAACACAATGTGCCAAAAGGTTATTTTCATCTTTAGGCAGACTGATTTACTAATGAAGCTTTAATATTTGCTTGTAATGTTCTTGTAATCCAATTTCCAAAAATTACAGTGTATCAAAAATAGCCTAGTAGACATTTAAGAAAATTTGCTATTTTTTATGATCCTATGGAGTCTGTCATATGGTGGAGATTAGGAACTATGAAAGTACTCATTAGATTTACATAATTATAGGAAACAATTTATTTAATCAGCTGCAATTGAATGAGAAAAAAGCTTTAAGAAAGGTATTTAATATATCATTAGAAAGGTATTTAATCAGCACCTCTGCTGGTGTTTTATTGTAGTCAAATCAATCCCCAAGTACCAAGGAAATCATAAAATATTTAAGTTTGGTTTATATTTGTAGTTACCTTGTTATATTCTATTTTGGTGGAGTTCCTGATGAAATATTGAGGTAACGCCAATGTAGATACCTTCAACCCAAACCTTGACTGACCATGGTTGAATTAGTTACTGGGAGTTTAAAACCCATACTGTTTGACCAACAGATGTTTGCTTACTGTAAATTTGGTGTATGTCAAAGTATATAAGCAATTTGCTTCTACTTATGGCACCTTCTAGTTTTACCAACTGTGCTATTGTGTCTCTTTCTGTTTTACTTATGATAGCTCAGTACACACAGAAGCTTAGGTTCAAGGATAAACAAGTTCTTGTTAAATGAGCAATCTTGCTATTGCGTCAATACTGTTTAGCTTCTGATACGTCAGTACATGGGAGGAATTCAAGTTTTACCTTGTTACTTGAACTACTATTAAAAATTCATACTTGGTGGATCAAATAAGGTACTTCTGTAATCTTCCATAATACATCAGTACACAGGAGAAATTCACGTTATACCTTGTTACTTGTACTACTATTGCAAATCCACACTTGGTGGATCAAAGTTAAAGGTAATACTGTAATCTTCCATGGAATCGTCCATGGGCCCTTTTACTGGGATGATCGGCAAAGTCAGAAATGGGTGATAATGCAAGCATGGGTGATTAACTACCATGGTGTTTACACAATAAACAACATACCTTACAATGTTACAAAATATAGTATTTACTTATATATTTTTATATATATATCCCCATCTGAAATCTCAGTATTTGTCTTTACAAAATAAATACATGATTTCATGTGCAGATATTTTGCCAATCAAATGCCTTGTACCTGCCACATACATTCTCTGCTGATCAAAACCCTTGAAACTTTCTGGTGTGGGGAATTCCAAATTTGATTCCATAGTTATGAACGCATTTCTACAATCTGGACTAAATTATGCATTTTTTGTGAAGTTAACCAGATGAAAATTAAATCAAATATCTGGACTTAAAATTTTGTTGGACAGGGTAGGCGTTTACTCTTATATTTCACGTGTTGTAGGGTTGTGTACGATAATGTGAACGTTGGTGTAATCACAGACAATTTCAGTAATTTTGACCATTTATCCTTAAATATAGTGCAAAAATTGTTGAAACTTAGAATTTACTTCTGCCTCTGGCAATATTTAGTACATGGCAGTTCACTGTATATTTTCAACTCACCAGATTTCCTGTATCCAGACACATCTACTGAGGTCCCAGATATTCCTTTGCAATCACTGACAAACCAGCAGGTGCCTTTAGTACTCCTTCCAGTCGGTTCAAACTCGAAACCCTCACATTCTGGGTCCAGATCACACTCCAGTCCACATTCCTGTGGAGTTTTGTCCGAACTGGATCTGTACCGGTCCTCGGAACAGATCTCTCCAGGTTCAAGTCTGAGGTAAGTGAATCCAGAAGGTTCATTCACAGCTGTAGCAGTTAATGACAAAAATAACATTTCAGCTCATGATTGCATGAATAGAGAAATATAAAATGTGAAATTTACTACAGTTTGTGAACTTTAATCACAGTATTTAAAATTCACTACAGTACGTGAAATTCTCTACCGCATGTGAAATTCACCGACTGTCGGTGTATCTCACCACTGTATGTGAAATTCACCACAGTATGTGAAATTCTCTATTGTATGTGAAATTCATGACAATATGTTAGATTCACCAGAGTATGTGAAATTTCATACAGTATGTGAAATTCACCAAAGTCGGTAAAATTCACCACGGTATGTGAATTGACCACTATGTATGTGAAATTTACCCCTGTATGTGAAATTCACCACTGTAAGTGCATTTCACCACTGTATGAGAAATTCACCAAGGTATGTGAAAATCACATTATGTGAAATTCACCACTGTGACAGTATGTGGAATTTACCACTGGGTGACACACTTTTAAAATGTAACCACAAAATCAAAATTGGTGACAATTTGCAGCAGTGGAGATTAGAGAATTAATGAGGTCACATTAAGACCACTGCTGCTGGTATGACCTCCCGTAAGGAGTAAATACTAAATGATCACCAGTATATTAAAGGTGCTTGATTTGTTACAGTATGTTTTCATAAAATATACAGGGCACATGATTTCCCAAACTCTAAGGCCAACAGTAAAGGCACTGCAGGGCAATACAAGAAAGAAAAGACCACATTACATTTTGAGCCCACCAAATAGTTGAATAAAATACAACTTCAAATTACAGAAAAATCTTCTAAGCATTGTTTATGTTTATTTCTGCATGGTAGGGTGTAAATTTAAACAAATACTGACATCAAAATGAATTGTATGCAAGTAAAATAACATATAAGTTGAAACACACACCTGAGATTCGTTGAATGTCCACTCCTTCTACAAAGTTGGCATCACCCACATCTGCAAGATTATCTGCACTAGCATCTGCAAAAACAGCATAGTAAGATTAAAATATGTTTTCTTTTATACTAAATGGTAGTACATGGGCGACACTGATTTGGGATGGTCATCAATTTGGGACACTTGTTAAATGAGGAGTTATAAACTATTTGTTTGACTTGACAGCACAGACAATGAACTTGTGGAAAGTATTACCTCATTAACATAAAATAACATGGGAGATACCCGTACCCCACAGCCCGGGAAAACGGTTTCTCACTCAAATGATAAAAAGTCAAATTCACTGTTGTCACAATTTCCATGTAAAGAAATTTTTGGGCCAATAATAGTGAATGTCTCACTTTAGTGTAATGTAATTGTCCCAAACAAATGACCCTTTGTTTTGAGTACACCATTTCATTTCTTTTCAAATTTTTATGATTGTACAGATATGAAAAAAGACAAATCAACTGGCAAATACATAAACGTTAATGCTATTCTGTTTATTAATATGTTTGAAACTGTATAATGTTCAGAAGTTTCCGAAAAAGGTAGAAACGGGATAAAACTGTCTCAAATCTATGTCACCCGTATTCAGTCACAGTAGTATTTCTAATATCTGACCGCACTTATTGCTGTGATCACAGTCACTAGGGACCGCTGTTCGTCGCCGATAGTGGATAAACCCCCTCAAGTATATATATAGAAAGATTAAAAAACAAGTTTGGCATCATGAACAAATGAAATTTCCTACCTGCACTCAATTCAACTTCAATTTCTTGCTAAGAAACATGTTTTGGTACATCAAACTAGGTTTAAACTGTGAATGAATGATTTTCCTATCAAATCACAATAAAGCTTTCATTTAGTTTATGCAGTATTTATTACAAAACAATCAATTAAATTTAATTCCCCATATCTTTTGGGTTTTCTGCACCTGTCATGGATCATGTGACCACTGTTTATAAATGAGAACCAACGAAAATGTAGCTTTCATCTGGGCCTCTTTTTGATTGGGTCAGTTTGCCCACATGACTGGAGAAGATCAGTTTTCATTGGTTCAATATTATAAACATTGGTCACATGATCAATGACAAGTGCAGAAAACCCAGAAACAGATAAAAAGTGAACTTAAAGACTACTCATTTTTAAAATGAATGCAGCATATATTAAATTTGAGTTCAAGATGAATTCACAGATCAATCACTCATTTCAATTTTCAAAGTGAATTGAAGCTGTAAAAGTTGTTTTTAAGTAATTGAAAGTGAAGTGGAAGCAGGTAGGAAATTAATTTTGGTAGGTTGTCAAACTTGTTTTTTATCTTTATATATACATGGGGGAGTTTATCCACCATTGTTGATGCACAACGGTCCCTAGTGACTGTGGCTGTGATAAACACACCAGCCTACTTTTTGCCCGTTTACTTTAAATATGACAGTTATGAGTGACCAAGAGTCATAAATTGAAGCCAATAGTGACTTGTAACTGTGATCACCCTGAGAGATCCTGAAGGAGGAAGGGCCCAAATGTCTGGTCACATATAAAAACTCACAGCCTATGATTTCCTGCAGGTTGATTTCACATCCCGAACCTCTAGGACCTAAAACTGGTGAGCTATAAGCGCTTTGAAGCTTAGCCTCTGCTCGGATTCAAACCCATTGCCCGAACAACACAAACAAATGAACAGAAGTATGACTGTTTCAACCAAAGAGAATCCAGGGGTTAACAGAGGTGATATACGTAAGACTCACCGAGGATATTACACACCTGCCTCAAAGAAAACATGTCCTGCATTCTCATAAGAACACATTAGTACTCTTGGAATCACTTCAAGTTTCACCATTTTGATTATTAACACATAGAATTGGTAGAAAGACTTGGAATATTGGAAACACACCCCAAATGTGAAGGAACTGCAAATTTTTATCCCATAGATTTGTTAAATTTATGTCTTTTGTAGAGATTTCTGAAAATAGCATCAGAGATACCTGGACCCCACAGTCAAAGTACAAAGATCTGGATACTTTCAGAGCAGTGTCAGTTATATAAAGCTTCAAATAATATTTAAGTTGAGAAAATAACATCTAAGAGAAAGAAAATGTATGTAAAGATTAAGTATTAAAACAAGACAATTCATTAGCAAGATGACAGCATTAATTAGTAAACTAAAAATATGAAGCTGTAAAATTTATTAATTGGAGAATAGCAGTCCATGGAAAAAGCACAATTATGTAAAAGTGCATATAATAAACAGTTACAGCAATCCATATATCTTTGTCATAAGAGAAAGATCTCTCAGATATGTAGTTGAACACACTTAAAGGTCACATCATGATGCAGACCTACATCCCCTAACCAATGTCCCTACCAACTGTCAACCTTCTTCACCTTATGAAATCCAAGAAATATCCCAGAGAAGATTTTAAAACTCATGGTCACTATGACAAGGTCAAAGGTCAAATCAAGGTCACACCGTGACACTGAACACCTACACCTCCTAACCAGTTTCTCTACCATGTATCAACTTCCTACACCTTACAGTTTCCAGATATGGCCCAGACAAAATTTTATAGGTCAAGGTCACTACAGCAACGTCAAAGGTCAAATCAAGGTCACACCATGACGCTGAACTCCTACATCTCTACCAGTATCAAATTCTTACACCTTACTGTTTCTGAGATATATCCCAGACAAGATTTTAAAGGTCAAGTTCACTACGGTCAAAAAGGTCAAATCAAGGTCATACCATGACGTTACACACATACACCCCCTAATCAATGTCCCTACCAAGTGTCAACTTCTTACACCTTATGGTTTCTGATATATAGCCTGGACAAGATTTTATAGGTCAAGGTCACTATGGTAAGATCAAAGGTCAAATCAAGGTCATACCATAACGTTACATACCTACAACCACTAACTAATGTCCTTACCAAGTATAAACTTCATACGCCTTACAGTTGCCGAGATATAGCACGGACAAGATGTTCAAACTCAAGGTCACTGTGGTAAGGTCAAAGGTCAAATCAAGGTCACACCATGTCGATACACAGCTACACCCTCTAACCAATCTCCCTACTAAGTATCAACTTCCCACACCTTACGGTTTCTGAGATACAGCCCAGGCAAACTTTTCCCGCCACCCACCCACCTGAGAGCCCGCCCGCCCATCTGGACACCATCAGTGAAAACAATGGAAATGCCATTCGTTGCTTTCATGAACTTCAATTGGGAATGTTCTTTTATTGAATCCTCAAATCAGACTAGTTTTGCATTGGTGATCAACCAATGTATATCTTTTCGATACCAACCCATCCCTGCTTTAGGTCACAAAAAGAAATAAACACATGTCTGTATTTTTAACCAGCTGATCTAATTTGGAATCCCCAGAAGCCCAGGTGTTAACAGATGTACGCAAGGATATTAAACAAGTTATGATTACAGCTAAATAAGTATTATTAATTATTTCATTGTTGTGAAAGACTTTACATGTGAAAGCCACCCATAATAAACTGTCCTTGGTTTACCTTGACATGCGTAGGTCACTTCAAGTACCACTTGTTTAGTCTCCTCAGCACACGGTAAACTGCCCATAGTTCTGGAAGATGCTCTGACGGAGCAAGATCTCTTCCCCTGGTGACAAACATTGACACTAAAGTTAATTGGGGAAAACTGTCTCAAAGTTCCACTGAGTTTTGGCTAAAACCCTTAATCTAAAAGACACCGTCATTTTAATAGTTACACCCCACTCAGGGGTCAATATATTTTTGCAAAAGTGGCCATTTACAAAAAGTAATGAAAATGCCACAGTTCTATATACAAAAATTTAACAACTCCTAAGATATTTTCCTCTTGTATTTTTCTAACTTATTGTATTATTTATTTAGATTTCAATGTCGTGTTTTCAACACATTGTATAGGCCATATCACGATGGGTAGTTTTATGGGCAGAGGAAACCAGTACATCAGCTGGTCAAGGTTCTATACTGTAAACTGCCCACCAACGGCAAAGCAACTACCAGATTTCCCACTTGAATTCAGGCCAGGAATCGAACTCTGATCTCAGAGGTGAGAGGTGAGAGTGTTACTACTCTGCCAGATTAGCCCCCTCTAACTTCCTGTTAGTGTAACAGGTAAGGAAAATGGCTGATACTATTAATAATGCAAGGTATACTCTGCGCACTTGTTAATGAATACATATGCTGTAAAATATATTTACTCCCACCCCCACCAAAGGGGAGAAGCGAGGGTAATAAATAGCATCCATCTGTTTGTCTATCCGTTGATGCACATGACTTGAAGACTGTCGTCGGAACTAAACCAGTTGGGCGACTAACTGTGGCTTGGTCCAACAAACAGATGGTCTAAATCGGGATCAGATATCGAGAATCCAAAATGGTTTTTGTGTTTTCAAGCACTACCCATTGGTGAAGGTTGGTGTGTTCCCAGGCAATTTGCTTGCTATCTTATTTTTTGAGAGATATTCCTACATATGTATAACATACAAGATCCAGACTGAAGAAACAATTATAAACTTTTCCAATCTCTGATTGCTTTGATTTCTGAACCTTGGTCGCTCAAAATTGTTATTTCTAAAGTTTTGATGAGATTACTAGAGAGCGTGTTTATTACAGAAACTATGGTATGTATTTGGCTATCACATTACCTGACAGGCTTCTCTAATTACATCGAGTGCGTCCAATTTCTGACATCTGGATGACCTCGCATCAGCAGTACAGTCCTCCACCCCAGCGTAATAAGCAGACACAATCCCCAGGGTTTTTCTACTTCTGCATGACACTGTTCTTGCTTTGTTGGTGCACAGCTTGACAGTGGTGGAAGGAAGTGCTGGTAGGTAAATATAATAGGAACAAGTATAGTCTTTTAAAAGTCAGGTCGAAGCAAAGAAATTTTAAAGTATGGCTTAAGCTTGTACATAAATGAAATAGAAACAAGAAGAGACTTTTAAATGTTAGTTAACAGCAATGTTATTCTTACAATGTTATGGAAAGTATTGCTACAATTTTAACGAAATAGGAACAAGCATAGTCTTTTAAAAGTCCAGTTAGATGAAAGCATATAAATTTTTGGTCCGATTTCAGGTTCGATAAATTGATATCTTGTCACATCCCTAATTCATACTATGTCATTTGACAAAGTTGACATACTTAATACAGAATTGTTCTCATATGTCAATATGTCATGAGGCTGAGTATGAGATGAATACTTACAGAGCTGTACATTAAGTGTGACACCGCTGATCATTGCGTGTTCCTTGAAGCCCACTGGACTGATGTAAGTGAATGGTGAGGGGGTTTGGAAGTTTGGTGCACTCAGTGAACCCTGGCCTCCAACATCCAATGCTGGAAAATATACAAGGACATGTTCTCTACATGTTGTAACAGGCGGGGTCTGACTCTATGCCAAAAAAAGAGTTTGGGTATCTGTTTTGCAATAACCAACCTAACAACAGAAAGTCTCATGTTAGTACCAACTGTAAGTACCATCAATGTATTCATATGATTGGTGGATGTATGTTAATTGATGAAAAAGAAAATGCCGAAAAATCTGTGAATACATGGAAAATTAGTAAAAGTATTAGGGAAATAAATCTGGCTTAATATAAGGTTTTATATATGTTACTAATGAACTGAGAAAATATTAATTATTTAACGAGTAGCTCATATGTTACTTTCGTCATTCTCTCAACAAAGTCTACATGTTTTCGAGTGTTGTCCCTATCTTAAAAATCATGGGTTTGAATTCTGGGAGTTTGACGCTGTAATGTCCATACAACCAATTCAAGAGAAAGTAAAAATTAGTAGAAAACAAGTGTTGACTACTGAATATAAACAAAAAAAAGTCCGGGGTAACTGACCTTAATGTGCATTTGAAGTAGAGTACACTGGAATCGTATTCACAAAAGTGATCAAGCTTAAGTTGAGCCAAAAACTAAATCATGATCAAGTTTGTATTCACTAAGAAGTTGAGTTTATTTTTGAGGCTCAACTTTTGGCCTGACTCTGATCCACCAAGGTAGTTGGTTTAAATTATGGATCAAATATGGCTAAACGCTCAATTCTGATAGGACGAGAGCCAAACATCAGCTCAAGTTTTGGATTAGTTAATCTGTCCTGTGTGAAGATTTGAACCCATTCTCAATAGGTCCAATTTTATCAAAAGATAGACTGATTTAATTGATTGAACTTGATCCATATTAATGAATATGGCATTGGAGGGTCATACATGCATTTTATAATGTGCAGACATCACCACACCATGACAGTATGTCAGCTGCCATACTAATTAACATCATTATGAATGTGCCTATATCACAAAATTCCTTAACAACAAATTATTACTAGCATATGTTTTCTCACTTTCTTTCACAGTGGCAAATGTGTGATGAGATCACGAAGCTCTGCTAAGGCAAAATGTACATCAATGCGTAAAGGGGTCCATTAGACCAAAGTTACACCTTCCTGGGACTGCCTTTTGAAAATGTTTACAAAACCTACCACGACCTCTCTAGAGCTGTGAAACAACATACAAACTCAAGGCAAAAAGAAAGAGGGTAAGATGGATACATGGGGAGGTTTGCTCGTTAGGCGAGTACCTACTGAGATACAAGGTCACTTTTCAGACCAGCAAGAATGAGGTCATGAAGCTGAAAACAAAGATACAATACAGATATGACCATAAAAACAGGCCTGGACTTAACCATGAAATACTACCAATTGGAAAATCTCCCCTGGACTTCAAAACAGAAATACAGCAAAATTTCACATATACACCATCTAAATAGCTTTTTAACGACTTGGCCAAGTTTTCCACCACAGCTAAAGGGGCATAGTATCAGTCGTTATTGCTGTTCTCAAATGCAAACTTGTGACACAGACTTACTTAAGCTGCTGGAATAAGTTGTGTACATCACTGACAGGGAGTAGATTCGGTTCTCGTTTCTTCTGTTCATCCTTTTCGTCTGACCTACCGAGAAGGACCCCTGTCACACAAGAACAACAATGTAACTAGAATCTCCAAATATACCTTTTGTGTAAGGTAGATTCAATATTCAGCAGGAGTATGTGTATTAAGTGAACCCATTGCAACTACTGTTTTCAATACTCTTTGTGTATTGCAGTCTTTTGGTTAAGGTATAATGTATGAGGACATTATGACTGACAAAAGAATTTAATTTTGATGAGAGTTTCAGCAACCATATATGTAATCAAACCTAAATGCCTTATTTCTGGAAATCTTTTGTATTTAGAAAAACAACAAAATGCAGCTTACACTGCGGTCACAATACATCTGGTTATCTTCATCTGTCTTGGTGAAGGCCACAACTCCTTTACTCAGCCATGAAAATCCATAATGGTCTCCAGGCTGTACCACCATCCATTCGTCATTGGGGATGGAAAGCTTTAAAGGCAACATAAAGCACAACAGTGATTGACATTTCAGACAGAAAATGTAAACGTACAAAATATACTGGGACAGAAAACTGAGCTATCATTTAGTTTTAATTTTATCAAGCAGCTATGACAATATATCACGATGTGATTGATCAATTGATCAGTTTGTTGGTTGATGGGTTAGTTGGTTGTTTTATGAAACAGCTTTGATAATATGATTGATAGTTGGTTAAACAGCTTTGATATGATTGATTGATTTATTGATTGCTGGCTGACTGGCTGGCTAGTTGTGATTGATTGATTGACTGATTGAGTGCCTGACTGACTGATATTCACCTATCCAATATACCTATTGGTATAACACAGTGAAACTATCTATCTCTGTGAAATACATGATTTGTATCTAATTCATACCAGAGGAAATACAGGCTAAGATTACATGAAACCTTTCCAATGAAAAAAAATTCTGATATTATTTGTATTCTGCTGTGCTTACCTCATTATATCCTGCTTGTATTTTTGATTTGTCAAACCTGCATTTTTTTATCAGTTTGTATTCACACTGCCTTCCTACAACCAAAAACAGAAATAAACACACAATAAAATTATCATGTGACATGGTGACATTGTGGATAAGACACTCTTTCCCACTTCCAGGGTCCTTGATTCTATTCCAAACCAGGGGCCGGTTTCATGAAGCCTCATTCAGAAAGGTCTTCATGATGGAAGGCCAACTTAAATTTTAAGTTTCACAAAGCCCCCTTTAACTGTCCTTACCAACTCAGGGAAGTGAAAAACTTAGGGAGCAAAAATTGTTAAACATTTCTTGGAGGACCTTTCCATAAAATTAAGGTAGTTCCTTACTCCCCTTAATATTTCAGGGAGTTTCCTTGAAATTTCAAGATTTCCTTTAAGGAAGGAGGCTTTGTGAAACTGACTTTCACTAAAGGAGGGAGAAATTCGAGGAAAACCTTAAACATAAGATGACGTTTATCTTAAGGAAGTTTTGTCAAGCTGGGTCCTGATATAGAAAAGCTTACTGATGCCTTATGGTACCTAATGATTTTCAGTGCAGAGGGTTGACCAACTAGTATCCACTGCTTTGCTCCATCCTCTATACTACCCTTTGCTGAATGGCCATAACAAATGGCTTGAATGTCAGGTTTTATACGAGAACACTCCACCAAAGCAAGTTCACAGTTTATATCAGAACCTTGTCTCTTTTTTTTTCTAAAGCAAAACGGCTCAATAATTTCAAATGGGAAAATCTGTATCTTTAATATATATATATATTTTTTTTTTCCATCGAAGTAATGATATGGATCACTGTCAAAATTCAATGTGATCTAAGTTGCATCAACACCCATCTTCCAATTTTTTCATGAAGCTCCAACCAGGAGTATTTGCGCAATCCTGCTATCAAACGGTTATGTATTTAGTGCGTCCTTGGCTAAGGTATTAAATTATATGGATGTGATTACCTGAGGTCATATTTATTAAAAGGGATAAGCAAAAAATATAGCTTACATTAATTAAAAAAATTGGATTAGGATTAAAAATTCCTATTTACAGAGACACAGAGCTACTTTTTGGATTAACTTTTGGATTGGCTTTAATCCGACCAATGGATATGGTTCCCCCTGTACAATTTACCTTATGCATATCTCTGTCTTCATCTAGGAGTACACATATATGGGTGTCAAACTTAGTTGGCAGTGTAAACTCTCAACAGACTGACATCTTGTTCAGACAAGTAGAAATAATACAGAAAACAATCCTCATTCTTGGAACTTGGAATAGGTAAATTGTTTGGGTTTTTTTCTAATGATAAAAGTTTAAAATTTTTGCAACTTGGGTCAATTTTTTGTATATAACATAAAAGGGGAAGTTTTATTTATAATAGTTTTTCTAACTTTTCAAATCTGTGATATTTGTCAAGTATACATTTTCAGCTTAGTGACAGCATGCATAAGATGACTCACCTTGTGGTCTGTAGATTCCTATCTCCAGTAGCCGGTTGGTGGCTTTGGCAAAAAACCTGACAGATGTCAACAAGCCGTGTTGTGGAAATTCTGCATCCATCACAATTGTCCAGGATCTAGCATTATCAACGTTCGGCCTCTCTACACTTGGATCCGAACCATATGCTACAAATACCAAACATTAAACGTATGACAAACAGTTTCATTATCCATTACACAATGCATTTTCACATAATTTGGGGGAAATATGTCAGAGTAATGAATTTTTAAGCAAAGCACTACCGAGGCTCATGCTTCAAGGGATCACTTGTTTTTTGTCTCTGGACTTTCATGAATTGTGGCATAGCGTGATGAGTACCTGTCTCTTCACTGAAGTTAAGTTACAATTAATGGGCTATGTTAGTACTAGGATGAGTGACCGCTTCAGTGCACTACTGATGGCCCTGCGGCTTGGGCTAGTAGACTGCAACCCCTTTTGGCCTTGTGTTTCATTCCCCTTCACCCCTGTGGATACATTTTGGCAAGCAATGATGTCTTGTTTATGTTACAGAGCTTATGGTTGCTCTTGTTGCAGTAAAATTCACGAAGACTGGACAGAAAAATCTATAAAGTTAAAACTTTAAGTTTCTAATATTTACTTGTGCCTCTTAAATAGGGCTGTCTTTCACGGCTAATTTCTATGCACTGTCCGGATAAAGATGAACTTATTTTACTTGTTATTAAAACAAAGTGGAAGATAAAACATGTATAATAACCTATATGGTGTATATTTACTCAAGAAAACAGAATACACAGTCCTCATCCAATGAACTCACATTACATTTACTTATCTTCTCTTGTGAAAATAAATATGCATCACTAGTATAAGTTTTCTGTAGCATACAATTCAGGATATATCTGTTGAAGAGGCTTCACTAACCAAGTACAGAGGTGGACAGTCTTAGAGATAGGACAGTACAATTGACAGACATTAAGACTAACTTTCCATTCGTTGTACTATCCTATCCATAAGACTGTCCACCCCTGTACATTTTAGCCAAACTTGATCAATCTCACTCACTGAGCCATCAAATGCACTGCTCAAGTAACCATCCTAACCTTTAGGCGAGTGTGTTAGCCACTGTCGCCTAGTGGGTAACACACTCACCTAGGAACAAAAGAGGATGTGGGTTCAAACCCCGGTACAGGCAGATACATAGTAGCTTGGATGACCACTTAAAATGGCAGGTTTCTGTCATTGGGTCCTATCCCCAGTGGCAGGCTAAAGAACCTCAAGGATGATGATAAAAAATGGTCATTCTTAAGCCTCTGTATTTCCGTTTGTTATGTGGATAAGGCTTACTCAAAGGAAGAAGTCATTAAATTATTAGATAAGATTTAGATTATACTTTTGATACAAAAAAGCCTTAATTTTGAGTCGCCCCCTTTTAACGATCAGGGGGTTTGTGTGTTGAAAATACTCCAAAATAATAATAATAAAGTATTAATTGTGTGAACTTACAATATCAGTATACTTGGCTATGCTAGAAAAGTGCTTTCTAACTAAAATATAGTTAACAAGAGTAACTCTACTGTTAACATATAAATAGTCTGTACCATCAGATAGATGATATGTAAAAACACTAGCAGCCAGTTAGGTCAGTTGATTGATTTAGATAACACTCCTAAAGAAGTGCACTGATAGAGTGCATACATCCCCCAAGGCTCATCATCTCCAGTTTTGCTTATTGATACAATGATGAAACAAGGTGGAAATGGGGTTTCGGTCTACTTGCACAAGCCACAAAGCCATCAGATACAGAAGTAGTGCACTGAAGCAGTCACCCATCCCAATACTGACGTAACCCATTGCCGCTTAGCTTCAGAGACAGATACTCATCGCGCTGCACCGCAATTCATGAAAGTCCACAGACAAAAAAAAATACAGAAAGAAAGTGATCTCTAGAAGGGCTAGCCTTGCTAGGGCTCACGCTTAAAAAATCCTTTTAAAAATTCCTAGTTGCGGAAATGTACGAGGATCATTTCCACAATTAAATCAGTTCCAAGTTAGACCAAGACCCACCAACCATGATCACGTGATCTAAATCCGTGCAGTAAAGATTTTTCTATAACCTTTAACTGTTACAAGGCACAGAGTACAAATATGTCCATAGTTGATGAAATAATGCAAAACAAAGATAAGATACCAGTGAATATGAAAACTTTTTAAACTGGAGATTTG
Organism: Sabellastarte sp. h YS-2021; assembly: GCA_964017235.1. Taxonomy (NCBI): domain Eukaryota; kingdom Metazoa; phylum Annelida; class Polychaeta; order Sabellida; family Sabellidae; genus Sabellastarte; species Sabellastarte sp. h YS-2021. Next base: position 13,692,175 of record OZ024937.1, read on the forward strand.
TCTGCCTTTAATGCAGCAAAAATGAGAGCACTCAGAGAGTGCAGACCTCCACTAATTATAAGGTTCATAATAATAACAAAATGAAAAACCGGACTGTTATTTTGTATCTAGGTTGTGATCTAGATGAGTCTCAAAATTTAATGGGATCTACTGTAACTTGGACCCAGACCCATCTTCTGATTTATTTCCTGAAGTTTAAACCTGCAGTATTTGCATAATCCTGCCAACAACAACAAAAAAAAGAAGTAAACGGCCATAAAAAAGCTTCCTTGGCGAAGAAAGTGCAGAAGCTGTACATAGAAACATTTTAAAATGATTTATAGGATATATTTATAGGCAACAAAGTTTCAGAAATATTTAACCAAACGTGTTAATAAAGGTTGACTGATTGATTGATTGATTGACTTTTCACCAAATTTGCAACACCAATTACGCATTTGGAACAGTGTGTGGTGGGTTTTAAAACCTAAAATAAAATTCCGCCGAGACAACTAGAGTCCATCATGAATACAGACAAAAAATATACAAGTTTGCGTTGTGATAAAAAAATCAATATATTTTTACAAAAATCTATTCGTGTACATTATGAACATCATTTACTAGTAGTGGTTTATGCAAATCGTGGTTAATATAGGGTGGTTATTTCTCACACAGGAAACTGTAACAGGAAAAGAAACAAAACTTTAAAACTTCCAACAGATAATTAAGTTCCTTTCAAATGTAACACACGCATACTAAACCCAATTATAAAATCTCCATTGACTGTCTCAAGACAGTTCACTATGTTTAATTTGTGTATTGCGGCTCACTTATATTTGCCCATTGCAACAATAATTCAAACAATAATTGCAAACAAATTCCAGTGTATATGTGAGTCTTCTTTATAATTATAGTGGGCCAGTATTGGACGAAAAGTAGAATTCCAAATCATGTATCCTTGCATATCCAATTTCATTGTTGATACTGTGGTCCAAACTTTCCCCGACATGGCAAAATATTGATCTCATTTAAATGCGTTATGTAGGTCTTGTTGGCTTGGATTCATGTGACACATCTGACAAATATGGTCTATTTAATGGTGTCACGTGGTTTGCACTCGTTCTCGTTGACACCAGAGTAAAAGTGTTCTATTCTGTCCTTTTATGGTGCTTAATCTATGCCTGGCAGACGGTATGGGGCAACATCAGAATCAAAAATGTTGAATCACTAGAACAAGTGGAAAGGGGCAAACCATTTTACACCATTGTATATAATTGACTCCACCAGCGACATTATGTATTTAGACAACATGTGTTTGTCAGTTCGTTTGTCTGTTTTTTTTCTTGCCAGATAACTCAGAAGTTAGGATAGATTTTGATAACATTTTCAGATAATATCTACAGTGGCACGAGGAACAGGTGTTTAGATTGTGTTTTGGTCCAAGAATTGTTAAAGAATTTCTTTATCATTAGACGCATCATCAGTATTGGAGCTGTTGGCCTTTGGTGGAGGTATGCGTTCTAGAAGTGCTCTTGTATACTTTTTATTTCATGGAGAGTGTCAAATGACCTTTATTTATTTACAGTAAGGCTAAAACGTCTTTTTGTAAATGTTTAAATATGGTCTAATGTATAACATGATGATACACCTTACAGGTATGTTTTGGTCAATTGTAATACATGTGCAAGATGTTTAAACATAGTATGACATTCAAAAATCTATTTTCACAATATACCCATGTATGGAATCTCTGATCTGCCAAAATTTATTTTACAAGTTGAATATTCAACTTAATATCCCATGTAAACGACTTAGTATCTTATATATTCAACAGAGCATCTTATTTATATGATGTTGCATCTCATATATTTGACTTAGTATCTTATATATTCAGCATAGCATCTTGTGTATATATGATGTAGTATATCTCATAGCATCTTGTACATATGACTTAGTATTCTGTATATTCCTCTGGTACCTTGTATCTTAGACTTACCATTAGGTAGGATTACAAATTGTTATCTTGTATATATGTTACAGGCAAACTGTGTCATCAGGCATTTCGCAAAATGCTTGGAATCTTTAGGGAATTTTGTGAAATCCCTGATTCACTTAGGCCATTCACCAAGGCATTTCATAAAACACTTAAAATTTGACCATATTTATTACACAACTTGCCTGATGTATCTTAGACAAATGATGAAATATGATATTCTGTGTCATGGGTAGTTTTTTGGTGTTTATCAAGCTATTTTTTAAAAAATGAGCAGATACTGTTTAGATCACAATTGTTGGATGAGTTTATCTTGGGTGCCGTATATATTATAAGATGGACTTGTATGAAAGAAATATTTCAAACAAAATAGTACATCTATTTTAAGTTTTGCTCTGAATTAGAGAGTTATAGAAAACTCAGGATCATTTCTTTAATTAAAGTAGGTGTTTTGATTGAAATAATTTGTGCCTTGATCTGAATATAGGATGCGCTATTACTGGGTAAGAGCAGCTTCAGAGCTTTTCAAATTTATGGACCTTTTACAAAATCAGTCATGTCTCATTTGGAAAAAACCTTTGGAATTCATTTGGATTTATTGAAGATGGTTAAATGTCTTTAATTATCTTGTTAGTTACACTTAATAAGACACTTCAATTAAATAATCTCATTATCAGAAAAAGAAATAGGATTATTGCTGGTGGTTGTTATTGAAGGGAATCCAGTTAGGGTAGGTAGTGTAGTATGTTTTTAAATGGTTCCAATTATTATCATTAAAAAATCAGTCCGATGAAATCATCAGTCATTTCTCATTTCTCCACACAGGTAAATGCCACAGTTAAATGCAAAGAGTATGATACAACTTTCATAGTAAATGGGAGAGTTCTCATGGCTTTAAGTTTTGGAGATATCAGATTTTTTTTAAAACTAGAATTTTGGGTCACGTGACCCAAGGACGCCCCAATTGAAAAAAGTAGATTTTTTCACATTTTACTCACTGTTAACCTGGCAGAGCGGTAGTGGGTAAAAGAATCCCTCAAAATCACTCTATCTCGCTCCATTTTGAGACATTTGCCATTTTCTAAAAAATAGTTTTTTTGGCTGGGAGTGACCCTAGGACACGGAATATAAAAAAGTGATTTTTCACATGTGATGCAAGGAAACTATTCATAAGCCCAAAGGGGTCAAAATTCACTCAAAATCTTGATATTTTGTCCAAATGCATTTTTCCTGGATTGTAAGTCTCCACCCTTTGCTGCTACATTTAGATGTTAAGCCAAGGTTAGTTTAATAACAATAAGTCTACGACAGAAGATAATTGAACATCTTGAGACAGAACATCTTTGAAGATGCATTACAGCAACTATTCACTATATGAGAAGAGCAACCTGTGACCTAAAGGTCAGAGCCCCCTGAAATAAATAACACACCCTATGATCCTCTGATATGCCCACCCCACTTCCAACACAAGGCACTTAAACACCTGTAGTAACGGGAGACAAACTAAAAATAATATAAGCATCTGATTTAGGCATTTCACAAAATGCCTCAGTGAATCAGGGATTTCGCGAAATACCTGGAATCTTTAGCTTCTGAGGTCACCGGTTCAAACCCTGGACCTTTTTGTGGGAAAACTTGGTAGTTGTTTACCAATGGTCAGCAATTTACAGTATAGAACTTTGACCAACTGTATGTACTGGTTGTCTCTGACCACAAAACTACCCGTTGTGATATGGCCTGTACAGTATCGAAAGCGACATAAAACCCCAAATAAATACATACAAGTTATTAAATTGTATATATGAGTTACTAAGTCATATCTATGTGATACTACGTTTTATATGCTACTTAGTGGTAAGTTGTATATATTAGTTGGTTGGTATAAATACATAAGATACTAAGTTGTATATAATCGGCTTCCTTTAAAATAATTTTTGGGGGCAGCCCAGAGTTTCCATACCCATGTAAGAGAGTGCTATTTCTCTCAAAAGTCAAAAATCAATATATGTGCTAGAAAGATATCTATAGACGTAGTTACATTCCATCTTCAAGGACCTTTTATTCCATTCATTACTCACAGAAAAATAACACTGAAGAGGGGAGGGGGGGTTTATACTTGTAATTGCTTTGTGTTTAACATCGATATGCACTCGTTGTATTGGTAATTTACTAAACTGTTAATTTGATTCTCTAAAGCTGGGTACACAGCATTTGTCACTTGTGGGAGTCAAATCCATACAGAGGTGACTGCCCGTGATAAGATGGCAAACTAGCTGAACACTAGGTCACCCATGGTAGGTTTTGAAGATTCTATAATTTAATTAATGCATTAAGTACAACATGGCTGTGAATTGGTCCCTAGGTACCAAGTTAACATAGTCCAACTATAAGTGCAACCATGTAAACCCACTGAATTTCTCTCCAAGAATGCCAGCAAAGACATTAACAAAATGTAATAAATCCTTCCACCTTTATCCAGCACAATTACATGTTTATTAAAAACCAATTAACGTATCTATGACAACACAGTGTGTATAGATATGAAGCTCTAGTCAGGACATCATCTGGACTCGGTGGTGTAGTGGGTAACACTTGACTGCCATGTCTTAGGTAGTGGGTTCAAACCCTTGACCCATGTGGGAAAGTTGATAGTTACTGACCAATACCCAGCAGTTTTCAGTGCAAAATCCTGACCAACTAGTATATATACTGGTCTCATGTACCCATAAAACTACCCATTTGTGATATAACCCACACAATGTGTTGAAAGTGACGTTAAAAACCCAATAAATTAATAAATACTGTGGACATTATGATTTTTTTTTATTTCAACATGTACCAAGTTGTGGTCATGAGATTTTCTTTATTAAACCTAGTTCACACAATTCCGTGTTTGTTTCATGAGCTTCATGCAAACCGTATGTATTTAACTCATCTGGACTTGTATGTGTTTCGGCCTTGATTAATGTCTTAGTAATCTCCACAAAATTTCATTAGTCGGAATTCTTGTTTAACGTAGGATGCCTTCACCACAATACAGACAGCATTTCTGGCTCGTATCCAATTTTTAGAAATGTTTTAAAATCCTGCCATACCTACATGCCTTGGCGGAGATGCGCACTCTCGCAGTGCTCTTGTTTACAATACAATCCTAACCCAACAGATAGTGATTACAGCCTACTAAACTGATAAAAAATTATCTGTTAGTGTCCTAGAAAGGCTACATACACCAATATATCATTTTTTTAAAAAATTTTTTGAACTGGGTCAATTTCTTTGTAGAAAATATTTGTCCTATCTTTATATTATTACAATATCATTTTTGTGTGTGATAATTGTAAGTTCATGAAAAAAAACATTCACATGAAAGAAAAATATCAATACACCAATATTTTGTCTGTTTGGATACCTTGGTATTGTAAAAACACCTGTTACAATAGCTGTAAATTTAGGTCTTATGACTGTCGGGCTTGCAGTAGCAAATGGTGACATTTGTCAATAAGTGACGTCATTATGATGTATGGTATAAAGTGGGGATCTTCACTAAAAATCTACTCCATTATTGAAAGCATTTCCTTGCCATACAGAATTATTTATACTTACACAGCTCGTGCAAACAATCTGGAGTGTTTCCAACGACTTGAGACAAAGTACCTAAAATTGTCAAAGAAAAGGATAATATAGATTACTGTATATAAGTGTATAGAAGTACAATGGAAACATTGCATAAAGTAAATTTCTATTCCGTGATAACGACTTAGAAACTTTGTTTTTGAAAGGTTAAAAATTATGTAACTTGTCATAATGAGATAACTTTATTGTTTTTGGAAGGGTAAAAATTATAAGTTAAGATAACAAGATTTTTTTTGTTTGTTTTTGGAAGGTCAAAAATTTCTATGTTGTGATAACGACTTACAAATTTTGTTTTTGAAAGGCTAAAAATATATAAGATGTGAAAACGAAATAATTTTTTTGGGGTGGATTAAAATTGTAATTTTTTACCCTCTAAAAACAAAAAAAATGTCATAATAAATATTTTTAACTATATCAAATATTTTTAACTTCAAAAACAAACAAAAAATATATATCTCCTTATCTCTACTTGAAAAAATATTAACTCTCCAAAAACAAAAAAGCTAAGTTGTGACAACAAGATAATAAGTCATTGTTACAACTTAGAAACTTTTAACCTACCAAAATCAAAACTGCTAAGTTGTGATAACGAAATAATAACTCGTTATCACGATTCAGAAAATTTTGACCCACCTAAAACAAAAACTCTATCTGGTTATCATGAAATAAAAAAACAGTTAGCCCTTCAAAAACAAAGTAGGTTATGGTAACAAGACCGTAATTATTTATGTCACTATATTTATATTTTAGCCTTTTGAAAACAAAGTTTCTAAGTTGTTATCACAAATACCAATTTATTCAACAATGTTACTATCTGGCTTCCATATAAGTGTGATGTTCAGCTTGTGAGAGACATAAAAACCAACAATTCACTGATTTTCAAATGTTATTGAAATTCATTTTGCACAAATTGTTAGTTGATCAGGGATTCCGTTTTTAGTATATCAATATTTTATCTGCGTCAGAGACACAATATAACAGCTTAGTAAAATATGGAACATGCCTATTCAGTCCACTTATCTGCAGTAGCAATTTATTTATTTATTTTTGTTTTGTCGATTTTGATATCCCAATGTCATGTGACCAGTTAAACAATATAACAGTTACACCAAGGATGAACATAATTTGTACAAAAATAATTCCTACCCCTCTTTCCCAGAATGGTAACTATTCTTAAGAGTAGCTTTAAGCCTCTCTTACATACCATTGTGCGTGCCTGGTTACAGACAAAAATCAGCTGATTTACAAGGGACACTTAAGCTACACTTCCAATTTTATGACAGAATGTCAAGGTCGCACAGACCTCGAAATGAAAATTGACATGCACATTTTCTTTGTGTGCACACAGTAGTCCTATAAATACATTAAAGTCTCAAGGGAAACTTACGTGAGACTTGCGCATGTGCATTCCCCTTGCTGGTGTTGCAAGATCTCCCCATTCACTTGCAGGGTTTGCACGTGCCAGATAATACACTCATGTGTACCTTGCATCCATATTAACCCACTGTGGGACCTGTAGCTAATTGCAGTCTGTTCTTTGATGTTCAAGTAATGACACTCTTGTTGGGAAAATACACCCTGTTTTGCACGTGCAAATCTCTACTACCCCACTACCAGCCTACTTTTATTACGCTACAATAGCTTACCATGTGGGACTTAATGCTGATCTCGGGTTGCCACACCCGGGGCCAACGTCTTAGAAAAAAAGATCGTTCTTGTTAGCCACCGGATATACTGGTAGTTGTCGTCACGTGATAACTTCTGACCAATCGTCCTACTTTCTCGTTGGCCACGATTGACTGGTAGCAGTTTGTAAATATACAGACATTTTCATTTATTTCTCAGACTTTACTTATTGTTGGAGGCTAATATTTGCATATTTCTTGTAATATATATTATAGCTCATTCTGTTAAAGTTTCATTTTCACAGGATAAGTATTTTTATTGCTGTCGCGTGTTTTGAGTTTTCCTCGGTTCAGGCTAATACATTCTACGTCTTTTATTGCGTACAAAATGTCTACACATCAAGCAAATAAAGACAAACCGAGAGCGCAGAAATGCCGCCATTTCTGCTTTAATTTTGATACACATAATTTTTGCCCTACCTGTAGGGAGGCTGGCAAGGGAGATGACCCCTGTGTCACCTTTGAAACCCCTTGCGAAATTTGCACGTCTTTTACAGATGAGCAACTACAGAAAATCCAAAACCGGAAACGGTATTTGAAAAAGCAGAAAGCGACAACTAGTTCCAAAGATGAACTAGATCTTTTGGGTGAAGGCGACGGGGACTCTTTCACTGGGTCCAATGCAGACCTCGAGTGTGCTGCTGATAGCCTCTTTACCTCACCCCCCCGTCCACAACCTCTTGCCTTCAGTTCCCTGTCTTTGAAAACACCAGCAAAAACCGTCCCACCCACCCCTGGTACAGCTTTGCAAAATAAAATCCAGAAAAATTTAGAGAAATCACTCGGTGATTCCTTAAATATACACTTACAGCAGCAAATGGGTTCCTTCCAGGCATCCATGTTGGAAGCTTTTCAGTCACTCCGAGAGGAGTTGGCTGTAAAACAGAAAGTCGAGACACAGTCCTCGACTCTTGCTTCAAAACCTGGCTTGTCCAGTACTTCTGCTGCCCCTCTGGATTTGCCCCATCCGAGATCTGGTACTAACGTTCCAAGCGAGGATATGGATGTGGACTACGGTCCAACTCTTCCTCCTCGTCTAGTATCTACTCAACCTTCCTCGGATCAGTACGTTGCCCCCTCTGAAGGTCATCCCGAAGAGGTTTCGTACTCTCACAAAAAGCAAAGCCATAAGCAGCCAGTTGACCCGAGCTCTGCCTCGGACCAACTAAATGAAGATTCCGATGAACCTCGGATCCCTTCTTCTAGATCCAAAAAGCACTCTGACAAGAGCAAACATAAATCAAGATCTAGATATGTGTCATTTTCCTCAGAGGAGGATCACTCCCCTGTAGCCAGACACAGGTCTTCTAAGCCCTCTAGGGCTCAGCCCTCAGGAGTAGCTTCTGACCAAGACCTCCCACAACATGATCCAGACCCCCCTTATTATAGAGCAGTAGCTTTGTCTGACATGCCCTCCCAATACTCTGAGGAAGTGGATACCTTCAGGCGTATTTTGTCTCTCCCTGACCCCAGGGAATCTATGCCCAGGTCTTCCACCTCAGTGTTGGGTCTGGATGATGAAAAAGGCCGTCAAGAGCTCAGACCTAGAGGTCCCTCCTCTATTCTTCCACTTAGCTCAGTTATCAAGGACGCCTTTGATAAATTCCAACATGACTTTAAGGCTGCCAACTTATCTGAGGGAAAATATGTCAAGCCTCCTCCCTCAACTTCCAAGTGGTACAAGGTGGGACAACCAACTTTTCAGGACAAAATTCAGGAGTTGAATACAGACTTTGCTAAGATCTGTATTACTCCTAGACCTTCTGGGCCCCCAGTAGCCAGAGTTCCCCTGCCAGTTCTCAAGGAGCTAGAACTTCAGGCTAGACAAAACATCTCTACCCTCAACTTCACCGCTGCATTTGCCAAAACCTCATCTTCTTGCAATGCTTCATTGGAAAAATGCCAACATAGCATTAAGTCTACCGTCAAGAAGATTAAATCTCAGATTCAGAAAGGTGCCAATCCTGAGAAAGCGGCAAAGCGCGGATATGAGGAAGTAGCTGACTACTTAGATTTTTGGAACAAGACAGTACTTGTTCAACACAGGGCCCTCACTTGTCTCAGCAAATCTCTAGCCCATATTTTGCAGAGGGAATTATACTCTATGGCTAATACCGGCTTACTCAGGCGAGAAGCCGAGATGACTCTATTACATCCTCAATTAGGAGAAACGAGACGTCAAGAACTCAGGAACTCGTCCTTTTGGGACTCTTCCTTGTTCGAGTCTCAATTAGTGAAGGAAGGTGAGGACTTCCTTCTCAAAAAAGGCACCTCAAAAGATTCTCAGGGTTTTGCACCCTACCAGAATAAGCCCTTTCGTGGTCCCCACAGGAAAAGAGGCTCCTACAGGAAACGCCCCTATGGGGGCAATACCTCTCAAAGCAGTAACCAGTCCTTTCCTTCGGGAAGAGGAAAATCCAACTTCAGAGGCTCCAGGGGTCGTTTTCGACCCCACAATAGAGGAAGGGGGCGTGGAAACCCCCCTCCCCAATGACTCCTCCAAAGCCTCACTCAGTCCACCAGTAGGAGGTCGCCTCCGTTCTTTCAGGAGAGACTGGCTCACAAACAAATGTTCTCAAAACGTGTTAAACATTATCACCAATGGCTACGTTCTGCCATTCCGTTCAAAGCCAAACTTGATCAGATTTCCTCTGATTCTGTCAGAGTACAAGGCCCAACCAAAAGACCAAGCCTTGGCTACTTGTATCCAGTCTCTCCTGTCAAAGAACGCTATCGAAAGGGTAGACAATGTAAAATCTCTCGGGTTTTACAGTCGCCTGTTCCTAGTACCCAAGCCTCACCAAAGGTGGAGGCCAGTCATAGACTTAAGCAGGCTCAATACTTTTCTACACGTAGAAAAGTTCAAAATGGAAACTCCAGAGTCCATCAGGACCTCCCTGATTCCAGGGGAGTGGGTATCGTCGATAGATCTGTCGGACGCCTACCTGCATATCCCCATCCACCCAAGCTCAAGGAAATACCTAAGGTTTTGCTACAAGGCTCAGGTGTTCCAATTCACCTCCCTCCCGTTCGGACTAGCTACAGCCCCCCAGGTCTTTACTATGATCGTAAAGGAAGTGAAACTAATGGCCCTCTCAAGAGGACTCAGAATTCACCAATACCTGGACGACTGGCTGATCAGGTCCCAGTCTCAGGAGGAAGCACAAGTGAACACTCAGGCAGTAGTAGACCTGACTCAGTCCTTGGGATGGATAATAAATCAGGAAAAATCAGAACTGAAACCTACACAGGTGTTTTCGTTCGTGGGCTACGAATACCACCTCGATTCAGCCCTTGTAAAACCCACTCAAGAGAGATGGCTCAAACTTCAGGATTTGATCCTACGACTCAAGTCAAAACGTGTTTTGACTGCAAGATGTTTGATGTCTCTAATTGGGTTGCTAGCCTCAACGGAGAAAATGGTCCCGGAGGGACGCCTTCACATGAGGCCCTTTCAGTTTCATCTCAAGGAGCACTGGAGATATCCTCAGTCGCTGGACAACCTCCTTCCCTGGACAGAAGCCATTGCAGCCCACCTAGATTGGTGGCAAAATCCCTCCAAGGTGATGAAAGGTGCAGACCTTCATCCCAAAGACCACAGTATCCAACTCTTTACCGACGCCTCAAACGAAGGTTGGGGCGCTCACTTAGACCAAAACTTTACCAAGGATCTGTGGTCAGATCGGGAAAAAAGGCTTCACATAAATGTCCTAGAATTGAAGGCGGTCTCCCTGGCCCTTCGAGACTTCAAGGACCAGTGCCAGAATCAAACAGTGTTGATCGCGACGGACAACTCAACAGTGGTAGCCTACATCAACAAACAAGGAGGAACACACTCGGCAGAGATGTGTGCTCTCCTGTGGAAGATCATGACCTGGTGCCATCACTATCACATAACATTGAAAGCCAGGCACATTCCAGGGTGCCTGAATGTGATGGCCGACCTGCTATCCAGGTCCAACCAAGTGCAGTCAACCGAATGGTCTCTGCACCCACAGGTCTTCAAACAGATCTGCCAGAAGTGGTTCACCCCTCATGTAGACTTGTTTGCCACTCACCTGAACCACAAACTCCCTCTATACGTGTCTCCTATCCCAGACCCAAAGGCCTGGGACATAGATGCTCTGAACATAAACTGGACCAACCTCACAGCATATGCGTACCCTCCTACGGCTCTCCTTCACAAGGTGATCCAAAAGATCAGGCAATGCCAGTGCCTGATCATCGTAATAGCCCCAGGCTGGCCAGGGATGCCCTGGTTTTGGGACCTAGTGCAGCTCTCAACAGAGATCCCACTGCAACTCCCAGTGTCAACAACCCTACTCAAACAGTCCCACAAGCTGGTGTTCCACAACAACCCCCAGCACCTGAACCTCCACGCCTGGTGTCTAGGAGCGGACAACTCCAAGAACAAGGCTTCTCTGTGGAGGTGGCAGAGAGAATTGCTGCCCCTCAGCGGTCATCAACAAGGACCATCTACAAGTCAAAGTGGGCCCTTTTTGAAAAATGGTGCAGAGAAAATTCGGTGGATTTCTCCACTCCATCTGTGAAACAAATCTCAGATTTCTTCATGTACCTGTACCAAGACCTAAACAGGCGCCCCTCGACCATTGATGGTTACAGGACTGCAATCGTTGACACTTTGGGCCCAACGGCCCAACATATTGCACACAATGCAGACCTTCATAGGTTACTCTCCAGTTTTCACAGGGATCGTCCTAAAAGTTCCAGAAACTTACCCAAGTGGAACCTTTCTGTTGTCCTTAACGAGCTCACCAAAGCACCTTTTCAGCCCATGAAAGACTCAGACCTCAAACATCTCACTTTAAAAACTGCTTTCTTGCTAGCCTTGGCCTCCGGCAAGCGCCGCAGCGAAATCCATGCCTGGGTCGCTAACAAAGTAGCTAATTTAGGCCAATGGGAAAAGGTTGCCTTGTTCCCTTCTTCTGATTTCATAGCCAAAAACCAACTAGCAAGAGAAGGTTCTCAAAGTGTGTCTCCGGTGACTATCCCTGCTCTGACTACCATTGTGGATAGACAGTTTAAAGAAGACAGGACCCTGTGTCCCGTACGGGCCCTGAGGTTTTATTTGGATCGAACTAAAGACCTGAGAGGGTCTCGTTCTCTCCTTTTCATCTCCTTTAAGAAAGGACATACCTCAGACATCAGACCCGCTACACTCTCTTCATGGTTGAAACAAACCATTTTACTTTGTTACAAACAAGCAGATCAACAAGCCTTGGACTTGGTCCAAGTCAAAGCGCATGACATCCGGGCCTTCGCGGCCTCTAAGGCCTTTTACGGTGGGGTATCGGTGGACCAAATCATGCAAGCCTGTCACTGGAAAGCTCACAACACATTTACAAATTTTTACCTAAAAGACCTTACTTGGTCGGACACCGACAACAATTTGTACCTGGGACCCGTAGTGGCTGCACAACAAGTCCTAGATCCTTCCCCTCAGACCAGTTGTCCTCGGAAAGAAAAAAGGGGGGGGGGGGCACATCCGCTACAACCAAGTCTTCAGGAGTCTTTCCCAGGATCTAGGTATTCCTCTACCTTCAAGATGTTACGGGTAAGGTCATTTTATCCTTTAATTATCAAGTATTTTCTATTAAGGACTTATTTAGTTGTCATTAATCTCATATTCAGGTTGTAAAAATTTTATGAGATTCCCAACCTCTGGGTTGGTCAGTCACACGTGAAGGGCCCCTTTTGGACCCTTAGACCTCGGAGTGAGCACTGCTGCACTCCCGTCCTTCAATAAAACATCTAGACAGTTTTTAGCACTGTCTCTCATTTACTTAGGTTTTTGGCTCGTTACAGGCCCGGCCTTCGGGATCGGGGCACTGTAAATGGGACTCAGACTGGTATTTCTGGCACTATTCTATACATATTAACTCAAAAAAAAATGACATTCCTTCCAGTCTCAGCTGTAATCCCGCCACCGGGCGGTTGAATTCAGCATTAAGTCCCACATGGTAAGCTATTGTAGCGTAATAAAATTGAAAATTTTAATTACTTAAATGTAGCTTTTATAAGCTACAAGCTTACCATGTGGGACTTAGAAGAGTCCCACCCTGCCTCCCCGCTGTTTACAGCTGAGGGGTAGGTTTAAAAAATTTCAACGAGAAAGTAGGACGATTGGTCAGAAGTTATCACGTGACGACAACTACCAGTATATCCGGTGGCTAACAAGAACGATCTTTTTTTCTAAGACGTTGGCCCCGGGTGTGGCAACCCGAGATCAGCATTAAGTCCCACATGGTAAGCTTGTAGCTTATAAAAGCTACATTTAAGTAATTAAAATTTTCAAACTATAATATTTTTCAACAATATTTGCAGGACACTTTCGTGTGTATACACATTCGAGGGGATGTAAGAGAAGCTTTAGATTACATTTTACTTTCACAGGATATGCACATTAAAGGTATTTAGACTAAATAAGATCTTTTGCTGACCCCTGTTGAGAATATGTTCAATAGAAGGCCAATAGATATCATACAGCCCTCTAAACAACTGTGTATTTATCGCCTTCTGGCCAATACTTACAAAAAGGGTCATGTGATCAAACTTCAGCTACATACTTACTTTGAAAATTGCTGGCCAAAATCAATATCAGCAGGGGGACCACGTGACTCTGTTGTGACGTCATCATGGTCACCTAGACCTTTTTAGGAATAGACCAATTGAATGCATGTACGGCCATTGTTAGGAATTGGATTAGTTTGAATTGCGTCTAAAAGGACTTTTTCATTTGTCCCAACGAGAGAGACGCAGCAAATTTATATGTTTTTTTTTCACTTAGAACTGTTAACACATGCTCAATAAATGGTTAAATAGTGAGGTGATATATTTATTTAAATACAAATAAGAACAAAGTATACTCTTTCCTATTTAAATGTGTTACCTTATATTTAACATGTACCTAGAAAATAATCATTTTCTAAAGCAAATACATTTTTGTCGAAATTATCATTAAAATTGGACTTTTCCATGAAGGATACTAAGCTACTCCAACTGAAAAATGGTTAATAGGGTCTCAAATACTGCTATTTATTTTTACTATTTAAAATCACTGTGCACGTTTAATAAAATATATTACATTTATATATTGAGGTTATAACCTGAATATAAACAGTTGGGAAAAAAATTTAAATTATTTTTTGTGCATTTCTCTATGATGTAGGTACAATAACAATCAAAATACTCCCGGGAAATAAGTCAAACCTGCAGGTAAACATCAGACTGCAAAAATAAAATTGGACTATTATTTTGTGGCCGCATATTACGTGTTACCTTGTGTATTCCAGGGGCGGATCCAGCCTTTAAGTAAGGTGGGGGTTCACATTGAGTACGGTGGGGGTTCACATTGAGTAAGGTGGGGGTTCACATCAGACATATTATAACTAAGGGGGTCGGGGGGCATGCCCCCCAGGAAAAAAATTAATTTTTGGTAAAAATAGAGTGCATTTCCTGTAAATTTAACACCACTGTCAAGAAATAATTTTGTACTTTGGGTTGAACCCCTTTACATTATTTTTAAAGGGGGGGGGGGGTCGAACCCCCTGAACCCCCCTCTGGATCTGCTAGTGTATTCCATCAAATATATATGTAAATCTGTATTGGTTACTAGCCCACACAAATTATATTTGGACGCTGTATCATAAAATAATAAAGTTATTTTAATTTTAACACAAATATAGGTCAAATTATGACAGTAAGTCGAGGTGACGTGAAAACAAGTGCACACCAGTTTGGTGAAGTTTCTGCCCTAATATAAAATGAGGACCTACAAGCAACCCCCAATTTTCTCATTTCAGCTTAGGTCCAGGATTTGAACCAACAACCTATAGGCTGTGAGGCAAGTGAGTTACCAGCTACACTTCTGAACACCTGTGGTTGATGAAAAGTTCTGATGCATGTACATGTAGTTGCAAAATGATTGAATTACAAAAGTTTTTGCATTTGCACAAATAGAAACATTTTGATAGGTTAATAGTAAGAAAATTAAGTAGATAGACATTAATAAAAAGTACTGAAGATAGAATGTCATATTAAACAATTATAATCAAAGATTTATAAGTTCCTAAAGGCGTAAAACCTGAGACATAGCACATAGTCCTTACAGTTTATAAATTTAGAAATTACAATTGTTAAAATGAAAAAAATAGCTAATATTTATTAATAGAACTGAACAATTAAATAGCATAATTGCAGGATATATTTTAATATTGCTGGAAATTATAAAACAGCTTTTTTAAGTTTTAAAACACAACAGAAATAATGTGACAGACATTTTAAAAGTAAAATATAAATAAATTAGTAAAGTTAAAGTAAAGTCACATTTGTAAACATTAACTTAAAAAGATTTTAGGTGACAAAATTAAAATGAGTATTACAACATAAGTTTAATTTAAGTTTTTTCATTCTTTTCATTCTAAGTTTTACAAGCCACTTAAAACCCCTTAAAACTTCAGAAGTCTTTCACAACATACCTTATTAGGAAGCAAACTGTAGCTAAATTGAATTCCAATGCTAAAGTCTGCACAATTTTCAAAGAAACCTTTGAAGTTTCCGCCCAAATTATGGTGGGAAACAAGAGTTTGGTCTGTTTTATATGAATACATTTTTTGTTAAATTTAGTCTTTCTTAAACTCATAAATTACTGTTTTAATGTTTTAAATATCTACTGGATTCACGAAAGTAGATTAAAGACCATTTGAACGAAAAAAAAATTACCCAAATTGGCTAAAATCTAAATACACCTTTATACCATAAATACTGCATTGATTTTGGGATGACATTGAATTTTAAACTATATCCGTTGTTTAGTAAGTTTTTGGCATTTAATTCACTTGACTATCAACTCTGGTGTCCCTGGGTTCGAACCCAATTCATGACTGAAGTACTAAAGGATAGGCCTGATATGACTTGGTCTTATGAAAAAGGATGTAAATCCCAATTTTTTATCATTATTCTCATAACATATTATTTATTTTAAAGCCCTACGCCAAAGGAAGGCTGAATCCTGTGCACATGTTCACTTCTTCAAAATCCAATAGGTGACTGTGGAAGTCATGTATGCTATTTATAAAGAACCATCTGTGATGTCAAAAAAATCACTGAAATGCCACAAAAATCTTGTCTCAAAGGGTTATTGGTGTCAATTCAATAGAGGTGTTTGGGTGTGTAAAAATGTCAAAAAGACCGTTAATGGGGACAATCTATAGAGGTCAAACTTTTAAGATGTTTTTCCTGAAAAAAAAACTTTTTAACATCAATTCAATTCAGATGTTATTTGTTCGTTAAATGTCCAGTAATCTATATTCTAAAGTGTCCTCATATTTCAAATCTGGATTTAAAAAGTTTAAACATGTGGTGTGAGATGGTATTTTCCGCTTTCAACACTATTTTTTTAAAATTTTTTTCTTTATTAAAAATACCTGGATTTCTACATTTTTAAGTAGATTTAAATCTCAAATGTTGATGTTCAAAAGTCACACACATGATTTGAAGTGGTGTTCTAAATTTTCAACACAAATTTTTCTCCTTAAAAACAGGTTTACTTTGTGGGAATATAAAAAAGTAATCTATATTTTAAAGTGTTTTCAAAGACCGGAAATGCGCAGTGAATGAAAACTTGTCACTGTGCATCGTTGCAAGAGTACATTATAATGCGAGGGATATGATATTGTAAAAGTAGTCCAAAATGGATGTAATTCAGCAAAGATACAGTTCCTACAACAACTACATTTATTGACTAAATTAATAGATTTTTTGGGAGTTAAAATCATACCGGTCTTTATAATAGTCATACTAGCCCTATCGGGCTTCGTCCATTATTTCTTCCCGGATACAGCTACTCAAACCTCGTCCTTGCTATGATATTTGAACGCATGCTTTAAGGTGGTACTTTAAACTTCCTGAAAAATTCTGCGTTCCAATATTGCGTGAATTGGGTCCATATTCTCTTAGATTCTGATTGTCAGAAAACTCTTCTTCTTAAAATTGTCTTATTCTTAGAATTAATTTTAATTTAGGAATTACTCTTAGTCTTAGAGTATTATTATTCTTGGAATACAGTACTTCTTAAAGTTTGCTTATTCTTAGATTTTTTTAAAAAAAAATTAGAATATCTTTAATCTAAAGGTACACTTAATCTTGAAATTCTCAAATTCTTCAAACACTCTTAGAATTCTTAGAATTTTCTTTTTAGAGTTTTTAAAGTGACCAGAGAATAAGATTTTTCATAAATACCAGCCCAGGCCACTCCTGTACAGTTACCAGGTGACTCCACCAATCTTTTCTAGGGACAAAGATAATCTGACTCAATGTTATAAACATAGTGTACAAGGTCAAGGCTGCCAAAATATAAGCATTACTTTAAGACTCAATTTTGTACGAGGTCATTACCAAACATGTAATGGAAACAAACAGAAGTAAATTGTTTCCATGAAGTTATGACTTTGTAACGGTGTAACAGTAGTAATTTGTTTGAATGAAGTAATGTCTTAGTAATGGTGTAACGGTAGTAATTAGTAAGGTTGTAAAGTTGTAATAGTGGTAAGTTGTTTCATTTTTGTAAAACAATAATATTGAAATAATATCAATCTGCCTTCCAGTCATCATTTGATAATGATATAATAATAGTAATTGGTTTCAATGAAGTAATCCATTGGTTTCAATGAAGTAATCCATTCGTTTCAATGAAGTAATCCATTGGTTTCAATGAAGTAATGTATGTTACAGTAGTAGCTGGATTTAATAGTGTAAGCAAACTTGAAATTGTACAATGTATTATGGAGATTATATGGCCTGGAGATGAAATCAAGCTGAAATGGTGTATAAACAGGAAGTCTTTGATACAATCCAGAAACTGTCACCTTGTCAATGGGTCTGCAGTGTGTTGGTGTCACAATAAGGGAAAAACTTTCACTGATTCAAGTCAAATGTTGTATGTTTCACCATGATAGATTTAACATTTGTAAACGGACCCCCAAAAACAAATAGGACACATACTGTGGCAGTCAGCGATTCTTATTGGAAAAAAATGCAAGAAGGGGTATTCTCTAAGGATTAATTATTCATACTACTGTCCTATATCTTCAAAGTCATGGGGACATTCTATTCTCTATATAGTTTTTAATCTCTGACAAGGCAAACTCTAAGGTGCAACATGAAAAACCAATTCAATAATCATCATTCCATAGACATAGCCAGCTCTATACTAAGGAGTCACAGGGTAGTCTATATACTAAGATGGGAAAGCCTTTTTGAAGAGATAAGATTCCAGCATATTTTGAAACAGGCCAGAATTGGAAGAGAACAAACTTAATCAGGTAAATCATTCCAACTGTGAGAGCATCAAAACCAAACTGTGACTTACCAGTTTTTGTAATTAAGAATAGATGGGTAGAAAGCAGGAACCTCCACGAACCTTTCATCTGGATGGTTGTATCTTGTACCATATCTACCACAATGAATAGACAAAAGAGAACTAAAATAGCTGGGGTGAAGTGGCTGTTTTGAAGAAGCACCAAAATTTATGTGTTAACCAATGGAGTCTTTTGAGAATGGGAGACGTCTGTGTGTATTTATTAAAGTTGGTGACACTCCCTGCACTTTTATTTTGGATACACCACAGTTTACTCATGTTAATATTGGAAAGACGTCTGAAGAGATAATAGCAATAGTCATGGTAACTACTCACCAAGGTATTTGCCACTAGGCATATATCTGATACTGTCTAACCCCACCTGAGATCATGAATTTGAATAAAGATAATCTTAAAATATTGAAGCAATGATCAGCAAAAGAAATAATTTGCATCTCACCAGAAACCAAAATTCTTTACGACTACTGGATGTATGAATTATCATATATTCTGAAAGAGAGGTAGAAATCTCATTTTAGAGCTTAGTATCAGACCAAATGATAATGAACTCTGATTTATCTGGGTTAAATTTAAGCATACTAGACAACACCCATTCTTGAAGATCCTGAAGACAAGTATTTAATTTTGCAAACGCCAAAGCTGTTTTTTTTTTTGGTTTGTTTTTTTGCGAAAAAATATAAACAAACAAATGAGTGGCATTAGTATAAAGGTGAAATTTGATGTCAGAGTGGCTTACTTCAAGGAGTGGTGTATAGAGCAAGGCACCAAGGACTGGGCCTTGTGGGACATCAAACGTGAACTCACGCAAGTTAGAGAAAGTTGACACAATTTTAACTGTTTGGTATCGATGGCTAAGATAGGAAGTGAACCACGTCAAGAGAGTGCCACACACACCTAGCTATTACGTAAGGCAGTCAAGAAAAATATAGCAGTCAATTGTGTTGAAACCAGTCGAAAGATCAAGTAAGATAAGTGCAGTAGGCTCCCAACATGACAGTGAGAGATGGATCTCATTTTTTATATGCAGTAAAGCCAGTTTCAGTGGAATGGCCAGTTTTATGTGCAGATTGCTGAGGATTGTCAATATTATTGCTGTTGATAAGTTCCCCGCTCCACTAATTAAGGAATGAAACATAGTCCTGATACCAGAAGATAATATTTTACATCTGTGTTATGCCCCTGTTCCACCACATGACTAAGGCTCCCGATTAAGGTATTTTGGGAATCTGTTTCCTAAAAATGTAGTCGGAGAACAATTGTGAGTTGTCTGAAGAGGTCTGAGACTTCCTGAGAACAATCGCAGAACTGGATGCAGATTCCATTATTCATGTTTTTATCACAGACTCTCAAGGATTAAGGGTCGGGGACCAATCGGGGCTTAACCCTTTGGTGGAACAGGGGCAAAACAGCCTCAGCCAAAGACAAGTTCACAAGTAACTAATGGAAGTAAAATGTCCACATAATCTGTAAGAAGGAAAGTAGGTACTGGATCTAAAAGACATAATTTGGGGGTTGAATTTTTTTGATGATCTTAAGTGTCTCGTTCTCTGAGACTTCGCTGAAATGAGAGAGATTTGGAGCAAAACATGTTGGTGACATAACTCTTGAGGAAGATGCTGTCCATGATTTTTTTCACAGAAGAAAGAAGTAAAATTGATTGGCCAAAGATTTGTTGGACTGATGACGAGGAAGAGTTTTGTGACCCTTATTGGATACCTGTTAAAGCACCTGCCACAGATTCTTTGAGTCACGGCTATTGTCATTAATGATAGTGCTGTAGTACTCAGCCTTGTCTCTGTTGATGGTTATGTCACACTGGGCAACCTGCGCCATCGAGTTCTGCTTTACTGAAACATATCTTTATGCCACATCATGTTTGTCCGATGGCTACCAAAGGTGAGTTGCGGTAAATGCCATTGAACTCAAATTAATGGAGGATAGATTGGGTCCTATGATATGAATCCGACAACCATCCATCTGATGTATTGTACAGTGAATTTTTTAAAGTACAGCCAATTGATTCAATGAATCATAACAATTTGGTAGCTACAAGTTATTGAGTGCTTTAACAAACACAAAAAAAATCACACGATTTTGACCTTTTTAGCTTGATTGATTGATTGACCAACAGAGTTAACATCCTTTTAGGTGACATTGATCAGAGTTTGAAGTTATTGGGTAAATCTGTCACCGGTATTGTTTGCGAGCATTCCCCGGCTAGGGTCAAATATTTGACTTAACATATTGGGTAGCTCAAAATATGAGCTCATTTAAAGGTGAATTCTTTACAAAACTATTGAGACTCAATTAGCTGTAAACTATTAAACACTGGGGCAGAAATATTACATTGTAAATGGCCATGTATTAGTATGGATTATCTGTAAAGATAGATTTTGTATAATAGATGTGACACTTGTGTAAACAGTATCATTCTCCCAAGTGAGATGAGCTGGCTCTACTGGAACACATATATTGTTGTTTGCCTAAAAGGGTGTGAAGTTATTTTGAGAAGTCTTGTATTAGGCTCAAATTTGACTTACATCTTTTTTTTCAAAATTATATACATATATTTGGTATTCATAAAGCACTCATACATGTTAGGAGATATAAGCACATCAGACAGAAGTCCCTGTCTTAGTAGAGTGATGTAAAAGCAAGTGTATGTAAGACTGCAGTGTATAAACTAAAACTTTATGATTTAAACTCAATGTTTTGCCTGATAACAAAGAAATCCGAGCTTTGCGCAAGGCTATCTCTTGAGTTAAGTATTTGTACAAATTTTTTTGTGAGTTATTAATAGACTTTCTGCGAGGAGTGGCAGACTAACTAACCTTTTAGATGAATTTTTATTACAGCAAAACACGAAATTTGCTTTGTATACTTTTGTATAAACACACAGTAACTACTAGATTGAAAGTTGTTTTTTTAATTATTTCTAGCATGTCCAAGGAAAACCACCCATGAAAGTAGTTATATTGGGAATATTTTTATCTAGGTATATTTAGACATTACTGTGACATGCACAACTTTATTCTTCTTGTGTTACAGGCTGGTTCACTACTTGTTTGTGAACATCTTGTTGGTCAAAAAGGCCAAACTATTTATGAATTTTATATTAATATTTGTACTAACCTGTGAGGCACGTTTTAAGAGTCGGCTTCTTTAGCTTGGTGGATGATCTCTCTCTTAAATACGTGAAAATGTAGGCCAATGTAATTACTTTGAATTTTACAACTGTTTCTGAGTAATTGTGTGGCTTGTTGAGGCATTAATAGCTTAGAGATACATGTATCTTTTATAGCACTGAGAATGAAAGCCCTTTGAAATTACATGACTAATTAAGTTCTATAAAGCCACATACCACCTTTCAGAAAAAAAGATTCAGCAATCAGGTTTTTAATACAATTATAGAAGCCTACTAAATGAATGCCATATGTTCTACATGAATCCATATCTTTTTCAAATCTGCCCTACTAAAAACTAACCTCTTATACAGGGCTAGTAAAATTGCAATTCTAAGGCCAGATACTCAAAAGGAAACACATCTTGAGGGCTCTTCACGCACTTGCAATTCTTGCAAGACTAAATTTATGGAATCTTTAAAAGAAACCAACAAATGTCAAATAATATAAAGCCTTTATCATAGATCACCTGTGAAAATGTTTCATTGTGATGTATCTGTGCTTTTTGCCCCATTGAAAGTTCAATAAAATACAAATTAAATAATTCCACTGTGAATGGAAATGCTTAAGAAGAACATAAAAATAAGTAACTATTAGGGTATATAAACAAAACTTTCCTTTAAATCAATACCTTGTCCTTACGAATCACAAACTGAAATACTGTTTGTCCTGTGTGATATGCAAATGTTAAATTACAAACAGTTTATATTAGACACTTGTTTTTTCAATTTTTCTTCATATTTTACTACTCTACAGGAGCATTGTACAAGATGTGTTAATCTGAAGGCTAACAATCTACACAAGTTTCACTGTCAAAGTGCTTTATCCTGATTGGTCATTTCCTGATTTCTTAGAGATAACATTATCAACAAGCCACATACCATTTTAATAAATTAATTGTTTTACCCCTGTCACACTACGGGTGGTATAACCTGTGACTATAGGCATTAGACAAAATGTCCCCGTCCTTCAACCACTGTTTGACGTCCTTTTACAAACTTGTGTCACAGTGGCTCGCGGTCCCGTTTCTGCATTTTACGGAAATTTTAAAACGTTTAAAATTTCCACCTATGAATTTCGAATTAGTAACTCGATAAATCAAGATAGCTATCTCTATTTATCGACTTACTAACTCGATAAATCGACTTAGCTATCTCGATTTATCGAGATACTAACTCGATAAATCAAGATAACTATCTCGATTTATCGACTTACTAACTCAATAAATCGACTTAGCTGTCTCGATTTATCGAGATACTAACTCAATAAATCAAGATAACTATCTCGATTTATCGACTTACTAACTCAATAAATCAAGATAACTATCTCGATTTATCGAGATACTAACTCGATAAATCGACTTAACTCAAGGACCAATTAAAAAGCAGGTATAGGGCATTCAAGGTATGATGGACCACATTAGACATTGAAAGTAGTCTCCAAGGCCAAATATTACCTCATTAAGACATTTATGCAATGTGGTTTGATATATGTTTTCGCATCAGAAACCTCTAAAACCATTTATAAGGTGCCATAGGCATTATACATCAAGGACCATTATAGGGCTTGAAGGAGGGGACCAAGGTCAAATGTGAACCTACCAAAAGATTCAGGCCACATGACTACCAATAAGTTTGCAGATCCCAAAGGAGATACAGGGCATTATCAGAACGCATAAACAGGGGGCTGGACAAACTGGCCCTTTGTCAAATCAGCTCTCAGCAAGATGGCTAACATAAAACTTGGCAACTGCAAACTCTCTCGAAAGTAAAAAAAAACAAGAAAAAGTGATGCAATAAGAATACTTTATAGTGATTAATCTCCACCCGATGACAGACTCTAGGGCTAGCATCATTTATTTATGAAAAGTACATTGGGTATGCCTGTATCAAGTTAGCATACTTTAACTGTAACCTTGTTCCCCTGATCTGCAAATAATAGTGAATGATTTATATGATCATGTTTTGTTGTTTCAAAAGTGTGACAAAGTGTGACTGACACATATCAAAGAAATTTGGATGTCTTTATGAATTCCTTTAACCCATGTCATAAAGACTGTTGTTTAGACACTTATTCATATTAGCTTACTTCATAGGTGATAATTAGCAACAGGGTAGATTACATTTAAAAAGGCAATTGCCTTGTCGGAGATTACGTACTATAAAGGTTTGATTAGATTACTTTTCAGGTCAAAGTCATGTATGTAACACTGAAATACCTAAGTCGATTTATCGAGTTAGTAAGTCGATAAATCGAGATAGCTAAGTCAAGATAGCTAAGTCGATTTATCGAGTTAGTATCTCGATAAATCGAGATAGCTATCTTGATTTATCGACTTACTAAGTCGATAAATCGAGATAAAAAATTTGTTAGGTTGGCCCTTCTACTCTTCCGTACATTGTGATGTTCTGATGATAAATTTTTCATACGGTAACTGAAGGTGCCATACACGGTTTATATATAAGGCTGTGATTCAGTCATGTTTTGGTAGCATGTGTTTGTCCGATGGCTACCGGAGGTGAGTTTAAGGTTTATGGAGGTTGCCTCTAGGTGACCAACATTTGTAGTACTGCCGTCCCATTGTTACTGTGTCTAATCAGTGGCAATACGAGTCATACCTTATCAATACTGAAAATCTCAGAAGATATTAGGCATCCAGGGAGGCGGTTCTGCTGCCGTGTAAAACTTCTTGCCATGGGCTAAACACACAAAACCAGCACAAGTAAGGGTTCGTGTTGTGCAAATTAACATTATGTATATGAATTATGATAAGATGTTACAAAAAATAAACAAGCAACTCCTGAGAATCCACACACCCTAAACAGAGGGAGTGTTAAAAAAATAGCAAGAAAATCATTTGGATTGTTGATCCGGATATTCTTAGGGGGGTCCCTCTTGTGTGTAAGTCAAGTGACCTTGTCTTTCTTTTCTGGGAGTCTGATGATGGATCTTGGATCTAGATTCGGTTTGACCTTGTGCTGACCTTCAGGCGAGATGACCTTTAGCCGAGAATTATTCACCTAGGAGTGGACTAGAGACAGGTTTGACCCAATCTGGATCTGATTCTAGGTTCACATAATGTATTGTAAATATATCCCATTGTCAAATTCTACAGAGATGTATGTAATATGTATTTTAATTTAACCAAGAGTAAAAATCATGCTAGTAGTCACATTTACCATATATATGTACAGTGTAATAATATTAATAACAATAATAATCTCAATGCTCTTGTGTTCCTGTAATGGGGGGGTCAATATTTCTGATCTGAATCATCATTGAGGAGGATCGAGCCATCTGTAGGCCTCGTATTACGGGGCTTATATGACATTGATCCAATATATAGTTTTTGAGTATCTGGACAAACATATAAATGAACAGATTGTTGATGAATGAATGAATGAATGATTTTACCAAATATGGAGAAAAATCTAGTTTTTTGTTTGTAATGTTCTTTGATCTGTAAAGAATGCAAAAAAAAAATGCAGACAGCTTAAATTGGAACAAACAAATAATAAAAGACCCCCCCCCCCCCCCCCCCCCCCCCCCCGCCACCCCCCAACCCGTTATGTCGATAGTTGAATGTATTCAACCTCTCCCAGACGGTGAAGAGGATAACACATTAATAACAGTTTCTATTGTCTGAAAAAGTTTTTGTTTTAAAACAGCGACAAAAAACGAATCCAAATCTCTTGAACATTATACGTATTGACATTTTTTTAATGCCAAAAAAATACTCTTTGCAGTGAAAACACAATAACTGAATTTTTACAATGTTGATGACGTCAATTTTTCACCCTGGGTTGAAATTAGAAGCTTTGAAAATTAAGAACTTTGAACTCCAAACGTAGTTTTAAAATAAACGGATTAAAAATATTAATGATCTTCAGCTATTCCAGGTGTCTACATATAGCAAACTTCCTGTGGTGTATTTTATACAACAGCATATATTACTTGATTTGTTAATTTGCCACTTGCCTCAAATAGGCAGTGAATTCACACAACAACCAGTCAAAATCGCAAATAGAAAACTTATTATTTGTCAGCTGCAAGTTCATTGGTCCATTAGCAATTTAGGGATCTGGTTTCAGGTAGGAACTGTATTATCGCCCATTAAAGAACTCTCTTAAAAAGGTTAGTAATTTGCTTGTGTTTTACATGAACAACATTTATAACACTCATTAATTTATATGAAACAAGTAGCAGTTGAGTCTCAGTTAAGGCTAATATAGTTTTGCAAGATTACATACAATGCTTTTTCACTCCAAGATATCATACCAGGGGTGGATCCAGCCTTTAAGTAAGGTGGGGGTTCACATCAGACATACCATAACTAGAGGGTCGGGGGGCATGCCCCCCTGGAAAAAAATAATTTTTGTTAAAAGCATAGTGCATTTCCTGTAAATTTAACACCACTCTCAAGAAATAATTTTGTACTTTGGGTTGTACCCCTTTACATTATTTTTCAAGGGAGGGGGGGGGGGTCGAACCCCCCCCCCCCCCCCCCCCCCCCGATCCGCTAGTGCATACTATGACCATCACAAAGGTATTTCATTTACTCTGTCTCTATACTTCTTTCAGGACTGGCTGAGGACATATATTTTCAGGTTTATATATATATCTCCTGTAACTATTTCTTTCTGTTCCGGACAGAGCGATGGTTGATGATATAGCACTAAAAGATATGAAAGTGACTTTGTCTAGGCGCCTTAGAATTTGTTATTACAGCAAGTTATAAAGTCAATAAACCAGTACAATAAACCATAATTGGTGACACTTTTTGAAAGAGACAGCAAATCTCTGTCCCAAGTCGTATGCATGGAAAACTACATTAACTTTGCATTAAGTTACATAATACCTCTATGTAATTTGACTAACTGTTGTTAATGACTCATTTGTGTGTTTACGCCATACCCCAAATATCTCATTTTATTTAGTTATTCTTGTGTGTTAAAAATAAGCCATTTCAATTATTCTATGACGTCATGTCTTTGTGTTTTGGTGTCGCCAGAGGACATGCAAATAAAAAAGAACAGATGTTTATTTTTAATTTGATCAATGTAGACAATTGAATTTAAATATAAAATGTGGTTGTTTACTTTTATGTGTCATTAAAGATTTCATCAATGTTTAACTTATCTACCAAGGCGCTGATCAAAGGATTTCAAGTGTGAAAGTTTATGTGAACCAGCCGACCTGTGACTAACAGATAAGGCTGTCTCGTAAATAGCACATAAGTTTACTTGTAATTGGTAGATAAGGCTATTTTGTAACTACCATATATGGTTGCCTATTAATTTCCAGATAGGCCTACCCTGTCAGAAAAGGCTACCTTATGATTACTAGAAAAGGCTAACTGACAATTGTAAGATATGGTTATCCTTCAGATAAGACTGTTGTTTTTTTTCATAATTATCACATAAGGTAATTAACTGATGATCAAACAAAAGGAAAACCTCTAGAATAGCATGCACAAAAATATATATCCAAAATCAACATGACAATATCATATTATTGCATATATGTTAATCTTCAGGAGTAGTATACTTTTTCATGTGCATCTAATGGAGGAAGTTTTCATTTTATTATCCACCATTTTGTATGATCAATAAATAAAACACATCCCCCCCCCCCCCCCCCCCCCCCCCAGGCCCCACCAAATCACAGAAAGAGTAACTGGGATTAAAATATTTTTATTAACATTTACGTTTCACTTTAAATGATAGAAGACTGCTTTATATGATATTTTTATCAACATTAAAATTACTTGATTTATAACATTAACCAGGGGGCACCCGTAACATTAATCTCAGTATACTCCGGAAACCAGTTCCAGCTCAGAAGTTAAAGGGATATTAGATCATATTCACAGTCAAACTACTAGGTTCAATATGCGAGCCACCAAGACACCGGCGGACAACCAACTGCAGGTGATATGTGCAAGTTAAAAATAATTAATTAACTTTAGGTAGCTACTAATTCCTAAGTCTGTGTAAAGAACCATGTTTAGTGAAGGCGGATGCGGCCGGGGAGCATTGTGTAATGAAATGTGAAAATATTCACTGGTTAATCACTAGCCTTACTACCCACCATACGTCGTGAGAATTTATCCAAAATAAAAGAAAAAAAATACAAAAGAGCCTGTTATGTGTGTATGGTAGAAAGAAGTAGACTTGAATTACCCACTGCAAATGCTGGTGGTACTGTGGCTGTACCAATGCCTATGGTTAATAGGGGTGGGGGTGGGGGGTGTGGGGGGGGGGGGGGGCGAGGAGATCCACCAAATATTTTAGGAGTAGTTCTAAATCGTGATGGAAAATGATTTATACACAATTTGTGTGAAGGATGGCATCCTGAAGGGAAGTTTTGCATGTAACCAATTTGATATTTGTCCACAAGCCTTGCTTCAGGAAAATGATGTAAATCAGACAAGAACAGTTACACTCTGTTGCAGCTGCTAGTGAAGAATCAGCTTCTGGAGGACAATTAGAATAGTACATCACATATATCATAATGTTACTGATATGCACCTATTTCAATGTTTTTATGGATTAAATTGTCATTTGTTGTAAATAAAATGTTCTGATATATGTATATTCTTTATCTCAATTCAGCCATTACGCGTAATAACTGGACCTTATTTTCAGTCATTTCGCGAAATGGCTGAAAGTTTTAGCCATTACGTGTAATGACTGGTCATTTTAGTCATTACGCAAATTGACTGAAACTTTTAGTCATTACGCATAATGACTGGTTTCACAGATTGACTGTAACATATATACAGGGCCATCAGTGAATTAAAAATCCTAACTAGTTTTTGTACCAAAACAACTACTTCCTGCTAAAGGGCAGACTGGACGTATATAAAATGACAAATGCCTGATATAATTTACTTTGTGTTAACTGTATTTCGACTGTATTACTTATTAAGCAGTCTCATCACATAGACTCTGGTGAGACCGCTTAATAAGTGAGGGGTAGCAGCGATTACAATAGCTTCAAGTTTTAAGTCAAGATGTCTCCTCCATTTTAGGTTTAATTTTACCGCAACAAAAAGGATCAGAAGCCATTTCAGGCTTACTTAGTTATAGAATTATCCATAAAAGTGCCATAATATAGCTATAGAACCTGGAACCAGTTTATATTTGCTGCTATTTAGGTAAAATACAGTGTGTGATGGATAATGAAGGTTACTTAATGTGCAACTAGGTTACATTTTAGTCTTTTACATGATTCATAAATAGGTATTTAGTCTGAAATCTGACAATTTTTCAACTAAGTTGAAGATTTTCCTAAGACACTAAATTTTGTTCTAAGTTTGACCTAAAACGGGCAGATTAATCTTTACATCTTCAATATGCAACAGTTTTACAAACACCTTACACGGAATTGCTTGACAGATAAAACATTCATCATCAACAAAAGTTGTACTGTTTAAATTCAGTAGGTGATGCCCCTACACCAGAACTTTTTACTTTGAAGCTATTTTATATGGTTTGGTGTTGCTTTCTGCATTTCATTATTTCATTGATAAATTTAATTTAGTGTTTATATATGTTTTCCTCCATAGACAAAGGTCCTCAGTGGCCTAGTGGTTAGCAAGTTTGGCATCTAATCATAGGCTGTCACCTCTGTGGGTTCGAGTCCCACAAGTGGCAATTCTGAGGACCTGTCCCAATATGACCCTGGCTGTTGAATAGGACGTAAAACCCCAACTTTGACCTTTGTCCTCCATAGAGAGAGCTACTGTTCCCCGTCTATCTTGTTGTGAGCCCCAATTTATGGCCCACACTTCAGTGGAGACATTGACCAACAATCTGGATGAACATGTAGCCAGCACTGCATTATTTCACACCCCAAGCTACATTTTATCACTTTTATGTAACTTGTAAAAATGTTACTATAGAGCTTGTGGTTATTATTCAAGCACACTACAGAGATTCAATACATTAGTGAAATACTCAATGACAAAACACTTACAATATTAGGATACCTAATTTGATAGACTTTCCTTCATTAAACACATAAAAACGTATCACCGTCTATAAACAATAATGTCGGGAATCAGCAGATGACTACCTGCCCATATTTGTAGTATTCTAGTTCACTATTTAAATGTCAATTTATTTTTTCATTTATTTGGGGTTTTACGTCGCTTTCAACACTGTACAGGTCATATCATGATGGGTAGTTGGAAGGGCAGAGGAAACCAGTACACACAGTTCATCAGGGTTCTGTTCTGTACTGCCGACCAATGGCAAGGAACTACCAGCTTTCCCACTTGAGAGCATGCCGGGAACCAAGCCTCGGCCTCAGAAGTGGGAGGTGAGAGTATTACCACTCTACCACCGTGGCCCCCATTTAAATGTCAAAAATAATTTTATTTTTAATTTGTGTCATTTCCTGCTTGCCGAGATTCCACTAAAAATGGTTACCTGAAGATTAGCAAAAATCACTTGAAGCATACAACCTTATGATACACGTATACTTAAATTCATTTGGATTCAACTTTTAACCAATCCCTTTTGACAATATGACCCCTTAATAACATGTAAGAAGGTAAACCTGGATTGTCACATCGCTTGGTTTACGTCAAAAGCTGCTTTCTTTAGGCTGCATGACGCCTAATGATGCTAGTTGATGGTTCATTTTCACAAAACAGACTCCATTACTTTAAAAAGACATGCCGATACATCTCACATCTCATTTAAAAACGCATATATTGAACATATGTGCGGGAATTGGAAGTGTGGATTTAGTAATTCAAGCTTGCAATAACCTTAACACCCTCTAAATATATGTCAATATAACTGCCTTGTTAGAGAAAAGACATCGTGCTTTATCTCACAAATGTAGCACATTCGCAGCTCACAAGAATTGTCAGCGAGTCGAATTGGAGAAACATTTTCCCAGAGTTGTACACAGCCAGGCTGATTATCGGGTTGTGTGTGATGCCACAGCCAGCCTTGATGGGATCACCCCTGTTCCTCCAGATCCAGTTGTTATTGCCAATGTCACGGCCAGCTGTCCAGAATCCAATTGCAATTTTGTCAGACCATGGTTGTGTGATCATATTAGAGACGGCAATTAGTTCTGCCAAATCCTCAAAGGACACCAGATGACCACCCAGAATAAAGCAAGATAAGTCAGCATCTATCCACTTCTTCTCACTGAAGAAAATTTGATATTGAGACATCTTCTTTGTAGCATCATTAGACAGTGTTTTCTTTATTTCTTCAATGTCTTCAGACATTTTGGACACAGAATGCAATATTTCAGAATATTGGGCCTCGCAGGCACCACCTTGGACTGTATTGCTATATTTCACTGTAGTTTGTGATCTTACTAATCTGGTTAACATAATTATCATCAGTGACAGATAAACAGATAAATCCATGATTTATGTGTGATTCTTTGTGTACTGAGGAATATTAATAATATATTTTGCTGAAGAATATTGTTTTCCAAGCAAGAAGAAACTGTTTTCCAAGCAAGAATATTATTTTTTACTGATGCCTTTACTGTTTATCAATGAGATTTCCACACGCTTAGGTTTTCTTGATATTGGAAATATTCTAACTAAATTTATGTTCATTTTCTATGCACATTGCTAGAAGAAGGACTAGTCAATATCAACCTTCCATTGGGCCCAAACATAATTAACATTAGTATATTTGTTTATTCTATGTAATCACCTTTACCATAATTTACAGGTCATACGACAGTGGCAAATAGCATCTGAAACCATAGAGCAATCCAGCATGTACTGCTTGGTGAAGTGTCATGGTACTGTATCACACTGTGGTCCAACTTAAATAAAAAAACTGAGGGATAATATTCTTACAAAGAAACAAAATTTATAGTATTTTAACACCTGCATGGTGATTTCCAAATTTTCTAGTGATTATTTCTTTCCCCCCCCCCCCCCCCCAAAAAAAAAACCCCCCAAAAAACAAGGAACTGTCGACAAAAAATCGTCTTACAAAATTGTACAGTTATACTCAGTGGGCACTAAAATGACCTTTGCTTAAAGCCCAAATTTGACTATATGGAAACCAGCAGTGTTGGTATCTTAGTAACAAAACCCAAGTAGTTATAAACCATTTCTTCTGGATTTCACTCTGGCAGATTGACCTCAAAATTGACCTATATGTGTTTAGACCTCAAGAGTGGTAGGGTGTGATTTCCAGTTACGAAAGGCTCTTTGACAGTAGCTTAGCAATACGTTAGACTTTGTTCCTACTGTGGAACAATTTGTCAAACGAGACACAGCTCAAGCAAGGTTATTATCAGAAAA
The DNA here is from genome assembly GCA_964017235.1 of Sabellastarte sp. h YS-2021. Lineage (NCBI taxonomy): Eukaryota > Metazoa > Annelida > Polychaeta > Sabellida > Sabellidae > Sabellastarte > Sabellastarte sp. h YS-2021. The sequence goes on from OZ024937.1 coordinate 13,724,342, forward strand.
GTCTACTACTTCAGCAAGTACTTCAAACAAGTTTAAGTATTTTCTGTCCGATAGGATTAAAGACTTTTAAAGTGGACAAATCCGGAGCCTATATTTACAAAGATTCTTGAACCTAACATCATGTTAAATATAATAGATACACTCATATTTACAAGTTTACTGTCAGCACATGTCAAAATATAAAAAAGCTCTTAAAATCATCTTTAAAATCATAGAAAAACTCATTTTCTTAGTTCATACTTAAACTCAAACAAAGCTATTGGTTGTCTCCTTTCATTTGTTTTAATTCTCCATGTATGTGTATTTACAAACAATGCACCCCCCCCCCCCCCCCCCCCCCCCCCCGCAAAAAAACAAGCGACTTTTATGACAGAAATATAAAAGTACAAGACTGTGATGTCGCAAACACTCTAGTTAAAGCATAAACACAGAAATTGAGTTCAAGTTCACGTGAGACTACTTTTGAAAATACTAATGTCAAGTTTTCAACATAATCTCAAGTGGGACACAAAAACGGAGATTATGTGTCTGAGTTAAAGTATCTTTGCATATCTTTGGGTCCTAATATTTATAAGGAATAAAAGTCGTGGTAGATGATACAATCTATGGGTATATTTCTGTCTCCTTCTTGTGGCCATTTTTCGGGCTGACACATTGGTGCCAGCCAGGTCATTCCTGAGGGGACCTTCATATTTGCTTTAGCTGTCACCACCATGCTGTTTGTAACCTTTCTTCTGATTGGCTGTGGCAGCTCCCTGTGTTAAAATCTACTGACCCTTCTTCCATTTGCATTCTAGATCTGGAAGGGGCAACACTGAAAATTAAAATTTTTGTTTTTTTTTCCACTAGTCACGTGTTTAGTTATTTTACAAAAGTTTTTTTACATATACACTTCAAGTTTTAATTTCACTGACTGATGGAAAAGACAAACAAGTACAACTTGCGATCAGCAAGTAATGATACACAGATGCATACACAACTGGGTGGCGACATGGACTTTGTCACACAACTGCTGGGGGCAGGTCCCAGTACTTCCAGCCAGCAGGGGTGTGATAGCCAGTCATCAGACAGTGCGTTTAATTGCAATGATATATTTATTTGGGGTTTTACGTTGCTTTCAACACTGTACAGGTCATATCACGACGGGTAGTTGGAAGGGCAGAGGAAACCAGTACATACAGTTCGTTAGGGTGCTGTACTATAAACTGCCAACCAACGGCAAGCAACTACCAGCTTTCCCACATGAGGCCGTGACGGGGATCGAACCCCGGCCTCAGAGGTGGGAGGCGAGAGTGTTACCACTCTGCCACCGTGGCCCCTGCAGTGATATAATCAATGGATCTGATTCGGATGATGCGGGCAGCTGGAACCGGTCTTTTAATAAATTTACACCAGAACAGTCGGGCACTTCTGATTCCCATGCTTTGGACAGACAAACAATCATAAATCAGCAAATTTTGGCACAATTAACTGACATTGGTCAGTGTTTGCAAAAATTAGAAAAGACTGATTGTAAGAAATCAACTGATGTCACAAAGCATAAGAACAAAAGTACCCATACTCGTTAAGCCAAAGCAAATATGTCCACACAAAGTACTGCAAGTACTGGTCAGTCAACCGTTAACTCTGCAGTCCCTGATACTGTCACTTTCCCATTTAATTCTATTGGTGTCCCTTTCCTAGCAGATATTCGACAGAATGCAAACATACAAGAAAAAGTTGATCAAAGAATCAAGGAACTTCAGCAACTTTCCTATTCAGGTACTGATTCAAAAATGAAGTCCCTCAGAGGTGGTGCAGTTGATATATTCGTAAAAAATCGAGTAAAATGGCCTCATGAACATGTTTTGGCTGGAAATATTAAAGGTGTTTCCTATGACCAGTTGACTATGGGCCAGTGGATGACTGGCTTTTGCCGCACTATGAGGGAGGAAAAAAATTAAAAAAATAAAGAAGCAATGTTAGACTATTTGATAGCACTTTTGGATGACTCCAATGACTTTTCCTGGTCTGCGGCAAAGGCCAGCCATGCAGTACTCCTCTGTAGAATGGAGCAAGGCAAAATTTCTGACTATACACAAACAGATTTGGTAGATAGGGTTAGAAGAGCTCATGCACAAAGGCATATCACCCACACTGCTTCCAATCCTACTCAAAATTTAAAAAAATCAAAAACAACTAAATCTATGCCCTGCAAGTTCTACAACCAAGGTTCTTCACTTCTCCACAACCCATGAAACGAAAGGGGTATTTTACAAGCACATATGTTCATTTTGTTTTTCAAAAGGGGGGAAAACTTTGCACATGCTGAAACTGAATGTAGAAGTAAAAATAAGCATGCAAAAAACGAGTAAATCTGGGCGTGGGTCGCCATTCCAGTAGACAGTTTATTTCTAGGCATATTTGGTCAAGTAAAATTGGCAGGAAAACCACATTTGAAGAATTTTTAGTAGATAAACCTACACTTTCTCAATGATTTAACAAAGGAAATGCTTTTGCAAATATTCGGAATGGCAGATCTTACGCTGAGGTAGCTGTTCAGACAAAACGACTTCCGGTTTTGGCTGCCTGCGTTCACCAGACCCCTGATAGGAATGCAAATGCTAAGAAAGAATACAAAAAGTACCTGCCTCAAAATATATCTCTTCTACACAGGTAGGATCCATCACTTTACGTGTTGTTAGCCCTGGCTGTGCAGAAAAGAAGACAATACATGCTTATCAGAAATATCTGCCCACAAAGCAGTCTAAGATTCAATCTCTCACCTTGATAAATAGGTTTCAGGCATTGCCTGTAGAAGAAACAAATCAAGAAAATGTCAATGTCCATATGTTGGATAATCGATCAACTAAAAATGATTCTAAGCAATCTCAATCAAAGGCTTGTGTGATTAATACCTCTGTGTATCGCAGTAGTTGTCATAAAAATGTTCTCTTCACTCCAACTCCTGGGGTTGTTAGTCAAACATCAAGTCCAGAACTTATGTAAAACCTACAAAAGTTGATCAAATTCCATCAAATATGAACAACATTACACATGACACTTCTACAGAGCCTATACAGCATCATCAGCTGGATTTTTTGGGCCGTCATGCGGGTGACGGCAAGGTCAGCCCTGAAGGGCCAAGAGTTTGAATTTTTGTAAAAAATTAGTTGTCACCAAGTTCTCTAGTCGTGGCTGTTTCTGATTGGTCAGCCAATGGTCATTGCAAATCACAGACCCATGCTTCTTCCATTTGAATGTTGGAAGCACACGAGGTCACATCTGAAAACAAGAAATCAAAGAAAACTTTTATTTTACATTTTAACTGATTTTAAATTTGATTTTAATTCAGGTGTTGTTTTTTGTTGTGGTCCAATGGCAGAGCGTAAACAGTGTTCGTTACGGTTAGGCAATGCTGCGGTTACACATGTACCAATTCACATTCAATCGGCCGGGGATACTGCATTTTTAAGTATGCTTCAAAATCAACAAACCGGTACTGATGATAGTTCGGACAGTACTTCAGAAGGGGAACAAAATGAAGAAGTTGAGGTAGGCCAGCCAGGTACTGAACAAACAGTAAGTAGTGAAAATACCGGCAATATATCTGATAGTTCAAATGCTGCTGGGAGTTCAGTACTTGGGGGCAGTACCCAACAGGTGATAAACTTGCAAATTTTACATCAATTGGGGAATATTGGCAAGCGATTAGATGCCATTGAAAGTAGAGGGAAAAATAAAACTACTGATCCGTCAAAAATTAAAGGTAAAAGTGCCAAATCTTCTGCCATTGACACCCCGGTCACACTGCCTGCTCAACAATCACTGGTCTTGCCTTTACCCAACCTCCAGTCACTACGAAGTGATGCACTGATTCAAGCACAAGTTGAGCAAAGATTACGGGATCTTGTGGATGAAAATAAGTCAGGTACAAAAATTAAATCGTTAAGGGGAGGTTCCGTTGATGTGGTTGTACCAAACAGAGTAAAATGGCCACAGGAATACGTTTTGTGCGGTAGTAAAAAAGAAAGGGTTCAGTATGACAATTTGTCCATAACCCAGTGGATGACTGGCTTCTGCCGCATCATGAAAGAGGAAAATAACGTGGAAAATAAAGAATACATGCTTGATTATTTGATTCAATTATTAGAAGATGCCAATGATTTTTCATGGGATGCGGCAAAAGCCAGTCATGCTGTCCTACTGTGTAGGATGGAACAAGGAGATGTAAAAAATTACACCCAAGTCGATAAGATTGACAGAATTAGGCGAGCAAATGCACAAAGGCATGTGGCAAATTTCAATCAAAATGTCAATCAAAATGCAAAAAATTTTCAAAAACATGTGAAAGTCACACCTTGTCTGTATTTTAACAAAGGTACTTGCACTCACATGAAGAGTCATGAAACCAAAGGTATTACTTACAAGCATGTTTGTGTTGCTTGTTATACGGCTAGTGGTAGAACCTTTTCACACCCTGAGATGGAATGTAGAAACAAAAACAAAAGAAATATTCCAAAAAACGAGTAGCAGGGGGTATGGAAAAAATCAACCATGCCCTACGTACCACAGAAAGGTATTTTTATGTCAATAACAAGAAATCTATTGATGAATATACAGCTTCAAAATCAGTAGTAGCTACCTGGTACAAAGAATTTAAGATGTTTGATAAAATCAAACCGGGTAAGACTTATGCACAAGCGGTTCTTAGTCCTTCGGGGCATAATGACACAGAAAGTAGCAGTCAAAATGTCAATAAAGTCACTGACAATTCCATAATTTCTTCCCGTACGGGTCAACAAAATCGTTGGGGAAAAAGTATAAAGAATAAGGTCCCCCCCCACATGGTGGCACAAAATACCGGAATAATGCTAAGGTCAGACAGGGCAGTGTGGCCGGGGGTTGGACCATCGACCAAAGACAGCAAGACCCATTGGTGCTTTCCAACAAATTTCAAATGCTTCAAAACTTGGATGAACAGGAGCACGACCAAGCGACACCAAATGTGTCTGTTGGTTATGTTAGTTCACCAATTGGTCGAAAAAATACTAAAAATACGAAATGTGTGAGAAATAGCCCGTGTGATAATAGGGCAACAGTCGGTGATATACAGGAGCTTACATTAGCTCAGCAGGAAAAATTACCATTGGTGGGCAATAAAAACAAAACTGGGACATTAGTTGTGGGAGCTAAAAATATCATCAGGCCGAATGCTCAGGCATGGTCGGTAGCACACAATAATACTCATACATCAAATTGGGATTCAAGGTTAACCGGAAACTACAGCCCCAATAGTATGGCACAAGGAGATCTAAGTTGTGAATTTTCTTGCCCTACCCATGCCATTTCATATTCCATATGCCAACATAATCACGAATGCATAAAGCAAACAGGGGGTGTATTCGGATTCGTTCCTCAAGATAACCTACAATTGTATGATGGGGGACTGGTACAGTGGGACACAATCCCAGACATTATCGCATCCCACTACATTGTTAAAAGTAGTGGACTTCCAAATTTTTTGAAGTCTAGAATTCCCGTTAGCACGAATCTTAATATAACCAAATGGAGGTCCTACTTAAAGCACTATTGGGATCAACAACTTCCCGACTTATTACAGTATGGGTTCCCTTTAGACTTTGACAGAAACTGTCAGTTACAAAGAGTAGATTCCAACCATAAGTCAGCAGACATACATTTGAATCATGTTAAAGCTTATGTACAAGAGGAACTATCCCATAAGGCTATCATTGGCCCATTTGAGGAGCTACCAGAGTCATTTCACATATCTCCACTGATGACTAGGGATAAACAAGATTCGGATAAGAAAAGGACAATTATGGACCTTAGTTGGCCGAAAGGTCATTCGGTTAATAATGGAGTTAGCAAAGAAAAATATTTAGGTACACAATATACCCTTCATTTTCCTTCTGTAGATAATATCACAGCAGCTTTGCGTCGTATTGGACCTGGTGCCAAGCTTTTTAAGATAGACATAAGCAGAGCGTTTCGTCATCTTAGAGCCGATCCAGCAGACATTGACTTACTGGGTCTACAGGTTCAGGGGCGTCACTTTATTGACGTTTCGACGCCGTTCGGATATCGGAATGGTTCGTTGTTTTTTCAGCGTTGTTCGGACGCCATTAGGTATATCATGGCTGACCATGGCTTCCCTGACCTTTTAAATTATATTGACGATCTCATTTATGTCGGTTTACCGTCAAAAATTGACGCTGCCTTTGACTTTCTTATGTCCTTGTTGGCAGATCTTGGTCTGGAAGTCAGTTCCAAGAAATTAGTGGCACCAGCTACATCTGTGATTTGCTTGGGCATATTAATAGACTCAAAAAGTAGAACTATATCAATCCCTTCGGAGAAATTAGGTCAAATTGTTGAGTTATGCCATCTTTGGTCCCAAAAGACCTATTGCAGCAAAAGGGATCTGCAATCTCTATTAGGTCACTAATAGAATGTTGCAAGTATTGAGAGATAATGCAGATAAAGCAAAAATCTTGCTCACCGAACAATTTGCCAGAGATTTGAACTGGTTTAATCTCTTTCTCAGCCAATATAATGGTGTTACATTCTATGACAACCTTATATGTCAGGCAGAAATGCACCTAGATGCATCCCTTACTGGTTTAGGGGCAGTTTTCAATGACATGATTTATAACCTTCCTATCGAAAAAGGCTATATGGGTTACAATATAGTGCAATTAGAAATTCTAAATATTTTAGTGGCATGTAAAGTTTGGGCCACTCACTGGGCCAATAAACGAATCAGAATATAGTGCGATAATTTGGCAGTAGTGGAAGTGTTAAACAGTGGAAAGTCACGTGATGACACTCTGGCTACATGTGCTAGAAATATATGGATGTTATCAGCCATGTATAATTTCGATATATTGGTGTATCATATATCAGGCAAAAATAACATCGTTGCGGATTTGCTATCCAGATGGACTAATTCTTATCAAGACAATGAAAAATTGTATCAGTTACTTCCAAATGCCACCTGGATCAATACCAACATAAAATTGACCTTTTTAAATTATATTATATAATTTCAGGTCTACCTTTACAGGCAGCCCAGCTGGCCACCTCTGCAGCTTCCAGATTATTAGATGCTTTTAGACCTTCTACAAAACGCCAGTATGCCAGGTCTTGGTTTGATTATCAGGCTTTTATTGTGGCAGCTGGGCTGTCACTACATCAGGTAGATATACACATACTACTAGCCTTTATGGAATTTTTAGTTCAGAACGGCCTATCACAAACTACTATTGCCAACTATATGGCAGCAGTAAGAGCCTACCATATTGTGTACCAATTGCCAACTGCACCTTTTACAGATCAAAGCATACAGTTCTTTCAAAAATCATTGAGAATTAATGCTTCCTTAAAGCCTATCAAAAGAAATCCTTTGACTGTGGATTTGCTTTTTTAATCGTACAAGAATGTCAAAAATTGCCTTTTCCTCTTATTTTTGTACCGCTATATCTTCTGACTTTCTTTTCTTTCCTACGAATTTCCAATATTCTACCTCATTCTACGACTTCCTTTGATAAAACTAGACAATTAGCTCGTGCAGATATCATATTGCAAGACCAAGGAGCAGTGGTACTGGTGAAATGGTCAAAAACCATACAGAATAGGAGAGATGTGGCCACAGTGTCTATCCCATCTCTTGGCAAGTCCCCTCTGTGCCCCATTAATGCACTCAGATCCATGCTAACATTGATTCCTGGTTCAGATAATGACCCATTATTTCGGCTTCCTAAAGCCAGAGGTCTGATTCCATTGACGGATTCGGTTGCCAGAAAACACCTGAAGGATGTGTGTCGATTATTACAGGTATCAAACCCAATCACATTTCACGATTTTAGAAGGGGTGGGGCTGCCTGGGCCTTCCAAAATGGGGTTCCATTGGAACAAATAATGAAGCATGGAACATGGCGCTCGGATGCTGTATGGTCATATCTGTCATCTGCCCCTTCTCTACATTCACCTGTTTCTCTTGCTTTTCGATCTGCACTACATTCCTAATTTCTACTTGGTGCTTGGGTGCAACATTCCCCTTATTTTAAAGTTACAATCCTAAACACAAATTTCGTGTATGTAGTTTACAATATGGCATTTGACCTTTGACCTTGGCTGGTATATGACCTTTAACTTCTAACAAGGTCAAGCTGGGTATTGTTCTAGTCACCTTCTGGTTATCCAGACATCAAACACACTCGCTATTCGGTGCCTGAATCAATTCCAACATATATATATTGTACTCAGTCGGTTTGACCTCATATAACACATATCCAAGGTCAAATGATCCTTGGGTAATTTAGTCAGGTATTCAAAATTTCCTTTATTAAATCTTTTCTTGGCAAATTCATCCAAGTTAAATTATTATACCACCCCAGTTGCATTAGATTTAGCAAAATTCATCATTGGTTACTCTGGGGCTTGGTAAGCTACCAAAAAATTATTTGACCTTATGTACATCAAGGTCATGATAGGTACCAACCGTAGAGTTGATTCAGGCTACCTTCAGCATGTTAGTAGGAGTAACTATCACAGTATTGAAATGTATATATGAAAACTGTTGTATAATGTGCCAATGCGAAAATGATAGATAATATATTATATATATCCAACTTGCTTGTTATTATTTCTCTATTATTATGGCCCTTGGGGGCTGAGATATGGCTGCGAATCAAGTAAAAAACGTCCCTGATGACGTTTGGGAAAATAGGTTTCATTCTAAAGATTATAATGCATGTATTCACCAGAATGGTGATAACTTTGGTTATATCCCATTGAATGACTTACATATATATCAGGAGCTTGAAATTCAATGGAAGTCACCTCCTGACATATGACAAGCAAATAAGCTAATTTGTGAAAGCAACGTGCCAAATCGTTTAATCCTGACAAGTGGCGTTCTTATTTATCTCATTATTGGGATCAACAACTTCCTGATCTCATACAGTATGGTTTCCCTCTTGACTTTAATAGGGATTCTAAGCTTATCTCTGCAGACTTTCAGTATATTGCTGAAGAACTTAAATATGGTGCCCTGTATGGCCCATTTGAATATACTCCTATCCCTGTTCATGTTTCGCCACTTATGACCAGGGCAAAACAAAATTCTGATAAGAGGCATACTATTGTCGACCTAAGTTGGCCAAAAATGCTTCAGTTAATGGTGCAGTTCAAAAAAATGTCTATCTGGGATCTCATTTCATACTTAAATATCCATCTCTCGATGACATAACTAGAGAATTGAGAAAATTAGGCCCAGGGGCTCTTATATATAAGATCGACATTAGTAGGGCCTTCAGACATATCCGGATTGATCCGGGTGACATTGATCTGCTGGGAATTTGTCATAAAAGCTTATTCCTGGACGGATCTTTGCTGTTCGGATTCAGGCACGGATCCGGAATTTTCGCGAGATGTTTGGATGCCATCAGATATATCATGAAAAATTTCGGTCATAACGCCCTCTTGAATTACATTGATGACCTCATATATATAGGCCTCCCATCCGAAATTTATCACTCTTACCATATGCTATTGTCTCTGCTTGATGAGCTAGGTTTGGAGGTAAGTCAATCAAAGCTTGTATCTCCTTGTGTTCTTACACCAATTTAATGGAGTTACTTTCTATGATAATAAGTTAATACATCGTGAAGTTAACTTAGATGCCTCTTTACATGGTTTAGGGGCTTGCCTTGCAACATGGTTTACGCATTGCCTCTACCTACTGGGTTTATGAATCTTCACATCACTCAACTTGAGATGTTGAATGTCGTTGTAGCCCTCAAGGTTTGGGCCAATATATGGTCAAATAAGCGAATAAAAATCAATTGTGATCAGTCAGTCTTGTAGCCGTGCTGATAGGATAAAAGTTGTAAATGAGAAATGAAGAACAAGAGTTGGGCAAACTACGTTTATTAGTTTCTATCACATTAATGATACATACGAGATTTAAAACGAGATTTAAAAATGAGATCTATAATTTCTCGTGAATAGAACATACCTAACCCATATACATAAACGCCCCTTCAATGGGGACTATATAGACACTAAAAATTATAAAATACAATTGAGATACCATTATGGGAGGGTGGGATGGGAGTTTTTTATAATGTTAACTCTTCAAGCTCTGGAAACACAATGACAATACGCATAGTTCCCAATGTTAGGGGGAAAGATGAAGGGGTGTGAATGGTCGAGGCTGTAAGCATGGCAATGATTGGCTACAGGGTAGGGAGGACGAGTTCATTTCACGGACCAGTACAAACTGACTGACACGCAATCCCTGAGGGGTGATTGCAATAACAGTCAGTCTTGTAGCCGTGCTGATAGGATAAAAGTTGTAAATGAGAAATGAAGAACGAGAGTTGGGTAAACTACGTTTATTAGTTTCTATTACATTAATGATACATTTATAGTAGTGAATTAGCCAAGTTTTGAAAAGCAAGGGGAACCTGTAGTGACTGAGACGGGTTGTCTGAAGTATATGACCAGACAGCGTCGCTATTCCAGACCCCGTGCATTTTGATGGCAGTGAGGGAGATGTTAGAATCGTATGCCAGTGTAGCACCTGAGCGTCTAAAACTATGGAACCCAAAACCCATGAGAGGGAGGCCGAGACTTCGCACGAGAGTGGCTAGCCGTCTCCTTAAATGCGATTGTGATAGTAAAGAATAATCATCTAATAGCAACAGCGGATCAGAGGGTTTCAACGCACGTTTTCTCAGCAAAGCTTGTAGGGTTTGAGTAGGGCATAAAATTGGATCCCTGACTTGTGGAAGCTTAACTGTATGGGTTCTTTCTGGGGCCTGCAAATTTTTAGCCCATTTAAGGGTGATGTGTGTGCCTGGATAAAGGAAAGCAACATCTCGTCTTAATAAGTGCTTTGCTGGATCAAACGCCTTGGCGAAAGGGGGGGGCAATGTTAGAAATACACAGCAAACCATAAAAATCCAGTAAGAAAGCAGCTCGATAGGTGAGGGAGGATTCATAGATCTCGCATAAGCGTGAGATTTCCCGAATTTGGTATAGGGTGAAGAGACCTTTGGGAGAGGGTTGGGTATGTACTGTGTAATTGATTCCTTTTAACATCCTTTTTACCAAAGGTGATTCAAAAACATGCATAGACCAACCATATTTCCCAAACATGTACTTCAGTGCTGACACATAATTCATAACCACCCTATATGTCATTGCATTAGATGCCAAGAACTCCAAGAAAACTAACAACGTTGAAACAGAATCCATTTGTGTAATTCTACGTGACAGGGTAAAAGCTAAAAATAACCTAAATTGTCTCTCGTATTGAGATGAAGTGTGTTTTCTAATGCCCTGTCCTCTTCTCACTAGCGCCTCCGATAACAAAGAATGGGATTGTCTGGGTAACCCTACAAAGACATAGACAACAAGCTATTGGTTATGGTCTCCCATGTAACTGGACCCACTTTTTCAAGTTTATTGCGGGATAAAGCATCTGCTAATACATTGTCTTTACCTTTGATATGAGAAACTCGCAGGTCAATATTGTATTTACAACTCAACAACCATAGTTCATATAAACACAAGTTAAGAAAACTATCACGTGTCTTCCCAGAATTACAAACCGACACCGCACTCTCATTATCACACTTGATCCAAATTATGCTATTCGCCCACTCTCGAGCCCATACTTTTAAAGCTATGATGATGTTATACATCTCCAGGTGGGTGATAGATGCTTGAAACGAGATGTCAAACGGGATCTCAGCTGTATATGCTCGTGAGCCCCAGATTCCCCCAATTCTCGTAAGAGTCGTATCTACATATACTGTTTGAGAAACAGGCCCCCGTCTGAAAGTCACCACTCCATTGAAGCACCGTAGAAATTTAGCAAACCACAATAGATCACATTGGAATTCAGGAAAATGCGTGAACCTCGAACGCATCTGGAGATGTACAATAGCTTGCCCAAGAGTGATTGTAGTTCATGTTTTGACATGTGATCCCGTAATAACATCTCGTAGCAAAGTGACGAGATCTCTTCTAGTTTATGATAGATGGTACACTAAAAGTTCTATTAATGACGTTAACTGAGATGCCTAAGATTGACAGGTCCGTAGAAGGTGGGAATAATTTTGAAATGTTAATTGGGAGCCCAATCTTCTTTACCACGGAGATCAAGGTCTCGTAAGCTACCTGAGCTGTATCTTTGTGACAGACTGCATAGATATCATCTATATAGTTCAAGACTTTGAATCCTTGTTTAGCCAAGATATAGCGGATAAGGTTGGAAATCCTTTCAAAAATTGCAGTGCCATGAACAGCTCCAAAAGCCAAATTTTTATCAATGTAATAATTATCTTCCCATTTAATGCCTAAGTGTATGGCATCTCCCGGGTCGACTCTCACGTTCCTGAATGCACGTGAGATGTCGAGTTTGAATAGTCTGGCATCAGCACCCCACCTCTCAAGATCCGGTAGCAATTGGTCTAAGGAAGGTAGTTTTAGAGTAAAAGGGTCTCCGTCAAAACAATTTTTATCTGTTGCTTTATTGAGGGAGAAATCCCCATAGGTAAGGTCAAGGATGATACGACGACCTGAACCCTTAGGTCGTGTCATCAGTGGGGCCCAAGTAAAGGCAAGATGGGGTATTTGGTCAAAAGGACCGAATAAAGCATCGTGTGATAACTCTTCCTGTATAAATTGTGTTACTTCCCTGGGATATGCCTTAGCTGAGGAATGATTGTCTTCAGCATTAGATTTTATGAGACGATCGAGGTTAATACTCAAGGGAAAGCCAAACTTAATGTAATCTAAGATGACCTTATCATGATAGTCCTGTATTTGTAGTTCTATATATTCCCAGTCAAAACCAGAAGGTAGAGGCACCCTTACAGATTTATAATTCGGAAGACCAGAAGCCAAAATGAGATCTACCAGGTCAAGATATGTGGCAGGATCCTTCATATCTAAAGGTGGTTTACAAGGTAAGTCTGACAAACAAGATTTCTCAATAACAAAACCCAAATTCTTGTCAAATAAATTCTCAGTTTTATTGTCATTACACTCGGGAGACCTGCTCTCCTGGTGGCCCGATATAGTCACCACTTGTGATCTATCTGTATTACTGGGCACACCCCAAAGTACGTGACTGAAATTAAACTTTAGTAACGGTACACCAACAAACTGTAACACTTTTCTATCATGTGTGTTATTATATGGACCATAAAAATGTGTTTTCTGTATACAAGAGTAGACATTACAAACTGAGGCAGAACACACCTCACAAGCATTGATGTTGGGGTGGACCCCACAAAAACACCCATCACCAAATTTACAGTTATTGTTAATGTCATGAGAAGTACGGCCGTCGAAACCCTATTCGCTGGTGAATACTTTATTCTTGTTAAGGCAGTCAGGTTCCCTATGTGCGTTATTCCATTTCAATGTCTTGAAACAATACATGCAGACGTGTTTGAACAAAGTCGTGCCCGTCGTATCAAAATGGTCTTGGGTGTGAGGACATGAATTCTCATTATACCACTTGCACACAATCTTTTTAGTGCCTCCCGCGATTTGTGGTGAATTGGGTGGTCTAGGCGACATGGTAACACTCCCGCTGAACATGGCCGACTGAGAATATGTTAACCTGTTGTCAGCCAACACGCGACGATCTGCCCACGTAATGGCTTCCTCCTCAATTTTGTGCATAGAAACTGTGAACACTCCCCTCGCGATTGGCCATGAGAGGTTCTCTGCTAGTTTGACTGTTTCTCCCAACTCGGTTAACATATGTTTCATTGTGTCGATGTGTTGTGTTTCAAGCACGTTGTTGATATATCCCACAACAAACTGTCCCAATGAGAGGTCGTTGTATGGTGTGCGCTTTCTCTGGGTACCAGTGAAACACGACTTGTTGGGCCATCTTAAGTGAGGAGCATTGTGTGGTGTGTCTGCAATGTTGTAACGTCCACTCTTACGTCTCTGATGCGTACCCTGTTGTAGCTCAGATCTCATCCTACTCTCCAATACAGTAACTCTCTCTTCTACGAGCTTCTGAATCATAGGGTTAGCCCGCAGTGCATCAATTGACTGTGGATTACTGGTCATGTCCATAGGTTTCTCCAAGAATGTTGGCTCAGTTTGTATTGTCATGCCCGCAGGCTCTATCATACCCTGTATCTGTACTGGGTTTCCATACTGATCTGTATGTGCTAAAATGTTCTGGTTAAAGTCCCGCGGTGGTTGTTTGTCCAGGATCTGAAAGTCTGTTTTGTTTTGCAGGTCACTCATCACCTCCCCATGCTGAGAGACAGTGGCAGAAGGGATAGGTCTCGTGATGGTAGACGTTATTCTCGCTGGAGCAGCTGAACTCGCGATTGAAAATGGTGCAGGTGAGATAAGTTCACGTGCAAGCGGGGCAACCCCGAGATCTGTATCATGTTTAAGTTTCTTCACTCTCGCGGGTGTAGCTGTGTGTTTTAAGACGACAGCCGTGTCTGGGAACACTTTGGAATAAGATACCCCCGTATCAGACTGTACAACAGCATGCGTGGTTTGAATGTTAAGTCTCTCGTCTGAGGGCTCTCATTTCTTTGATTTTTCTCGCGAACGAGGCTTGCGAACACTAGCAGGTTCTTGTAAGTTTACCTGTGGCCTCTCAGTCAAACCCGTAATGCGTTCCTCCATTGCGGCTAGATTTTCAGTGAACGACGACATAGATGCTAACATCAGTTCCATCATTTTATCTTGTGATGGTGCTGACGTGGAAGGCTTACTTTTTGGGGTCTTCTTCACTAATTGTTCTTTATTAGCATCCTTCTTCTCTTCTTTGTCCATCTTAATCCTTTCACACTTATTTCCTACTGGTTTTTCGTGTTCTGTCCCGCACTTTTTACAGGCGAGCATATCCTCATGAGAGTTCGTCACGAACATGACCACAACACTAATTATTAAAACAAAGTTCAACAGCCACATAAATACAGCGCCATAACTAAGAAAATTAAAACAGGTTTTTATAATGTTAACTCTTCAAGCTCTGGAAGCACAATGACAATACGCATAGTTCCCAATGTTAGGGGGAAAGATGAAGGGGTGTGATTGGTCGAGGCTGTAAGCACGGCAATGATTGGCTACAGGGTAGGGAGGACGAGTTCATTTCACAGACCAGTACAAACTGACTGACACGCAATCCCTGAGGGGTGATTGCAATAAAAATTGGCAGTGGTGGAAATCTTGAAATCAGGCAAAACTAGGAATCCTTTTCTGGCTACTTGTGCCAGAAATGTTTGGCTTATCACTGCCATGTTTAACATTGATATTATCATAATTCATGTCCCTGGTGTCAGTAATCAGGTTGCCTGACTTTTGTTGGACAGACACTCATATTGATTTAACAAAGTTAAATTACTCTATTTGATTCTGTTCTGTTCTTTATTTCTAGATTTACCACTTCCTGCAGCGCAGTTGGCCACCAGTGCTGTCCACAGGCTGCGTCAGGCTTTTCGTCCTGCCACCCAGAGAACATATTCAAGAATGTTCAGGGATTTCTGTGGCTTCTTGGTGGCCACTGGGCTGCATTTCTCTCAGGTAAGCCATGTTACTTTATTGGCTTTTATGGAGTTTTTACTACAAAATGCTACCACTCCTTCTAACATTGCCAACTACATGGCTGGCCTCAGAGCCTCCTTTGTGTTATATGACATCAATACGGCTCCATTTCAAAATCACCAACTCCAATACTTTCACAGAGCTGCTAAGCTTCAAATCCAGAGTTTCCCTAAGACAAAACTTAATCTGGATGAGTTCTTATTAACCAGAATCATTACGGCTTGTGACACATCACAATTTCCTTTCATTTTTAAACCACTCTACCTATTAGCTTTTTTCTCCTTCCTCAGAATTTCGAATATCTTGCCACATGCTATCACTTCTTTTGACCTTACTCGCAACTGGCTGTGGGCGATGTCATCTTCTCTCAAAATGCTGCCACCATTATCATTAAATGGTCTAAAACAAAAATACACACCATCGCTCTTCCTTATTTAAAAACTTCTCTCCTATGTCCCATTCAGGCACTACATGAAATGTTATCACTGGTGCCAGGTGACTCGAATGTCCCACTCTTTAGGATCCCCAGAGCACATGGCTTGGTTCCATTAACCGATTCTGTGGCCCGACATCACCTAAGGTCGGTGTCTCACATCTTGGGTTTGAACCCCTACCTAAAATTTCATGATTTTAGAAGGGCTGGGGCTACTTGGGCCTTTAATCATGGGGTACCTCTGAAAGACATCATGCTCCATGGCACCTGGAAGTCAGATGCTGTCTGGTCCTACATTCAGTCTATTCCTGTCGTGAAGTCTCCAGTTAGTGCTACATTTCAGCAACACCTTTCTCTTTAGCATCCCTACTTTACTACTGGGTGGTTTGGTGGCATTTCTCCCCTTTTTCACATATTCTTTAGTATTTTCAACATCATTTACTTTATTCAACTACTAAAATCTCTTAAATTGTCATTTTTAATCTCATCTTTCTTCAAGGTCGGGTATGATCTATCTTTTGACCTTTACCTTGTGATTCAAGGTCATTATCATTCACCGTATTCCACAGTAAATTGTACTGGTATTCTCCTTTCATCTTGTGCAAACCCTCAAAATTCTCAATTCTAATTCATCTTTTCAGAGGTCGGGTATGACCCTCCTTTTGACCTTTACCTTGTCATTCAAGGTCAGTATTATTAACTTTATTTTGCTACAATAAATTCTACCGGGGTGGTGTTGTGCTAAACCAATTCCTTTCATATAGATCTTACTGTGTAAATGTTCATTCACATTTGCTTTTAAATATAATTCTTTAGGTTTATCAGTATATAGATCTTAGTTGGTAACTTTTGTATTTATGTTCTGCTGTAAAGATAATGTTTTATTAATCATAATATTTAGCTCATAATGTTCTTTTCAGAGTTCATTAATGTATGTAATAATGTGATCTTAAAAGTCTCAGTAGATAATAAACTTATATATATTCCCAACTGCCAAGTTTTTGTTGGGTGTGGTTCCCCTGGGGAATGAGACATGGTTATAAAATATTGTTTAAGTGCTTATTTATGAAAGGGTTTTAGCGCCACCAGTGGCCTTGATTGTGTTGGAAATATCTGTGTTGGTGATTTATAAATGTATGTATTCACCAACACAGATGATACTTTCACCAGCACAGATGAAAAAAAAATTAACAATGCAGAGGATATTTTAGCCAGCGTATATATAAATTGAGCCCAAAGCAAGTTGCTATTTTAGCCCCATAGATAAAAATGCTACCAACACAGATGCTGTTTCAGCCAACAAAAAATCCAACAACACTTGTGATATTTTTGTGGACATAGATGAATATTTAGCCAACGCAGATCATAATTTTCGCCACTAAAGATGACAATTTAGCCAATACTGCAAGTTGCTATATACATAGGATGTCTACTATATATAAGCCTATTCATTAGTAACAAGATCAGAGCCAAAATGACCGAAAATATTATGGACCTAGTGAGATGCCTATCATATTGCAGCCATGGGATAATACATTATTTCACACTAAAATTGATGCTCAAGTTAGTGTTTCAGCATCCCACTGTATCGAATTGCAGGCAAAGAACCCTAATGTTACCACATTGGGAAGAGAAATAGCTGACCTATGTGACACCCCCTTAACTAAAAGATTCAGGAATGACCATTTATCAATGTCTCTGAAAGTTTTCAGCCTGCCACTGGCGATAGGACCCACTGACAGAGGACTGCAATTTTCAGTTGCCACCCGTGACACTATGTCTCTGCCTGCACTTGGACTTGAACCCACGTCCCCTGTGCTCCTAGGTGAGTGTCTTATCAATTAGGCCACAGTTTCAGACAATTCTTAATGCTTAGTGGATTTTTATATAACAAAATAAAGTCCCCCCCCCCTGGGTATTGTGTCAACTGACCTGACCAGGGACGTTAGTAAAATTATTACTAAGTACCCCTTACCGTTTCCAGAATCTTTATAATTCTGAAAAATATTAGAATTTCGGAAAATTCACAGATGGACATAAAATTTGAAACATTTTAAAATTGTAACAGATAAACGATAAAATGAGACGGGTGTTTGAGATTGTAAATGGTTATAAATATTTCAAACCACTTACGATAATTTGGTGACCTTAAGTATCATGCATTTTAAATTAAAGGTAACCTCAACTCTTATTATAGATTGGTAACATAAGTGTAAAGATTTTTAATGAATATCAAGAGCAAAACCAGCTTCTAAAACGTTATAACAATAAGTATTCCATATTCTATTTGCTTGTGACTAATGTGACCAATCAGCATACAGTTTACAAGAATGTATTTTTGTGTCAGTGATCCTAATTGGTTCCCCTATAACCTTTCGTTTACAAGTTTGTCCACATGTTTTTCTTCCAGTAACCTAGGTCATAGACATTCCTGCCACTTTAATGATACAAAAAACGTTTCATGCACTCCATTTAGCTATAATTTTATACTAATATATAACTTATATCTGTAACAATGTTTCTTACTTCAGGTGAATAATAAACCTCTAAATTACATCTATTAATTTGTGTCTGATTCAAACCCTAGGTTTTTTATGAGTTATGCATAGCCATCCATTTTAAGGTTACACAAGGATAGGCTCCCCAGTAGATGTCAATATTTGACATGAGCTGGCTCACACCAACAACCAAAGATGTGACAACCAAACAATTTGAATGATCCAGTCAATTTGTGACCTTTTAAAAAGGGCTCCTACCTACCCATATGTTTTACATTATGTGTCCTTATTTTAACAAGCCACATACATCTGTGTCCTTAATCCGGATCTGTACAAGTTGCCTCTGGATCTGTGCTAGGATATGGCTCAATCAGGAATTATTGAGAATACTCATTTATACATTTGTAACATATGTTACCTTATTGCTTTATATCAACATTTTATTTGGTTTATGTTGTTTGTATGTATACGTTTATATCTACATACATATAGACCATTTTTTGCAGGGAGACGGGTTTCATGTCATATGGTATGAATTACACTTGTGTTTATCTGTTCATATCTGGGGGAAATATTTCATAAAATTTTTGTACTGTACTGGATATTTATACTCGGTGCAGTATCTCCTTGTATTACTGGAATCAAATAGGGGCCACGGTGGCAGAGCGGTAACACTCTCGCCTCCCACCTCTGAGGCTGGGGTTCGATTCCCGGCAGAGCCTCAAGTGGGAAAGCTGGTAGTTGCTTGCCGTTGGTCGGCAGTTTACAGTACAGAACCTTGACGAACTGTATGTACTGGTTTCCTCTGCCCTTCCAACTACCCGTCGTGATATGACCTGTACAGTGTTGAAAGCAATGTAAACCCCCAAATAAATAAATACAGGACCCAAATACTTATTTGACCCATCCGACTGCACAAGTACAGTCAAAGAAAAAGTGACATTAAATACAGTGACGACAGAAGTCTCATCTGACAATGACACAATAGATAGGGGAAGAAGTATTTTATTTCTCTTCTGTCCACTTCACAGCATATTTGAGCATCAATTAATTAGGCAAAGTGAAGTCTAAATACACAAGTACCATTTTACCCAGTGAAAATGTTAACACAAAACAGTGTAAATACGGCAGTTCAGTAATATCAGTATTAATATGACATTATTTTGTTACAACTTTGTAAATTTAGTGATTCAGATTAACAAAATGAATAACATGTAGATATATATTTATATTACTCACTTAAGCCGCCATTAGAATACATTAATTTTTAAATATCATTCTATTTTAGCCCATGTTATATGGAAATATTGTCTCAGTAAATTATATAAAATATTCTCACAAATAAAAAATGAAGAAAAAATCGATCACTCTTACTGGGAACCGCAAATATCTTGGTTGATTGGAGGTCAGTTTGAAATTTAACCTTTTATCTGGAAATATCCTGGTCAGTGGAAATATACTTATTGTTAATTGAGATTTTAATCTACAAGGTTTCAACTGAGATGACAGTGAAGCCATCATAACCAAGTAAAGAAAACCAGAGAGTTTAAGTCAGCTAAGTTTGAGTTTGTATCAAAAATGTGTACATTAGGAGGCCGCTTATGCAAAACCGTACCAATTTCGGAACTCTGTGTTTTAGTACATCCCAACCAAGCATTGAGATTTCCCCTTAAAGTCATTACAATAAAAGTCCCAAATGCATAAGACATGAGAGATAAATGTGTTCTTCAGATTTCTTATTTGTTCAGAATATTTTAAGTTTTCATTCAATTTTATGTGTCGACAAGCGAGATTCAGGTTAGAAAGTGTCGTAAACAAACATGGCAGTTCTGCTCAATGTACTTGCTATAAAAGTCTGCAAATGCACAAAAATATTAGAAGAAGCTTATAATTTATTCAGATTTCGGTTAAATTTCTGATATTTTTAACACTTGCTTCCATAAAATGTGTTGACAAGCGAAGTGGCGGTTTAAAATCTCATCACGGTTTATCAGCAAAACACTCTCGCCTCCCACCTCTGAGGCTGGGGTTCGGTTCCCAGCACAGCGTCAAGTGGGAAAGCTGGTGGTTGCTTGCCGTTGGTTGGCAGTTTACAGTACAGAACCCTGATGAACTATATGTACTGGTTTCCTCTGCCCTTCCAACTACCCGTCCTGATATGACATGTACAGTTTTGAAAGCGACGTAAAACCCCAAATAAACAAAATAAATTATCAGCAAAATGCTCTTAATACACAAATACTGGGCCTACCGACCCATCCCTTATTAACATAAATCAGAACTTCACTAATCTATGGCAAAACTTTGGTTATTTGACCTTCTATTATCTGTTTATTGTGTTTGATTAACTCACTGCCACATACCCAAATTTCTATTTATTTATTGCTTCATCCTAAACTACCCTACTGTATTTTAATAACCTTTACTAAAGCAAACAAAATCTCACCTGCAAAATTCTTTAAAGTCAAGTTTTTAAGACTCATTTTAACCCCGTAAATTTATCTTCACCAAAATATTTCTGGTGGGCAACATGTAATTGTATTGTACATTAGAAAAGAAACATCACTTTCCTCTTTTTTAAGGCTATATTAAGTCTTCTGATTAAAGTCCACTAAAATAAGTCTGGTTAATAATATTAATTCTGTTAACCTTGAAGAATCCATATTTTCCCCTAGATTCTCTTTACTGGACAAAACTTGGCCACTCACACTTTGGGTTTAGAACCACAGTGATGCTCTTTAAAGCCACATTGTACACACTTATTTGGCTGAAGAACACCACATTGACAGGCGTTTTGTTGGCAACATGCACAGCTAAGATCTGATGGATTATCTGGGCAAGCACATCCAGTTGCAGACTTGGTAAATGGGTCCTTTTTTATCTTGTCATCCCTTTGTGCGGCTGAAAGAGAAAATAAACTGTAAAATTACCCAGTTACAGGTATATCTTGGTTGCTTGGAGATTTAAAATTTACACCGTTATTTGTGTATTTGTATATTACAATTTCAGCACAAAATTTACATTGTCACTTTTTGTTTTCAAATCTTTCATAAGATCGAGTATGATATATAAAATGTTTACTACTTTCTCAAGATCTAAATAAAATAGAAAATTATGTAACGATTAAACGGCCAAGTAAGTATCCAATATTTGGACAAGGTTAAATTACACCTGAGAGTGTTTTTGTTTTGTTAAAAGTGTCCAATATCTGTCACCAATGGGCAGTTGTTCCATTTTATGATATTAACTATATTAATGTCTTTGCCTCAAAAGTGTCCAATATTTGAAAATAATGGACAAAGTTAAATTACACCTGAGAGGTTTTTTTCTTTTGTTAAAAGTGTCTAATATCTGTCACTTATGGGCAGTTGTTCCATTTTATCATATTGTCTTTGCTTCATAACTGTCCAATATTTGGAAATAATGGACTGTTGACTTGGTCCTTTTGGCAACTCTTAAACAGTCCATTATTTTTAAATGTTGGGTGCTTACTTGGCCATTAACCTGTACATATTAGTTTCTATTACTCTCAATCTTATCCTGCTTGGAGATTTTTGGTGAGTCCTTGGGGGCGTTTTGGTTCTCCTTCACTGTGTCATTTTGATCAGCTGAAAAGAAAAGAAAAATAACTATCTTTACTTTTTTTTCTTTTCTGTTCATTTTCATCCATTCACACTTATGTTCTTAGCAATTAATTAAACCTGTAAGTCCTGATTTAATTATATAATTCAAACCAACTTAATAGCACTTAATCTTGACCATAAAGCAACCAAAGTTGCAATAAACAGGTTCACATTCCAATTTTAGTGATCAGAAAAACCTCACCCCATGGGAAGGATTAATAATGGGATTATGGTGGATGTGCTTTGAAATAGAGATAAATCTTCAGGTTTTTTTTCTGAAGGAAAGAAACATAGGAGGCAGCAAGAATATCATCAGGTAAACAACTTCACACTGTAGGTACATAAAAACACAAACTGTAACCAAATGTTTCACTGATTTTTGATGGATGAACTAAACTGTAGAATCACAAGCAGCTTACCATTTCCTTTAAAGGCTAGCATAAGGAGACAGCTATACATAAAACACTTATTTGCTAATTAGTGAACATTCATTATACATGTACTTCAAACAAGCAATTTCACATCAATACACCTGACAAGGTAAATTGCAAGGGGGATCACATGATTCCTACTTAAAATAACCACACCAGATCAGCACATGACAAATAAACATACAGCTTACAAATCATAATTTGTCTATCCACAATCTTCATTGGCTAGAGTTTCAATGATTTGCCAATTTCAATGTTGTGCCAACTTGAGACTTTTATCAAATTATGAACCCAAACAGTGCTTTCAAGAATACATAGATAATGATGGAAGGTTTTCTATGTCACTTGTTGTAAGTTTTGTATCCAAGAACATGTGTTAATGTTATGAAATGTTTCAAAATTAATTATGATTATTAAAATCATTTCACTGTCTGCTGAATGAAGCATGAAAATTGGTTTTAAATGGATTCAATTCAATGAACTCTGAATTGCAATTTAGTGCAGCCTCTTCTTTAAATTAAGATCTAAAGTCAAATCAATCATACAATAAAATCAATACTTACGTTTGTCACATGTAGCAAGGTCACCACACTCTACACACTGGTGTGGGTTGCTCTCCAGACACTGACATCCCCCCTCCTCACAACAGGCGCAGTCTGTCCGACTTGTGTCAAACTTACACTGACAACCTGATGTCTTGCTTGTCCATGCATCACTCTGTAGAGCTGGAAGCAATCAATGATCTTGTATTTATCAAACTTGCTAAAACCCAAAGGAAAGTTACAAGTATTTATGCATTTTGAATTGTAAAATTCCAACATAAAATTTATATTGTCACATGGTTTTTTTTCAAAATCTTTTATTTAATCAGGTACGGTATAGCAAATTTATATTACTTTCCCAAGATTCATATTCCTTTTTTCATACTAGAGTGTCTAACAGTAAACAGATTTTAATAAAAATTGACAATATTTTAGGATATCCTTTTGATCAAATACTACTTTGTTATTTTCAAGTTTTAGTCTTTTAATTGTCTTCTTAAATTAACTTTTGTTTTCAAGAGACCAGAAAAATGTCTCACAGGTTTTTGACCTTCATAAAAGCTATTGCATTCTCAATCTGATTATATGATCATTCAGTTTACCTTCTTGTGAATCACTTACTTCTAGCTTCCTTATTTTAAAGTTTATGATTTGTAAATTCACTGAACACAGACTCCAAATGTTCTATTTCTGATTTTAGCTTGTTTTCTTTTTGTATGTCATTAATTCAGTTCTGTAAAACCTTAACAGTATCTCCTTGCTTTTCAAGTAAGAGGGATTCCAGTAATTTATTATCATTTATTTGAACCTGTATTTTTTGTCTGTTATATTTTAGGATAACTCTGTTGTACATAGGAGCAGTATGTTTTTTTTCTTGTTTTGTTCATTGATTAATTGTACATAATCATTATTTTTAACAAACTGGCATTAAATTTCCAGATACCTCTCCCTCTTTCAAATTTAATTAACAAAGTTGTTAGTTCAGAAATTGAATGGTCTGTTTTGTAGCCTGGTTGAATAGCAGATTTGTGCATTACTTCTATCGTAGTATTTGAAATAAAAAAGTAGTCTAACCTTGCCTGCTTAATGTGGGTGTTCCACCACACGACTAAGGCTCCCGATTAAGGGTTTCTGGGAGTCGGTTTAAAAAATTTGCTTAGTCCCAGGCGTCCTGTAAGGGTCGGTAGTTGTCGGTTGTGGCCGTGAGAAAAGTCAAACATGTTTGATATTTTTCCCGACCCAAACCGACTCTTTTTTCCCACCATAAACAAAATGTCCAGTCCCAGGCTTGCTCAGGCCTCCTCAGACCAAATTTACACAGTCCTATGCTGTCCCAGGCCGCCTGCGACCCTTAGTCCCAGACCCTTAGTGCTTTAGTCCCAGGCCTCCTGCGCCCCTTAGTCCCATTGCAAAACAAGAATCGGCCACATTGGTCTGGGGAAGACTGAGGAGGCCTCAGGACGCCTGAGGAGGCCGGGACTTAATCAGGGGTTAGTCGGGGACCCAGTCGGTATGTGTATGACAAGATCGTGCTTCAAACCGACCAGACAACTGGCTTAGTCGGTTCTTAATCCCAGAACAGTCGGGGACTGTCTGGGGCCGCCTGGGGCTTCCTGAGGCTGCCTGAGACTGATCTGACCTTATTCCCAGGCTTCAATACCAATTCAGTATTCCCGCCCATTTTACCTTTTTTTTCAGCGACTGTCCACGATTAAGGGTCCCATACAGGATCGGGGCTTAGTCCTTTGGTGGAACAGGGGCATTAGGGGATGTAACTTTCTCCAAGTGTACCTTGTTTTAGTTGGATTACAGATCCTGTAACTGTCTGTCAGCCCTGATGATTCATTCATATCTAATACCTCTTCTCTTGCATTTGGATTCTTGATTCTCAAATAGTTTCTACAGTCTTTTTGTGGATCAATAACTAACTTAAAATCCCTACACTGCGTACCAATACCATAAATTGTCTGACTTGTCTAAATATTCTGGGAGATCTCTGTTTGGAGCATAAAATGTGATTTGCCTGACCGATAGAGAGGTTAATTTCCAATCAACTACAAGTACATGTAGATATCCTTGTGTATCTCTCCATATATATTATCATTGATTCAAAAAAGTTGATCAAAATTGCAACTCCTCCACTTTGTTTTAGGTATTAAGTAATCACTCTCCTCTCTAAACATCCATAATCAAATTTTAGTTGTATTTCTTTGAGATAGGTTATAACATCAAACTTGTTTGTATTGACTGTTGAGACCACATTTAATATTTCAACTGAAAAGAAACATTTGTGGAGTCAGTACTTTACAGGATGAAGAATTACAATTCAACATAAATAGTGACTGGAACAACATGACCAACAGTATTTATGCATGCATTTTTTAGTTTAAGTCTATATATGTTAAGATGGTTACCTTATAGACTGGATTAAATTTTGATAAAATGTTTACAATATTTGTGACCTGACCAATGGTATTTCAGCACACATTTTCTGTTTTAAATGTGTTACAACAAGTCTTACTTAAACTAAGACACAGTGTACTTCACATTTACCAGAAGACATTGTCAGATCTTACCTAGCTTGTTATTTTAATAGTTGTAAATATGGGTACAATACTAGATACAGTGCCCAGTATAACATGCTTTTTGACATTCCTACATTTGACCAAATTTCAGTCCTACTGCTCGCTATAATAGATTCATGGCTGTTCTGATCCCTTGACTTAAGGATTCCTTGCCTGGACATGTTAGGCTCAGCATTTTGTGCTTTGCTCAAACCTCAAAACTTTCTAATTTGACTTTGTTTTTCCACCAAAGCATCATAGTCAGCAAGTTCTATAATTTGTGACAAACCTTATCCATCTCAGACGTCTATTAATGTACTTTGATTTTTGTCACACTTTTGGATTTTGCTTTAAAACAATGAGTGTATATCAACTATTGCATTAGATTAAAATCTACTACTGGTCCATTTTGTGTTCACAAGTGACAAACCTTAGGACTTGTCCTGATATGACTGTGGCTGTAGAATGGAATGTGAAACCACAGTTCAAATTTGACCTATATTGTGAATATGGCCAGTCCAAAGCCAACCTCATGTTACAAAGACCTCTGAAGTAACGTTGTCATCCTTCTGGTCAATGCTTATAATTATAAATAAAAGGTCATGTGATCGAATATCAGCCAATCAAACTTCCACATAAGTGTTCTTACTTTGCAAGCCACAGATGAAAACCATTATCAGCAGTGTAGGCAAGAGACTCTGTTGTAACATCATCATGTTGACCTTGACCTTACAGGAATAAACAAAAACAATGTCTATACCAGTACTTTTAAGAGTTGGACCAGTTTGAATATTTTCAGGTATAAATTCTTAAGGGCTTTTGTACTGGTTCCACCAAACATGAACACAGCCATTTTTAAGGGACCACAGTGATGCAGTGGTAACACACTCCCCTCCCACCTCTGAGATCAGAGTTCAAATTCTGGCCTAAGCTCAAGAGGCAAAGCTGGTAGTTGCTTGCCGTTGGTAGGCAGTTTGCTGTACATAAACTCGACCACCTGTATGTACTGGTTTCTTCTGCCCTCAAAACTGTACAGTGATGAAAGAAACGTTAAAACCAGAATATACAAATGAATAACCATTTTTTTTAATTTCAGGGCAATTTTTGTTGAGAGCTGTAAAAGGGTGCTCAAGAACTTGTCAAATACCAAATACTTGAAATACAAATTGCCACAAAAGCATTCTCTTTTCGTTTTAACTATTGATAATTTATTAAGTATTCACACAAAATAATCCATTTTGGCATTTCTAAAGCCAAAGCAGCTCAATGTCCAAATAATCTATAAAATGTGGTACGCATAGAAGGAATGGGGAGTAAGGGGGAAATGATATTGGATTTCACAAACTACTATTAGTGGCAACATTAAATTTGACTTTTTCTGTGAAGTATGTTAAGCTCTTCCCACTCAACCATTGTGGGAGCCTATACAACATAAATTAACAGTTGATAATAAATATTTGTCTTATATTTCTTGACATTTCACAAAGTAACTTATAAATCTAAATGGCAAACTAAAGTTAATCTATTACTTTGCGGTTAAATAAACAATGATGTGAGAAGCTTTAGTGGATACTGGCCTGGATGAAATTTTTTTGTGACCACACATATGAAAATAAAGTCATTTCTATCTTAATAAAAGACTAGGTCAGTGGCTGGAGGTGACAGACAGCGTGTGCCATTTGATCATGATTTTGTACTTAAAACTATTGTCCACCAGTCAGCAACTATCAACATGCTTATTTAAGGTTGAGGTTTATTATATTTAGAAATTACAATTGCTAAAATGAAAGAAAAATATCATTAAAGATTTTAACATTGTTGATAAAACTGCAAAATACACTATTTAAATAGCATAATTACATAGCACATTTTAACATTATTGCAAATTCTACATTTCTTAAATTTTAAGGACAACCGCTACTAAATAGTATTTTAATAGCAAGAAGTTAACCAAATATGAAATAAAAAATATGAAAATAAAGTCTTTTTTTTTTTAATTTCAGGGCAATTTTTGTTGAGAGCTGTAAAAGAGTGCTCAAGAACTTGTCAAATACCAAATACTTGAAATACAAATTGCCACAAAAGCATTCTCTTTTCGTTTTAACTATTAATAATTTATTAAGTATTCACACAAAATAATCCATTTTGGCATTTCTAAAGCCAAAGCAGCTCAATGTCCAAATAATCTATAAAATGTGGTACGCATAGAAGGAATGGGGAGTAAGGGGGAAATGATATTGGATTTCACAAACTACTATTAGTGGCAACATTAAATTTGACTTTTTCTGTGAAGTATGTTAAGCTCTTCCCACTCAACCATTGTGGGAGCCTATACAACATAAATTAACAGTTGATAATAAATATTTGTCTTATATTTCTTGACATTTCACAAAGTAACTTATAAATCTAAATGGCAAACTAAAGTTAATCTATTACTTTGCGGTTAAATAAACAATGATGTGAGAAGCTTTAGTGGATACTGGCCTGGATGAAATTTTTTTGTGACTACACATATGAAAATAAAGTCATTTCTATCTTAATAAAAGACTAGGTCAGTGGCTGGAGGTGACAGACAGCGTGTGCCATTTGATCATGATTTTGTACTTAAAACTATTGTCCACCAGTCAGCAACTATCAACATGCTTATTTAAGGTTGAGGTTTATTATATTTAGAAATTACAATTGCTAAAATGAAAGAAAAATATCATTAAAGATTTTAACATTGTTGATAAAACTGCAAAATACACTATTTAAATAGCATAATTACATAGCACATTTTAACATTATTGCAAATTCTACATTTCTTAAATTTTAAGGACAACCGCTACTAAATAGTATTTTAATAGCAAGAAGTTAACCAAATATGAAATAAAAAATATGAAAATAAAGTCTTTTTTTTTTTAATTTCAGGGCAATTTTTGTTGAGAGCTGTAAAAGAGTGCTCAAGAACTTGTCAAATACCAAATACTTGAAATACAAATTGCCACAAAAGCATTCTCTTTTCGTTTTAACTATTAATAATTTATTAAGTATTCACACAAAATAATCCATTTTGGCATTTCTAAAGCCAAAGCAGCTCAATGTCCAAATAATCTATAAAATGTGGTACGCATAGAAGGAATGGGGAGTAAGGGGGAAATGATATTGGATTTCACAAACTACTATTAGTGGCAACATTAAATTTGACTTTTTCTGTGAAGTATGTTAAGCTCTTCCCACTCAACCATTGTGGGAGCATATACAACATAAATTAACAGTTGATAATAAATATTTGTCTTATATTTCTTGACATTTCACAAAGTAACTTATAAATCTAAATGGCAAACTAAAGTTAATCTATTACTTTGCGGTTAAATAAACAATGATGTGAGAAGCTTTAGTGGATACTGGCCTGGATGAAATTTTTTTGTGACTACACATATGAAAATAAAGTCATTTCTATCTTAATAAAAGACTAGGTCAGTGGCTGGAGGTGACAGACAGCGTGTGCCATTTGATCATGATTTTGTACTTAAAACTATTGTCCACCAGTCAGCAACTATCAACATGCTTATTTAAGGTTGAGGTTTATTATATTTAGAAATTACAATTGCTAAAATGAAAGAAAAATATCATTAAAGATTTTAACATTGTTGATAAAACTGCAAAATACACTATTTAAATAGCATAATTACATAGCACATTTTAACATTATTGCAAATTCTACATTTCTTAAATTTTAAGGACAACCGCTACTAAATAGTATTTTAATAGCAAGAAGTTAACCAAATATGAAATAAAAAATATGAAAATAAAGTCTTTTTTTTTTTAATTTCAGGGCAATTTTTGTTGAGAGCTGTAAAAGAGTGCTCAAGAACTTGTCAAATACCAAATACTTGAAATACAAATTGCCACAAAAGCATTCTCTTTTCGTTTTAACTATTAATAATTTATTAAGTATTCACACAAAATAATCCATTTTGGCATTTCTAAAGCCAAAGCAGCTCAATGTCCAAATAATCTATAAAATGTGGTACGCATAGAAGGAATGGGGAGTAAGGGGGAAATGATATTGGATTTCACAAACTACTATTAGTGGCAACATTAAATTTGACTTTTTCTGTGAAGTATGTTAAGCTCTTCCCACTCAACCATTGTGGGAGCCTATACAACATAAATTAACAGTTGATAATAAATATTTGTCTTATATTTCTTGACATTTCACAAAGTAACTTATAAATCTAAATGGCAAACTAAAGTTAATCTATTACTTTGCGGTTAAATAAACAATGATGTGAGAAGCTTTAGTGGATACTGGCCTGGATGAAATTTTTTTGTGACTACACATATGAAAATAAAGTCATTTCTATCTTAATAAAAGACTAGGTCAGTGGCTGGAGGTGACAGACAGCGTGTGCCATTTGATCATGATTTTGTACTTAAAACTATTGTCCACCAGTCAGCAACTATCAACATGCTTATTTAAGGTTGAGGTTTATTATATTTAGAAATTACAATTGCTAAAATGAAAGAAAAATATCATTAAAGATTTTAACATTGTTGATAAAACTGCAAAATACACTATTTAAATAGCATAATTACATAGCACATTTTAACATCATTGCAAATTCTACATTTCTTAAATTTTAAGGACAACCGCTACTAAATAGTATTTTAATAACAAGAAGTTAACCAAAGTTTAAAGTAACTCCATCTTAAAGTTTTATGCAAGAATAAATAGGGGGGAGGGGTCACTGATGAAACTTTTTTTGTTATAGCAAGAAGTTGATCCATAATATCTCAGATTTAGTATAATTTACATAACTGAAGTAAGAAAAGAGTTTGCATAACGTTTTGTATTTTCTCTTCATTCTGTACTTCATTGTTTTTAATAGAATTTTGTAATATTATAGTTCACATCAAAGTGTACAAACATAAACAAAACAAGAGCACTCGGAGAGCGCATACCTCCCCCAAGGGAGCACATATCCTGACAATTTCATCAAAATCCGTCCATAACTTGTTGAGTTATCTGTCTTTAAAATTGCATTTCATGGATCCAGACGATCCAGATAGTGGGCCGGATCACTTGCAAAATAAAATTATTTCTTCCTTTTACCTTTTCAGACATATCCCGAAAATTTCATAAAAATCCGTCCATAAGTTTTTGAGTTATCTTGTTTACAAATAAACTCACAAATGCAAAAACAAACCCAGGCAAAAACATAACCTCCTTGGCAGAGGTAACAAACTGATTTGTAATTAAGTGATTATAGTTTCAGCCCCAGAAAATCTGTGATGAAGTTTTACCAAATGGATTGAATATCTGACTAAAATGCGTTAATTTCAGACAAAAGACAATAAAAATTTTGTGAAATTTCATTGAAACAAAGTTCATACAATATCAATCAAAAATAAATTTTAAAAGTGCGGGTCAGCACACCAAATTGTGAGAAATCTTTGGAGATAACTTTATATGTGCTGTAAACATTTAATAAATTTTCAATGAGCGTTAGAACCTCCATTGCTTTTGTACACATGGAAGTGAATTGGTTAAAAAATGTGTGATGACCCTTTGAAAACTGGTTATGGTAATTTACTTCAGCTGTATTCAGTAAAATTGAAAAAAAAATTGTGCCCTTTTGTTGATATATTTTTGATAATCAGTCACTACACTAAAACCATTTAAGAGAAAACCTAGAAGCTCTAAATTCGTTTTTGATAATAGTACAAAACAAGCTCTCAGTGGTCTTGAACGGGCTCTGTGTCAACTGACTGTGTGTTTTGAGTTTCAGAGTGGAAGTGAAGGAAGAAAAGGACACAAAAGTTGTGCCCTGCCAATGGTATTCAGAAGTAAAGTACCAAGTTAACTGTTAAAGTGTAAAATGTAGGTAGGAAATGTTTTCGAGTTACAACTGATTTTCTCAGCAGAGAGAATCTCAAAGTAGCTTTTGCTGAGCTATGCAATCAGTCAAAGGGCTGCAATTATACTATGGTATTGCTCACCCAAAAGTAGGTGGATAATATATTTAAAGAAATACTGTAAATGCAATAGTTTTGAAGTTACAAGTTACATGTACTCAACAATGTTAGCCTCAAAGTAGCTATTACTCGGCTATGCAATGGGCTACAGGTCTGCAATTTTACTATGTTATAGCTGAGCCCAAAGTAGCTCAATAACATATTTATAAAACATTATCTTAGAGTTTTCGCGTTACAAGTGATTTTACTCATTATGGAAGGTACTGAAAGTAAAAAATAGCCATTACTCACTTAGCTATTAGGATAGACTCCCAAGTTACTCACCATGCTGTAGCTATGGAAAAAGTAGCTGAATAATATATTTTAACAAAATGTTCTAAATGCAATACTTTACAAATTTTAAGTGATTTAGTGCATGATTTCATGAATTTTAATGCAGTAAAAATTATTTCAAAAATTCATAAAAATAATTAAGAAAGATCCAGGCCTAATATTCACACAAGGGAATCTACTAGTGGTCTAGTACATGTGTGCAAGATAAAGGAGAAATCCCTGCAATAATGAATGAGAAAATTATGATCAAATGTTGAAATTTTCACACTTCCGGTGGGGTTACCTCCCATGTAATGGCTCTGGGGAACAAAGGAACAGATCTGCTTGCCTTGAACAATTTTTCATCCTGGATAGTTAAGGCAGTAAAAAAATACCTTGTCTTGGGGCCTTGTAGTTTTTGAGGAGAAATTGTTCATGTGTATGCAGACGACACCGCAGAGTGATGCCATAATGTCAGCTGACTGGCAAGTCAGTTGGCATAAAAATTCAACATATTTTCAAACATTTTGAGTCAGACCAATAGTGTCCCCATGCTGCACAATATCAAAAGGGAAGCCATGTTTGTTCCAAAATATTTACTTTTCAAGTATTTGTGATAATATAGATTTTATAATCCAGATAATTTTTTTTTCACTTTATGTTTTACAGTGTAACCTCATATGAATTTAGATTTATTTTTGTGTTAATTTTTACATTCTATTTAAATATAAAACTATAAAATTACTCCCTAGTTAAATAATATTAATATATTACATAATCTGCGGACTAGCTGTGACTTTTATTTCCCCACAACACACAGCACATACATACAAGACAAAGCGGCCAAAGACTCTACTGAATAAATTGCCTTTTTATCTCACCTCTCTATAATCGACAAGTTACATGCACGCACACCAGTTACCAAGATAAAAACTATAAAAGTCATAGTGATAGCATGTAACTGTGCACTGTTCAATAGACAGTAAGATGGTGATTACAGAAGTGAAGCAATTCCAAGGTGAATGATGGTAAGTATTAAATTCCCATTATATAACACAAGAAATCAACACGTTTGAGGATTTAATTTACAAGTTAGTAGAAGTAGAATTGACTAGGAAGAGTTTTTAAAATGAATAAAATGCAAATTTTTAAACACAATACAAAACGACAAATAATATGCAAATGTAAAAGAGTAATATCAGGGATATCATTATGTCGTATGTCAGTCCTGTCGAAATGTCTAGTCCAGATCGAAAGTGTAATTGAGAGGGGGAACTGCGAATAGAGTTAGCCCATCCCTGCTACTCCATATCTATCCAGCAGGAGACCTCCCTGACCTGGGACAAAATAAGGGGTCAAGACCAGAGAAGGTCAAAATAAAGTTCAAAGCCACTACCTTCAGGTGACCAATTTAAAGGCGGATAAGCTCAGGAAAGGAGAACCCACATCTGAGATAAAAGAACTTGTTTGGTAACCACCACCAATCGAAAAGTCTAGTTGGAGTAAAAAAGTTAAAGTTAGAAAGGGGACACCAGGGTCAGCTGGGCCAGTCTGTAGTTAAAGGGTGACTAGCTGAAGAGGTAGCTCATAGAGGGTCGTCACACAAAGCAAGTACTACCAAAAGTTGACCAATCTTAAGGTAAGCTTTAGTGTGGATCAAGTACTGAACTGTCAAATTCAGTGTCAGCCCTAGACCGAGTTTCTGTCCCGTCGCCCATTGCTATTGATATACTGATGGACACAATGGTGAGGGACAGAGTTCACATGTACCTGTTTTCTGTGTAAATTTTGAATGGCATATTTGTACACATATTACCACAAGTATAAAGTGTTATTTGGTTTCTTTAAGGTGTGTATATGTGCCGTTCACTTATATTTTATGCTAATCAAAGTGACATGTACATTTTTCAACCAATTTTCAAAATGTAAACAAACCTTCAACATTACATATTTATCTACAAAAGAAATTCCTGGTTTCTAAAAACAATTTAATTTAATAACATATGTATCGTAAACTAGATACACTATAACAGACATAAGAAAGAGTTTTGAAAGTGAATACAATAATTTCCAAGAGTTCAAAATTTACACAGAAAACAAGTACATGTGAGCTCTGTCCCTCGCCATTGTGTCCATCAGTATATCAAAAGCAATGGGCGACGGGACAGAAACTCGGTCTATGTCAGCCCTAAACTAACCCATTCTCAACCCCATGGGGGGACTAAAGGTTAAGTTCCCATCGATATTCCAATCGACATCTTCTTGATGCTGCTAGTTTACTAGCCATTTCAAATGTGAAGATTCCCTTTAAAATCTTAAAAGGTTGAATGAACCGCATAGCTATTGGCCAGAATGTAGGGCTGGTCAGGGTGAAGTAAAAATACCTAACGAGTTTAAGGTAGGCAACTGCCTAGGCAGACCCCTTACTTGGCCTTGCCCTACAAACTACACATACACGTAGACAGACAGAGACTCTCAGACGTCTGTGTTAATTAATATCCATTGTCGCTGCACAATATATATGCGCACTGGCAAAAGCCGCCGTTGTCCTTAATATGTTAATCATGTAGTCATTATAATCATAATTGCAGTTATAAAGGTCAAAGGTCAAAGTTGGGGTTTTACGTCCCGTTCAACAGCCAGGGTCATATTGGGACAGGTCCTCAGAATTGCCACTTGTGGGACTCGAACCCACAGAGGTGACAGCCTATGATTAGATGCCAAACTTGCTAACCACTAGGCCACTGAGGACCTCAATTGCAGTTATAAAATGATAGCTAAATAAAAGTTAAATAAAAATTCAGAAAAAGAATATTTGTAAACATTAACGCCAATATAATTTAGGTAGCACCATCTAAATAAATATTACAATAATAGTAAAATTAATTTGTGTTTAATTCTTAAATGAAGTTAAACTTTCGCCACTTTAGAATTCTTTAACACAATACCTTGTTGGGAAGCAAACTGTAGCTAAATTAATTCCAACGCAAAAGTCTGCACAATTTTTCATCGGAAGTTTTCATCCAAGTTATGATGGGAAATGAATGTTCAGCCTCGTTAATGTACAATTTTTATTCTTGCGCATGCTCCGTCATGGCTTTTGCATTGACATTTCCTGTTTTTATTTATGTGACTCACTGGTTGATTGTGTTTATGCCTTCATTTGTGAGAATTCACACTTAACTTGTACCTATGGCCCTCCATTGAACTAAAAGGAACAGAAGATGTTATATAAAACCCATCAGACATCATGCAATAAGACGTGTTTTTCCCTGGTTTTGGCCAAAACACTGGGCGAAATGCCAGAACTAATTAAAAGAGGCAATTTTCATCATGTGGATGTATGTAAATACTTCAAAAGTCACCCGAGTGTGTGTGTGTAAAGGTCCCAAAAACAATACTTCTTTGATGAACACAATGGTGGGAAAGCCATTAAAATGAAATATACCCTTGTTATGTGACACATTATCATAACAACCATACAGTTCTAGCGTCATTTTGTTCACATGGCGAGTATATGAAACTGTTTATGAAATCAAATATTTCCCTGGTGTGTTTACAAAAATATAATTCATTCATCAGCATTTAGAAATAACTGTGACCTGTAAGTGTTTCTGGGGGCCACGGTGGCAGAGTGGTAACACTCTCGCCTCCCACCTCTGATGCCGGGGTTCGGTTCCTGGCATGGCCTCAAGTGGGAAAGCTGGTAGTTGCTTGCTGTTGGTCGGCAGTTTACAGTACGGAACCTTGACCAACTGTATGTACTGGCTTCCTCTGCCCTTCCAACTACCCATCGTGATATGACCTGTACAGTGTTGAAAGTGACGTAAAACCCCAAATAAATAAATGTAAGTGTTTCTGTTTAAATTTAAACCCATTTAGACATTTAAAATTCCTAGTTTCAGAAAGTGATGAAGTAACTTTGTTTCTGGCTCAAATATTTATATTATGGGTCATGGTGGTGCAGTGGTAACACACTCGCCTCCCACCTCTGAGGTTGGCAGTTCAAACCTCAGACCTTATGTGGGAAAGTTGTTAGTTGTTGTTTACCGATGGTCGGCGGTTTACAGTACAGGAACTTCTCCAACTATATGTACTGGTTTCCTCTGCCCATAAAACTACCACTCGTAATGTGACCTGTATAGTGTTGAAAAGCGATGCTAAAACCCAAATAAATAAACTAATATTTTATCAGGAAAACTCAAAGTTGGTAATTTGAAATGGCTAGAAATATATCTAAAATAAGACTGTAAAATATACTCAGGCAGAGTCAATTTTTTTATTAATTTATTTGGGATTTTACGTCGCTTTCAACACTGTACAGGTCATATCACGACGGGTAGTTGGAAGGGCAGAGGAAACCAGTACATACAGTTCGCTAGGGTTCTGTACTGTAAACTGCCGACCAATGGCAAGCAACTACCAACTTTCCCACTTAAGGCCATGACGGGGTTCGAACCCCGGCCTCAGAGGAGGGAGGCTGGAGTGTTACCACTCTGCCACCATGGCCCCCTCAGGCAGAGTCAAGGTCAAAGGTTGGACTAAGATGACACTAAGACATTGCACATCTGCATTCCCTAACCAATGTCCTAACCAAACATCAACCTTCTACACCTTTCGGTTTTGGAGATATAACCTAGACAAGATTTTAAAAGCCACTATAGCAAGGTCAAGGACAAATTAAGGTCATCCCATGATTATGCACACTGAAAACGCCTAACCAATGTCCTTACCAAATGTCAGCATCCTACACCTTACAGTTTCAGAGGTGCAGCCCTGACAAGATATTTCCCACAGCCTGCCTGCCCACGCAGCCGGACCCCATGGGTGAAAACAATATATATATTTGGATAATATAGAATCATAATATTGTCACTCCTCAGTGACAACAGAAAAAAGTACATACATTGTAAAGCTTTGAAGTAATAAGTCAAGTGTGACTTTTTTCAAAATAGACCTACAAACTGATTGCAGGGTTTTCAGCAATGAGAGACAAGGGAATCAATGATTTTAATATTTTTACAAATATTTGGGAAATGATACATTAGCTGTCAACATTAAAATACATTAAATACTAGATGTGTTATTAAGGTTTAAAGGCCATCATTTACCAAAAAATAGACCCATTAACTGATCAGTACTTTCACCAAACAACACCTCATTTTCTAGCACTAGAAACATGTAGAGACACTATTCCACGCTTGATTTGGGCAAAATAGGTTAATTATTTGATTTCTGGCCACAGATAATATTATATAGATAATGGCCAAGTGGCACTCCATTATGTCAACTTAATGACCTGAGGCTCCGAAAGGGCCTAAGGGTAATCAAGTTTACATAATGGAAGTGCCACGAGGCAATTACCTATTATAAAACCCTGTAAATTAAAACCAAATTATTAATTCAATAATTTAACACCTTGTACCAAATGATCAACCTAGACAATCTTTGCAATGTTTCCTTTGCTGTGCATACCATATGGGGGCTTCACTAAATTAGTTCTATGGTTGTTTTTTTTTAATTTCAATACACAATCAACATTGTTTCACCATGTGTACCACTGGTTTTCCTTTATGGCAAAATATAATTTTGGATAAAGCTTGAAAAGTTTTAATATAATCTAACTGCCACAAAATTTAACCATGGATAATGATAATCGATAAAATATGGATCTATGACTTACAGAAAGCACTTTTCAGAAAAAATAGACTGCCTATTTAACAATGCTGTGGATAATTTGTTGTGGTGAGTGTTTCATGTTGCTTTATTAATTTGTGCTTATTTTAGGACAGTAAGCTATTAGTTTTGTGTTTCAGGCAATGAAAGTACTAGAAACTGGAGAATTACTTACTTGTTTTATTTTGTGTTGAAGTTTTTGGGTTGCTCAAGATTTTTATTTTATGTGCTTCTTTGTCTCTTAATTTAGAATCAAGAAAAATGCCACCTAGAAAGATTGTCTCCTGGCAAAAAAAGCCTCATAGAAAGAATGCCTACTCCACATTTTGTATTTCAGTAATATATCCTATGAAAATTAATCCACAACATTAAGAACAAACTTCATTTCAACCACAAACAGTGTATCATTTTAGACGTATATAACAAACAGTAATAAAATAAATTAAAATCTTTGTTTTGAACTTAAAAACATTGGAAATTTAATCAAATTTAAACCCAGCAGTAATGCATTTCAGTACTGCATTTTTGCATTTTGTTTGTTTTGTTCTAATTTTACTTGAGTAAATTTTGAGCCACTAAAAACACTCCTTTTAATATAGTATGCTGGGTTAGATTTTCACAGTGAGTTTCTTTGAAAGTTAGCTGCTCCTTTGATAAAGTTCAAAGAAGATTATTGTAAAGTCAGATTGTAAAGAAATGCAAGGAATTAAAAATATCCAACTTTACAAATTAAATTGCTTGTTTTGCATTTGTCAGGAGGTATTTTCTCAAGGTAGTATTTTTCCATGAGGTATTTTTCTATGAACGCTGAATGTCATTCAGAATTGAAAAGACTTTGTAAATGTGCCCACTGAACTAATTAATATGAAAGAAGTTGTGAAAACATTTCAATATTGAATGTAGTGTGCTGAGGATGACTGGCAAATACTAAGTACCCTTTTGTACTTGGCAGACTGGCAATTGAACTGAACTGCAATCCACTGTTAGAAAATAATGTAGTGTTAACTCTCCATTATACAAAAAAATAGAGCATTGAGACAATGGAAGGGTCGCCTGTCTGGGTTTTATTACTATATATGGTACAATTTCAGTGGTTGAAGTATTCATTCATTGTTTACCTTTTTTTCAAAATAGAGCCATAAACTGAGTTCTCATCAATTAAAGACAGAAAATGTCATATTTTAATACTTGCATAAATAATAGGAGAATAATATTTGGTACAATGATAAAGAGATAACACACACATTATTTGGGCTATTAACATAAAAATATGTAAAATACTGTGGTATTGACGTCTAAAGTCAAAAACCCATAACATGATTAACACTTCCAGCAAAGTTCTAGTTTGGTAGATTGATTTATTTGGGTTTTACGTCAGTTTCAACACCGTACAGGTCACATCACGACGGGTAGTTGGAAGGGCAGAGGAAACCAGTACATACAGTTGGTCAAGGTTCTGTACTGTAAACTGCCGACTAACGGCAACAGCTACCAGTTTTCCCACTTGAGGTCTGGTCGGGAACTGAACACCAATCACAGAGGTGGGAGGCGAGAGTGTTACCACTCTGCCACCGTGGCCCCTTGGTGTGGTAGATCAAGTTCCTTTCAACATGCATATTAGGTACTCTTTTCCCACACTCTAGGCCTGAAACAAGCCAATGATGAATTAGACAGATGAATTAGTCCAAAACAAACGGACAATATTTTATCAATCCTAACTTATAGCAAATTATTTAACGACTTTGTGTGGAATTGCAATCATTTTTACCACAAAAGTTGAAAGCAAAGTGCAATCTCGAAGTTAATCTTTGGTCAACAAAAGATGTAAAAATACCATTGACTTCTTATATGAAAGAATGTACAACAAACATATGCCAAACACGGATACTATTGGGGGATCCATATAGTACTACAGGAAAGACTTCACTGAATCACAAAAACAACCATATATTTCATACTTGCATCATTTCAATAGTTTGGAAACTTCTGAGCTGTTTTGTCACACAGGTTTAGAGGTATATCAGTGTATTCAAATCAATAGTTTTTGCTGTTCTCAAATGGAAACCAGTAATTATAGACTTACCCAAACTGCTGTTACAAGTTGAGTACGCCACTGACAGAGAGTAGATTTGGTTCCCATGTCTTTTGTACATCTCTTTTGTCTGACCTGATGAGAATGACCCCTGTCAAACGAGAACAAAAATTGACTCTGTCTAAATAGGATCTTCAATGTTCTTTATGCCAATTTGATTTTTTTTAGTCCAGCATCAATCCACAACCATTGTCTTTAAATACTCTTGGTATAGTGGAATCTGTTCTCTTTTAAGAGTTTCAGCAATGTTATCTAATAAACATAACTTCTTTAACTTTAAAACCCTAACTTTTCTTAACTTAGAAAAAAAGACAAACTTACACTGCGTTCACAATACAACTGGGTGTCTTCATCTGTTTTGGTGAATGGGACAACTCCTTTAAATAGCCACGTAAATCCACACATAATGGTCACCAGGTTGTACCACCATCCATAAGTCACTTGGGACTGCAAGCTTTGAAGGTCAGAAAACAGCTGTAATTGAGTGACTGATTAAGTGATGCCTTATTTCAGACAGAAAGCGTAAAAGCACAAAATGCTGGGATATAAATTGCAAGTTTTGAAAATAAGAAAACAGCAGTAATTGAGTGATTGACTGAGTGATGTCTTATATCAGACAAAGCGTAAAAGCACAAAATGCTGGGATATAAAGACACTGAGTTTTCAACAGTTTAAAATTTTATTAAATTTGCTTTGAGTCAGTGAGTGAATTGAAATGTGATTGGTATGAAATGGAAACTATGCTTACAGGGGTATTCCACTGGAGCCAACTGGTCGATAACTAGGCTTTTCTCAGGGTCCAATGTTTACATGGTTGGTTAGAGTCCGCTACATGTTTGATATTTCTAAGACTCTTCCCGACCCTTGTTACAGACCCTAAATTCATCCACCTAGCAACAGGCCTGTCAGTTAACTTAACAGCCTGCCACTTACAGTTCCCGGCTTGTTGGTTAATGAAACAGGAATGTCTGTATCACGTATCTGGCTTGTCCCAAATGTGGTGATCCCGACTATACTTGATGACAAACAGACTGTGCAGGAAAACATACTGTACAGTCGGTAACTTTAACCGGCCTGTGTGTATATGTTACAGGCCTGTCGGGAAGTTTTCACATCTGGGTACCAGAGTCGGGAAAATTTGTAACCGACAGGCCTGGAAGTAAAACAGACAAGCCACAAACAATAACCAACAGGCCTGTTACACTAACAGACAAGCCGGGAACTGTAACTGACAAGCCCGCCATATTTTAACCCTTTACAGGCCTGTCGGTTTCAAAATCTGTGGCTATAAAATGGCAGGTCAGCAAACACACTTTGTTTAATTTGGGTTTGACTTGTCGAGAGACAACTGGTGTGCAGCTTTTGATTTTAAGTTTTTCAGGGGTTTTTTTGCCAATTAGCTTCTTAAGTTTGAGCTAGGCTGGACTGTTTGGGAGTGAAATCTGTTCTATGAGGTTTCACTTTTAAGTTTAAGGGTTTTTTACAAGCTGTATATGTAATTGATCAGCATACCAAGGGGCAGAAGGAGAAAGATTGAAGTACCAACTGATACTCAACCACAGTTTGAGTCAGGAGATACTGCTGAGGATATAGAGAGAAGAAGAATGTAGAGAGAGGAGAGAGAGGAGAGAGATGGAAGAGAGAGAGAGGGAGAGACTGGAGACAGAGACGATAGATGTGACTGAAGAAACAGAGGAGACAGAGGAGAAAAGAGACCTAGGACTGATACAGATACAGTTCCAGAATGCACGCAATCCATGCAGAAGAAGGGACAGATGAAATCTATCTTTCTGAGCGATTCAAATGAGGAAGATTTCGTGAAACAGCATGAGGAACTCTTTGACAAGCAGAGGAAAGAAAGACTCTGGGACACAGTCGCAGTTTCCAGGAATTTATCTGTCAGCACTGTCAAGAAGTGGTTCGAGACTCAACATACCAGATATGGCAAGCTCACACAGACCAAGTCAGGCCAAGCTGCAGCAAGGAACACAGAGAGACAGAACTGGTTGAAGGACAGTTTAAGCTTTCTATGAGGTCACATCAGAAGGAAGGGAGTGTCTAAGTCTTCTTTATTCAAATCAACACTGCGACCTTCAGCAGCCACAGCTTCAGTTCCCGATACATCAAGAAAGACTGAATCTGAGATGGAAATCAGCATAGCATCAGATGTTACTCATCAGTTGGCTAGCACCAGCCCTTTGCGTCAATCAGCTACAGTTGCCACGTCAACTCCTCAGGATCCAGTCTTAGATCAGTTCTCTCAGTGCACATCAAGACCCTACTCCAGGTCCAAGACAGTCGTTCTGCAACTATCTCCACTCCGAGATTGAACACCTTGAAGAGAGAGACTTTTTGACCTTCATGAAGGAGAGAGTGAAGCTTCTCAGTGAAATACAGAACAAGGCCGAAGAACGCAAGAGACAGGTCACTACAAGTCAACAGGCCACCATATTTCAAGTTCCAGAAGCAACACAGGCCACAGCAGGACAAGAATACATACTCACCATACCGGATACTCAACCAGTCTCCATACCATTTGTGCAGCTTTACCAGATAGCCACAACACTTCCTGCTACAATGATTGCCAAAGTACAGCAACCATCATGGCCAGCATTATCATCAGCACAACCAGCATCCTTCTTAGTTGTGGATGACCAACAGCCTGTGACTTCCAGACAGCTGATGTTCACTTTGAGAGAACAAAGCCAGCTAACCCGCCTTCTGTTGGATCAGGACAACATGAAGACAGTCAACACAACACTTCTGGATTATCCAGCCTCTTCGGTGCAATCCCAAGTGTTCTCCAGTATCAGCAGATCGACACACCACAACCATTTTCACCCTATCAACTTCAACCAGCACCATCACCAGTGCCATCTTCCACCCATCAAGAAAAATCAAGACAGCCCAGCCAGTCCAGCCAGCAGAGTCAGCCCAAATAGCAGATTAGCCTGCATTAAGTCATACCAGCCTACCCTTCTCAGGGCCACCCAATCATTCCAAAACAATTTATAAGCTAAAACTTGTTCCCAAAAACAAAAAAGCACGCCATCCAACAATTACATGTCCCCCCAGTACTCTTTAAAAATTGTGTGAATGAGTAAATGAATGTTTATCATCAAAACAATAAAATTTTAACCCACACACACACAAAAAAACTTCTCCAAAAATCTCCAAAACCCATCCTCCCAGAAAAAAATTTAAAGTGACACCTCCCCCCAACCCTTTCCACCCTCCAAGAAATAAAAGTAAAGTGTCACTTTCCCCCACCTCAAAAAAAATTAAATTATCAGACAGACCAAAAATCACATGTTAAACATAATATCACAAAAAAATTGAATGAGTGTGTTGTGGACTGACAGATGAACAGACGGTGTTGTAATACAACACCTCAAGACTGACCTACATAGTTTTTAATATTTAGAATTATATGGAATTTAAACCTTTTTGCCATATCTTAAAAAAATTAAAAAGTTAAATTCTGATTTTTAAAATAAAATTAAAAAAATTGTATGTCTAGGAAGTGAGGTTACTTTTTCAATTTGAATAGTGCTATTTGAGGTCCATTTGATATTTGTTGTTTGAATTTGGAGACTTGGGTTTGAACCCTTGTGATTGTGATTTGCATTTTGCAAATACAAATAACAAAAAATTTTCTTTTCAGTGGGAAGTGATTAACAGATTATATTTGAATTACAGTGAATGGACATTTTGTTTTGTTTTTGTGACACTTTTTGTAACACTAGCTCAAATAAAAGTTTTTGGAATAATTGGGTAGTCCTTAAAAGGACTGATTTATGACAGCATCTTTTTCTCCCGTCGATCTTCTTAAATTCGGTCCTCCTGCCCAGCCAGTGCCCCAAGGTTGTTGAGTAGATTTCTTTGATGTTTAGCCTCCCTTGATGGA
Organism: Sabellastarte sp. h YS-2021; assembly: GCA_964017235.1. NCBI lineage: Eukaryota > Metazoa > Annelida > Polychaeta > Sabellida > Sabellidae > Sabellastarte > Sabellastarte sp. h YS-2021. Next base: position 13,767,987 of record OZ024937.1, read on the forward strand.
TTTCTGACATTTTCATCTTGTCCCTGCTCCCCCTGGTCATTCTATGGTGGTTGTGCGTCATCTGCTGGAGTTGGTGGTCTCTCTGCTCCCCTCGATGGCTTCTCAGCATACTATGTAAAGCCGCACATGTTAACACAATGTCTCTCACCACCTTTGACCTTTACTCCATGGTCGTCAACAGTACCCTGAATCTGCTCACATCCCCAAGGCATTTTCTACCACCCTGCATCCCCTTGAAAATATGTAGTTGGCTATTCTCTCCTCCGTGGTCAGTTGTCTTCTACTATAGGGCTTGATCAACCAAGGCATGAGAGCAAAGGCGTTATCCCCCAACAGGAAGTAGTGTAGATCTGGCCCTCCAGATCTATGTGGTTCGGGTGGTGGTAGTCCCAAGGTGCCATTCTCGATTCTTCTTTTCAGCTTGCTACAAATGCCCTGGTAATACTGCTAGTGTTCTTTATGAGCAGTATACAAAGGACCTTAAAGAGTTGCTAGACAAACACGCTCCTGAGGTGTCTCGCACTTTCATCAAGGGTCCTGCTAAATGGCTCTCAGATTCTTATCTGCTGGCTAAGGCTGTCAGGCGCCAGTTTGAACGCATATGGCGGAAGAATAAATCACCACAAAATTGAGCCAGATTGCGAAAGCAGATTGCCCATTGTAATTCACTAGTAAATAAAGATAAATCCAATTACTACAGAAGTCTTGTCAATGAAAATGCTCAGGATTCCAAGAAATTGTGGCAGGTGATACGTACTGTATTACATTCCGATCGCGAAAGCGTACTCCCTTCTCATCAGTCAAAAGAGTGTCTTGCAAACTGTTTTGTGACTTATTTCTCAGAAAAAATTACCAAGATTAGGGACTCATTTTCCAGCACTGACTCTTTCAGCCTACCTGCACCCTCAGACCTACCCAGCTTTGACTCGTTTAATGAAGTTTCTGATGAAGAAATCCAAAAGGCAATGATGAAATCACCAGCTAAATCCTGTTTGTTGGACCCATGGCCCACCTTTTTGGTCAAGGAATGTCTTGACATTCTTGTACCTTCACACACCAAACTTGTTAATTGGTCTCTGTCTGAAGGTGTTGTTCCTGCTGATTTTAAAAAAGCTGTTGTCACTCCACTGATCAAAAAATCCTCACTTCCACCTGACAATCTCAAGAATTACCGACCTGTGTCAGGCCTGTGCTTCATCTCCAAACTTGTTGAGCGTGTGGTTGCCTCCCAATTAAACGACTATGTCTGTTCAAATGGTCTTGAGAATGTCAAGCAGTCAGCTTATAAGTTAGGTCACTCAACCGAAACTGCACTGCTGTCAATCAAAAATGATGTCCACCTTACTCTGGCTCAAGGTGAGGCCACTGCTGTTGTGCTGCTTGACCAATCAGCAGCTTTTGACACAATTGACCATGGTACACTCCTAGGATGTTTGAATTCTTGGTTTGGCGTTGGTGGCGTAGTTTTGGAATGGTTTAAGTCCTACTTCTCTGATCATTTGCAATGCATTAAGATTGGCTCTATTCTGTCTGGTGCAAAGAAGCTCCTGTGTGGAGTACCGCAGGGCTCTGTCCTAGGTCCTATATTATTTTCCTTATATACTACTCCCGTCAGCAAAGTCATTCGAAATCATCCCGGCATAGGTTTTTACTTTTATGCAGATGATACACAGTTATATGATCATCTCACACATAAGAATGTGTCTCATGCCTTTGACAGGTTGGAAAGGTGCCTGGAGGATGTCAAAAAGTGGTTATCTGCAAATAAGTTGAAGCTCAACCCTGATAAAACCGGATTCATTGTTTTTGGTTCAAAAATTCTCCATGAAGAACTCAACAAATCCTTTCCAGTTAACATTCTTGGCAATTTCCTCTCTCCTGTTGGAGTAGTCAGGAACCTTGGTGTATGGTTTCATACATCATGCTGCTCTTATGGCTGCGAATGCTCTGGTTGGAAGTCGACTTGACTACTGTAATTCCTTGTTTAGAAGTCTCTCAGCTCTTAATCTTCGTAAGCTGCAATGTGTTCAAAATAGTCTGGCTAGAATTGTCACCAACACCACCAAGTACTCACACATCACTCCTGTTAGGAAGATTCTACATTGGTTGCCTATTGAACAACGCTCCATATTTAAGACTGCCTTACTGGTGTACAAGTTCCTAAATTGTGGTCAACCAAGATATTTTGCACCTTTTCTTAAACCCAGACAAAGTGTCTACAACACACGCAAAAGCCAAGCTGATGGTGTGTTCCTTGAGATCCCCCACTTCGCCACCTCACTATATAAGTCTTCTAAGCATTTCGGCCTCAGCTTTGCTTATGACGCTCCAAAGATTTGGAATGATTTGCCTGATGATGTACGTTCGGCCACTTGTCTCCACTCATTCAGAAGGAAGCTCAAAGCCTATCTCTTCGCACAAGCATATCTGCCCTGACTTTTGCTTTCCCTCATTTCTCTCCGTGGCGCTGACCCTTGCTATGTCTCAGGTTTATGATTACAGTTTTTGGCTTCTGTTTGGTGCGCCTAGAGTCTGTCTTTGGATAGAGATTAGGCACTATAAAAATACTATTAGAATTAGAATTAAAAGATCTGAGCATCAGATGATGAACCACTGGCCCCCACGTTGACCTACTGAAATTTGTATTCAGTATCCACCAAAGCTAACAGTACTAGAGAGAAGTAACCCTTGTAGTTGAAATATTCACTGCCTGACTTCCACAGTTTCTTTATAGCTATGTGCTTGCCATCTAATGCTCCAACTGCATGGGGGACACTCCATCTGTTTCTAAACTTCTCTTCTATTGACTTCCAGGCTTCAGGCTCTGTTGGACAAATCAAATATTCTTTCTGAAATTCACATAAGAAGGCTTTGCAGACCTTGGGTACAAATTTACAGATGGTGGTCCTTCTAACCCTCCAGTGGTACTGCAGTGAAGCAGAGCTTTCTCCTATGGATAAGTGTCTCAATGTTACAGCTAGTTTCAGTCCCACTTCCAGTGGCTTACTGAAGTTTGATTCTGACTTCCTGAGGTGGGGGTTAATTCTTTTCTCTATTAAATCAAAGAAGGCTGGTTCCATTCTGGTAAAATTCCTGTAGCCTGGTATGTCATTTGTGATTAGCTCATCCAAGAGTGTTCTGCAAAATCCCCTTTCCTCCCTCTGCGGTATCCAAGGCATAACCCATGGATTCTGTGGCTTCCTCCTCCTTCTGCGTGGTTGTGGCTGTGGTGATGGTTTTGGCTGGGCAGGTGTTGGGTTCTGTTTTCTTCTGTGTCTTGATATGATGAAAAATAACAACATATTCAACTCAATAAAAAACCAAAGCACCCTCATCTTGTCGAAGAGTTCTTCTTGATGTGTCCCTGTCATCATTGAAGCGTGAAATGAGTGTCACATCCCTGGCTACAGGGGTTTATATAGTGTGACATGGATCCCTGTATCCCGACTTTAGTTACCGACCCTGAAAATCAATCGGTCCTGTCAGCATGAGTCGGGAACATGCTCCCGGCCTGTCTTTGTCTTTATGGCTTGTCTGTTTGCTTTGCGGCTTGTCGGTTAGGGGTTTAGGGGGCTTGTCGTAGTACTTCTATGACTGACCCTGTAAAAAACATCCCCGACCTTATGTCTTGTCGGTTATGTCATCAGGGCCTGTCTGTAAGTATACCATCCTGTTGGGGAATTTTAAACCGACTCTCCATTTTCATGCCTTTTTTTCTATGACTCCATGACTTTCACAACCGACTCTAGAGTCATAGGGTCGGTTACAGGGTCGCCTCCAGTGGAACACCCGCATTACTGTTCTCCATCATAACTTAGAACAACTTGATTACAAAGTCCTTATATGTGCTAATTTTATGTTCAATAACATGGATTTGTATGAATAGAATATGTATTGACACAATTATAAAGTAAAGTTAAAATATAAACTTAGCTTACGTAAGCTTTTCCACTGCTGCCCAAGAGCAGATAATTCAATTTCTTACTTGAAATTCTTGCACCCAAATTGGTGGAAAACTCTGAATCCGCGCTCTGAAATTTCCTATTAATACATTTTATTCATTTCCAACTTCAGCTAAATTGCCAATGTCAGTCATCTGTGGATTGATATTTTTATTTGTGTTTTGTGCAAAGCTAAGGTAGGTGACAATGTATTTTTATTCTGCTAGTTCCCTTTCCAATAAACCTATTGCTACAAAACAGTGAAATGAAAAAAGGAGATTTGTCATCTAAATCACACCACATGGCATACAGGCCATTCAAACCTTTCAAATCTGAAAAAACATCTTAACTTCAAAATTCAAATGTTATTCTCTGCTTACCTCATTATATCCTTAATTTATTTTTGATTCATCCAACCTGTAGTTTTTTATTAAAGCAAACAAAGGGGGTTTTGGTCTCCATGAGCGTGAATAAAAGACCAGAAATGCATAATATTCAAATGAATTGATTTATGCCTGTTGGGTGGACAGCTCCAATATTCCACATCCACCACTGCTCACGCCTTCTTCTGTGGGCTGTTGATGGTGTGTTGTATTTGGGAGTGCACCACTCTAGGATTGAGAACTGCATATCCTTAATAGAGTGACTTTTTCCAGTGAAATGTTTGGAAACTGGTGTCACTCTATTATCCTTAGGTTTGTTTACTGAGAGTCTGTGTTCATATATTCTCTGTCTGAACGCCCTCCCTGTTTCTCCAACATAATATTTACCACATTTTTTGCATGTGATTAAATATACAATATCACTGAGTTCACATGAGATTAGTTTTGGGAGGTTTTTAGGTTGGTATTTATCTCCACTGATGTTACAGGTAATTTCACTTATTTTAGTGATTAGAGGGCAGTAAGTGCATTTACCCAGCCGGGTGCAATGGGTGGGTATTAGTTTTGTCCTTACCATTTCTTTTGGTGGGTATGAAATAGAGGCTTTAGTAAGCATATCTCTTAGGTTAGGTAACCTCTTGAAGCCAATGATAGGTTTATCTGGGAATGTACTTGAGCAGTCATTACTGTGCTGGATAATGTTCCAGTTGTCATGAATGAAGCCCTTTATGTCAGGGTTCTGGGGGTTAAAGGTAGTGGTCATGACAGGGGTGGTCGTAACTTCTTTTGTTTTAACCTCTAGTAAATCATCTTGTGTGTATCTACTAGCTCTTAGCATATGTTTTTTGAGGGTTTTGAATGGGTATCCTCTTTTCATGTAATGCTCAATCATTTTCATTCCATTATCAATGAAATCTTTGTTCTTAGTACATATTCTTCGTATTCTGAGGAATTGACCAAATGGCCCTTTCTGATGGCATGGTTTATGGTGAGCAGATTGGTAATGTAAATACAGGTGTGTGTCTGTAAGTTTTTCATACAGTGTTGTGTATATGGATCTGTCAGCGTCAACCTTGACTGTGGTGTCCAGAAAGTTAACATGTGTGTCATTAATCTCAGATGTGAATTTAATTTTGGGATGTATACTGTTCAGGTAATTGATGAATTTATTGAGTTCATCTCGCCCATGTGTCCAGATCATAAATATATCATCTATGAACCTGAGCCATAACAGTGGTTTAAGGTGCCACTTTTCTAGGGCTTTTGTCTCAAAACGGTCCATGAATAGATTGGCGTAATTAGGGGCTACTGCTGTGCCCATTGCAGTGCCTCCTACTTGCAAGTAATGTTCTTCATTAAATGTGAAGTTCATACTGTGCAATACTAGTTCTAGTAATTTGAGGAGGAACGGGGTGATAGGATCCTTTGTTCTGTCACGCCTTAGGTGGGCTGCCACTGCTAATATCCCTTCCCTATTTGGTATGTTAGTGTAGAGAGAGGATACATCTAATGTGACTAATAGTGCACCTTCAGGCAGTTTATCTAGAGTTTTGAGTCTGCTAATAAAATGTTGTGTGTCCCTAACATATGATGCTGTCTTGGGTACATAGTCTTTGATATGTGCATCAATAAACTTGGAGATGTTACATGTTGGATGACCAATCGAGCTGCATATTGGTCTCCCTGGTATACCTTTTTTATGTATTTTGGGTAGTAAGTAAAATCTACCTGATTTTGGATTGTCTATGTTTAGATAATTGAAGTTCTTTTCAGTGATCAAGTTAACATTTTTCATATCTGTGAGTACTTGGCATATCTTTTTGGATATGTCAATAGTAGGATCATCTTTGAGTTTGGTGTAGAAGTTACCATCGCTAAGTTGCCTGTAACCTTCCCTTAGATAATCTGTGGTGTTCATTATCACTACTGCTGAACCTTTGTCAGCTTTTTTGATGACTATGTGGGGATTGTTCTGTAAATCCCTCATACCTGCTCTTTCATCCTTTGTTATATTTTGTAGTGGATTTTTGTTGAACTTACATTCTAATAAGTTCATCTTGAATGCTCTTTTGAAAGTATCCAGTGTTTTGTTAGGTGGATTTGGTTTCCAGCTTGATTTATTTTTGAATTTTTGGTGGATTTCATTGTAAGGGTTATTGACTGTTATGTCCTCATATTCGTCCTCAGCATTTTTGTTCATAAAATCAATAATGCTTTGTGTGATTTCAAGGTCAATATTTTCATTTGTTGGTTTGAAAAACTGTGCTAATTCCAACCTTCTGTGGAATTCCTTGAAGTCATTCCAGATTTCTGACTTGTCTGGTCTAGGCGGTGTAGGGCAGAAAGTCAGTCCTTTTTCCAACACTTTAAGTTGGTGTTCATTGAGTTCATAATTAGAGATATTGATGACATTGTGACCTATATAACTTTCAAATTTAGTATTAGGTGGTAGAATGCCTGGTGGGGCATTCATGGCTGCTAGTTCTAAGTCTGCCTTAGATTGAGCCATGGTGACAAATCAGGTTAGTAGGGGTTGTGCGGTGTCCCCTAAGGTACTAAATGAGATGTGCAAATGCGCCTGTTTCATAACATATAGCATTTATTTTATCAATAAAGTATATAAGGTTAAGGTGCAATTAATGAGTTGACACAGGTGGAAATGTGGAATGTGTAAATAACATATACAGTATTTACTTCAAATTACGAAATGTCAAAATTATTGTAACATTTTCTTTAATTGTTTGACAAAACTTTGGAGTTCTTGCTTCCTGTACTTGGGTGCAATGAACTTCCTGTTCCTTTGGTTGGATGGTTTTGGAGGTTCATATTGGCGTTTGGTTCTATGTTCCAACACCGGTGCCATCCCCACATCTCGCTTTCTTAAGGAGTCCTTTATTTCCTTGATCTGGTCTTCATTAAGGATTAATGCTAACTGGTCATAATCCCTACTGATCTGATCCTTAAGGGTGCTGTATTTGGTGAACATGTCATTCAAAAGGGCTTTGGTCATCTTTTCTTTACATTCCCTTATGGTCTGGTCCCAGGCTTTCCTAACAGCTTCACTCCTTGTGCTGTTAATGTTGAACTTAAACTGGACACAGGTAGGGAAGACACCTTTCAGCAGCTCGCTGTGCATTCTATTTATGACACTGGCAAGACTGATTTTCTTTCTCTGATTTGTTTTAATCTTAAGTAGATTGGCTTAGATTCCACAGGGTAGTTATCTCTGTCTGGCGCCACACTTGTGGAGGGTGCATCTTGGCCTAGCTTCTTCCTTTTCTTACTCTTGGGTTGAGCAGGAGCTGGATTATCTGTGAGCTTGGCTCTAGCTTCACTAAGGAGTTGCATTGTCTCCTCAGAGATTCTCTCTCTTGGCATAGGTGTGTCTGCAGCTCTGATATCTAATCAGTCACTCTGTATGTTCCAATTAGATACGGCAGAAACCAGGGTAGAGTGGCTAGCAGTAGCCCCTAATTACGCCAATCTATTCATGGACCGTTTTGAGACAAAAGCCCTAGAAAAGTGGCACCTTAAACCACTGTTATGGCTCAGGTTCATAAATGATATATTTATGATCTGGACACATGGGCGAGATGAACTCAATAAATTCATCAATTACCTGAACAGTATACATCCCAAAATTAAATTCACATCTGAGATTAATGACACACAAGGTTGACGCTGACAGATCCATATACACAACACTGTATGAAAAACCTACAGACACACACCTGTATTTACATTACCAATCTGCTCACCATAAACCATGCCATCAGAAAGGGCCATTTGGTCAATTCCTCAGAATACGAAGAATATGTACTAAGAACAAAGATTTCATTGATAATGGAATGAAAATGATTGAGCATTACATGAAAAGAGGATACCCATTCAAAACCCTCAAAAAACATATTCTAAGAGCTAGTAGATACACACAAGATGATTTACTAGAGGTTAAAACAAAAGAAGTTACGACCACCCCTGTCATGACCACTACCTTTAACCCCCAGAACCCTGACATAAAGGGCTTCATTCATGACAACTGGAACATTATCCAGCACAGTAATGACTGCTCAAGTACATTCCCAGATAAACCTATCATTGGCTTCAAGAGGTTACCTAACCTAAGAGATATGCTTACTAAAGCCTCCATTTCATACCCACCAAAAGAAATGGTAAGGACAAAACTAATACCCACCCATTGCACCCAGCTGGGTAAATGCACTTACTGCCCTCTAATCACTAAAATAAGTGAAATTACCTGTAACATCAGTGGAGATAAATACCAACCTAAAAACCTCCCAAAACTAATCTCATGTGAACTCAGTGATATTGTATATTTAATCACATGCAAAAAATGTGGTAAATATTATGTTGGAAAAACAGGGAGGGCGTTCAGACAGAGAATATATGAACACAGACTCTCAGTAAACAAACCTAAGGATAATAGAGTGACACCAGTTTCCAAACATTTCACTGGAAAAAGTCACTCTATTAAGGATATGCAGTTCTCAATCCTAGAGTGGTGCACTCCCAAATACAACACACCATCAACAGCCCACAGAAGAAGGCGTGAGCAGTGGTGGATGTGGAATATTGGAGCTGTCCACCCAACAGGCATAAATCAATTCATTTGAATATTATGCATTTCTGGTCTTTTATTCACGCTCATGGAGACCAAAACCCCCTTTGTTTGCTTTATTATTATATGCACAATAATTCAAATGACCAGGGTATACAGTATAAAATAAATAAATTTAAATCTATCTTATACTGATCATATAAATACCAATATACCTTATATTGACATACCAAATATTATATGGAGTTTGTGATGTAATAATCATATGACGTCACTTTACACATTTCGTCACGTCAAATTACATCACAAAACATGTAACTAGTTCATTTTGCCAACAGAGTTAACTGGTGATGAATAAACAAAGAATAAAAAATATTAAAAAATAATTAAATATTTTATTCACATATATAAATTAACCATATAAGGATAATAAATATTATCTAGTATATATACAAAAGTATTTGTGCGAGTTTAGTGACATTTCCACTATGGATGTGCGTGCCAACTTCATATGTGGCATTTGCCAAAAAGCCTTCACTAAGAACAGTAGCCTTAAAAGGCATAAAACAAGTGTACACCTTAGCACCAGATACAATTGTTTGACCTGTCCCAAGACATACAAAAGGCGTGAAGACATGATCAAACATTCAAAAATCTGCCTCAAAAATAGTCTTAATAAGGGGCTGGATGAAAATCAGACACCAACTGTAATCCCATCTACTAGCAATGCACCCATGCCAAACGCCCCATCAGAGGCCCTGACCAGAGTCATACAGGACTTGACAGTTAGTGACTCAGAAGAAGATGAAGAGTTACAGAAGATGGCTGACAAACTGGAGGGCAAGTTGATACAAAACACTGTCTCCAGACAGGTGAACACTGACATCAGTAATGTCAGTACTGAGGAAAAGTCAACCCAAACAGAGCCTCTAATAGTTATTTCACCGGACGAGGTCCTGGAGTTAGGAGAGAAACTTTCACTACTAACTTTTGATAAAGGTCTAAAGATTTTTGTGGATACACTGAACTCAGATATAGTGTTCTGCAAACCTAACTTAGCCAGAAGTAAGAGCCCAACCACCCAAATTGGACTCCTAGCGGCCCAACCCACTGCTAATAGAGGTAGCCAAACAAGGGATGAAACCAAAGATGAGTCATCCAAAATAATTGACCAACATCAACCACTATCCATGCCTCAATGGGATTTGAACCCAACATCAATGGTCTCAGCACCCCCAACTCGACCAGATGCAGCTCACACAATCGACCCATCTAGTGAAGACACAAGCACAACCACACAGATGGATATACCCATCACTGATGCACACATTTCAGACATCAGCAAAACACCCACCCTAGAAGAGATGTGCTCAAGAAAGCCAACTCGACCTAGTCTTTTCATCCCCCCTCAGAAAAGACAGAAGTTATTGACACATCTGGTCCAATACAGAAAAGACAATAATTAAACCAGATCTCATCTAGAAATAATAACTGTTTCACGGACATTATTATTTTTGACAGTCTGAAAATAATATGTTTTAGATGTTATTAATCTTTTCAATTCTAAATATAATTTGTCCTAAAATTAATAAATAGCATAAATTATATTTTATATCTAGGCATTATTTACATACCCACCTATGAAATATTTTCTAATAAAGATCTTATTTATATATAATAAGTTATAAATAAAATAACCATATTATATTGGTGTGATAAATTTATTTGTATATATGATGACATAAATTATAAATATAATAAAATATATATAAATAAATAACATGTTCATGCATAAATACATCTATCCAATACAATCAATACATCGAAAAATGTATTGAAACTAATAAGATGTATTGTAGTGCATATGCCATTACTAAAACTGCCCAATGCAAACAGGATATAACCACAGACCATTTCTGCCTCAGTTATAGGATTGCACCAACATTAAATAATAGGGTGCCTCCCACCTTTTACATTGTGAACAGGAATTACCCTGAATTATCATAAGCACAATTATTACTTAAAATGTGACTCAAACATTAACATATAAATCCACCCTTATGATCATACAACATTTTCAGGATACACTCTACCTGGGCTTATTAATGTGGATTATATATAAAAAGAATATGAATTTTTTATATATAGAATATAATTCTAGGATATAACAACCTAAAAATTTATAAATAGTATAATTATAATATTTAATATAATTATATTATATTTCCAACCTTAGAAAAATATATACTCACCTGAAATCCTACAGAATAAACAACCACCTCAAAAAAGGTGCACAGGTGCAATGCACCGCCTAGCGGTGCACAGGTGCACAGGTGCATAAAACAGGTTCAATTGCACATCCCAAAAAGTACTTCAGGGGAGACTTTAGCCCATATTCTCCAGCCTCTGATGAGAAAGTTCAATAAAATATAGCTTTCGAAACATAATACCTATAGTTTAAAAGATGTTGTGTAAGGCACTTCTACAATATCTATTGTGAACATTTACTTGAGTGACATTATAACACTTCAATTTTCTTGCTGTTATTTTATAGTTTTTTATTAGTTTGTATTCACACTGCCTTCCTGTGACCCAAAATACGAATAAATATAAGAAATTACACTGTGACATGGTGATGTTTTGGGTAAGACACTCGCCTCCTACCTTTATCATTCTTGGTTCAATTCCTGGGTCTGTATTCACAAAGAGTTCTTAGAATTACACTTAAATCGAAGAAAAATTCTATGCTAAGAATTTTCGTATTCTTAGAATAAAATCCTACTCACAAAGCAATTCTTAGCTGAGAATAATTCTGAGAATAGAAGTAAAGAAATGTATGCAATTCTCAGAATTTTTCTTAGACTAAGCATAATTCTAAGAAAAATTCTAAGAATACAAATCTTGGCATATGTAAACTGAAAGTTAGATTTTTTAAAATAATATAAAGATGCTGCATTTAGTTACAGTACATATATGTAACACTCTGTTCTGGATGTCAATTTACAATCATTTGCTGCATTATAATCACTAAAAAGTCTCTTTTTCTTAAGTTAAGCATGCTATGTACCAGTCTTAGATTTAAATTAAATTCTTAGAATATTCAAAGAATAAGAGTTTTGTGAATAGTAAATTGTTATTCTTAGAAAAAATCTAAGTATAAAAACCATTCTTACAAAAAGTTTAAGAATAAGCGTGATTCTAAGAACAAGATTCTTTGTGAATAGAAAAATTCTCATTCTTAGAATTTTTCTAAGAAAATCGACAATTCTAAGAACAATTCTAAGAATAAGACTAATTCCAAGAATAAGAATCTTTGTGAATACAGGCCCTGGCCTGAAGTGGCAAAACTGACAGCTGCAGGCAGGTAAATAAAGTCAAAATGAAGCATATCCCCACCAGCATCCTCAGCAGTAAGGCTCATAATGTGTCTCCAGTACATAGGGAAGACCTTGAGGCCATTCAGACTGAGAATGTATGAACACTTTAGGAGTATTCAAGAGCAAAAGCTGCATAATTCTACTCCTGTGTCTAGACACTTTTCTAGACCAAACCACTCTACAAAAATATGGATGTTCCCAATGCTACACTGGATGGGAAATGATAATAAGCCGAATGACACTGTAGGCCGTAGAGACCAAGAATTATTTTACATTTGGCCATTCCCCACCCTACACCCTGCAGGCATTAATAAGTCTGTGTGAGCTGTAGTGTCCTCTTAATGCACCCCTAACCCAAGTGCCACCTATTCTGATAGCTGCAGGCAGGTGCCTGATGGTTTTCACTGCAGAGTGTTGACCAACTAGTATGCACTGCTTCCCTCCATCCACCCCAACTAGCCCTTGTGTTATGACCCAAACAATGCCTTTAAGGCTACAAAGCACTGGCAGAGGAACATAACAGAAAACAGGAACATTTCGGAAAAGTTTTTATATCCATATTATCAGTTGGATCTTTCGAAACATGTTATCACTTCTTCTTTTGACCAGGTCCTATCCATAATGGAAACTTTCATGAAGATCTGGTCATTAATTTTGGAGAAATGTCAACCAAAAAGAAAAAGTCAATGCACATACACAGAAACTGCGACCATTCAAAATTAACATGTTTCTAGAATATGATTCAGATATTTAATGGAAATTAATCACTTTTTTCTTTGGTCACGTCCTCCCTACATAGAAATTTCAGAAAGATCTATTCATGTCTTTTGGAGTTATCATATACACATAATACCTCGCCATTGTTTTGTTGGCATGTAGAGTTGTTGTGTCACCTTTCTAATTCTAAGTCTAATAGTACTTTTATAGCGCTTAATCTCTATCTATTGACAGACTCTAAGACGCATAAAGCCAAAAATCAGAGATCGTAATCGTTAAATCAGGAACATTGCAGGAGTCAGCACCACGGAGAAAGACGAAATGAAAACTGAGGAAAAACTAGGATAGGCTTTTTCAAAGAGGTAAGTTTTCAACTTCTTCCTGAATGAGGAGAGAGATTTAGCTGAGTGTACATCATCAGGGAGATCATTCCAAATCATCGGAGCATCGTATGCAAAGCTAAGGCCAAAATGCTTTTTTGACTTATATATTGATGCAAAATGTGGGACCTCAAGCAAAACACCCTGAGATTGACTTCTACACGTTCTGTACATACTGTGTCTAGGTTTAAGGAAATGTTCGAAGTATTTTGGATGGCCACTATGTAGAAACTTGTACACCAAAAGGGCAACCTTGAAAATAGAGCGATGCTTGATAGACAACCAATGAACTTAAAATTTATTTTAAGGACAATTATCATGTAAATTAGTACTTCTGTGTAATGAAATAGTTGTTTTAGTTGTATGAAATAACTTAAAGTACAATATCAAAGAAGATGTTCATAGTACTGAAACTGGTTTATAACATAACCAGTTACTCTATTCTCCTTGTCCTAATATGTACAAATGTGTGTTACGTCATTAATACATACTGTCAGATAAACAATCACTCTATATTTTACATATGTCCTTTTGTATTAAAATAAACAATTAATCTATCCATCCAATTACCTTATTCATACATTGCATTATGTTTTAGCGTGACAATTAATTGGCATAGATTTATTTTAAGTATAACTCCATATAAACCAATTGGTGGAGATGCTATAGTATTTAAAGTCAAATCTTCAGTTCTGAGTGTGGTTCACGCTATGGGTTCACATGCCAGAAAAGTAGATGCAAGGTATCCACACCTATAAGACAACCAAGTTTTAAATGAATTGTATCAGTTACTAAAACTGAAAACACTTCATAACATCTAAAACACCTTTGTTGCTGACCAGTAATTGAAGGCAGGTTCTATTTGCCCACTTATGGACACACTTGCACTTTCCTTCACAACCATACTACCAACACATTCTTTAATAAGAGTGCAGGGGTTGGCTTTCGGTTGAATCTTTGGACAGCACTGCGTGTTGTATCTGTAAAGTCTTCTATTATCACCCAATTTGCAAAATGGCTTGCAAAGACGTTTACAGATTTGTGTATCGAGATGTGTTGGGTATTTGTAGTGGCCAGAAAAGTGTGATCTGTGTAACTGTGCCGTTTAAAAATTGATTTTGAAGGGAGAAGACTCATTTTAAATTTGAAGTATGGATAAGATTAGTGAACTAGTTCATACATAATAATAAATATAAAACCTATTTCGATTATATAAAATAGTATTGCATGGATATGTAGACAAGCCAACTGTACGTATTTTTTAAACAAATTATTCAATAATTTCGGTTAAAATAAGGAAATAAGACGTGGGCAATACCTAGACGTTGCAGTTTTCGTCCAATATTTCTCACGACCATATTAACATTTATAAATATTTTAAATAAACTCAAATATGAGATATATACACCTTATTATATAACTAATAGATTTCTTTGAAACTTTTGTAAATTCATCGTCATTTGTCAAGCAGTTGATCTGGAAGCAAATATATGTAAATGTTTGTTGTTAATGGGTGTATATAGAAACTCCAAATACTTCGAAACAGATTGACAGAAAAAATGCGCCGACAACAGTTTTACACTGACGGTGACTTCGAGACACGAGAGGGTTATATTATCAGCATTTACGAAAGTCGTTTTACAGTACAGGTTTATTTTTAATTAAGGTCATCTTTGTAAAAATATACTTCGAAACAGATTGACAGGAAAATAAAATCACATGATACCTTCTAGGAAACACTTCCAGTACTCATTTGTCAAAATAAATCGCATAGATGTTAATGAATGTGTTGCACAGTCTTTTGTTAGTTTAAAATTGTTGTTTGCATATTCCCCATATTTTCATTGACCAATGTCTCGTACACCGTGAAATCACTTCATTCAATATTATTTTTTTATTTATTTGTTTAACAAATAAGTAAGGCTGCGACTACATATTTTAAACTCAAATATCTGTCAAGCTATGTGATTGGTTTATAACAAATGCTTTGTAAATTAACTGTCATGCTTCAATGAATGAATGAAGGTACGTAAATGTGCAAATAAGAATTTTATGTGAACAGTGACTGTGCAATAAACCAGCAGGCAGATACATTTGTACTTTAGTTGGAGATGCACAGATGAATATATTACATTTACACTGACTGCGCACACATTTTCATTTCTAGAAGCCAGTAGACGAAACCGTTAAAAAGACTCATTTAAGTATGCAAAGACAATAGAGAAGACAATAGTTTCTAGGACACATGGGACTCTTACACAAAGGCAATAGTGCCAGACAAGCTTTTTACTTTATAAAATATACTTTAATAAAAACATTTTAAAAAATCAAAATGGCAGAGTGTATACTATATACCTTAATGTGCAGATATGTGTATAAATATTATGCAGAATTTTAATATTTAAGGGCTTAAACAGCCGATTTAAAATCGCGGTCGCAACCCAGTACATAACTCAAATCAAATATTTGACTAACAAGATGAATTTCCTTGTTCAATATAATGTATGAAGATATCTGCTACTGTGCCTAGTGGGAAACATAGAGGACGTGGGTTCAAACCCAGGTACAGGCAGATACATAGTGGCTCAGATGAGAACTTAAAAATGGCAGTCCTCAATCATTGAGTCCTATCCCCAGTGGCAGGCTAAAGAACCTGAAGGACATTGATAAATGGTCATCATTAAGCCTCTGTCTTTCAGTTAGGGGAATGTCAGTCACCTGAGAGCTTGGGCAGTACTTGTGCAGTCAGATGGGTAATAGAGCGCTTTGAGTCCAGTAGTACATGGAGATATTGCACTGAATATAAATACAATACAATGTCATTAATGATAAAAAACATACATTTTTGCAACTAAAGTTTTCTGTTGCGGGAACAGTAAAGGTCAGATGTTTAGAAGTATGTAAGGCCAATTTTTACACAATACAGCCATTGATATCTTACTCCCAGAAATCCTTGAAAATAAGAATACCTTCATTATTTGCTCCTTTGTTTTGCTTTTCTATAAATTGCATAAAAATAACCGACGTTATTTCCTTAAATCTAAAGGAATCCTGAAAATTATCAGGAAATCATGATCCCCCAGACCCAATTATGGCCCAGACCCAATCATTTATTTTAGTCAAAATTATGTACTTCGTACTGAGTATGTCAGAGCATTACGGCTAGATTGGGTTTTTAAATTGATTAATCAAATTTTAACTCAGTTAATCAATTTTCAAATTCAGCCTATCAACATTTAAAAGTGATGAACCTACTTTTAGAATTAAGAATCTGGTTTTTAAGTAAAAAAATAAACTGCCAACTACCGGTATTTGCCAATTAAATTAATTTTAAAACTTGATTATAAAGTTTAACTGAGCTATAACATTTTCATTTTATTATAAATCAGTGAGATCATTCTTACAGCCAGAAATGTGACTGGTTTAATCCAGTTTATACATAAATGACTTAAACCGAATATCTGAAATTGTTGCAAAATTTACCAACCGAAAATACAGGACAAATGAATATTCTACTTTAAATTATTATCCAGGATAACTCTGACCAAGGAATGTCTTACTATGCAGATTTAGTGCTACAAATTTGGCACCAAGTGACGATTTATCATTCTTATTTCCTAAACTATGAAACTAACAAGTAATTTTGCTGAGATTTTTGCTCTTTTTCTTGGATTTACATCTATTCAGAAATGGTGGAAAAAGTTCAATTCAAAATCATCTTTTTATACCAACAGGTACCAGTAACTATAGATAATTTTCATAGCTTTTTGCATTGTTTTTGGTAAATAGGATTGTTTTTACTTATTATTGAGTCAAAGTGTGGATAATTAACTCCACCCTCTTGGTACAAAGTTCTTTTTTAATTTTATCACCCCTGAAGACAAAACACACAATCCTCTTCCGTCAGGCTCAGATTGCATTGATTTGTCTTCTCTTGTCATAAAATATAAAAATATGCACCAGCCTGGTCATTTTCATTTCTATATCTTCCCTGAAGAAGCTTATTTAAAATGAATTTCCATTTTACAGACATCACAATTTCAAATTTGTGATAATTGTCAAGTTTGTATGTTGATTCTGCTAGAACCTGGACATTTGTGGCAGATACAGAATTTCCACAACGTGGGTTGTTGACAACTGTCAAGTGTTTTGCCAAAGTCATCAACCGGCCACTAGAGATTGGAATCTTCAGACCATAGGGTGATTTACTTTATTTACACTGTTGTAATTTCGAATTTAAGAAGAGTCTGTGAATTGGTCTGGACCATTGGCTAAAATAGTGAACATTTGATAGTGAAAATCACATTGAGTATCAATCACACAATGTATTTGCTTTCAATAGCAAATATGGAGAGTCCAATCAATTTTACTCCTTATTATATAGATATGGCTTTCTGATTTTGTGAATACAAGTGCTGATGTTTCATTATTTTACAGAGCTTCTACTGTGAAAAAAATTGATGTAAATCTTACCTAATAATCTTACCTGTAACAATTTGGGTTATCAAAATAACAATACTCTTGGATCAAAGAAACAAACTACTTGTGTGCATTAAGAACAATATCAATATAAGGGGTGAGGGAATCCCATAAACACAAACTTAGCTGTTTAACTTCCAGTGAACATTTGTAATTGATGATATACCTTCCAGTTTCATTTTAGTCCATCCCAATGGCTATACAGGGCACTTTAGCATTTTTCTGTGATGATGACATTGAACGGGTTACTAGAGTTTTATGTATATTTTTACATAATGTACCCATGTAAGACAAAACATCAACCATCAATAAATGCACTTATATAAGACATTCATAGATATTCTTTCATTCAATCTCCAACCGCCTCTTTTTCATTAACTGAAAAATCATTTATACATTAAGGAGGTTGTGAATGTTTTGTATTTTACGCTACTTCAACCACGCTGTATAGCTGATGAACTATTAATTTGATTTTGTTAAGAGAGGTTTTCTTTCAAAATGAGCATTACTCATTTCAACCAGATGATCTGATTATTCCAATCATGTCATAATAAGGTGATCTGGTGGTTACCAGAAAATAATAAGTGAGAACTGGATGGTGTAGTGATACCAAATTATTTTTTTATGATAACCAGCAAGTGTAGTGTACAACAGATCATCTGGTGATCACTACAAAATAAGTCATTAGCACTAAATGATGTGGTGATCACAGCTTATTTTCTCGTGATAATGACAAAATAAGTTATCTGGCATTGTGGTCTAGTGGGTAAGACTTCTATAGGAACATGAAGGACCTGGGGTTGAGCCCATATTCAGATAGATACCACTTGGATGACCACTTAAAATGGCGTTCTCTATCACTGGGTTCTATTCTCCAGGGGCAGGATTTAAACTCAACAGCCCTTGATAAATGGACATCCCTGTAACTCTATCTTAGGATAGAGATAGTAAAATCCTGGCAGGTTTATGTAGAGACAGATAGGTCAGAATATATATACTGTCCTGTTTGACAAAATTAGTCAACAAGTGACTTTGTTATGATGTGTGTCAAAATGCAAAATGGATATCTTAACTTAAATTTACTCCATTGTTGAAACATTTCTTGCCACACGAAATTATCAACACTTACATAGCTCATGTGTACAATCTGATGTGCCTCCAACAACTTTTGACAAAGGATCTGAAACAAATTACAACACAGATTACTGTATATAAGTATGATATTTAGCTTGAAAAAAAAAACAACGAATCACTAACTTTCAATTTGTTTTTCAAAAATTTACTGGAATTAATTTTGGACAAATTGTCAGTTTATTAGGGATCTGATATTGATATGGTATCCATGTTTGATCTATATCAGTGACACTGTCTAACAGAACTACCATAATTTATGTTGCCATTTTTACAAAATCATCACAAATCTTGATCCCCTTATCTACCATAGCAATTTGTTTGCTAACTTCGTTTGCAAAACTTGTTTTGTAGATTTCAAATATCCATTGTCAATTTTGAAAATATTTTAACAAAACAATTTGCAAAACTCAGAGACATATCTTCTGCCTTTCTCTCTTGTAGAATTTTGAAACAGGCTCCTCACAAAAAATGTCCCTCCGGGTTCGCTGGCATTTTCCAATGCCACTGGTCTTCTGAGCAATCCAACTGGGTCTTAGTTTTCTGTTTTTATGGCTGGTTGTATTTGCATTGTTTTGCTAAATATATATATATATATATATATATATATGACTTGCCCTCTTCATGGAGGTACTGAATAATTGTTAGTATTTTGACTCTTTCTCATTTTTTTTTGCCTTGCTACCAATTTTTGCCAGGTACGAATTACATATTTTGAAAGCCTCTTATTTTGCATTTGTTCTATTCAGTGTAGAACCAGTTCCACCTTATGAACTAGATTTGGAGGGGACTGTTTACCAAGGTATGTATATTTTAAATCTACCTGGTGGTAATAGGTAGCCCAGTGGTAGCTGGTAGCAAGATAGTGATCCATTCAATCAGGCATCTGTACTCAAAAATATAATAACAATAAGGGGTGTGTATATTTCTTGATGACCCTTGTTTTATCAAAAATAACAACCTCAAAAAAAACTATAGGTACTCTGGTTTGATGCTAAAAATATGACAGTCTGCATTTAAACTCAAATCGAATATTGACAATGGCCTTTCAGAATACTGGGAACTGGCCATGTACTATAGAAAGTACTTGTAGCCCAAAATTCACGAAAAAATATCTTTCTGTTGTCACGTTGCCTCTGGCCATTTCACAAATCTGGTGGTAATATCAAAATATTTGACCTTTTCAAAACCTCACTTGAAACAACCTGGACAATTCAAAGCCAAACTGGTCAGAGTACATTTGATTTGTTTGACAATAGGCTGGTTTTTAAATTACTGTTTTACAGTGATTATTAAATTACGCACATTACAATATGAACAATATACAGCAAAATATCTAGCAATTGCATGCTGATTTAAATAAAAACAAACAGGTCTTTACTTTTTTTCATGATGTTGAGGATGGCATTACAATTTTTAAGTTTAACAGGTTACAGCTGTTCCATAGCCATGGTGCAGCAGAACTGAAAGCATGCTCACCATATGGAAAAACATGTGAATCAGCTTTGCAAATTCTGTAACTTTCAGAAAGAAACGTTAGATACATAAGATCAAGTCTCACAACTGAAGCAGCAAAAATAGTAGTTCAAGCTCTTGTCATGTCAAAGTTAAGCTATTGCAACACTATTCTCTCTGGTATCTCCAACAAGCTTTTAGTTAAACTATAGAGGGTTCAAAATTGTGCAGCAAGACTTGGGTTGACCTCAAATATGGAGCCCCAAAGTTCTCCTGAATGCTTGAAGACACTGCATTGGTTACCTGCCAAGTACCGGATTCAGTACAAGATTCTTCTGTTTGTATTTAAATTGACTAAAGGATTTGCACCTCCTTATCTCCAAGATCTACTTCGACCACACAAAAATGCAAGAGTACTATGCTCATCAAGTAAACATTTGCTGACAGTTCCAAAGTACAAGTTGAAAACATTTGGAGATCGTGCCTTTTTCTGTTTGTGGACCAAAGCTTTGGAATGATTTGCATAACCATGTAAAAACATCAACATCTACCATCTACCAGTGATTTTAAGAAGTTAAAAGCCCATTTCTTCAATTGTACCTTTAAACAATAAATGATTATGCAGATATCCTGGCTGTAAAGTACATTGATTAATGTTTGTACATTTTGCGCTATAGAAAAACATTTATTATTATTATTATATGCCTGTGAGGCAACTAATGTGTATATTTTTTTCAAACACTGTTTAGACCTTGATTCACTTTACTTCTGGGGTAGTGCTTAGGTAATTGGAATAGATTTTGATTCGTCGATTGTTTAAGGACTCTTTTTAAGTTGATTTTTTTTACTCTGTGTTTGTTACCCGTTTAACTAGGTTCATCAGATTAACTAGCTTACTTTAATTATATTTCCCAGTCAATACTGGACTTAAGCCGGCAATTCACATTTTAACAAACAATATGGTTTCTTTTAGGAATTGGAATTGCTGCAATTCACTCCACAACTATAGAATGACAATTGTAAGTAATTGCATTACTAGAAAATGTAGTCACATGATACAGATATTTTGTGACAATAGGGCAGTGGTTGATACACTCAACTCTGGTAGGGCCAGGGATGACATTTTGGCCACCTGTGCACGTAATATATGGCTACTGACAGCCATGTTTAATATAACATTAGTCACAAGTCACGTGTATGGTACAAAGAATGCCTTAGCCGACCTCCTCTCTAGGTGGGGTAAAACTCCAGATAATGAAGAAAAGTTAGCACAATTCATAAAAAATCCCATATGGGTAGATACACACTTGGATCTAACATTGTTAAACTACAGTATTTGATCTATTCATATATTTCAGAGCCTGGGGCCGCCACAGCTTCACTTGCCAGTGCTGCCAGTACCCGTATTTTCTCAGGCTATAGACCAGCTACACTTGCTGCATATACTAGATATTTCAAAGATTTTTTGGGGTTTCTGGTCGTTGCTCAGCTGTCGCTGCCCCAGGCTACCACGCTGGATGTACTAGCATATATGGAGCATCTCTTACAAAGCGGTATGTCGGTTTCCAATATAACTAATCATATTGCTGGCATCAGAGCTATGTTTGTGGTTTATGGTTTGAATCCAACTATCCTTACAGACAGTAGAATTGCTTTATTCCTGAAAGCTGTCAGAATAAACAGGCCTCTCCAACCTCACATTACGTTAGTGCTGGATGCCTCACTTCTGTCAAAAATTCTACAGGTTTGTCATCACCTACACCATACCCCAGTGTTTCAAGCACTGTATTCATTTTGTTTTTTCTCATTTTTAAGATTGTCAAATGTTTTGCCACACTCTGTAGCTAAATTTGATCCTTCCAGACATTTATGCAGGGCTGGTGTGATTTTTGGCCATTCCAAAGCTGTCATTATCATAAAATGGTCAAAAACATTACAGGACCGATGTAAGACCACATCTGTCGCCATCCCTGCCTTGGGTCAGTCCCCCTTGTGTCCAGTGGTGGCCATTCAGGCCATGTTTCAACTATTTCCTGCTGATGTGGATTCTCCTTTATTCCAGATCCCTGTAGCTGGTTCACTGGTTCCATTGACTGATTCCATAGCCAGGAAGCATCTTAAGCAGGTTTCCACTGCTTTGGCTTTGGCCAAGCCTCTTACCTTTCACGATTTCAGGAGGGCGGGGGCGTCCTGGGCATTCCAGCATGGAGTTCCATTACAAGATATTCAGGCCCAGGGGACTTGGACCTCACAATGTGTCTGGAGATATGTCCATACCTCCTCATCTGGGCCGTCTAGAGTAGCTGATTCTTTTCGTGCCCACTTAGCTATCTAGCCTACTTCCTACTGGGTGTTTGGGTGTCTCTTACTCTGTTTATATGCGTTATTTGACCTTGAACTGTGTATATTTGACCTGCTAAAGGTCATGAGGAAGTTTAACTGTATTTGTTTCACACGCTGACTGTTTGCTCACCATGGGGGACTGTCCTGCCTGATCTGCTGTTTGTAGTGCTACAACATTTATGGGGCCATAAGTTATATATATGGCCTTAGGAACTGGTATCTTATACTGGGAGAATTAACTGTACTATGGAACTATGTTAATTACTTGTGTTTTCTTCATCTGTGATTAGCATCTGGAACTGTATCACTGGAACTTTCTGGGTTTTAGCTGTTTAGGAACTTGTATGGAACATTGTATGGAATCTTCATTGAAACATTGTAGTGATATGATTTTTAACTGTCAGTGACTGATTGTGCTTAGATATTATGAACATCTGGGGGTTTCCCTTGCATCACTGACTATTACATTGACTGAGACATTGTCTTCATGATTTGCATGTATAACAATACTGTATACAATGTGTTATAACAATACTATATACTATATATATACAAACAATTTTAGATGAATAAATAGAATGTATAATCCCAATGTTGGGGTTTTCCTTGTCTTGGGGGGACCTGGGAATGTGTAACTGTACATCTAGGTGTACAGGTATTCATTCCTGTGGTCCACCTTAGCCGTAGTATTTATACTATCATTTGTATGACATTTGATGTTAACAGGTATTTGATGTAAGCTTGAATTTGATTTGTTAACGCATCAGTGACCTTGCAGATTGGGGTTTCTCTGTCACTTTGACTTTGGTCGACCAAGAGGACACAGCAACATTTTACCCACCCTGGCCTTTGGGCCTGGTCCCTCCCACATTATGAACATTTGGCATATTAAGTAGAACACTGGTACTAAGACTGTCTTGTAGTTTCAGGTGGATCTGGATTCTGAGAAGATGGCTATGTCCCCCTGATAGATGGTTTTCTGCACCTGCCTGTGTGTGAACTGTTTATTTACCTAGCACTTGGTTGCTCTTCATGGTCACTTGGTTGACTGGCACTTGGTTGCCTGGCACATGGTTGCCTCTTCTGCGTCTGCTATCGTCGTTTGTGTGGATATAGTGTCTACTAGTATGTCATGGAATTTGCCTGCCGGGTGCCGACTTGGGAGGTCGTTCGTGCTTCTGGATGGCACCTTTTTTAGACAGCTTGCCTCGCTGACATGCCTGCAGTTGCTGTTACTGAGTGTCTGGACATTTTACCTGGCTGTGCAGCTGGGTTGTAAATTCACACCTTTGTAGTATGGAGTGTCTCTTACTCTGTTTATATGCGTTATTTGACCTTGAACTGTGTATATTTGACCTGCTAAAGGTCATGAGGAAGTTTAACTGTATTTGTTTCACACGCTGACTGTTTGCTCACCATGGGGGACCGTCCTGCCTGATCTGCTGTTTGAAGTGCTACAACATTTATGGGGCCATAAGTTATATATATGGCCTTAGGAACTGGTATCTTATACTGGGAGAATTAACTGTACTATGGAACTATGTTTATTACTTGTGTTTTCTTCATCTGTGATTAGCATCTGGAACTGTATCACTGGAACTTTCTGGGTTTTAGCTGTTTAGGAACTTGTATGGAACATTGTATGGAATCTTCATTGAAACATTGTAGCGATATGATTTTTAACTGTCAGTGACTGATTGTGCTTAGATATTATGAACATCTGGGGGTTTCCCTTGCATCACTGACTTATTACATTGACTGAGACATTGTCTTCATGATTTGCATGTATAACAATACTGTATACAATGTGTTATAACAATACTATATACTATATATATACAAACAATTTTAGATGAATAAATAGAATGTATAATCCCAATGTTGGGGTTTTCCTTGTCTTGGGGGGACCTGGGAATGATTGCATTACTAGAAAATGTAGTCACATGATAAAAAGAATTTCAGACTTTTACGATGTTCTTCCACATTCTTGGACAGTCTTCAGATTAAGCCTCAACAGATCAAGATTTTTCTGAGAATGGCCTAGGAACTGCTGAAGCTATCTGGCAATTGTCCTCCAATTACCCCGTGTATTAGCTATGGGTAGGTGAGAATCATTGCTGTGAATACTCTTCTGCCACAAGAAAGAATGAGTTGAGAACAGGGAGGAACATCCAACAAATTTACTGAGAACAAGAAACTACTACAACTTCTGAGAACCTGCCTTATGACAGAGTTACTACATGAAAGAATATGTTTCCTATTGTGGTAAATTATCATAGTAAACTTCAAAAGCTTACTAAATTTCATTTCAAATCACTTGTTCCTCTTTTTTCCCAGAAATTCATCAAAACTGGAATGGCAATACTGACTGCAATTCTGGTCGTGATGATTTTGTACACTTCTCCAGTTCTGTCGGTATGTCACCAGGGCTTGTCTGTTAGGTGTTTATGGCTTGTCCTGGTAGTTTCGTATCTTATCATGTACAAACTATCCCGACCCCAAGTCAGGTCAGCATCTTGATCAGAGAAACTGGGCCCCCTGTGGGTCCGGGGAAGTAGAATGGGCCCAACATGCCCTCCTGTGTGTCGTAAGAGGTGACTACATGGAGGAAGTGTAGATATACATATATCACAGTGCAATACCGGACTAGAGTGAAGTTTTACTTTATGTTTTGTTTATATGTTCTACTTTTTATTGATGCTTTGTATCTCTTTTATTCTCTTTGTTTCTATACAGTTTATTTGTTCTAGTCTTTTCTTGTGATCTTATTTTTTAATTCTTTTTATGTTTAGATCCTATTGAAATATATCCTCCTATTTTTGTTTTTTAATCCTTATATCTACTGTAGTCATGTGGTTTATTAGTATTTTGGTCATATTTTGATAAATATTTCTTGTTTTTTATAGTTTATCTAGTCATTACTTCAGTTGTGTGCTATGGTTATTTTATGAAATATGATGTATTTGTACATACTTATGTAGTTTTAGAATATTTGTAAATATTTTAGTGCAGTATAACACTTAGGTGTTTTTGCACTGTAATTTTAATTAACTTTAACTTTAACAGAGAAACTGGGAAATGTATTTACATCTTGTCAGAGAGGTGAAACCGACCCAGATTTCTCCAGCCGTTTTTTTCGTCATTTTTGTCCCAGACCCTTGACTTTTATAACCAACCCTAGAGTTGTAGAATCGGTTGTAGCGTAGGCTCCAGTAGAATACCCCCATAAGGGTGACCGTACTTGTTCAGCACAAGACAGGGCTACCTTAAAAATTATTGCTTTGGTTTCTCTCTGAACTTATCATTAACTTAGGGTGGCCTCAAAGTGATCTCAAAGCAACTCTTACTTATTTTATAATTGTAGATAAATTTAGATGGTTGTTGTAGAATAATATATATATAAACTTCCCCAACTGGGGCTTTTACTACCTTTGTTTGGACCTGAGGCAAAGATTATACATAAAATAAGCACAAATAAGGTCTTATGTATATAACTTTTGATGAAAATATTTCCAATAACAAATGGGCAGTGACTGAAACCTACAAACCTATTTCACCGGTAGTGCTAAACAAATGCTCAATCATTGACCTGGATCAACTTCGTGAAGGAGCACCTCATGTGTAAATCTGATCAACAGTTTTCATGTAAGCAGATCATCTTTGAGAAGGGTCTGGCAATGGGTAAATCCTACCTTTTTGAAAATATGAGCTTATGCATGGGGCAAACGTACTGAAAGACAAACAAATGGGGAAATTAATAATGAATCCATGCTAAATAGAAAATTCAACCAATTATAGACAAAATGGAGTCTCTACTTGTAATTTTTATTGGCCTGGGAAGAGTCAAAAATAATTGCAGACCCGCCTGTATGGATACTTGCAAATGAGGAAAGACTAAAAATACAGATTGTTATGACATAGTAGTCTCTTAAATTGAGTGTATTCACCCTCTTCCAGTCAGTGACTTGGTGTAACACAATAATAAGGCTTTGTTTTGTCTGAAATGTTTTTTTCAACAGGAACAAAAATTAGTTCAAAACACTTGAACATATTTGCATTGGTTTTAAAAAAATCTCTGAAATACTCTTTCCGGTGAAAATACATTAATTGCTGCTAATATAGCCCTGATAACGTAAATTTCCCCCCTTGTGTTTAAATTAGTAAAAATGCAGAAGTTAATATTTCGTGCTTTGAGCTCCAGCATTAAAACAAAAATTATATAAATGGATTAAAATCACAGGATCTGTGATCTACAGCGATTTTGTGATTATTGCATGAAGATATTCTATGGTGTTTTAGAAATAACCATATTACTTGGTGTGGAAATTTGACACACACCTCAAATTGGCAAAAGAGAACATTGAAGCAAACAAAGATTTTAAACAGGCTTTTGATGTTACTTACCATTTTGGCCTTTTTGAAACTGCCAAGTAATTTGGATGGACATTTCAAAACCTAGGAGAGGTTTTGATATGGCTTGGCCATTTCAAATTGACCAAATAAACCTATTGGCCATTTCAAACCCTTCTCACTGGTACTTTTAATGCTGATTTAAATATATATAATTGAATTTCTACCTACACTAATCTATCACTATTTTTTATACTTTTTCTAATCTATATAATTCATGAATATCTGGTTTGAGACATTTTCAAAATTATACAACAATGGAGTAATTCCCATTCCAGATTATGCTAGTGCCATTTGGGGTTACAAAAATTCTGGGCATGCTACAAAAATTCAAAACAGAGCATACCGTTAATGTGGGTGTTCCACCACACGACTAAGGCTCCCGATTAAGGGTTTTGGGGGGTCGGTTTTAAATATTTGCTTAGTCCCAGACCTTCTGTAAGGGTCGGTTGTTGTCGGTTGGGGCCGTGTGAAAAATCAAACATGTTTGATATTTCTCACGACTCAAACCGATTCATATTTCCCGCCGTCAACAAAATGTCCAGTCCCAGGCGTCCTCAGGCCTCCTCAGACCCAAATTTACACAGTCGTGTGTTGTCCCAGGCCGCCTGCGACCCTTAGTCCCAGACCTCCCTAGCTTAGTCCCAGGAGGCCGGTTGTTAATCCCAGACTCAAATATGATGCGTATGAATTTGATGCATGTGAAATTGGGTCGATTGCATTAGTCCCCGGAAGCCTCAGACCGTCTGCGGTGTCCTGGGACCCAAAAATCAAGGTCTGGGACTAAGCCCCGACTAAAGGTAACTGACCCTGACCGATCCAAACCGGCCTCCCCAGGATGCCTGGGACAGCACAAATTTAGTCTGCGATGGTCTGAGGATGCCCCAGGAGGCCTGGGACTAACAACCAATTTAGAACCGACTGTTTTCCACGTGTCGGAAATTAAAACGAGGCAATGAGGGGGTCTGGGACTATATAAGCGACCGCGCACACATTCTCGTTGTTACTGACTGTTTGGCTACTGAGAGACGTGTGTCACTGATTTGTAGGGGTTTTCAGTTTTTATTTTATATATATTTTACTTGAGCTTAAGGCAAATTTCACAGTTAGGAGACACATTTTACTATTTTTTTATTATTTTGTCGACTGGATTATGAGGAAAGAGAAAGGAGGGAAGAGAGGAAGGAAAAAGATGGATGAGAGGGAGAAGGAAAGTCAAGTAGAGGAGAGGAGTGAAGTTATTACAGAAGAAGGAACTGAGAGGAGAGAGGAGGAGGAGATTCAGGAAGGTCCAGCTATTGGGGAAGCTGTGGCAGAAGAAGAAGAGAGGTGTGAAGAAGATCCGGAGTGCCATTCTTCAGCCAAGAGAGCCAGGGTGTGTGCCACTTTTACAGACAGCCAGGAAGTTTCCATTGTGGAATTTGTAAAGCTGCACCCTGAACTGTATGACAAGGAACATTCACGTTTCCATGACAGGACCAGAAGAGAGGCTCTCTGGGCAGAAATATCTGCAGAACTCAAGCTCCAGCCCTTTGATGTGAGACGTTGGTTCAAGTCCCAGCGAACCCGTTATGGGAAGCTGTCCAAGCTCCAATCTGGCCAAGCCCCGAGGGAGATGACCAAGAGACAGTCCTGGGTCTACCAACAGATGGGTTTTCTTAAAACCCACATCAGAAGAAAGGGGGCCAATAGAAGTTCAGGTTTTGAGGCCAGTCCAAATACCAGCAGGCAGGACGAATCACATGGGTCAACTACTGACACAGAACACCTCGAGTCCAGTGTCCTGAGGGAGAGGAGTCAGTCCATCATTACATCAACGCCCGTTTCAACTACAGACTCCAAGATTCTCGAACAGTTTGAGCAGATGAGGACACTTATCTCGGGTTTTCTGCATCAGAAGTCAGACAGCCAGCCCTTCTTTGACTACGTGGCATCAGAGGCTGAAAAGATGACTCAAGAAGAATTTGAAGAATTAAAGGGCAAGATATTTAGAGACATCGAAACTATTAAGAGTAACCGCAGACGTCAGCCATTGCCCAGAAGATCAGCCACTGTTACCACAGAGTCCCAGAGGGTCGGCCTACTGCCAACAACCACTCCACAGGCGTCTAGTTCCACTCAAGCAGCAGCTAGCAGCAGTTTTGTGTACTACACACCAAGCCCCATTGGCTTCAGCAACCCGACATCTGTCCTAACTGTACAAGACGAAGGGAGCAGACACAATCTGAGTGGAATCTTAAGCCAGCTACCAGATCTGACATCAACACAGATCGTCGAGCAGCCTCAGCAGCAGCAGCAGCAACAACCGCAGCAGCAGCTCTTTACTATCACCACTTCAGCACCGCCTCAACAGCAGCAGCAGCCTCCTCAGTAGCCATCCAGTCAGGGCGGGTCTTTGACCTGCCAGGCCCTTTTCAGGGCCACCAAATCTTCCAAAAACAATTATTCAGCTACATGTTATTCCAATTCCCCTCCCAAAACAAAAAAGTTCAGTACAAATACTTATCACAAGAAAAAAGTCCAACACCTACACCACCCCAAACATGAAACAAATAACCCATGGTACCACACATAACAAAAAAGGCCACATAAAAAAAATAAAAATAAAAATAACTCCCAATATGGCCATTAATCAGCCCATTTTTAGATTAAAATCCATGGGATAGTTTAAAATCTGTAATTGAAAAGTCTAACACTTACAACTTCCCTAGAGTTAAAAGGCATTATTACATACTTGCCAACCCACAAACAGACAAACCCAATACCAAACATAACCCCCAAATAACAAACCCAGTAAGAAACCCAACATCCAACTACCAATAATAAACCCAACCCCAGTAACCACCAACCAAGAAACACAAAAACCCAAAATTAAATAGAACCCATGACAACGAACTGACAAACTATTTTGCAAAATAACAATCCCCCATTATTGAAAACAAAACTAGTTCCATGGTTATATTTTCCACATTTTTGTGATTAGAAGTGAAGATTTAAAATTGAAGATTTCCATAAAAACATTTCTGCTACAAATAAATTCCCAACCCATGAACAAAAAAAAATTGGTGAAATTAGGAGGTGGATTTCCAAATATATAAAAAAATAATTCAATTTAGGATATTATGTGACTTTGTGTTTGGCTTTTGTTTAACACTGGGTTTGTATGATTGTTGGGTGAGTAACTTGAGTTTGTTATGTTTGGCATGGGGTTTGTCTGTTTGTCCGTCTGAAAAAGTTATGTTTGGCATAGGGTTTGTCTGTTTGTCCGTCTGAAAAGTTATGTTTGGCATGGGGTTTGTCTGTTTGTCCATCTGAAAAAGTTATGTTTGGCATGGGGTTTGTCTGTTTGTCCGTCTGTACAAGTTATGTTTGGCATGGGGTTTGTCCGTCTGTAGCAAGCATAGCTAATTAATTGTTTTTGGAATATTTGGTAGTCCTGAAAAGGACTGTTTGTTAGTCCTGAAAAGGACTGTTAGAGTTAGTCCTGAAAAGGACTGTTTATTGCAACAGGACTTATATTCTGCCATCTTGCCAGGCCACTGCTCCCTCATTATTGAAGTAGTCCTTCAGGTAATCCCTCTGTTTTTTGGCCTCTCTAGCAGGGTTTCTGTCTTGGCTACCACCAGCAGCACCACCAATCAATCCACAATCACCAGGCACATCATCATCATCATCCTCCCCAGGCTGCTGACCAGCAGGTTGACCTTGATACTGGCTTCTCAGTATGTTGTGCAGAACCACACAGGTCATGACCAGTTCTCTAACTGTTTCTGGGGGTAGTTCAATGGTGGTCCTCATGACTCTAAATCTTGAAACCAGGATGCCAAAAGCGTTCTCCACAACTCTCCTGCCCCTTGATATTCTAAAGTTGGCAATCCTTTCCTCCCTTGTTAACAGCCTTCTGCCATAGGGTTTCATGAGCCAGGTCTTCAGGGCAAAAGCATCGTCTGCCAGAATGAAGTAGGGGACATCTGTACCACCCTGGGTTATAGGAGCTGGGTCAGGGAAGCCTATCCTGCCATCCTCAATCCTCCTCTTCAGCTGAGAGGCATTAAATATCTGGGCATCTGAGCAAGATCCAGCTGTACCCACATCCACCCATCTGAACTTATACTGTCCATCTACCAGGGCCAACATCACAATGGAAAAGAACCCCTTGTAGTTGTGGTAGAGGGCTCCAGTGTTCTTGGGTTTCTTCAGGGCCACATGCTTGCCATCCAGGGCTCCCAGGGCATGTGGAACATTCCACCTGATCCTGAATTCCCTCTCCAGTTCTTTCCACTCATCTGGGGTAGTAGGACATTTGAGGTACTCTCTGGTGAACTCATCCTGGATGGCCCTGCAGACCTCTGGTAAAAACTTGGAAATGGTGGATCTTCCAACCCTGAACTGACATGATAATGATGTGTATGACTCTCCAGTGGCCAGATATCTGATGGTGAGGGCTAACTTCTCCCCAACACTGATTGGTGCTCTGTAGTTGGTGGCCTGCCTGGCAAGGTGTGGTTCCAGTCTGGTCTTTATCATTTCAAAAAATTCTGGGGTCATCCTCATGTAGTTGGTGAATCCTGGAATGTCTGTGGCATACAGATCAGCCATAATGTTGTGGTAGGCCCCCCTCTCCTCTCTCTGCAGTAGCCATGGCATGACCCACATATTGTGCCTTCTTCTAGGTCTCTGTATGGGTGCTGGTGGTGCTGGTGGTGCTGGTGCTGGTTGCTGTGGTCGACGTAAAAAATGGAAATACATGATTATTTGTAACTGAATAAAAACCAAAAAAGCCCTAAGTTGTTGTTGAATCTGTCTCCCATTAAAAGGTGGCATCCTGCTGTGTTCCTAGAAAAGCAATGGTGATTAGATCGCGAATTTTATATATATATACCCAGAAAATCCAGCAACTTTGGAAAACAAGAATCGGGGATCCTGGTCTGGGGAAGACTGAGGAGGCCTGAGGACGCCGGTAGTTAATCGTGGGTTAGTCGGCTCTTAGTCCCAGGAGGCCTGAGGCATCCTGGGACCCAGTCGGTATGTGTACGACAGGATCGTGGTTGAAACCGACCTGAAAACTGGCTTAGTCGGTTCTTAGTCCCAGACCAGTCGGGGACTGTCTGGGGCCGCCTGAGGCGTCCTGAGGTGTCCTGGGGACGATCTGTTCTTAATCCCAGACTTCAGTACCAACCCAGTATTCCCGCCCATTTTTGTTTTTTTTTCCACCGACTGTGCACGATTAAGGGTCCCAGACAGGATCGGGCCTTAATCTTTTGGTGGAACAGGGGCATAATTTGTTGTTGTAAATGCTAAAACCCCACTCAATATTTTACATGGAGACATGGGTTGGACAAGACCAAAATATAAAATGTACTTAAATATCTTTTCCTGACTTCAAAATTTGAAGTGCCTAAAAATTGAGAATAAATATATTGGACACCACCCTAAATTTATCTTTGCACTTTTTATGCAGTGACAAAGGTTGTGTATTAAAAAAGAGCATTTTCGCCAGAGATTAAAAAGTGTAAACAAAAGATATAAGTCAGCAGTATGATATTTTGACTAAAAATAAAGGGTCACGTGGCAAAGAAAATCACTGTGTTTATTTGATAAGCTTGGTCTTAGCTAAGTCACCCTTTGTGAAATCCATTAACATTAAATTTTATGCACTTGTGCAAATTAATCTCTCCAGTAGTGATAACAAGTACTCATATTGAGTACTTAAAGTTAGTACACTTAGAGGACTTAGGACCTAGAGTTAAGACTTTTGTCTTAAACTCATTCTAAGTCTGTGGTCTTAGACTTAGCAGATTTCACGAAGAAGATAATGCTAAGCCTTGGATCTATGTCTACCTGGGACTAAACAAAGGGTTTAAATGTGGCTTCCATAAATGTTTCTCCACTTCTAAATTTAACATGCCTGAAAAAACATACAGAACACCTCTCTAACTTAGTCTTGGGAGTTTTTATGTGGTGACAACATTTTGACTGTAAAACAGCTTTTTCCAAAGATAAATGTGTCAAACAAAGAAATATGTAGAATATTTTGCCTTAAAATAAACATGACACAGAAAATTTATTATTTGGTAAGTTTGGACTTAGCTTAGCCACCCTTTGTGAAACCCATTAAAGTCCAAGACTTAGCCAAGACAAAAGGCTCAGATTTAAGGACCTTTGTGAAACTGGCCCCCTGAATTTCTATAAAGTGATCATACTCATACATTTGATCAAGCATTGACAGTACAAATGGTGTCATGGCTTTAAGTCACATGGATGACAACACCAAACATGTGGGTTCGACTCCAAAAGTGACAATGTTGATGGTCTGAAGTTAAATATCAGTTTTGAGCAACTTTTTGAAAGATAATTTCAGAGATCATGAAACATGTAAGCAGGATGCTATAATTGCAAATATTTGACCAATTCTGAAATGTGCGTAATAGTAAATACCCAAGTTTATACAATAACAATTATCTGGTGTTAAGTGAAGTTACGGCTCTATTATTTAGTGCCAATACTATGCACAAGTTGTTACATGATGTGTTTGGCTCCATGTATACAGTGGTGGACAGTCTTGCAGACAGGACAGTCACAAGGGACTGAGTTTTACCATCTGTTTTACCGTCCTGTCCTTGTCCACCATTGTACTTGAAACTGTTATAAATACTGCAAAAATATCTCACTTCACCACCTGCTTATCAATAAATTTAGCTGAAAATTAAGACTTTAGTTTGCCTTCATATTTATTATGTTCTTTATCAGTTTTTAGACATTTGCAGTAACCATAAAATGCAAACGTATATATGTATTATATTAGGATTTCATGGATTTCTGCCCAGAATCGTCACAGGACACTCGCAGTGAGCTGGAACATCCCCCACTTTGTACCACACAGGTAACCAATTCTCAAAACAATGACCAAAACGTTCGTGTGGGGCTATATTGGTGACCAGGAATTTCCTTTGTACAAATTCTTGGTGACAGACAGTTTGACAACCATTTTTGGATGTCTTCGTCAATGCCAACTGCATCATCTTCTCCCTGTCGACTCTGTATGTGATAAAACAGATATTCTAATTCTAATTCTAATTCTAATAGTACTTTTATAGCGCTTAATCTCTATCTAATGATAGACTCTAAGACGCAGAAAGCCAAAATCAGAGATCGTAATCGTTAAATCAGGGACATTGCAGGGGTCGACACCACGGAGAGACAAAATGAAAAACTAGGGATAATCTAGGGTGGGTAAGCTTTTTCAAAGAGGTAAGTTTTCAACTTTTTTCTGAATGAGGAGAGAGATTTAGCTGAGCGTACATCATCAGGAAGATCATTCCAAATCCTTGGGGCATCGTATGCAAAGCTAAGGCCAAAATGCTTTTTAGACTTATATATTGAAGCACAATGAGGGACCTCAAGCAGCACACCATCAGATTGACTTCTGCGTGTTCTATACACACTATGCCTGGGTTTAAGGAAAGGTTCAAAGTATTTTGGATGGCCACTATGTAGAAACTTGTACACCAACAGGGCTGTCTTGAAGACAGAGCGATGCAAGACAGGCAGCCAATGAAGACTCTTTCTTACAGGAGTGATATGTGAGTATTTGGTGGTATTAGCCACAATTCTTGCAAGACTGTTCTGAACACATTGGAGCCTCCGAATGTCTAGAGCAGAGAGACCTCTGAACAAGGAATTACAGTAGTCAAGACGACTTCCCACCAAGGCATTTGCAGCTAAAAGAGCAGCTTCACGTGTAAGATATCCTCGGAGTCGCTTTAAATCCCTGATATGAACAAAACTAGCCTTACAGGTATTCCTGACATGGCAAGAGAAGGAAAAATCAGAGTCAAACCAGACACCTAAGTTCTTAATTGCATCAACAGGTGAAAGGAGGTTGCCAAGTATATTAACTGGGAAAAATTTCCTGAGTTTTGTGCGGACATTTCTTGAGCCAAACAGAATAAATTCTGTCTTGTCTGGATTTAGTTTAAGCTTATTTGCAGAAAGCCACTTTCTGACATCATCCAAGCAGTTTTTCAGTCTATCAAAGGCCTGAGTGGCATGGTTATGTGTGAGATGAACATATAACTGTGTGTCGTCGGCATAAAAGTGGAAACATATGCCAGGATGATTTTGAATAACTTTACTGAGGGGGGTAGTGTATAATGAGAACAAGATCGGCCCCAGGACAGAGCCCTGGGGCACACCGTACAATAGCCTTTTAGCATCGGATAAAACAGAACCAATCTTGATGCACTGATAGCGGTCACAGAGGTACGACTTGAACCAGTTTAGAACCACGCCTCCAACACCAAACCAGGAACTCAAACACTCAATAAGCGTACCATGATCAATGGTGTCAAATGCTGCTGATTGGTCCAAGAGAACAACAGCAGTAGCTTCACCTCTAGCAAGAGCAAGGTGGACTTCATTTTTAATAGACAGTAGTGCAGTTTCGGTCGAGTGACCTTGCTTATAGGCTGAATGACTGACATTTTCAAGTCCGTTACAGGCAACATGGTCATTTAACTGCGAAGCAACTACACGCTCAACAAGTTTGGAGATGAAACTCAAGCCAGAGACAGGTCGGTAGTTTTTTAATTCATCCGGTGGTAGTGAAGACTTTTTAATCAGAGGAGAGACAATAGCCTTTTTTAAACCACCCGGGACAGCACCTTCAGTTAGAGAACAGTTGACAAGTTTAGTAACTGAGGGGAGGAGAATATCCAAACATTCTTTGACTAGGAAAGTAGGCCATGGATCGAGGAGGCAAGATTTGGTTGGTGACTTGGTAATTACTTTCCGTACTTCATCCTCAGAAACTGCTTTAAAAAGGTCAAATTTGGGTACATCTGAAGGAGCAGGAAGAGTGAAGGAGTCAGTGTTAGTAAAGGAGTCCCTGATTTTTCTGATTTTATCTGAGAAAAAAGTGACAAAACGATTGGCAAGGCATATCTGAGAGGCATGAGAGGGGAGTACCTTCTCAGGAACAGAGTGCAGGACTGAGCGTAGAATCTGCCACAGTTTCTTAGAATCGTGAGCATTGTCACTAATGAGGTTCCTGAAATAGTTGGTCTTATCCTTAGTAATTATGGCGTTGCACCTAGCAATTTGTTTACGGAGTCTAGCCCTATTTTGTGGAGACTTGTCGACCAGCTTTAAGCAAAAAGGAAAAAGTTTACTTCATACTTATCAAAGGCCTCCCTCGTATTATGTGCATAGTTATTGGTTACTATTAAAAGCAACTTAACACTGGGTTTTGGTATGCAAATTATTGGATAAATTGACATCAACAGCAATAATAGTAAACTATATCAGACATAACGGCAGAAAATTAAGGTTATTTATAGAAAATTCAACTGTAGTTATTTACTTGCAGTCCACCTGGTGTGTCCACTGGTCTAAGATGCCTGGGCAATGCACCGCATAACATGCCTGTCCATAAGCACCTCTGAGGTTCGGATGGTTCTGCAAAATGACATGCCTTGCAATTCATTTTCTATAGAAACCCACAACATAACAGCATAACATGAAGAAAATATTATCTGGAATGTGGTTTATTGTTTCCAAATTTTAGCCAAGTTATAATTATGAGTTAATAACTAGATAGATTAATGATTCTCAAATAAGAAAAAAGTAATATCATCTAATTATATAACTAGTTATCAGAGCCTCCAAAATGGCTCCAAAATATATTTCAAATGATATAAGTTAGCGGGGTGATGGTTTTGGCCTGATATGATATTTTATTTCTTGCATTTGATTTTTCTACTGCAAGTTTTTGATGATTTTTCTTTGGAACGAAATGCAAGAAATATATGCAAATGCATTTTCATTGTAGAAATTCACGAAAATGAGGTGAGGCATGTTTATCCAAAACTGTTTTAAATGTAAATGAAATATGCTGCTTATAAAAATGTTTACCGGGGAGAACAATCAAGAAGATTCATTTTATATTGTTAGAAATGTATCCAACTTGTTCATTGACTGACCAAGAAATCAAAGCATTTGCTCCAAGGTCAAATCCATTTGCAATTTGTTCAAAATATGCTACTTAGTGAAACACAGTTGATTCACCTCAATACCAATATACCAATGAATTAACAATAACTTATTACATTCGTTATTGATCGGTTTTGTCTTTGACTTCTATATCAAGTTGTCAGCACCTGGGAGGTCAGACTGAAGAGCCCCTGGGCTGACTTACAGAGCTAAGTGAATTCTCATAAAGCTGGATTTCACAGAAATCAAAGGTTATAATAGGGCCCAGTGCAAATAATTGCAGCTTTTATTGGTCCAAAAATCTCAAGCTATAATTATTATTGCAAGATTCAGATGTTGTAGAGGTGTACAGAGATGACCTCTGTCCTTTCTGGCAAGAGACAGATTATATCTGAAGGCATCTCTTCTGTTTTATTTAGGTCCACTCATACCATTAGGCTGGTCTCTTCCATGTCAGCAACACCTTTTCACAACTTCCCATCTACCTCCACAATTGAAACAAAAACCTCTACCAATTTTTTAAAAGGTTAAGTTGATGTTGTTCAAATTTCACATTCTCACACTCCATTCATTATGTACTGTATTAATGCAAATAAATAAATATCATAAAACATAATTGGCTATAAACCACTGCAAAGATGTTGACCAAAGTCCCATCCAAAACAAGCAATTGGAGTTGCATTGAAAGCAAAATTTACAGAGCTAGTTTTGGTACAAATTCTGGCTCTTCCAATATATATCTTTTTGTACATATTCTGGCCTTATCAATTTGTGTTTGGGTAATAAAAACTTTAATCCACTGTTAAAATCCATATAAAAATGCAATTTACTAGCATTGCAAAATAACTTGATCACAATGTGGTACTTGCTGCTTGGAATGGAACCAATAGCAGGAAAAAGCCCTACTTCTAGAGGTCTTTTTGTAAGCGCGAGATCTAGCAAGGCTCTTGCTTCTAGAGATCACTTTTTTTTCAGTTTTTCTATGTGTCTCTGGACTTTCATGAATTTTGTCATTGTGTGATTAGTGCCTGCCTCCTCGCTGAACTTAAGCAGCAATGGACTACGTTAGTACTGGAATGGTTGATGGCTTTAGTACACTAATCATTTCTCTGATGGCTTTAAGTTTCACGCTAGTAGACCCCTTTTGGCCTTGTTTTTGGAGATCCTCAGACTTATATAAATGCATTGTGCACTACTTGCGCTTCTTATTGCATTGCAGCTCACACAGGGAGACCAAAAGAAATTTCAGTGTTCAGTGATTTTTGCTTACAGAGATCAAGTGGGGTTTTTTTTTACATTTTCTACAGATGTTTTGTCGAGTTTAGTCTACTACTTGGAGATTTCTCCTGATTTAGAGCAGAAACTGTCGCAGGTATACAGTACTGTATTTATATACTTTTAATAGTTAGTTTAATAGTTATTGCGTTCAATATGCAAGAGTACAGGGGGGGACAGCATTTCGCCCATAAAAACACCAAAATGTAGTTTCTTGAGAACAAATATGCAGAGTGGTTTTATAAAAATTATCAGAATGAAAAGAGGTTCCTCAAACTGTAAAATGATAGAAGCATCATAAAGTATATTTTGTGATAAGTACAAATACACCCATAGAACTTGTCCCATGGCAATAAGATTGGGGCTGGACAGGGGGTGGACAGCATTTCACCGATTATTTTATACTGTTCCCAAAAAAGTTCCAAAGACTGTTAACCACTTTGCAAACAATAATTAAAGCTAAAGATCAATTCTTCTCATTGTATTATAGCATATGATGAAGTTATAAATAGTGTTTATATTGACCCCAGACACAGTTTAGAGAACATACAGTTCTTTGCATCAGTCAGATGCAGTTTGTTAGGCACATTTTACACTGACATATGAACTTTTTTATTCATCCTTATAATCCTGCATGCTGTCAATTCTAAAATCTTAGAAAAGTATCAAGACATGTTGCACACTTTTCTATGCTATAAGGCTCCTTCAGTATCAACACAGATGTTAGTTTTAAATGAGGTACAATAGAAAATGGCGAATCGCTGTCCCCCGCAAATAGCTGCCCGCCCCCCGCTTGAGATCCCATTTAACAGCCAAGGTCAAATTGGTACAGGCCCACACTGTGGTGAACAACTTGCTAACCACCAGGCCACTGAAGACAATTCTTATGTTGGCAGAGAACAATGAACTGAAGAATAAAAAAGTAATAGCAAACTGCAGACGCTCTCAAACAAAAACATAACATGCACCCATAGTTAAATAAATCAAAATTGACATACGTGAGACAATGTCCCCTTTCCGGATTATCCTGTGTCCAGTTGAAAGAACCTAAATAGAGAAGAGGCAAGTTAACATATAATTCCTACCTTTCCGAGGCAGGGGTCTGTGAGTCAAAGCATGCAACGGAAGTTTTAAAATGTTTAAAGTTTCCGCCTCTGATTTTGGTACCATGAGCATGCGCAGATGAACTTTTCTCTGCGGTTGGTGTGTGTGTGTATTATATTGGTTGATGCTAGGCACAACTTTTCAGTTATAGCCAAGTGTTTCACAATGTATACAGCCAATTCAAACTTCTATTGTCTCGGGGTGGGGCCTCCCCCACCCTCTCATTATTGCTATTGTGTAAAAGTGGTATCAACACCTTAAACAATGCCTGTAATTGCTAATTATTATTCTGTGTTGTGATAGCAAATGACAAGTTAATTATGCCATGGTGTGGGTTTCTCACCTTTCATATTGTAAAAGTGTCAACACATGTAGTGTCAACAACAATGTCAACAAGTGATTAGTACTAAGCAAACTGCAGTGGCCACATCCTAATGAGGGGTGTCATCTGTTTCCCGCCTTTTTTACTGGGTCAAGCCCCTACCCCATCAGTGGCTTCACTTTTAACTTTGCAACTGGAGGTAACAAATGCTCTCTGAACCAACTCCTGGATTACATGATCACAAGACATTTTACATGGAATTTTAAAGTTAAAAATATTGGATTTTAGTAACATTTTAGTGTATGGACTTGTTATACTCGGGATATATAAAATTTTTGTAATAGAGGACCATGTCAAAGCCAGCTCAAGGTAGTAGCATAGCGCACTGCACTAGATGTGGTACTAAGCATGCTCGGCCAGTGGGTGCACGTTGTAAGACAAACCTTAATGTGAGTGCCCCAGTCTTTAGTGATAGCATGGGGGCTGACCAGCAGCAGGACCAAGGTTCAATACTACAGCAGGCAAGTAGCAACGGTGCCACTTCAGCGTCCAGCTCTACAAAGGACCCAGTGTCACAAGTTGAGTCTAAACTTGATCTTATCTTACAAAAAATGCACGAACTGGAAAATAAAAACTCTACACTGGAGAAAAGATTGGACGAACAGAGCGTGTCTGCTGGGTCGAAGCCACGACCCAGTCACAGCTCACCTAAACGGTCACTCAGGGATTCAGCTAGATGTGATCCTGGCTTCCACAGGAAAAGAAGGGTGGTGCACTCAAGGAAACAGGTGTCAGGGGATGACTCGTCTGATGAGGACCTCACGGACTTTAGCCACCCTCGGGCTTCCAGTACTCAAATGTCAGCACTATCAGACAACGAGACCTCCAAGGAAATGCCATCTCTTCAGTTCCTCAAGGAGGAGGAAAAAATCCAGAAGAAAGTGCAAAAACAACTTGAGAGGCTACAAGGGCAACCGAGAGGACCAACAAACTCAGGTAACAAGACAATTAAATCTGGGCTTCATAGGGCTGGGGACAACGCCATAAAAGTCGAAATTCCATGGCCTCACCATCATTGCTTTCCGGGTCAAGGGGGAAACTTACCAGATTACAAGGAACTGTCGCCCATTCAGTTCATGATTGGTTTCATGGGTTGTATTCAGCAAGAACACAGCAATACAGTTCGGTCTAACATGCTGGAGTACGGCAGACACTTGCTCCAGGATGCCTTGGAAACGAACTGGGCAACTGCCAGACATGCCCATCTTATGTTACTTCAAGATATTGAACGTGGCAAATGCTCGTGGCGAAGGCAAGACCAAATTGAGAAAATTAGAATTAGGAACACGGCTAGGGTGATTAATCAGAAGAATGGAACCGCGCCTAAAACTGCAAAGACATCCAGCAAGGACAAGGTCTGTTTCGACTTCAACGCAAATACATGCAAATTCGCCTCGGACCACGTCGTTGACGGACACATTATGAAGCATGCATGTTCTTACTGTCACAAGCAAGTGGGTAAGCTCTTCTATCATAAGCTGCAAGATTGCATCCGGCGGCGCGCACCTGACGCGGAAAAGGACAATTCCAAAAACAGTTGAGGCTTCAGCTTAGGCCCCCGTTCCACCAACACGAACAGGATGGTCACCTCGACTTCATCGCGTGGTAGGGGTCTAGTTTACAGTAGAAACAGTACGCTGTGCTCGTCGTCTTCGTCGTCTAATAGTTACATGGGGGACAGTTCTATTTGGGGTGATTCGGATGGGATTCCCCCATGCTGGGACAACGTTGATCTTCATTATTGGGGACTGCAGGACACATATGAACATATTAAGTGTAAAAATAATAATTGTGGTGAAGAATTATCTATGGAAGTTAGTACTGTTGTGGACTTTGAAATAACATCATTAATGAACTGGTCAATACTATCTGAAAGTCAAAGTATGTCAGTATTTAACAGGGCTCGTAGGGAGTCCAGGTTGTTGGAGGATCTTTGTACTTGTAATACTTCTATTGGCACATGGTGTTTTATTCATAATGTGGTCAATTCTATGAAAGTGTGTTCTGTCACCAAATCAAATGATTTTGGCTTCAGGTGTCAAGTGTACCCTCCCCCTCCCCTGTTTTCCCCGGGTCGGATCCTAGACTGTGATAATTTAATACAATGGGCCTGTGAGGCCCATACTATTGTTTCAGCCACTAAATGTCCCAATTATCGAGTAGCTCGCATCAAAGTGCCAACAGAATTGAATATTGATAATTGGCGGGCCCTTTGTGGCAATTTTCAAGACCAGATTTTATTGGACTACTTAGAATATGGCTTTCCCCTCTGTGTCAACAGGAGTAATTTCATTCACAATGAAAGTGTCACCAATCATCCCTCTGCAATTCAATTCCCACATGATGTAGATATCTATTTTGAAAAGGAACTAAAGCATAAAGCCATTGTGGGGCCCTGCCCTGCCTTCCCTTTTCCTGTTCACTATTCCCCCCTCCTTAGCAGACCGAAACCTGATGACACTCGCAGGATTATAGTTAATCTTAGTTTCCCCTATGGCGACTCGGTCAATGATAGAATAAGTAACGCAGTATATGATGGGGTTGATTTTAACTTAAAATATCCATCTGTGGACAATATTGTAGAAGCAATTCATGAACTTGGCCCTGATGTGCTTTTATCAAAAATAGATGTTAGCAGGGCTTTTAGAAACTTACGCGTCGACCCTGGTGACTTTGATCTGCTGGGTCTCAGTTGGAAAGGTGCGTCATACTTGGACGTCAGTGTGCCCATGGGCATGAAAACGGGCAGTGCCCTGTGTCAACGCACCACCGACGTCTTGCGTCACGTCATGACGTCACGTGGTGTGCGTACGTTCAACTATATTGATGATGTAATATGTGTTCACAGGCGTCACAATGCTGACGCAGAGTTTGAAATTTTGTATTCACTCTTTGAATTCCTGGGAATCCCTATAAACCCCAAGAAAGTGGTCCCCCCCAGTCGCTCCCTTACATGTATGGGTATTAAAGTGGACCTAGAGGAACAAAATTTGTCCATTCCCCAAGAAAAACTCCTAGAAGTTCTGGATTTGTGCAGACTGTTCATTGGCAAAAAATCTATTTCTAAGAAACAACTTCAAAGTTTGTTAGGAAAGCTTTTGTTTGTGCACAGGTGTGTGGTACCAGCGCGTATTTTTGTAAACAGGTTGTTGAACAACCTTAGAAGGTGTGAAAATCGTATTGCTATTACTATGGACATGAAACAGGATTTAGACTGGTTTGTGAAATTTTTAACCAAGTTTAATGGTATTGTCATGTTTCAAAACGTAAGGCATACGTTTCAAGTGTATGTGGATGCTTCCTTGTCAGGCATGGGTGCTTGTTGGGACAATAATGCATATGCAGTTACACGACATGTGTCGGCTACATGGAACTTTAGCATAACCCAATTAGAGATGCTAAACGTGTTAATTGCACTTAGGACATTCGGGGTCATGTGGGCCAATGAATCTGTGGTTATAAACATTGACAATAAAGCTGCCATGTATGCACTGAAGTATGGGAAAATTAAGGATAAGGTTATGCAAAGTATTGCCAGGTCTATTTGGCTAGTAGCTGCTTCAAAGGACATTAATATGGATTTTGTGCATATTGCAGGCAAAGACAATACAAAAGCTGATATTCTGTCTAGAGTATTCGAATGTGGCCTCCATCAGAATCATTTGAATCTCTTTGAAATGTATGTGTGGTGGCCAGTTCATGGTTCAAGTTTTTACCCGAATATATTTGTGTAATTTCAGATCTGGGTTCACGGTTGGTCACAAAAGCCTACACCAGAGTTCACACTGCCCTAAGACCTCGTACATCATCAGCATATCAGTCAAAATTCAGGCTGTTTTTAGCCTTTGTCACTTGGTTCCAGTTTCCTCTGTCACATGTTGATACTATATTGGGGTTCCTAGAGTTCCTCACACAGAATGGCACTCGTGCTCACTCTTTGGCTAGTTATGTGTCAGTGTTGAGACACTTTTTTAAATTATATGATATACAAAGTTCACCCCTGGATCACAGGAAAGTACATTTGTTTATAAAATCTGTTAGCATCAACGCGCCATATGTTCCTAGGCACAAAGCTAACATCACCATTCCTATCCTTACAAAAATTGTTAAAGCTTGTGACCTCCTCAATTTCGGTTTCCTCTATAAAGCCATCTTCTTGATGGCGTATTTTGGCTTCCTCCGCCTTTCTAATATGGCTCCTTCCTCTTCTTCTGCATTTGATCCATCCCGTCATTTCTTAGTGGGTGATGTTATCTTTGGGTCCCCTGGGGCTCACGTTATTGTGAAATGGGCTAAAGCAATGCAACATTCAAATAAACATCAAGTGGTCCAACTTCCCCTTCTTTCCCCTTCCCCTTTGTGCCCTGTCTCAGCTCTCAAATCTCTCATCTCCCATATTAAGGCCCCTACTTCTGCCCCCCTTTTCCTCGTCCCCTCCCCTTCTGGTAATTTTCCCGTCTCTGCTCCTATGATCTCCTCCACCCTTACCAAAATTCTTATTTCACTAAAACTTAATCCTTCTTATTATGGCTTTCATGCTTTCA
Source organism: Sabellastarte sp. h YS-2021 (assembly GCA_964017235.1). Taxonomy (NCBI): domain Eukaryota; kingdom Metazoa; phylum Annelida; class Polychaeta; order Sabellida; family Sabellidae; genus Sabellastarte; species Sabellastarte sp. h YS-2021. Next base: position 13,812,477 of record OZ024937.1, read on the forward strand.
GAAGATCAGCTGTCTCATGGGCTGTGGACCACAACGTCCCTCTTCAAAACCTCAAGGCCCATGGGGGCTGGTCCTCCAATGCCATCAATTCCTACTTAAAACACACTCCTAAAGCTTCTTCCACTGTAGCCACTACTTTTCAACATATCCTACAATCATAATGGGTTTGGGGTCTTTTTGTCCTTTTATGTGTAGTAATTAATCTCACTAACTCTTAACTTTAAAAATTGTAATGTCAAGTAGTATGTATATGTATCATGTCTTGTAAATAAAGGCTCTGTCCCAATTCTACTGATTGTCTTCAATGCATGTGTCATACGTATCACTGTGAACTCACCTTAACTTACGTAATTTCTTGGGCTATGACTGTATTGGTTGATGCTAGGCACAACTTTTCAGTTATAGCCAAGTGTTTCACAATGTATACAGCCAATTCAAACTTCTATTGTCTCGGGGTGGGGCCTCCCCCACCCTCTCATTATTGCTATTGTGTAAAAGTGGTATCAACACCTTAAACAATGCCTGTAATTGCTAATTATTATTCTGTGTTGTGATAGCAAATGACAAGTTAATTATGCCATGGTGTGGGTTTCTCACCTTTCATATTGTAAAAGTGTCAACACATGTAGTGTCAACAACAATGTCAACAAGTGATTAGTACTAAGCAAACTGCAGTGGCCACATCCTAATGAGGGGTGTCATCTGTTTCCCGCCTTTTTTACTGGGTCAAGCCCCTACCCCATCAGTGGCTTCACTTTTAACTTTGCAACTGGAGGTAACAAATGCTCCCACCCTCCTCCCCATCCTCAGCCTTTTGCACTACACCTTCACACAGGTCATGTGTATTCCTCGCACTACACTTCCCCAGTAACGTGCAGGGATTTTTATTGCTTGTAACAATGTATTTCTGTGTACTTTTATATATCTTAGATTTTAGTATATGTTTTACAGAAGTCATATTCTTAATTTTACCTGGTTGCTCTTTACGCAATCTGTTTTCTGTGTGGGGTCTTTTTGTCCTTTTATGTGTAGTAATTAATCTCACTAACTCTTAACTTTAAAAATTGTAATGTCAAGTAGTATGTATATGTATCATGTCTTGTAAATAAAGGCTCTGTCCCAATTCTACTGATTGTCTTCAATGCATGTGTCATACGTATCACTGTGAACTCACCTTAACTTACGTAATTTCTTGGGCTATGACTGATATGCGAAGTGTGTGTTCAAAGGACAAGAGAGAATTATTATAAATTTTATAAGGAATTAAGACATACGGACTACATACATTTCACACATAGTTAAAAATAATATATAAGGAATAGAATGTCATAGATATTTTGTGGCTTTGAATAAAGGTAAAAGCTATATTTATGTTTTCAAAATCCGATAAAACTGCTACATTTAAATGGCCCAGTGCGCTGAAGTGGAACAGTGGTGCATAAGTGCAGTTTCAACAGATGGTTCAATGTTTGGTCTTCTAATGTACTGTTTAGTTTAACGACTCTGCAGTCTAGACCAAAGATTAATGAATAGATGAATGCATATAATTGAAAGTGTCAGATCTCAGTACTTGGACTGCAAAGGTTTCATCTTGCTCACGTTCTCCAACTCTACAGTATTGGTGTCATGCTACTTGTGTTGAGATTCAGATTCGTTTGACCTATGAATTGAATCTCAGGTCGAATCCAGTGTACTGACAACAGTTTGACTTTTTACATTGTCAGGGCCGTTGGTCGGCAGTTTACAGTACAGAACCCTAGCGAACTCTATGTACTGGTTTCCTCTGCCCTTCCAACTACCCGTCGTGATATGACCTGTACAGTGTTGAAAGCGACGTAAAACCCCAAATAAACAAACAAAACGTTGTCAGGGTTAAGTTGTTCTAATGGTTTGGTTGAGCCATAATTCAACCTGGTGGCAGTCTACCTTGTGATAAATGGTCTGAGTCTTCTGGTCAAAAGATTTAAAATATGAAAGTAATAAGATTTTGAACAAAATGTGAGAGAAAGCAGATTTGAATGCGGGGAGGGATCCGGTCCGATGGGAGCCCTGTTTGAATCCGGGAGTCACCTGCTTTGTAGAGTGCAGGTTTGCCACCGGCTCCAGATGTTTCCCCCGAACGGGGCCAAAACTCCCGTCCCTGAGCCCTCCAGCGAGCCGAAACGGCAGAGGCGGACCGATGCCAGGGGTCCCATCTCGTCACAATACAAACCCATTTATAACATAAGGTTATAAGAATGTTTTATTAATACCATTTTATTAATTTATTAAACATTTAATGACAAATGTTAGAAAAAACATTACAAATGAACTTGTCTCAAAAATATTAGTTTGGCATTGCTTAGCAATATTGACCTTAATTGGGGTCAGAGGTCAAACTGGTTTTTAGGTTGTAGTATTTTTATGTCTAAAATTGTAAGATATTGGCTCAAAATTGTGCCTCAATTCGATTCTTACTTTTAGGCTTTGCATGTGGGGTAATTTTTTACCAATTTAAAATCCCCTATTTTTGCTCACCACCATCTTTCATTGCAACTGTTCGAAGGTACCTATTTAATAAAAATTCTGGAAATACAGGTACAAAAAACCTTTGTAATAGAATCTTGTCAAAACATTTAAAACAAAACATTTTTAAAACATTTTAAAATAATGGGTATGAACACCAGTTGCTATTAAATGTTTGTAAAACATTTTCAAAGCAAACATTTGCAAAACATTGTCAACAGATGTTGCCTAAATGTTATATGTATACTGTTAATCACACATTTAATGATGAACATTTCCAGCATAACCTTCATTTCTTGAGCTATTTTATAAATGATTTCTAATCAAGTCTCAGTTTCTGTAGTTATTTTATAAATGTTTAATAAAAGTTTAAACATTTTTATAGAGAATGTTTATCAATTTTTTTAAACATTACAAGATAGGGTTTAAAAGTGGGTTGTAATAATTTAAGCCATTTGAAAAAGTTTTAATGTTTACTGGGTTAGCTGGGGGCCACGGTGGCAGAGTGGTAACACTCTCGCCTCCCACCTCTGAGGCCGGGGTTCGATCCCCAGCACAGCCTCAAGTGGGAAAGCTGGTAGTTGCTTGCTGTTGGTCAGCAGTTTACAGTACAGAACCCTAACGAACTGAATGTACTGGTTTCCTCTGCCCTTCCAACTACCCGTCGTGATATGACCTGTACAGTGTTGACAGTGACGCAAAACCCCAAATAAACAAACAAATACTGGGTTAGCTTTATCTGAAGAGGGTTCCCGTGTTTTTTTCAGTGTGGCATATTGACCAACTCTGTCCCCTCAAGCCCCGGTCATCACATAACCTGCACAAGGTGTTCAAAACAACTTTAAACTACAACCAAACAATTATAATCTAAACTTATGATAACATGGTTTACAGGTTGACTGAATGAGATACTCATTTCTACTTGTGTATACTTTAGCTCTCCATGGTATCACAGACTGAGTTTGGCTTCACTTGAGTGAACATACCTGGAGTTGCGATATTTGCTTGCTCTGGAAATCTCTTTGCAAGCTGATAATGATCGTTGCGACAGATATCAGACGAATTCCTCTGACACCATTGCTGAAAGTAGTACACAGAACAAGCATTACATTTCTGCCAAGCTGTGACTTGTGTAAAGTATAAACACACTATTTACAGAATATATTGACAGAAAAAGATTTTAATATTTTACTGATACAGTTCAAACTTCACATTTTCATATCAAGGTTAAGATCAACATAATGTTAAATGCTATTAGCCAACTATGGTTTGAGGTAGTCGTAGCCAGAATAACTACAGTACAGAATGTTGCAAAAGTGATAACTTGTGGAGTTAAATTCCATCTTCATTGATGTCCCAGTGAAATAAAATGATATGACATGCTGATATGTAGTTGTACAGACATCTGGCATCTTTAAATTTCAACTAAACAGAAATATAAAAAAAAGAAATGGTATTATCACCCATTTAAAAGCCCTCTTAAATGTCAAATTAATTGTGTTTTTTTTTTCATTTTAATAACAGTCACTTAATCTATAAGAGCTTGTTTGATTCTTTTACCATGACGATTAACTGTATGCTTGGGCCCACTACTATTAAATATTTCTAAATGTATTGCATGGAATAAGTACTTGAGGTTTGGTCTGCCATGTACATCTAATCCATTTGTTCTTCAGATCTTTTGACAGAGTAAAACTAAATAAAACTTGCAATTGTCAGCTTGTTGCATTATACTAATCGCCGTATGTTGTAGCATGGGTAACAGTAAATCCTCACTTATTTCACCTCTTATGAAAGATCATAATGTAACAAATAAAATTTGTTCAGTGAAGTATTTATTTGCAAACTGCTCAAATTAGTAATCAAACCATGTTATTTTTGTAATGTAATATCTTTCAACTTTAATTATTTTTGGCTTTATGACTGTATTAGTACTGAATCAAAGCACATTCTTACTTGCATATTTACTTTCATATTTAACCTTAACAGTAGCACCCGTAATATTGCTATTATTTATACTGACAGATTAGCATATTGTCTGCCATTGCAAAAGTTGACTTGAATTTTGTCTACCTTTGGAATATCAACTGGCATTTTACCCAATGGTGTTTTGTCAATGAACTGGATATAACACACCATTTACAAGTGAGGTGCTGCTGGATTAAGTTGGACAGTTAATTGCAAAGTTAATTACATTTTTACATTGTGTTAAATCATTCTGAAAATTGATCAATATTTGTTGTGTGAATGCATTTTTAAATGTTGTCGATTTGTTTCCCTGGCAGGCATTTTTTCTGAGTCATAAAATATGCAGGAGGCATTCTTTCCAGGACACATTTTTTCCTGGGGGGACTTTTTTATAGGAGGCATTGCTTCCAGTAGGCATTTTCACAATGCACCGAGACAAAAATCAGATATAAGGAAAGTATAGAACATAAAACAAAAGATACTTAAATGCAGACTGAGTTCATTTTGCCCTGTATAGAACATAGAATAGATTGATACTTACCCATAGACTGATTTTTTTTTTAGTTTTAGCAAACAGTCAAACATACCATGAATTCATCTTATTTCTTTATGTAGAACAAAACAGATGTTATGCACATACAATTCATTATTCACTGTGTAGAAAACAGAACAAAAGTTAATTAAATCATTATAATTTTTTTATTATTCCCACTAGGAGTTTATGTTCTTGGGTGTGTCATGGGATACTTTGAGCTCTTAATATTTTTGGGAACACATTAATTCCCATTTGAAAATGTGTGATGTGAATTACCATTGCTTTTTCACTTCTAGCCACAGCATCCTCACAGTCACTATCATCAGGAGCGCAGAAAGTAGATACTGAAGAAATCATAGCTACTCCCAGCAACAAGACATTCAACCATCCCATAGTGACAAACTATGATCAGAAGCTACAACACCATATGCTGTGAGAATATTTGTACAATAGAAGATGCTTTGAAAACAATTTGCTGTAGAAGAGAGCGGTAACTTCTTTGGTGAATAGATTGTTCATAAAGTAAGATAGTTTGAGTAATAACATCACAGCATGTAAACTTCTTTGACTTGTGGAAAACTCTTCAGAGAAAAAGCATAAGGTTAAGTTTGTGTTGATATAATTTGGGTCGATGTGTACATAGTTTGTGTTGACAATTACATAATTTGTGTTAATGTGGACAAACTCTGTGTTGATGGTTACATAATTTATGCTGATGTTTACACAATTAGTGTTCATTTGTACATAATTTGTGTTCATTTGCACATAATTTGTGATGGGGCATTTGTTGGAGCCATACTTGAGATCTTAGGATTGGCATTAGCCCAAACTTAGATCTTAACATATAATTCATTTTGTGTTGAATTCACTCATCTGCTGTGTAATCATTACATAACAAGGAATGTACAATCAAAGGTTTTTCTATAAACCTCCCATATACTGGTACTTTTTTTCTTCAAAGACTACAAAATTTAATTCAAAGGCGCTGGTATAAATATCCCATCTTAAGATAGGCTGGCCAATCTAAAGATGGACTGGGACTGGCCACAAAATTATATTGATTATATTTAACTTTTTATGTAATAAATATACAGCACATAAGTGAATTCACTACAACATAAATTGTATGTTAATTCCACATTTACAATCTTTTACAAACTATGGTGAATCAGATTTAATATGTTAATACACAATGTATTTTAAATATATTTCTGTCTCATTACTTTTGCAAATCTGATCACATATATCCCCCCCTCTATTGTTTGCTAAAAAACTGAGTGACCAGTTTGGGCTGGAACAAGTCTAATCAGAAAACAGATTTGTATCTGACAAAGTTAACTGGCAGCAGATGTAATTTTTCACCTCATAACTTAACAAGTTAACATCTTAACAAGTGACAAAAATTCAACACCATCTTTTTTAGAAATTTCCTGATAAAATAAACATGTAATTTATTGCATTGGAAACTGTCTCAAATTTGATAAATATTCCAAGATTTTGAAATACCAAAAACTTCACTTTTAACAATGGAGAGTTCTGATGAACTTCTGCTGACAGTATGTTGTACAACTGTGATGTGTCCTATAATTTAAACAGAAAAGTAATTAAACTTGTTTATTAATGCATCTACCATATGTGTAGTTCTATTAAAACAGCACACATGTTCTTTACAGAAAGAATGTAACATGAAAGAGAGATATTTCTTTTAAGTGCCACCTGCTGCAGCTTGAATTCATTTTAATAATATACAAAAAATAACAGCCAGACCTTATTACTAGGGCTTGTGGGGTACTGTAAGCAAGAAAATTTAATTTAAATGCCACACATTAAATAAAAGTGTTGGAAACACAGAATTACATTGTACAATGAGACTAAAGTTAACAACACAACATATTTCCACTAAAGGCTCATGTAATAGAACATACAGTACATTATATTTGTTGAACAAAATAAAATTACAAGGTAGCTTACTTAGATTCAAAGAAGAATTTCTCTTTTTGGATAAATTTTATATAAATATTTTACAAAAAGCACAACATTTTCCCTTTTCATTAGTATCTTGACTTTCTCCTGTACATCAAGGTCATACCAATTATTTGAAGCTAGATGTCTGTTAAAAATCATCTTTCTTCAGAACATAAAGGGCAGAAAAACAAAGTGGTTTTCACATTCAACTCCTTCATTATATGTTTTGTAAATTCTATCTTCATGTTTGATGTCTTTTCACAAGTCTTTAAAATTACACAAGTGTATTGTTATAATTTGGGTCCCCCTTTATAATGTGATTATTTCTGTCAATCAGAAATCTCACACTTTTTAGGGATATTCAATACAGTCATCTTTATTCCTATTAAAGTTTGAGTTAAATGAAGTAAAAAAAAATTACAGTCAATGGTCTGCATCAAAGGAATAGAATTCACACATAATTAAGCGTCCCTGAAAGGGCACTTATTTGTTTTCACCTCAGTTTCCTCGCCGCCGCCGCATTATGATCTCCCTTGAATATCTCCCTTATTATTAGACGGTTTCAAACCATATTTGGCAGTTCTATACCTTAGGCATGGGAAAATTTTTCTGCATGCTTAAATTTGACCTTTGACCTTTATGAAGGTCACATGATCAAAAACAATTTTTTGAAGTACACCCCCCCCCCCCCCCCCCCCCCGTCATCGCAGTTCGGGAAAAACTACTTGGTACACAGCCTTATAATTTGACACACATGTTCATACTATCAAAAACGCAAGGTTATTAGATTTTGGGAGCAATCCCTTGAAAAATGTCTTATTTATGAGTGATTTTCTGACACCTTCTAATCTGAAAGCCTTAAATTTAGGTCAACCCCCCTATTATCTTCTTAAGTATTGCATTTAGAGCCATAAAATGTACTGGGAGGTAATAGGAAACCACATGTGGAGAGTCTAAATAGCCGGTCAGTTTTACCCCACGGCCCCCCATTATGGGTCAAACTGGGGTCATAAAATAGCTGATTTTGAGTTTTTGCCTTATATCTCCTTTATTGTTGCTTTTATAGCTTCAGAATGTATTAAAAGGTATTGGGAAAGCATATGTGGAGAGTCTAAATAACCGGTCAGTTTTACCTCCCGACCCCCCATTATGGGCCAAACTGGGGTCATAAATAGCTGCTTTGGAGTTTTTGCCTTATATCTCCTTTATCGTTGCTTTTATAGCTTCAGAATGTATTAAGAGGTATTGGGAAAGCATATGTGGAGAATCTAAATAGCCGGTCAGTTTTATCCCCCGACCCCCCCTTATGGCTCAAACTGGGGTCATAAAATAGTTGCTTTGGAGTTTTGCCTTATATCTCCTTTATTGTTGCTTTTATACCTTCAGAATGTATTGAGAGGTATTGGGAAAGCATATGTGGAGAGTCTAAATAGCCGGTCAGTTTTACCCCCCGACGCCCCCTTATGGGCCAAACTGGGGTCATAAATAGCTGCTTTGGAGTTTTTGCCTCATATCTCCTTTATCGTTGCTTTTATAGCTTCAGAATGTATTAAGAGGTATTGGGAAAGCATACAGCGCAGCTTTGTGCATTCTTAGCTTTACAGCATGCTTATTAAAACCACAAAGCATTTTAAACTTTCAGAGATGCTTCGCTTTTGTTAGCAAAAGCATTCCTCTAGTTGATAATACTACTAGGTCGAGTGGAGGGACTATTTCAAGTATTGGGACATTTTTCCCTTCCGATAGAAGTCATAAAAATATATATATATATTTTTTTCTTTTGTTATTTTTTTCATTAGTCCCTAACCATTCAAACAAAATTCCATATTTCGTAAGTGTATTCTCTGAGCTATATTGTTAGGCTAAAACTGAGATTTCTACTGAATCTGAAGGTGCACAGTGGCCTAGTGACTAGCAAGTTTGAAATTTAATCACAGGTTATCACTTCTTTTCGGCTAGTTATTGAATTTTCCTTGTTTTGTAATGTTTCTTTTGCATACTTTGAATTAATGAAAGGATATTTTCAAAACAAAAATCTTTGCACTCCAGTAGACAGTAGGTCCACACAGTACACAAACAGTCGAAAAATAAAATTGCAGAAGTCACATGACCTGTTTAAAAGGACAATACATTACTTTAAACATTTAGTGTACCACTAAATTAATGTAAATATGAATAAAAATAAATACATCCCTTGCCTTGACTGAAAGATTACAGATCACAAACTGCATTCAGCACCCAAACAAGAGAAAATCTTCCCTGTTGTTTAGCTTTTTAATGAATATAAGTAAAATATCATGGGGCAAATACTAGATAATAGAGACTTTAAACACATTAAAAGCACTTCTCACAGTTGTTTTTTTTAATAGTTATTGGCAATGTTAGGTTATTCTGAGTTATATTTAACTTAATTAAGAGTTACAATCAAACAAAAACAAACAATATTAAATATTAAACAAAAGAATGTGTGCATGAAACTTTAGCTTTCTGGAGGTTTTTTTTTTCTTCTTTTGATGAGTTTTTTTTATTATTTTACATGTGTTTAAGATGATGCAAATTAAGTTAGAGTTAAAGATTAGCACTTGTTTTTTTTAATTTCATGAAGTATTGAATGATTGTTATGATCACTAATACCCAGGGGCCGGATTCACGAAAGGTCTCAAGTCTCAAATCTTAGATTTTGGTCTCAAATCTAAGAGTTTTCTTAGATTTTTCTCAGATTTGAGACCTTTTGCTCAGCTGGGATTCACAAAAGATCTCAGGTCAAGATTTTTCTCAGATTTGGTCTCAAATCTAAGACTGCCTGGGGGGTGACTTAAGTTTTCATAAAATAAGAGTATATGTAATAAAAAGTCACAAAACAAAATAAAAATAGTGAAGTATGACATATTGTTTAACTTGTAACACAAAATATGAATACATATTAAGCGCTTGTACAAAAACAACAGCAAACATTTACATTACAAATTTACATGAGTGGCATTTTACTTGATTGAAAATATTCCAAAATGTGAGTATATATAGCTGAGTGGTAAAATATAAATGTGTATACTTTCCACTAATCTCAACAAAATGTTACATCAGTTTTGATTGGTTCAGACTCAAAACTTGGCTGAGATTTTGGTCTCAGCTGAGATTCCTTTCGTGAATCTCAACTTAAGCAGAATCTCAGCTGAGACAAAAATCTCAGATTTGAGCAAAAACTCAGCTGAGATTTGGCTAAGACTTGAGACCTTTCATGAATCTGGCCCCAGTAATATAGATAGAACTAGAAAAAACTAGAAAAACTGTGACTTTACATATGATTGCCAATGTGCCATGACTGGAGTGTTTGTCTCAAAGACAGAGACTGTAACTTTAGATGGAATATTAAACCACGGCCTAGTGACAGAAGTAGTGGTGTAATTTTTAATCATTGTGTGGTTTTACTGTGCCTGGATGACTGTCCACCAGTGTATCACTTGTTTTTTTTATATAATTCCTATTTATATTACATTTAAACCGGGATAACTCATAAGACCATTTTTGAGGCCAAAAGCTATTGTGAAAGCCATTGCAAAATACAATTAAATATATCGAAACAAATGACATCCAATAAACTTTTAAATTTCAATGAGACATGTCTATACATGTCATCTCAAGATGTTTGTGTCAATCAAATGACATATAGAAGTACAGAAAAATTGTGACTTTACATATGATAATAAAGTGAATTGTACAAACAGTTGTACTTAGACACTAATGGTTTACACTTCCCCAAATTTGTGGATGCTCTGCTTTCACATTCTGTTCATTTAAACAGGGCACACCAAATAAGGCAAGAATATAGATCAATGTAATAATACCTAATAGTGTTAGTACTGAACTGATCAACATATCTCCTATGAGTTCATAGTAGGTCACATGATAAAACAAAGAAAATGGCAGCAATCACATATTTTATTGTAAAATTGTTATTGAAAACCACAATAATTATTTACTTTTTATTATTAAACTATCATGGAAAGCTATGAAAGAGATAAAACACTTACACCTTTCTCATGTTTATTAAGATAACTTGTCCCCTTTGATAAAAAACAGACGTAACAGGCTTCAAAATCAATTTAATAAAAACTTACCACAGAAAATATATTGTGTGTACACCCCTAATATTGAATGGTTTATGCAACAATTCTTCAATTTTTATAACAATTTGTGAGTTTATATGTAAACTTATTGATTAAGAGTGGCCCAAGAAAAAAAGTAAAAAGTTTAGAAAATATTTGTAATACCTCCAAATGCCCACGTGTAATCAACCTCTTTTATAAAATTAGATGCCAATCAGATTTAAAAGAAATGACTTCATGGCGAATTACTTACCTTTTTTCATTTTTGTGGTGGAGTTTCCAGTAAGTACTAGCTGTTACTGCGCATGTGGGCGGAGTTTATTTTACTTACCGCAAATGTTTCCACACAAATGACACACAGATAGAAAAAAGTATGTTCTGTTAACTTTGGGTAAGTAGAGTAAGTAATAAAATGACCACCCGAACGGGAAAACTTTCTACATAGTTACATAGCTTAGACAGAAATTTAAACAATTTCTCATTTTACTTTAGCTGGTAAATTGTAACTGACTGTGTGTGTGTGTCATTCCTAGGGCTCACACTTAAAAAGTTTCTGATAAAGACGTCCCTTGAGTTTTTCTGTCTTGTCAGATGCCCTTTTTATCTGTCTTAAAAACCTTAATTTGCACAATGAAAAGGAAATAAATGGAACGGGAGACGTTGCATGAAACCTACTAGACATTATTCAATAAGCGGTGTTATACCCCACTCCAATGTAATTTGCATATCCCCCAGTCCATTACAACTAATGTAAACCTGCTGTTCTAACCTAGTTTCTGCCAAAACCTCTCTCTACTGGTATGTTAATTGCTCATGTGTCACAAATGAGAAACTTTAGTCTTCAAAACTGTAATGCCCTTTTCAAACTACATGTTCCGTGATTGGAAGTTTTACTCGGCAGTGGAACTGCCTCTCGGGTTGCCCCGTTGTTCACACTATAGGCAGTGTAATTCACAGATACAGGCATTTGGCAAAATGCCGCTGTCCCTCAACTACTGTTTGAGATTCCCATACAACAGTGAGACACAGTGATGAAACATCCAATACCTTGATTCACCTTATGTCACTGTACTACAGGGGCCACGGTGGCAGAGTGGTAACACTCTCGCCTCCCACCTCTGAGGCCAGGGTTCGATTCCCGGCACGGCCTCAAGTGGAAAAGCTGGTAGTTGCTTGCCGTTGGTCGGCAGTTTACAGTACAGAACCCAAACGAACTGTATGTACTGGTTTCCTCTGCCCTTCCAACTACCCGTCGTGACATGACCTGTACAGTGTTGAAGGCGACGTAAAACCCCAAATAAATAAAGTCACTGTACTACACCGAAAGATGACCACATCACAACCTTATGTACACCGTGGACCCTTCAGTCACCGTAGTAAGAAATTCATATACGCATGCGCAAAATCGTCTGCACATGTCCACGGCACCAAATTTAGAGGCAGCATTTTCAAATTTTTTTGCCACTGACTCGTAAGTTTCAAAACAGATATGAAGGGTGATCCAAGGAGAGCGACCTACCACAGGGGATACCACATGTGAGAAAATCAGACTGGCACTGTGCGCATGTGCGCATATTTTTGTCTATGTTTACTGGTGAAATGACCTGAAACTCTGAAAGTGAAAAAAATTGAACAAAACCGTTTTGTACACTTGAAAGGAAAAAATAACCAAACTTCTATATGTAGTATATAATATTCATTACTCAAATGTCAAAGCTAAGGCTTTATGTTGCATTTAACTACCGGTATTCATTGTGCAATTAATAACTTGAAACATATGTTTGAACAATCGTGACTCATTGCCAGGAGTTAAAGCACACCAGTGACGTCATTCTATTGTTAAAAGTGTGCATTATTTTTAGGTAATGCACGCTTTTTTGTTCTAATCTACAGACACCTGACACAGTCAAAAGGGTGCCCATTTTCTAGAACAGAACATTACAGGGTACATTACAAAATAATTCACCTTTTCATCAATAGGATAACATATGTGGGTGTTCCACCACACGACTAAGGCTCCCGATTAAGGGTTTTTGAGGGTCGGTTTGAAATATTTGCTTAGTCCCAGACCTTCTGTAAGGGTCGGTTGTGGTCGGTTGGGGCCGTGTGAGAAATCAAACATGTTTGATATTTCACACGACCCCAACCGATTATTTTTTCCCGCCATAAACAAAATGTCCAGTCCCAGGCGTCCTCAGGCCTCCTCAGATCAAATTTACACAGTCCTATGTGGTCCCAGGCCGCCTGCGACCCTTAGTCGCCGACCCTTAGTCCCAGACCCTCTATTCTTAGTCCCAGGCCTCCTGCGACCCTTAGTCCCATTGCAAAACAAAAATCGGCTATCTCGGTCTGGGGACGCCTGGGGACGCCTCAGGACACCTTGTGGGGTCGGGACTTAATCCTGGGTTAGTCGGCTCTTAGTCCCAGGAGGCCTGAGGCGTCCTGGGACCCAGTCGGTTTGTCTACGACAGGATCGTGGTTCAAACCGACCACAAAAATGGCTTAGTCGGTTCTTAGTCCCAGACCAGTTAGGGACTGTCTGGGGCCTCCTGGGGCGTCCTGAGGCCGATCTGTAGTTAATCCCAGACCTTCATACCGATTCTGTCTTCCACCCCATTGGTCAATTTTTTTTCCATTTTTTCCAAGACTACCCACGATTAAGGGTCGCCGACAGGATCGGGGCTTAATCCTTTGGTGGAACAAGGGCAATAAGAAGTGTGTTTTAATTCTAGTAAAGCAGTTAAATTATCCAGTTCATTTGCTCAAAAAAGTGTTATGAGTTACAAACAGTTCTGAGTTACAAGCAAATTGCTAGAGTCACTTTTATTCCTGCAATCCATTTTAGAGTAAAACTTCTACAGAACTGAAGAAATGCCAGAAACCAATATAAACACATGAGCAATATACAAAGGCCAATATATAAATAGCCACAAATCAAGTATATCATGATTTAGGTTAATTGGTTTGTCAAGAGGTTTTGAAACAATTCTATAAAAGTGGAATTATTTCAGGGGGCTGTATCCAAAAGTTTGTGAGCTTTAAGTTCGGTAAAGTATGAAAAAGTGTGTCCCAGTAAGGCACACTTTTTCCTACTTTACCTATCACATACTTAGTGTGGGCGTAACAACAGTGTTTCATCTGAGGCAAACTACATTTCCTATATTTGAAATTTAAATTTAAAAACAAAATTGTTTTTATGCTGATCATAACATATGCCTTAGAATTTATAATAAAATGTTCCCTGTCTAATAAATGCTCATTTGTTGTCTGTGACCATTTAGTAACAGACAGAGTCAGTAATTAAAATATAAACATAAATAGTAATGATTTTACTGTTTCAAAGCAAATCTACTTTATAGATAAAATGTGAAATAATTTGTTATTGGTGCAGTAGTTTATGTGCATGATACAAATTAATTTGAAGCATACTACAAAGGATAATTTATGTGTATTGTTGGGTTAAATAATGTAGGTTCAATGAAAAACTTTGTGCCAGTTTGCAAATAACCTCCAACATGTGATTCCATGCAATGCCTCGGGAGTTTACTACAATATTCTGAACAGCGTCCAAATGTCGTGGACACATAGGTGACCAATTTATAAAATGGTACTGCCCAGCTACCCAAGTTTGTCGCCGACCCAAGTTCGTCACTGGCATTTTGTTGACAACACCCAAGCCTCTTAACAGTTATCTTTATTTGTAGAATTATGCATCCCTGTTATAATCATTTTGTTTCAGTAACAATATATTGCTTGTCCCTTTCATTTTTAAGGCAGGTGACCAATCTGAGCAGTTGAGCGGAAGCCTCTTTCACAGTAAAACCTTTGTAGCCTCCAGTAAGGTCAGTTTATCAGTGTTAGTAGTACAATCCAATTCACCCCAAAGACTATATTGTTCTACATTTGTATGTATGCAAATATATCAGCTCAGTGAGAGATTCAAATGTCTGGTACAAATAGTGGTTAGATCCAACCTCAGCATTTTTAAGTGATAAATGTTGCCAACTTACAAATCCTCATCACTCCTGCATTAGTTTTCATGAGTCTTTCCTTTATCCCCATTGTCTACTGAGTTACTTCTTGCTGTGGCAAATTATTTGATCTGCTCTGAAATTTAACCTTCAGTTTTATTTATATCTCCTTTAATTGTAATTGTAATTGTTATTATTGTTTTCACCCCCGGTTTTCAGTCAGCCGCCGTCGCCGCATTATTGTCTCCCTTGAATATCTCCCTTGTTATTAGGCCTATCCAAATGATATTTGGCAGTTATCTTCTATAGGGGTACAAATTGACAGGCATAAATTTGACCTTTGACCTTTATCAAGGTCACATTATCAAAAATTTAAAAAAAATTTTTTTAAATACTTTCTTTTTACTAGATTTTTACAGAAAGTACCAGGTGTGGGTCAACCAAATTTGGAATACACATTCCTGACATAAGAATCTAGGTTCCAGTCAATATTGGGCTCAATCGGGCCATAATTGACCGATTGATAGGCGATTGATTATCGGTTGGTAAAAAATTTCCTAAGATTAAGCCTTGAACTCGCTTATTATTGGTCTTAGAGGTTTGGATGGTATACCGACATATAGGAAATCATGGGCTGGGGATCTTTTGGTGTGGTCATATTTGATCTTGGGTCCCTCCTTCAAGGTCAAATGAGGATAGCCAAAATTAAAAGTGCTTAAATACTTGCTTATTATTGGTCCTAGAGGTTTGGGATGGTAAACCAACATGTAGGAAATCATGGGCTGGGAATCTTCTGGTGTGGTCGGATTTGACCTTGGGCTTCTCCTTCAAGGTCAAACAAGCATAGACAAAATTAAAAATGCTTATAACTCGCTTATTATTGGTCCTAGAGGTTTGGGACGGTAAACCAACATGTAGGAAATTATTGGCTGGGAGTCTTCTGGTGTGGTCGGATTTGACCTTGGGCCTCTCCTTCAAGGTAAAACGAGGATAGCCAAACATAAAGATGCTTATAACTGGCTTATTATTGGTCCTAGAGGTGTGGGATGGCAAACTAAGATGTAGGAAATCATGGGCTGCAAATCTTTTAGTGTGGACGGATTTGACCTTGGCCCCCTCCTTCAAGGTCAAACAGGATAGACAAACTTAAAAGTGCTTATAACTGGCTTATTATTGGTCCTACAGGTTCGGTATGGTAAACCAACCTATAGGAAATCTCAGGGGCTGAGAATCTTCTGGTGTGGGCGGATTTGACCTGGAGCCTCTCCTTCAGCTGTTGTCAAGGCAGTCCACAGTGATCGTTCATATATTGTCACAACAGAGGACGGGACAGAATACAGGTGAAATAGAATCCATTTACAGAAACTGCATCACTAAAAATGTGGAATACTGTTGAAATATAAATCACTTCACGGAAACTTTATCACAAGAAACTTTCTGGGCAATACTGGAAGTTTTGTGTCAAAGTGGATACTTTGTATATATAATTCAACCTGATTACTAGATCTGTAGCTATTTGTGCATTTATTAAGCTAGGCAAATTACTATCACACTAATAAAAGGGCAAAATAATCCCTTGGGTGATAAAACAGAGAAAGGGCAGTCGACCCTGTTTCTCAGCATTGGAGAGTGCATGCTAGTTTCTTGATAAAAAATAAAATAGGGGGAACATTTTAAATATATTAAATAATGTACTAGCACTTGATCTGTACTAAGCCATAAGATCCACTCTACAATATTGGGTGCACCAGAATTAATACCAGAGAGGAGAAATTTCAAATGCAAATATATCTGTCACAGGGAATGCTACATCTGTGAAAACAAATTTCCAACAAATGTTTATCTCAGTGCATAAATTTAAAGTAATTTTAGAAGCTACTGATGTATTACATTTTGTGTACAGTAAGAGCATTTTCTATGATGTCAGGAAATCTCTTATATCAAGATAAGAATGGCATAATTTATCACTTTAAAGGAACACTACACAGATCTGACAAGCCATTAAATCCAGTCAACCTTTTCTAGCTTTTCTTATAAGCATATAGGTTCTCCAATAGAACCTATATGCTTATATTTTCAAGAATAATCTTGATAGACATTTATAAAGATAATTTTGTATTAATTAATTTTTAAATAAAAGAGGGGCATGTGATATATGTGTGTTCTCCACTATTTGTACTGTACCAACTATTAGATATTGTACATACAATGTATATACAAGATTTTGTTATGTGAAATCTGTGAGTTTAGAATAAATCCTTGTAGTGTCAAGACCTATCTTGCTGTCTGTTCTTAAATGAAGGTTAATATTAATTAAGCTCCAAAGAAACCCACCAAATAACACAGTTAGCAAGACATGATCCAAGGTGACCCAATATGACCCATTGGCTGTACAACTTGCACAATTCCAGAATCAGATCCACAAATGGACTATAAACAAATTTTAGCACGTGGCCAATGTTACAATTTGCATATAGCCATTTCTGGATTTCATTATGCTCTTCATCCAAGGCAGTTGGTTTTGGCTGCATGTAGATAAGAGTTTTGATCTTTCAGTATTTTGACCTACATTTTGCCTTTGACCTCGATTGAAGTCTCATCCTTGTGACCTTTTTGGCATGTGGTAGTTCAGTTGTTAAAGATTTTGTGTGACCTGTTCAGTGTTAGACCTTTTGCTTGGTATGGATTGTTCTCAATTTGAACATTTTGACCTTGATAACAAGACAAGCCAGAAATGAAATGTAACTTCATAACTTTACTATGATACACCAGAACTGAAACTTTATTTCAACAAGTATATAATGCCCAATACCCAAAGTAATACAGGTAATGATATAGCACTGAATAAAAAAATACTGAAGATAATAAAGTCATTGTCATATGTCAAAGTAAAAAATGTCCTTGGCCAATGTGAAAGTCTCAAATCATGCCATGCTGTGGCCGCTACTGGAGCATTATAATAATGCTTCAAATACAGTCTCAGTCTCTTGGCAACCTGTGTATCCCTGTTGCCACCAGCCACATCCTGAATGTCCTGCAAGCAAGCACTTTGCCTCCACTGTCCTGGGATAACTCTGTGGTTGTCATCCTCCTCATCTGCTATCCTCTGGTGGATTCCTGGATACCTGAGTCTCATGATGTTGTGAAGGGTGCAACAGGCAAATACAATAGAGGTAACAGTCTCTGGTTTCTGACTCATGGTGGTGAGAAGGCAACCAAATCTGTTGGCCATGATGCCAAAGGGATTCTCCACCACCCTTCTGGCACGAGACAGTCTGTAGTTAAAGGTCCTCTCCCCATCAGGCAGTCCTCTGGCACTAAATGGCTTCATCTACCTGGTTCTCAGGGAAAAGGCATCATCCCCAATGAAAAAGTATGGCATATCAGGGTCGTCTCGGCAGTGGCTCTGCATCAGGTATATCCAAGGTGCCATCAACAATGTGTAAATCACACTCGTTGAAGATCTAGGCATCAGAACTGGAGCCATTGGTGCCAACATCCACCCACAGAAACTTGTATTTGGCATCCACCAGAGCCAGAAGTATGATGGAATGGAATCCCTTGCAGTTGTAATAGAGGGGTTGCTTCCTGCAACCTGCTTCCTGGCATCACTGGTACGGGGACATTGTAGGACTTTGTCACCATATTCTACAAAGATGGCCTCACAAGTCTGTCGGATAATGACTGAGATGGTGTGAGTGGCCAGGAAATGAAGTGTGATGGTCAGTCTGCATCCAGGGTTGATGGACTTCCTGTAACATGTGTCATATTTCTCAATTCTGGGCCCCACTCTCTGCAACACCCCTCTGAACATGACTGGATCCATCCTGACCAAATTCCTGAATGACACCACATCCTCAGCATCCAGTTCCCTCATCAATCTGTCATAGTGACCAAAGTGCAGCCTCCTGGGGAGCCAGGGCTTCACCCAATACCTCCTTGGCCTTGGTCGACGCCTTCTCTGTCTGTCAACCAGTACCTGGGCCACCATAATTTAATTCAGCTGATTTAAACGATGAGCGTCATACATTTGCTGAAGTAATCTGAGTCTTTGTAGATCCATAGCCTTTGATGTACACTGTCTGACGTCTAATGAGAAATGAAAATGAATCCAGATGATCCAGGGGGTTTATATATGGATCTGCAGTATCCACGATTTGGTCGTTACATCTTCTCAGAATGTTCTTCCTCCTCGTCATTGGCTCGTCAGAGCTTCCTCGACCCTCTACCATGTTTTTGTCTAAGTCCACGAATATCTCATCGGATTAGCAGCAGTTCTCATCACTTTGTAGGTACCTGTATGAAGTTCGTCACATGTTCCTTGGTGTTCTTCAGACAAGTAAGATATTCGCGTTCAAGTGATGAGAATGTTGCAGCAGCATCATTAACAAGGGGAAGATGATGGTAGCCCATGGTGGCAGGATCGCAGTAATTCTTCAAATTTTCAGATTTTGACCATGTGACCACACTTTCCCGCCCTTTTCATGGCAAACCACCACGATCTTAAAATCGCAGCAATTATTCATATTCGCCGGTTACTGTGGATTCGCCACAGTGCGACCTGGCCATTAGAAACTACTAAATTTCCCACGTAAGTCTCAGGCACTGAACCCTGACTTCAGATGTGGGAGGCAAGTGTGTTACCACGGCACTACCGTGGCCCCTACCTATGTGTGAAAAACATAAATTCACAAGTACAGAGATTGAGTTATCTGTCTAACCAGGTTATAAATGGACACACAGTTGAGGTTTTGTATCCTCATTTGTGTAAGCAAATAAAGTATACAAAAATACCTTGTGATGGAATATGCATATACAGAAATGTTGAAATATTCGCAGCACATTAATTTTAGCTAATTTAGCTGATGAGTTTGGATAGAGAAAATTAATATCTAGTGAAAATCTGTGTAAATAATTCAAGAAGAAACTAGCCATTAGTGAAAATTAATTCGTGAAATTTTCTTCTAGCTAAAATTTCAACTTATACACCATGTTTCAACTTGTATGGAAAAATGGGAAAAAATAAACAAAGTGAACTTCCTGGTATTGACGTGTCTCAATGGTTAATATACAATTATACTGGGAAGATATCACACAATTCTTCTTGAAACAAAGAATTTGTTCTAGCTCTACAACAGAAATGAAAGTGTATTTTTATAGAGTCAATCACACTAAAATTAGATTTTAAATTTAATCATTAACATAAGGATATTTTTTTACATTCTCTGTGATAATCTCAAGCATTTATATATTTTTTTTAATTCCTGTGACCCCAAAACTCAGATTAAACTTAACCAATACTGGTATAATGTAGCTTAATGCTACCTTAACTTAGCAACATACGCTGATTAGCTATAAATTAAATTTAGTTATGGTCACCTTAACTACCTTGTAACTATTGGTGAGCTGTATATCAGATGAGCCAATTAGTATCATTAGAAACTTATAAATTATGTGCTTAATGTAAACTTATTTTCATTCTAAATTGTGACTTTAATTGATTAAATTCACACAATAAGGAAGATTCTTACAACAATGTGTTTTAGACAACAAAAGGGTCAATAATATGTGCCGTGATTTCCTGTATTTACATACTGCAAGTATTGAATGTGTGTCATTATATCAAATGACTCACAGGTAATTGTTGGGTACTTATCCCACACATACATTTTCAATGACTTGTGATAATTTCACACTTCTCTCGACAAACGGCACCGATCTTATATTGAATGGAGCTTATCAAATGAGGCAAAATGTGGGTGAAAATGGAGGAATATGTCATGTGTTTACATTTAACTGACTGTATGTTGCTTGGTGTCGTATTTTGGTTCACTCCACAATTTGGCAAAAAAAAAAAGATGACAGCATATTTGTCAACATTTGCTTGTCATCAGCAAAACTCGTGCACTTCCACATACCAAATAAGGGAGTCGAAGTAACTATACAGAAATAAATCAAACATACTCGGGAATTTCCTTAGAGGTCAAAATATGCCAAGTTGGAGAGCTGATTTCCAGCAGAAATTATGTTATCGCCCCTTAAAAAGGCACAGTAAAAAGTTTACGCATTTTATATTGGAGAAGGACATTAATTACTTGTGCCTCTGTGAATGCATAATTTAATCAAAAGAAAACCAGTAACTACACATAGGGGCCACGGTGGCAGAGTGGTAACACTCTCGCCTCCCACCTCTGAGGCCGGGGTTCGATCCCCGTCACGGCCTCAAGTGGGAAAGCCGGTAGTTGGTTGCCGTTGGTCGGCAGTTTACAGTACAGAACCCTAACGAACTGTATGTACTGGTTTCCTCTGCCCTTCCAACTACCCGTCGTGATATGACCTGTACAGTGTTGAAAGCGACGTAAAACCCCAAATAAATAAATAAAGTAACTACACATAAAACAAAGTTTTTTAGCAGTAGCTAAAAATGTCCAAAAAAAAGGTTAGCACATAAGAAAGTTATGGCTGAGAAAATTTAAGTGAGGTTCGGTAATATGTAGAGTATATAAGAATATAAAAAGCAGTCCTGTCGTACAATCCTCCGTCCTGGCAGCCAATTTTACATAATATGATGCAGATCTTTCCCAAAATGTAAGAAATTCTTTTTTTCTACGCCACAAATCTTAAATCCATCCCTTTGCAAAAGCATGTCCATCCTCGTTTTGGAGAGCTTTTTTGGTGCGTTCACGATAGTGCCGACTTCTATGTGTCTGGTTATAAGATTATGGATCTCTACTTTTGTGTATTATATGCCTTGAGTCTGTCTTTAAGACAGAAAATAATCGCCATAAAACTATAGTATGCTAGAATTAGAATATTTGAAAGTTAGATGGTTGAAAATATGGGTTTTTGTAGCAGAGTATGGTCCAAACTTTTTTTCCTGGGCCGATTTCACTAAAGGACTTAAACTAAGTCCCTTTATTGGATAAGTCAGGGACTTAAATCTAAGACTTTGGTCTTAGCTAGATCTGGGACTTAAATGGATTTCACAAAGGGTGACTTAGCTAAGTCCAGGCTTATCAAATAACCACAGTGGTTTTCTGTGTCATGTGACCTTTTATATGTATTCGAACTAAAATATTGGTGCCATATATCCTTCATTTGATGTATTTTATCAAAGGATAAAGGCTGTTTTGAAATGGAAAACCTTGTTGCCACATATAAACTTCCCAAAGACTACTTTAGTGAGGTGTTCTGTGTAATTATACTTTATTTACAGCCATTTCAAATTTTGAAGTGGAGAAAAGTTTTTGGCGGGCATATTTAAGTCCTCTTTACAAAATTTAAGCCCACTACCTCCCAGGCTTAAAGTTAAGTCCACTGACTTAGCAATTTCATGGATTAAGCTGCTTTGTGAAATTTGTGAAGTCTAAGACCACAGACTTAACATTCTTTTGACAAAATTTAAGACCAAAGTCTTAAATTTAAGTCTAAATCTGGACTTAAATCCCTTTGTGAAATCGGCCCCTGAATTTAGTAACTTCTCCCTTTCGTCAGGTCCTACCTTCATAAAAGTACATGGAGATGCGAGTCCTATCGGGAAAGTGTGAACATGGTTTGCCTATGTAAATATAACCTCTGTACTTGATAAGAATACAAGTGTAAAATTTACGGATATAAATAAACTTCTATACACAATAATAGACATATGCGTACATCTCTAAAGGAATGACCTAATATCACGACTGTGGTTTTAATATAAACGTATGATATATACAGTGTTATTATAGTACAGTACATAAAACACGGATATCAAAGATCACATACTGTGGGAAATTACACATACTATGACATCAGTTAGTCGTGAATACTTATCATGTGATGGGATTAATCATCTCGTTGACTTAATCTCATTAAAACCTGGATTTTAGTCCAAAGGTAACCCCATCTGGTCATATGTTACTATGTATGGTGACTGGATTACAGTGGATTATTAAAGTCAAGGTAAGTCTTAATTTTATTTTATTTACCTCTGCCAAGGTGTTACTGTTCATGACAGTTTGTTTGGCTGTTTGTTTGTTAACAAGATTGCGCAAATACTACTTATTGTAACTTCCTGAAGAAAAATCAAAAGATGAGACGTGGTACATGCCTAGCCTTGCTTAAGGCCCATATGTGTGTAGTATGTTCAGAATAGGTGCAGAAATATTTGGCAGTCATAAGGTACGCATTCAGAATGTCAAAGCAAGAAGGCAAGCTCTCCAGAAGAAGCCGTTTGTTTCTTTAAAAGTCAGTACATGTATGAGTACATTATAGAAACTGAAACTCCATTATCTGAACTGAAAACTTTCCCGAACTGCAAAGGAACTTGAGCCTTCAGCAAGGCTAGTATGTGCCTTGACGGAGGTCTGAGATAGTGAGATAGTTGTAACTGGTAAGAATATATATTTAATATTTTCATCATGCTTACTGTTAAAATGCCAGCTGATCCTATATCATTGTTAAACTCTGATCAAGTCTGTCAGTTAATATGTACCTGCTAGTAACCTGTAATTTATAATGAACAACTGGGGGCCACAGTAGTAACTCTCCTCCCACTCGCCTCCCACCACTGAGCTTGCAGTTAAAATCTCAGCTCAACCTAAAATTACTGATGTAAACCACTAAATAAATACAATAAACAATCATGAAGACCTAGTATGTATCATAATGGCCCGTACACAGCATATACTAATAGCCTCTGATAAAATAGACTCAAACACAAGCCCTCATAAGACATTGGTAGTCTGGTAAACAAAAAAAAAATAAATTAGTCCTATGGGACCCGGTGTTATATATCCAGTGTTCTATGTTGACAATACATTGTGATCTGATGATTGGTGGAGGATTCTCAGGATTTGACCCTGTCAAGATTCAGTGTAATGCCACAAGCAAATAAGTAATCCACATTTTTATTCTAATTTTCTCAACAAAGATACACTAACTCTACTTAAAGTCAGACTTGATACTAATAGAATCTCATAGTACACAATCAGGCCTTGTAGTTAAGGGGATGACGGAAAGCAATGCATCCTAGTTGGTTATAGTTGTGGCACTGAATACTGGGCATGTGGTAAGTAACTTTCATGTGGAATTGCCACACCATCAATTGGGTTGACTTAAGATGAGCCTTAACATAATTCTAATGGTGTTAGACAGCTACCAGCTTCCCAATGTAACACTAAGATTGAGGTTTGAACCAAGACGAGGGCCTGCTGCTACTATATGGTGTGGAGTTCCACTCTCTTGTTTTCAAGTGGATAGTATTTTGTCGGAGAAGTGTGTAGTTGCTCAATATAGTGAAAACAATTAGTACAAACCTCTGCCAGGACAAAGCAGTAACTAGAGGTTTAGAATGAGTTTTAAATTTGTATATGCATTTTAGTACAATTTTAAAATCGATTAATCTAGTTATAAAGTCAATCAACTGAGTCATAACAACTAACCAGTATACAGTATTAAGCCAACCCTAACATTGTTTAGTAATTATTTATATATATATTTTCTAGCCTTCAACGCATGACATCCATAGGAGTGTAAACTATCATTTCTGCCCTTACTCCCAAGCTTTGCCAAGATTTCCCAAAGAAGACTGCTCTAAAACAGAGAGGGGTTGAAAATACATCAAGCATTTATCATCTTGCAACAAAGGCAACCAAAAAGTGTCACCCAATAGCAAGAGCTGATACAAAAATCCTCAGAGGTACAAAAGAGATAGTGTGGTACCACCTGCATGAGGTACCAAAGGTACTAGTAGAGTAGCATCCATGGCTTTGGCCCGAACAGTAGTGGAGCAGCTGACTTGTCCAGTCTGTCAGGATATTTACACCAACCCACGGGTACTGAAGTGTCACCACAGCCTCTGTGCAGAGTGAGTGTTTTGCATACTTAGAAATGCTTATTATTTGGCCTCAGTAATTTGGCATTACTTGATGATAAAATCCTTGAAATAACTGTAGATTTCCTTCTGCACAGACATGCATTTACTCAACTGTGTATAAAGATACCCTGCACAAAATAGTTTGTCAGTTATGGGTAAGAACACAATTTTTAACTTGAAATGAGCAGATCTAAGAAACACATGCCAAGTCAGCCTACAGCTCACAAATTACTGACCAGCTCAATTATGAATTTATTGTTTACACAATTTAGTGCTAATTGTAGATGCATGCGAAATTACAATGCCAAGCAATATACCAGTTGAAGATATTAAGTCTATCTAGCTGATAACATCAATTTTGAATAGATTGAATAGTTCATACAATAACTGTTAGATGTAAAACCAAACCATTATTGTTGGTCCAGATTTCTAACCATAAATTTCAGGGCTTCCGTAAGCAACTACCAGCTTTCTTACTTGAGGGCAAGGCCATGATTGAATATCACAATCATCAGGGTTGGCCAAGGGCAAAGTCGGATTTTTAACTACCTTTCAACAAGGATGGTCTTTGCTTAGTCTTGTTTAATAATCTTAATTCAATGCTGACATTATCTTAGCCATTGAAAGACACACATGCCCAGCTATGACTTCAAAGGTTTTAAATATGCACCCCTAACTAGTCATTTTAAAAAAGATACTGTTGTTTCAGATGTAGTAAAAGTTTCCAGCACTGAGATTTCTCATAAATTCTCAGGCGTTAAAAGGGGCATAATACTCTACCAAAACATTAAAAAAATTTCAATATTGCACCCTCTGCATGTCTTTTAAAAATAATGTTCTTCTTTCCAGATGCCTGGAAGGTTTAAAGAGTGCATCACTCGTACGTTGGAAGGTGGAGTGTCCAGTATGCCGGGAGCAGTGTCAAACAGATGCAATCACCACGGACTTCCGTACTGTCACATTACTAGAGGCCCATGCAGAAGCTTCAAGATCTGGACAGATCCAGACCAACTCAGAAAGTGATGTCGATGAGTACGACACGTGTGACACTTCAGGTTGATTTTATACTTTATTCGTGGTTTCTTCTGTCAAGTATCAGTGCTTTATGGGTAGGGTTGAGAGGGAGACTGGGGGTCAGTCACCTCTCACCTTAAAGGTTATGGTATTAAAATCTCCAGTTAACTGATTCCCAGCAGCCAGTATGCACTGCTTTCCTCCACCGTAACACAAGGGGCACAACGGTGTAGTGAGTACTTGATGGTTCCTCTTCTGATATTTCTGGTTTATAATATTTTGGCTTTTAACTCTGTATGGGAATCTGAATCCTGCTCATGACAGTGAATGGGAATTATTATCTGTGACAGAATACAGAGGTTCCTCCCACAACCAGTGGCTAGTAAAGTCAAGTCAAAGTTGGGGTTTTATGTCCTGTTCAACAGCCACGCTCACATCCAGACAGGTCCTCAGTATTGTCACTTACGAGAGTCAAACCCACATAGACGTGATACCCTGTGATAAGATGTCAATCCTGCTAACCCAATAGGCCACTGAAGACCTCTCCTAGTAGCTAGTACATTTGGCATCTAATCACAGGCTTTGGCCTCAGTGCAGGTACGAGTTTTTACCTGAAATGTTGTAGATTGAGTTGATTACATGTTTGTCATGTGTATCCTGTAAGTATTATTGTTGTGTTCAAAGAGTGAAATACTTTAATGCATTTAATACTGTTATACATTTAGTGTTTTTGTGGTTTGGGTTGAGTGTTCTATAAATTATAATGCCGGTACTGAGAGCCTGTTCCAGTTTGTCTCTTGCTTATTGACCAGGGCCTACAACACCAACTTTGAAACTATACGAATATAAAAGGAAGGTTAAAGGTGTATATTCAGAATTTTTGGCCAAATGTTAAGGTTCACTCGGAATGATGGTACGATGCATAAGCAACATATTTACAATATATGTTCAAGGGGACCACGGTGGCAGAGTGATAACACTCTCGCCTCCCACCTCTGAGGCTGGGGTTTGGTTCCCGGCACGGCCTCAAGTGGGAAAGCTGGTAGTTGCTTGCCGTTGGTCGGCAGTTTACAGTACAGCACCCTAACGAACTGTATGTACTGGTTTCCTCTGCCCTTCCAACTACCCGTCGTGATATGACCTGTACAGTGTTGAAAGCGACGTAAAACTCCAAATAAATAAATTGATTTGATATATTTTTATAACACTCAGATGGTTAAATCGTCAATTTTACACTCTTTCTATACTTCAGGTTCTAGAGTGTGTGAGCTTTGTAAAAAAGACCCAGTTCGACAGAAATGCAAGGACTGCGACAAACTCTTCTGCCAGCAATGTTCCAAGAACCACAAGACTCTACCAGCTTGCCGCAACCATGTATTAGAAGGTCTGGCAGAGATTGTGAACCATGAAAAGGCCTCCCTGGTAGGCAAGAAAGAAGAGCTTCAGAAGGAACAGAGGATAGTGGATGAAAAACAGAAACAGATGACACACTACAAGACCGCGTTAGACCAGCTAGGAGAACAGACTGTTGCAGAGATTAATAAGTGGTATGAAGGAATTGTGACACAAGCTGAAAAGCAGAGGGATGAATTAATTCGAAAGACCAAGAATATCCTAGATGCCGAACAGGCTGGCGTGGCAGACAAAGAGAGGATGGTGAAAGAGAAACAGGAAAATGTCAGAGAAAGTTTGAGATTGATCCAGGAAATACAGACTGAAGAGGATCCGGCACAGGTCTTAGGGAGGACTGATACCTTAAGAAATAATCTGGATCAAAGAGCTATGGAAGACTCACCCTATAATGTCAGTCATATTGTAATACCGTCAGTCCCGAATCTACGGGTGAATCTTGGGAGAAAGTGGGATGAAACAAAAGCAATTTATCTGAGTACGAAGAAACCTGGTTTATCCAGATATTCCAATACAAAAGTGACATTTCCAACCAATTTGCCCACAGCTTCCTTTGTAAAGCAGCGAGAGGTTCAAGTCTCTTCTGGAACTAAGCAGATTCTAGTGCAAAGAGGTCAACTGTGGTGTTTGTATGATGACCATATCGATATCTATGACAGTCAAGGCAGCCTGTTTAAAAGCATCAGTAGCCACATCAAAAACCCCAATGGTTTCACCTGTCTTCCCAGTGGCAATGTGGTCATTGCTTGCATGAGCATGGGTCTAGTCGAATTCACACCCAAAGGAAAATTTGTGAATGTCATTGCAGAGGGCAGTATGTGCGATGTGTCTGCTGACCACAAACTGGTTTACAGTTTAGACTATACTGACAATAAACCTGTCCTGAAGGCATTCAAGAAGAAGCGTTTCAAATGGAGGAAAGTGATCGATAAGCAACTGCAGAATGACAAATGCAATACATTCAACACCTTGTTGACCAATCAGACATCAGTATTCATCAGTGCTACGGAGGAGAATGTCCTCATGGAATATACTAGAGAAGGAGAGATGGTCTCCCGCTTCAGCGGGCCTAGAGCCACACGGCTATGCACTAGCGACACCTGGGGGAATATCTTGCTGACCAATCATGAAAGTAATCGTGTGTGGCTGTTCAAGAATGACCAGACCTGGCATCCACTGAGTGTGGAGGGGGCCAGTAGACCATATGGAGTGGCAGTGGATGAAGATGGAGCTCTGTGGGTATCGAACACTTCTAGTGTTGTCACGAGGTATACAAGTCAATAAGTAATCAATACCATTGTTTATATATCCATATATATTTAACACCCAATTCACACTGATTCTGGTTTTAGGGTGCCAGAATGGAACAATCAATTCTTCGACCGTCTGTTCTGTATCATCCAGATGATATCCTATTGCAAAGGTATGTCTATGCCGTATTAAGTCTAGCAAGATTTCCAACAAGATGGAATCCTGTTTTACTATGTACTTTATTTTTGTGAATGCCTTCTGGGTTACAACTTTTTGTACATTGACATGTACTAAGACATACATTGGTGGTATTGTGTTCTATTTGCAAAACCACAAATATCAGTAATTATAGTTTAAGTGTGATATGGGCAAACATGGTTGAAGACTGCTTGATTTGGTTGTTAACCAAATAGTTGTAAGAGGCTAGCCTTGTGTTGTGAAATAATGTTCCATAAAGCTCAAGCAAAGGTGTACAGCTATCAAGTTGTCACAAGTTTTCTATTAAATCACTTGACTCTTAGCCTTATTGTTGGGGGTTTGAGCCCACTCAGTCAGGTCACATAGTGTACTTCTCACTCTCACATCCTTAGCTTGCTTCTTGGCTGGCTTTGAAATGGGAAAATTGGTAGCTATTTGTCGTAGGCCAGTGTTTTTAGTGCCGAATCTTGATACCAGTTAGGCCCTGCTTTCATTTATCCCTGTTACTTGCCCAATGTGATATGACCCAATACACTGTTACAAGTTAGGATACATATAAAAAATCTATTGCCTTCAGCTGTTGGTAAATCTTGTGGGATTTAATGATGCTATTTTAGCTTTAGAACTCAATGTAAAACTTCCACCTTTGATGTGGGTTATGAAAGGATTAAATTAATTACATTCTGATCCACCAGATTATGACCTTCTGACGTCTCTGAAAATATGTAGTTTATGGATCACTAAAGTTGTTGACTTTCGCATGTGAAAGCTACCGTCAAATGAATGTTGGAACAAGTTGGTAAGCCATACAAGGCAGCAGTTAACAGTTATAGGGGATCATGGGTAAAGAACACCTCTACTTTTTGAAAACCATTATGTTATGGCAATCTAAACTTGTAACATTTATTTCAAATATTTTGGTCATGAATTTAATCTCTTCACCCTTGTGACATTACTGACTGACTATTACTGTTAGGTCAAACTTTTTGTTTTACATATTTGGGGTAGTTCCTATGATTAGATGCCAACCTTGCCAAATGACTAAGGAACCAAGGACCTCTTGAGTGATTTTATGAAGAAAACCTAAATAACCTAAATTGTATTGTATGGGACATTAGAAAGGTATTTTTGCACAAGTTATGTTTTTGTTGTTAAAACTTGTGCAAGAAAAGCATAAATTAAAAATTAAAGCTTTTATATCCATAGATGCTTCTCAAAAGGATCTGTAAGTGATACAAATTTTTTAAACAAGTGTGGTAAAAAGGAAGAGGCTTTGGTGGTCAGTACCAACTTGTTTGACTTATTTTTTAAACAAAGTGGTGAATGAAAAGGAAAATCAACCCCCTTAGTGTATATTTTTAAATTTTTTTCACGAGTGACGTTGAATCAATACAATTCAAGTCCACAATGATAATTATCTAATAAAATTTACTGTCCTACGATAACTTATTCCAAGTTGGGGCTTAATACCTCTGTCAAAAAGATCACAGGAGTATCTAGTTCAAACCTAGTTGCTATGTGTCTAAAATAAGATAAAAATGCTATGCAAGACTATGGTATATTACTGGAACTGAATGTTAAGACACCTACGTGATTAAATTTATGGTCAGCACTGAGATGCAAAGGTCTTACTTGGGTGGTAAAGTTTTTTTTTTCCAAAAACCACGGAGACCACAGTTTGGTTTTATAAATTGGCAAACATCCATGAAGGGCTCAAAAATGATCCTGTGTCAATTTGGGATGATTAAAGACATTTTATTATTACCCCTTAAAAAAATACCTGAAAGACTAATTAGCAAAGTCTTTTTTATTGTACATTGCTTGATCTTGTGTCATTCTGACCAGGAAATATTTTTGTATTCACCAGTGCCCATTATGGGTGAGTGTATGTTGTATGAAAAAGAGTCTAGTTATTTCATTAAGTATGTAAGCCAGAAATGTGTTACAACTGTCATTAGAATTAGGTATTTTTACAAAGCTTCTGCTTATTTTTGTTGCATTAAAATCTAGAGATGTTGCAGTTACAAATAAACCAGTGGGGTAGTAGAGATTTTCAAGTGCAAACATGGTAAATTCTTTCAACAAGAGTGTCACAACTTCAAAATCTAAGAACAGACTGCCACCGGCTATAGGCAGCACACTGGGTTTATGTACATGCAAAGTGTACACACGAGTGTATTACACGTCACATGCAAACTCTACATAAATGGGGAGAACCTACGACTGTAGAATCCCCCCCTGACGGAAGTGAAAATATGAAAAAATAAATAATTGTTGTAATTGCGCTAATTAGGTAATATTATGAAGTAGATAGGGTAGTAAGTGGTCGACAGGTCGACAAAATGGACAAAGAAAATTTTTTTTGTAGTATATATGTTAGTGACAGGTCGACAGTGATAGAATTCAAATAATTTCAAGGTCGACAAAATGGACAAATATGTATATATATTATATATATATCATAGCAACTGGTCGACAAAATGCTGCAAATAGAAGAAACCTGAACACTTGTCAATCTACTTTATGTTGTCGATTTGTCGACTAAATGTAGTCTCCCTTGGTGAGTTTGTAATTAATATTTATGACTTGATATTTTATTAGTTTTATTTCACACAAAATTACCATATTTCTGTTTCCGTCAGGGGGATTCTGCAGTTCAGCCGAACCTACAACACTAGCAAGGAGAATGCACGTGTCCAAGTCTCTCATAGATTACCCTTGAGATATGGGATGCGTTTGTAACCACACCTGTGTGTGAGAGTAATGTGTATGCCAATTTTCATTGCAGGATCTCTGCAACCTCGAAATTCTGTTGTTAAATCGCACGTGCAGGTGAAATGCCAATTTTTCTCCAATCAGGTCATACGTGCACATATGATGCAAGAGGCTTATGGTTTGTGCTACACACTTGTGTTATATTGTCATCTTCATTCATGATGTATTTCTTACATGTATGTCATTAAGGAGTTTTTCTGTTGTATGATTGTATATTCTGTTTATTGTTACATTTTGTTTCTATTAGCATTGCACATGTTACACACAAAGAGTCTAGTCCAAGGTTATGTCAGAATCAAGAAAAATGAAATCTGCCACTGTAAGCACCTTCTAAAAGCAAGATAAAATCATAATTTGTTTTTAACGGTCTTAACAGAGGAGAGAAGGGGCCCAATTTAAAATTTCACATAGAGTGGCTAATTCAATTTTTAACCGTATCTGATGTAATTGCTATACTCAAATCACTGCTTTAATTTTGAGATCTTGCCAATAAATTGGTGGTTTTATGCCTTAACAGCTTCACGTTTTTAAATATCCAGGATATTACAGAAGCTTCGTGGTTTTTTTTTCTTTTATTACTTGTACAGAAGTTTTCTTTGATATGTGATTTCAGTGATTTACACAAATTTGTGATATAAATAATTTATTAAGTGATGGAATATATAAATTAAGTAGTGTAATTCTACATCAATTTAACACATTTTGTTGATTCTTACTCGTGTCGTCTTCTGATTAAAGTATACATGGATACAAGCTCTAGTTGTATATCCAGGATTTCAGTGCAGACAAACTGAAATCTTTTTAAAAAGGTTTTGTAAAATACGAATTCTATTTTGCGATGAAATTTGGCGCCTTTTGTCAGCACAAAACTAAAAATAAACATACAAATTGCAAAATTATGTTTTTGTCTTAGTGACCCCAATTGGTGAAGGTTTACTTTGACCATGTTCTTCCAGTTTGTCCCAATTTACTGTGCACTGAACTTCAAAACAAAGCGCAAAAGGTCATTTGTGACAACAGTGGTGCTCAACATCTGAATCAATAAGTTATGTACCTTCATTTTCAGAAACCGATTTCAATTGGAGAAAATAGCATCAGAGATGCCCGTACCCCACAGCCTAGGGAAATATTTTCAACACCATGAGATATAGAAGTACTGTACCAGTACAAACTTCAGGATACTTTCAGAGCACTGTCAGTTATATAAAGGTCCAAACAATGTTTAAATGGAGAAATAATGTTTAAAAGAAAGATCATGCATATAAAGATGAAGTATTAAAACAAGATAATTCAATAACAAGATGACAGCATTAATCAGCAAACTAAAATTCAACCCTCTTTATCTACATCTGCAAGGCCCGAATTATGGTTTAGATGGTTTGAATATTACCATGCATACAGAAGTGGTAATACATTTAATGAATGCTTATGTGTGGTGTTGGAGCAACATCTGTGGCTCACTTGATGAAATTCTATTTCTTACAATGGGAAGTTATGAAAGTAAAATTCTTAATAAATTCTAATATGACTTTAACAGTGCTTAATCTGCATCAAAAGAGAGACCCAAAGGTGCAACAAGATTTTATAGGTCAAGGTCACTACGCCAAGGTCAAAGGTCAAATCAAGGTCAGATCATGACGTTGCACAACTACATCCCCTAACCAATGTCCCTACCAAGTATCAACTTCCTACACCTTACGGTTTCCGAGATATAGCCCGGACAATATTTTTGAACTCAAGGTCACTACGGCAAGGTCAAAGGTCAAATCCTGGTCAGACCATGACGTTGCACACCTACACATCCTAACCAATGTCCCTACCATGTACCAACTTCCTACACCTTACGGTTTCCGAGATATAGCCCGGACAAGATTTTATAGGTCAAGGTCACTACGGCAAGGTCAAAGGTCAAATCAAAGTCAGACCATAACATTGCACAACTACACCCCCTAACCAATGTCCCTACCAAGTATCAACTTCCTACACCTTACGGTTTCCGAGATATAGCCCGGACAAGATTTTCAAACTCAAGGTTACTACAGCAAGGTCAAATCAAGGTCAGACCATCACGTTGCACACCTACACCCCCTAACCAATGTCCCTACCAAGTATCAACTTCCTACACCTTACGGTTTCTGAGATACAGCCCGGACAAACTATTTCCCGCCGCCCGCCTGCCCACCCGGCCGCCCGCTCGCTCGCCCATCCGGACACCATGGGTGAAAACAATACCCCGACAGCCCTTAAGGGCTGTGGGGTAATAAAAATCATGCGATAGTTGTGTGCTTGTAACAACGCACTGCATAGTTCAGTGTCGCTGCAAATCACCAAGCACCATATCTGGTGATCAACATCTGGGTCCCGAACTAATAAAGAGATGACTGGAGTTATGTTTATGTTTAGACACGGCTTTCATTTTGCGATGTTCGTGGTCACTGAAAATCATTGCAGACCTCAAATTTTAAAAAAACCTGCCAACTTCAAGTTTGGAGTAAGGCATCGATCCCACAACCAGACGGGCAGGAGTGGGTTGCCTTTCCAAACTGCACTTGGTTTGATTTGCATGTCTTTTTCAACGAGTGAGTTTAATGTCATGGCAGGCCCTTAGTGAATCCATGTTGCCATATATTGGATTAAAATAGCATTGATGCCCGTATCCCACAGCCTGGGGAAATAGTTTTCAACACTATGAGATATGGAAGTTGGGAAACCGAGAGATTGGGATAATTTCGGAGCAGTGTAGTTATATAAAGGTCCACATAATGTTGAATAGCTGTCAATGGAAATAGCACAATTATGTAATTATGTAGCAATTCTTGTTCTAAGAGAAACACCAAGTGAAAAGGTCACAATGATGCACACCTACACCCCTCTTCTATGTCCCTACCGTTGTTAGACAGAGTTTCTGTCCCGTCGCGCATTGCTGTTGATATTTCTGACGGTATGCAATGGCTAAGGACAGAGCTCACATGTACCTGTTTTCTGTGTAAATCTCGAACTGTGGGGAATTATTGTATTCACTTTCAAAACTCCTTGTTATGTCTAATATAGCTGTAATCAGTTTACAATACATATGTTATTAAATTAAACTGCTTTTAGCAGCCAGGAATTTCTTTTGTAGATAACTATGTAATGTTGAAGGTTTATTTACATTTTGAAAATTGGTTGAAATATATACATGCCAGTTTGATTGGCATAAAATATAAGTGAACAGCACATATACATACCTTAAAGAAACCAAATAACACTTTATACTTGTGGTAATATGTGTACAAATATGCCGTTCAAAGTTTACACAGAAAACAAGTACACAGGAGCTCTGTCCCTCACCATTGCGTCCATCAGTATATCAATTGGCGATGGGACAGAAACTCTGTCTATACCGTTGTCAACCTTCAATACCTTACAGAATCCAAGAAATAGCCCAAACAATATTTTAAAACTCATGGTCACTGATGAGGTCAAGGTCAAATCAAGATCAAACCATGACGTTGCACACCTACACCCCCTGACCAATGTCTCTACCAAGTATCAACTTCCTATACCTTACGGTTTCTGAGATATAGCCCGGATAAGATTTTATAGGTCCAGGTCACTACTGCAAGGTCAAATATAGGTCAGACCATGTCGTTGCACACTTAAAACCCCCAACCAATGTGCCAAGTATCAACTTCCTCCTTACGTTTCCGAGATATAACCCGGACAAGATTTTTAACTGAAGGTCACTACAGCAAGGTCAAAGATCAAATCAAGGTCACACCATGACGTTGCACACCTACACCCCCTTGTCAATTGTGTCCCTACCAAGTATCAACTTCCTACACCTTAAGGCTTCCAAGATACAGCCCACAGACTTTTTCCCGCCGCCCACCTAACCAGCCCACCACCCAGACGCCCAGCCACCCATCCGAATACCATGGGTGAAAACAATACCCTGACCGCCCATAAGGGCTGTGAAGTTAAAACCACAAACTTTAAGTGAAGAACCAATGGATTAAATGCCATTGTGTAGGAGTGGAGAAAACATACTTATTCCCTCCACAAAGGAGATTTTGTTTGGAGGCATGTCATTTGTGTTCACAACTTCAAGAGTAATGAACGCATTTTTATAATTGTTATGTGGGTGAGGCCAGAGCAAAGAGAGCAGCAATTGAATGTTAGTGGAAGGTCCGGATGGTACTCTGGATACAGAAAAATATCCCAGATTTTGAAGAGTCCAGTTGTCTTTGACTTTGGGTGTGTGAGATATCTAAAAATCTATTGAATGGTCCTTTCTTAATCTTTAGATGTGCTTAAGGTCCAACCCCAAAGAAATCATTTGCACAGAAAAAAATGTAACACAAAGGTTGCATTTTCACTGAATTTTCAGTGCTTTTGCCTTTGTGTTCATCTATATTTTCAAGGTCATACTATCGGATCACAAGCGTTAAAATAAAGGATTTGGTTGAAATAACATAATTTCTGCAATTAAGTTTATGTGCTGTACACCAATGGAAATTGATATAATATAACACACCAACGTAATATTTGATGACAATAGGTATATTTCAATAGTTATTGTATCCACCGGAAGCATCCGGTGGATACTTTGGTTTAGCGTCCGCTACGCCGCCGCCGCCGCGCATAGAGAGATTTTCGGCATTAACGCTCTAAGAGGAAAACAACAGCAGCTAGGTTCACCAAATTTGCAGGATATCTTCATTGGGGGGTAAGCTTCTCTGGTAAGGAAAATAGCCTCATTCTGAAAAACAAGATGGCCGCCACCGGCATTTTTCTACTGGCTGTTCCTCATAGGTAGAAGGTTGAATCTCTTCATAGGTGATATGTATGACACATATACATGTCCTCTACAACCTTGCACATATTTGACCTTGAAACTCCTAATTCAAGGTCATCCACGGAGTGCCGAAGTAACCCACATAGCGGACTTTAAAAGTGCCTAGATCTCCCTTATTATTGGTCCTAGAGGTTTGCAATGTGAAGCCAAGCTATAGGAAATCATGTGCTGCGAATCTTCTGTGGTCAGATTTGACCTTGGACCCCTCAAGGTCAAACGAGGATAGCAGAACTTAAAAGTGCTTATAACTCGCTTATTATCGATCCTAGAGGTTTGGGATGGTAAACCAACATATAGGAAATCATGGGCTGGGAATCTTCTGGCGTGGTTGGATTTGACCTTGGGCCCCTCCTTCAAGGTCAAACGAGGACAGCAAAACTTAAAAGTGCTTATAACTCGCTTATTATTGGTCCTAGAGGTTTGGGATGGTAAACCAGCATATAGGAAATCATTGGCTGGGAATCTTCTGGTGTGGTCGGATTTGACCTTGAGCCCCTCCTTCAAGGTCAAACGAGGATAGCCAAAGGTAAAAGTGCCTATAACTCTTATTTTTGGTCCTAGAGATTTGGGATGGTAAACCAACCTATAGGAAATCATGGGCTGGGAATCTTCTGACGTGGTCGGATTTGACCTTGGGCCCCTTCTTCAAGGTCAAATGAGGACAGCCAAACTTAAAAGTGCTTATAACTCACTTATTATTGGTCCTAGATGTTTGGGATGGTAAACCAACATATAGGAAATCATGCGCTGGGAATCTTCTGGTGTGGTCTGATTTGACCTTGGGCCCCTCCTTCAAGGTCAAACGAGGATAGCCAAACATAAAAGTGCTTATAACTCGCCTATTATTGGTCCTAGAGGTTTGGGATGGTAAACAAACATATAGGAAATCATGGGCTGGGAATCTTGTGGTGAGGTCGGATTTGACCTTGGGCCCCTCATTCAAGGTCAAACGAGGCCAGCCAAACTTAAAAGTGCTTATAACTCGCTTATTATTGGTCCTAGATGTTTGGGATGGTAAACCAGCATATAGAAAATCATGGGCTG
Source organism: Sabellastarte sp. h YS-2021 (assembly GCA_964017235.1). Classification (NCBI taxonomy): domain Eukaryota; kingdom Metazoa; phylum Annelida; class Polychaeta; order Sabellida; family Sabellidae; genus Sabellastarte; species Sabellastarte sp. h YS-2021. The sequence continues at coordinate 13,849,912 of OZ024937.1, forward strand.
GGAATCTTCTGGTGTGGTCGGATTTGACCTTGGGCCCCTCTTCCAAGGTCAAACGAGGATAGCCAAAGGTAAAAGTGCCTATAACTCGCTTATTATTGGTCCTAGAGGTTGGGGATGGTAAACCAACCTATAGAAAATCATGGGCTGGGAATCTTCTGATGTGGTCGGATTTGACCTTGGGCCCCTCATTCAAGGTCAAACGAGGACAGCCAAAGGCAAAAGTGCTTATAACTCGATCATTATTGGTCGTAGAGGTTTGGGATGGTAAACCAACATATAGGGAATCATGTGCTTGGAATCTTCTGGTGTGGCCGGATTTGACCTTGGGCGCCTCCTTCAAGGTCAAATGAGGACAGCCAAACTTAAAAGTGCTTATAACTTGCTTATTATTGGTCCTAGAGGTTTGGGATGGTAAACCAACTTATAGGAAAGCATGGGCTGGGAATCTTCTGGCGTGGTCGGATTTGACCTTGGACCCCTTCTTCAAGGTCAAACGAAGACAGCCAAACTTAAAAGTGCTTATAACTCGCTTATTATTGGTCCTAGAGGTTTGGGATGGTAAACCAGCGTATAGAAAATCATGGGCTGGGAATCTTCTGGTGTGGTCGGATTTGACCTTGGGCCCCTCCTTCAAGGTCAAATGAGGATAGCCAAAACTGAAAGTGCTTATAACTCGCTTATTATTGGTCCTAGAGGTTTTGGTGCATTGCCTTTATGGTGGATACAATTTGCATCGGTTCTCCGATATGCTAGGTCTAGTTATTATTATTATTATTATTTGGGGTTTTATGTTGCTTTCAACACTGTACAGGTCATATCACGACGGGTAGTTGGAAGGGCAGAGGAAACCAGTACATAGAGTTCGCTAGGGTTGTGTACTGTAAACTGCCGACCAATGGCAAGCAACTACCAGCTTTCCCACTTAAGGCCATCACGGGGATCGAACCCCGGCCTCAGAGGTGGGAGGCGAGAGTGTTACCACTCTGCCACCGTGGCCCCCTATATTTCAATAGTGGGACAAGTTTAAACATATTCTGAGTGGGTAAAAACAAACTAACACAAAATAATAACTTTCACTTATTTTATTGAGCAATAACAACAATACAGTAATTCGCCTTGAGCATAGAGGTTGGGGAATTTCCAGTAAGCAATGGGTCAGCTTTAGGCAACTGTGCGCTTTTTCTGTAAAAAAAAAAGAAAACGTATACATTTAAAATTCACATTTACTCAATTCAATCGGTAACTCTGGGTCTCCCTAGTCACTTCAACAAATTACTTTTAACACAAAGAACAGATCATAATGGTTGGCCCTATCAAGGAGAATCAAGAAAGTGGAGGTAAGAAGTGCAAACTGGTTTGTCAACATCTCAAATTGTATTTTCTCTCCCTCAATGATGTTGACACTTTTTTTCTCCTTCCTGGATTTTGAAAATTAGAATCAAACTTGCTTGTTGCAAGATAGAGTTTTGTTTTTTTCAGAGGTGATTATGCACTATGAAAGTTGGTTAGTAGTACAGAATTTAATCATTGTGTAATATCCTCGTGTATATCAGTTCTATTAATACCTGGGCTTCTGGGGATTCCCCTTTAGTTCAGCTGGTTAAAGAGCTAGACTTGTGTTTATATCTATGTGTAATCCAAAGTCCGAGGGATAGAGACACAGCAGAACCAATCAATAATTTTTCTCCCACTACATGGTGAATGCTTATAAGATCCTTCCTATCACAGGAGGACCTGAGGACAGGTCTTTCCTTGGAGGGGTGGTATGAAATATCCTCGTGTATATCAGTGCTATTAATACCTGGGCTTCCGGGGATTCCCTTTTAGCTCAGCTGGTTGAAGAGATAGACTTGTGTTTATATCTATGTGTAATCCAAAGCGAGACACAGCAGAACCAATCAATAATCTTTCTCCCACAACAACTGGGTATCAGCAATCAACCACCAAATGTTCTGCTTTACCAGAAAATCCAAATAATGGTAAATATTTACAGATGATGCTGTACGAGGATCTGATGTATAGTTCTACAAAAATGGTACATTTTTGGAAGTTTTTTTCAACTTTTTCAACAGTCCTCTTAGACTTGCTCACAAGTCTCTACTGTGGGGGTTTCTTGAGACAATGACCGAGTGCATTTTTTGCACTCTCAGTGGAAGCTTCCTTCTAGAGGGAAATGCTCTCATAGAATCATAGTGCACTAAGGAAGGACCTTGCACAAGGTGTACAGTCCTCTTGATAATTCAGAGGTCAAAATGTAGGGCTCTGTGCCCCATGCAACAGCCATGGTCGTATTGGGACAGGTTCTCAGTATTGTGGGAGTGGAACCCACACAGAGGTGACAGCCTGTGATTAGATCCCAAACTTACTAAGTTGCAAGCCCTTCAGGGGTATCTAATGTATATTAAATGCATTCCATCTACAAAGTTTGAGTCTGAAATTTTAGCAGCAAGTAAACAGTGGTGCCCAACTAGTCTACTCTGAAGAGCAGTCAAAAGTAAATTACACAATAAAACATTTGAACCCGTGTCCTCACCCTAGATCCAAAGCTGTGAATCTTCGATTCCTTATTGAGATCCCTCTTCTCTATTGTTTTCTCTCGTTTTTTCAACTCGAGTTCCCTCTTTTCAGTTCCATGGATTCTTCTGCCAGTAATCCCGTCCTTCTTTGCCTCAGGTCTGCTTCCCTATGAATAAAGTCAAAACTTGGGTTTTTACCAACAGTTCAATGGCCAGGGTTATAATATTTGGACAGGACCTCGGCATTGCCAATTTTAAACTTTTATACTGCAGTCATATGCCCCCTTTCACACTACAGGCGCTCGTCCATGATTAGTAGTTTTTCTTGGCTGAAGAACCGCCCCCACCAGGTCACCCCATTTCGTCCATGTTGTTCACACTACAGGTGGACGGCCACTGATAACCGTTGGATGACAGTACTACCAGCGATGGCCACCGAGAGACAACCTCCATTAACCTTAACTCACCTTTTGACGAAATGTCCAATAAGTTAACTCACCTTATGTCACCATATTAGACCGAAAGATGACTGAATCACAACCTTATGTACACCGTGGACCACGCCTTCGGCTATCGCATTAGGAAATCCATATGGGTATGTCCGAAATTGTCTGCGGTTCGCTACTGACTCGCAAGGTCGTCCATTGATGTTAGACGGCGATTCAAGGACAAGGAAGTTTCCCCAAACATGGCCTACCACGGCTGATACCGCCTCTAGTGTGAAAAGGGTAATACTGGTATTAACATCAGGGATCAAACTTCAAAGTTACATGTTTTATGTGCTATTCAACAACAAGAGCCATATTTGGACAGCTCCATAAAGATGGCAGCCAGTGGTTATATACCAAACTTACAAACCGCTAGGCCACTGAGAATCCAACACTAGTTTGGAAGAAATTTTTAGAACCTTTTCAATCATTTCAGCTTTGTCCAAAATTCAAGCTTTGTTACCCTATAGGCTTTCATATTTTCAGCCACTGGACTGCGCTGTTTCTGATGCTTCAATTTGTCATCTATGTTAGTTTTTCGTCCAGACTTTTCGCTCTTTGCAACTTTAGTTTCTTTTGCCTTCAACTCGTCTCTTCTGTCGATGCGATTTTTTTGTCCTTGACCTTTAGTTGACTTCCTGTTGATCTCTCGGCTCTTGGGTTGAGGCATCACTTCCCGCTTACGGTTATACTCTAGCGTGATTCCTCCTGGAATTTGAGAAAATCATTTATAAGCTTTGAAAATTAACTGGTATAGTTACTACATGTTATGAAAGATATTGTCTCCTTTTGGGTCAGAAAAAAAATTAAATTACTTTTGGTTTATCAGTTTTTAAGAGTGATTACTGTTGATTGCTTAGACTGGAAACATTGGAATATTCTGCATATTTTAGGAGCTTTAGAGACAACCAACTTTATCTTTGGTTCTTAAAATAGTTCGCTCCAAGATAAATCATTTGCTAAATGCATGAATAAAGCCGTCAAAGTTATAGTTCTATGTCCCATTCAGCAGCCAGGGTCAATTATTGGGACAGGGCCTCAGCATTGCCACTTGTGGGAGTTAAAACTAAACTGGGCATCTCTGATTACATGCCAAACTTGCTGGCCACTAGGTTACTCAGAACCTTCATAGACAAAGTGGTGGACAAGAAATTAACAGTGAAAATGTCTTAAAAAATAAAAATATTGAATCACCATGGCATACGAGCGATATTGTGGATAGATGACAGGACAAATGCAATAGTGAGAAGAGATACTTTAGTATAAAAGAAATGGAAATTTTACTTTTCCCACTTGATCGGAGTTAACCAAATTGAACATGTGTATAACAGGTCAAAGTTTAATGCAATTTAAACATAATGTACAGGATCAAGTCACGATGGGTAATTGAGGGGGTGAAGAAGAGCAGTGCATACTAGTTGATGTCAAGATTCATGACTGAAAACTATTTGGCACCGGATGTTAAATGAACTTTCCACACCTTGGGTCAGACCCAGGAACTGAAAGATGGGGGGGTGAGTGTGTTACTATGTCACCCTGGTAATAGAAGACATTGGGAAACATCCTCAAACAGAAGTGGAATAATCAGATTACCAAACTGTCCATGATCATGAACTTATTGTTGATCCTAGAAAGTCTGAAATATGTATGCAGTCCCCACTCCCTGTGTCCGAAAAATGCTAGTGTTTGGTCATATGAGGTGGGAACCTGTTCTGTATTGGGAGGTCGTTATTGACTATTGCTGTTCTTGTCTGGCTTCAAAACTGTCCACTCTGTAATATCCATGAGGTTTTCACATATTAAAATGAACGTTTTCTTTAAAGAGAAATAGAATACAGCCTTTTCAATCCAAAAATGACAGATCCCCCATGAAATGATGCACATCCCTTTTGTAAACACATGAGATTGCATTTTCTACTGATTACACCATTTATAATGAAGAACAGAAGAGTACTAAAGTTTGCAAGATATTGCATCGAGAATCAACATTGTCATTATGGTTAAATTATAACGTTAGCTTAATGTTATGAGTTATCTATAACATAGTCCTTGCATAATGTGGCTACTTATCGTTGCATTTTATTTTATCGTCTTGCATACCTGAAGGGCAAGGCACAAAGAAATCCCCACACTGAGATGTACACCAAGCCTCGTCTTCATCCGTCTCACCGATACAGTCAGCATATCCATCACACGCCCACTGCGGAGGAATACACAGGAAGTAACGGTCCTCTGTAATGGCGAGAGAGTCTGAAATATTAAGAAGTCAGTGTGTATACAGTACAAGTATTTTGATTTTCATATAGCATTTAACAGCTGGAATGACCTTGAAACAGGACATCATTACTTGTTGCTTATTCCTATAAGCTTCATTTGAATAGACCAAGACAGAGGCCCGAGTATAGAGTGTATTTGCCAAACTAGACACAAAATACGATTAATCTGATGTCATGCTTAGTACTGGATTATGTTACATTGTGACTAGACTGCCACTTAAGTAAGCATCTTAAGTCACTCTGTATTTACCCATACGATGGTTATACCCATCCAAGTACTAACTAGGCACAGCGCTGCTTAACTTCAGTGATCTAATGGGAAATGGTCAAGCTGTGCCACATAGGCTGAGCAATAAACAAAAGGCCACAGGAAATAGGGTTACATATACTGCAGGCAACCAAGCATGGTAAAACCAAATCAAGAAGTTAAACTACTACATACCTGGACTGCATTTGAACCCGTGACCATAGGGGGAAAGATCCAGGTCATTTAAGTTAGAGTATCAAGTCATGATCAACAACCCAGATCGTATTGAAACAGGCCCTCAGCATTTATTTGGTCACTTGCGGGAGTGGAACCCAACCAAATGATTGAATGTCAAATTTCTTACTTACTGTTGGCCTCCACATGGTCTTCAATACATTTTACAGGTAACTCTGTGATAAGCAATTTGATAAATATTGATGCATTGATCATCCTGGGAGGTTTTTATTTGAATTCAACATCACTTTAGGCAATTTTTAAATTTTACCATTTTGTGATGTAGAATTTTTAAATTTTAAAACGAATGGACAATAAAAACCACATCCTCATCCTATAACTCAGACGTTATTTTGTTTCTGTCTTTACTCATAAAATTTTAAAATATACATGCAATGGTGATTTTCCCAAACTCATTTCCACACTGTCAAATTATTATTCCCTTTTACCATGAAATACCTCTTATGACTTTTACGACCTGCCAACAATTTTAATGCCATACGCATCAAACACAAAGTATGGGCTGAGCCACGAAGTTGGATGTGATACAAATGCCCATACACCTTGTCTGTAGATGCCAATTATCCAAACAATCCAGTAACATTGTGTTGTTAGCAAAACTATCAGTTTAGTATGCATTATCAATTTGCACCAAAGTTGACGTTTCATGTCCCTTTCAACAGCCAGAGTCATATTGGGACCAGCTGTCACAGGGCTGGATGGCAACTTATTTCAGCACTTGCCAGAAGGGCAAGAGGTATTCGAAGTTCACTTTACGTTAACATCTACTTGCCCGTACTTTGTTGTTGCATTGGTCACTATGGATGTCTTAAGAATGTCAAAATTATAAGTTTAACTCCAATGATATGACAATGGCAGTGATCAAAACCAGTTATCCGACTTAAAATATGTTTAGACAAAACCTAAAAAAAAATCTCTGATGAAGTAAAAATATTTTATCCAATTTTAGTTAGTACTTGCTATGTGGGCAAGTCAAGCACAAAATCTACTTACCCTGACTGGAAATTCACTTGCAGTGGGCAAGTGGGCCTGCCCTGCCTTGGCATTGCCACTTGTGGGACAGTATGTGCCAAAGAGGTAGGTAAAGTCATACGGTCCATATGGCAAAGGTAAAGTCATACGGTCCATATGGCAAAGGTAAAGTCATACGGTCCATATGGTAAAGTCATACGGGCCATATGGCTGTTGGTTATTTAAAGTTTTTGGGCCCAGCACCACAGGATGCCAGACTGTTGCAGGTTTATACCCCCCTTCCAGAGTTGTTACCCGTTTGTACCCCTCACTCCTACACACAAGTACCAATTTTATTACTCTGGGATCAGATCAAGAGATCTGGACTGTTCCTCAATTCTGAGCTGATCTGGGAACTTATGTTTAGGAGTGTCCTAGGTAAAGATACAAAAATAATATGTAAATTACCTTGTTTACAATCTCCGTGACATGGCCTAGGATTGAACCCAATACCTTCTACTCTTAAGTACAACACCTTAACCACAAGGCAACACTTACAAGAAAATTATGCAATTCCTGACCTGATTTTTTGACCAGTTTTTCACCAATTTGTTCATTTATATAAAGGCTCAATTGTGACCATACAGTATCATATTTTGCTGATCAGTTTGGTACATACCGTCCTTTACTCCCCTGACATGGTTCAATATAAACGGTTCTACTTAATCAGATAAAGATACTCACTACTCTGAACATCAGGACACACAAGGTCTTCTTCGTAGAAGCATTTCATCTCAATGCCATTTTCTTGACACCATGTGACGTTTTCTTCTGTGCAATTCTCACAGTCGCAGATGCCATCGCACAAATACGTCTCATTGATACAATGAGTGTATCCATCTAACAGAGAAAAAAGATTTGTGGATTAATAACAGTTTATTTTTACCATTTTTTGTCCAATATTTGGGGGGTTTCCAGTTTAGTGTTGTGACAATCAGTTCAGCAACTTTAACACACAATCATCAAAAACTGAAAAAAACCCATCTCAATCTAATTTAGTAATACATTTTTATATTAACAAGGCCAAAAGGTGTTTTGGTCCCCTAGTGCGGGCACAAAGCCATCATAGTAGTGCACTAGAATTTACGAAAGTCTGGTGACACAAAGAAATTCTAACTCACACATCCCACAGCTGGTCTAGAACTCAGATGGTCACCCATCCAAGTACCAATGTAGCCACTGCCGCTTAACTTCAGTGAGCAGACAAATACTCATCACACTGTGCCACAAGTCATGAAAGTCCGGAGACGAAAAAAAGTGTTCTGTAGAAGCGCGAGCTCTGTCGAGGCTCGCGCTTCAAAAAAACTTTATCAGAAAATGTATGCAATATTATACTTAGGGGTTTACAGCACTATGATCTGGATTGCGTCCAAAACTTAATGAGGCATAGATCTCTAATCATTTCACAAAATTTGGTAAAGAATCTAGCAAAAGGGTTAGTCTGTATGAAAAATCCAAACCACAGGATCTCAATACAAGAGCATTTGTAGAGTGCAAAACTCTCCCAAGGCATGTAATAATAACTAAATGGAAAAATCTAGAAAAATCCAGACAGTGATCCAGATCACTCGAAATTTAATGGGACCTAAGTTGGGCCAAGAACCTTCTTATTTTGCTCATGAAGATCTAACCAGGAGTATTTGCATAATAATGATAACAGACACTCATTAACTTAATACCTCCTTGGCAGAAGGATCACTTTCCATGAAAATTTGGTGAAAATTTGTGCTTGGCTTAGAAAGTTTTGGGTCCAAGTAAAGGTTTTGTGATGGACAGACTGATCGGCAAATAATATTTAATGCAGATCATCTTTTCACTGTATTTTTTTACCTGTAGAAGGACAAGCGCCGTAGCCATTTACACATGTCAGATCTGCACAATTCTCACTGTGTGTGCAGGCGGCCGGATCCTCGCAAAAATACTCGACAGGCAAACAGTCAATGTGATCTGCATAGCCAAACTCATCTGAGAAAAAAATGAAGATTAAAAAGTTTTATATTCACATTAGGACAGACACACAACTGTAACACACTTAATGAACACATATTTATAGAAGTCAAAGGTCAAATTAATGTCCCACCATGATGTTGCGTACCTACATCACTTAAACCAATGTCCCCTGAGGTTTGAAGTTCCTATACCTAAGTTTATGAGATACAGCCCAGACAAGATTTTTTCTGCCATTCGTCGAACAGACCAAATACAAAGCCAGATGCTATGGAAAGGGAACACTATCCAAACAGATTTAAAGGCTATGGGGTGAAACATACTATCCTTGCAAGTTTCAACAGATTTGATTATAGTTTACAAATATTAATAATGCAATTTATAAAAAGTGTTGCGACTTGATATTGTCAAAATTGAGGTTTCACATATATTTCAACAGCTAAGACGATGTCAGAATTTATTGATCTGAGTTTATGTCATATCAAAAATGGTAGTTGAGGGAATGGAGCAAAACTCTGCAGACTAGTTGAAAACCAATGAGCTAAGACCTACCAATTTCATAATTTTGGTCACACCCGAGAAATGAAACAGGACCTAAGAGGTAGGTGTGTTACCATTACACCACCATGCTTTCTACTGACAGAAGAACAGCAAACTTGAAAAGCATTCTTGAGAGTGCAGGCCTCCGCCAGCTGAGCTTATTCCCCCACATTTTATCTGCTCTTGGTCACAGTATCTTGAATTTCAATAGGGTCCAGATAAAACTTGTCGATATTATGGACACCATTTTTGTCCAGTAATGTCATGATTTATGGAGGTATATACAGATATACAGAAAATGGCTTTATCTTGCAACGATAAAAGATCATTCAAAATATTTCTGGATCCACATGGTGATACTGATCCCCCCTCCCCACCCCCAAAAATTAATACGATCAACATTTCCTGAAAATTTCTATCAAAATCCATCCACAAATATTCAATTTCTTTTAGAAAAAAAAAGCTGCCAAAACAGAATTAACTGGTATTGGCCTGTAAGTCTTATTTACCAGAATATTACAAGTATTCGACTGCACTGGTAACACTTGCCTTCCACCTTTGAGATCAGAGTTTGAATCTCAGCCTGATCTCCTGCGGGAATTCTGGTCGTTGCTTAGCCTTTGTTGGCAGTTTACTGTACAGAGCCTTAACCAACTATACTGGTTTCCTCTGACCTTCTAACAACCCATCACGATAGAACCAATAAGGTACTAAGTGTGACGTTTATTTATTTATTTGGGGTTTTACGTCGCTTTCAACACTATACAGGTCATATCACGACAGGTAGTTGGAAGGGCAGAGGAAACCAGTACATACAGTTCACTAGGGTTGTGTACTGTAAACTGCCGACCAACGGCAAGCAACTACCAGCTTTCCCACTTAAGGCCGTCACAGGGATCGAACCCAAGCCTCAGAGGTGGGAGGCGAGAGTGTTACCACTCTGCCACCGTGGCCCCTACTAAGTGTGACGTGAACTACTTAATATATAAATGGACTGTACCATATTAGCCACTTACCAGTGTGTACACAAGTTATGGTGTCCTTCTCGAAACATGTGGGCACGATGCCCTGTTCCTCACACCAGGAAAGATCTTCGTCATTACCTTCTAGGCAATCCCATAATCCATCACAGGCGTAGGTCTCATTGATACACTGCACCCATGTGCTTTCTGTCAAAAGTACACAAAGATAGACAAATTTATGTATAGAGTGCCATCAATACCATGTCCAGGACACGGGAGTTGCTGAATGGGGTAGACAAAGGAAAAGTGCACTAGTTGGTAAGGATATGGTACTGAAACAAACAGGGTATATAATGCAGTCATTTCCATGAAATCAAATCCTCAAGGTATGATTACTGCTGTTTAACGTTATATTATTCTTATGTTTTTCCAAACTTTTATTTTCTTTCAATATATTCTGGGATTACTGTCACTTGACACACTATAGGCTCATACCATGATGTGTAACTGAAATTTGAGAGATATGGTCACTGTTTACTATTCAGTCAGTCATTCTTAAATTTCTCTCAATGTAATAATATTAATTCATCCATCTTGAATTTACAATTTGTAACATATTGTAGCATAGGTTATAAATTATATAAAGATTCTGTACAAGTTATAAAGTGACTGTATAAAATTCCAATGTTACACAACATATATATACATAAACAGGAACTTTGTTTCACACACCTTCAAAATTGCCAGTATAGAGATTAAGCTTGGAGAAAATACAATTAGATTAATTTACCGTCTACAGGACAGGGTATAAATCCTTCTTGATAACAGGAAGGTACAACATTTTGGGTCAGACACCAGCTGATATCTTCTTCATTGCTATACCAACAGTCCCAGTACCCATCACACAGAAAGTCCCTGTCTACGCACTCAAATATCCCATAGGGGTCTATAAAAACAAGAACAGCCATTTTAAAAAATACTATGCATTAAAGAGAATAGCTACAGCATACACCTAACAGTCTACAGAGATCTATGATTACAATACTAAATTTTAAAGGGATAATCTTCACAATATTCAGAGTTCTTTCAATTTATAGTTCTTACACCAACACAACAATAAGAAAGAGAAGTAGAAAGTGTTTTGGTAGCTAGCAAATTCAAATATTCTCCTGTTGTGGCACATTAGTATCAAATTGTTAATCTGATTTACCGGTTCTTGTGTATTTCAGAAGGCATTACCAAACGAAAATTACTAAGTCCATATACTGACTAATTTTACAATACTACTCACGTTTGTTGTGCCTTAGGGTGTGATTTTATGCAGAGATTAAGCACATCAGAAGTTCAGTATTAAATAGAAAGTGCCCACATAAAGCTTGGTCTTACTTTCAGGACACTGGATGTATCCAGGGTTACAGGTCAGACTGTCACACCTTTGTTGCTGCTCGTCTACTCCATTCTGACAATCCGGTATTCCATCACAAAACCAGTCGAATGGCAGGCATTGCTGTAAGCCAGCTAAAATACAGTCACAGATGGGTTTTAACTACTAAGGTTGAATATGATAAAAGCTGCAAATTTGTGTGCTAGAAATGTGCACAAGTGAGTTGCCAACTTCCAAAATAATGAGCAGTTTGCACACAAATGTTTAATTTGCAAAAACAATTACTACAAGTGTGTCGTCGGCAACTTCCACAAGTGTGTCGTCGGCAACTTCCACAAGTGTGTCGTCGGCAACTTCCACAAGTGTGTCGTCGGCAACTTCCACAAGTGTGTCGTCGGCAACTTCCACAAGTGTGTCGTCGGCAACTTCCACAAGTGTGTCGTCGGCAACTTCCACAAGTGTGTCGTCGGCAACTTCCACAAGTGTGTCGTCGGCAACTTCCACAAGTGTGTCGTCGGCAACTTCCACAAGTGTGTCGTCGGCAACTTCCACAAGTGTGTCGTCGGCAACTTCCACAAGTGTGTCGTCGGCAACTTCCACAAGTGTGTCGTCGGCAACTTCCACAAGTGTGTCGTCGGCAACTTCCACAAGTGTGTCGTCGGCAACTTCCACAAGTGTGTCGTCGGCAACTTCCACAAGTGTGTCGTCGGCAACTTCCACAAGTGTGTCGTCGGCAACTTCCACAAGTGTGTCGTCGGCAACTTCCACAAGTGTGTCGTCGGCAACTTCCACAAGTGTGTCGTCGGCAACTTCCACAAGTGTGTCGTCGGCAACTTCCACAAGTGTGTCGTCGGCAACTTCCACAAGTGTGTCGTCGGCAACTTCCACAAGTGTGTCGTCGGCAACTTCCACAAGTGTGTCGTCGGCAACTTCCACAAGTGTGTCGTCGGCAACTTCCACAAGTGTGTCGTCGGCAACTTCCACAAGTGTGTCGTCGGCAACTTCCACAAGTGTGTCGTCGGCAACTTCCACAAGTGTGTCGTCGGCAACTTCCACAAGTGTGTCGTCGGCAACTTCCACAAGTGTGTCGTCGGCAATTTAAAATGTATGCTTTTTACTTTTTCCCCCAAGCTAGCGAGACCTCACCGCTGCTTCCAAAATAAAATATAAGCAAGACCTTGTGCAGTTGACTCCTGTAATTATTACAAGCTGTTATATCCACAAAATTTGGTTTGAGTCATGTCTAACTTACAGTAAATACATTTTACAATGCTAGTGATAAAGCAAATTATCAGTGTTACTATATTTATGAAATAAAAGTTGCTGAATTGTTAACTATCAGTGACATGCTTATCAGAAAAGATCGCCCATTTCCTTACTAATGGCAAGAGATGCCCTGTGTGAAGGGAGAGAGTGGCCTTTTAATATTTTAAAATGCTTCAATGTGTCAGATTGTATTTGGAGCCTTTAACCATAGGTTCCATGCGTGGGCGTTACTGCAATATACATATGCATGGATCACTTTTGTAAAGTAGCCTAGCTAGGTACTGGTCTGAACAGATTAGGCTTTAGAGAAAATTGGACAAAATAAAACAACTGCAGGCTGCCATACATCAGCAAACAATTGGATAGTACAAAGTGTGTATTCAATAGACATTAAGTTGGGGGTTTTATGTTCCATTTAACAGCTAGTGTGTGTGATATTGGGACAAGTCCTCAGGATTGTCACTTATTTGGGTGGATTACCCACACAGCAGTGAAGGCTTGTGATTTAATGTCAAACCTGCTAATCCACAAGGCTTTAAGGATCTGTCCGAATACATCATAGGCAGTTTATTATTAGCATGGAAAATACTTAGTTTTGAACTAAAGTAGCACAAGCAGAGAATAGAAAGATACTCGGGCGAGATAAAACCATGAAAAAAAATCTTGTAGCTTACCAAAACCAATGCAGGTGGTGAAATCCTGTTCAGGACATTGGAGACTACTACAATATGCATCTGTTTCGTCCTTCCCAGTGTAGCAATCAGTGTAACCGTCGCACATCCATGTAGCAGGTATACACTGGATGTAACCGTACTCATCTGGAGGTATCAAAATAAGAAAAAACTGATATGGTATTCATGTAAAGCATAAGCACAAAAAAACTCAAAGAAAAAATCAGATAAACTACATATTAGTTTTTTATACTAAAGTTTAGCCAAGATTTGTTGATTTCATTGATCAAAGTGGGAATAAGGCATCTTTCAATATATCAACAAGAATTTGATCTAGATTTGATTTAAAAATCCTACCTATTACTCTTAAAATTACATTGATGTTTTAGGATGTCTGTAGAATATTTGTTTTATTTTCCCAACAGCCAGTTCAAGAGCAATAAAATACTATTTTAAAAACTATTTATACTGCTTGTATTATTAACTCAAAAATAAGGCATTTTAGAGCAATAATGAAATTAGAGGACATACACATCATAAGTATTTGATTTAAGCAAGTATAATTTTTTGTGCAATAAAAATACACTATTCTACATATATTTTTCTATATTGCAATTTTGTCAGAATGAAAACAATGCCACACAAAAGCAAAGCAGTCTGAATTGTTTGATATTTATTGTTTTCACAAGTACTTGAATAAGTAGCTGTTAATATAAATGCTGGTGTATCTCCACACTTTCACTCAAACCAAATTTAAAATGCAGCTACAACAAAAATTTAAAGACATGTCCTTTTTTTTCTCCTTTTAACAAGATATTTAATGAATTTATCAGAATTCACCACCATTTCCAGTCCTTTTCCTTGTCCACAACTCACCTGGTTCAGGACATGGTAAATCTCCATTGTAGTAACATGTAGGTGTGATGCCTTGGCTCACACAATCATTGTAACTTTCATCAGAGCCATCAAAACAGTCCCATGTACCATCACAGAAATAATCCTCTTGGATACACACGAAAAAGTCGCTCTGTCCTGAAAGAACAGTTCAAGGATGTGTAACAATTCAAATATACGAGACATTTTCGCTCCTGGAAATATACATTTTAATTAATCGTGTAAATATTTCAAAATATTTCACCACGTAAAAAATACTTAAATATACCCACTTCAAAATTTCAAATGGCTGAAAATACAGTATAAATATACAGAAAAGCCCCTGAAAAGTAGTTTTTGAAGTTTTTATGTGGTTTTCTACAGTAAACTGTATTTTTCTCCAATATAAAATGTGTTAAAAAAATATGTCCCCAGTATCCTACTTGGGAGTAGAAATAAATGGTTACAGGACACAAACACTGGGTTATTTTATCAGTCAGTCTATAGCTTGGTCTAACCCAAGTTCGCCTTTGTGGAATTTAGTATAATTTTATATAATTTAGTCTCACACTAAGACTTTATCCAAACACTTTGCTGACCCTTAAAGACCCTTTTGTAAAGGTAGTCCGTGGTTGCTAGTTAAAATAGTTTTAACAATTCAAAATTACAATCGTCATTTTGTCCAATCTGGGTTGGATCAATAGTGAAAATTAATTCTTAGTGTCAAACCATCGCGTATATCAGTTCTATTAATACCTGGCCTTCCGGGGAATCCCCTTCAGCTCAGCTTGTTAAAGAGCTAGACCTGTGGTTATTTCTGTGTGATCAGAACCCCTGTGAGATCTCAAGACCCAGTAGAACCAATCTATAATTTCTCTTCATAGCACACTAGTGAAGTATTATATTTAGTATATTAAGCCCTCGTCTAGCAAGTTAGAAACCAGCCTTTAGTGAAAATTAATTCAAGTGAGTTTTTCTTAAAAATAAAGAAACAGTGAAATCTTCATCGCCATAAAATTTCTAGTAATACACTGCCATGTTTCTTCAGACTTCACTCCCCCCCCCCCCCCCCCCCCACTTCTTAGTTTCTAACCTGTCCAGGATATATGGTCTACGTACTGTAATATGGAAATTCCCTTTAAGGACATAGGCAGTAACTATATGGCTTCATAAATTTAGCTTTTATAAAGGTTTACAATAAGATTAATATATATTGTTAAATCCAGGAAACTATCATGGAATTTATCATTTGACTGGTTGTGGTGACAAAATGGTTGACCTCTGGGTACCTGTGCATTCCACTGCATGGGGTTCCACACATGTGGGCGTTATGTCCAGGTCTTCACAAATGGTCTTGTTCTCATCTTGGTAGTAATAACAGTCCAGATAACCATCACAGAAATAATGCTCGGGAATGCACTGAATAGTCCAATAATCATCTGAAAACAAAAATATACTCAATGAGAAAATTACCCTCACAAGAGAAAGATATATTACTGTAATCCAAGTCCCAAAGACGAGAATTGGGTGTTTCGTCTTTGCAGATCATAAAATTTAAAAAAATGCCCCAAGAGGGTGGCTTTACTTTTCTTATCCAACATTTCAAGTTAAATAAGTCAATATTTACCAGAATAATACACAAATAAGATGTGAAACATATCCTTAGTTACACAGTTCTTCAGGCACCAGTGTATATGAAAAAAGGTTTGAAAATAAACTTGAGATTTTTCCATTTCTGTATGGATTTTAATCAAACACAAGCTAGCAGAAGAGTAGTAATAATGTTTTTTCTGATAATTGTATATCACATACTTGTAGGTTACATTATTAATAGAATACTTCTGTAAAAGCACTTGCTTACTCATTTGCAGTGCGTACTTATCCAAAATAAATGGCAAAAATGACTACAACAAAATCTAGCAAACTCCGTTGTAGCAAACAGATTATTGGTTTCTGGTGTCCGTTACCCACAGACAAGTTGGCAGCCAGAGTTTGCACCACTGCAGCCTCATTGAAGTGGAATACCTTGATAGTTGTAGTCTGATCACAAATACCTGTAGCTTAAATCACAAACTTAAGAGTCTTCTGTTCAGTCTTGCTATCCCACAGCAATAACCATCTCTCCTTTAAGAGATGCTGATTTGGTGTCGACTTCCTGCTTGTTAGTAGGACCATCTATTTTTTGGAAATAATTGCTTCAGATATGTTCATATCCATTTGGGACTATATAAATGATAAAAATTAAATCACACAGAGTGGCTTGATAATGAAAGTCATACTCTGTTTATATGCGAGTTGACTGTATTCAACTGATCAAATTTGTCAATAGTGCATGCATCCAATAAAGGATGGTAGAATACCTTGATATGGGCAGCGTACGAAGCCCTCTGGACATTCCAAGCTGCGACAAAATTCTGGGTCTTCATCAGAACCATCTGGACAGTCATAATCCCCGTCACAAGCCCACGCCCAACTGATGCACTCAAATACTTCTGTAAATGGATGAAAAAAGGAGGAATAAATCCGGATATCCTGGTTTTAAGCTGAAATGGAACCTTTAGCATGGTTTTTAATCACCTATACCTTCAAATGCTATAGACACCCATGCCTCTCCTTTGATATGCTATATCAATGCTTGTATCTTTACTTTGACATGCTACATAGTCAGCCCTACATTTGACATGCTACACAACCAATTGTTCCTTTACTTTGATATGCTACATAGGCAATCGTACCTTTCCTTTGATATGCCACATAGGCAACCTGTAGATTTTGTCATATGCTCATTTGTACCTGCCCTTTGACATTATATACAATCATCCATGTCTTTAGTCCGTTCTAATGTATACTTATCAATACCCCCCTTTGACATGATATTTAATCTTCCATATTACCTATACTCTGTTTTGGGAAATAATTATCTGTACCCTCACTTTGTCATGATATAAAATCGTCAATATTTCCTATACCCCGTTTTATATAATTATCCGTACCCTCAGTTTGACACAATATATAATCATACATATTACCTTTACTCTGTTCTATTATATAATTATCCATACCTTCACTTTGACACTGTATATAATCCTGATTATAACATTCAAGTTCTTCATTCTCTGATTCACACCAGGTAATATTTTCTTCATTGCTATAATAGCAATCTTGGAGGCCATCACAGATATAGTCTTTGAAAATGCATTCAATACCATAATCACCTGTAATAAAAATTAAAATACAACTTAACCCATTGAATCACTAGAGACTGGAAATAAAACATGCTTTGAAATTTTCAAGAATTCCAGGAAACCGATATGGAAATGGATGGTATGATGTTTCAAAATGGTGCAAAGCAAACTTGGAATTTTTTTTTTTTTTCAGAATTTAAAATCCTTGAATTAGGACTAGAACTGAATAGCAAATTCTATATATTGCTGCAGGTATTGTGTACACAAAAGCATTCAGAGGTTACAGACATCAATCATACTTCTAGGATTATGTGAAAAAAGATTACACAAGACAGTTATGATATTGCTATTTGTACTTTTATCAACAAAACTAGTTAATAATCCACTCACACACCCAGTGGATGTTTATATTTATACTTTATATTGTTATATACCCTGATTTTGTTACTCACTATTCAAAGGACACTGGGCCAATTCTTTATCATGGCACCTGATCGGGAAGCCATTATTCTCGCACCAAGTGATGTTTTCATCGTTGCTATAGTAACAATCCAATATTCCATCACATGGAAAGCTTTCGGGAATACACTCAACCTCACCAGTAGTTTCTGAATAGAAGGAAAATATAGGAACGTTCTGTTTAAAACTAAACCATACTGTTGAACGTTAATCAATTGGCTGCCTTTTGGAAACATTCTATTTAGAACAAATGGTCCATCAGTTTGTATATTAAGTAACAGAAAACTATTGTATTTCTATATAAAACAAGCACAAATCATGGTTTTGTCTCGTGGTTGTGCTAAAATAGCAAGCCAAACCAAACAGTACACAACCAAAACTAACACCAGCACAGCATGGAGCTTATAGAAGAAACCAATCTATGTCAACCAGCTTTGTTACTCTGATCTCGAGGCACTAACTATGCCAGTATGCATGTACAGTAACCTTTATTTTAGTCACCTGCACTATGTGTGTGAGTGTGCACAACTATTGGTTGCAGCATGTTATGGCAAGCAGAAAATGGGAGCTCCTAAACTTTGGAAGACCTTGTTTGAAATGTACTTCATTGTTAAGAGTCAATCAAGATGTTGAATTTGATAAATAGTTAAAATTTAAGTGAAAAAAAACTTATGTGTTATACTGCACTAAAATGATGTTGAATTTGAAGCCCTTCACTTAATTTGTATTTAAAATGCAAATAGAATTGATGAGAAGGAGGACTGTAAACTTTCTTTATCTTAAACTACTTTTGGATCAATGTACCTAACATTTTTGAATGATTTCACACTTAAGTCTTCCAAGATTTAGATTTATATGTCGTTTTACGCCGCGTTCAACAGCCAGGGTCATATTGTGAGGGGTAGTTTACAGGTGGAGGAAACCAGTGCATACTGCACTGTAAACCACCGAGCATCGGCAAGTAACTACCAACTTTCCAACATGAAGCGCACGGCCCGAGATTTGAACCAGCAGCCTCAGAGGTTGGAGGCGAGAACTCTAACCGCTACACCATCGAGCCTCCACACTAAGTCTTCAAATCCAAAATCCTAATTCCAAGGCCAGCTATGTAAAACAGAAATATTCTTAAAGGTCATCCTGAAGACTTTAAAACCAAAAATGGGGTTTATAAATGAACTAGCAATTAGTGCCCGTGAACGGGCTCTGTGTCAGCTGGCTATGCTTTGCGCTTCAGTTTCAGTACCAGTGAAAAGAGTTAAGGGCACAAAAGTTGTGCACTGTAAAGGGTATTCAGAAGTTCAAAGTGCACTGTTAAGATGCTTCCTAAGAAGCCATGGAGGACCTCGTTGTTCCAGATATATGCAATTTGGTCAACTATGACATCATAAAAGTTGCTGTTACACACATATATTCAGCAATGACTTTGAAACTTAAATATACTATAATTGTTCATCAAAAACTAGATGAACAATACTTTCAAAAGAAATTTCATAGCTGCAATATTTTTGAAGATACAAGCCATTCACTCATTAGGTAACTGCTGAAAAGTGTGACAGTGGATATTACTTAGATATGTAGATAGAATTACGAACTTCTGGCCATGTTGTTACAATGGAAAAGTAGCTGAACAATGTATTTCAGCAAAATGCTCTTAATGCAGCAATTTTCAAGTTATAAGTGACTTTACTGATGGAAGGTACTGAAAAGTCAAAAGTAACTATTACTCACTTAGCAATTGGGATAGGCTCCCATGTTGCAGCTATGGTTAAAGTAGCTGAACATCATATTTAACAAAATGCTCTAAATCCTATCTTTTCAAGTTATAGGGGATTTACTGCATGATTTCATGAATTTTAATGCATCAAAATTACTTTTAAAATTCATTCAAAAATAATTAAGCAAGATCCAAGCCTGACACTTGCACAAGGGAATCTGCTTGTGGATTTTACATATATGCAAGACAAGAGAGCAATCCCTTCCATAGTCAATGAGGAAAGTGCGACAAAGTGTTGAAACTTTTACACTTTATGTGGGATTTTACCTTAAAGGTTATCTTAGATCCTAGAGGTTGGAAGACCATTCATCTCTGACTGTTCGTATTTGTGACCACCCGTCATGAAGCAACTCAGTATAAACTACTCCCATGAACAGGATACCAATCTGTTACCATTCTACTGTTGGTACCTGGTACCTAACTATACTCCTGAATGAACAGGTATACCTATGTGTGAGAGTACCTTGTCCAAGAGGCTTTGTAATACAAACAACACTATAATAATCTTCAGCAAAATACGAGTACATTCTACATGTCCACAACCACAAAGGGATCTGTGCCATTGAACTTCACTCACCTTGACCAGGGCATGCCACGTAACCCTCAGGACAGGAAAGAGATTTGCACCAATTAATGTCTTCATCATCTCCATTGGAACACTGGTTGTAATAATCACAGGCCCAGTGCAGGGGGATACACTCTGTGGTAGGTGCTACGGAGAAACACAGAAAGTAGTCCGAGTGAAGACGCATCATGAGCTGCTTTGACAAAACTATATTCTCTTAAAGCATTAGTTATACCACTTGCAGGTCCTGTGCAGAATATGGGGCTAAAGGCAAAAGACACAAGCAAGCACACAATCAGCTGATTTACATGAATGGAGGTAGACACAGGCTTTCAAATTAAGAGTTTAAACAGTAATTGACCCAGGTGAGCACACAATCATCTGCTTTCATGACATTCTAATCTGTGTACTCAAATACAGCTGTAAATTATTGCATGTACATCCACCGAGGGAGAATCAGATCAGTAATTTTCAAGTTTAAATTTTTCAGGGGAGTAAATATCATACCCAATTGGGACAAGTGACAAAAAATAGGGAGATGTTGTGTCTGCACCTCCAAGTGAGCACAGTCAGCTGATTAGATCAATACACTCAACTATTTTCTAAAAACATAGAAAAAAATTTTCTTAAATACTAGTCATCAGACATCAGTACCTTTTAGGAAAGTAGTCTTATTTAAGAGAACTACATGCTACATAGGTTGTTAAAACATTTCACCAACAACCTTTTTGCACAAAGGATAACTATAATATTCATAGCAAACCAATGTTAGTACTAGTATTATTGCAGTGCATACAGGATTGATAAATCTTCGTATGTTTGAGTAACCTAATTTTTCTACATTGTTTAAGTTATTCCAATTTCTTCTTACCAGACGTCACTGGAACAACAACTACAGTTGCGGCAGTTGATGCAGGAGGTACCGTCACTGGTATAGATGTTGTAGTTTCTGGCGTTGTTGGGCCAGAGGTGGACGTGATCGGGCCAGAGGTGGACGTGGTCGGGCCAGAGGTGGACGTGGTCGGGCCAGAGGTGGACGTGGTCGGGCCAGAGGTGGACGTGGTCGGGCCAGAGGTGGACGTGGTCGGGCCAGCTGTTGTTGGTTTACTTGTAACTTCATTCGTGGTGAATGCACAAGGGGGCTCGTCAACTGTAAAATACAAGGACAAAAACAGCAATCGGAGAAGCCCATACCCACACAGTAGATGAAATAACTTCAAAGGAAATGTATGTAAAGATAGAGTATTAAAACAAGATAATTCAATACCAAGATGACAGTATCAATCAGTATGCTAACAAGAGGGTCAAAGGTGCCCCAAAAGGCGGTTTGCGCAGGCAGCAATAAGGTTAGCGACTGCTGTAATTAAATTTAGAAACAAAGAAAGAAATGTTAGGTCACCCAGTTAAGGTAAATGTGTTAGACATGCTAAGAAATGTAAAACTTGTAATCCAGGTTACATAATTGTATCTATGCTAAAAATGGACAAACAAACAATGGAATTACACCAAATTTGAAAGTAACTTAGCTATGATGGTGATCTATCTCCCTGTCAAGTTTTAATTCGATTTGAGAAAGCGTTTTCGAGTTAGAGTCCGGAAATGGAAATGTTGACGGACAAACAGACAAAAAACGGACCAACAGACGGAATTACACCAATTTTGGAAAGAACCTAGCTATATGATGGTGATCTATGTCCTTGTCAAGTTTGAATTCGATTGGACAAAGTGTTTTTGAGTTAGAGTCTGAAAAAGGAAATGTTGACGGACAGACAGACAGACGTTACACACATCAATTTAATAGGCCGGTTGATTAGATGCAACCCACATAAAAATTATGAAGCTGTAAAATTTTATTAATTGAAGAACAGCTGTCAATGGAAATAGCACAATTATGTAAAAATACATATAATAATCAATTGCAGCAATCCATATGTCTGACATAAGAGAAACATGTCTCAAACATGGCACGGGAACACACTTTGGCAGAGCCCAAGTTAAAGTTCACACCATGAAGCACACCTACACCCCTAACATATGTCCCTACCAAGTGTCCACATTCTATATCTTCCAGAATCTAAGAAGTAGCCTGGACAAGATTTTATAACTCATGGTCACTATGACGAGGTCAAAGCTCAAATCAAGATTGCAGCATGATGTGTCACACCTACAACATCTAAGCAATGTCCCTACCAAGCAACAACCTCCTACACTTAATGGTTTCAGAGATATTGCCCGGACAACATTTTAAAGGTCAAGGTCACTATGGCGAGATCAAAAGTCAAATCAAGGTCACATGACACTGGACACCTACAACTCCAAACCAATGTTCCTACCAAGTAATAACTTCCTACACCTTACAGTTTCCGAGATATAGCCCAGACAAGATTTTATAGGTCATCACTACGGCAAGATCAAAGGTTAAATCAAGGTCACACCATGACGTTACACACCTACAACCCCCCCCCCCCCCACCACCACCACCACCACCACCACCACCAATGTCCCTATCAAGTATCAACTTCCTACACCTTACGGTTTCCCAGATATAGCTCGGTCAAGATTTTATAGGTCAAGGCCACTATGACAAAGTCAAAGGCCAAATCAAGGTCACTCCGTGACGTTGCATACCTACACCTAACCAATGTCTCTACCAAGTATCAACTTCCTACACCTTACAGTTTCTGAGATGCAGCCAGGACAAACGTTTTCCGGAATCTCCGCACGCCCATCCAGACACCATGGGTGAAAACAATACCCTGACAGCCCTTAAGGGCTGTGAGGTAAAAACGATTGTAGTAAAATAAATTTTGCAAAATAATGCCTTTGAATAGAACACATTGATGTAAACTATGGTATAACCTATCCTTGTATGTCAGAACATAAATAGCCAGTTACTTTACTCAGTAACAAAAGATCTCTAAAGATACAAAAAGTTTTAGTATCATGTAAGGCAATGCTGAAAATTCAGCACTGAATCAAATGGTTGATTCAATTTCTTTTTAAGGTCACTTTCTGGATGCTGTGCCGGTCTTAACACAATAGGTAGTTGTACACTGCCCTTAGTTTCTGCCATTAAAGTCTTGTTCTCACTTGCAGTTTATCATATTGTTTTAAGGTTTATTACTTCCACCACAAGGTTATGTTTTTGGGGGAGTTCATCTGTGTTCAAGTTAACTCCAAAATCAATTAACAGATCTTTCTGAAAATTTTTCTGACTGTAGAGCCCGTCTCCAGTAAGAAATGATTAAATTTCAGTAAAGATCCAGCTTATATTCTGGATACAAAAATCCTCAAGTTTCAAAGGTCCAATGTTCAATGTATTTTTAATGACTTTGGCTTTCTCGTTGACATTACTAAAAAAATAGTGAGCATACATTAATGACGATTTTTATTTCTCAATAATGCCTGGCCAAAAACATAAAGAGATAACATTCTGAGAAAGATAGTTAACATTTTCTGGATATAAAACAATCCTCTAACTTTCCAACACCATTCTGGTAGACGTCTGATCTAAAACTGCTTCCTACCCGATTATGATTCCGAGTTCCGAATTTAAGCATTAACAAAATTTACTGGATTATGTTAGAGAAATCTTAGTGTCCTATAGATAAAAAATATCAAGGTGTTTCATTGTTTTATCATAAGTTAAACCATTTTGATGCAAAAAACCTGACATTTCTTTTGTTAATGCCCTCATATAAATGTACAAGAAATGGTGTTGAAAACAATCAGTTTTAACTAGACTTGTGTATTTGATCATTTGAGAGTTTTAATGGTTAATGATAAACGAAATAGATATATTAAGGTAAACAGTCCTGACTCCTCCAAAACAAGAGTTACAGATAATTGCTGGCTGATTCCAAACACCAGAACTCACCATAGAAAAGTCTGTTGACAAAGCAGCTTAATTTGCAACTGTTTTTCACAGAACCTTCTTCAAAACATTGCCAGGGACCGTCAGACACTGTACCAGGGCACCAAGACTCCGAGTCTAGGCATTCTGAAATGATTGTAACGGGTTTGATGCAGAAAAACTGATTTGTAACATTTTTTTACCCTGGGGGCATAAAATATTTGGTTAGAGAATCAATTATTTATCTACTCAAAATACAAAATTAGCTTCCAGAGTATGGTTTACTTTTCCTTGATAATATCAGCTCTGTTATAATTTATTCTAATACAGCACGCTTGTGTCAAACCAGGTTCATCGGTTTAAGGGTGAAAATCGTGGAAAAAAAAATCCCTATATAGTCCACCTTAGAAGAACACACGTGAAGAGTGTTGTTAAGGATTACATTTAAACATAAATTGACATCCGTTGTATTAGTATAGTAATAATCCATCACGGGATAGATCAGGGAAAATGCCTTTGTCCAGGTGTTACTGACCAGCCAATCAGATTATAATGCTGAATAACATCCACCAGCCGATGGATTATTAAAGAAACATAAAATTCGCCACATATCTCAAATTTCGCCACATGTGGAAATGTTAAAAAAACAAATGACTTGAGGTGAGATTTGTTGTATGTATAGTCAATTAAGGCTTTTTGAACTGAAAAAATACCAAGTTTAAGACAAAGCATCATTTTTTTATCATAGAACTGACCAAGTCTTTTAGAGGTGGCAAATTTTAGGTTTCTGGCAAAATTTTAGATTCCTTAACTCTACTCTAATAAAATTGTCTCGTCTTATATCCAAGTAATAATTTGGGATTAAGAAAATCTCAGTAACTCCAATATATCAAACATAAAAATTTAAGTTTCAAGGCTGAAAATGAATTGCAAGAAAATTCCAATTTTCCGTTACGACCTTTGAAGAGTATTTGAATATTTTATATCTGTTTTAAAATTTTTTAACCAAGCTGATTCATAACAGAATCCTGTATATTTTCTTTCACTCTTCAAAATAATTCATGTCCAAATCTAAAACGCGCAAACATATGAAGGTCTATATGAATGAAAGCCCTGCTTTTACTTCTACTCATGATTAGTAATTCTGGCCAAAAGCTAGAAATATGGAAGAATTCATACAGAAGATTTTATAAATATAAAGCTTGCAGTTTATTACAAAAACTTGGCAAAATGTACATTGGAAGTACGAATTTTACATTAAAATTTCACAAGATACATGTTCCTGTTAAATGATACTCTAATAGTACTTCTGGTAAATGAATACTGATTATCTAGTATTTGCCATTCAGTTTTATAAATTTCAGTATCTCAATTCAAATATGGCCGCTTCTCTCTGACCTTTAAATGACCTTACCTCCAGTGAGTTGATACTCTGTAGTCTTGCATTGCTCTGGCGTGTGATCTTCAGCATCTATAAAATCAATGTTTTACAAAGTTTATTGTGTATTACTCTAATGTAGGCCGTTAGTAAATTTGCGTTTCCGCATACTAACGGTTCACCGGCCGCTATTAGATATAATGGCCTGTTTTAGGGCAGTAGCATGATGAGTACCTGTCTCATTACTTAAGCTAAGAAACAATGGGCTTGGGATGGATTACCGCCTCAGTGCACTATCCCCGTCTCTGATGGCTTTGCAGTTTATGCTAGTAGACAGACACCCCTTTCAGCCTTGTTTAAATGCAGGTGTACATGGTTTATGTGCTCAGTGTAATATGTCCGTACTGTTCAAGTACAACCCAAGTTATATAGTGACCCGCATTACTTAAATTGAAATACACAGGCTCAAATTCAAGGTCCAAGTTGCTGTTTTATGTCCTGGTCTACAACCAGGGTCATATTAGGGCAGACCATCAGCATTTTTACTTTTAGGAATTGAACCCACACAGAGGTGAAAGCCTGTGTTTAGATGCCAAACCTCTAACCATTAAGCCAATTACCTTTACCTTCAAGACATACCTTTTAATAGTAAGATTATGTTCTAGTCATTACAAAGACAAACTCAAAGTTGGTGTTTCTGTCCCTTTAAAGAGCCAGGGTCAGGCACTCAGAATTTGCCACTTGCGGGAGTCCAATCCATCGATATAACAGTCTGTGATTAGGTCACAAACTTCCAGCCACTAAGCTACTTAATTTTAACTTCAAAACATATTAAAGTTGGTGGTTTATGTCCTGTTCAATAGCCAGGGTCCACAGTATTTGCCACTTGTGGGAGTGGAACCTGGCCAGAGTTGATAGCCTGTGATTAGATGACAAACTTGATAACATGTAGACCACCAAGGACTTTTCTAATTATATCATGTTTATTCCAACTAGTAGATACACATTTTATCGTAAAGACTTTAGTAATTTAAACATCTTACTTGTGATGTCAGAGATGGGCACACAGTCACCACGGTAACAGACACAGTCTGATGTACTGCAGGACTGACAACACAAGAACAAATAAGAAAATTAAAATGTACTTTCCACAAAAGCACTGGTTACTTTAAACAGGTATTAATTTTAGATAACTATAGTAAGCTACATAAAAATTGGCAAACTGACTTGTACTTTACCCATCAATTAAAAGTTACTGAGTCTAATTTGCATCAGTTTCATATGTGACCCCAAAATTCACGCGAAAATGTAAGTAAATCATTAATAAGAGGTATAACTGAGAAAAGAATCTTGTGTCTCAGAAAAATCTTTAATCTTAGAAAAAAAAAACTTATATTTAAATTAGACTTTTCATTACTCAGGATACACTCACAGCTGTTTGACAAGGAGTGCCGACGGCCGCCCTCATGTCACTGGATGCAGACAGTACACAATTCCCATTGCTGTCAGCACAGTATAATACATGGCATGGATTACTGCCCTACAATATACAAAACGACAGATTTATGGTTATCTGAAAGGTCTACTGCTTGGCGTCAATACTTTGGATAAGCCACAACCTGACCAAAAATAATGCAAATTATTTAATAAACACCTGGCCAATCAGAATTATTGATACAAATAAAATGAATTGTAAGCTTTGTGTGGATTGGTCCCGTGCCAATTTGGGGTGCTTATTTGAAGTAGAAACTGTACTACAAAAGTTCAAAGTTGGGGGTTTTAGGTCCCATTAAACAGCCAGGGTCATATTGGGACAGGTCCTTGGCATTGCCACTTTTGGGACTCGAACCCACAGAGGTGACAGCCTTGGATTAGACACCAACTTGCTAACCACTCGGCCACCGAGGACCTCTGTACTATAAAAAAGCAGTGTAAAAGGACAATTGATTCGAAGTCTGAAGAACTTTGAAATATACTGACGCAGTTGTTGTATGTAGAGGTGGGATCTATAAAGAGTTGACACTGTTCCGTCAGGTTGAATTTCTGTCCCGGCAAAGCATCTAAATCCGTCAGTGGTTTACCATGGGAACAGACAGTATCATAAGTACAGACACGTGGAAAGTTGTACCTGTGAAGTAAGAACACATAACGTACAAGAATGATCTGTTTGAATTTTCACAAAACTAATAGTTTTCATTCACAAACCTAAATCTTAAGATGACCAGAAGGGATTTTCCAAAAACATCATATGTGGTCAAGTATGGGTTTCTAGATTTATTTATTTATTTGGGGTTTTACATTGCTTTCAATACTGTACAGGTCATATCACGACGGGTAGTTGGAAGGGCAGAGGAAACCAGTACATACAGTTCGTTAGGGTTCTGTACTGTAAACTGCCGACCAATGGCAAGCAACTACCAGCTTTCCCACTTGAGGCCGAGACGGGGATCGAGCCCCGGCCTCAGAGGTGGGAGGCGAGAGAGTTACCACTCTGCCACCGTGGCCCCTATGGGTTTCTAGAGGTTGTGGGTTTAATCCCTTATAAGTCTCACATTTGGACATAACTACTGGCTTTACCATGCAGCTCGCCTGGCACAGTACAGGCTTTAAGTGTGAGAAGTTGCAAGTCTGAATCCCTTGAAAACAGACATTTGGGTTGCGCTACTAAGTTGAATTTCTCTTTTGGTTTCTGTGACAGAATGCAAGTTTCTCAGCAGAGAGATTGTGAGGGTGAGCCCTCTGGAATTTTTTCTTTGACATGTAACAAACAATAAGGTAGCTAATCTGCAGGAGAGGAACCCACACAGAGACAGGACAACCTCTGATGCCAAATTTGCTAACCCACTAGGCCACCAAAGAATCACCAGAAACTAACTAATACCATGTTACTCCTATATCGAGTAATGATTTGCGAAAAATGCTAATTACAAGGCCATAATCATATTTATAATTCAAGCAAATACAGATACTATCAAGACAATCAATTACAAATATTTATTTATTTGGGGTTTTACGTCGCTTTCAACACTGTACAGGTCATATCACGACGGGTAGTTGGAAGGGCAGAGGAAACCAGTACATACAGTTCGTTAGGGTTCTGTACTGTAAACTGCCGACCAACGGCAAGCAACTACCAGCTTTCCACTTGAGGTCGTGCCGGGAATCGAACCCCAGCCTCAGAGGGGCTATATAATTATTATATAGATCTTCAAAATACAGCTATTGTCGGAATATATATATTCGGAGAAGTTTCAGGTAAATTACTTACAAATTGGTGTTTGCAACTCCAGTTAAGCAGTTCTTGAAGTGTTGAACTGAACAACCTGAAAAAGGAAAGAAAAAATGATTTAACCCTTTAAAATATCTAACCCTGGATAAAGTCACAGTTGAGTTTTAACATTCTTTCAACAGCAAAAGTCATGTCAGGGGAGGTGTACATGAAATATACTGACATAAGCTGAATTCAATCCAACCAGACAAAGAAGAGCCTAGCTAATAAATGTCAAACTTGTGAACTTGATTCAGTCAAAGACTTCTAGCGTAAGAACGCAGACCCCATTACTGTATTTAATGGCTGATGTTAGGTTAAACGGGTGAAAGTGAATAAGCCTGTATTTATCCAAAAAGTTAAAACGTACTTTCGCTAGATTTGATAAAACAAAACTTAGCCATGAATATACTGATAATAAGGGGCATCAGGGCTATGTTCAGACATCTATTTTTGACTTAATATTTCTCAATTTCTAAATAGATTTTAATGCAACTAGAAATGGCAATAGCTCTCTAAAATGTTTATTCATATTCATAGTATGGGGCATTAAGGAATAAAAGAAATTACTAACTTTCTCTTAAAATGTTCCACATATAGAGATTACATACTTGACACAGTGGCTAATAAATACAGATATGCGATGGGCAACCTAGGATCCTTTAATAAACATATCAATTGCATAATGAGGACTGCCAATAGTTTGAAAAATTGTTTATGGTTGTGAAAAAAATCTATTAGTTCTCTGGGACTAAAGGATTATAGGACAGTTTAACTACAATCCAATACAACACCCTCTGGTAACTAAGCTCTTTTGTAGAATCATCCAGCTTTGTATGATGGGGAAGAATTGATTGGGCAGATATCCAGTGAATATTACCACAACTTATTTAATTCTAGTCCTCTTATAAAAATTATTTTTCCATACTTTTCAGCTCAAACAGGCCGTGTATTGTGGTGTTCTGTGATTGCAGTAGCAATTTGTGTATTATTACGGACCAATCTTCAAATACCAGCTTAGAGGACTAGAGAACAGGAAGTTTTCTCTCTGGTTTGAATTTAACAAGACAAGTGTCTTGATGAAAATAAAAAGAGTGGTAAAGGGCCGTCCACAGTCCAGGCATATATATATATATATATAAAGTGTATGTTGAGGTGAAGAAGGTGTATACTGGTTACAAGAGAATTTTGTTCAACTTTAAAGTCCTGTTATAAAACAGGTTTAGTGGAATGAATTCTTCTGGTATTCAAGGCTATTAATCTTTCACAGCCCCCGTATCTTTCAGCTTTAATAAGATCGAGCAGTCTCACTCGCGGCAACAGACTATCTGTCTCCTCAACCCACCCTAAGAAGCACATAGGCAGGCGAGGCTTTGCAGTAGCCGCTCTATAAATCCTCCTACCATTATTATTATTATTATGAATAATTATAATAGTATCTGAATGTATTAGGGTAGTTAGTCGTGAGGCAGTTAGACTAAGAACAAGCATTATGACAGTCAAAAAGTGTTCGCAGCCATTATGTTAAATGCTGTTCTGATGCAGATATGCCCTCTTACACATCAGCATTCCCCTTAGCATAGTTGCAGTGCAAAGAAAATTCAGATTAATTGCAACAAAAGAAATAAGAAAGCATTTACAAATTCTTCAAAATTACCTAATTGAGAAAAAAGCCTCATACTTTTTAAATATATCTTGATAAAAATAAGTAAATAACACTAAATATATAAAAAATTTTATATAGTTACTACCGATAAGTAAGCAAAAAAAGTGTATAAATGCAATACAGATGCAGACTGACCAAGAGAAGAACTGAATGTCACTTACTTGAAAAATTCAGTGCTGTTTGAGCGATTTCAGCATTCAAGAAAACCTGGATAGGCGTCATGATGTGGTAGTTGAAACTGATACAGTCGCTAGATTCATTGTCATGTTTACTGCCCAAGCTGAAAATGATAAAAGTAGTACTATAGATTGTTTTATTGACTGCCTGGGCTGTGAAATTATAAAAGTAGTACTGTAGATTGTTGTATTTACTGCCTGGGCTGGGAAATTATAAATTAAAGTAGTACTGTAGATTGTTGTATTTACTGCCTGGGCTGGGAAATTATAAATTAAAGTAGTACTGTAGATTGTTGTATTTACTGCCTGGGCTGGGAAATTATAAATTAAAGTAGTACTGTAGATTGTTGTATTTACTGCCTGGGCTGGGAAATTATAAAAGTAGTACTGTAGATTGTTGTATTTACTGCCTGGGCTGGGAAATTATAAAAGTAGTACTAGAGATTATGATGTATAATGCCTAGGCTGGAGTTATAAAGGTAGCACAACAGACTGTTATGTTTACTGACTATGCCAGAAAATTTTAAAGGTAGTGCTATAGGTTATGTTGGGGATTATGTTAGAAAAATATGAAGATAGTACAAAAGATTTATTGTCATGTTTACCGTCTAGGGCAGAAAATGTAACACTAGAGATTGATTTTAGCCAGAGAAGATTCTGCACTAAACAATTGGGCCCCGATAAGCAAATTTCTTGAGGATACTCCTTATCCTGGATGTGGCCTTGAGAATTTTTTTTATCAGGATATTGCAGTGAAATGGGTCTTGTGTGGCTCAGTTGGTAGGGTGTTGGAATCATAGTCCAAGGGTAGTGGGTTCGATCCCCACTGATGCCAACTGTTTCATGTGGAATAACATCCTTGGGCAAGATGTCAATCTGAACTATGTCTCTCTCCACTCAGGGGAAAATATTGGTACCCAGCTATATGGAGGACTGGCTTCTGCGCCTTGCATGGCAGCAATGGGTAAGGTTACAAAGGCTAACTATCCTTACGGGGGTAATACTGTGTAAAGCACTTTGAGCTAATAATAGAGCAAGCGCTATGCAAGACCCCAGTATTATTATTTTTAAGAATTAAAAAGAAAAACATCAAGGCAGTATCAATCAAAAAGAGTAGTTTTAAGGGGACTTACTTATGTCCCAATTCATGAGCCCCAGTGACCCAAGAGAAGTACCCTCGGTCCTCATTCAAAGACTGGCTCTGATTGGCTAGACAAACGCCACACTGGTAAGCTATTCCCAACAGGTCTCCCACCACAGTGTTGTTTACGATCACCTTCAGGTCTTTCCTGACACAAATAATACAGACAAAAATCAAACTTGTTCATTTTAAGAATATCTTTTGAATTTACATCACAGTAGATTTCTTATTAATCTGACGGAGAGTGTAAATACACTGAAGTTGAATCATGACAAAGAAAACTGAAGTTACTTCATGCACAATTTTGCTAATGTTTTATCACGATACAGGAGAGAATAAGACACTGGGTAAGATGTGCTTATATTTGTTTCTTTCTGAAGTAGGTAATTGCTCTTCTCTGCTTCGGAATTTAATGGTTTAATTTTGGCAACTTATAAATGATATAGTAATAAGTAAAATAGCACCAGAGATGTCCGTACCCCACAGCCTGGGGAAATAGTTTTCAACACCATGAGGTATAGAAGTAGTGAAACACTACAAAGATCGGAATACTTTTAGAGCAGTGTCAGTTATATTAAGGTCTAAATGATGTTTAAGTGGAGAAAATAACATCTACAAGAAACAAAATGTATGCAAAGATAAAGTATTAAAACAAGACAACTCAATAGCAAGATGAAAGCATTAATCAGTAAACTAAAAACTATGATGCACACCTATAACCCCAAAGCAATGTCCCTACCAACTATCAACTTCCTACACTTTACAGTTTCAGAGATATTGCCTGGACAAAATTTTATAGGTCAAGGTCACTACGGCAAGGTCACATCATGAGGATGAACACCTACAACCCCTAACCAATGTCCCTACCAAGTATCAACTTCCTACACCTTACGCTTTCAGGGATATATCCGGACAAGATTTTATAGGTCAAGGTTACTACGGCAAGGTCAAATCAATGTCACACCATGACGCTGCACACCTACAACCCCTAACAAATGTCCCTACCAAGTATCAACTTCTTACATCTTACGGTTTCCGAGATATAGCCCAGACAAGATTTTCAAACTCAAGGTCACTGCGGCAAGGTCAAATCAAAGTCACACTAAGACTTTGCCCACCTGCACCCCCTAACAAATGTCCCAACCAAGTATCAACTTCCTACACCTTACGGTTTCCGAGATATAGCCCGGACAAGATTTTATAGGTCAAGGTCACTACAGCAAGGTCAAAGGTCAAATCAAGGTCAGACCATGATGTTGCACACCTACAGCCCCTAACCAATGTCCCTACCAAGTATCAACTTCCTACACCTTACATTTTCTGAGATATAGGCCAGACAAACTTTTCCCGCCACCTGCCCGCCTGGACACCATGGGTGAAAACAATACCCCGACAGCCCTTAAGGGCTGTGGGGTAAAAATAAAACCAAAATTAATCCAGGTCAAAGTTCTAAGTGGTTACAGGTTGAATTTATTTATTGGAAAATTTCACAAACTGGCAAAATCAACATGTGTTGCTGCAACAGCTTCAGCAAAAAAGATACCAAAGTGCCAGAATGACAAACCGATATATTTGTAATAAAATGTGGATCAGAGAGTTGACAAAGTTTCTTTACCTTTCACTAATTCTTCATTAAGAAAATTCACTGGAATTAATTTTCCCTAATGGCTAGTTTCTTCTTCAGATACTAATACAGATTTAAAATTCCACTAGGAATTAACTTTCACTACCCAAGCTCAAAAGCTAAAAGTAATGCATAGTAAAAATTGCAGTTTATACAGTATTTTGTCGAGTTCTGCATTTGTTTTTGTGTACTGACGTATCACACCTGCTAAATTATACAAGTCAAGGACTATAGGAGAAATATCAATCTAGGACTCACATTGTCCATAGCTGTACATTATCTGTGTAGCTGGAATTGATTTTCTCGAGGGCCAAGTAATCACTCAGCGACTCAAACACGGCCGTCGTATTTGCATCATTTCCAACCATGGTCGACTGTGAAACAATCGCATCGCCAGCAACCTTTCAGAAGAAAAAGTAAATATAATTTGCACACAAAAGTAAAACCTCAGACGATATGGAACCACTGACTGGAAGTTGATGTTCAGGTGTGTTGACAATACATCCTGAATGTTTTTTAAAACCTAGCCGCAAAATTTGGCAGTGGATACATTATGAATTTTTGAAATAGTGGCAACAAAGGTGTAATGATGTCTAGTGATGAATTGACCATAGAAAGTGAAGACAAAGGTCATAGCGGGGGTTTATGTTACATTTAAAAATTAAGGTCATATTAGGACTTAGTGAATTTCACATGGACTCAAACCCATAACTACCAAACCATGAGTCAAGCGATTAGAAATGTCAAACTTGTTTACAACTAGACTGGACCTGTGCCAGCATTAGGGCTAGACAGCATTAATGTTAGACAGGTTGTCATTATATTGTCTGATTTCACGCAACTTCCTTAAATTATTAAAAAATGCAATGAGTGAACCCTGGTTTATATGTGTCAATGTATATCACACAAAATGGGTTCAGCTACTTGTTTGGTATCACTGTCCACCATTAATGACGTCTAACATTAGTGACACGGGTGTGTACTGAGATCTCTAAAAAACTAAACAAGCAGTCAGTCTGGGAATATACAAACCCTTGGTCATGGACAGTACTGAAAAATCATAATTCTGGATTTATGATCAATACAGTCTTTGGAGGTGGACTGAGCCATGGCTAGGTCCTACCTTCTGCAGAATCATGATCCAGATCTGATGTATGGTTCTTAGGATATACACATGGACAGGCAGGCAGACAATGGACATGACCCCTATACCCTTTCAGGGGGTGGGGAGAGGGTAAGGAGTGATATAAACAGTTGGGTTGTTAATAACACATCACTTTAAACCAACAGGTTAACATTTCCTGCAACACTTTGGTACATTAGCTGGGGCGGGATTCACTAAAGGTCCAAGCCTTGTGTTTAACTATTGTATAAAATACATAGCAAACTTTTTTAGACTGAGATTAGGCTATGACCTCTTGTAAATATGGCCCCCATGGACTCTAGCCCATAAGCACAGAGCTTAAATGTTATAAGTGGTAATTTGCCTATCATTGATGAATCACTCAGACACCGATTCTGTCCATGATAGATAAACTTACAGGATATCATACTGAGACAGGCAGTTAGGATTTCACAAAATGTTACCAAGATGGAGTCAAACCCATCACCACAAAGGGTCAGGTTAATTAAATAAACACCAACATATTGTTAACCACTACCATACATATTTTGTAATATACCAAGTACTTACATAGTGCTTAGTCTCATATGACCAACTCTCAGGAGCTGGGACAATAAAACAGGAAGGAATTCAAATAAATTCAAATAATCAGAATCAGGAGGGTTAATTATACCAATAATGAAAATACAGTTATTATCCTATGACCAAAACTCGGGCCTTTTAGAGAAATGTAAATAAATGACTTACATTTATGATATGGATTTCTGTTAGCCACAAAACTATTTCGAGTTCAGCAGGGTCAATGTTTCTGAATGCCATGTATTGCTAGAAAATAGAGAAAAAAATAAATTATCATATATATATATATTGCGTTCCATCTGATCCAAACCCCTTGGGACATATAACTCGAGTTCAGATAAACACAAGGTTCCAATAACTGGACAGTGCAATATCTCCCTTTAGTACAGTACCCAAAGCCCTATTTAAGCCATCACGACTGCACAAGTATGGCCAAAGCTCTCTTGTGACTTAACATTTCACTAACCGAAAGATAGAGGCTCAGAGATTTATCAATGTCCCTGAGGTTCTTTGTAACCTGCCACTGGGGATAAGACCCAAAGACACAGGGCTACCTATTTTATAGGTCATCCAAGCCGCCAAGGATCTCCCTGTATCTAGGAATGAATCCAGGCCGTCTGTGTCCTTAGGCGAGTGTTACCATTAGAATACAGTACGACCTGAATGCTACATTGGAAGTATTGGCAAAACGGGTTAAAATACAACTGTCTCGTCAGAAATGCTCTCGAGAACATCAACAAAAAGAAGAATATTAAAGTTATTCTGCCTTTAATTAATAGTCATATTTGATCATTAGAAGACAAGCAAATGTATGATTCTACACATCACCATGGTTATAACTTAATACAGACAAGGTCAATAACCGTGAACATAAAATTTCCAGAGATTACACAAATTTCCCTAAAATTGCAGTAATTTATAACTTCCAGTCACTTATTATTTCTTTGAGATGTCATTCATGCATCATTCATTTGAAGATTTCATATCTGAAAGTCCTGTAATGCTCAGAGTTGATTCATAAGGCAACTATTGCCTTTTCACCAAAATCTAATGGATGAACAAACAAGGATAAAATGCCGCATAATCCAGTTCAATAAATAACTTGAAACAGATGTAATATATCTTGTTTATTCACACTGACAAGCTTATATGAAACAACTTTTAATTTGAAGAAACCCTCAACTTTCAGATTACCTTTATATTTGGACAGATTCTGTATGGAGTATTTTCACCATTTTTGTTTTATCTCAAGACTTATTTCTCTTTTTTTTTAGTTTCACTAAATCTACTGTATAAAATACTATTATATTTTGCTTTTACATGCCAGCATTAATAACACAGAAGTGACTCACCCCGTTGAATATGTGAGTGTAGAAGTAAACAATCTCTTCAACAGCCAAAGATGCATTATTTAGTTTCGTCTCCCAGCTGTGACAACACAAAAACTCAAATGACATTCAAATGACCACTTCATTTTATTGCTTTGACATATGACATGATCAGTTTTACCATAAATTTTTTTCAAGATATTATCACAAGTAGTTTGGGGGGGGACGTATGCCAGAGTAATCATCTGTGATGATGTAACAGTGTATTTATTTGGATTTAACATCGCTTTCAATACTGTACAGGTCATGTCACAGTGGGTAGTTATATGGGCAGAGGAAACCAGTACATACAGTTGGTTAAGGTTCTGTACTGTGCACTGCCGACCATCGGTAAGCAACTACCAACTTTACCACATAGGGTCCAGGGTTTGAACCGCCGACCTCAAGAGGTGGGAGGCGATTGTGTTACCACTGCGCTACTGTGGTCCCTGATGTAGCAGTGTGACAGTATCATATTACAATGGATATTTGTAGGGATGGAGGAATGCAATGCATCCTTCGTAAACCAGAATCTGGTCCATTCCACCCACAAAGGTTCACTGTATTGGGCAAAAAACCTATCAAGATCCCAACCACTAGTAAGATGAGTTTCAAACAGAAGTCCGATTATCCAAAATTGTATTATCTAAATGCTGGATATTTTCAACAGGTCATCTCTTATTAGGCAAAATGATGGACAAAACAACTGTTCACTGGGTCAGAAAGGCTCAAAACCCAGAAAACTGATATAAGGAATTTAAAACAGAACCTCGATTATCAGACTTCCCATTATCCAAAAGTTGAGTTTTATGAACAACAGTCTTGCTCTCAGAAAGTATATTATTTCTCATTATTTTCCATTGAAATAACTTATTTACTAAACTTTTACTATCCAGACAAAATCTCCCTCCACAAACATATCTGGATAATAAACGGCCCACTGAATAACTGAAAATTTTTACTTATGAGACTATTACTTACAATTCAAACACAGAGTAGTCAGCAATTAACACCATTTCTACATGAAACTTTTTCTGCCCTTTGATGGCCGCCCTTCTGAAGCGAACTGAGCTGGAGTCATACAATGTAACATCTGGCTGCTCTTCGATATTCTCAGCAAATTCTCCAACTGGCACATCTGTGGATGAGAAGTAAAACACTGCTTACTCTGGTAAGTTGGCCAATGTCCTAAATTGGCAAAATTATAGATTATAACAGGTGCTGCTGATACAAAAATCAACCACTGTAAGCTGAACATTGGTTTTCAGCCAATTTAGGACACCTCTGAAATTGAAATTAAAAATTATTGCCCCTTCCGACAATCTTCTAAAGGCTTAGGCAGTTAACCATGTTTCAAAGTCTATAACCTACGCTTGTATTGATATTAACATTTGAAAATTGGATATAAAGGGCACGTAGGTAAGGGTTAGTTGAAAGACTACAATGGATAATATACCAAAAGAGAATCATTCCTACAGCCAGATTTACACAAGGTCTCGGATGTTACCAATCTAGGACTTAAATCTAAGATTTTTATCTTAGGTAAGTCTGGACAAGTCAACTTAGCCAAGACTAAGCGTACATAGATTTATCAAAAAACTAAAAAAAAACTACAGTGGTTTTCCGTGTCATGTGTCAACTCAGAATATAATATTGGTAACATATATCCTTTGAAGCATTTTATCTTTGTAAAGAGATGGTTTTGCAATGTACCATTTTGCAACCACATAAACTTCTCAGTCTTAAGTTGAAGCCAAGTCCTTTTGTAAAATCAACCCCCACCTACCCCTCCCCCAGTCTATACAACACAGTAAAGTTTGATTTATTATCAGTCACCAATCTAGTGGGGAACTATAAGCAACATTTTCCGTGTAAATTTCTTGTACAAAGTGCCTTACAATAGTGGCTTTAGTGTAGTTGTTCATGTAGTTTTTGGGATTGGTGTACAAGAGGCGGGATTATGACAGTAAACTTGGGTTGTACGTCCAGCTAGTTCAGGGTGGTGCTCAGGGCTGTGACACTCAACACTCCTTTTACCCAGAAAGAAACAGAGTGCACACCTCTGCCAAGGCACACAAATAAATGGTAAAATCTGGATTATTTTTTGTTTCTTGCTTTCAACACTGTACAGGTCCTATCACGACGGGCAGTTTTCTGGGCAGAGGAAACCAGTACATACAGTTGGTCAAGGTTCTGTACTGTAAACTGTCAACCATCGGTAAGAAACTAATATCTTTCCCATATAGGGTTCAGGGTTTGAACTGCCAATGTCAGAGCTGAGAGACGAGTGTGTCACCACTGGGCCACCATGGCCGCGATATTTTTTGTTTCAAGACAGTGATCCAGAACACTCAAAATTTAATGGATCTATGTTAGACTAAGACCCATCTTCAGATTTTTTTTCCAGGAAAATTGAAGCAGTAGTATTTACATAATAATGCTAACAGACAGACCAACGGACAAATGGTCATGAAAATAATACCTCATTGGTGAAGGTAATGAGGTGCATGTAAATACACTACTCCTGTTATTTAACATTTGAACTGACTTTCACAAAAGAACAAGTGTATTGTATTTAAAACAAGCTTTCACCTTTTTACAGAATTTTATCAGGTTTACTTTAAAGTTTATTATTTCTCAAATTATGCCCCCAAAACCTGTCAATATCGGTTAACATATTTTAAGCCAACCATGAATCATATATCACAATTTTACAAACGTAATATTACCCAGTTCATCATCGGAAAATAACAGTTCTCGTAGGTCCACTTCTTTGAGTACATGCATCATGTGACTATCATGTGACGCCAGCCCCCTCTCAGTCAGTATATCTTCCAGCATTCTCAGTGACTTGGAGGCGGGTTTGATTTCATAAGCCTTGGACCCCACTAGCATTGTACCTGTCTGTATAGAATGATATATAAATGTTTTATGACAAAGTCAGAATTTTATATAATACAAAAAACACAAGGCTATGAAATATTGTAAAATCCACAGTTAAAATATAAACTGAATGATGTCTCGTATAAAGTGAATTTTGTACATTCCGAACAGTTAACCATTTTTAATCCTTTCCGATGGCTAGATTTAAACACTAGAATTTTTTAACAGTGATGCATAAAAATGCTATGAATGGCTGAACATGTGGTTTGGTGAGAGGGTCTTTCCATGGTAAATTATCCATAATTTTGAACCATTCAGAAGCTTTGAGTGAGAGATAATGATACGCAAGGTCAAAGTGAGGATTACTATGTTTTATTGAGCTTGACTTTGTACCAATATCTACGGCTCTAAGAACTAAATAGAATACCAAATTTGGTAATAACTTGACAAAATAAATCACAAACTTGACAATATGACAAATTCCAACTACTTACCAAAGTTCTTTCAAGTCGATTTTCTCTGGTTTTGGCTTCTACCATTATGGCGGCCATGTTGGCTAGATCTTGGTAGAAAGCCACCATCTAAAAATGTTTAATACTACTTAGTACTTAGTTTAGTCCTGTAGTACATGGAGATATTGCGCGAGTATAAATACAAATACAATACAATACTATGTGCACACATGTATACAGCTGTACAGTACACTTTCCAATATCGTGTATAGGGACACAGTATTTCTAATGGTCTCAGCCATAGATAAGTGTCGCAATAGGTTAAGCTACAATAAGTAGTAATATGTTTGTACTGACGTACTCTCGCTATTATCTTTTAACA
This sequence comes from Sabellastarte sp. h YS-2021, assembly GCA_964017235.1. Taxonomy (NCBI): domain Eukaryota; kingdom Metazoa; phylum Annelida; class Polychaeta; order Sabellida; family Sabellidae; genus Sabellastarte; species Sabellastarte sp. h YS-2021. Next base: position 13,890,223 of record OZ024937.1, read on the forward strand.
AGTACTTTTGTGCATAAAATTAGTCAGAATCTGCACAACTGCAAACCGTACAGACCGATATCTTTGAGATCAATTTTAAAGAACTAATTTTGTTTTCTGAAGAGTTCCTCACTTTTTAATAAGTAATCCTTAGAATTGTAGTTTTTCATTGTATATTCATATTCACTTGCATAACATTTCCTTAAAATACAGAACTAAAAGCATTATTTCAATCATCCCAACTGGACAGGTAGAGCCAATGCTCTCTATTGACAGACGTTCCCCTAAATGAAGACTTTGACTCATGACCATTTATCAGTGTCTAGGGTTTTTTTAACCTGCCGCATGGGACAGGACCCAATGACAGAAGACCAATTGTAAGTGGTACATCCAAGACCACAATGTACCTACCTGCACCCAGGAACAAACCAGGGTCCTCTGTATTTCTAGGCAAGTGTGTTACCCACAAGGCCCCAGTGGTAAATACAAAGCCCCAGTAATAGATTTGTTCTGACATTTACAGAAGACATAAAACAATATGACAACTGCACACATTTTTTTTTTCCAAAAAAGACCCAAGTCACTAATGACCTCGAGCTATGTTTTAAAAAATAAGACTGACTCAATCTCAAAATGTGTCTGGCAATAGTCATTCACCCAAACTCACCCTTTTAGGCTTGAACACAGAACCATCACTTAGTGACACCTTCAGTTTCCTCACATCCAAATTCTCCTGCTTTTCCAGCTGTAGTTTCTTTGTGGTTTTACCAAATTCAACATCGACGTCCAACACTTCTGGAAAGTGGTTCAATTCTCGCTTCCCAAAACCTTTCGACTCTCTTATCTTCACAAATGCAATTGTCTCGCCAGAATCTAAAAACAAATATTACACATTTAAAGATTTAAGTCAATCTTTTAACAGAAGTTACTTCAGAATATAATTGTATACCACTTACTCCACAATCATTCTACAAATTAAATTCATATAAACATTACCTAACTAATCCCATAAGTTAACAATACATTTTTAAGGGATGGAGGAAACCAGTGCATACTATAAGTAATTAATGATGACTACAGTAGCTGAGTGTCAACAAACTACAAATATTCCCAAAACGGACGGGACCAAGATTTAAATCCACAACCTCAAAGGTTAGTGGAAAATGAATTAACACCACATCAATGTGAACCCTTAGCAGTTTAAGTTGGAATAAAATGTTTCAATAATTTTGGGCCAATGCAAAAAAAACAACTATTCCTATTAATTTCAAAGCCCAAGTTGGGCACATCAAGTGCCCTAGCTCGTTAAAAAATGAAGGTTGCCATCAGGGTGGTTAACTTTTAGACTTTGGTGACCGTTTTCTGTATATGTCTTTACAGTAAAATTTCTCACAAGATATACTGTGTATTACTAAGCTGTGAAAGTGTATAATACCCTCGGCTACATCAGCTCTGTTACCACCCTGATTTCCAGGGATTCCTCTTTAGCTCAGCTGGTGAAAGAGCTTGTGTTTATTTCTGTGCATAATCCAAAGGCACTGGGATCTAATCCCGAGAGAGATGAAACAATTTATTGGAAAATTTCCGGTTTTACAGAAGCCAGACAAGTACTTTTATGAAACCAAGATTTCCTATGAATAAGACTTCAACTAATCGAAGTCCAACTGGTATCGGGTATTTTTCACAACAGGCTTAAGGCTTTCTGAAAAGGGCCCTGTTTCAATAAGCCTCCTGAAGATAAAGGTCACCTTATATGAGGATTTCCTTGAATTTTACCCTCCATTCATGAGACTCATTTTACAAAGCCTCCTTCCTTAAAGGATACCTTGAAATTTTACGAAACTCGTTTTAAAGTTTTAAGGGGCAAAGAACATACCCTTAAATTTAAGGAAGTGTCCTAGGAATGTTTAATAATTATAAAGCTCTTCTCAAAGGAAAAATATGACCTTCCTTTACTTTTGGAGATCCTCTCCAAAAGAGGCTTGGTTAAACCAGGCACTGTTACTGCTTCTGAACCTTCAGTTTGCAAGCCCCCAAAATCAACAGTTTTTACCTATGATACCCAAAGTTTCTAGAATGAACTTCATATTGGCATCCAAGGTGCTTCCTCTTCAACATTTTCAGGAAAAGAGCGTAACCTATTTATTCAGCAAGGGGTTTTCACCCAAATTCTGCTTCCCTAGCACATGGCATTTACAGTCCATGCAAAATTTTACAGCTCAATGAATTTTCAACTATACTTAGGTTTCTATGCCTTAGAATTTGCTATTGAAGAGATCTAGTTAGATATTCTAGTTCTATTAAAGTATTAGATAAGGGGAAGGCATCAGTTTAACCTAAATGTTGCTATGGACTCAATTCAAACCTGAGCAGGTCTTCTAAGAGTTCTAATTTGCCTGAAACTAAAAGAAGAAAAAACTATTTCTCCAATGCTTGGTATTCTAATTGGACTTTAATTAAATGCTTTAAAAATCCAATAAGATACCCTGTCACTGTTTCACCTAGAATGCCAAATTTTTTTTGTGTCCGCTACTTTGCCACTAGACCGAGTTTCTGTCCCGTTCCGCATTGCTGTTGATATTTCTGAAGGTACGCAATGGTGAGGGACAGAGTTCACATGTACTTGCTTTCTGTGTAAATTTTGAACGGCATATTTGTACACATATTAACACAAGTATAAAGTGTTATTTGGTTTCTTTAAGATCTGTATATGTGTCGTTCACTAATATTTAACGCCAATCAAACTTGCATATATATATTTCAACCTATTTTCAAAATGTAAACAAACCTTCAACATTACATAGTTAACTACGAAAGAAATTCCTGGCTTCTAAAAGCAGTTTAATTTAACAACATATGTATTGTGAACTTGATAAAGCTATAATAGACATAACAAGGACTTTTTAAAGTGGATACAATACTTCCCCACAGTTCAAGATTTACACAGAAAACAGGTACATGTGAGCTCTGTCCCTCGCCATTGTGTCCATCAGTATATCAATAGCAATTAGCGATGGACAGAAACTCTGTCTACTTTGCCACTTGAGGTAGAGGGAAGAAGAGGTCCACAGAGATACCGTCCATCTTACCTGTGCTGGAAACAGGACTGATAAAGTCCCAGAATGCAACAGTAATCACCAGGAAATACAGTGGCACCCACCGCATGTTGTCCCTTTGCAGAAAGCTCGTCACGAAATGTCAATTCAGCAGAGTAATTTTGAGTAACTGCAAGAGAATACATCTTTTCAATTATATGTTACAATTGGACTTCCTAATTTTGCATAATCTGTTGTGATGTGACCTAACTTTGAAATGACAGCTGATCGTCAAGGGAAACCATATGTTAAAAACCTGGCAGATAAAAGCATTTAAAATTCCATGTATATTTGTACATTGTTCCCTAACTTTTTTTTTTTTTTTTTTTTTGGGGGGGGGGCATTCCTTTGCCAGTCGGCTTGTCTTTATTTATGACAGCTACAAAATTAACAGATTTTTGAGCTCTGACCAAAGGAAGAAACTTTTGAATTTTCTGAAAGATGAAAGTTATAATTGTGCACAACACTTCAACTCCAAATTTTTGGAAATGTCACCTGGTAGAGCTCTGCGCTCTACGAATGCTTTCTAATTTGCACTAGTATACAGATCAAACAATAAAAGTTTAAGTAAGGACAAATGTTAGTCTCTGAGACCTTACATCTTTGATTTTTTTTTTTTATTTATTTATTTTTTTTTTTTTTTTCATTGCCCAATCAAATTCAAATTTCTTGGTTTTGCAACAATATTGCCACTGGTCCTTGCCTCAAATCTACTGAATGAAACTTAAACTGTTTTATTTGCACCTTTTTGGGATTTTTATTTTTTATTTTTTTTCGATTTTAACATTGATTCCTTTTGATCAAAGTATGCACTGACAAAGCAAACTTAAATTATAATTTCAAAACGTCATGACTATTAGATATACTTTTCTTCGTGTTTCATATAAATGTGAAATGCAAAATACAATATAAATTTTATTTTAAAAAGAACTATTATCAGTCATATACTAGCAACAATAAGGTCCTCGCACAAGACACATTGGATCAATAAAATTCAACTTTTCCTTCTAATTTTTGTTTGCAGTTTATAAATTTTTTTTCAAATAATTTTGGCGAGTATATATCATCACACTATTTCATAGAAATTAAAATCTAGTGCATAATTTTAAGCACCAACAGTTATTTAAACAGAATAGATTTTGCCACAAATATGTCAACGGTGACATAAGGTACACGTACAAGACACATTGGATCGATAATTCAGATAATTTATTTATCTCTTGGAAAAAGGTAAATAATCTCGCTGTTTTACGCCATTTAACGGTACAGGTAATTCTATATCATGGTTGTAAATTTTAGAAAGACTGAGATATGGTACTTTTAGAAACATTGTACAATGAAATTAGCGTTATAATTTCCATAGCTATCACACAATAATAGTAATATCACCCTATAATTGTAAGATCAGTAACAGTATATGTTTAACGCCCCTTATTTTGGTTACTGTCAAATGGAAAAAAAAATTGTATACTTTTTTTTTACTTTGAAAATCTTTTCAACATACATATATTTGGTATAAAAGAATCAAAAGCTAAACAAAGTTCGAACAAAACTGGAGAAATATTCATGACTTTACCAGTAGAATCCGTACTATTGAACGGTCTTTTTAAAATAAAAAAATCTTATTTCACTTTTTGACTATTTACATAATACACCCGTAGACGGTAAATCAGGCAAGACAGTCAGGTCTGACGCCAATTTAAACTTTACTAAAATAAAAAGACATAATACTAGCATAAAAACACAAGGGAACCCATACATGTTCCTTGTGTTTCATGTTATTACACGTCTTTATTTAATTTCAATGTTAATTAATCAATAAAACTGCGTCTGTCACACTTTATGTTCCTGTCCTACAGGACGGTCCGGTCCGATTCTCTGTCAACGCGTATAACTATGAAATAAAAAATCTTTACATTGCTTGAAAGAATCATTCTTGACAAATTAAAGATTTCAGGAAAGTAAGACTCTCCTACCTTCTCACTTCTGTACACCTCAAAACACTTGTGACTTCTGGCTGAAAACCCTTGACTAACTGACCTTCAGGCCTGTCTACTTGTGACGTCATCACATTACACAATCCGTTAATATCATATTGTGCATGTGTTCAGAGTTGCTCTTGGGTCCAACCGTTAAAATTATGCTAGTCTCTAAAAGGCGCAATATATCTCTTCATTATGTTGTTATTTACTGATGTGTTTTTTTTAGTTTCTTTCAAATGATGTTTATATACTGAATATAAGATGTCTGAGAGGGCTGTATGAGAATTTATTGGCCCTAGATCAGATCTAGATTTGGCCCGAGAGATTTGGCCTCACAGTTATTAGGTGTAAATATGCATTATTGTTTTGAATATCCACAAAATATTTTAATAACACTCAATATATTTGTGGTGCTAAAGTAGGCGTACAAAAGTGTTGTTTTTTTTTGTTCACAGTTGTGTGGGAGTTATGTACTTAAAAACAACTTTAGAGAATTATACCCATGATGTGTACATTGTACACATATTTAAAAAGTTATGCTGTTTTTTAATGTTTCAAGTGGAACAGTAATATCCCCTAAAAAGAACTTATTAAAACACGTGACCAGATTTGAACCAATCAGCTTGACATATCCAACACTGAGTTAAAATAATTGACTTTTCGCTGTTTTGGGTTAGTGTATTTATTTATTTATTTTGGGTTTTAAGGTCGCTTTCAACGCTGTATAGGTCATATCACAAAGGATAGTTTATGACAGAGGAAACCAGTACATACAGTTGGTCAAGGTTCTGTACGGCAAACTGTCCACCATGGGTAAGCAAATACCAACTTCCCACAGAGGGTCTGGGATTTGAACCACAGACCTCAGAGGTGGGAGACAGGTGTGTTACCACTGTGACACCATGACCCCCTGTTTTAGGTGTTAATAAATTTCAGCAAGCACAAGGCCATATTGTCATGGCTAGTTGGGAGAAACTATTGTAACTAGTTGATGAAGATTGTGCACTGAAAATCATACTGAATTAAACTAGGACTTCCATCTGTAACCTCTCTTTTGGGACAGACACAAAAAAGGTATTGTAAGCTATAGATGTGTATTCTGTGGGAAGATCCCACCAGCACAGTCGTCTGGTATATCCCATCAGATGCTCTTAACTTGAACCCAAGTCACCAGGGGTATAAGTCCAGTGATAAAATGACACACTTTTTAACCATTCAAACCCTCCTAATTAAAGCAATATTAAAGTTTTATATAACCTTTCCAGAAAGACTGTATAAAATAATATATAAAAAGTCAAATCGAGGGTATCAAGTCTCTTTTAACATTTTGGGTCACACTGGGATAGGCCTATACATTATTGACAAAGCATTGCCGTTTGAATTGATTACAGTTTAGAATCTTGATCACACAATATGCACTTCTTTCATCCAATTCTACACCCAATTACCTTCAGTGACGTGACACATACAATGTGTTGAAAATTTTCGATTAGTCAATATTCTGTCTTGCTGACAAATGTCCTTCTTGTCATGACTTATACAAGACGGTGTAAGTCAAATATCAGTGATATCAGAAAATAAGATTTATTATTGTTGTGTGGGTTTTTATTGCCTACAGTTGCTAACAGTAAGGCTACATAATAACCGTGGTGAAGTCTCCATAACGTACTCAGTAGATTCTACTTTCACAATCGCCAGCAGAGTTACGCAGTACTGTCACAGAAAACTAGAGTTTTCACAATGTACACGGGTGTCATTGATGTTAGACGTCATTAATGTTAGAGAAGCTGTTATTATATTGTCTCACTTTACCTAATTACTGTAAATTATTTAAAAATGCAATAAGTGAACACTAATTTGTAATGATTATGAAATTAGCGGGGTGTGTGAGCATGGATGAACATAGAAAGATTGCGCTATCAGTTTCTGTTTTCCAACGTAATAGGCATAATATTGTGACGTCAGCAGATTGTGTGTTCTACATAATTTTCTCTGGGAGTTTAGTGAATGGGCATGCGTCTTAGGTGCGTGAATTCCCAAACCTTTTCTGTTAAAAACACTCAGACAATGTATGAGGCATAAGCAAGTGTGAAATATTTCAAAGTGCCAAAATTGATTATTTATTTGGGGTTTTACGTCACTTTCAATGCTGTACAGGTCATATCACGACGGGTAGTTGGAAGGGCAGAGGAAACCAGTATATACAGTTCGTCAGGGTCCTGTACTGTAAACTGCTGACCAACGGCAAGCAACTACCAGCTCTCCCACTTGAGGCCATGCTGGGAACCGAACCCCGGCCTCAGAGGTGGGAGGCGAGAGTGTTACCACTCTGCCACCGTGGTCCCTGCCAAAATTGATAAAGACTTTCTCTAACATACTGATGTCCAAGAGATAGCATAAATGTAAAACAACCAACAAAGAAGAATTCTATGTCTTGCCTATCCTTTGATGTATTGATGAAGGTGTTATGACAGTCTTTTAACTAGGCTGTCCTTGAGGATAAAATGTGTTAGACAAAGTCAAAGCTGGAATTCTACATCCCTTCCAACAGCAGATGTCAAATCAACACAGCCTTTCAGGATATCCCGTGAGTTGTTATGAGATGGATGCAAACCTACTACCATAAAGGTAAGAGTTAAGCGGTCATATGCCAAGCTTGTCAAGAACCAGGCCAGTGATGCCTTGTGTCTTGGACAGAGGTTCTAAGCTAGTCGGTGTTTTACAGGAGTTGAATATGTTAGCGTGATTCAGATGCCTTTGGAAATAGCAGGATCTATTATAAATGAGGAAAGAAAAAGAACTGAATCTAGATTCAAATCTGATATGTTCAGCTTATGGATGACACCTCCAACAATACAACCTATCTATTTTTGAGAAATATTTAGGAATATTTGAAACCTTTCCAAAACATTGGTGTCATGAAGAAATGAACATATTTCCTCACCTATACCGGATTGACAATGTGGTTTAAAATCCTCCTCACACTGGTGTGTTTTTCCCTGAAAAACAAACTCTCTCAGAGACAGCAAGGAATTCTGGGAATTTAGCAATATCTATGTTTCACCATTGCTTCATAAATACACATGTATAATACATACATAATGTACATTGTTGTTGTATATTTTCAAGTATATTTGTTCTAAAAAAAATATACAAGTCAAAGATTGCATAAATTTGTGCGTAGGTTTACAATGACCAGTAGACACTATGGTGGGAAAGTGTTGCCGAAGAAAACTAGCTCTATCGGCAACACTTTCCCACAAGAGTAATGTAATGAGTTCTTTCCTAGTGTTTAATCTCCATCAAACTACCATCTAAGGTATTAGGGCCACAAAAAGATAAGTACTTCAGAATACCTAGGCATAGCAGGCCAATACCACAGATGCCCTGAAGATAGGAGTCCTGTGAAGGAAATGGTTCCACTGGTTAGGAATCAGATTTGAATTTACAAATGAATGATTAAGATAAAAGATGGATTTGTTGCACTGGGCAAATGTGATTTGGCCTGAATTGACTGTTGATATGCAAACATATCAATCAGAGATATGGACACATTTCTGCATAACATTGGCAGCAGGAAGAATCATGTAAATTCTGGATATCTTATTGTTGATAATGCTTGTTGAAACATACAAGAAGCCATGTGGTGTATCAATTGCACTGTAATAGTTTCTTGTGAGAAATCAATGCTCAGTAGCTTATAGTCTTGTAGATATAGTTTTATCATTATGTGACGTATTCTCTGTGACACAGTCTACTTTGGTGGTTTCTGTTGAAACTGTTAATTGCCCTTTCTTCTGTTTCTTTTTGGAAAACCTGAAAAATATATAGAACAGGCAAATTAAAAAGAATAGAAAATATATGAATATGTGTATTTGAAAGTTGTTAGTGGTTTGTCAATGTTGGGTGGTTGACTGACTGTTTTTGTATTTGAATACATTTTATCAGTTGGGGGTTGAGATAGGCACCTACATCCTTATACCAAGTTCACACCTTTCCTGATTGAAGTCACAATCTACAACTGAACAGGACCATCTTCTTTCGATTATGGATCGATCTTCTTCAAGTTTGGGCAGGACATCTTCTTTGGGATTCAGATTTGTGTAGGACGCCTTTGCGTTTGTGCTGGAGCCAGCTTTTTTTTTGGAAATTATTGAATGTCTCTCACAAGCTCTGTAGCACTATATGTGCTGATGTGGTGAGGGGGGGTTGGACGGATATTCTGGGAGGCTTGTTTACCAATATATAACCTATGCCAGATTGAAAGGGTCTTGTGTTTGGGTCATAAGGGCAAGATTATCAATGGGGAAAGCACATATGTACCAAAGTAACTGCAAGGAAAGGTGAGGCCAGACCATTATAGGTGGAATCTTGACCAAACTTGAATCTATCCACCAACTACCTACCCAGACTTATGTGTTGACAACATGTGACTCCCAACTGTCTCAATAAAAACCTTTGCAAAATAATCAGTAATAATATACCAGTTAATACCAGAAAATGGTGCTGGATATGACAAGTACTTGCTGAAGATGTCAGATCTAATCCTGTGCTGGCCATGAGGCGGATTTGGAACTGGAGGAGCAGAGACACCATTAGCTTGATTCCACAAAGCCCTTCTATCCCTAATGGCAGTCTGCCAAGTCTCTTCTATGCGTTCACTAACTTGAACATAGTAGTCCACTACATATGTGAAAGAACCTTCTTAGTAGTCATGTGAATATTCTGAACACTTCTAACTTAAATGTAGTACTCCACTAAAGGTGTTTTAAAGATCATCTGACCATGAATCACTATGGTAAATAAGTAGGCCTTAAGCTCAGGCTCGGGTGTACATTTATATAGCATACTACATTTTATATTTTTAGGCTTTTCTGTAAATGGTCTCTAGGGAAGATATGCGGACATAGAATTGAAGCAAGTCAGGTGGACTTTGGACAAAAACACTGCAAGGTCCTAATGATACAAATTAATGCAAATTAGACAAGTTTGCTTACTTACTTATCAAGGTCATTTTATATGAGGCTGTATCTAACTCATTATTATTATTATTATATTTGTCTCTATTGTATTACCATAACAGACATGCATGACATACTTTAATGGATGGCTTAGATAAATGATACTGTGAAACCTTTGGTGCAAAAACATTCCATGAAACCTGTCTATCTTGCCTACCGAAAGTCCAATAATTACCTAGCCAAATCTTCTGCCTCTTGGAAGGTGTCAGGCAAAGGTTTGTTCAGCGTTTCTGGCAACAGCAAGCATAGTAAACCCGGCACCAGAGCCGATATCGCAAATAACAAGGAAGGTAGGGGTTCCCAAACTGACACCTGAAAGTACAAAAACATACAAAATCAATATTATATCCTTGTGTGTATCGGTGTCAATACCGTACCTTGGACTTGAAGAATTTGTCCTTAACCCCATGGATATAGAAGACTGACTTGAGGCTATTGATTTGTGTGCTGTAATCAAAAAGCACTGGTAGCATAGGATTTCATTTATACCACACTGATTCAAAACATTCTCAGACTTTAGTGATTTTTTAGGAATAATAATTTCATGAGTATATTTTTCTCTGCATAGACTCATTCATTCAAAGTACTTCAATCCCTGTGTTATACTTAATATACTATTAGATTTTTAAAACTTTTTAGGTAGTTATTTTCATAATAACAAATTCCAAGGTGCCAAGACAAAGTGGACTGTCATAGATTCTATCTTTAAACCTCCAGTCATGAATGATAGGGAATAATAGTTAAAGGCGTGTCTTCAACGTTTTACTTGATAAATCTAGAATTGGAAGCAGGTTTAATATCTTTAGGAACTATTCAATATTGTCAAAAAATATCAAGAATAAACAGACAGACACATGGACAGACAAACAAGAACACTTATATAACTCAAGTATATTACTCAGCCTGTTCCAGAATCAAGGATATTGACCTGATCATGCCCAAATTTGAATCAGTTGTTCCTTGGAACAGTTCTGATGCACCCTAAAAATTTCATTATCATCTGTATAGTAGTTTTGGAGTTATGCTGTAAACAGTCAAAACAAACTTATAAAAAAGCAAACACAGTGAGAATTTGCAAAAAAAATTGCTATGTAATACATATACAAATAAATAAAATAACAAAATAAACTCCCACCAATGGTTCTCCCATGTAAGGTGCTATAATCCCCCCTACTCTGGATATCATGGAAGACGAGCCAATCGCGAGATGTCGCACTGGAGTGGGAAACAGTTCCCCCGTGTACACCATGATGGATATAAATGCCAGCTTGATGGCGCCTTTACTGAGCAGGGCTAGCACTGTCACCATCCAATTAAAATCTGTCAAATATGTAACATATTCAACAACATCTGTTGATGGTATGTAACATGTGATGTCATATATATTGTCAGTATTAATATGGAACATATTGTATTACTCTAGTAATAATATGTAAAGCTTTGAGTTACACTTTGCTGGACTTTGAGATGTTGTAGTACTGGAGTGCTAATGTATAAACCTTTACATCACTTTATTGCTATTCATAACATATTATACAATTCTAGTGCTAATAACTATAATGTGTTATATTACTTAAGTGTTAATGTGTATAACATATTGCGTTACTGGTTAAGTATATAGCATATTTTACTGTTCTAGACAGATGTAAGATATTGTATTACTCCAGTTCTAATGTGCGAATATTATACCACTTTGGTGTTCATGCGTAAATATTGTATCAGTCTGGTGTTATAACGTAAAATATTATGTTCCTCTGGGGCCAGTTTCATAAGAGGTCTCAGACTTAGTCCGGACTTAGGCTAAATCAGGGACTTAAATCTGAGACTTTTGTCTTTGTTAAGTTGTGGACTTAAATGGATTACACAAAGGGTGACTTTGCTAAGTCCAGGATTATCATATAACCTCAGTGGTTTTCTTTGTCATGTGACCCTTTATATACCTGGTCAAAATATTTTTGTGGTGACATATATCCTTTGTTTAGTTCATTTTATCTTTTTAAAATGCTGTTTTAAGTGTTTTTAATGGAAATCCTTGCAACCACATAAACATGTCCAAAGAATATTTAGGGAGGTGCTCTATATATTTATTCTTTACTCTCACGCATTTCAAATTTTTGAAGTGAGAAAAAATATATGGAGGCCATATTTAAGTTTTTGTTTACAAAAGTTAACCGCACTCCTGGGTAGATTTAGCCACAGTCTATATTTAGCAGCTTTGTGAAACCCTCTGAGACCACAGACTTAGCCTCATTTTAAAGACAAAAGTCCTTTAGTGATATCAACCCCTGGTGTTCAAATGTTAATATTGTATTAAGCTTGTTTCATTCTGTGAAATACAGTCATTTATTCACTTGCCTTCTTTTCCTATAAAAGGTATACACAGTAAATTTGCTGCCCCGGCCACCATTAATCCCCCACAGACAGTTGGTCTACGTCCCAGGTAAAACATGGTGGTAACACCCACCAGAACACCGGGAATTTCCACACCGGCCATCAGTAAGGTGTTGAGGAAGATGTTACCTGGCAACGCGCCAGTGTTCAAACTTAGACCATGGAAAAGCAGGTTATTGCCAAACCTTTAAAAACATAGATAATGCCAACTTCACACTTCTCAGATCTGTAGTTATGATATATCTATTCAATTTGTGTATGTTTAGCTGGCGCCTTAGAATTCTTCATAGATGGAGATTAAGTGCTATAAAAGTCCATATTAGATTAAATTTGATCGGTGCAGGCATGATCAAAGGAATGGGAAAAAGTCAATATCTTTGATGAACAATCATATTACATATGATTTTTGGTCTAAATAAAAAGAAGTATTATCATGGTTCTAACATATTACAATGTGTCAGTAACATATGTCAAACATTTATACAGACGTGGTTAACAGATACTTAAATTACCAGTCTAGAAATGTCACCCTCACCAAACACAGTTACAAATAGCTACTGCTCTGCACCATAAGTCAGTACATACCCAAACTCGGCACAAAACAGAATATACAGAAAGTATTTGGCAGTTGATTCCAGGTGGCAAACATAGTGCATTTCCGGGAAATGGACAACAACAAATAAGATTTGGAGTTAACAATAGCTGAAGTGATGATACACATAAACTAATAAAATAGTTTTTGCTAATGCAAATATGAAGCGACCCACAGCAAATAAAGTGTACAATGGTAAAAGCCTTGTAACTGAGAAGCTTGAACAAGCTTTAACATCTCAACAAATGTATTTATGAAGACTTGCATTTAGGAAATATAACAACTTACAAAAAGATTTGCCTTACCAGCCAATGTAGATAATAATCATTTCTTTTCTTAATACAGAAGATCTGAAAATATCCCAAAAGTTGCCTATATCTGCCTTTTTGTTAGAGATATCTTCAGCAGCTAATATAGGTTTATCCTAGAAAAAGATAAGATAAACACCCTGGAAAAGATATGAATCTAAAAACAAACTGAGTAGTTAAAGAGGGGGCTCCTGGAGTTCCCAATACCCGGAAGTGAGTGGAAATTGATTAGTTCTCTATAAGGAATTTGACTACCCAAACCCCAGGAGCCCCCTCTTTAACTACTAAACTGTGTTGAAATAATGAACATTTGAATATGTAAAGTATTTTATGCATAAATTAAACATACAAAGAATGCATTATATTGAATTGGTGATAGTAAATATTGGTCTAAGTGTTTTGGTTTTTAACAGTGAGCCAATACATATATATTCGTGTGGGGTGAATATTAGTGATCTCAAGTGACTCAAACTGATTTTTCTGTATTCAGGTGGCTTTTATGGTGTAATGACTTGTAAGTCATCTATGTTACTTCTATATAAATACAAAGTTTTCACTCCATCCAAATACACCCAATGAAATGCGTTTTGAATTTAAACATCAAAAGCATGTTAATAGGGGTTTTTTTTAATTTTATGCAAGACTGGTACATATTAATACATGATCACACAACCTTTTCTTTCCTACAGTCAGTCTTAATAGGTCAGATCAGTCCCCTTGTGTATTGTTGATCTGACTGATGGCGGATCATCTCATCCAGATATACTTTTAACAGTAAAGTTAGGGTTTTATTTCCTTTCAACCACCAGGGTGATATTAGGAGAGGTCCTTAGCATTGCCAGTGGTGGCAGTCTAACCCACATAGGGGTCACAGCCTGTGATTTGACCTAACTTAGAGCCAAACTTGCTGATCACTAGGTCATCAAGTATCTTTAATATCCATTTATAATGTGAAAAGTATAGGCTTAGAATGAAGAAATTTACTAGTTTTTTTTTTCCACCTTGGCGCATAAACTACCCGACTTGTCCATGGGATCAACCTGGCTCTGTCTACGGAATTTATGATTATTGAATTTGTTTCTATCTTGGGCGGAGATGAAGCACTATAAAATCTAGAATAGAATAATATATATTTTTTGTCATTTTTTACCAAATATGGCGACCTATATTAGATTTTTTTTTGTGCTAACTACATGGCCGAAACCAATTTAAACTGATGCTCTTCCTAGTAAGCATTAGAAACGTTTTAAAATGGTTTAAACGTTTACAAAACGTTTTTAAAACCTATTTAAACCCTATCTTATGGTTTTTAAACGTTTCCAAACAAACCTTTACACTGTAATGTTTGAAAAACATTTTATAAATATTCCATATACAAAGGTTTTTACTGAAAACGTTTATTAAACGCTTATAAAATAACTCTAGAAGCTAGGTTTGACTGGAAACTTCTTTTAACAATTATAAAATAGCTAAAGAAATGAAGGTTATGTTAGAAATGTTTTTCAAACATTCATCATGAAATGTTTTATATACTGTGCACATAAAATGTTTAAAAAACATTGTTCATCAAATGTTTTAAAAACATTCTGTCAAAAACATTATCTAAACCCATATTTTCAGAATGCCCATTAAACCTTCAACTTCAAACATGTCCAAACAAAGATGGCGGTGAGCAATAATAGGGGATTTTAGAGGATTTTGTCAAAAATTGCCCCACATGCAATCCCAAAAGGAATTGAATGGGGCTACAATTTTAAGCCACTATCTTACAATTTTAGACAAATAATATTTTCATTTGTGGGTAACCTTAAAAAGGTATTGAATTTGACCTCTGACCACATTATTATTCAGATATAAATATGTTCAATTGTAACGTTTTTCTAACATTTATCAACAAACGTTCAATAAACAGTATACATAAAATGTTTTAAAATCATTCCATTATAAATGGTTTTCGTACCCATCACTTTAACCTTTGCAAAACCTTTCCTATCCTATCAAATGTTTACTGGGTTATTTGTTTAAAAAAGGATAAAAAGCAGACTATAAAATCTCTCAAATCAGGAAGTCATACTTACTGCATTCACTCCTTTTGCCTGAATAGGTACTTCCTGTATGACATCATGGTTTTGTAGTAAGGGTTTCCCGGAGATTTCCCTTCCATTTACTGCAGCTATCTCTCTCAAGGTGGCCTCTGACTGCTTGTACCGGCCCATACTGGCCAGCCAGCGTGGGGACTCTGGCACTACACTGCAGAATGCAAAGATTGCAACAAAATAAAGCTTACATAGGTTGTATAACTTTGATTCAATTTTTATCATATATCACATGTTCACATGTTTTTAAGGACAAGCCTCAATAGAGCTCGTGCTTCTAGGAATTTTTTCGTTTTTTTTTTTTTTTTTTTTTTTTTTTTTGTCTCTGGACTTTCATGAAATGTGTCTGCTCACTGAAGTTAAGCAGCAATGGGCTACGTCAGTACTTGGATGGATGACCGTCTGAGTTGTAGACCAGCTGTGGGATGTGTCTGTGTTGGAATTTCTTTGTGTCATCTGACTTTTGTAAATTCTTGTGCACTACTCATGTCTCTGATGGCTTTGCACTCACGCTAGGGGATCGACCTTGTTTATTCTTAGAAATCTAAGAATATTCATAGGCAATATGGATTTTGGTGTGAAAAATGAAACCAATTTCTTAAGAATAAGAATATTCAGAAATTTTTATAAAGTATGCTTTCAAGTTTGGCCTGTGTACAAGTAACACGTTTATTTTGTCCTATTACCTTTAGAAAAAATATTTTTTTTACGTAAAATTTTAGAAACCATAGCAATTTCAAGAGTAAATATATTTGTATAAAGAGTGGTGTGTTTTGGTTTCACTTTCACTTTCATTGTATTATATACATCATACATCATGAAAGGAAGTTTGTGTTTAGGTTAGTGACAGGAAACCACTTTTACAAAGATGGGGTGCTATGTTCAATTTTAATTTTATTACCCTCTACCCCCCAAAGGAGATGGGCTGAGGTGTTGTAGTCGCATCTGTTTGGCTGCCTGTTTGTCTGTCCGTGTGCATAACTGGAAAAAACTATACATTGGAGATGGGCTATATTTTCGATACTGAAACTAGCTGGGCAAAATGCCTCATGGAGTGTGGCTTTTCTACCTTTCACCTAAGGTGGTGTCTGTCTGTGGCTCAGCCGCCTCAAAGACGGTCTGAATTGGTTTGGGGATTTTTGGGCTATACCCATGGGCGACGGTTTCTACATTCTTACTCACTGCTTGTACCTTTTTAAGTGAAATGAGCAACCAACATGTACTAGCTATATGAGTTTTTATGTTGCATTCAAGTGTCCGGTATCTGTCTTACAGTATTCTCTATTTTCACTCTGTTGACAATTTACATATACTGCTTCACTGATATTCTAATAATTAATAAGTATTAATTCCAATTAATAATTATTAACAATATTAATTCATCACAACAGTAAGAGGTACTGAGGTACCGTGAGAAAGGTACTTACAAGAAGAACAATAGAGACAAAAGAAGAGGTACAGCCCACGTGATACAGAGATTGTTGTAATCTCGGATGTAATAACCCATCACAGCCACAGTGATGTACCCCACAGAGTACCACATGTTATAGACGGTACCCACTATGGTACGGTGTCTTGTCCCTGTAACTTCAATTACTGAAAGTGAAAAAAAGAATTGCACAAAATAATTAACTGATCATTTTTGATTCAAATCATTTTATTTCTTTTAGGACTTTCTCAGGCCTTGGTACATTCCACTGATCATCAATCACTTCCCCTTCTTGTGTTAGATCTTGACAGTCATAACTGCATTAAGATGTATCTTTAAAGTCATGCAAATTAAACTTTTCAGTCGCATGCCTTATCTTTTCTATCAAATGACTTGCTTTGTCCACTCATTTCATAACATGACTAATGCTCCTGCTCAGATTCAGAAGAGAGGTCTTGCCCTATGAGAAGATAAGTCTCTGGCTATGATATGGTCAAACCGTTCCCTAGAAAATATGCCACAGTACGGATTGCCGCACTCCATAACTTTGTCTCGAGTGAGGTTTAAGTAACAATTGTTTTCATTGGTTAATTAAATCGCATTTGCAGACGAAAAGTAGACTGGTTGGCTGGATCTTCTGTTTGTAAAATATGGCTAGAAACCCCATCGTGGCCTCACATTTCCTTAAGTCTGCATGTGCAAAGTACTAGAATTTGTTATTCAATTTGTAAAAATATTACAAGAAAACTTCAACAGAAGGTGTGGTAAGAGTAAAATATTGCGAGACTTCTAGAAAATCCATCGTGGCCTCATATTTTTGTAAGTCTGCATGTGTATACAAGTATGATACCAACATTTTATATTTTATTTGTAAAATAATGCTAGATTTTCAATTTCTAAAATATAGCAACCCCCTCATATTTCCTTCACTCCATGCGATGTTTAGGATACCAGCTTGAACTGCACTCTAGTTAATTTACTAGAATACTGCAAATGAATGCTACCGTAGTGTAGAATTTCTTTATTTATTTATCATTACTGAGCCGGTGTTAGCTGATAACTTTTTGAGTCATGGTCATCGGATACAAATTGTTAAATTTATCTTTCCCATCCTTTTTTTTCTGAGGATTGCTCGAACAAGGTCCACAAGGTTAACATCGGTCAAGTCTTAAAGTTAAGTCCACTGACTTAGCAATTTCATGGACTAACTTTAACATCGGTCAATTGATCATGAAAGTGTAACAGCACTGAGACATACAGAAATAAAACCTCTTGGAATTATATTGATCATTTCACGTGGATCATCAGAAGCTTAAACGTTGATATAAATTTCAGATTGGAAGAAAACTATATAAAGACCCTAAAATGGCAAGAGAACCAACAAGTGTAAGTCATAAATATACTTGACACCAAAAATATTGCCAACTTACAAGAGCACCCTGAGAGCACAGTCCTCTGCCAAGACCCAACATCTCCACTCTTGCTTTTGAGTGCAATGATAAAAATCCTGAGCCCAGGACTGGTTCAGGTTTATTCAGAAAGTTAAATCAGTTCTTTGTTAACCCAAGACCCACATATTTGCAGTGGTCTTTTTAGTGATCTTGCTAACATACAAGCAAACAAACAAGCAGAATCAAGTGTATAACCTATTTGACAGAGGTATTTTAACCTCTCTGGTGTCTTTAAGGGGTAATTACACAAATTCTACTTGAAATCTGCATTCCCACTATGACATATGACGAATTAACTTACAGGATACAAAGCTTTATTTTTTTATGTTATTGATCATACGTGGCTACAGTCTGGGTCGATTGTTCAATCATTTTTATGTCAATTTGAGGTGAGTGCAAAATTAGAAAGTCAAGCAGTAAGGTGATAAGGACATGTTATCTGTATTAATAAATGCAAAAGTCTGTCTGTCTATTCAAATCCTCATATTTACCACAATGCAGACCCAGTGAATTAAAACAACTGTATTGAAATATAAACAATATTTATTGTAGCCTTATATGGTCCCTCCAAAGGAACTAGCTGGCTAAAATGCCTCCTGGAGTGTGGCTTCAGTGCTAGTAAAATAACAATATAACATATGGTAGAAACTTACAGATGACAAAGGAGCCTAAATAGGCCAAATACTGGGCCACTGAAATCAGGAATCTGAGGGTTGTAAAGACCCAGTATGTGGGCGATAATATGATGACAAATGATCCCAACATAAACAGCATGCTCCCCACATGTAGTACTGGTCTGCGACCATATCTGTAAAGAAAAAAATCACAGCAATAAATAATGCTCAGGCCATTAGAATAACCTCGGGGAGAGTTGCTTTACTTTTTTATTATTTTTATTGGTAAGACATTTAAAGATGTTGCTTACTTCCTGTTTGTGCAGTTTTAGTGTGTGTGCTGAATCAGTTCGCGGGTTTCAGTTGCATATGTACTGCTTAACAATTAGCCCATCAATAGCAGAGAAAGGTTTTGTGAATAAAAAGTGCAAGAAAAAACCTTCCCTTACTTAGTTCTAAGGGTCACCTTATCTAAGTATTGTTGTAGAATACGGCCCCTGGTGAGTGATTTCTTTTCTTCTCCAACTCCTGAAGTCCTATTTTAACTGACCTGTAACTGCCATATGATCTATCTTTTGGGCAATCTTTCCAATTTTGTCCAGTCTTATGTCAAAGGGGTCTGCTTATTTAATTTCTCTGGTGTACAAGAAAGGTCTGGATTTCGTGTTAGTTATTCTTTTGAATCATGATTATCGGGAGCATGAGGTGAGACGTATTACTTTTTGTTGACAATTTGTTTCTGAACGACACTGGATCATAGCTGGCCCGAATTGCAAAATGGGGTAGTTCTTACAATAAACCCACGAAAAGCTAACAGTGACATTGAGGGATTTTAGATCAGTTTCAGAAGATAAGGTCATACCAGAATAGGAACTCGGTGAATTTGACACTTTACTATCTGCCGGATTTGCACCCACAACTGTAGAGGTGAGAGACGAGTGATTAAATGGTTATTTTATTAATCCACTGAGCCACTGACAACAGGTAAACCCCCACTGTGAATGCCTCAATGTTATTGGAACAGATTGTGTTTCTACCTATCAGAGAGATATCCAGACACTAGAGCACCCACCAGGACTCCCACTTGGAAAATAGATGACGTCAGAGGAACAAGATGGCTGTCATCACAAACTAGGTCAAACTGGAATGAATATTAGAGAGGTTAATAGTCAATTTTCTACAAAGAATTTCATGTATCAGAAAGACCTTTGATTGTTAATTTACTTTTCTGGTACAATTATAACCATTTTAAGAACCAAATGTAAAATATTTTATACTTTTAAGTCTGTCTTAAAGAATTTTGTCTATTTTATCCATTTTTGTCAGCATCTGGAAGACAGTTCCACAGGAGGATAGGAATATATTAAAATGCGAGGGAGACTTGTGAGTTCTCCACTTTAGCATATTAATTTTATTACTTCCGGGTTAAGTCCCATAATTATCAAATTTGCAATGGACTTCAAAAGAGTATTTATCATACACTTGATAAAACCGTGTGATATGATGTTAGACTTTAGAAACACTGATATATTTGGCGCCTTATCATAGAAGTGTGAAGGTTGTATTGTACCTTAGTGACCGCATTCTCCACAAACAAAGACTGGTCGTAAGTCCACTGTTGACATTTTACTGTATCTACCCCGTACGTTCTGTTAACTCGGTCCCAGGTCCATAGCTCTTCTTGCGTGTAATTCTCGTAATCCAGGTCAAACTGACCGCAAGAGCTGTACGAATCACTGTCATCATCCCATGGAATAGCAATATATTTCTGCTGTACATGTGAAAAGTTCCGCAGACTTGGGATATGACACCAATGGTCCACCGTGGCACCTTTAACAAAAAAAATTTTTTTTTTAAATAATTAAATGTAGTCCTCATGATTTTGTTTTCAATTTTCTTCTATATTAGTGAATTTTGAGCCTTCAAAATGACCCCAAATAAATAAATAGTTACCAGCCTTTGAAGAAATATCATCAAAGGCAAAAGTTTTTGGTGATTTCTGTGATAAACCCCCAGGGCTTTGCATTGTTTTCAGAAAAGGGGGAGGGAGATGTTTATAACAACCAAAAAAACACCAATAATTTGCCGTTGTAAGTTAAACAATTTCAATTAAAAGTTTCAGCTTTCCTCTAGATATTTCAGTTAAAAAAATCCTCCAGAATCAAGGCCATTGACCCGATCATGCCCAAATATGAATCAGTTCTTCCTTGCAACAGTCAGTTCTTCTTTGATCCCTAAAATTTTCATAACCATCCGTGCAGTAGTCTTGGAGTTACGTTGTAAATAAATTAACAAAGGAACTTACAAAGAAGCAAACAGACTGAGTGATATACTTTGCACAATTTTTGCAAAGTAATAAATGGTCAGTAAAACAATACTTTCCGTAGGGAAAAATAGATATATTATAAGTAGAGTTGAAATATAATACGAGTATGCAGTACTCCACTGTTTACCTTCATTCATGTGTCATTCAGGTGGTTGTGCTATTATTTTTGCAAGGGGGGTGTCTCAGTGGAGTAGTGGGTAGCACACTTGCATCCCACCTACGAGGGTGGTGGTTTGAACCCAAGACCAGACCTTATGTGGGAAAGTTGGTAGCTGCTTACTGATGCCCGGCAGTTTACAACGCTGAATCTGGAACAAGTAGTATATACTGGTTTCCTCTGACCTTAAAACTACCTGTCCTGATATAAGTTAAACAACGTATTGAAAGTGATGCTAAACCCGAATAATTCAAACATATATTTGCTAGTAGCTCTTACTATAGATACGTCTTGGCAGCTTTTCAGGTATTCTTTTTGGTAACTATGGGCTATAGACACATAACCATATACACTATTATCATCTTCATTTTTTTTTTGGATACTTTAATTTATGTATGTCATTCTGCAAGTTTTCCTGTTATGTATTTATGAAAGCACTGAGTACCTACCCAACATGATCATGCCAGTAAGATGAAAGGCATTGAAAAAACAGATAGTCCCCAGTAGAACAAACAGGGAAATTTGGTATGCCCCAAAACCTCCAATAATGTCAAACACCTCATCAAAATGGTGAATACTCATCTTTGATGTCTTCAATATTATCTAAGGTCAATATCCTGTAAATCAAACATATGAACTGCAATCCTCAGAGAAAGGATACTACTCTCTGATTCTCTGTCGTAATTTGGCAAAAACCTAAAATTGGCACTAATATGACACAATTAATAAATTCATAAATCTAACCAATCAGTATTGCTTGTACAAAGATTTAACTTTGTATTTTTTTTACGTCGCTTTCAACACTGTAAGGTCATATCACGACGGGTAGTTTTATGGACAGAGGAAACTAGTACATTCAGTTGGCCAAGGTTTTGTACTGTAAACTGAAGAGCAAAGACAAGCAACTACCAGCTTTCCCACTTGATGTCAGGCCGTGAACTGAACACCGATCTCGCTTTCAAAACTGCACAGCTCATATCACGACAACTAGTTTTGTGGGCAGAGAAAACCCATGCATACAGTTGGTCATGGTTCTGTCTGTAAACTGCTGACCATAGGTAAACAACTATGAACTTTCCCCACATAAGGTCCGGATTTGAACCACCGACCTCAGAGGTGGGAGGCACTGTGCCACCATGACCACTAACTGTATAGTTTGGGAATAATAGTCCAAAATAAGATAATATGATAATAAACACCTGCCTTTACATTTTACAAACTCCAGCCTGTCAGATCAGTGGGAGATAATAACACAATAAGATGACAATCCTTATTAAGCCAGATTGCCAAGTTAATTGTGCTGTATAATGAAGAAATACACTAAGCGCCCCCCCCCCCTCCCCCTCCAAAAGATACTTTAAATTCAACACTGTTGACATCCAAATACATCAATTATGTGTCAATCTACAAATTACTTACTTTTTTGCTCCAAGTGAAGTAATTATTTAATTCTTGATCCTCCTATCTAATGTAAATGGTTTATGTATCCTAAAAATTCTTCACACTTTAACAAAAACATGCAAAGTGCTAACAATTTGTACATGTACAGTAATTGCTGACAAATGTGTATGCGACAACCCTAGATATTTATGTAACACAAACACAAAAAAATGGACAGGTTAAGAAAACTTTTTGACAGTTTGTAATGGTTTATCACTAAATAAACAATTGTGACATGTAAACAGATGCCTCCTTGTTC
This sequence comes from Sabellastarte sp. h YS-2021, assembly GCA_964017235.1. Lineage (NCBI taxonomy): Eukaryota > Metazoa > Annelida > Polychaeta > Sabellida > Sabellidae > Sabellastarte > Sabellastarte sp. h YS-2021. The sequence goes on from OZ024937.1 coordinate 13,913,363, forward strand.
TAAAGGGGCTTTTACACTTCTCTGGGTGAACGAGCCCATTCTTAGCATGTCGCAGAAACCTTGAAGAATTCTGGAAATATACCCAAAACTGCTTGTCACAAGATATATGCTATACGCATATATGTAAGCAAATATAATTTATAGATGATATCTATTGTTATACAATAGGAAAACTTCCCGAATGACATATGCAAATATATATATCACAAATAAAGAGAGTATAGTGCAAGTAGTATGTTGTTCATTTTCATGGGTGATATCTATTTTCCCATACATAGAGGGATGTTTTAGTTTTATTTTCCATCTGTTGTTCATGTTAAGCCAATTCATTGCACTGGACAAGAATGAGCCGATATCTCTTTTAAACTAAATTACCTTAAGTGGATGATAAATTAGCATATTTATTGTAAAAATACAAGCAAATAAAGTAATGAGTGTAATAGTGCGTAGTTGTAGGTTGGACACTGGTTTCTGAAAGAGGAAGTTTTGTATTCTTAGATATCTCGTAGAGTAATGTTTGATCTAGTTCCCACAAACAGGTCTTGAAGGTGACTGAAATTTGACGAATTTCTCCTTTTTTTCTTTATTTTTAAGCTGTGATGTCACAGAACCAAAGAATGTATTACTATCTCATCAGAATCTGGATTGTCATAGGTAGGGCTGTGAAAATAACTTGAATGGTTGTACAAGAATGAAACAATTCAGTGTACATAGATTGAGGCAGATACACATGTCATGCTGTGTTTCCAAATGTGGGATGATAATACTAAGAAGACACCAGAAACGGAACAATGAGAAAGCAGTTTAAACAATTTGCTAAAATGTTTATGTAAGACCTTATATATTGTTATCGTAATTAATTACTTAGGCAGATGTGAATTGGTCCCATTCAAACTTAATTAATTAGCTTTTCAGTTGAATGTATCTTCCAGTACAAGTTACATGTCATTGTATCATTTCATCAGTTCAAAAGGACCAAACCCCTGTCTGAACTGTATGTTTTGGTGCTGTTGCAGTTACAAAAGGAGTTATTCAACAATATTAAAATATTTAACATATTTCCTAGTTACCAGACCTGCCACTATGTCCTCGAAAGGTTAAACACTTGCTAGGAATACAGAGTCCAGATACAGAGGGACTTGGTTGACTGCTTAAAACTACAATTCTCTGCCATGAGGTCCAATTCCCAGTGATACTAAAAAACCTCAGGTGTGTTAATACATGGTCCTCCCTGAGACTCCTTCTTTCAGTTGAGGAAATGTTAGTCACTAGATCATGGGCTGTACTTGTGCAGTTGGAATAATTAATTAGAGCCTTTTGTCCTGTTACAAAGGAGATATTGCACTGAGTATAAATATCAATACTTCAAGAAAATATTGATTCACAACATACTGATATTAAAAGGGTTTTCCAGATATGTTGCAGTTGTTTCTAAACAAGGGTGGGGTGGTGGGTGTTACAAAAAACATTCACCTGGAACAGTGTGTCCAAAGAATTCTTCCACCAGTGCATCAATAACGGAAAATATGGGGCTTCTTCCTGACATTGAGTCTGACCTTTCTTCAACATGTTTCATGTATATTTATGGTTTTACATACCAATAAAATTGAAAATTTTAATCACTTAAATGTAGCTTTTATAAGCTACAAGATTACCATGTGGAACTGAATGCTATCTCGGTAGGCGGAAGGTATCCGGCCAATGTCCAAGAAAAATAGACGTCTAGTATTGACCGAATCCCCCCTGTTCTGAGAGTGTACTATAGCAGTGTAATCCAGCGCATCATCCTTCTTCTCTCGTTGGCCGCGTGACTAACAAGCATGTGAAATAAGCTTACTTTGTTTCACTGTTTTCTCAGGATATACGTATTGTTGGATGTTTCTATTCCGCAATTTACTTTATTATTTATACTTTTACTTACCAATAAAATACATCTTTCTTCACTACTCATGGTGCACCTGATAGTGGTAGTCGTTAATTGTCGATCTTGCATGGCTTGAGTTATTCTGTGCAATAATCCTGTAGCTACATACAAATATGGTAAACCATTTTTAAGGGCGAGCTCTAATGAGGCCCTTGCTTCTAGAACTCACTTTATTGGTTTTTGTTTCTTTTTCTTTTTGGTCGTCAGATTCTCATAAATTGTGTCTTAGTGTAAGGAGTACCCGTCTAATCACTGAAGTTAGCAGCAATGGGCTGTATTAGTACCTGAAGGGTGACCGTCTGAGTTCTAGGTCAGGTATGGGATGTATCTGACTCAGAATTTGTTTTTGTCATCAGACCTTCATAACTTTTAGTCTCACTACTCGTGTCTCTGATTGCCCCAGACCTCTAATGTCAGTGCCCTACTGATGGCTTTGCAGCTTGCCCCTGCAGATCAAATTACTTTTCAGCCTTGTTATACTTACATACCTATTTATCGATCAATATGTCTAAGGCATTTTAGAAATTGGCCCAAAGGTATAGGTAAACTAAATTGGTTTAGGGCATGCATTTTGCAATCAAAGATCCCTTTGACATCCCATTATTATTGCCTTTAATAGGGCACTTGACAGCAGACTGCCTTTTGGATGTTATACTGGACATATACATTACATGAACATAATATCTGGTTACTAAACTAGATAGATGATTATATCAATGTTTCACATCCAGCAGAAGCCCAGGATATTTTCTTATTGGTAGAATATAGTCTTGTGGTTAATATCAACAAGTAGAATCCCTAAATTACAATTTACATTTTAAAGATACAAGTTAACACCTTATATTGTATATAAAAGTTAAATAATAATAATGTAGGCAATGGCCAAATACATGTTTGTCATATGCTACCAGAATTGGAGACACACACTGGAAAAATCTTTATATATTTACTTGCTATTTCAAAACCACTGGTCGTTTTGAAATAGCCAAGTTATTCTGATGGTCATTTTAAAATCCAGGCGAGGTTTTAATATGGCTTGGCCAATTCAAAGTATATTATATCAATTGTGATAAATTTGCATCTGCACTAATATAAAATTACTAGTATATTTTTATGATATCTATAATGTAATTTTGATGTCTAGTTTTAAAAAGTTCTGCAACTGAAGAAATGTTAAAATCGCATGGTCGGGAGAAACCATTGACTGGTTATAGACCAGTTACAAACTAATCAATGTGTTGATGAAACATGCATATTCACTGGTGCTTGGCTCTATTATTTTAACCCTTTTACAATCAAATCAATAGCACAGAAAACAGCTTTATTTACTCTGTTCAGATAGCTTTCGAAATTCGCAGGCCATTTCAAAACCAAGAGGTGCTGCAACGGACAGCTATATGAGCTGGCCATTTTGAAATGGCCAATGTCCAGATTTATGAAACAACCGGCAGCATATTCATAGGTGTGTTAAGCTTTGTCACATGTCAGCTAATAGTATCGGAGTAAGATTACACATCAGGCACCTGTTAGACGTGAAATACCACTTCCTGACTCTCACCATAATATGTCCTCCAAAATTTTACAAGTATATCATAAATCTACAAGAAACTCGTACATTAGTTCAACGGCTTATTTTTATATATAGTAGGTAGTATACTTCTTGGTTAATCTATATAGAAATACTATATTTTTGTCACCTGACAGTGGGTTCCACTCTACATAAGTGTCTGTCCTAAATATGACCCTGGCTGTTGAACGTGATGTAAGATACCCAAACTTTGCCCTTTGAAAAAACCTCTAACTGCTGCCCAGTTCAAACCATGAAAGTTGTATTGCAAAAAAAATAAAACCCTGGGATTAACATGACACATTAATGCTCTGGACCTTCACAACTGAAAACAAATACGGTCAATAACATTACACTTAGTAACTTAATCCATATCTATACGATTATTCTGACAATTATGTATTGTATACATCATAAAAATGAATAAAAAATAGAAAAAAAAACATTACATTTGGGACTATATTGTTAGGTTGCAGGGAAGGCAAACCCGCAACAGTAAAACTTGTGACCACATTGTATGTTAATTCAACACAAAAATAAATACAATTCTCTGTTATTTGTCTCTATCTATCTATCTATATCCCCATCTCCCCCTCCCCATCTATCTATCAATCTATTACAACTTGATCACAACTGGAAAATAAGTTACTGGAGACAAAATAATCAGGTTGTTAAGGAGAAGAACACACAACGGTGGTATCTATGACTAAATTGCCTTGCATGTAAATTCAACCAAAAAAATTGATCACGAACTTGTTATTAAAACATGATTTTATTTAAATTATTGTATATTTCTTTTGCTTCAAAAATGCACAGAAAAGTAATAATTAAGATCAATTATATTTGCAGTGAAGATAAAAGACTTATCTTACTTTGCGGAAGCAGATTTTTGAACATATTAATCTAAATAACAATTATTTTGGGTTCTTTGAATCATTGAAATACTATTCCATATACAGACATGTGAATTACAAAAGAAACTTAATGTCTAATTTCCATGATTATAATCAACAGAGGTTTACATTGTCTACTTCGTGTTTCTGTTGATGGAAGGTCTCTGCTGAATTAATTTGCCTTAAGCAAAACCCTAAAACTCTTCTATAGCTCTTCTATAGCTGTTATGCCATATACCTGGGGTGCCCTGGATTGGTTAACATCTTTACCGCAGAGTTTGTCTCCAACAAGGAACTCTTGACCTGGTAACAAAAAATATATAAATTAATGTTATCCATATTTAATAATGTGAAAGTGTGACCGTCCATTAATTGGTCTTAAAAGGAAAGCCACTCAAATAATTGCTTTGAACATTTTCATAGACTCTTCATAGGAGATAGTTTAAAATGCTTCACAGTGTTTGTCTTTGAAGCTATTATTCTATGTTTGGTTTATATTTATATGTTTAATTTGGCTGTCATGGTTTGACCTTGAAGGAGAGACCGAAGGTCAAATCTCATCACATCAGAAAATTTTCAGCCCATGATTTCCTATAAGTTGGTTTCACACTCCAAACATCTAAGACCAATAATAAGCGAGTTATAAGCACTTTTAAGTTTGGCTGTCCTCGTTTGACCTTGAAGGAGGGGCCAAGGTCAAATCTGACCATATCAGATGATTCCCAGCCCATGATTTCCTATAGGTTGGTTTCAAATGCCAAACATATAGAACCAATAATAAGGGAGATATAGGCACTTTAAAGTCTGCTATTTGGGGTACTTTGCCACTCTGTGACTGTCCTTGAATGAAGAGCTTCAAGCTTGAATGTCTGCAAGGTTGTAGACGACATGTATATCTATTATACATATCACCTATGAAGAGATTCAACTTCCTACTAATGAAAACCAGCCAGTAGAAAAAAGGCAGTTAATTTTCAAAGAAATGCCTACAGTAGCCATCTTGCTTTTCAGAATGAGGCTAATTTCAGTCCCAGAGAAGCTTACCTCCCAATGAAGATATCCTACAAACTTGGTGAAGCTAGCTGGTGAAGTTTTCTGCTGAGAGCACTAACATAAAAAATCTCTATACAAGCGGCAGCCTAGCGAATGCTAAACCACAGCATCTACCGGATGCATAGAGTGGATACGATTGATTATACCACCTTGATCCTCAGAACCACTGCTTATCTGTCTGTACTTTTGGTCAAACCCAGCTATTCTGTGTTCCTTAAAGGAGTGTGTTAGTCAAAACAAGACCATTATAATATCATTAACTGGCATCAGGTTTATTTGTGTTCTATTTACAAAATCTAACAAAATAAAAAAATGACTTCACACAAAAATAGAGTAAATAAATGGTTCATCACTGTAACACAGGTGAAGTTTAAATTTTCCATATGCGAGATACTTTTTGGTATGTTTGACCTCTACATTGGATTCTCATGTATTTATGTTTAATTATTTGGTGTTACTTGGTAAGTGGTATATTAACAGTCAAAAAGTTAAAAAGAGACAAATAATGTTTCGTGAATTTCTTTTAGTTGTCAAGAGTAGACTTGAAAATATTAAAATGTCATTTACAATGTATTAAACTTTAGACTTCTTCATAGAATGATATGGAATACTATATCAACATTTAAGTGTATCATAAGACTTCATACAAAACCCTATACTAACGAACACAAAGACTTTGATTTGAAGTTTTCTGTTAACATTTATTTACTGAATAATGAAGTCACAGAATTTAACAAGCAGTGGCTCAGAACACAAAAACCCTTGTCTGTGGGAAGTACTGAAAAAAATCTGGCGACTCGATCCAGATCTGAGTCCAGACCATATTTGAGTATTACTGAGCCACAGGTAAACCTCAACCTGTGCGAAAACATAGCCCAAATCTGATGCATAAGTTTTGGAGTTGAGTGCATGATCAGACAGGCACACACAGACCAAATCCATACACCCTATCCCCTCCCCTTCTGGATGGAAGAGGTAAATATGATTAAATAACAGCCCACCTAAGGATGCCTGGGCCCAGGTGATGACATCATCAATTGCGGGTGTTTTCACCCCAGCAATCTGTGCCGCCCCTTTCACCACCACCAGCCCGTAGGGGATGTCCTCCCGCAAGTATCGGTGTCTGAAGTCAGGCAAGAACTTACCATCTGCTGTAGTAGTACAGGGATGGCATAAACCTACAGATAAAGAAACAAACAACTGAAGGCATCTGTAACGGTTGGTATACACCAAGCCAATTTTGGCGGATACGATACTATCTCGCCTCCCACCTGTGAGGTCTGCAGTTCAAACCCCAGGCCGTATGTGGGAGAGTTCGTAGTTGCTTAACAATGTCCGGTAGTTTACATTACTGAATCTTGACCGATTTGTATGTACCGGTTTCCTCTGGCTTAAAACTACCCATCTTCAGGTAACCTCTACAGTATGTTAAAAGTGACATTGAAACCAAACATATCAAATCTGTAAGCTGTGATTGCTATGAAGTCTTCTGGCTGTAAACACTGACCGCAATATGATATGAGCCAACAAACAATGACTTTTATTTGAAAGTTTCCTCCAAGTTCTTCTGAATTTATTGGTGTCAATATGTATTATAGTATAGCCAAAACTTCCTTATTTCTGGTCCAGATTATAACATTTTTTTCTCTGTATTTTTGTCACTGCACTCCTAATATTGCAGCATATCGTACATGAGACTGCATTAGTTTGGTACATATAATCCTTATCCTATTCAACTTTACTTCTCTGTCTGGGTGTTCATGCAATCTGCAATAGTTGTTTTTTCATTCTTCAAGATAAATATCTATCATGTATCATATATTAAAGGACAGGGTCATTATTTTTAAAGCGCGAACAGTAATAGCCGATGTCCACAAGGGTGGAAGGCCATCAAAAATCCCTCTTATTTGTTGTCACCATGCTGTAACTGTATTTATAAGAAGTCAATACTGGTCATGTGATCAAATTTTTCGGCAAGCTGCCACATTTAACAGTGGCGTAAAGTCGTATCTAGCTGGCTCAAGCATCAAATATACTATAGATATATGTTCATGCTAAAAGTCCTTACCATCGTAAGCCTTGTTGGTCTTAATGATGCTGTACAAAGAACTGGTGTCCTTGATTTGGTCTTTGTAAGAGCGCAGAAACCAGTCTAGGATGTACTCTACACTGTGCAGATCTGCATCTGGTCGTCTCTTCATGATTTCTGAATAATAGTGAGTGTTTTTATTTAAAGTTCAATAAGACTTTCAATGTACAGTACAGGCGATTATAACAGCAGGTAATTGGGGAGGTTGATATCACCTTGTCATGATAATAGCATTCTAATAGTAGCATTTGAACAACTCACACCTCCACCAATGCCAAATATCTCCACTATTTCTTTTGATTGAAATAATAAGAGAATCCTTTTTTTTTAAATCCTGAGATCATGGGCCCAGAAAAGATTATACATTATCCCCAAATTTTAATCTATCTTCACCCACTCTTCGGCATTTTTTTGGTAAACAAACTCCAATGATGACATAACTTCCTGCTTGGTGGAGATTACAATTATGTATATTTTCTCTCACTGTTGTGATCGTAAATTGTGATCGTAAATTGTGATCGTAAATTCGATTAATATTACCTGATTTCCGATTAGGGACAAAAACACAACTTACATCAGGGTCCATGACTCTGAAGTACTGGCGATGTGTTTATAAGTAATTTGGTTATATTTATTTACATTAATATAGGCCCAATACGCTTGTATCAATATTACAGTTGTGATAACATGCGGATCTTGCTTAATTCCCAGAATTCCATGCAGTTTCTGTGGGTGGTATGTTTTCGGTGAAAGATCCATTTGCGGGGAAAATGGCATCTAGTATGACGGATGCCATTCTGAGTGACATACCCAAAGGTAAAGGCAAAATGTTTTAAATAAACTTTGTACAATGTAAAATGTCTATTTAACAAAGTTCAGTTTGGTACTCACCGAAATTCAGGAAAGTTCGCCTAATAGCTCCTGCAGCTCATAAGAGAATGTGAGTACAGGAAGTATGCACTCTTGGTTCGACTACACTACACTACAAGTGTTTCTAGGAATATCTATCGAAGAGCAGTCTGGGCTGTGGACCCCACAGTCCGGGCATACGTATTGTGTACAAAGAAGATGTTGGAGATGTACATTACTGTACAGACTGTAGAGCCTATTATAAGACAGGGTAAGAGACAGATTTTAATTTAACTTTTCTTTTACTTCAGAATAATTATATAAAATGCTCTGGTATATCCTATCCTGGGCCGACTTATAATACATGTGTGCACTATGAAGAATAGGCAGTCATTCCGAGTATTTTAGCCAAATTCCAGCTAACTATAACCCAATTTTCTCTGAATATATTTAAATATAATTGCCTTGATAATAAAAGGATAAAAATCTTAAATGTTTAATTTGATACATACCTTCAGCAAGTGAAACACATTCCTTGCTGACAGCTGACAACACCTCTGCTGATTCCTGGTCGAGTCCATTATAAAAGAGGGGTTTTTCATCCAAAGGTTTACCATCCCAATTCCTCCAGTACCCATACATGATAGAAGGGTGGATGCAGGCATTGAGGCTTTGCAAGGTCAGTCCAAGAAATGTACTGCTGATTGACACCTTTGGGGCGTGGCCTAATAGCTCCTGGAAGCAATTTATTGGCTCGGGTATCTTGGAAACACACTGCGTAGCAGGTTTTATTGCACCTGTTAATGTGGCTTTTGTTGCCAAGACTTCTGCGGATTTCCCATACTCGGTAGTCCTACAGGCCCAGGGTAAGGACTCGGCTGAAATGATGGTAATCTTATCCCACTTATCGCCCAAAATATGGCGTGCTTCATATTCAAATCCTGCGTGTCCAGGGCAACCAATCAGAACCATCCCATCAGTGATGTAAGGCCTCAAAACCTCTAGGAATACATGATGGGCATACGAGGGCACCACCAGAATAATGACGTCACAGTCATGTGATGCAATGGCTGGATCACGTGTTATCAGACTGGGCCTGGATTTAATGGATTTATCCAGTTCTGGCCCTCCAGATTTGAATGTCACAGTTAAATCATTGTCTTTCATAAGACTCGACCATTCCTCAGCCTCGTTTTGGTACACTGTTAATACATTCACTTGGATGTCTTTCCTTGAAGACATAACACAGGACATCACGTGAGCACCATTTCCGCCACCACAGATCAATATTTTTACCATGGTTACTGCTTATTCGCCTTGTTCACACAGTTCTCAGGTGTATTCAATGTGTTTTGATGTACATTTATTTTTATTTACAATGTTTATGTCTGTAAACTTTGCTCATTCCACTAACGGCCAAATGCTGTATTGAAGGTAGATAACATTCAATGGGTCAAGTAGTTCTTTGTGAACATTCAGTGGGTTAGTCATGGAATGTGTTCATTCAATGGGTCAAGTAATTGAATGTGTACATTCAGTGGGTTAATCATGGAATATGTACATTCAATGGGTCAAGTAACTGAATGTGTACATTCAGTAGGAAAATTCGTTGAATGTATACAGTCAATGGGTCAACTGATTGAATATGTACATTCAGTGGGCAAATCATTGAATATGTATATTCAATGTCTGACCTGTGGAATGTATACATTCAGTGGCTTAAATCATTGAATGTATGTATAGAGTATAGAAATGAGCCCACTTAAAATGAAAACATCGGAGAAGATATAAGGAATTTTTGGAGAGGTATTCATGAAAAGTCTTTCCCATATTTTGGGCATAACTTTTGTATTCAAATATACCCAACTAAAGCCATAGATTTGGTTAAGAGCTTTCGTGAATTCCACCTCTGGTCATATTAATTGTAACTCTATGGCATATGCTGACCATAGGTGCTGATCCAATAAAGATTTCATATTATTTTCAAAATAAAATCATTTTGTAACCCACTCGTATTGTCAGCGTGTATAGACAAATTGTGCTACTTTTTTATTAATTGACAGAATGTTATTGTCTCTTTTGTAACAGTGTAGCCAGGCCCTTGAAATGCCCTTAGTAAATATCCAGTGGCTGAACTGTAAATCCAAACAAGTCCTTTTGTTGTAATTTATGAAAACTTTGTCAAATCCCAGCTTTAGCACAGTTCACAATAAGTGTATATTATCAAAGGCTATGAGAAAGAACTTCTGTTATTATATAAGCCAATTACACATATGTTACAATCTACTGATGGATTGTTGAAGATGAACTCCATTCTCTCTTAGGTATATTATGTGGGGTTCACACCTTTCCAGTTTGTTGTCTCTGAGGTAATATCTCATTCAACAGCCAGGGTCATGTTTGGACAGGTCCCCAGCATTGCCATTTGTGACAGTCAAACCCGCACAGAGGTGACAGCCTGTGGTCAGATGCCAAACTTGCTAACCTACTAGGCCACTGAGAACCTTCAAATATTGATATCAAATGGGTGTAGGTTTCAGAGGCTGTTTGTTGCAATTGTTACAAATAAAAATATCGTCAACAGAGGCAGATCTGAGGGGTGTGGAGGACACACACCCCCCCCCCCCCCCCCCCCCCCCCCCGCCTTTCAGAGTAGTAAGATTATATCTATTATATATATAGTGACTCAATATCGATACATGTATCTATTTTAATACAATTAAATTTACAATTTACCCGCAATTAGATGACCAGTCAACACATAGCTTACAAATCTTTTTTTTTCTTGGTATTATTTATCCTGGTTCTCAAGATATTGAATTAACTTTTTCCAGGTTGGGATCTGTCCCAAGTTACCCAGCAAAACAGTTGCAGACAAAACTAACAGACAAACGAGTAGATTATGTGTTGAAGAATATGTCGTAACACGGTCTGAAGACTTTAAGGCACATTTCAGAGCTGGGAATACAAGGGGACTTCCTATTGGATCAGTGTGAATCTGTGAAAAAAGACAGGAAAAAAGTTGAAGCTTGATCATTAAGCCCATCTTTAGTGTGTGTACATGCAAAGTATTTCCCGCTTGAATCAGTCTTGTATCATTATAAAAACACAGTGTTGTAAAATGTTTTCATTGATTATGTGTACTTTCTTAAGTATCTGCCAGTTCCAAGTATCACTTGATGAGATTGAGATGATAAACTTTATAAAGGTTCTTGATTTTGTTTTTACTTGCCGACAAGAAGGTTATGTTTTTGATGATGTGTGTGTGCCTGTTCTGTTTGTCTGTTTGCAAAAATAACTCATAAAGTTATGGATGGATTTTCAGGAAATGTCGACAATACTACAAGGATCAGATGATTCGATGTGGGTTGTGATTCAGATCACCATCTCAATCCATCTGGATTTTTAAAAGATTTTTTTAAGCGCGACCTCTAGCAAGGCTCGTACTTCTAGATCACCTTTTTTCGTCTTTTTCTTTTTGTCTCTTGATTTTCATGAATTGTGGCACAGCATGATAAGTACCTGTTTCATCAGTGAAGTTAAGCGGCAATGGGCTATGCTAGTACAGGGATGGGAGACTGCTTCAGTACACTACTCGTATCTCTGATGGCTTTGCAGCTTGCGCTAGTAGACCAAAACCCGTTTCAGCCTTGTTTGATTTTTTTCTGTCACTGGACTTTCATGGAATTTGTGCTTCCAGTGAGGAATCTGCCCCTCCAGTGTGCACTACTCGTGTTTCTGATTGCTTTAAAGCTCTGATGCCTTACTGGTGGCTTTTCATTGGACTCATGAGCCATATTGGAGGTTGTAATGTCATACTTTCCTAAGAAACGCGACTGTTCTAAAAATAGATTGCACAATGGAGCTGTGTTACTCCTGTCAATTTTTGAGTAGGCAGAGCCTGCAAGTAGTAAATAGATGAGCCACTAGGCGGTCTTGTGATCGGTTTTCTAACAAAATTGATCACTCTCTCAATCAAATCTCAATTAAATCGATCACCACACTATTGACCTCTTAAGAGCCACTCTTCTAAGAAATAAACATCTTAACTGACCTCCATACTGAAATGAATGATGTCCTTACCTATGGTTAATTACTTGGTGAGATTTATAAATACCCTAATTACTTTTGTAAGAGGGATATACTTGAATCTGAGATAATATATATGTATTGTACATCTACGTGACAAATTTCATGTTTTAATGATCTTGCAATAATAATAATACCTCATTTAATACCTCATTTAATAAGGGTCAAACAATCATTTGGATTATTAACAGAGCCTAACGAGATCTCTCATGTATTAAGTTTAAATTATTTATATAAACTGGAAAAGGACAAGTCCTTGAAACTTATTATGTCTATTCTCTTTTCCCATTTGACAAATACTTGTTGGAATCTCTGTTGTCCTCAATTTTGAAATAACCTCATAATAATACATGACATTGATGCTTATATGCACGAATGGAATGCCAATTGAGGAAATTACTCAGAAATGCAATTTTAACCACCATATATATAACTCTTATAAACTAATACCTGCTATTTCCAATATTATTTCCCCCCCAAATAATTAATGTACGCATCTGATGCTACATTTAACATCATCTTAAAATCTAACTTTAAATAATATGCTTGGAAAATAAACATGTTTTTATGTTGACTATCATTAACAACTGACCTCCTTCAACATCTAATTTACCAATTTTTAACCTCATGAAAAATAATAAAGTTTAAATTATTGATCTAAACGGGGAAAAAGGGCAAATCCTTATTATGCTTAGTCTCTTTTCCCATTTTACAGATATTTGTTTAACTTGTCTACGTTAAATAAGATTAACCTCTCTCATTTCATGTCTGCTTTGCATGATCACAGTAAATTATTATCTCTAAATTTAATTAACCATAACTGTAAGACATCACTCGATCCTATCAATATTGGTTACTTGTAAATCAACTGGAAACTACGGAGGTGCAAAATTTATGCTATAGTCAACTCACCTAACCGCATTACCTAATTAAGGAACAATACTGAACTGGCAGCAATATCAAATGTTAATTATGTGAAACTTGCAGATACTCTCAGAAATTATACTGAACATATGATTAATGCTGAACTTCTGGGATTACTATCAGAATATCAAAATTTGACCTATATACCAGAAATCACTGTATATATTTTAAACTATAATGAAGTCACCTACCCACATGATCTAATTAAAGAAATAGTCTGAATGTGCAGGAATAACAAAAATAAATTATGCTAACTGGCAGAAATACTAATGGTTACTAGAAGTATGACCTACATAAACCTGATGACATTCTAAATATATCTTTAATTGTTTAGATTACACTACATCTACCCTGTATCCCTTTAGAATAATAAAACTTACACACCAGCATCCATAACACACTCAGAAACTCAGTAAATGTTTTTGTAGCCTTCACATATGCATACCTGAATGTTTGGCACTGATAAGATAGAATCATAACTGACCTAATATGTGACCAGCAGTCAAACAAAACACTTGACATCAATAAGTCTTAAACTAACCCCTATGGTTCCATACTTTCATAAGGGAACCAGAACAAGATTTTTTAACACTTATTTAAATCAAGAATTTGATGCCTGACCTTGCAGACAGGTGGCCAACATGCAAAGCCATTACCATCTAATCAGTCCCTCAAAATAAATAACTAACAGGTATTTTCTTTGATGAGACATAGCCAAAACACTTGACTTTTCTTATACATAACCCATCCCCCATATTCTCCCACTTTTACAAATAAACAGCCTAAGAACTCTTAACTTTATGTCTATAATTAAATACTAAATAGAATCTATTCTTTACCTAACTCAAATCCCAAATATTTTAAGATCACCTTAGTGACCTTTATAGAGTATCATCCTCGGGATAAATATCGTATTTGTAATAAAAATTTAACACCTCTGAAGAACTGGTATATCATTTTAAGAATTATAGAAATATGTTTGTTGGCAATGTAATATTCCTTTTATTATTCCACAATCTCTTAATCACTGAATAACACAATGTATATGGAATAAAAATACGGCAGTACTTCATCTTAAACTGACAGTATTTAAAAATATTTTCCAACCTTGTCCTTTCATTTGGGAAGTCATGCATGTCATTTTACATTCCAATCACTGAACGACTATTTGTAAAACAACCAGAACTGACACCTATATGACTTATTATTCTCAAATAAGTGATTAATGTGATTACATTAGAACCCAATCCTACCCTACATATTAAATTTGCCAAATTACATCTTCTGAAAACCTTGAGAAAATCCTCCAACCAGCACCTTATCAACTGATATCTAATATCCCCCCCCCCCCCCGCCTTTCAGAGTAGTAAGATTATATCTATTATATATATAGTGACTCAATATCGATACATGTATCTATTTTAATACAATTAAATTTACAATTTACCCGCAATTAGATGACCAGTCAACACATAGCTTACAAATCTTTTTTTTTCTTGGTATTATTTATCCTGGTTCTCAAGATATTGAATTAACTTTTTCCAGGTTGGGATCTGTCCCAAGTTACCCAGCAAAACAGTTGCAGACAAAACTAACAGACAAACGAGTAGATTATGTGTTGAAGAATATGTCGTAACACGGTCTGAAGACTTTAAGGCACATTTCAGAGCTGGGAATACAAGGGGACTTCCTATTGGATCAGTGTGAATCTGTGAAAAAAGACAGGAAAAAAGTTGAAGCTTGATCATTAAGCCCATCTTTAGTGTGTGTACATGCAAAGTATTTCCCGCTTGAATCAGTCTTGTATCATTATAAAAACACAGTGTTGTAAAATGTTTTCATTGATTATGTGTACTTTCTTAAGTATCTGCCAGTTCCAAGTATCACTTGATGAGATTGAGATGATAAACTTTATAAAGGTTCTTGATTTTGTTTTTACTTGCCGACAAGAAGGTTATGTTTTTGATGATGTGTGTGTGCCTGTTCTGTTTGTCTGTTTGCAAAAATAACTCATAAAGTTATGGATGGATTTTCAGGAAATGTCGACAATACTACAAGGATCAGATGATTCGATGTGGGTTGTGATTCAGATCACCATCTCAATCCATCTGGATTTTTAAAAGATTTTTTTAAGCGCGACCTCTAGCAAGGCTCGTACTTCTAGATCACCTTTTTTCGTCTTTTTCTTTTTGTCTCTTGATTTTCATGAATTGTGGCACAGCATGATAAGTACCTGTTTCATCAGTGAAGTTAAGCGGCAATGGGCTATGCTAGTACAGGGATGGGAGACTGCTTCAGTACACTACTCGTATCTCTGATGGCTTTGCAGCTTGCGCTAGTAGACCAAAACCCGTTTCAGCCTTGTTTGATTTTTTTCTGTCACTGGACTTTCATGGAATTTGTGCTTCCAGTGAGGAATCTGCCCCTCCAGTGTGCACTACTCGTGTTTCTGATTGCTTTAAAGCTCTGATGCCTTACTGGTGGCTTTTCATTGGACTCATGAGCCATATTGGAGGTTGTAATGTCATACTTTCCTAAGAAACGCGACTGTTCTAAAAATAGATTGCACAATGGAGCTGTGTTACTCCTGTCAATTTTTGAGTAGGCAGAGCCTGCAAGTAGTAAATAGATGAGCCACTAGGCGGTCTTGTGATCGGTTTTCTAACAAAATTGATCACTCTCTCAATCAAATCTCAATTAAATCGATCACCACACTATTGACCTCTTAAGAGCCACTCTTCTAAGAAATAAACATCTTAACTGACCTCCATACTGAAATGAATGATGTCCTTACCTATGGTTAATTACTTGGTGAGATTTATAAATACCCTAATTACTTTTGTAAGAGGGATATACTTGAATCTGAGATAATATATATGTATTGTACATCTACGTGACAAATTTCATGTTTTAATGATCTTGCAATAATAATAATACCTCATTTAATACCTCATTTAATAAGGGTCAAACAATCATTTGGATTATTAACAGAGCCTAACGAGATCTCTCATGTATTAAGTTTAAATTATTTATATAAACTGGAAAAGGACAAGTCCTTGAAACTTATTATGTCTATTCTCTTTTCCCATTTGACAAATACTTGTTGGAATCTCTGTTGTCCTCAATTTTGAAATAACCTCATAATAATACATGACATTGATGCTTATATGCACGAATGGAATGCCAATTGAGGAAATTACTCAGAAATGCAATTTTAACCACCATATATATAACTCTTATAAACTAATACCTGCTATTTCCAATATTATTTCCCCCCCAAATAATTAATGTACGCATCTGATGCTACATTTAACATCATCTTAAAATCTAACTTTAAATAATATGCTTGGAAAATAAACATGTTTTTATGTTGACTATCATTAACAACTGACCTCCTTCAACATCTAATTTACCAATTTTTAACCTCATGAAAAATAATAAAGTTTAAATTATTGATCTAAACGGGGAAAAAGGGCAAATCCTTATTATGCTTAGTCTCTTTTCCCATTTTACAGATATTTGTTTAACTTGTCTACGTTAAATAAGATTAACCTCTCTCATTTCATGTCTGCTTTGCATGATCACAGTAAATTATTATCTCTAAATTTAATTAACCATAACTGTAAGACATCACTCGATCCTATCAATATTGGTTACTTGTAAATCAACTGGAAACTACGGAGGTGCAAAATTTATGCTATAGTCAACTCACCTAACCGCATTACCTAATTAAGGAACAATACTGAACTGGCAGCAATATCAAATGTTAATTATGTGAAACTTGCAGATACTCTCAGAAATTATACTGAACATATGATTAATGCTGAACTTCTGGGATTACTATCAGAATATCAAAATTTGACCTATATACCAGAAATCACTGTATATATTTTAAACTATAATGAAGTCACCTACCCACATGATCTAATTAAAGAAATAGTCTGAATGTGCAGGAATAACAAAAATAAATTATGCTAACTGGCAGAAATACTAATGGTTACTAGAAGTATGACCTACATAAACCTGATGACATTCTAAATATATCTTTAATTGTTTAGATTACACTACATCTACCCTGTATCCCTTTAGAATAATAAAACTTACACACCAGCATCCATAACACACTCAGAAACTCAGTAAATGTTTTTGTAGCCTTCACATATGCATACCTGAATGTTTGGCACTGATAAGATAGAATCATAACTGACCTAATATGTGACCAGCAGTCAAACAAAACACTTGACATCAATAAGTCTTAAACTAACCCCTATGGTTCCATACTTTCATAAGGGAACCAGAACAAGATTTTTTAACACTTATTTAAATCAAGAATTTGATGCCTGACCTTGCAGACAGGTGGCCAACATGCAAAGCCATTACCATCTAATCAGTCCCTCAAAATAAATAACTAACAGGTATTTTCTTTGATGAGACATAGCCAAAACACTTGACTTTTCTTATACATAACCCATCCCCCATATTCTCCCACTTTTACAAATAAACAGCCTAAGAACTCTTAACTTTATGTCTATAATTAAATACTAAATAGAATCTATTCTTTACCTAACTCAAATCCCAAATATTTTAAGATCACCTTAGTGACCTTTATAGAGTATCATCCTCGGGATAAATATCGTATTTGTAATAAAAATTTAACACCTCTGAAGAACTGGTATATCATTTTAAGAATTATAGAAATATGTTTGTTGGCAATGTAATATTCCTTTTATTATTCCACAATCTCTTAATCACTGAATAACACAATGTATATGGAATAAAAATACGGCAGTACTTCATCTTAAACTGACAGTATTTAAAAATATTTTCCAACCTTGTCCTTTCATTTGGGAAGTCATGCATGTCATTTTACATTCCAATCACTGAACGACTATTTGTAAAACAACCAGAACTGACACCTATATGACTTATTATTCTCAAATAAGTGATTAATGTGATTACATTAGAACCCAATCCTACCCTACATATTAAATTTGCCAAATTACATCTTCTGAAAACCTTGAGAAAATCCTCCAACCAGCACCTTATCAACTGATATCTAATATCTTAAAGGTGATGTATTTAAGTTTCTAATTTGAATAAACATTTTTCAACATCTCCCTTTCCTTTGGATGAAAAGTCCTGCATGTCATGTACATATATTTAACTGTGTGCGGAACAAAGCCCATCAGGAAAAATGTCCATCAAGTGAATTACATCAAGAAAAAAGCCCATCAGGACAATTACCCATCAGCTAAAGTCATGGGAAGGAAACTTGCCCATCATTTTTTTTATTTTAGTGTTTTATTTAAAATACTGACAACATACTATAACCTTTTAACAAACTTTATTAGATTAAGAACAACTGAACATGATTATACAACTTTTAGTACTATTTTATTGGAAAAGACTACATAGATATTTAACTAGAAGATTAGAACAAACAAAACTGGCATGATAATACAACTTTTATGACTATTTCATTGCCAAAAAGGACTCAATACATTACAAACTAACATCAACTAACATGATAATACAATTTTTTAGAACTATTTCATTCAGATGCAGCCTTCTTTTGATATAAATAAAGAAAGAAGTAAAAGAAATAATTGTAATTTGCAAATGCAATTTGAGTCTTAACCCATCTTTTGATTTATACTCTGGAAATAGAATGAAACGTCACATACACCCTTCTTTTGATGTAAATATAAGTCTAAAAGAATTAGGAAACTTATCAATCCTTCTTTTGATATAAATAAAATAAGTTACGAAACTTAGGCACTCTTCCTTTTGATATAAATAAAAGAAAAACTTATGCACAAAATGGAAATAGAACAGGGCTTTAATCAATTGTAAATGTAGTTTATCAATGCACAAAATTGAAATAGAACAGGGCTTTAATCAATTGTAAATGTAGTTTATCATTACCTTATAACAGATTTTTATAAATAACAAATTATATGTTATAAAGAAATTTTGAAAACTTGATGGGCAATGTTCCAACCCATCACTTTAGCTGATGGGTAATTTTCCTGATGGACTTTTTTGATGGGATGCACTTGATGGGTATTTTTCCTGATCGGCTTTTTTCAGGGATTCATATTTAACAAATAATTCCTAATCAAGAGACATGTAATGGACCTTTCCACGGTGTCAATCAAAATACCGCAAATCGGCATATATCCTGTTTACTACAATCATTTCGTCCGATTTTCATCGGCGCCATTTTGAATCACAAAAACGTGGCCAATTTTAGGGACATACTTGTAAATATTATTGCTTTCTGACAATGGAACAAAAATAAACCACAGTGTAATTTCATAAAAATATTATATCATCAATCCTACCTACTTTAAAATGTCCGCAATGCATACATATGTTCCCAAGCTGCCATTGTTTACATATTACTGCAATGCACGAGGATTTGTTTTGATCAATAAATTGTTTATTTATTTATTTTCTAATTTTTGTCATAATGAAACAAATATCCTTTATTATATTATTTCTTATTTTATGTTCTATCCAATCATTTAAAATATGTGTTATTTCTCGTATATCTTGAAATACTCAATGTTTACGTTTCATTTCCCGCCATATTTGCCATTTGTTTGTCAGACAAAGCCTGACATGGAGACAACTAAAATACAGAAAACCAGGAAGTGGGCGTGGCCTATGGAACGGTCCACTAAGTTAATAATCAAATGACACATTTTGGTTATATACTAATATATGACAGGTAATTGAATACTCCTTTCATTAATAACATACTTTGCTTATTTAAGATGAATAACTGCTTTCCTGGATTTCCGGTATTTTGTGGAGTCTTTCCTTCAGGTTCAAATTAGGAAGCTGAGTCATATGCCTCTAACTTTGCCACAGTTATCATTGTTGAAATCTATCTGTAGTCTGTAACAGTTTTCTCTCAAATTCATCAGAAATTTTGCCTGAATATACCTATTTACCCACTAATTAGTCATCCATATGATCTTATTAAACCAACAAGATAATTATGTTATTCCATTATCTTTCTGTAAATCTCTTGTCACATTCAAAATCTCATTTCTTGTCTTGTCTTATGATAAATATAATTGCACAACTAATCCACTATTAATATTCCTATTACATTGATCTCAAGAATGACCTTGAATATTTGTGACTTTATCATAACATATACATAAATAAATATTGAAAACACAACTCTAGACATGTTAAATTTCTTACTTCCATGAGTAATATATCCTGAAATAAAACTCACTCTGAATTTCATAAAATATTAACGTAAACTCTTAAAGCTCAAACTTAACACTTTACTGGGTTGAATGAGACATGCTGTAACATCAAATAATATGAATCATTGTTTATTATTACCTCTGCTCGATATTATTATTGGGTTGAGGATGAAGAAGCCCTTCTAGCTGATAATATAATGATAAAGGCTGTTGGCCTGCAGTTGTCAAGGCTCACGAATAATTCCTTTTAGTATGAACATTTTAGATGCCTTTTGCAGAATATATCAAGGCCATCCAAAAGCCGAATTCTGAGAAAATTAAGAGCCACATTTGGAATCTAACCTTATGGAGAATATATCAAGTACACGTAAGAACCTTTTTCTGAAAATCATACAACTTTGATGGTTGCTGATGTATAAACTTAAACACACAACTTGGAGACTATCTCAAGGTCAAACCTTAATTTCAATAATTGAACAGTGATAAAGAAATATATCCAAATATATCTTTAAAAGACCCTGACATAAGTTAATGAATATGTCAATCTACTTTGATTATAAAAGTCATAATGTTACCAATAATCAAGCTTATTTTATTAACTAGTCTACAAACATTTTAATATGAATATTCCTGATCATTATAACAGAAGAGTCAGACACCTAAGATGTATATTGATATGTTACAGTGAATTTGTGTAATCAGGGAATTCGCAAATTCCCTGAACATTTTTAGGGAATTTGCGAAATCCCTAAATAGACCAGGGAATTTGCGAATTCCCTAAAATCTCTAGGGTATTCGTGAAATCCCTAAAACTTTGGTAAATTTTTTTCACAAATTCACTGAATGGTTTTTAGGGAATTTGTGAAATTACTTTTATTGTGCATTGGTCAATTATTGTGGATTCAGTTAAGGTTTTGTATCAACATAATGGGATTTTAGAATAAACCTTTTTAGTTTTAAATTGATTTTGTTTGTTATTCAAAGTAATTCTGATTATTTGCTTTTTTATTAAAGTCTTCTTAACTGATTAACTTTAGGAAACTTGTGAAATGATGTTTGTGAAAATATATCATTTGT
Organism: Sabellastarte sp. h YS-2021; assembly: GCA_964017235.1. Lineage (NCBI taxonomy): Eukaryota > Metazoa > Annelida > Polychaeta > Sabellida > Sabellidae > Sabellastarte > Sabellastarte sp. h YS-2021. The sequence goes on from OZ024937.1 coordinate 13,935,054, forward strand.
TTAACTAGGTTAGCTTTTGTATAGACTAATATTATTTTCCAACTGATCTTTTAGTCTTTTGATATACTACAGTAATGATTGATGTTTACTTAAGTCTAAATTTGAATGTATTCCCCTTTTTCCTTTAAAATTTAAATGTAATTTAAAGTATTTTTAATAGTAATATATCTGGCTTGAAGCTACTGGTATTTCTGTTTCACTTAAGTTCCATACTAAGTATCGTTACTTTTTAAAATTTGAATAAATGCACAAAATAAATTATAAGGAATAGAACAAACGCTAAACCTATCAATACTTGCAACACTTTCATATTATAACTGCTATTTCTGTCTTTTTATGACCTAAAACTTACCAATTGCAATCTACATTTATCCACAACAGACATAGAGAGAGAATACTGCATGTCTTTGACTAACAGGTTAAAAAGATTCAATCTCAATTGCAATTAACAGGAACTGTACACAGAATAAATTCCATCACAATGATGCACTCCATGTCAGTTCAGATCAGGCTGATCAATGAAAACTGAAAAGTACTTACTTTATTTATTTGAGGAGGTAGCTGGTATAGATCAAAGGCACCAATGGAAGGGCATGAGATCCTAAGTAGTTTAAGGTTTAGATAGATTAAAGGTTTTGTTCAGACCTTTGAAGAGACAATAAATAATTGCCATTCAATAAAAGTTAGCATTCTTAGGCAATCTTCTTTCCAAAATATAATCAATTTTAATTCTTAATAAGTTTTTACCTGTAAATAAATCTTGCACCTATCATATCATCCATTTTCTATTTTTCTTTGAAAAATATCATGATTTAAGACACATAATGTAGCACAAAATTAAAAAGCAATATATAGATTTTGAGAGTAAAGGCGAGCCTGAAAAACTTCAAATACTTGTGGATTGGCCAATACTTTTGGGAAATATTCAATAAGCTTTTTCACGGCGTCAACAATTGTCATATGAAAAATTATAATGTACAAAGCCATTTGGGGTATGTTGTTTCAGTAATACTTAATCTGAAAATTATGTCACCACATATACAGGCTGGGTGTAACTTTGTAATATTTTTGTAATCATATAACACTTGTCACTTGAATAAATAATGTATATATATATATATATATATATATATATATATATATATATATATATATATATATATATATATATATATATATTATTTTATGGTGTTGTAGACATGGTTCTAAAGAAGCATGATAGCGACTTATGTGCATTAAGTTTTTCTGTTTAATAAATTTTAGAAGAGTAAAATATATTTAGGGATTTCATGAAATCCCTAGCTAAAACTTCAGGGATTTCACGAATTTCCTAAAAATTTTAGGGAATTCGCGAATTCCCTAAAACATTCAGGGAATTCGTGAATTCCCTGATTACACAAATTCACTGTAACATATTGATATCATACCGTTGCTATGTTGAGAATAAAATAATAGATCAAAAAGTTGAGACAGTATTAAGTCAAATCTGTTAAATGTCATTGGCATATGCATATTTTGGCAAGGTAAATGTAACATAATTGTATGAAAGATGAAACATATGAAGAATCCAAAACTCAACTATTAATAATAGATTCTGTCTAATTGTTCATTCGTAATTGAAATTTTTGTTTTGATAATATGAATCAATAGGTTGAGAATAAGCATGTAAAATAAAATATCAAGTATAAAGGATCACATGAATCATTGAGTATATACAAAGAAACATTGTTAGTTCATTTTATTATGAATGACATAATGATGACATTAGTTATCAATAATGGGTACATTTAATACCCCTGTCACATTGCTCTGTTGTTTAAAATATGGATCATAAGACTGATCAAGTATATATATATAAAAAATGCCCCGATTACACTTTTGTGTAATCTATAAATGAAATCCATTGAAGTGTGTCAGGGTAAGGTGTATCAAAACAATACCAATCAAACATCCTTGCTGTATCTGAACTTATTGAGCATCATTTGGAGTTCATATGTTTTAATTAGCAGTTTCATCTGGATATATCCATACTCTTATGTTTCAATTTTAAGGGGAGTTTCAAGCTTTGCAAATTTAACTCAAAGTTATACTTTAATGGATGGGTTATAAGAATGATTTAAAATGATTTTCAGTAAATGTCAGCTGTAACTAGAATTGCAGTCTTTAGGCATCAGAATAGATTAGTTTTAAAGCTGATAAATATTATTACTATCATTTTAGGTACAATTATGTGTCACAGCTGGATAATATTTACACTCTCAATTCACAGACATTTATACAAATTAATTTTACATTTTTGTATTTTTAAAATTTATGAATTAGTAGAGTACTCAGACTGACCAGTTTATAAGTTAATAAGAAAATATATGACATTCATCTGGCATTCTGCTCTAATATATATTTGTGTTTGAACAGCAAGCAAAAAATATTATCATTAGCATAAGATTCTAATTTTTAATTGCCAGTAATTATATGTTCAATGTTATTTGTAAAAGTTAAGCTGGTTTGGAAATTGTTAACCTCGGTGTTAAATATTAATAAATTTAAAAACAGATTATGCAGAATGAGAATAATATTAAAAATTATGGATATGTATATTCCCATTTTTGTTAATCTGAGATTCTTATATAACGTTTAACTGTGATTCAAATATGATGAGCTGATACTAAAAGCACACAAAAACATCAAAAGCCCATCCCATAAACATGCAAAAATTGGTATGAGATAAAATAATTCCACTAGTAAACTTTTTCAGGACTTGTAAGAGTGCTAATGAGTATTATTTGCAACAAAAAGATGCTTTATATGTTTAGAAGGGATATGCTGGCCTCTTGATTTTAAATAATATATATATACTGCATGCAACATTGTTCATGATCCATAGAACCTGTAGGACACCCTTTAATAGTACTTAATGTACTTTAAAATGAATACTCTACCATTGTTTTAGGTGTAATAATATTAATATTTACTGATTTAAAGACTTCAAAATGATTTGTATAACCTTAGATCAAATAAAGTTTAATGAAATTATTAGATTTTGATTATTGTTATGATGCCAAAACATGAAATAGTCAAGATATAATGAGAATAAAGTTTCAGCATTAAGTATATTTAAGGTACAGAATCTGCTTTTGAGAACCACTTTAAGTGGATTCATGATAAAATCAACTTAGAATCATATATTTAGATAGGATGCATATTTTCAAAGAAGGGGCTGGATGAGATTACCATATATATTATTTGGATCTTCTATGTATTTGAAGGGGACCACAGTGGTGCACTGGTAACACATTCGGCTGCCACAATCTGAGGTTGATAGTTCAAACCCCGGACCTTAAATGGGAAAGTTCGTAGTAACCCAAAATAAATAAATGTATACATTTGAAAAACAGTTCTGATAACAGTATTTTATAGGGGTAATGGGTTATAGACATGACAGATAATATTCAAAAATGAAGAGACTGGGAAGAGGTAAGTTGTGTTTGATAAGTGCAATTAAAGAGGGTAATAATAATATCAACGGTTTAGTTGCTTTCAATAAAGAGATAAAAAATATTGTAGACCAATCAGTCCTGTTGTAGACATTTAAAGTGCATATCAAAGTGTACATATACGTATTATTAATTATTATATAACAAGTATATTCTTACTAGTGTCATCCTTGTCCTTACTCTTGTCATTAAAAGCATGCTATATATATATATTGCAATTATAAATTATATATATGATAACCCCATGCATTTTTTGTAAAAAAATTGCAATGACATCCTTTTATATGCTTCAAGTAGGTACATTTTTCCATTATTCTTAAAAATAATTGTTTTTAGGCTTCCTAGAGTAATAATATTTCAATGTTTTTGTTGTTAATAAGTGAATGTGCAGTCATGATCTTAAGATAGGCTTATATTAATGGGGTGCATCTACATATGTCTTGCTCTTACTAGAGCTAGATCCCTTAGAGCTCATTTTTATTGACATTAAGATTGTGTTTTTTTAGTTGCTTCTGATATCTTCAGATTTGTAAATGAAACAAACACAACAGAGTAGTGAGGCACAAGATTTAGACATGCACATACGTGATAAGTAACTGCTCATCAGTTATGAAATTGTTAATACAACCATTATAATTTATTTAATATAAATCCTTTGCTATAATTTCAGATATATTGATAACAGTCTCACTCAGTTGAAAGGCAATATGAGCACTTATGGCTATAATTAAGTTAACTTGTTTCAGTAATCACATAAATCTCACCACACAATTTAACTAGTCAAAATAAACAAAAAACACATTGAAACATCTTAAGGGGATATGTCACCAAAGCCAACTACACTACAATAACACACTCTGTTAAAATAAAATTTTCATGGATTTGGAAAAATAATTTTGGGAATAAGAAGTCATGCTGCAAATTGTACAACCTAAATGGCATCAGTTGTAATTATTTCTCAAATGTTTATATGCTTCTGATATTGTATCATATGTTAATTATTGTCCCTTGAAGAAATTATAAATTAATGGTATCATGAACAACTACATGAAATTATCATTTGCTATTAAAGTCTGGATTTTCCCAAAAACTATTGTTTCTTGCTCTTTGCCAAACTTAAACTGACACTGTTTCTATTTTGCACTACTCTGTGTGTTTAATTTAGACCCAAAACTCTTACTGAAATGAAACAAGTTCCTACATACAAGAAATTTTTACTATTTCTAACTGACATGATCATTACAATACCTAAGTCTCAGTTGTAAATAGGAGTTTGTCTGACAGAACTGTATGTAAAAGCCTTAAACTATTTGAAACAGATTTATGAAGGATTTTAATGATAAATTATTATTTTGGGGGGTTGTACATCACCTTCAACACTGTACAGGTCATACCACGATTTTAGTCAATACAGGTAATACAAAACACATCTTTTTTTGTATGATCAGGTTAAAATCACCAAAAGTGCCCAACAATGATTACTGTTTCATCACTAACCATCTTACAATAATAATAAATACCTCATTTAATAAGGGTCATCCAACAATCATTTGGATTATTAACAGAGCCTAACGAGATCTCTCATGTATTAAGTTTAACTTATTTATATAAACTGAAAAAGGACAAATCCTTGAAACTTATTATGTTTAGTCTCTTTTTCCATTTGACAAATACTTGTTGGAACCTCTGTTGTCCTCAATTTTGAAATAACCTCATAATAATAATAACACATGACATTGATGCTTATATGCACGAATGCCAATTGAGGAAATTACTCAGAAATGCAATTTTAACCACAATATATATAACTCTTATAAACTAATACCTGCTATTTCCAATACTATTTTCCCCCAAAATAATTAATGTACGCATCTGATGCTACATTTAACATCTTCTTAAAATCTAACTTTAAATCATATGGGAAATAAACATGTTTTTATGTTGACTATCATTAACGACTGACCTCCTTCAACATATAATTTACCAATTTTTAACCTCATGAAAAATAGTAAAGTTTAAATTATTTATCTAAACTGGAAAAAGGGCAAATCCTTCAAACATATTATGCTTAGTCTCTTTTCCCATTTCAAAATATTTGTTTAACTTGTCTACATTAAATAAGATTAAACTCTCTCATTTTATGTCTGCTTTGCATGATCACAGTAAATTATTATCTCTAAATTTAAATAACCACAACTGTAAGACATCACTCAATCCTATCAATATTGGTTACTTGCAAATCAACTGGAAACTACGGAGGTTCAAAATTTATGCTATAATCAACTCACCTAACCGCATTACCTAATTAAGGAACAATACTAAACTGGCAGCAATATCAAATGTTAATTATGTGAAACTTGCAGACACTCTGAGAAATTATACTGAACATATAATTAATGCTGAACTTCTGGGATTACTATCAGAATATCAAAAGTTGACCTATATCCCAGAAATCACAGTATATATTTTAAACTATAATGAAGTCACCTACCCACATGATCTAATTAAAGAAATAGTCTGAATGTGCAGGAATAACAAATATAAATTATGCTAACTGGCAGAAATACTGATGGTTATTAGAAGTATGACCTACATAAGCCTGATGACATTCTAAATATATCTTTAATTGTTCAGTTTACACTACATCTACCCTGTATCCCTATAGAATAATAAAACTACACCAGCATCCATAACACACTCAGAAACTCAGTAAGTGATTTTGCAGCCTTCATATATGCATACCTGAATGTTTGGCACTGATAAGATAGAATCATAACTGACCTAATATGTGACCAGCAGTCAAACAAAACACTTGGCATCAATAAGTCTTAAACTAGCCCCTATGGTTCCATACTTTTATAAGGGAACCAGAACAAATTTTTTAACACTTACTTAAATAAAAAATTTGATGCCTGACCTTGCAGACAGGTGGCCAACATGCAAAGCCATTACCATCTAATCAGTCCCTCAAAATAAATAACTAACAGGTATTTTCTTTAAAGAGACATAGCCAAAACACTTGACTTTTCTTATACATAACCCATCCCCCATATTCCCCACTTGTTTGAAATAGATTATCACCTTTACACACAGTCTTTTTAGGCAAAATCCTATTTACTAATAAGATTTATTTATTGTAAAGATCCCTGAAGATAACAATGTTTTACATGTCTGTTATCAGTTAAAAATAATCAAAATTTCTTGAAAATAGGAATCAGTTTATTTTCAGTAATAGTTTTGGGTCTAAATTAAACACACAGAACATTGCAAAATAGGAAGTGTCAATTTAAGTTTTGAAAAGACCAGGAAACGATATTTTTTCAAATATTCCATAGTCCAATAGGAATGAAAATCTCTAGTAGTTATTTATGATATCACTCATTCATAGTTTCTTCAATGGACAGTAAGTAAAATACAATGGAATATCAGAATAACATAAAGTTTTAGAAATAATTACAACTGATGTAAAAGGCATTGTACAATTTGCAGGATGACCTTATCAACTGTATGCAGTTATTTCCAAAATAAATTTATCAAATTTTATTGTAACAGAGAATGTTTTATTGTTTTGTATTTGACTTTGGTGAGATTCAGTTTATATTTTAATGTGCCCTTAAGAGATTTTAATGTGATTGTGTTTTTTTAGTTTATGTTGACTGGTTAAATAATGTTGTGAGATATGTGAGAGCACTGAAGGTTAAGTTAATTTAATCATAGGCTTGAGGGCAGGTTTTGTTTTTCAAGTGCATCAAACCATCATCAAAATATCTGAAATTATAACAATGGATTAGTTACTAAATGAGCTATTTTGATTGTATTAGCAAGTTCAAAGTCAAAATTGGGATTTTTACATCCTGTTCAACAGCCAGGGTCATATTGGGACAGGTTCTCAGCATTGCCACTTGTAAGACTCAAACCACACAGAGGTGACAGCCTGTGATTAGATGCCAAATTTGCTAACCACGAAGCCACTGAGTACCTTTTTATTTAGCAAATTCAGAATCGATATGTAAATCCCCCATCACACTACTCTGCTGAGTTTAAATTGGCATAATTATGTTTAGACATAATGACTCTGTCATAATTCTCTGTACTACAATCTGTAAACCAGAGGTGTCTCCAGAGTGAAATCATCAAACAAGTGCAGACTACATTTTTCTGTTGCATCTAAACTGTATATGATCCTATTTGAGGCTATAGCATTTCAGTCTATTTGCTCATAATGTTCTCATTGAAAGTATTGCAAAGGTCATTGGAACAGTTTAAATCTCATGACCTATCTTCTGTTATTTGTTTATTTGGGGTTTTACGTCGCTTTCAACACTGTACAGGTCATATCACGAAGGGTAGTTAGAAGGGCAGAGGAAACCAGTACATACAGTTTGCTAGGGTTGTGTACTGTAAACTGCCGACCAACGGCAACCTATCTTCTGTTAGTATGAACAAATAAATTTTAACAATATGTCCTTAGCAGATACAATTCCTACCACAATATATGCCGTTTTATTTCATATTGTAATTATATTTCAAATTCTTACAGTTATAATCATTTTTATATTATAGTTCCTCACAAAATTTATTCACTAAATATCTAATCTAATCTAATGTGGACTTTTATAGCACTTCATCACTGATGGACTCTAAGGCACATCTAAACATAAAGCGAGGCAGCTAGCGTTAATCAAGGGACATAGCCAGGTCATACCAAGGAGACACAGATGTGACGGGGGAGGCTATGGTGGGTAGGCTTTTGCAAACAGATATGTTTTAAGCTTCTTTCTGAAGGAGGCAACTGATGTTGCACCGCGAACATCTTGAGGGAGGTCATTCCAGATCTTAGGAGCATCAAAGGCAAAACTATGGCCAAAATGTTTGGCTGACTTGAAGACTGATGAATGGAAAGGAGGAACTGTAAGGTATTGACAATCTGGGTGACTATGTCTAGTACTATAGGGACAACTACTAAAAGACAAGAACGGTTCGAAATAAGAAGGAGAACCACTATGCAAAAATTTATACACAAGTGTTGCAGTTTTGAAAATGCAATGGTACCTAACAGGCAACCAGTGGAGTTTCTGTAGAATGGGTGTAACATGAGCATACTTTCCATGATTTGTAACAATACGAGCCAGGGTGTTCTGAATACTTTGCAATTTGTACTGATTGAAACCGGACAAACCTCTGAACAGAGAGTTACAATAGTCCAGACGACTACTAACCAAGGCATTTGCAGCAATTATCCTTATGATCAAATAAACCAAGACATATACATAGGCATATCATAATTTCAAGCCTATACAAAGATCATGACTATGATTTTGCACATGCATTTAACAAAACAAATGAAATATTATTATGGGTATAATTTTCTTCAGGTATGTATTCTTCCAGGTTCAGCACAACTTGTAATAATAATGCATCAGTAAACCTCAAAACAATTATGGAATCATGGGAATAGATACCTTGTTGAAGCATATTGAATGATGTTATAACAATCTGTATTTACAAATATATAATATATGAGAAATCCTGCATGATATTATTACATTCATGAGTTATACAAGCAATATATAGCTTGTTCTCAATGAAAATAGTAAGGATATGCTTGGTATCTATGCATTTTGATATGCACTATAAATATTGAACAGCATTTATTTATCTCTACAACATTTTAATCTCCTTATTGGGAATAACTAAACAGTTGATATTATTATTCCCCTCTTTAATGACACATTTCCAAATATGGCACAACTTTTATAATATTTACCTCTTCACAGTTGCTTTAACATTGTAGAATATTATCCATCACTGTTGTTCATTTATAACCTTTCTAAAGACTTCAATCCTGGTTGTTGCTTGTGTTTACTATTAATAATCTAAAGATTTTTTTGTATTTCAACTTCATATTTTTATGATGTACCTTACACATTCTAGTACACAGTCATTTGAAAAGGCATTATATGTATATATACTTGAAAATTTAAGTAAAACTCATTTAAAGCACAACAGAGTAGTGTACTAGTGCAATAGTTCTTTATTCTTATAATGAATCCACTAAAGTATAAATTTGATTTAAATTTATAATCCTTAAAAACTTCAGATAAAACTGTGAATCAAAAGATTATGAACTGCAAATGATGCTCAATAAGATGTTTGATTGGTATTATTTTGATACACCTCACCCTGACACACTTCTATAGAATTCATTTACAGAATACACTAGAGAAAAATGTAATAGGAACATTATATATACATAAAATATTTATGTATTAAATATACACATTATTGATAGTTAATGTTATCCTTATTTTATTCATAATAGAATAAAGTGACAGTGTTTCTTTGTATATACTCAGTGATTCATGTGATTCTCACTTAAGATACAACAGAGTAATTTAACAGGGGCATTAAATGTACACATACTTGATAATAACAAATATAATTTTCATTTCATTCAAAAGTTCTTACAGTGACATTATATGTGCACCTACTTGATAAATAATGCAATCTCTATTTTAATCAAAACATTGTATTGAGTTGGGGACATGACGTACAGAACATACATATGTAACTGGGATTATTCTATATTTTCAGTCTGGAAACAAGACAGCGTGACAAAGGCATTATCTTTACACACACTTGATCATTCATGTATTCCCTATTTTAACCACAGCAGAGTAGTCTGACAGACAAATTATATGTACACATACTTGATATTTTATTTTATGCTTATTCTCAAACCATTGGTTAATAGAATTAATAAAGTTATAAGTTATGAATGAACAATGAGACAGAATCTGTTATTAATAGTTGCATTTTGAATCATTTATATGCTCACCTTTCACACAATATTTTTACATTTACCTTGGCAAAATCTGCATATGCCAATAATGTTTGACAGATTTGATTTAATACTGTCTCAACTTTTTGATCTATTCTTGTATTCTCAACATATCAATAATAATATATATCTTACAGGTCTAACTCTTCTGTTACAAGGTTCAAAAATACTCATATTAAAAAGTTTTTGGATTAGTTAATAAAATAAGCTTGAATATTTGTAACAGTATAACTTTTATAATCAAAGTAGATTCAAGTATCCACTAACTTATGTCAGAGTCTTTGAAATATATATTTGGATATATTTCTTTATCACTGTTAAATTACTGACATTTAAGCTTTCATCTTGAGGTTGTCTCCAAGTTGTGTCTTTAAGTTTATTCATTAGCAACTTTGAAAGTTGTATAATTTTCAGAAAAAGGCTCTTACATGTCCTTGATATGTTGTCCACAAGGTTTGTATCCAAATTTGGGTTTTAAGTTTAGCAGAATTGGGGTTTCTCCAAAAAGGGATCTAAAATATTCATACTAAAAGATCATTCATGGGACCTGAAACCTGCAGGACAACAGTCTATATCATTCATTTATCAGCTTCTTCTTTCTCCACATATTAAGACCAGAAGTAATAATAATAAATGAAGTTTGTGCTTTATGGGTTTACAATAGCATTTTATGAAATTCAGAGTGAGTTATATACATATCTAGAGTTGTGTTTTCAGTAAATAAGATTATATCATTCCATAAAAGTAAATCTACCTGACAGGGATATATACATATATATATGTATATATATTAGTATCATCATTTATTGTATATTTATTTACAGCATGATAAGACAAGCAATGTGATTTTGAATGTGACAAGAGAACCTTCAGAAAGATAATGGAATAACATAATTATGAGTTTGAGATGTTGGTGGTTTAATAAGATCATATGGATGAGTAAATAGTGGGTAAATATATATTCAGGCAATCTTGTTCTGATGAATTTGAAAAAAAAACTCTAATAGAGTAAAAGTTAATTACAACAATGAAGATTTGGCAAAGTTAAAAGCCCCTGATCCAGCTTCCAAGGTTTCTAAGAGTCATATTTGAACCTGAAGGAAGGATTCCACAAAATACTACACATTTGAAAAAGTAGTAATTCATCTTAAACAAGAAATGTATGATGTTATTAATGAAGAGAGTATCCAGCTATCTGTCATATATATGTATTAGTACATATCTCCAAAATTTGTTGCATCTATTTGGTTAAGTTAATTACATGTCTTAAATTTGCAATTTATTTGTTAGTACATGTCATGCAGTATTATCCAGCCAAATGAAAGGAGAAGTTAAAAAATGTTTATTCAAATAAAAATCTTAAATACATCACGTCTGAGATATCAGAATAATAGTTCTATTGATATCATGCTGGTTGAAGGATTCTCTTAATGTTTTCAGAAGATGTAATTTGGCAAAGTAAATATGTAGGGTATGATTGGGTTCTAATGTAATCACATAAATGAGTACTTGAGAATAATAACTCATATTGTGTCAGTTCTGGATGTTTTACAAATGGTCAGTCAGTGATTGGAATGTAAGATGACATGCAGGACTTCCCAAATGAAAGGACAAGGTTAGAAAATATTTATTAAATACTATCAGTTTAAGATGAAGTACTGCTGTATTTTTATTCCGTCTACATATTGTGTTATTCAGCAATTAAAAGATTGTGGAGTAAGAAAAGGAATATTACATTTCCAACAAAACTATTTCTACAGTTCTTAACATGATATACCAGTTCTTCAGAGGTGTTAAGTTTTTTATTACAGATTTGACATTTATCCTGAGAATAATGCTATAAAGAGGTCACTAAGGTGATCTTAAAATATTTGGGATTTAAGTTTGGTAAAGAATAGATTCTATGTAATATTTAACTATAAACATAAAGTTAAGAGTTCTCAGGCTGTTTATTTGTAAAAGTCATTAAAACATGAAATTTGTCATGAGATCATGACATAGATACATATATATTATCTCATCTTCAAGTATTTCCTCTTACAAAAGTAATTAGGGTATTTTATAAATCTCACCAAGTAATTAACCATAGGTAAGGACATCATTACATTCAGTATGGAGGTCAGTCAAGATGTTTATTTCTTAGAAGAGTGGCTCTTAAGAGGTCAATAGGGTGGTGATCGATTTAATTGAGATTTGATTGAGAGAGTGATCGATTTTGTTAGAAAACCGATCATAAGACCGCCTAGTGGCTCATCTATTTACTACTCCTGCATGTTTGTCAAAACTAACCATTGGACAATCTAAAGCAGCCAATCAAAGGAAAAGTGTTCCACGGAAGCTCAGAGCTCTGGAGCTGGGCACACTCTCACATTAATCTTGGCCTTCCATCCATTGAGACGTCAAAATTCTAAATTCAGTGGCATTTGGGGGCAGATATTGGACTTGTTACTTTTGTTATTGAGCACAGGGAATACAGATAAAGAACCTAAAAATCTGCCTCTCATTCTACCGAATTACACCCTCTAGCTCTTAGGGGTAAAGCAAGGTGTTTGCATATTGGTGGAGACATGCAATGTCCCAGTGTCCTTGTTATTAATGCAATTGTCTTTTATCGGAGGGGGGGGATAAACAGAGGTTTAGTGATGCATTCCCCCATACTAAAAGATATAACCATGTGGTGTCCATTCTGGCTTCCACAAAAGAGGACGATAAGACCTACCTATGTTCAGAGACATACAGAGCCATGAAGTAACCTAACTAGAGCAGGCCCACAAGACATTGCCCTAAACCCCAGTATTGCCTGAACTCAAGTGAAATCCACAGGAAACTGTTTCATATGACCCAGAAAAGTCAGATTCGAGTGCTGTAAAGTCAGAACTATAGAAAAGATATATTTAATCAACTTTTTATTTTGAAATTCCATGCACAGCCAGCACAACCCAGAAGCCCTATACTAAGGTGTTAGAAAAGTAAAGTCAAAGGTCACAGATACCCAGGTCAGTGAAGATTAACGGCAGTTCTCTTTATCACAGAACAACAATGAAGACGAAATTTTCTACTTGTATGATTAATCTTGTCGTTGTTAACATACTAAGAACCTAGTGGAATCTAGTGGAATTAAGCTGCTTTGCATGTGACGCAATTACAGATGCCAAGCTAAAAAAAAACGCTGACAAAGAAATTGCTCTAAAAGCTACCAAGTTTACATCATGATCCAAATTCAACATCAACTTTTATATCATGGCAGTTGATTAGACACCTTTAATTTTTAGTTTCATAGAATTATGTTTTTTCAAAGCCTTAAGTTAAAGTAACCTCTTTCTTGCATGTAACACAGTCTCTGCTGACAAACCCTGATGAATCACATACTCTAGGAAAGACAGCTGAGAAATCTCATCCCAAGGACACTGCAAACCCGTGTAGATGATGAAGGCCAAAAACAGATGAAAACATCTGGTATAAGTAGCAGAAGTAGGCGGTAGCAGTCCAGAAGCCACACGTTGAGAAGCCTTGCCCAGCAACCACTGAAGGGTCCTGGATCCTGAACATAGAACGTGGCAGTACTGATGTACAGGCATGAGGGGCAAGCCCTCCCGTAGGAGGGTGTTTATAACGCACATATGTCTTGTACTTGGGGGGGGGGGTCCAATGGCAGGATTTAAGATACTGAACGTCTGTAACTGACTAATCTGATAATGCTCCCACCTGGACAAAAAATATCAGCATATACATCTGATGAACCTCTGACGTGCTTCACCTGCAACTTAACATTCTTTTCTACACAAATCAACCAGACATTTCTTAAAGCCAGGTCACACTGTGGCGACTTTTAGTGGCGAATATGCACGATCCTGAAATTCTTCCCTGTTGGTAGCAAATTCTTGGTCCATCTTCACTGTTCTCCACCATTCTCCATGGATCGTCATCTAGCTACGACAGTTTCAAACTGTTCAAAACTATCGCCGGTATTCGCCGATTTGTGGCCATTTTTTAGTTCGCCATTAGAATTCGCCACTATTGGTAGCAGATTCTTCTACATCGTAGCTCTGTGGTAGGACATTCTCCAGCAAATCGTACTACCTTCCTGTTCTCAGTAAATTCGCCAGATATTCTTCCTTGTTCTCAACTGATTCTTCCTTTGTCGTAGAAGATTCTTCAAGTGTCGCATTCATTCTCCCTTACTTGTAGCTGATTCGTGGGTAAATTCGCCAGATATCTTCACCAGTTCGTAGGGTATTCTTTGTATATTCTTGCTTTGTCTCAGGACATTCGAAAGGCATCATAGAACATCGTAGAGGGGTCGTAGAAGTATGAAGATCCTTTATCACGTGACTACACTTTCCCACTTTTTTTTTGGCGAATTCTGGCAAATTTGAAGTCGCCTCTGTTCTTCTATATTCGCAGATATCATCGTAGCACCCTCGCCACTGTGTGACCTTACACACCCCATGAGGAATGCATCTTTAATATTATGGTTAGAAAACACTTCAACTACTGCCTGATTGTCACACCAAAAGATACATTGCTCATGTCGACACTCCAGGATCCAGCATGTAAGAGCTACCAATATATTCGCAGCCTCCAGGTGTACAATGTTCAATACCTTCCATGGTAAACCCATTACATATACCTGATTATCATATATAGCACTCATACCCTTCAAAGAAGCATCCACAAAGATAACATGTCTGGTGTATTTTAACAGTGCCATTAAAAGATTCCAAAAAACCTAACAAAACCAAGCAATATCTTTATAAAAAATTCTATCTAGTTGACATAACCATACATTGGCATACTTCTTAAGGTAGCCAGGATTCTGTTCACAAAAAGTCTAGCAGGCAGGATACACTTGTTTATATATATCAGGTGACCTACCAGTCTTTCTACCTGGTGCCTTGTAGTCACATCTCTGTTTAACCAACCATGGCGCATATTTTAGATTTTTTATGTTTATCATTAAGAATAGACATCAATTTCAATACCCAAGCAAATTATTTTATGACTTGAGAGTTCAACCTTCTTTTCGGTAATAGGAAGTCCTAAGTGCTGCAGGAAATGAGCAAGAGTTAAAAAAGCACTCTCTGCTTTATGAGATGGGGGAACCCCCACTATATCATCCAGATAAGCCATTACCCAGAAATTCTGAGACCACATTAAATACACAATAGTGTCTGTACACATCTGGCAGCTAGATGCCTCTTGCCAGAAACCGAACGGCACTACGTCAATATACATCCGCTGATGCCAAGACAACCCCAATAAATGATACGCTGGATCTATTCGCAAATTACTAAAGGCTATCTGTAAGTCCACCTTAGACAATAAAGCATCACTCCCATAATATTTATTTATTTTTCCACTTCTTGGACAATGGTAGGATACTTCAACTGAAATGTCATAAAATCAAACATATTAGCCGGCACACAATTATTGTACCTTCATCTCGCTTTGATCTGGCCACAAGAGGAGAATTGTGTAGTTTTTCAAAGGCGGGAGTCCTGAGGGGACCCAACATTACATTATGCTGAACTTCATCAGCAAAATATTTTATTAAACCCCGATTGATTATGCAAAGCTGAAGCATGGTTAGAAACCACACTATAATATTTTTAAAAATATAATATTTTTATGTACTCACATAAATGTTTTTATGATAATGTTTAAGATATTGGCGCCAATTATAAATGTTAAGACCTGAGGAGACAGTAAGCCTAGGTTCTTAATAGTTATAATGTCCTGAAAGTCTGACTTAGTAACTGGCTTGCTGTACCCACTCCAACATATCAGCTTGACCTTGCTGTTTAGAAGAAGATTCTGTGTAGGCACCTGCTAGAAATGGTAGAAGTCACATGGTAGAACACCTACGCCACAGCAGCCACCCAGTTACCAAAATATATGTTTAGTTAATATACAAGATACATTAGATTTATTAATTGAAGAATGAATAGAATTTATATTCAAGTACCCACCAAACTGGCGATTCTGCAGTATTTTAGAACTTGGAAGTTAAACTATTCAACGTATTGTTACTATGTGTACACAAAGGAGTATTATAGACTGAGAGAGGGTACCACTGCACAGCAGGTGCATCTTGAGACCCCAAGGCAACTAGCATCAGTGCCCTCCATTCAGAGACACCCATTATTATCATATTGTTGAAAAGCTTCTACAATAATGTTCATCAGAAGCAATACTACTTGTCATACTAACACATGTACACAAACAACCTAAAGTATCAATAATAATACTCAGTTCTCGACCTTTATTCTCAAACTGTTGGGGACAACTTGTATCAATGAATATAGTATGTTTATCAGAGGCAATGCAAACTTAAAATGGCGGTCCTCTGTCATTGGGTCCTATCCCCAGTGGCAGGTTAAAGAACCTCGAGGACGTTGATAAATTGTCATTCTTGAGCCTCTATCTTCCAGTTAGGGGAATGTCAGTACTTGTGAGTTGGGGCTGTACCTGTACAGTTGGATTGGTTAAATAGCGCTTTGAGTCCTGTAGTATATGGATATGTTGTGCTGAGAATAAAGACATAATAATAATAATAATAATGTCACAAAGAACAAGTTTTAATAATATCAGAGCCACTCAACATTTGATGGTTTTCGACCGTGTCCTCATACTGTCAGGGGTAACTTGTATTCTGGAATATATCCCCCTCTACATGGGAGGTCACCATCTAAACCCATTACAGGTACACTGTGAACCCATTCATGAGCTTTAGTTTCAAGATCACCAGTGAAAAACCCTTCCATACAAACATGCACGCTATTGCCATGACCACAACAATCCTCTGATGTCATTTTTTTCAACGTCATTACTGACACTTTGAAAAATATTATTATATATCTCATACAAACCTGCATTTTTAACATACGCCCCTAACAGGGACCCTTCTATTTTGTCAGGGGAACAAAAACTTTAGTAAAGACATTAGATTTGTAAATATCATATCTCTCAGCTAAAATAAAGTGTGGGGCCTTTAAACAATTTTCATCATTCCACGCGGTGGAATTGGGACATACTGTCCCTCCAATCGAATTAATACTGTTATTACAGCCAGTCGAAGTTGGCTTACATGTAACAGCTGCAGACAAAATACCATAATGATTGTTATAAAATTTCAAATCACTATTATTTGAAAGGTTATCATCACATCTAACTGATTAACACAAAATTGCTGTCTCATGTACTATATAATATGTGTCTGTATTATGAATACAATCCTCGGCTGAAAACCCTGAATTTAATATTGTAAGCTCTCAAGTTCAGGTTACCCTCCTAAACTCTAGTTGAAGTTTGACCTATCATTTTTCAAATGTAACCACTGATGATTTGCATGTTCACACTTTTTACCTGTAACAGCAAAACAATTGCTGCAGTAATGCTGATAAACAATGCCTTTGTCATCCTGTGTTGAGTCTGTTTTTATCAAACCTACAGGTTTCCTTATTATACAATTTACAAAGCATTACTTTGCCTGCATTTTCAGGGTGAGTTTGAACCCCACCTGTTTGCCAAACTCTCTGGCTATTTCTACTTTCTGATTTTTTTTTGATTTTTTCAGTTTGCATCCAATCAACATTACCTTTCTCCATATCTTGCAGTATCATATCATGAGCCTGCTTGGCTGTTGGAAACAACAATTCAATACAACTTTGCATCAACCCTTTCCCCTTTCAAGTAAGAAACAGTCCCTCTGTCGCATCTTTTAGGAAACACCTCAAAACACACCTCTTCAACTCTAGTTTCCCAACTTAGTCTTCTTCCCTCCCGGTCACACCCACAATCCTGGATTACTGACCTGGACGCCCCTCGACTCTCCCTATGACAATGATTTTGTTCAACTAGCGCACCGAGTTCCCCTTTATGTTGAAGATATTGCCCCTGCAAAGCAGTAGATTAGATTAGATCAATCTAACAAAATCTTTAACATATTATGTAACGTCACTAGTTTCCTCTACTGCACACTTCGGTCCATGCCCTTGAAAGTTAATACATGTGTCAGTTCACGGATGAGATGGTTTCTGATCATTCTTTCACGGACACGGATGAGGGGAGCAGAACTTCAACATTTCTTGAAGATGACACCAAAAATTATGCCCCCCCCCCCCCCCACTCCCCATCCGTGTCCTTGACAGAATATTCTGGATTGAAAAACACGGGTAGAAATAAGGATAGGTGTAGTCACTATCACTGACAAGGACATGGACACTGATTGAAGACACGGGCAAGGACCGGTGATGTTCTTACTTAACAATACCCTTCTTCCCTACGGGTTTACTTTTCTCCCTACCCATGCAGGCAATGTAGGTTAAATTCCCTAAAATCACATGTTCCAACACGCCAGTTTCTCATGAATATTCATGACTGTGCAGAGTACGTGTAATTCAGTAATTCAACCAAATTTTTAACCTACATATTTGACAAGTACATTACCCACTAAGCCTAATCATCAACCCCTCGACAGACTGGCCAGATGTGCTTTCTACAAACGCAGTATCACCATTATGAGATCATTAATCAAATTACTTAACTTGTATGTTCAACCTTGTTAAGTTGTATATTCCAGTTACTGACTTGTATATTCGAGTTATTACTTTGTAAATTTGACTGAGTAACTCGTATATTAGTATCAGTTATTTTGGTACATTCAAGTTAGTTAACTGGTATATTTATTCAGAGATCTTTTCATTACTGCCTTCTTGCCTACTTTCACTTTCTTTTGTCTTTTACTGTGCTATAAATCCCTAAATCATTGTCCCTTATTTGTAAATATAAATATGTCTTATTTTTATTTATTTGAGGTTTTACATCGCTTTCAACACAGTACAGGTCATACCACAAGGGGTAGTTTTGTGTGCACAGAAAACCAGTACATACAGTTGGTGAAGGTTTTGTACTGTAAACAACTGACCATTCACACTACAGACAGTACGTCCCGGGGTTAAAAGTTTTACTCTGCAGCAGATCCACCTCCCAAGTTTTGTCCAAGATGTCCACACTACAGCCAGTATTATTTGCGGTTATCGGTGTTTGGCTGAACGACCCTGTCCTTCGACTACCATTCCAGATTCATACACGACCTTGTGACACAGTGGCAAAATGTACGATACCTTAACTCACCTTATGTCCCTGCATTACACCGAAAGAGACGACTGAATGA
Source organism: Sabellastarte sp. h YS-2021 (assembly GCA_964017235.1). Taxonomy (NCBI): domain Eukaryota; kingdom Metazoa; phylum Annelida; class Polychaeta; order Sabellida; family Sabellidae; genus Sabellastarte; species Sabellastarte sp. h YS-2021. The sequence goes on from OZ024937.1 coordinate 13,954,564, forward strand.
CAACCTTATGTAAACCGTGGACCACACCTTTGGTTACCGTAGTAACAAAATCATAATCATCTACACATGCCCACGGTACCAAATTCAGAGGCGGATATTTTGAAAACTTTTGAAAACAACTGTGAGACTCGCATGGTAATAGAGATTTTGTGTGTCACAAGGTTCCAAAGTGTCGAATCTCTGACGGTAGTGGGAGAACACAGGATTTTCACGCAATATCTATAACCGCCCGTAGTGTGATAGGGGTATAAACAACTACCAACTTTCCCACATAAGGTCGAGGGTTTGAACCGCTGACCTCAGAGGTGGGAGGCGAGTGTGTTACCACTTCACCACCATGGCCCCCTATAAATATGTCAAATCTGCTTAAGCAACCGCCTCTGAAGAGCAACCACCTGTGAGGAGCAACCACCTTTGAAACCGGCCATGACATTTTACATTAATTTGAACCTGCAAAGAGCAACTACCTGCTAACTGCAACCAGCAACCACCTTTTCACATCCCAAGATAGCACTGAAACTGCGAGGAACAACCACCCTTCCCTTTTAAAAAATCCCAGTGTACTTTCAATTCATAATATATTTTACTTACTGACAGCAGGCTCATACACTTAGACAGAATATTCATACTCACTTCGACAATCATTATCATGATTATTCTTTAAAAATACTTCACTTTAATAGTGTACATGTTTCTGAACAGTGTATTTTTAAATGCTCTGTGTATTAGAAACATGTACATGTATTAGAAACATATATGCTAAAGTTTCAATGAAGTGGGGTGTTTGTTTTTTGTTAGGTCCTCAGTGGCCTAGTGGGTTAGCAAGTTTGGCATCTAATCACAGGCTGCCACCTCTGTGTGGGTTTAAACCCCCCACAAGTGGCAATCCTAAGGACCTGTCTAAATATGACCCTGGCTGTTGAACGGGATGTAAAACCTTGACTTCGATTATAGGGTTACTCATGAATATCTTACTATTAACTGGACAATGGGTTAACGCCCACACCATTTTTTCCTCATCTTACTGACAATTAATCGTCTAGAAGGGTGAAATCAAGTGTAATGGATTGTGTACAACTTGCCCCTGAGTTCACTTCATATGTAGCTTTTATCACATATACAAGGTCTTCAGTGGCCTAGTGGTTAGCAAGTTTGGCATCTAATCACAGGAAGTCACCTCTGTGTGGGTTCGACTACCACAAGTGGCAATGCTGAGGACACGTCCCAATAGGACCTGGGCTGTTGAACGGGACATAAAACCTTTAAAAAAAATCCTTTAAAATCACTGATGTTTGGTTTGAAATACATAACTATGACCCATGCCCATCATAACTGAACCTGCGAAGGGCAACCACCTGCGAAGAGCAACCACTTTTTTATTTTCCTCTGGGTGGTTGCTTTTTACAGGTTTGACTATACATAGTTCACTTCTTATTCAAACAAAGTGGTCGATAAAAAATGTTTAATAACTGCCTGTGATCTGTATGTTAAAATTTCCTCACTCAAGAGGACACAATACACAACCCTCTTGCCACTTTGAATAGGGTAAGGTCACCTTAAAACGTACTCATAAAACATGAGATGAAATATTTAGGCACAATATTGAATGGGTTTAGTGCACAGCTGTCCAAAAACATTTAGTTCAATTACAGTATATTCAAATTTGAGGCTTCCACAGAAGGGGTGTCATTGAATTTGTTATGTGTGCATTTTATGCTGTGTAACACCTGTTGCAAGGATATTTCCAATTTCCAATTCAACTTGAGAAGCAAATATTTCCATTTTCCTTTTTGTGTGTTTTTTTCAACAGCAGTTATGTTAATCAATTGATGACTGACAATTACTTGTTAAACAGAACTGTTTCATTGAAGATCATAATACTCCCCTTTCACACTTTGCAGCTAAAGAAATGAACTAAAGAAATGTAGCTTTAAAGTCTGACACTCTGTTACATCTTTTTACATACTATATGATTACTACGCTTTTATATCTATAACAAAAACTGCCCAAAAAAGTTTAAATCTGTGAAACCCTGAAACAGGAGAAGGTATTTATATATTTCCCTTTTAACTGAGACTTTTGACTCATATAGTTGTCACTATTTTGTTCAATAGACTCAGTCTCAAGTGGGAAAGCTGGTAGTTGCTTGCTTGCTGTTGGCCTGTAGTTTATTGTTCAGAACCTTAAGGACATGAACATGTGTTATAACATGAGGTAACTAAATAAGCCTGAGATTTGGGTGACTGGTGGACCCCTCCAAGAGCCTCTGGTAGACATTAAGTCAATCATTCAAGATTGTGTTTACATTTGTAACCTATGTATATACCAAGGCATAACTGAATTGACAGTATTTAAGTAATGTTATTGTCGAGACTTTTAGCTCTGATCAGTCTCAATTGAGTCAACCGGATTTGTGCCAGTTATACTCCTTTCACAGGGAATCCCCCCGGCCGCATTTGGTGAAACTGCCTAAAGTCTGTTAAAATTTCCGTCTCTGATTTCAGAACCCTGAGCATGCACAGACAAGGGAGCATGCATTTTTTGCTACGGTAACTGAAGGTGTGGTCCACAGTGTATATATGGTTGTGACTCAGTCATCTTTTGCTGTAATGTGACAACAAAAGATGAGTGGAGGTAAATAGACATTTCACTATTGTGTCACCAGGTCACATACAGACCTTGGAGAGTAGTTGAAGGGCAGGTGTGTTTCACCCAACGTAGTGTGAATGCTACGACAAAATCTCGGAAGGTATGGGACGTCCTTGGAGGCGGTTCCACCGCCGAGTACTGCGGGATTTACTGCCTATAGTGTGAAAGGGGCATTAGTTCTGTATAAAATCCAACTAGTGATTGACTATTAATATATCAATTATCCTTGACTGTGGGTTTTAATGGTAATAATATAATTTCTACTTGAAATCAACTCCTGAAACTGAGGTAAGCTCAAAATATACACTTGGAAATTCTGGAAAATATATCATTAATTTCTATCACCACTTTGGTGATCAATACTTCACTCAGATATTTTATCAAATCTTCTTTTGTGCCAACAATAGTGATGTGTCAAATTACGGCTTTGATATATATGGTGATTAACAAATATAGACCAAATATGGACAATATTAAAAATTGCATGATCTTTATGCTGTTTAAAAAAATTATAGAGTGCCTGTTACAAGTCGAGTGTGTGGAAACATATCACTGAATTTCTAGGTCAACAATAGGTTACCTGAACACAGTACAACACAGCTACTATTGATGCTATCCTTAGACCGTTCAGATATGCTTTTGTGCTCTTAAAAAAGTCTAGTTTGATGATTTTGGCTTGTGGAAAAAAATGGGTCTATTAAAGATACCAAATCTACTACGGATATTTATTGTGTGGATACTATCTCTATTAACCATTCCAGTTTTGCTTCTGTTGACCAGGGTGGACTATCCGGGGGTAATTAAAAAGGATTCCAGTCCTGTGTACTATTCAAAGGTGAGAGATATTTTACTTGATGCCAATACTGCATGACTGTTACCTCGTCCAAGGAGGTTGTGTCATCATTAAAGTCTGTCTGTCTCTCTGTCTGTTTGTTTGCAGAACTAACACTGCTGTGTACATTGCATCAAATTTTTACAGTAGTTTTGGTCTGACATAGAACTGATTCACCGATCAGGGTCCAGGTCAGGGTTCAGGAAATTTTAGGAAAGTAATAGTGGCAATATATTGGGCCTTGGTGGAGTTAAATTTGTGTGGCCAGAATTAATTCATTGTCATTTGACTTCAGTTCTTTGTGTAAGGACCTTTCAGACTTACAAATCCAGACTAGACTTCTATGAAATATGACACACAAACCTTTTATTTCAAAAAATAAACTTATCTTTCGTCAATGTTTGCAAGACTATTGAAGATACTTGTATCAGTTTATATCTCTCGTTAGGTTGGGTGTATAAAGTATTGTGGCCATTCAAATGCATTAGTGGGACACAGAATAAACACATGTCACAAGAATTAACTTGAACTTAATGTCACTTTCAACTTATTGTATAAGGGCACAGGAAACCAGGATGTACTAGTTGGTCAAGATTCTGCACTGTGAATTACCAGGCATTGGTAAGCAACTACCAACTTTGCCCACGCAGGATCTGGTCCGGGTTCAAACCACCGACCTCAGAGGTGGACAGCAAGTATGTTACCCACCACACAAATGAGCAATCTTTAACCAGGGTAATGGTAAAGAGAAGAATATATATATAATAGTGATAATTCATTTTTGAACACTTATTTTGGAAACAATTCTTGTAATCCGTACAGAGAAATATCTATATATGACGCACATATTGTAACATATGTCTAATATTATACCAATTGGAACTCTCCAGGTTGGTGTGGCAGAAAGACACTTATTTCATATGACTATCATCCGAGTTCGATTCCTGACGTGGCTGCAAGTGGCAAAGCTGGTAGTTGCTTGCCATTGGCGGTTTACAGTACAAAACCTTGACTAACTGTATGTGTCGGTTTCCTCCACCCCTTTACAGTATAATAGACAGGTACCAGGCATGACATATAAAACACCAATTAAACATACCAATTGGACAGCATTTATCAAGATTTAAATCCACTGATTTCTTCAAATCAAATTGCTTTATTATATATTATCTTATGATTATAATTGACTGGGTGTATTTGTTTCAGATATATGAAGAAATGAAAAATGGCCTCACAGAACCTGCTCAAGACTTTCTCCAAGATCACTTGGAACAGCCAGTTGAAGTGTTTAACCAATCAAATGCAGTTATCTATAACCGAGTACCTAAAACAGGAAGCAGGGTGGTGTTCAACATGCTCAGTACTCTGTCCAAGAAGCACAAGTTTAGATTTCTAGATTCTCACAACTACCTAGACTACAGGCCATCCAAAGAGGATCTCACGCAACAAATTTCCAAATTACAGAAGAAACAAAGGCCCTGGTTGTTAAATCGTCACATTTACTTCTTCCAGCTCAATGAAACCGATGAAGGAAATCAACCATTATATATCAACATAGTAAGAGAGCCAATAAGCCGCTGTGTATCCTGGTATTATTTTATCCGTTTCGAGCACCGGAGACAAATGAGCAGCAAGACTCGGAACAGAACATTCGATACCTGCTTGGACCAAGGTTTAGACGAATGTGTAAAGCTATACGAACCTCCCTTCAGATGCCTCCAAATGCCATTTTTCTGTGGACAGGAAGATATATGCGTTCAACGGGATAGAAGGGCTTTAGACATAGCCAAAAAGAATGTAATGACAAAATATGCAGTGGTTGGACTGACTGAAGACATGAGGTCCTTCTTACAGGTGGCTGAACATCTCATTCCTGCGTTTTTTGGTGGTGTGCTTAATTTGTATGACAAATTTGGGTCAACTTATAAAAGGAAAAGCTCTAATACCAAGCATATATCTCACTCAGTGCTGTCTGAAGTGAGAATGGAAGAACTTATGATACTTGAAATTGAGTTTTATAAGTTTGTCAGAAAGTATTTCTACACTAGACATAAAAGTCTTTTAAAAATATCTTTGTAGCACTCGCTGATTGAACTAGTAACGTAAATATGTGGTGTTAATATAATTTGATGGATTTGTTTCTAAATTGAGAAATTCTACCATAATTATATCAACATAAATATTCTTTATGCAAATGTTGAATTAAGACTCTGTAACATAAATAAGTGAATGCTAGTATACTCTGTTGACATCTTTTTATGACCTGAGACATAAATATGTGAATGTTAATATACTCTGGCAATACCTTTGAGGACTTACGGCATAAACATGTGAATATTAACATATTTTATTGATATTTTTACTGTGACTCAAGACATAAATACGTGAATGTCAATATTTTTCAGCCAGAAGCTGCCCAGAACTACAATAATTTGTCTTCAAAATGGTGCAAATATAGTCAACTGTGGTTATGTAGTTAAACTGGTTTCTTAATTATCATTTCTTAAACTCTTAAATCTTTGATTTGGTTTTGATCAAACGTTCCTTTCCAGTATTTTATTTCCTTCCTTCATCACTGTTTCTCACTGTCTTGGACCAAGGAAGCCAGGCACTATCACTTCTAGACAAATACAAAAATATAAGAGTTTTATATATGTTAAAGATTCCAGTACAGCATAAAACCATTATCAGTTAGATGCACGTGGTTAAACGTCCTAGATGTGAATGCTAAATAAAGATGAATCTTTTGTTAAAGAAAATTTTAAATAGAAGCCTGTGTTCGAAAAGGACATCTGATTGATAAGTAAACACAAATGCACATAATGCTGCATCAATAAATTATATGTAACAAAACTATAAAACATCAAATCTCTTTTTCCGAATTATAACTTCGATAGAAGTACATACCTTCGCGTAGTATATTACCAAATTTGAAAGAGAAGATATTAAAAGTGAGTTTATATGGCAGATAAAAGACAGATGAATAAAATAACTATAAATTACTGGTACTAAAGCCAAAGAAATGTGAGTCCAAAACTGGGGATTAAAAAAATACTCCATATTAGTATGATAAAATATAATTTAAAATAAAGTAAGTGTATGAATGATGTTAAGCATTTTTTTTTTAAAAACTGTAGTTTCAAACCACACGTGACTATTGTCTGTCTTACCATTGGCTGGCTTGACATGGTTGCTAGGTAACAGTGGTGACACAGAGCGGCTGGTATTGGAGGAGAGTGGTGGGTATTCCTCCTTCCCATCATTGATGAATGTCACCTGTCAAGTTAATAAATATACCCACATAGCACTGGGTTTCTGTTATTGTAGAAATAATCCATGAGTGATCATGGTTTGTATATGGCATTTAACCATGGCACTTCCGGTAATAATTTTACGAAGCCGAAGGATTATTTCTATTCTAACATGACATCTAAGATTATTTAAGGGATTTTTTTTTCATTTATTTTTCATTTTTACAAAGAATAAATTGTTTTACGTAGGTTTGTTTACATTGTGGTGCCCTTAGCAACCGGCTCTTCCATCTATTGTACCTTACAACCGCATATTTACAATGTTATGATGCACGATTATTTTATATAAATATAATATACAATATTTAATATTCAATAAATATTTCATATTCAATGAAATATAAATAAAGACAACATAACAACATTACTTGTAAAACCCAACCACAAAATATGTAGGGCGGATGGAAGGGCAGTGCGATTGTTGCGAGATAATTGTGTGCGCATAGAACTCAAAACTCGTTCCTGCGCAGGTCGTCATGTTAGAATAAGAAACACTGTTCTGCAAAGGGATCACGAGGTAGAAACAAATATACTTGTCTACCTTGAGATGTGGTTCAGGTCACCTTGTATTTGGGGTGGATGCACTTGGTGCATTGATCTGATACAAGGTCTCCGGTCTTCGGCATAAAGAACCATGGCCATATTATATAATAATATTAAGATCATTTCGAACTTAGATCTTAAGTATATCTTAGATTTCAAGTAAGGAATTATGAAACTGAGCGTTCCTGTTTTTTTCGTGAACGCATAGTCCAAGAACAACTTAAGTGAAAAACCTTCCCATACTTAGATCTAAGGTCATTTTTTTCCAGGTTTGTAGCAGAATACGGGCCCCAGGTCATCGAGCCAAACTCGAATACATACAAATACAACCCAATGGAAAGTTGTGACCTAATCGTAATCTGGACTTTCAAGCAATATTTATATGTAAGACACAACTACAAACTTTATTTGGGGTCGGTTTGAGTAATATTTACAGTCAATTAATAACAGACCTCATTGATCTGTAAAGAAGGGGCACAATGGTAACACACTCGTCTCACACCTCTGAGGTCGGCGGTTCAAACCCTGAAGCCTATGTGGGAAAGTTGTTAGTTGTTGTTTACCGATGGTCAGCAGTTTACAGTACAGAAACTTGACCAACTGTATGTACTGGTTTCCTCTGCCCACAAAACTACCCCTCATGATATGACCTGCACAGTGTTGAAAGTGTCGTAAAGCGCCAAATAAAAAAAAATTAACCTGTGAAAATGTGAACAAGTGATTAAATTTTGAGAAAGAATCATATCATATTCTTGATAAAAAAATCCCATTTTTTATGCATTTTCATTAACTTTAGCTATCTGACTGATATATTACACCAAATCAGAGGGGGGCATCTTTGGCATGTATATATGTTACAGTCAATCTGTGAAACCAGCCATTACGCGTAATGACTGAAAGTTTCAGTCATTTCGGTAATGACTGAAATGAAATTAATTCAGTCAATCTGTGTAAAAATGAACCATATATTTCAGTCATTACATGAAATGACTGAAGATATTAGTCATTACACATAATGACTGGTCATTTCAGTCATTACGCAAAATGACTGAAACCTTCAGTCATTATGTGTAATGACTGGTTTCACAGATTGACTGTAACATATATACATACAATGGGATGTAAGAGAGGCTTAACTGGCGTGAAAAATTCGTCAACAAGTGCATAGTTTTTCATTATTTTTTTCATTTTGAGGTATCAAAATGTATGTCTTTTATATGCACGTACATTTTGGGGAAAGGTCTGGAAAGATCTGAAAAGTACAGAATCAGGCCATTCCAATACTATATAACATGTCCATGGGAGACACAAATACATGATATTAATTTCAACAGTTCAATACAATAGTTTCAATTCAATAAGAGTGTGTTGGTTTCAAGGCATGGATTTGATTGTCTAGGAATTTCAAACAGCTGGACAGACTCTCACATTTATTTATATAGAAATAATAATAATAACAGAAAGCATTGGAAAGCACGAAACTGATGAAAATCCTATAATATGCTGGAATGCTTCAACTAGCAAAGTCGTAACCCAGTAAATGCCCGACATGGGGAGGGTGACTATGGGGCAGGGTAAGCTAGTCTAAAAACAGGTAAGTCTTGAATTGACTTCTAAAGCTTGAAATGGTCTGTTGTGATCTGACACTAGTTGGGAGCTTGTTCCATTCCACTGGTGCAGCAGTGGCAAAATGTCACCTGGCCTTTCTGGGACAGAATGTAAAAACTGATAATTTACTTCCACATGTCAGACTACTAGACTTGATCAGTGGTGACAAACAGGCAGGTCGTGAGAAGGTTATGGCTTTAAAAATAAGGAGGTTGTATTTTAAAAAGGTTATGGTATGGGGTTTTCCTAAATAGTGTGTCATGTGACTCATTATGTCTAATCTGCAAATCAATATGGCAGAGTGCAATTTTGGACTTCCTGAAGTTTAGCACCATTGTCTTACAAGTAAGCAACTTCTTCTGTCAGGATTTTATCAGCAATTTAGTCAGAAAGTAGCCTAAAATGAAAGTTGAAGGCCTTCAGCTTTTATTTAAGACTAGTTTATGATCACTGATAAAGTCCAAGCAGTTGGTTATTTCCACATCAAACGTAGAGAAATTTGACATATTTATTACCTTTCCTGTCTGATTTAGTATGCCCCGTTCTTCCTAAGATATTTTAAGAATTGTACATTCAAATATGAAAGGCACCACTTACATCCACAGTATCATGATGGTCAGGCTTCTGTCCAGTTAATTCTTCATTCCTCAGCTGTTCATTGGCCACCAGGATATAGGTCGTGACCTTGCCCTTGCCTCGCATATCGATAGCTCCTCTTTTCTCCATGCGGTAAGGTTTCTTCCTCAATAATCTTCAAAATAAAAATTTTTGTATGTCAACTTTTGTAAAAGTTTTAAAAAAGTAAAAGTTTGTAATTTCTACTGTGTTTACTCTGTAAACAAATGCATACTTTGATGCAATAGTGTAAGACTATTTAAATCACGTATGCATGCAAATTTGATAACAAATATCTTTCAAGGCAGTTATTGTCCTGGAAGGGATAGTTCAAAGAGAAGAAGGAGGTCTAAGGCTTAATATTGCACCCACCATGGGGCTAGACATTAGAAAACAGTTATGGCCATGGGGAAACAAGGCTGCAAAGATGAATTTTCAGACTGTTTCTAAAAGCAGCCATTGTTGTTTTGTGACCCATCTTACAAGTGCTGATCTACTCCACTCAAAACGAAAAACATAGAAACTGAAAATAAGAAAAGCTTATGAATTTTACATTTAAAGCGTAATGCAAATTCCTAGTATTAATATTTAATATTGTTCAGACAATTCACTGAATCTTTTCGATTGTAACTGAGGAAATTTATAACCTGAGAAATATTTTCTTTTCTGTCAAGCTCAGACAGTAGGACATAGTTTGTTAATTCAGTAAAGAATACCTACTCATACATGGCGGCACTCATCTGGATTTGATCAGGACTTCCATGACTCTCCAGTTTGGATGCCATGTTAATGGTGTCACCCATCACTAAGTATTTGGGCAACTTGTCTCCGACTATTCCTCCGATAACTGACCCAGAGTGTAATCCCATCCGGATCTGTAAGAAAACAAATGTACTGCCAATCGATGAATGTTTTATAGAACAAACTGTATCATGTAATTTTATAAAGTGTATTAATAGTACACTGTTGGAGGCCTAACAAATGAAGTATCCTTTTAGCTATTCCAAACCTAGTTGGGTGCAAATCTGAAACATGGCTGTTTTCATCAGCCCAACTGACAAATCGAATCTATCTAATCTAATGTGGACTTTTATAGCGCTTAATCTCCATCACTGATGTACTCTAAGGCGCAACTGAACATAAGAAGAAGCAGTGAACATTAATCCGAGGACATAGCCAGGTCATACCAAGGAGACACAGGGTGACAGGAGAGGCTATGGGGGGTATGTTTTTGCAAAGGGCGATGATATAATTTCTACAATAAATTGGCTCAAAACCTAACCACATAGAGCTTTCAAATTCATGATTTTGAGTTGGAGATCCCAATTGGCTAAGTAAGGATTTATTATTTTATATCCTGTTTGTGCCAAATTAAACCCTTTGCCAAAGAACAGTACAGAATAGTACATATTACATAACAGTATATATTAAAGACCATACTTGACCTTAACACTTTGACTTCTGTCCCCGTAGTCAAAAGGCGAGTGCACTTCCTTTGCGAGAAGTTTCATCCCCAGTGCAGTGTCAGCAATTCTTTCTGCATGATCCTTCACTGGCTTGGGAGCCCCACACATAACTAAGTAAGCATCCCCTATGGCGTGTATCTGGATATTGGAAAACATCTAGCATTAGTAACTGCAATTAGAAGGGCATGTGATATTATTGTCCAGCTACCACATGCATTTATCAGAGTTCAAACCGGCTAACATGTGATTCTTTTATTTGTAATTACAAGATATTCTAGTGGTTTTCCACCATAATTTCAAGTGTGATCACATGTTGCAAAAGTGATTGATGGATTGGTTGATCAATCAATTGAACGACCAATTGATCAATTCACCGATTGGTTGATTGATTGATACCACTTTCCACTGTATAGAAAATGAGAGATCTGTGACAAACTAGTTGGTCTGGCCTGTGTTCCTGAAAGATTAGAATTTAGGGTTGTACATCCCGTTCGAGGTCAGTGTGATATTACCGCATCATTGCCACTACAAAAAGAAATTCTGGATTTTTGGAAAAGTACCCTGGTGGAGGTTTGCACTCTCTGAATGCTATCTAGTAAGTTCTGCTCGTTTACCACCCACATAATGACGATGTGACCTCATCAACTGACCCAGATCAATTACCTAAACAATACAATGTTTTAAGGACAATATAAAGCCCAAATGAATGGACCAATTGAACAAGAAAACATATTAGTATAATGTATTGATGGCCTTTCTTACCCTGTCTGTTCCATGTAACTCACACACTTGGTCAAACTTGTGGTGTAGCTGTGTCAACAGATTCACCACATCACTGGCCTTGCAGTGGGCGATAATATGAGTGAAAGCCACAATGTCACAGAATAACACACTCGCATTGGGGAATTCTCCTGGAAAATTATACAAAGAACAAATTATATAGTAAATAACTATTAAAAGATTGTATTTCCAGCCAGAAGACTATAAAACTATTTCATTGAAATTGGATTTCACAAAAATCAGAAAATTTGCATATTACCACTAGTGTGTGAGTTTTTTCAATAATTAATTGAAATAATTGATAATTAATTGATGAATTATCATACCTCCATTAGGCTTTTGAATATGCATAGTGTGATCATCCAAATCAGTAAAGAAATAAAAGAACCACACATAACATACCCAGAGTTCCATCCATAAGTAAACAAGTAAATAAATATATGAAATCTACCTGCATCCGGCTTCTCTCCTTTCAACATCTGGTCAGCCACACTGGCTGGAAGGAAGGAATGGTAAAGCCTACGTGTCTTCTCTCTTTCTTCTTCTAGTTCAGCCCTGGTCTGCATGAGTTCATGCCGAAGGTCATCAAGGTCATGACCTTGACCTCCAGAACTGAATGGTTTAACCAGTAATGCCTGGGGTGAAGGACTCTTGTGGCGGGTCAGTGTAGGAGTGCCAAGCGAAGAGTTCTGGTAGGTCCTGCCAATCTTGGACTGAGAGGTGCTGGGTTTGTGCCTAGTTGAAAATACAGTAGACTTTTTGGACAAAAATATCTTCATAAGCACATTCTAGAAATGATTAGGAATTAATCTATTAGAATTAACCTCTATTACTGCCAGTGATTATTCAAATTATATTGTGCAGCTTTTCTTAAACCCAAACACATTAGACTTTCCTCATATCCTTTTCTCTTTGTTATTACATGAGGGATGAATGACTTTTCTTCAAGAATTTTGTAGTGACAAAAAGTTGTATTTCATGAAAGAGTTGGATCTCCACCCATTATGATGGATTCATAATGATTCCAAGTATGTCAGATTGGATGGAATAAGAAATACAAAGACTTGGAGCAAGTCTACACTCACAGAAGCCAGGTGGGAGGTGATGTGAGTGAGGTTTTTTTTATATCCCACAAGTACAAAAGTCTACTAAGCAGTTTAGTCGTAGCTTGGTTTTGTGATTCACCAAAGAATTTGGAATGGTTTACCTGATAATGTTTGTTTTGCCACTCCTGTTTTCTCCGTTAGAAAGAAGTTGAAATCTTGTATCGTATGTATTGTGTATTTATACTGTGTATTTATACTCGCAATATCCCCATATACTACAGGACTCAAAGTGGTGTACAAAAGACTGTACAGGTACAGCCCCAACTCACAAGTAACTGACATTCCCCTAACTGGAAGATAGAGACTCAAGGATGACCATTTATCAACTTCCTTGAGGTTCTTTAGCCTGCCACTGGGGATAGGACCCAATGACAGAGGACCGCCATTGAAGTGGTCATCCAAGCCACTATGTATCTGCCTGTACCTGGGTTTGAACCCACGTCTTCTGAGTTCCTAGACAAGTGTGTTACCCGCTAGGCCACAGTGGCAGTAAATTTTATATCTTTGCAAGGGCATACCCACCCCAGATATATTCTTTCTCATTTGGTACTTTCTCCATAGTGCTGGCCTCCACTTTTATCCTTCAATATTTGATTCATGTTTTTCGTGCTTTATATTTAATATTGTACTTTAGAGTCTGTCATCACCACCACAGAAATTAAGCGCTTTAAAAGTTCCATTAGAATTAGAATTCTGAAATAAAATATTTTTCTATCCAACACCAAATATCAAGATTGAACATATATCACATATAAATATTAATCATATTTGCCATATAATTACTAAAATAAAATACATCTTATACCGAGTCATGAGTTCCAACCAGAGCATATCCCTGGTGACGTCATGCATGGGTATATCCGCCAGGTGAAGTTTCCTCTCTTCCAAATCTTTCAGACTTCTCACAAACGGGGAACTGATATACAGTATGACGTCACTGTCTTCAAGATGGAGCATTTGCCCTGAAATAAAAGAAATTAGAAAGATACTTTGTAGTCTTCTTTGATAGCTATTCACGCCTTCATTCAGTATAGGTCTTAAAGTTATACAAGCAAGAAGAAAACAACAATAGAATTTAACCCTAACCCATCAAGATTGCTGTCACAATAATTGAGTAATCTGCAGACTTATTTGTTAAGTTCTTGGTTTAGAACTTGTATTATCACTCCATTTATAAACCCTCTTGGAATTTACTTGGCCGGTGTTTTCAACTGACATATATTCATAATTTATGCTTGCATCATTGCATCAATCAAACGAATTAAACAAAGATTTACAACAACAAAAAATCAATCAACTCCTGATTCTGTCAACCACCATATAGTAGATATGTCATAACACCCAAACTCTGTGTTCCGAACCTACTAGCTGAGATGTGGGAGGCAAGTATATGTAAAACCCCTTTCAGACTACAGCCGGTATGCCCCTAGTGGGCTGCATTTGGTGAGACATCCATGTGCTTTGCAAACATGAGGGTCAGTGTCAAACCATCCATTACCTTGCGTAGAAGCAAGCGAGCATGCACAGATACATTTCTTGCTACAGTAACTGAAGGTTAGGTCCACGGTGTATATAAGGTTGTGACCCGGTCGTCTTTCTGTGTAATACGGCAACATAACGTGAGTGAAGGCAAATGGACATCTCGCCACTGTGTCACAAGGAGGTCGTATACAAACCTCAGACGGTAGTTGAAGGACAGGGGAGTTTCACTCAATGCCTATAACTACAAATTACACTGCATGTAGTGTTAATGCTACACCAAGTCTCAGAAGGTATGGGGTGTCCTTAGAGACGGTTCACCCACCAAGTACCATGGGACCTACTGCCACTATTGTAAAAGGGGCAATATAACTGCACTGCTATGCCATACTTTTGACCAAAACCCCTTACCTCTGAGAATCAGTGCCAGCCGGAACTTGCGTGCTTTCCCCATCTTGGTGGATCGAGCCTTGACGACAAACGGTGTGTTGATGAAGCGTCTGATGTTGTCATAGTTGAAGGCCATTGTGTGAGGGTGTAAAAGGTCAAAGAAAAGGTCAATCCTACAACCCTTGGTTCTCAGGCCTGTCATGATCTGCTGGAGCTGAAATGAAGATGGCATTCATTCTGTCAAACATGTTGAGGATGAAGTTTGTAGCTACTTTCAGAAATTTAATTACTGTCATGTAGAGTATCTTCACCTGTTAAAGATAAGATTCAAAATAAATCAGTTTTTTTCTGAAGGTTTTCTGTCTCACAATAAACATAGCTAAATGCCTGGTAAATGCATATCCCATGCACTTCAAAAGAATTTCATGTAATTTGAAGATACATGAATGTAATTTGAAGATACATAAATGTAATTTGAAGATATATGGAAAGTAAATGGATAAATGGTATAGATACATAGAAAATAAATTGAGTTTGCAGATATAAGTAAATACCAGATGAAATTAATGAATAAAGTTTGCAGCTGTATACAGAGATAAATTTAAATTAAAATTAAATAAATTTAGTTATAAAGGATTTGAATATGAATCTTTTTGAAAAAAAATATGATTTGGATTTGCAATGATTAAAATTAAACTTCCAAAAGAATTAAATTCGAAAAAAATGAAGGTCCAGTATCCATTTGAACCTAAGACCACACTACCTTTGCCCCTGCATGTATCACCTCCATGTTACTGTTGAACATCAGATGGTAGGGAAATGCAGTACAGAAAACTCGGCCATTCAGACTGATGGTCTGCGGGAAATCTGGCAGGAAGCCCCCTCTGAGCATGCTCACACGAGCCAGGGCCATCCATTTGGCTTTTGCCACTTTTGCCTTGTTTAGTGGCAAACCCTCCTCACCTTCGGTTTGTATGATTTCCTCCAAGCGGGCAACAACATGGTCTACATCCTGTATGGACATGTATGAGAGGTGAGCATATTTAGTTTGTAAGATATGTAAAAGGAAAAGTTAGTACAGTGCTATGATATATTGGAAGTAAATGAATAAGGTTTATAGACAAACATTTAAAAAGTTTAGTTTATGGATATAGGGAAAGTAAGGTGATTTAGTCTATTGATACATGTACAAAGTTTTTGAACGTAATTTGAAGATACATGGAAAGTAAATAGATAAATTGTGCAGATATGTAGAAAGGATGTACACTGAATTTTAGAGATATATGTAAATACTAGATGAAATTAATAATAGAGGTTTGCAGACACAGTGTTGAAAGTGACGTAAAACCCAAATAAACGATTAAATTCCTTAACTACAGGACTCAAACCACCATTTTTACATCTCACAGTTACACTAGTACAGCATAAACTGTTCAGTGACTGAAATTCATAGAGCATTATAATTTCCACAATAACACTCTCGATGGCTGAAAACTATGTCTGATCATTCCAAAGGTGTGGCATTGTTTCTGTAGCAGAACTAGAGTCATAATGTGCCCATCTATATACCCCGATATTATATTTAAATGCTGTATACACAATAAGATTGGTAGCAAGTATTTAAGTTTCTGTGGTACAATACATACGAGTTATAAACGTTCCACATCCCTAATTTATCTAGACAGTTGATTTGTGTTTTTTGTGCACCAGAAAATATCCTTTCTTAAAACCAAATGACAAATAGAATCCTCACTGGTCCCCTGGATCCAAAACTTGCTGCCAACAAGCCGGTTGCAGTGAGGACCTATCCTGATATGTCAAGATTTGAAAGGCACAAAAACCCCAAACTTTCAATTTGATAAAATAACTAGAGAACACTTGTAGAACACAAGCCTCCACAAGGGAACATTTCCAAAAAAAATGGAATTTTTGGTATTCAGAATATGATCTGGATATTTCTTAAAATGTGATTGCTTCATTCTTTTGCCAGCCCACCTCACATGAAAAAACCTTCATGTATATCCAATTACGTATGTAGTAATGTCAACCAAAAAGTCAAAGTCATTAAAAATTATCAAGATTTTTTGTATCTAGAATATGACCTGATTTTCCCTTAAAAAATGTTCACGTCTTCATTGGGTCAGGACATACCCACAAAATAAATTTCTAAATGATCCGTTGATTACTTGTGGACAGACAGACAGACCGACCGACAGACATACAGATTAACGCACACAAAACATATCTTCCTGATGGAGGTAATTAATGATAAATCATTACATTTTTCAGTATTTGTCTTTCTCCAGCCTTCTTGGTCTGTGCCACCATGGTCGGCGGAGGCATGTGACTCCCGACTGCGATCTTGAGAGGTGAGATTCCAAATACCACATGCTCCCTCACCGAAGTCTTCTTTTTATCAACTTCTTCGACTGACTTGGACAGCACCTCAATAGTAATCTCAGTTTTGTAGTAGGTCCTGGATACTGCCTTCAGTATACCTGTACGATAAGGTGACAATAGTCTGGCAAATTACATAAAATACTATCTTATGGTTTATTCTTTGTTTATATTTGTAGTCTTTATCCATACGACATATGCTATTCAAGGTAAGAATCCTCTTATCTAATAAGACTTGCAAAGCTCTTAATTTCCATGTTAATGAAGCCATTGTGTGAAACGTTTCTTCTATTTTCTTTTTGGAAAGTCTGTGTTTCCATGTGAATTTATGTTGTCGATGATCAAAGAAGACTTATTTTTTCAAGTAAAGAATTAAATTTAGTCAAAGTTTTATTGAACATTTAACAACAGGAAAATATTAACAAAATGATGAATGATAACACGAGGATAACTGGAGGTAATTGTTTAGCTGTGTCAAAGTCCATTAACTACACTACATCATTATGTTACTTGAATAAATCTGATATATCAATTGGGAAAAAAATATTTAAATGTAAAATGTACAGCAATTTATGTGCTGAAGAGATAATGACAAAATGATAGCTAATAGTATGAACAATTTGTATTCTATCAGGGACAGTAATGGTACTTTAGTTTCTCCTGGGGGAATATATGATATGTTCTAGAATTTATGTGTAAACTAAAATAAAAATATGGAGTTACTTGGCAGGTCTGTTAATAATTCTAAAGGACTGTGGTCACATCAGTGTGTGTAATACAATAGAAATATTATCTGAGACCTGTATATTGTAAATTTCACTACAAGTAAAGGCATTAAAAACTAACATAGGAGGATGTCACATTTTCTCTCCTTTTGGGTGACTTATTATAGAATCTACTTCACTGTGGGGATTTTTCATTTATTATTCACCATTTTATTTGAATAACAACTAAAATAAGCCCATATTTAGGTTAAACAATGCAAGGAAAAAACCTTATCCATCATAAAGGGTTCCAGTGATTATAGACATTTCAATTTTTAACTTTAGATTTCTCTGTCATTTCTGTATATTGATTTAATGCAACAAAACAACTAGAAGTTTTAAAAAAATACTTTTCCAATGATATATACAATATATTTGTAGGTCACATAGTTTTATACATATATTGGAAAAGCCAGCACCTGTTTAAGCAAAGTACGCAAAACTTATCCATAATAATTTGCCCCAGGAAATGCAAAAAAAAAAAACTTACACGCTCTGTCCATCCAAGTGATTAGGTCAAATACATTGTGTGGTTGAAAATAAATACATTTTTATTGACATTATGTATTTCTACTTGTGTATTTGGTGTTTAAGAAATAATATAACAATTCAGTTACCCATCACCATAGCATGGTACCCCTGTCTGAAGGAGTAGTAATGGAGGGTGATTTGATCCTCCTTTGAATCTGCCTCACATTTGAATGAGGGCATACTCATGTCCCCGTAATCACTCATCATGTACGTGTGCACGTAATCCAGATTCTCCAGAAAGGCAAGCAGATTCTCCCCAAGATTTCTCAGGAGTTCATCGTGTCCCAGTTTGCGGATGTGGTCGAGGTAGTGCTCTCCTAGTGCGGA
This sequence comes from Sabellastarte sp. h YS-2021, assembly GCA_964017235.1. NCBI lineage: Eukaryota > Metazoa > Annelida > Polychaeta > Sabellida > Sabellidae > Sabellastarte > Sabellastarte sp. h YS-2021. The sequence goes on from OZ024937.1 coordinate 13,973,362, forward strand.
AAGGAATTCCTCCCGCTTCATTCCTTAAACAATAAGAATATAGGTCAAAGGTCAAAATATGGGTTTTTACGTCCCGTTTAACAGCCCAGGGTCATATTGCGACATGCCCAAAGCTAATAAGAATAATATAGGGATAACCTTGCCAAAGGCTGGTTCATATTTCTTTGTAATTAGGGAACATTTTCTGTTTAGATGGTTATCTTTCAGTTTGTATGATGCATTTACATAAGTAGATTTCTATATCTGTCACTGTGGCCTAGCGGGTAACACACTTGTCTAGGAACTCAGAGGACGTGGGTTCAATCCCAGGTACAGGCAGATACATAGTGGCATGGATGACCACTTAAAATGGCGGTTCTCTGTCATTGGGTCCTATCCCCAGTGGCAGGTTAAAGAACCTTAAGGACGTTGATAAATGGTCATCCTTGAGCCTCTATCTTCAAGTTAGGGGAATGTCAGTTACTTGTGAGTTTGGGCTGTACCTGTACAGTCGGATTGGTTAAATAGCGCTTTGAGTCCTGTAGTATATGGAGATATTGCGCTGAGTACAAATACATAAAAATGCATACAAATATTGCCAAAAATCATCAAAACAATTCTGAATTTTTCATATCCAAAATATCTTTCAGAAGGACTTACTCATGGGTAGGCCTCATCTTTTGCAAAAAAAAATATGATCCAAAGTGTAATTTTCTAGTTATTCATGCGGACAGACAAAGAGACAGACAAACAGACAAATGTACAAATTCCCTTTGAGAGGGCAAAGGTAGAAATAATCTTCCAGACTTCAACAAAATGTCAAATAAAATTGTGGGTGCATTTTTGTGTTTTTTCACTATGAACAGGCGATATGAGTGTAATTTGATCCTGATGTAAATAGATAATATTCAACATCCAGATACAATTTGTATAAAAATAATAATCCTGTTCTGTGAGTACATTGACACACATATGAAAAAATGGGCATTTTTAGTCATGGCACTTTTCCCCAGAATTTACCACATGTATTGATTCATTTGATTTGAACAGTTTATTCAGTGTGAGAATCGTGTGAATTTACTCTAAAATATCCATAGGTCAATACCCAGAACGAGGTTAACACCAGAAACAGCATCCACCATCGGAAAGATAGTTGTGGTAATGGGAAGTAGTTTAATTTGCTTTTGAGAGAAGTCATGGCTGTTTGTGAGCTAACTACGAGTGGTAGTCAGTTCCACTCACATGGTGCCACAACTGCATAGCACCTGCTACCTATGTGTTTTATGGGTACAGCAACTAGACAAAAACAATCGGTTGTCATGACTGGTGAGATTTTACCATTACAGACAGATAAGGAGATTTTTTAAATGAAATTTAGAGCATTCAATATAAAGCGGTTGTACTTTAAAAGAATCTGCTGTTGAAAACAGGAGTGTGTCAATTACACAAATTCACAAATCAAACAAACGTTTTTCGAATTCTTTCAGTCACTATGCCCCAGTTCTTTGGAACTCTTTCCCCTTCCAAATAAGAAATAGTCCCTCTGTCTCATTCTTCAGGAAACACCTGAAAACTCACCTGTTTACTCCAGTTTCCCGACCTAGTCTCCTTCCCTTTTAGTCACACCGATAACTCTGGCTTACTGACCTTCTCCACCCCTTGACTATCCTTATGACTAATGTATTTGTTACCATAGCACACTGCAAAGCAGTAGATTAGATTAGAAATACATCAATCACCAAAACCAATAACTCATGGATTTGAACCCATTACCTGTAATCTGTAGGGCGGTGTCTATCAACTGCTTGGATATTTCATCTTTATACTGTTTTTCCTGCTCGAAATCAGGTGGACAGTTGCACTTTGTCCTGGTTGTTAAATATAAATACATGTGTATGTATATGTCGAGGTAGAAAGTCCAATCTGGTAGAATTTCCAATTCTACCGGTAGAAAGTCATGTTGGTAGAAAGTCCAATTGGAATTTCTACTGGTAGAAAGTCCAATTTGGGAAATTTGGGTATTGCCCTGGGGTCCGAAATCTGATAATCTTGATAGATATTCAAATCTCAGAGATTTAGGTAATATAAATCTGTCATTTAAGCAAGATGCAGCTTTCAGAAATGAAGATAATCCACACCAAAGAAGATATTTTACTGTAACACAGATTTAACATAAATATTTAACTGAAATATTCAAGAATTTTACAAAAACCATCAAATCCCATCACCACTTTTCAAGAGCAATCTGTTACATGGACATTACTGATGTAAGGGATAAATGTCCTATAACAAGTAATATACAAAACTACAGCTTTAGCTAACTAAATTTGGACAGCAGCAATTAACACCTATGCTTCTGCAGCAGCATTTATCAGACTTCGAACCCCAGGGGAACACCCAAATCTCCCAGATTGGGCTTTCTACCGGTAGAAACTCCAATTGGACTTTATACCAAGTTTATCTTGGTAGAAACTCCAATTGGACTTTCTACTGGTACAATATAAAATTCTACCAGATTGGACTTTTTACCATGACATATGTCTATACAAAACAATCGGTCAAAAAAGTGAAATTAATAAATAATGCTTAGAAATATAATGTTCGCTTATGTGTAGCTAGTTTACAAGTTTTCTCTTTGATTCTACTGGTAAAGACATAAGGCTGTACAAGAGCATAATTAGATGAAGTCACATTAGAAAAAAATATAGAAAACATGCTATTTAAAATTTTTATCTTTATTACGGTGTTTTTAACTGGTGATAATATAATTTCGACATGAAATCAGCACCTCCAATAATAAATGACAATCAGCAGACAGATTAAAAGTCGTATCCTTGTTTATACCCTGACTAGTTAAAGTTTTTTTTTAACTGTTTACCTCATTTTTGTACCAGTTTCAGGTGTATCTCCAATAACTAAACCCTGTATTAACAGTACAGAGATTAAGCACTATAATTGTAAGTGTAATTAGATTAGACCATATTGCCAAGCAATACTCACACAACATCTTTCCAAGTTTCCTCCCCAAACATTGACTTCACATAATGTTTGATGATGAGGTTCAAATGACCATACTGAAAAAAAGTAAAAAATGTCTTATATTTATCATCTCCCATCGCTGAACCATTTTAAAAGCTATTTTATAGCTATTATAGTTTCTATATGTAAGCAACAAACCATCTTTATAGTTACCCTCACCATTATTGTTTCTAAACCTAAGCAACAAACCATTTTTATAGTTACCCTCACTATTATTGTTCTAAACCTAAGCAACAATCATGGAAAATAGTGTAATCTTGCTGTATTTCAGTTATGTTAATCATTTTCAAGTTGTCATTGTTGCCAAATTTGGTTAAATCTATTAAATCTGGCTCTCTGTGACTTAAGTATGACCTTGTAGGTTGTCAAACAATGTTTTATCGTTTTACTGTGACTAATTATTATAATAACGTTTAGCTTAATATGTCACACCGAGCAAAGCTTTTAAGCTAGTGGGGTGTAGGTAATGTGTGAGCTAGTTCACCCAGACATACCATTTTGTTAGTAGAATCATTAATGAGATATACAGTACCTCATCCCTTAACAAATGTTGCATATAACAAAAACTTTCGGGATAAATAAGCACGTTCTAAATCCCTAGCTTTTCCCCTGGTTAGTATATTTACATAGATTCAACATTCGAATAATGTCTGTCTGTTTGTTCTAGAATTTAACTAAATCAACTCTTACCATGTCTGTAGAGTGATGTATCACTATGTGATATCTCTGGGTTTTTTCTTGAAATACCTCGTATAATTATCACCAGCAAAGACTGAACATATAAACAATTCAGTGTTTATAGTCTAGGACTCAGTCTCTTATTGTCTGTGCAATATACATCCAATACTAACAACACAACTATTTTTTTCCTATTTTTAAGTAATAGGTTTGTGACCAATGACAAATAAGTACAATTTTGTCATGACATTTTAGGTTATTTTTCCCTTCAGTTCATAAACTTATTTTGTCAGACACATATGAAGTCTCTTATTTTCTATTTTAGTTTTTAAAACATATTCTCAAATTCGTTTCACGGGAAATTCCTAAACAAATCTCAAGCTTCATAAATTTCCATTCAAGGTATAAACATATGTATATATAAAATACATTACCGTAACCCAGATAGTCTAAAATAAACAGAATAAATAAAATTAATCAATGCAGAAAATACAGACTATCTGACGTCACCAGAGAAGATATATTTTATGGATAGTTTTCAAGCAATTAGCATCGAAATCACCGCACATGGCAACACTATCAAAAGCTTTTCCAATATCCAAGAATCAGGAATGTGCTTCCCATTCACGCCAAGGTGTCAATGACTCCGATGTGAAATGTGGCTGGACATCAAATAGATTCCTATTAAAGTACAGAAGGAACATGGACACAAGTCCAAACAAAATCACCGATTTCCAATAAACAATCTATCAAAGACAAAAATTTAAAAAACTTTTGGGACATTATAATTACTAGTATTTCCTTTTTTCATATATCATTACTGAATATCGCATTTGCGTGATTACTAAGGGATTTTTTCACGTTTTAGCTTAAACCTTTAAGCTGATATTCTTTTTAAATTTTATTGCTACAAGTGGACTTTATACACTATTTATTCGACCTGAATTCATAACAGGGATAAGTTAATGGTCAGTGTAATATTGTTTAAGTTGCTCAAAAAATCGGATTAGGTCTAAGGTTTATATTCACAGAGAATTTGAGATGACTTTTGACTAAACATTTTGTTTAATTTTGATCTCCCCATCACAATAGGTTATACTTTCGATCAAGTACAGTTTAATCTTTTATATTTGAGCTGAGAAACTTCCAGCAAACTATCATCTGACTTATGGCCACAACTTGCTCCTTCTTAGAGCTTTTTGACCCTGTGACATATGTAAAATACAGAGGAGTTTGGGGGGCTTACTTTCACGAGTTGGCTTCATGAGTCGTAGCCGTCCAGAGCTGGTTATAAAGCTGATCTTGTTTTGCTCTTCACTTGGGAAAAATCATGTGGCCTTCAGTTTTAACAGGATGAATTGTAGCAGCACCCAGCGAGTTTAAAATTGGCTTGGCCAATTCCAAAATGTATAGATATGATACTAAGAATAGGTATGACCTTATCATCATGAAAGCTGAAAGCTTATATATCATGTAAACTGAGAGGTATCTTTAAAAAAAAACATATCTAGCCTTAAATAGGAGGACTATTCCTACAAAAGCTGATGCCTTATGAGGGAGAGGTCGTCAGTAAATTCCACGTGTTATATCAAAAGATGAATTAAACACAGGACCACAGAGCTATAAATAAAGTGATCAGTTACCAAACCTGATAACTACCCTGTCACCTGAGTACTACTGAGTCAGTAGAGCCATATGTATTAAACCAAGACCTGGAGTTGCTTTGATCCACATGAACGAGCTGCAAAGCAATCAGAAACATGAGTAGAGCACTGGAGTAGTTAAACTTGCCCACAATTTTTTTTTTTTTTTTTTTTTTTTTTAAGACAATGAATGAGTGCGTTTTATAACAATCTGGATTTTATAATTTCACTGGGGAAAATGCTCTCAGGGAATCATGGTGCACTAAGGAGGGACCTTGTACAAGGTCTATGGAGTAGTACACAGCAGTTCCTGAAAATCCGGAGACAGGAAAAATGGTGATTTCTAGATTATTCCGAAGATATAATCTGGGGGTTTTACGTCCCTTTGATTTGAATGCTAAATAATGAATTTACATATTTATAACTGACCATTATAAAGAGCTGACGAGGTAATCCATAATGGATCGATATCCCAAATACTAGTATAGCATCACAAGATATATTTGTCCGTACACATATATCATGTACGGAAGAGTTGTGGGGTCACATTGAAAAATAAATCCATGAAGTAAGGTAACATAACTATATAAATATTTTATCCTAACAAAAGATATAAATCAAGATAAATATCAAATAAAAAAAGTTCCGTGTCAAGCTTTATAGCTTTCATGATAATAATGATATATGGATTACTTTGGAAAATGTTAAATGAAAACAAAACGATCAATAAACTTCAATTTATCCATAAACAGAAATAGCTGTCTTGAACCATAGACTTATATCTCAGTAAATGAGTTTAACTGTTCTGCATGATCGGCATATGATCTTCATGAATCGACTTAATTATTTTCAATGATTAACCTATTATCCCTTTTAAATGGCTGATAATGCATCAAATTAAATATATAAAGCAATTTGTCCAGTTGACTTTTACAACTAGATTCTTTTGAGTGTGGCCCCAATATTCTTTCGTAATTTTCATTCCTGCTAGAACTAAACAAATGGTACATGTTTGCTCGCAGTGAACAGATAAACTGATCAAGTGCTAGGCTTTGTTTATAATACAGAAAGAAATCACACGTCTGGTTATCAAGTGTAGATTTATGTTCCCATACAGACGGTTTGTAATTTGACAAAGGGAATTTATTCTATCCAAAGTGTAAATGTGGGTGATTTGTACTATGTACGGAACACAGTTTGTGAAAAAAAATTATGAAATCTTCCTGAGATTGTCCTGTCCTTCACTACAGGTCTGTTTCACAAACATTCATTATAGGAGGTCGTAAACTTCTCCATATATCATACACACAATATTTATATTTTAAAATGTGGAGAGATGGAACGGCATTTCAATTTATATTTCCATTAGTCAAATGCGATGCAAAGCTGGGACATAGGCTTAGAAAGTGTCACAACAATTAACAGCAATTTTAAATAAGTACAACTGCTGTGAACTGAGAGGTTTAAGTTGGACTTTAGCAATTGAATATTTTACATAACAAAATGAGTGATGGGTCAGTGCATACAGTGAGAAAATACCTTCAAAAGTTTTAGTCTGGAAAAAGAATGCGCCAATCCCTGAACAAGCAGCTATGCATTGATATTTCTCCATACAAACTGTAAATATAACCACACAGTAATTTAGTAAGATCTGCCCATGTGGAGTAGCTTACCAGTTCCCCGAAGTTAAGCAGTAATGGGCTTGGTTAGTACTTGAATGGGTGACCATCTGAGATTTAGGCCAGTTATGGACAGAGTCAGAATGACTGGAATGATCACTTAAATGATTGCCCTGCTGTAATATAACTGAAATAAGGTACTAAACATGCTGTTAAAGGGGAAAGTTTTCGTCCCGGGACGAAAATCTCCTAAAATTACAAAGATCATACATTTGGTCCTTATATACACAAATATCAACAAACACCACAGCTTACTGGGATATAGCATATCACCTTTTGACAGCACTGATAAACTCTTCAATTCCAGAATAAAAGGGCACAAGTCCTCAAGGAATTTTATCACTTGATGCAGTTTTTTTTTGTTTTTTTTTTTTTGCTGTTTTAAAGTACACAAACTTTGTTTAAATTTTCAACAGCAGATTCCTACATAAGTCCTTCTGTGCACAGTAGTTGTTAATTATCTGGGATAGTCATACATAACAATGCACTTGTCCTGCAACATTAGTTTATTAATTTTAGCATCACACTTGACAGAGGAATGAAGGTTCCTCTGCTCTTTGACCCCTCGACTTTGGGCTTTAACAAATCAATGTAGTTTTGTAAGATTATAATCTCTGGAACTGAAAGTTTTTTTCTTTTTAAATAGATTGGGATAAAAGTTGAAAAGCTCAGGCCTTTACAGGGTACAGACAGATTTGTTTTGAAAGCATTGTTCATATGACTATAATACCTTTGACTCAAGGTCAATTGGATGATGTTATCAGGACTTTATTTCAAATGTGATACCACGTTCACACTGGTCTTCTTACTTTCCGTCCTGGAGTCGTGCACTACAGAAAAAAGGGGCACATATGCAAAACATATGTTAACAAAATATTCTAAAAGCAATATTTTTCAAGTTACCAATGCTTTACTCAACAGTGAGAACCTCATAGTAGCTTATTCTCAGCTTTGCAATGAGCAACAGATCTGCAATGTTAATATATTACAGGTGACAGAAAATTAGACGAATAACATATTTTTATAAAATACTCTAAATGCAATAGTTTTCAAGTTACAAGTGATTTACTGAACAGTGAGAACCTCAAAGTAGTTTATTGCTCAGCTATGCAGTGAGCTATAGGTCTGTAATTTTACTATATTATAGCTGACAGAAACGTAGGTGAATAACGTAACTGGAATCTATTTGTGGCCTTATGCATATACGCAAAATAAGAGACAAATCCCTTCAATACTCAATGAGAAAATTGTGATTAAGTGTTGAAATATTCACACTTTCAGGTTGGGGTACTTCTCTTCTAATGGCTCTGGGGAACAGACGAACAGACAGATTTGCATGCTTTGAACATTTTATCATCCTCAATAGATTGGGTATCGCTTAAAGTAATAGCATATTTCTGGGTCTAGTTATTTTGGAGAAGTTGTTCACGAGGGGGCAGACAGACACACTGTAAACTGATGCCATAATGTCAGGTTACTTGTCAGCTCCTATGTGTATGTACCACTATTTTGGTCCAATACAGTCTATTGAGATAATAAAATTAACTGCCGATCGGGCATATGGCAACGTAAACCTAAGCCTGTTGCAGGTGTGTTGTGTACATGACAGGATATTGTGACCTTTACATGTATATGTGTGTGCCTATTATCAGGATCCTAAGTTTATATATACTGGATATTGCATAATATTATGTTGAAAAGTAGTTGTAAACAATATTGCAGCTTTCACACCCTGGACCAAACAGTATTTTGAACATTTGGTAAGTTTCAGGACTGATATTCACAAATGATCAGCAAACAAAATCTGTTTATAAGTGTACTGTACTACAGTATGGCTTTTACTACTAGTGAACTTGCTGCAGTAAACAAGTTTTGTTTAGTGAACTTGCTGCAGTAAACAAGTTTTGTTTTGTTTATTTTTTTGCTAAATTTCCACTTATCTCTTTGTGAATATGCCCCCCCCCCCCCATATTGGTAGAGTGTGCCATTGAGAATTATAGAAGTCAGTCAGTTTATAAATATTTTATACAAATAGTTACAGTACAGTTCAAAAATACTTTAGTTAAGTTTTAATATTAATCAATAGTATTTTGTGAATACACAGAAACTCTATCATGGTGTGTTGAGGTTAACATAGAGTAAATGTAATGTGTTCTGTAGATTGTACCCTGTAGCATATATAACTACACCTACGCATCAGAGAACCAATGCAAATTTGTATCCACCGAAAAGACAACTCACCAAAGCCAGTCAACCATAGGTTGACTTTGGGAGGGGCCCAAGGTCAAATCTGAAAACATCCGAAGATTCCCAGCCCATGACCTCCTATAAGTTGGTTTCATAATGCAAACCTCTAGGACCATAATAAGCAAGTTATCAGCACTTTTAAGTTTGGCTATTGTCATTTGATCTTGAAGGAGGGGCCCAAAGTCAAATCTGACCATATCAAAAGATTCTTAGTCCATGATTTCCTATAGGTTGGTTTCACATCCCAAACCTCCACGACCAATAATAAGCGAGTTATAGGACTTTCAAGTTTGGCTTTCCTCGGAGTCCAAGGTCACATCTGACCCAGTGTGAGAAATTCGTTGCCAAGCAATGGTGGCCCCATAGGGCCACTAGGTTCTGAAGTTCAGTGGCCCCTGTTAAAACTTGATGACCCAAAATTTTTTAAAAAATTTTTTCTGACAAATTGTCTTTTTAATTTATTAAGTGACACGTCAAAAAGATACAAAAGTGATTTATGTCAAATTTCTTTATTCAACTTCAAGCTTGAATACAAATTATACAAGATGCACTCAGAGAGAGCAAAATGCTCGACTCCATGTGACCAGTCTCTCGAGTGATATAAAGTATTGTAAGGAAGACAATAAAATAAAACCAAACATGTAAATTAATTTTTGAAGAAATATCAAGTAGAAAGTCATTAAAAATGCATTTAAATGGGACCTCTGAAAACTCATGATTATTTTGTATCCAAAATAAGAACTAGATTTTTCTTTTTTAGCAACTTCTTCCTTTGGCCAGGTCCTACCCACAAAAATTTTTAATAAAGATCTGTTCATTAGTTCTGGAGTAATCTAAACACACACACACAAAAAAACCCAGAGAGACAAATAAAATAGACAATTAGCACACAAGAACATAAACTGTTGGGTGAGGTAAAAAATATTGCTTACAAGTCACTTTTTAGTAAAAATCACTCATGGTAATTTTTTTTTTGATGACCTGTCAAGGAATTGAAAAAAAGAGAACATACAACAGAAATAATAATTAATAAAAATGATGAATACACCACCCCTCTTTATTATCTTTATGTCAATTTCAAGACAAAAAATGGGAAGAAATATTTTTACTGAAAGACAGCAAGTATCACACCCTAGGCTTGTGACCTCACAATAACAATTGCATTGTGACATCATTAAGTAATGACATCACCAGAAAGCAAAATATTGATAATAATAATAATAACAAAAAACTCTCCTGGCTTTAATTTTCAAACAAATTACACCAAATTTAGAAGAATCCATCTGTACTCCATGAAATATCAACCCACCAAATTTAAGCTTGATTGGTGCTACAGTTTTTGAGTTTTAAGGGTGCACAGACAGACAGACAGACAGAAACAAACTGATCACAATAACCCTCTTCTATGCTCCAGCATTAAAAATGAAACTAAAGTCTTTTTCATGATTATCCCAATGAATTTTACACAAGACATTTAAATTTTGCAATTTTCATGATTACTTTAAGCTTCAAAGAAATAATGTTTTTCTTTTCATACAATTTATACAGAGTGTCTGCCGCTAAACAAGCCTTTTTTACTTGTAGATAAGTGGAACAACTATACTTGTGTGAAGGGTGGGGGGTTAAGAGTCACATACAGCTGTATTCAGTCCACTTTCCCAGCATGTTCAAGCTAGACAGTGAGCGTGTGTATGTGTGGCTAAATGTTCTTCTCCACTGGCAGTTTTGTGTGAGTGAGGGGGAGGGGGGACTTGTCAGTGTATTGGTTATAAAGCATTAGCCTTGCCACAGGCGTTTATATGTATAATATACACACAACTGTTTGGTTGCATTTTAAGTATTTTTCATAATGCTCTCATACATTTACTTAGCCTAGCTTGCTGGGGAGAACTCCCAGACTAGAAAAGCCTCTGATACAGTGTGCATTATGGCAAAAAATATTTCACGTTTGCATTATGGTACAGAGAGCCTGGAAGGCCAGGCTAATAAAGCATATGTATTGATTGTTTTTCTGCAGTCTTCCCACTTGGTGTACTAACTCTTGGAGGAGTGAGAGAAACAGTGTGGAGTTTAGCTGCTTATTAAGGGTAAACTCTATCTGGAATATGCAAAACACAATGCATAATTAAGGATCCAGGGGGAAAGAAAACCAATTAAAAAAAATGACAGCACACTGGATTGTATTACCACACGAGGCATGTTGTAGTCAATTTGGTGGCCCATTGGGACCCATGAAAGTCAAGTTGTGGTGGCCCTAACTTAAAAAGGGGGGGCCCCAGGCCACCGGGCCACCCCGAATTTCGCACGCTGATCTGACCACATCAAAAGATTCCCAGCATGTGATTCCCTATATATTGGTTTATCATCCCAAATCTGTACGACCAAAAAAGCGAGTTATAAGCACTTTTAGGTTTGGCTATCCTCGTTTGACCTTGGAGGAGGGGTTCAAGGTCAAATATGACCACATCAAAACATTCCCAGCCCATAATTTCTTATAGTTTGGTTTAGCATCCCAAAACTCTAGGACCAATAATAAGGGAGATATAAGCACTTTTTATGACTGACAAAGAAATACCCTTGGCGGGCATCTTGTTTTTCAAAATGAGGCCAAAAATAATCCCAGTTTTGTTTTTCAAAATGAGGCCAAAAATATTCCCAGTCAAGATTTTGTAATGAGAAACATACCCTGCGAATTTGAGATATCAGATTTGACCTTGGGACAGCCAAACTTAAAAGTGCGAATAACTCGCTTATTATTGGTCCTAGAGGTTTGCAATGCAAAACCAACTTGTAGGAAATCATAGGCTGGGAATCTTCTGATCTGTTCAGATTTGACCTTGGGCCCCTCCTTCAAGGTCAAATGAGGATAGGCAAACTTAAAAGTGCTTATAACTCACTTATTATTGGTCCTTGTGGTTTGCTATGTGAAACCAACTTATAGGAAACCATGGGCTAAAAATCTTCTGATGTGATCAGATTTGACCTTGGGCCTCTCCTTCAAGGTCAAATGAGGATAGCCAAACTTAAAAGTGCTTATTATTGGTCCTAGAGGTTGGCAATGTGAAACCAACGTATAGGAAATCATGGGCTGAAAATCTTCTGTTGTGGTCAGATTTAACCATGGGCCTCTCCTTCAAGGTCAAGTGAGGATAGTCAAACTTAAAAGTGCTTATAACTCGCTTAATATTGGTCCTAGTGGTTTGTTATGTGAAACCAACTTATAGGAAATCACCGGCTGGGAATCTTCTGATATGAACAGATTTGACCTTGGGCACCTCCTTCAAGGTCAAATGAGGACACCCAAACTTAAATGTGCTTATGACTCGCTTATCATTGGTCCTAGTGGTTTGTTATGTCAAACCAACTTATAGGAACTCACTCGTGGGCTGGGAATCTTCTGATGGTGGCCAGATTTGACCTTTGGTTCCTCCTTCAAGGTCAAGCAATGGTTCACTGGCTTCAGTGAGTTGTCTTTCCGGTGGATACAACTTTGTAGCAGTTTTAGTTTTTAGCAGGTCTAGTTTTATCTACAAACTGTCGCTTTCCACAGAAAAAGGAAAAAGACACGAGAGTACATCATGCTGCATGCAATGACACACACTGTGAATACACATTGATTGTTTGTGCTTGTTTTCTAAAGTTCACTGAGAATTCCCTTTTGCAGTGACACAAATGTACCCTTCATACAGATTTACATGCACCCAAAGTTGAGGTCTTAAGAGTAGTACAGGTTCTAAAGTTATACAGGCCTCCCTGTTCTTAATCAATGCACACATTAACCTATAAAAACAAGTGCAGCAAACATTTTTAACTCCCTCAAATGGCTGAAGGCCATGACCAGGAGATTCGTTTGTCACGTTTTTACATAAAAACCTTAATATCTCATTCATTTGTTTAAAGATATTTTCACTAAATTTGCATGGAATGTTTATGGCTATAAAAAACATGCCTGTGCAAAAATTTGTTCTGATTTTTTAAAAACAAAATGGTCTCCATAGCTGATTGTTTGAAAATCATAAAGATGCTATAAATTTTGAAATATTGAAGTTGGCTTCATCAAATTTGCACAACAGATATATGGCTAGAAAAAGATAGCCTGATATTTTGGCCTAGTTTCAAAACCAAAGTAGCCACTATATCACATGTTTAATGTCAAATGGGGTTATCCTATTTAAAAAAGCCCTATACTTTCCTTACCATTGCTCCTGGGGGTTCGAAATGTGAAAACAATTTATATGAGGTCATGACCTGAGAATCTTTTCCAAGTTTTGAATTTGACCTTTGATCCCTGCTTCAAGATCAAAGGGGGTCATCATACTAAGATATCCTTATATCTCTCTTATCATTGCTCCAATTGCTTTAGAGTGTAAAAACAGCCCATAGGAAGTCCTGGTCTGCAAATGGTTTGTCTGTGAAAACTCTTGGCCCCAGTTTGAAAAACAAAATGGCCACCATAACTGATTGCTTGAGAATCCTTAAGATGCTCAAAATCTTGAAATATTGCAGCTACCATCATCAAATTTGCGCAAAAGTTACTTGGCTAGGAAAGCTAGCCTGATAGTAACAGGGCGTAGTTTCAAAAACAAAATTGCCGCCATATCACATGTTAAATGTCAAATCACCTTAATATCGAGCGGGAGATAAACACTACAGCAGTGGGTCTTGTTTTTTGGATATCTCTTACTCTATCTCTTCAACTCAGCCTCTTCCTACTTCTACAATTTAATTTTTTTTTGTGTGTTTGCAGAGAAACCAGATCAACATGCCCTTGACATCTAAATTTCTAAATGCCATCTTCCTTTTACTCATATTCACTGAAAAGGCCATTGGTGACAAGATCCTTCTTTGGCCTTTCCCTTACTATAGTCACATCAAGGAATTTACGCACATAAGCGAAGGATTGCACAAAAATGGCCATGTCATCCACCTGGTGCTGCCACCTAGCTTGCCCCAGATTCAACAGTTCAGGGACGACCCCAAACTCAAGGTCATAGAGTACAAGGTGAAGGAGCCTGACTTTCACTCGCAGACAGCGGATGAGGTTATAGATGCAATCGTTGGTCTGTCACCAATAGAAGATTTCCGTCAGAATGTGGAAGGATTCACACAGGTAAAAGAAAAAGAAGGGTAAAGCATTAAAAGGTTTCATACAGGAAATGAAACATTGCCAGAAGAATAGCAAAGGTTTCACTACAGTAGTAAAAAAATATATTTTGATAGATTTTAAAGGTTACATAAAGATAATAAAATTGCAGATTTTCATGTAGCTTTAAAATTCATACAGGTAACAAAGTAGAAGATAACCGTGCAAATTTAATAGGTTTGGTACAGGTAGTAAAATAGAAGATACCGATACAAATTAAAAAATTTTCATACTTGTAATAAAATAGTAGATTTACATACAAATTTAAAAGGTTTCATACAGGTAAGAGAAGATTTCAATTTAAACATGCAAGGTTTCATTTTAGTAGATGTAATTTTCAATATAAAGGATTAATACAGGTAACACCCTGCCTGTTGAACAGGGCTTTAAACCCCAAAGTTTAAGCTTTGATCTTCATATGTAATTTTTTATTTGTTTGGGTTTAATGTCGCTTTCGACTCATTGTATAGGTTATATCATGGAGTGTAGTTTTAAGGACAGAGGAAAGCAGTACATCCTAGTTGGTCAAGATTCTGCACTGTGAACTTCCAGGCATGAGTAAGCAACTACCAACTTTGCCACATAAGGTCCAGGGTTTGAACCGTAGACCTCAGAGATGGGAGGCTAGTGTGTGGATTTATTTGGTGTTGTCATGCCCAGTACCTTTATATCAGTTATATTGTGATTGGTAGTTAGAAAGGTGGAGTCTGTAGTTCTCCAATATCCAAGTAAACCATGCAATATGCAATTTTGTCTGCCCTCATAATTATCTGTCGGCTGACACAGTGCTCATTGACACCTGTATTGTTTTTTTTTATTATTTTAATTATATTTTCATCCCCCAAGGTTTGTACCAATCCTTTAGAAGATGAGCAGCTTTACCTTACCTTGAAAGAGAACGTCTACGACCTCGCACTTATTGATGCCTTCCCAAACACCCGATGCTACTACATCCTTATGTACAAACTTGGCATACCATATATTAGCCTTGCGACCCAGTATGAACCCTGGCTATACCGGGTCCCTGCTTTGCCATCTTTTGTCCCAGCTATGTATCACACCCCAGTTCTCTCACCAGAAATGACCTTCTGGGAACGTCTTTCAAATACATACACCTTGGTTGATTGGACAGCATTTCCAAACATCCCCTATTTGGAGGATAGCCTCGTGGCTAAGTATGCACCTGAAATGCCCTTTGTGACCTTGAACTGGCTTGCCGGAAGGTCGTTGTTGTGGCTTTTTGGTACAGACATCGCAATAGATTACCCGAGACCTACCATGCCGAATGAGATCAACATTGGAGGGTTGTCCACGAAACCAGGAAAATCATTATCAAAAGAATTGCAGAGGTTTATGGATACAGCAGAACATGGGGTGGTCTTGGCCTCATTTGGTAGTCTGTCAGCAATGCCAAAGAAAGACTTACAAGTCCTCATTGATGCATTCAAGCAAATAAAGCAACATGTGAGTATTTTATTTTTAATTGTATCTACTTTGTAGTAAAATTAAAGGTGTTATTGAATCCACTGTGGCCACAAAACATGTGTCAAAGTATAGGTTAATGGCCAAGTAAGTTTCCAATATTGAAAAATAATGGACTGTTATCAACAGTCCATTATTTTCCAATAATGGATACTTATGAGGCTATAAACCTATTTAAATTACACCTCTTCCTTAATTTATAATTTTAAGATGTTGTTTAACACAATTACTTTTCATTTCTATATTCCTGGTGTGTATTTTATCAGTTTTTATGATCATTTTAGTTGAAATAAATGTAAAAGGGTTTCTTTGGAAATGTGCAAAAAAGACTTTTGTATATTATGGTCGAAATCACAAAGTGGCCAATAGTGAAAGATATTGCACACTTTTAACAAAAGAAAAACTCTCATGTGCAATTTAATTGAAAGTAATGACAATTAAAACTTTTAAATACAAACAATATATGACTAATTAAATGTCGGAGTAACATTAGATTTAGTATGGAAGAATATTTATTATATTTTCATCATTATTTGTAAAATTTCTTGAATTCTTTTTTGTTTCATTAAAAAATTGCATGATGTACCAGTGGGTTGTTGCCTTGCACACCTTATGATTATATCATCCATTCATTGGTGATCTTTATTTGTTGCAGGTGATATTCCGTTATGTACATACTCCCAAACCTCAGGTACCAGACCACATCCGCCTTTTAGACTGGGTCCCACAAAATGACATCTTGGCTCATCCCAGGACCAAGCTCTTCATTACCCACTGCGGAGCCAACAGCCAATTCGAGGCTCTGTACCATGCAGTTCCAATGCTCAATTTTCCCATTTTTGGCGACCAGCCATACAATGCCAAACGAGCAGACTATAAAGGCTATTCAAGGACTTTGTCCATGACCGGACTAAAGAGCAGTGTGCTTGTGGACAATATAAAAGAAATCATTGGAAACGATTCCTATGCCAAGGCGATAAAGCGTGGATCGATGATTTTCAGAAGCAATACCATGGGACCAAAAGACAGGGCTGTATACTGGACAGAACATGTGCTAAAGTTCGGGGGACAGCATCTACATTCATATGGCCTGGATATGCCTTGGTATGAGTATTTGATGTTGGATATACTTGCTTTTCTACTCTTAATGTTAACTCTGGCTTTGTGCTTATTTTCTATGATAATCACATTCTGTTTGAAATTAGTGTGTACATCAAGTAAATCACATGTCAAAGTAAAAAAACATTAACATTAAAAAATAGCATCAGAGATGCCTGTACCCCACAGCATGGGGAAATAGTTTTTAACATCATGATATATAGAAGTAGTGAAACAATACAAAGATCAGAATACTTTCAGAGCAGTGTCAGTTATATAAAGGTCCAAATAACATTTAAGTAAAAAAAATAACGTATAAAAGAAAGAAAATGTATGTAAAGATAAAGTATTAAAATGACAAGATGACAGCATTAATCAGTATACTAATAAACATGAAGCTTTAAAATTTATTATCTGGGGAATAGCTGTCAATGGAAATAGCATAATTATGTAAAAGTACACATAATAATCAGTTGAAGCAATCCATATGTCTTTGTCATAAGAGAAACATGTCTCAAATATGGAAGGTGAACACACTCTGGCAGAGCCAAAGATAAAGGTCACACCATGATGCACACCTACACCCTCTAACCAATGTGCCTACCAAGTGCCAACCTTCTACACCTTACGGAATCCAAGAAATAGCCTGGACAAGATTTTAAAACTCATGGTCACTACAGCAAGGTCAAAGATCAAATCAAGGTCACACCATAATGTTGCACACCTACAACCCCAAACCAATGTCCCTACCAAGTATTAACTTCCTCAATATTACTGTTTCCGAGATAGAGCCCAAACTAGATTTCATAGGTCAAGGTCATTACTCCAAGGTCAAAGGTCGAATCAAGGTCACACCATGACACTGCACATCTACAACCCCCCAACGAGGGTCCCTACCAAGTATTAACTTATTACACCTTACAGTTTCTGAGATATAGCCCGGACAAGATTTTATAGGTCAAGGCCACTACAGGAAGGTCAAATCAAGGTCACACCAAGCCGTTGCACACCTGAACCCCATAACCAATGTCCCTACCAAGTTTCAACTTCCTACACCTTACAGTTTCTGAGATATAGCCCCGACAAACTTTTTCCCCCGGCTGCCCGCCTACCCAGATGCCCGAACGGCCTGCCTGAACGCCCACCCATCTGGACACCATGGGTGAAAACAATACCCTGACAGCTCGTATGGGCTGTGGGGTAAAAACCCTGCAAACTAAATAATCCACAAACATTTTTTTCTGTAGTATTTCACTGAAACATCTTGGTTATTGAAAACAAAGTAATTACAAATTTGTATTAATCTCTTAAATATTAACAATTAATGAAATGTAGTTCCATTGACATTCTATTATATAGAAAATTCATGCAGCTAAAATTTACTCTTTAGATTATTGTAAGTTTAAAGGGGAAAGTTTTCGTCCCGGGACGAAAATCTACTAACATTACAAAGATCATACATTTGAAGTTTTTATATACAAATATCAACAAACACCACAGCTTACTGGGATATAATATATCACCTTTTGACAGCACTGATAAACTCTTCCTTCCAGACTAATAGGGCACAAGTCCTCAAGGTATTTTATCAGTTGATGCGGGGTTTTTTTACTGTTTTTAAGTACACAAATTTTATTTAAATTTTCAGCAGCAGATTCTAACATAAGCCCCTCTGTACATGGCAGTTGTTAATTATTTGAGATAGGTGTATATTTCAATGCACTTGCCATGCAACATTAGTTTGTTTACTTTTGCATCACACTTGACAGAGGAATGCAGGTTCTTGAATGCTCTCTGACCTCTCGACTTTGGGCTTTAAACAGAAAGATTTAACCCATTGTACTAAGCTTCATCTTATATTTATACATAAATATTAATGTAAGAGCTCGCAGGCATTTTTGAGAGTATTTTATATGTTGCTATAAACAGGGTATTTTTGAAAGTATTTTTGACATTAATTTTACATATTTCGAACCAATTACAATAGGAGTTAATGCAGTAAAGAAACTGTTTTCAGTTTTTATCCCATAGTTTCTACCTTAATATCTATTTGAAATCTTTAGTTATTTACCTGTTTTCTTGGAATTCAGTTTTTCTTTGATATTGAATTTTATTCAAATAAATCATTTTGCAATTGGATTTTATGCTTTTGGTGCTTTTGATTATGCACCTTAGAGTATGACCGTCTTCCTGACATACATTAAGTATAATGAAACTTTAATTAAAATTACAAGTATGGCTGTAAAAGGGTTAAATTCATTCAACCTTTTTTAAAACATTATTGGTTATTGTTACAAGGGCATTATAAAAATGTTTGGACAGTCCGATTCATCTATTCTCAGCTTTAAAAGATTTTTTAATGAATTTTTTGAAGGACTTTGTCTAATATTTTTTGATTCTGCAGTTTATTTCAAATGGTCTTTATTTGCAAAAAAAAAAAAAAATAAATATCTAAATAAATAAAATAAAAAACCAGATGGCAGTATTAATGCTGTGGTGAAATTAGTGTATATTACACAGTAAAGTATTAATGATACATTGTAACACATTTTTGCAAAAAAAAAATTATATTTCCATACGAATATAAAGGATATTTTTATAGTTTAGAAGATGTGATTACTGTTCAGGGAGACATTTTGAATTGTTAAAGCTCACACTATGATTTGTGATGGGACATACTGTTTTCTTTGGTAAAAATAACCAGAAGGTGTGTGGTTTTCTTTTACAAGCTTCTGGTATCAAAACCCCAGACTCTCCACGTGGTGTTCCATATCAGTAGAGAATCGGCTTTCAACACTATTTTTGTACGAGTGATCTTGATTTGCTGCAGACTGAATTTATTGTTACCTCCATCAAGGAGGTATTATTTTCATGACCATTTGTCTGTCTGCTTATTGTATCCCCAAAAAGCGGGGATACTATGGATCATGCACGGTCATCATCCACGTACACAGAGATTTTCTTGTGTTCAACCTACAAGCCACATTTCTTTTGGGATTTCTTAAAAACTTTCCAAGTGGCTTACTATGGCAGAGATCTGGTCACCCTATTCTTTTGGTAGCCCAGGAGTCAAAATTATGCTCTGGGGAGTCAAAAACGTCAAACATTTTGACTATTGCTTGTGTTCAAGCTGTACGGCACAGTTTCTTTCAGATTTATTTTATATTGAGTGCATGAATTGGTGGGTGAGACATCTTGCCACCGTATCTGTTTTGTAAGCTTGGGGTCAAAATCAAGCAAGTAATAGCTGTTTAAGGCCAAGAGTCAAAATTATGCTCTGGGGAGTCAAAAACATAAAAAAATTTTACTTGTACCAGTAACTTGAAAACTGTTGCATTTAGAGAATTTTGTTTCAATATGTTATTCAGCTACTTTTGGGTCAGCTATAATAACATAGCAAAATTGCAGACCTGTAGCTCTTTGCATAGCTGAGTAATAGCTACTTTTAGGTTCTCACTGTTGAGTAAATCAGTTGTAACTTGAAAACTATAATTGCAAAAGTGCTTATAACTCACTTATTATTGGTCCTAGAGGTTTGCAATGTGAAACCAACGTATAGGAAATCACAGGCTAGGAATCTTCTGATGTGATCAGATTTGACTTTGGGCCCCTCCTTCAAGGTCTAACAAGGCTAGCCAAAGTCAAAAGCACTTGTAACTCGCTTATTATTGACCCTACAGGTTTGCAAAGTTAAATCAACCTATAGGAAATCACGGGTTAGGAATCTTCAGCCTCGATCTCTTTTATCATTGCTTCTACAGGTTTGCTATGTTCGGGGATACACCGCCAGCTCGCAATAAAGTGAGCGGCATAATTCTAGTATGTTTGCAAGATTATGCAAATACTGCTGGTTGGAACATCATGCAGAATAAAACAGAAGATGGATTTTGGTCTAATTTTGATCTCATTAAATATTCAGTGATCTGGATCGCCATCTGGATACAAAAAAAAAATCCAGATTTCCCCATTAATTTATTATAACCTATCTTGGCAGAGGTTTGCACTCTCGGAGTGCTCAATTATTTTTTGTGCCGATTTACAGCATGTACGAAAGTACCAAATCTGGCAGCAGTGTACTGCTCCTCACAATAAGAAGGTACAATCTGAACACAAAATCCTAATTTGTGCTGGTTTTAAATGTTATAGTGTGGATTAAATATGCGCCAACAAAAGTGCTAGTTTTGTCAGGGAGCACTGTAATTTAAATTTGGTTTTTGAACTTTGCTATAATGCTCGCCTCCCACCTCTGAGGTCAGCAGTTCAAACACACCTGGACCCTATTTGGGAAAGCTGGCAGTTTACAGTGTAGATCTTGACCAACTAGTATGTAATCATTTCCACTGCCCTGAAAACTACCCAGTGTGATATCACCACGGGTTGTCTGAGCAGTGACAAACCATCGGGCAAGTAACTAACAACTTTCCTAAACTCTGGTGAAGACATGACCTTTGGATTCTGTTCCGGCAAAGGAGGTCCACAGTGGCCTAGTGGTTAGCAACTTTGGCATCTAATCACAGGCAGTCACCTCTGTGTGGGTTTGACCCCCACAAGTGACAAAGCTGAGGACCTGTCCCATTATGACCCTGGCTGTTGAACTTTGAACTTTGTTCCGGCAAAGACAAATAGCAGAAATTTTATGACACTTTTATTTTCCAATGAATCAACAACTATTATACAGTAAAAAAAAAGGTGAGTATATTCTGAACACATAACCAGCGTATTCATAGAAGATACTGTTGACATTAACAAAGTACAATATTCAACCTCTTTTATCTAACCTTCTATTATTCAAATATTGGATTTCTTGTACACAGTTCCACTCTATAAAGTAAACATTTCTATCTCAAGTAGTCGGGACTGGATCTTTTTTGGCCATAAATCCCTTACAAGGTTTCTTTACAGTTTTATTACTGATCTTGCACAATCTTGCACAGCTCTGTGAAAACAGAGCTGAGATTAGCCGTACAAATGTGCCAATAAGTACACAAGTTATCTGGTCTTTGTCTTAAGATTAATCCTTATAAATCTTAACACTCAGACGTAGGTTGTAAGGGCATGCAACGATCATGCAACTAATATTTTACATTGGGGCCAAATCACATGTTTGCTAATTTTATATTGTCTTTATATTGTCGCTAGAGATTCCCTGCAGATTATAAATGTTAATTAAAATGTCTCAATTATTGAAAAATTTAGGTAAATTACACATCACGTTAGTGTGCATTGCTTCAATAACTTTGTTTTATACAATAATAATAACTATATATTTAGTTGGATGTAAAGAACTACGGGTTTACGTAACTAATACTTGACAAAAGGGGTCTGAGCTAGCTTTAAATTTGAAGGGTTTTTATGAAAAAATTAACCAACAGCAAACTAACTAAGGCTTTGATTTACACAAGAGTTTGATAACTCAGGGTTAACTAAGAGTTAACAAATATAGCAGAATGAATGCTTTGATTTACAGGTCCCAAACGATCATTTCTACTTCCGAAGTGATGCTTCAAGTATATTTGGATAACTGGAGTTTGGATAAAAGAGATTCCAATGTACCATTCATAACTAGTGATTGTGAACCAGTTCACAGCCATACTGAGTTGAATATTATGTTCCTTATTGAAAAAAAAAACCCTACCTAATATTGAATCAAATTTACAAGTGACTTCTACCAGTCATTATATTTGGATGCGGCATTCAAAGCTTTCATGTACAACAAAACAACACTATTTTTGCTGAAGCTGAAAACATTAACTGTACTAACCAATTATTAAGTACTAGCCGATGCCAAACTGGTTTCTCCGGTTTACTGTTGTGTTCTGTGTATCACCTCACGGTGGATTTTATGTGATTGTTAAAATTGTTAATATTTTAAGCCGAGACCTGAAAAGGCATCAAATTGAAGTCATTTAACTGTGTTTTATGCGAAAAATATATAAAAATATGACATTATGTGGTAATATTAGTGCTGGGATCGCTTGGATTTTGCCTGTCCATGTTCGTGTCGGAAATTTGTAAACAAACTTCGAACATTTCCGATCATGGAGTCGAAAGTGTAAACCAGACAGAAAAATAAAATATGAAATTACAAACCAGCAAATACACACACATTACCACAAATATAACCAAAATATAACCTAAAAGCCATTCACAGACGTCTCTCTCACTAACAGACTATGCTTGATGTATCTTGACTTTTGATTGGCTAATTTTATGATTACCTTGACAACAGTGGGAAAACCCCAAGGTATTTCTATTTATGTTATTTTATTGCATTCACGGCTAGTTCTGTGAGTTTAACTGTAAAATATTTCAAATTTTTACAAAATATTATTAAGGTTAGCATTTTATTGTGACCAAAAGGCTGCAAAGAAATGAATTTAGCAAATATCGGTTTTACTTAAATTTTACCGATCATTGATTGGCAATGAGCCAGCGAGCAATAATACCGAAGTTTGCAAACATCGTCCCAGCACTAGCATATATATTAAATAAGTTTGGTGAATTTTTTTTTTAGTTTTAAAGCGTCTACAATTTGTTTACATCCAGGACACATTTCCGTGTGACGCTTTGAGATATGCTAAACATAGGAAACAGTTAACAGATTACTCGACAGTTAAGGTAAACAACTACTCGACTAGAAAATTATGCTTATTATTTCAGCTTTAATTGTGGCACAAATTTACATGCAAGCCAGAAGTACTTGTCCAATCCCATTCCTTACATAAGTACATGGGTAGCCACTGAAATAAACGGTCACAGAGATAAACAACCTTCAGAAATTTTTCAAATGTCAGTGGTCTAAAGAGCAAAACAACACAAACCAAACACCAAATGTCATGATAAGGTTTGTTTGAGTCTATTTTCTTATTAAGGTAGTGCGATTTTGTTGTTTACACCAGTTACATTTGAAAAATTCTGAAGACCGTTTATCTCTATGGCCATTAATCGTAGTGACCGACCGTGTACATTCTCTACATAGACACTAACAACTGCTAAATACAAATCTGGCAGAGTTGGAATGAAGGATTTATATTGGTGGGTGTTTTTGAATGATAAAAAGTCAGACATCAGAGGTTTTGATGTATGTATGACATTTTCTAATTGGAAGAAACACATAACAGCTTTACTTGAAGAACTCTTTCCAACCATATTGTGTACCTTAAGTACCTCTACCACTGTTTGAAAAAGGATTTCACAAACACATTTTACTTTCCATCTTAATCACGTTTTAACCCTCTACAGTCGTGAACACTGCATCACATATGAACAGGTGCTTTATTCCAGTCAGGAATTATATATGTGTGCGTGTGTGTGTGTACTCCTTTATTATTAGACATCTGCCTTGCAAAATATTGAATATAATGAATATAACCACCCCCCCACCCCCTCTTATAGTTATACACTGAAACACAATTACAAACACCAAAAACCCATCCACTGACTAGCTTTTTGTGACCTCTCACCCATGATGCACATCTACCAGTTAACCCATGTTAATTGTAACAGCGTGAATAAAAGGACCCCTGCCTTCCTTCAGTTGTAGTTTTATCAAACCAATAACAGACAATTTATCTCCTGACAATTACTCTAATGAGACCACAACCATGTCACCATTTGTTCCCCTCTTTGTAACATTCAGCCCTCTCTTCCTTTTTGACCCTTTTCTTCCTTCTAACTTGAAACCTTGACCCCTGTGACCCTTAGAACCAAGAAATTTTCTCGTGTATGTCTGATGACCTTGTAGCCTCTCGCCTTCTTGTTTGACCTTCACCCCTCTCCCCCCTTTGACCTCTGTCCACCAATGACCTTGTCACTCTCTCTTTCCCTCTTCCTGACTGTCACCCCCTCTGTCTTTCCTCCCTCTATTACGACCTTGTCCCCTGTTGCCCCCCTCCCCTCTGTCCTCTCTGGGTTCTGGTGTTGACTCCTTTCTTGCTTCCATCTGTTTCCTGCGTTCTGCGGCACGCTGACCCGGGTTGTAGATCTGTCTCTCGGGCCGATCCTGTGAATACACAAGGTGTGAGATGCATTTTTGCAAGTATGGTACAGATTCTTGCTACAGTATGGCAAGTACGATACACTAATTTGCTCCATATATCTCTTTCTACAACAGTTCTTAGAGTACCAGACACAGTCAGTGTGGTGGAAATTTCCTTGTGGTTCCAAAGTTCCACCCTCTATTCATAAATCTGTCAAACCTTTTGGTTATAGTTTTGCTTTTGATGCCCCTACTGTTTCAAATGCTCTTCCTGATGAGATTCATGCATCTCCCTCCCTAGCCTCTTTCAGAAAGCAGCTCAAAACCTACCTGTACACCAAGACATACCCACCTTAGTCTTACTCACCCCCTAGCATACTCTGTGGTGCTTGGCCTTTTTCTGTCCCTAGATACTGAAATTAGGTGACTGTTTTGGTTTTGTTGCACCTTAGAGTCCCCTTTGAAAAGGGGAGAGTAAACACTATAAAAGTCCAATTAGAATTAGAATTCTTGTCTTGTTTGTTGATGACTAAATGTTTCTACTTGCTTTTGGAGTTAACACTGCTTTCAACACATAAGTCAGGTCATGTCATACAGGAAAGAAGGTAAAAGTTGGGTTTTTATGTTCTTTTTAAGACCACTGTACCTCTGTCTGTTACCTTGTACCTGAGGTACTTACCTTGTACCTAGCCTTGTACCTCTGTCCCCTTGACTCGCCTTTCTCTGGGTTCTCAGATCCAGACGGCTGTTCATCAAGACTTGATGTGGAATCCTTCATCACGTCCACCTTCACAATGGACCGGATGTCCACCTTAGAACTGCTCTCGCTGAAAATAAAAACACAGCAGAGCAATTTTAAACAAAGATCCAATTTGATCTACATTATGGCAGGGTCAGTAACAGACTTTCCATTTCGGTATCCCGCCAGTGTAAAACTGTACCGATTTCAGGATCCCGAAAAAAACTGCGTTCTAGCATATCCCCAATTGAATACTCCTATTACAGGAAGTAAAATTCGAAAAAGCAAAACATTGCAGTTTTCCCGAAAGAAATCATCATAAAAGTGATAAAGTATACAAAAATATGGGCTAAAAGTTTATAATTTATGCAGATTTGAGGTTTGTTTCTAAAATTTTATGTTTTCTCACAATATTATATGCTGACATTCGAAATGCCAGAGAGAAAAGCAGCTAACATTATAAAAAGCCATGTAAAATAAAAACATGGATTTCACAGCTTTCAGACTTTGTTTAAAAACACAGAACCTCTGTTATTCAGACAATCTGTTTTCTGAATATTCAGTTTTCTGAACCCATCTTTATTCTGCCACGCTTATATTTCCCTTTGTTTATACCAAGAGATCTTTTCTATGTTATGAACCTACTATTTTCCAAACACAATCATAGTCTCAAAGCATGGCAAGATAATAGATTTTGTATTGAACATCCAAGTCAGGAATATTAACGTTCACAGTTCTGTCAATCACAAAGGATCAAGAGATTTATAACCATGAAGATTTGTGTCCATTTATAGAAGCTTTTTTGAGTGATCACAGATTCGGCATTGTGAACTAGAAATGTATCTCCTAGCAAACTCACAACCTTTTCACTTAAGATCAATGACAAGACTCAAACCCCATGAACTATGAGGTAGTCAAGATAGCCTGGGGTTTCCACTTTATAAGTCACCCAACTTTTTACCAAAATCTTAAGCCAAACTGTTTACTTCTTCTACCCCACCTCTTCACTATCAGTAGCTCATCTTTTCACAATGCTGTGGGTAGAGTAGAGGATTGATATCGATCGAAAATTTAGGGTGGTTGATCTATCGATATTTCAATATCAGGACTGTTAACTTAAGCCATGGGTGATAATACAAGTTCTTTGAAAACTTGCGCATACTAATTCACAAAATTATCAAAATATACTACTTATGCACCAAAAATATATTTCTGCAATATGACATAAAATAAACAAAGCTCACATAAAACAAGAGTTTTCAAGCTTTCATGTGTACTAGCTGTCAGGTTTTGTGTCTCTTCCATGAAACAGGAAGTAGGTCACTGACAATGTAAACAAAGATGGCACCAGACTTGACCCCATTTGTTACAGTTGCAACTGTGCCTTTAAAGATTTATACAATAAATATTTGTTTAAGTAGTAAAATTTACATTTTTTATTTTGGTCTGTTTGGTGCATGTTATTTTGATATTGAAATGCTGGTAGTATGTTTCGACGTTGGCAGTTTTTATGGGGTGATCGATCGATACTGAAAGATCGAGCACCAATCCCTATACTAGCTTTGGCCAGTGTTCACTAAAAAGTCACTGCCCTAATGACAGACACTCTCCCACCTGTTCCCTGTAAGTCTCCCACCTGTTCCTGTAAGTCTCCCACCTGTTCCCTGTAAGTCTCCCACCTGTTCCCTGTAAGTCTCCCACCTGTTCCCTGTAAGTCTCCCACCTGTTCCCTGTAAGTCTCCCACCTGGTCCCTGTAAGTCTCCCACCTGTTCCCTGTAAGTCTCCCACCTGTTCCCTGTAAGTCTCCCATCTGTTCCCTGTAAGTCTCCCACCTTTTTATCGGTCTCCCCTCCTCAGCATTCTGTTCTTTCTGTGCTTCTCTCTGCTTACGTTCTTTTTCTTTCCGTTCTTTGTCTCGTCGGTCGCGTTCCTTCCTTTCTCTTTCCTGAGAAAAAAAAATCAAAGCACATCTATAATCTTCTATCAGAAACATACAGAGTCTATTAGATTACATGGTAAATACATATCTGTAACAGGAATATATCCATAATATGACCCTCCAAGTCACAAAATAGGCATCTTTCTCTGTTATCACTGATACTCAATTTCCCCTATTATCACCCACTTTGCCCTGACCCCCTTTGTCACTTGTCTTCTAGTGTCACCAAGTTTTCTTTACCTTGTTATCTATGATGTTCTCTGCTCCCATTTTATCTAATCTGCCTGACATTTGCTCCAATTATTTTTCTCTTTGTCCTATCATCAAGCATCTTCCCTTTCTACCCTATTATCACCCAGTATCAAGGACTTATCAGTTTTCCCAATTATCACCCACATCCTTTTCTTTCCATATTATCACAAACCTTCCTTTCTTCCTCTATTATCACTCACCTTTCTCTCTTTCTCCCGTTTCTCTCGTCTGTCTCTCTCTCGCTCTCTCCACTTCCTCTCCTCTTCATCTTCTCGTTCACGACGTTTGCGTTCTCTTTCGGCGCGTTCACCGTCTTTTTCTGTCTTGTCTTTGGAACTGTGTTAATTGAAGCAGAGTCAACACAGTTGAAATCTGTGAAATAGTGCTGGCACGTTGTTTGTAAAAGTTTGACAGTGCACTCATTGACTGTCTCAAATACGAGGTCAGCTTAAATGTCTAAAATTCTGACCCTGCCAAATATCTAGAAATCACCAACATCACAAACTATGCTATTTCCATCCATCTATAAAACTTGTGTTTTATTGAGAATATTGTGAAATCTTCCCATAATTTCTGAGGATATTATGTCATATTTTTTTACAAAATGGCAAGATTTTATGGAAAATTTCTCTATTTTCACTCGTTCTGAAAACATTGGCTTGATGATCGAACTAGATCGAAGTTTGCTAGCTTGCGGAAATACCACACATCAAACCCAAAATTCAGCACTACTGTGAAATCACATCTTACAGGAAAAAAAACTTCTCTACTTAGCCTTGGTGAAAGTTAGGGCTTAACATCTTTTTTTTTTTCAACATCAAAGATCATGTCACAAGACAAATCCTCCGTTAATTGTGAATGTGAAAATGAACTTAACCTCAATATATATGATTGTTGTTCCTATTTCCAGTCTTTTACAAAAGCTGTACAGTGTTTTATATCTTATTCTGTAACATTTGAAACATTTTCCTGCACTTCTCTTCCATTTTAAGAATATACAGTTTCTGTAAATATTTTGACACAACAAACATGCTTAAGTCTGACATTAAAACCATTAAGACCGGGGATGCGACATGGACCAGATTCTGATTCATGATTCTGACAATCACAGAGGTGACAGCCAGGTTACAAAGCATTAAGTATGTTAATCACTTGGATACTGAGGCTTTCACTGTACTTACCCTGGATTTCCATAAAATGAGGTGAATTCTAACTAAAACAAATACTCTCTGAGGAATGGAAAAAAATGGAATTCTAATGGATTCTACTTCACCCTCCTACATGTATAACATGCATGTACTTAGTAACATTTTTACTGCTAAAATCAAATGAAAAGAAGATCACTTTAAAGACGTCGAATGAGAAACATTAAAAAAATCCTTTGAAAAATCTATCACTTTATGATTGACAAAAACCAGATTCATTCAAATTAGTATGAGCCTAACCCTCTAACCTTCTACCCATGTAGATGAAACATAACCACAACTAAAACTAGAGGATCGCTCGCAAAAAAAAAAGATAATGTTTTTGCATAGCAAAAACAAAGCATCCCGAAAAGGATATAAAGGTGAGTGCTAAAGTATTAAGAAAATGCTTCGTTTCTAGCCTTACACTGTTGTGGCAACCAAAGTCAGCGCAGTCTGCTCTATCTAGCACGGTTTTCAAGATATAAGCATTTTTGTGTTTTGCAAAAAATAAAAAAATTAAAAATGTCCACTATATTTGACGAGACAAAAATATTTTGAAAATTGGCATGGCTACTCTGCAGAGATACCCAGCAGGTCCAAAATTTTGTTGAGTTCGCTCCATATAGCACGGTTTTCGAGATATAAGCATTTTTGTGTTTTGCAAAAACTTTGAAAATTCAAAATGGCCACCATTTTTGGGGAGACAAAAATTTTTGTCAAGACCACTGCCGTGGTATCTCCCGCCGAGAATTAAAGCAGAAGAAATAGCTTTTCCGAGATATTCACAATTTTTCATTTTCGTGTGTGAAAGGTCTTCCAAAAGTAGGTGAATGAGTTATTTGAGAAAAATTGGCTATCTGCAATACTATTAAGAGATAATTCACATTTACTCATTTTGAGTAGGTGAATAATTATCTATGGGTCTGAAACTTCACCAAGTGAAAGCTCTCCCAAAAGTAGGTGAATGAGTTATTTGAGAAAAATTGGCTATCTGCAATACTTTTAGAGATAATTCGCATTTACTCATTTTGAGTAGGTGAGTAATTAGCTATGGGTCTGAAACTTCACCATGTGAAAGCTCTCCCACAAGTAGATGAATGAGTATTTGATAAAAATTGGGTATCCGCAATACTTTTACAGATAATTAGCATTTACTCATTTTGAGTAGGTGAATAAATAGCTATGGGTCTGAAACTTCACAGAGTGAAAGCTCTCCCAAAAGTAGGTGAATGAGTTATTTGAGAAAAATTGGCTATCTGCAATACTTTTAGAGATAATTCACATTTACTCATTTTGAGTTGGTGAATAATTAGCTATGGGTCTGAAACTTCACCAAGTGAAAGCTCTCCCAAAAGTAGGTGAATGATTTATTTGAGAAAAATTGGCTATCTGCAATACTTTTAGAGATAATTCGCATTTACTCATTTTGAGTAGGTGAGTAATTAGCTATGGGTCTGAAACTTCACCAAGTGAAAGCTCTCCCAAAAGTAGGTGAATGAGTTATTTGAGAAAAATTGGCTATCTGCAATACTTTTAGAGATAATTCGCATTTACTCATTTTGAGTAGACGAGTAATTAGCTATGGGTCTGAAACTTCACCAAGTGAAAGCTCTCCCAAAAGTAGGTGAATGATTAATTTGAGAAAAATTGGCTATCTGCAATACTTTTAGAGATAATTCGCATTTACTCATTTTGAGTAGGTGAGTAATTAGCTATGGGTCTGAAACTTCACCAAGTGAAAGCTCTCCCAAAAGTAGGTGAATGAGTTATTTGAGACAAAAAAATTGGCTATCTGCAATACTTTTAGAGATAATTCGCATTTACTCATTTTGAGTAGGTGAGTAATTAGCTATGGGTCTGAAACTTCACCAAGTGAAAGCTCTCCCAAAAGTAGGTGAATGAGTTATTTGAGAAAAATTGGCTATCTGCAATACTTTTAGAGATAATTCGCATTTACTCATTTTGAGTAGGTGAGTAATTAGCTATGGGTCTGAAACTTCACCAAGTGAAAGCTCTCCCAAAAGTAGGTGAATGAGTTATTTGAGAAAAATTGGCTATCTGCAATACTTTTAGAGATAATTCGCATTTACTCATTTTGAGTAGGTGAGTAATTAGCTATGGGTCTGAAACTTCACCAAGTGAAAGCTCTCCCAAAAGTAGGTGAATGAGTTATTTGAGAAAAATTGGCTATCTGCAATACTTTTACAGATAATTCGCATTTACTCATTTTGAGTAGGTGAGTAATTAGCTATGGGTCTGAAACTTCACCATGTGAAAGCTCTCCCACAAGTAGATGAATGAGTTATTTGATAAAAATTGGGTATCCGCAATACTTTTACAGATAATTAGCATTTACTCATTTTGAGTAGGTGAATAAATAGCTATGGGTCTAAAACTTCACCATGTGAAAGCTCTCCCAAAAGTAGGTGAATGAGTTATTTGAGAAAAATTGGCTATCTGCAATACTTTTAGAGATAATTCGCATTTACTCATTTTGAGTAGGTGAGTAATTGGCTATGGGTCTGAAACTTCACCATGTGAAAGCTCTTCCAAAAGTAGGTGAATGAGTTATTTGAGAAAAATTGGCCATCTGCAATACTTTTAGAGGTAATTCGCATTTACTCTTTTTGAGTAGGTGAGCAATTAGCTATGGGTCTGAAACTTCACCAAGTGAAAGCTCTTTGGGATAGCTGCTCTGCAGAGATACCCTGAAGATAAAAAATTTCGTTGAAATCGCTCTATGTAGCACGGTTTTCGAAATATTAGCATTTTTGTGTTTTGCAATTTTTGCGCAAAAATTCGAAAATTCAAAATGGCCGCCATTTTTGGCAAGACAAAATTTTTTTGAAAATTGGCATGGCTACTCTGCATAGATACCCTGTGGGTTAAAAATTTCGTCGAAATCGCTCTATCTAGCACGGTTTTCGAGATATAAGCATTTTTGTGTTTTGCAATTTTGCGAAAAATTCGAAAATTCAAAATGGCCGCCATTTTTTGCGAGAAATTTTTTGTTTGAAAATTGGCAGCTACTCTGCAGAGATACCCTGTGGGTCAAAAATTTCATCGAAATCGCTCTATCTAGCAGGGTTTTCGAGATATAAGCATTTTTATGTTTTGCAATTTTTGCGAAAAATTCTAAAATTCAAAATGGCCGCCATTTTTGGCGAGACAAAAATTTTTTCAAAATTGGGATAACTACTCTGCAGAGATACCCTGTGGGTCAAAAATTTCGTCGAAATCGCTCTATCTAGCACGGTTTTTGAGATATAAGCATTTTTGTGTTTTGCAATTTTTGCGAAAAATTCGAAAATTCAAAATGGCCACCATTTTTGGCGAGACAAAAATTTTTTGAAAATTGGGAAAACTACTCCGCAGAGATATCCTGCGGGTCAAAAATTTTGTCGAAATTGCTCTATCTAGCACGGTTTTTGAGATATAAGCATTTTTGTGTTTTGCAATTTTTGCGAAAAATTCGAAAATTCAAAATGGCCACCATTTTTGGCGAGACAAAAATTTTTTCAAAATTGGGATAACTACTCTGCAGAGATACCCTGTGGGTCAAAAATTTCGTCGAAATCGCTCTATCTAGCACGGTTTTCGAGATATAAGCATTTTTGTGTTTTGCAATTTTTGCGAAAATTTCGAAAATTCAAAATGGCCGCCATTTTTGGCGAGATAAAATTTTTTTGAAAATTGGGAAAAGTACTCCGCAGAGATATCCTGCGGCTCAAAAATTTTGTCGAAATTGCTCTATCTAGCACGGTTTTTGAGATATAAGCATTTTTGTGTTTTGCAATTTTTGCGAAAATTTCGAAAATTCAAAATGGCCGCCATTTTGGGCGAGACAAAAATTTTTTGAAAATTGGGAAAACTACTCCGCAGAGATACCCTGCGGATCAAAAATTTCGTCGAAATCGCTCTATCTAGCACGGTTTTCGAGATATAAGCATTTTTGTGTTTTCCTTATTTGGAAAATTAGTAATGCTTAATTAATCATTAATTACTCGGCCATTTCTTGACCAATCAATGCCAAAATCTAATGATTTCCAGATTTTAATACAATGATTGTATTTGCCAAGTTTCAGGTGAATTGATAAAATTCCTTTCAAGTTATCATCCGGACAAGCTTCCCCATCGAAAAAAAGACATTTTTGGTCATGTGACCTCTCTGATTGGTTGAAATGTCACTGCAGCATATTCAAAAAAATTCCCCAAGGCTACTGCCTAAACCTGCCAAATTTGAAAAGAATCCGCCTAATGGTTACAGAGTTATAAGGAAAACAAAATGCGGAGCCGGCAGAGCCGGCGGAGCCGCCGGAGCCGGTGGAGCCGGCGGAGCCAGAAGCTCTCCCATACACAAACAAGCGTCCCTTGCGGGACGCTTAATTCAGTTTAACAGTGATAAAAATTGGAAATTTTGGATATTAATTTACTGTATGCTGACACAATATAATTTTAGTACACATCATTAAGCAGTTCTGTGCAATATTTTATACATTTGTTGTAAAATACATGTTTTTCATTTTGGAACCAGCTGTTGACAACTGTAAGCAGAGTTTGTTTACATCTATATGAATCTAATAACCATCTATCAGGTTTGCAGTCTTTAACATAACTCTATATCACGGTTTTTCTCCCTGGATTTCACCACGATTCCTTCACATGACTTTAACCTGGCATTATACAAATACTTGTAGCAGACACAACTTCCTCTTTGCATTTATGACCCTGAATGG
This sequence comes from Sabellastarte sp. h YS-2021, assembly GCA_964017235.1. Taxonomy (NCBI): domain Eukaryota; kingdom Metazoa; phylum Annelida; class Polychaeta; order Sabellida; family Sabellidae; genus Sabellastarte; species Sabellastarte sp. h YS-2021. The sequence goes on from OZ024937.1 coordinate 14,007,182, forward strand.
TGATTTCTGCAGATCGAGCATCACCTGTTAGAAGCAAGCTGAACTGCCATTAATAAAGGGAATTAAAATATGAAATAAACTAACGTCAAAATATTATCACTAGTTTTTTTTATTTAGTCTCATTTTATTGCAAGGATTTTTTTCTTTTTAGCCGGTTAAATTGTACAGGTATATGTGTGTGCACATCTTGGAAGTGTCACATAAAAAGGTAAGTAAAAAACGACCAATAACTATTTTGTACGATGGTTTGATCAGTTCCAAAAATGACAGTTCATAACGAGAAAAGTTATCATTTACTTTTCAAAAACTAGACATTGGACTGTGTAAATCGATAGGTCTCCAAATGTAACCCACCAAGTTATAACTCAGTCAACTTGTTACATCACTAGGTATTAGTAATAAGTTATTACCCCTAGTGTCACATAACCTCAGAGCATCTACTTTCTCCTACCATTTGTTTATCTGTGTGTATGTTAGTGGGTGGACAATTAGGATGAACGCTCAATTAATTGTCGGTGCCATGGTACAATCGCGGTCGGTCACTGACAATTTCTAGAAATCATATTAAATCTTACCCTTATTTATGTATCTTAATATGAATTTTTTTTTATATATTTTAGAAAATTTCCTTTCATAAATCATCCGATTTGTCACATATTTTGGGTTTGTTTACAACTACTGCCATATTTACAGGAAGTGCATGCTTTTGGTAGATTCTAAATGTCAGAAACACCGTTATTCTTACCAGATTGAAATATACTTCATCCGGGAAAGTGTTTCATAATATACTGACCAACAGTGGAGTAAAAAAGTGGATTATGGGTCAATTATCGGTCGGAAAAATGGACACATAATCGACCACGGAAATCGAGGCGATTCCACTCACTAGTGTATGTAACTTAATATGAGACACATATGACCTAAGGTCTACATTTCATAAGTTTGACCTTATATTTATTGCGCTACATCACATGACCTTACCGAGTGTCTTTTCCCGCTGGTCGTTGTTTGTCTCGCTGTGAGTATTTACCCTCCTCCTTCTTACTCTTTCCCTTCTCCTCATTCTGCTTGATCAGCATCTGAAGACAAAAGAAACAAGCCTCAAAGACAGGCCTCAGCACGCTCCACCACTTACCCCACCAGATAGCTGGACAATCTTATGATCTAAGATAAAATAAACAGTTTCCTCCAAGTGATTAAATGTCCACATAATGGTGAATGTCACATTTTTAAGTGGGACCTCTAGTGAGGCTCACGCTTCTAGAGATTACCTTTTTTTTCCTGTTTCCGGACTTTCATGAATTGTGCTATGATCTCTGATGGCTTTGGGGCTCGCGCTAGTAGACCAAAACCCCTTTTGGCCTTGTTTGCCCATGATTTTCATGTACAATATTTTTTAATTATGATTTTGAAATTTTTTTCTTGTTAAATTCCCCCCCTTGAGTATTCCTAGAAAAATGTCTGTTTTCAGAGAACATCACAAGAGTTTGAATAATTTTAGAAGAAAGTTAAAAGATATGTGTTTGTTTTATATAAACGGATATTTAATGGGGCCGTTCCACTGTGACGATCATGTCCCTGATTGGAATAGGATCCCTAATTTTTGCCATGCAGTAAGTTGATCTGTTCATTCAAAACAATGTTAAAGTCACTGGAAGTTACAAGGGTGATTGTGTGTGGAAATTCCAATACTTCCCAATCGGTTCCCAATTGGATGCGTACAGAAGTTCATCAGGAACAGTTTACAACAATAATGAATATTCAACTCTTTTAATTTATCATAGACTGCTCCGTATCCTTACCACAAAATATTCACAAAAATAACACACCTTATCAATGAAACTTATACATAGAAAGCCTCAACAGATTAACACTTAATACTGTGATCCAATTCTGAATAAACTTAAATAAATAATAACGGAGAAACCTGCAGGTAATCCATGATCTGAAAGGGAAACGGGAAAACCATTACAGTCTGACAAGTACCACAGCTGTTATTTGAATTTAAAGATTATAACAGTTAAACCCAACTTGGAAAAAAATTGATGGACCATTAACAATACTTTAAAATTTAAAATTTACTAGGACTTTTTGATTACAAGTTACAGTTTTACGGGGGAAAAAAATCCTTCCAGGGAAGATATTTACACAATCAGAATCAGCCAAAGAATCAGCCAAAATTCAACATAAAACTACAAAAATGTTTTTGCTAACAAAAACAAAGCATCCCCAAAGGTTACATGCAATATAATGTAAAGTAGAAAAAGATTTTTGAAAATAAAAAATGTAGCGCTGAGAGAAGAAGTGAAAGTTAAGCAGACAGTGTGGAGGTTTATGCATTAACATGAAAGAAAAAAAAAACCTTTATTTTGTTTTCTATGGTCATAAATTGCGAAAAGTTAATTTAATAAATGCTATAGTTTGTAAGAAGAGTAGTTTTAAAGGAGATATAAGGCAAAAACACAAATCTGCCCTTTTATGGCCCCAGTTTGACCCACAAGAGGGGGTCCGGTGGTAAATCTGGCTGGCTATCTAGACTCTCCTTATATGAAATCCATTCTAAAGCTGTAAAAGCAATAATAAAGAAGATATAAGGCAAAAGGATCAAATCTCCTATTTTATGACCCCAGTTTGACCCATAACGGGGGGAGGGGAATTTCAGGGGGTAAATCTGACAGGCTATCTAGACTCTCCACACATGGTTTCCCAATACCTCTTAATACATTCAAAAGCTGTAAAAACAATAATAAAGGAGATATAAGGCAAAATGTCAAAATCGGCTATTTTATTACGCCAGTTTTACCCATAAGGGCGGGGTCAGGGGTAAATCTGGCCGGTCTACACTCTTCATATAAGGTTTCCGAATACCTCTTAATACATTCTAAAGCTCTAAAAGCAAAAATAAAGGAGATATAAGGCAAAAACACATAATCGGCTATTTTATGACCCCAGTTTGACCCATAAGTGGGGAGGGGGGCCAGGGGCAAATCTGACCGGCTATATAGACTCTCCAAATATGGTTTCCAATACCTCTTAATACATTCTAAAGCTCTAAAAGCAAGAATAAAGGAGATATAAGGCAAAATGTCAAAATCGGCTATTTTTAACCCCAGTTTGACCCATAAGAGGGGGTCAGGTGGTAAATCTGACTCATAAAAGTAATGGAGAGATCAAGGATTTTTTATTTGAAATATACTAAGTTTAAGATAAACCATCATTTTCTTCATAGAATTAACTATGGTTTTAGAGGTGGCAAATTTTAGATTTCTGGAGAATTTTAGATTTCTTACTCTATCCCCCAGGATTCTCTATATTCTTGGATTTTTTTCTTCTTTTTTCTCTCCTCACATTTGAGGAATTCCCGAGGGATTCTCCAGGGATCCCGATGTTTATACCACCACGCTAGTTCTCACATATCTGTGAGACTATTCCCTTTACTTTCCTTTCCTGAGGGATTTTCCCTTAACTTTTCAAGGAACTCACCTTACCCTTCACGTGTTGCCCGCTGCTCCTCACTCTGTGTCAATTATCAGGGAATTCCGAGGGATTCCCCTTACCTTATGAATTACACCACACCTATCCATTTCTCATCTATTAGGCCTTCCCTTTAGCTTTTTAGGGAACTCTTTTTACCTTTTCAAGGAATTCCCTCTACCTTTTCAAGGAATTTCCATTACCTTCATGGGTTCCCCCTTCCCCTCTCTGTCTTGCTCCCTGTTTTTGTCTCTGTCTCGTTTCCTTTCTCGTTCTTTCTCCATTTGTCTCTCCCTGTCTCGCTCCTTCTTACGCTTACGCTCTTCTTCCTTTTTCCTCCTGTACAACACAAAATTCTTCTCAACATATATAAAATTTCAAATTTCACTAAATTTATTCTAAATACCAATATAAACATATATCATATATAAAACCTGTCTTACAGTCTGTGTGAAAGATATTTTTCTTTTATTTTTTGCTTTAGACATTGTCTGTGATTTATTACTGTAACACAGTTATTCTAGCCCTTTTATATATGATATTAATTCCATCCCACCAATCTTTCAAAAGTCTATTGGCCCACCTAACAGTAATCATTTTCGTGAATAGAGCTACAAGTAAACCAAGGTTTGAAAAGATTTGAAGAATTTCTACAAAAAAAAATAGTGGCAGTGTTCAAATCTTTACATTTCAGATGTTGAAATTATGACAACTTCAAAAAAAAATGCTGTACATCAATTTTTTTTTTTTTCGGTCATTACCTGCGTTCGTCGTCACGTTTCTTTCGCTCGTCTCTATATTTGTCTCGTGCTTGTTTCTTCTCTTCTTGCTTTTTCTTCACAAAATCCAGCAATGGTGTGGACACCTTGAGAACCCCGTGGTTGGCTGCGTATAGAATTGATCGTGATAAAGTTAAGATTGGATACATTAAATTTTAAGGGACCAGTAAAAACACTTCTGCTTATCCCAGATTTCTAGTTAACAAGATAAAATGTCTTTGAAAAAGTGTTATCTAAGACCTGTTTTTTCGAATTAACAGGGAATTGTAGTTATTAGGGCTGCAACAATTCTTTGGTTACTCGGAAACGAAACAGTTCAGTTTAATACTTGAGGCAAGAAAAGTGAACCGGGTCTTTGAAAACAACTAAACATAGACGTAAAATCAACTACAAAATTTGATTTTTCTTTAAAATATATGAATATTGTTATTTATTTGCTAATATACTCTGTTTCCATTTTCATATTTTATTTTTAAGCATTTGCAAACATTAAACGTGTGTGATACAATGCTTTTATAAAACAGCATTTTAATATAACATATTTCAAAGACGCCTTAAATCACGCAATACAAAAATGGTTAAAGTTTCCTGTATTTTGCATTATAAATGTTTCTTAATTCCAAAATTCTATGAAATATCAACATTCTTTCCTGTTGTGCGCATTTTAATTGTTTTATAAGGTGTAATATGTCAAAATATGATGACGTTTGTGGGCGATAATCAAGCGATTAACAGAGTCGATTCTTCCAAAACGAGGAATCGAGGCACATTTTCCGGCTCGCTTACAGTCTTAGTAGTTATCAGCATTTTATTGTTGTGGAAGAAGTTGACTGTACATAGGGAGTTAAAGAATTTAGTCTTATTTGAAAAAATACTTTTTGAATTTTTTAAGGAGTAATCTTTGTAATATAAGACTGTAAATTCAGTACCTGTTTCTCCTGTTGCGTTTCATTTTTGTATGTGTCCGTGTGTGCATATATAAGTCTGTCCATCTCTACATAAGTGTATGTCTGTGCATCTGCCTGTCTGTATGCATGTGTAACTGTATGTTTATCTCAGGTCTGTCTGTGTGTTTGTCTGCATGTCAGCCTATATGTCTGTACGCGCCCATTAGTGTATCTATATGTCTGTATATATGTGCGTTAACCTGTATGACTATGTACTAGCTCTTGTATCTGCACATATATGTGCGTCTCTCAGATTGTGTGTAGAGCTGAAACGATTAGCAAAATCTGCTTGCCGGGTAGTTGCTTGCATTAACCGTCGACTAACCGATTAACTGTTTCTGAGGTTTAGCATGTATGCGTAATACTGAAAGCATCACATGTATATGTGTTCCGGATGTAAACAAACAAACTGGCGGATCGCGAGATGCTGAAAAGCAAAGAATATTACCAGATTGTTGGGTAAATTGTCCAATAGTGTAATATTTTGATATTTTAAAAAATAACAGGCATATAAAATGCCTTAATTTGATACGTTTTAAGGTCTTAACTCGAGATACCTATAGTTTCAACGATCGTGTAAAATCCGATATGTGGTGATATACACAAGAAAACAGTTAACCGATTTCACAATATTGACGTTGACTAGTGTTTTGATAACCTACTAATCGATTAGTACGAATAATCGTTGCAGCTCTAATTGTGTGTCCCCCTTACCTTTGAGTTCTTTATCTCTGGCTTCTATTTCTTCTAGAACCATCTCTGGAGTGAATGAATTCTGTGGTTTCTGTGGATTCTGATAGGTCTCCAGAAACTTCATGTAGTCTGGATCTAAAGTGTCCGCAAAAACACACGGAAACAAGGCGTTATTTATTGTCACTAAAATTGGGCTTTCACGATCCTCCATAAGAACAGGTTAGCTGTTAAAATGTCCCCAGTTAACTTACGCACGAAAGAGGCTCAAAATAAGTATATTTTGGAGTTTTAAGTTGTGACATCACAATAAAAACAGAAAGCAACATAATTCTGGTGGTGAAAAGCCATGCACGATTTTAGGCTTTTGAACACTGACAAAGTTTAACACTCAAAAAATCTTAAAAGCATTACCATAGCAACAGCTGTTGCGAGATACTCCCCAAATCCTAAACAAATCTAGATCCTTTTGGATTCAACATTTTCTGAAAATATTGTGAAAAATCCATGCATGAGTTTACACTGTGGAAAAACCACAAGCTTTATACCCACTGCTCAGACAGTGCAGGGGACGACTATGGCTGGGGTTAAACATCACAAATGTGCAGAGAAGTTGCACCAACACAAGGTAACAGAAGGGATTTTTCTCACCAGCCAACTTCACACACCACGGAAAATTTAGGATTTCTTTTGCTGTATACCATACCACTGTAAGGGACAAGTGTTGCCAGGGTGTAAGGAGGAATGTTCGACTCACCTTTCTCCAAGGTTCCTTTCCTGGTGTCATTTCTCTTTGATCTTTTCTTCGGAATCTTCTGATATGGAGCATACTCAACCATTGCAGGGAATTCTCCTCCTGAAATACAACATCAATACTTTGCTAAGGTCACATTAGATATAACTTAGGAATGGTTTTCTATTTGCCAAAGTATTACTTAGATTTTGTAGTCATCCACCTCTACTTTGTTAAGTATTACTTAGAATCTAAGTTAGGAAAACTTCCTCTACATTGTACTGTAAATGTGAACTTGGAAACCAGTATATCTAAGTTAGGATGAGTCTTATTCCCCAACAATTCTTGTGTAAGGTGTAATTTGTTTTTTACTGAATCATCTGCTTTCTTGAAAAAAATGGTGAACAAGAGGGTCACAGATGCCTCAAAAGGCGGGTTGCGCAGGCAGAAATAAGGTTAGCAACTGCTGTAATTACATTCAGAAAAGAAGGAATGAAATGTTAGGTTACCCAGTTAAGGTGAATGTGTAAGACGTGCTAAGAAACGTAAAACTTGTAATCTAGGTTACATAATTGTATCTATGCTATAAAAGGACAAACGAAAGGACGGAATTACACCAACTTAGCAACTTAGCTATGATGGTGATGCATCTCCCTGTCAAGTTTGAATTCGACTGGACAAAGCGTTTTCGAGTTAGAGTCCAGAAACAAAAATGTGGACAGACAGACGGATGGACAGAAAAATGGACAAAAAACAGACAAACGGACAGGAAAACGGACAAACAAACCAATTTCGAAAGGAACCTAGCTATGATGGTGATCTATATCCCTGTCAAGTATGAATTCGATTGGACAAACTGTTTTCGAGTTAGAGTCCGGAAACAAAAATGTGGACAAACAGATGGATGGACAGACAAACAGATGGATGGACAGACAAACAGACGAAAAACGGACAAACGAACAGACGGAATTTCACCAATTTCGAAAGGAACCTAGCTATGATGGTGATCTATGTCCCTGTGAAGTTTGAATTTGATTGGACTAACCATTTTTGAGTTAGAGTCCGGAAACGAAAATGTGGACGGACAGATGGATGGACAGAAAAACGGACCAAAAACGAACAAACGGACAGAAAAACGGACAAACGAACGGACAGAATTTCACCAATTTCGAAAGGAACCTAGCTATGATGGTGATCTATCTCCCTGTCAAGTTTGAATTTGATTGGTCAAACCGTTTTTGAGTTAGAGTCCTTAAACAAAAATGTGGACAAACAGATCGATGGACAGACAAATGGGAGAAAAACGGACAAACTAACAGACGGAATTTCATCAATTTCGAAAGCAACCTAGCTATGATGGTGATCTATCTCCCTGTCAAGTTTGAATTCGATTGGTCATACCGTTTTTGAGTTAGAGTCCGGAAATGAAAATGTGGACAAACAGACGGATGGACAGACAAACGGATGAAAAACGGACAAACGAACACACGGAATTTCACCAATATCGAAAGGAACCTAGCTATGATGTTGATCTATGTCCCTGTCTAGTTTGAATTCGATCGGACAAACCGTTTTCGAGTTAGAGTCCGGAAACGAAAAATGTGGACGGACAGACAGACGTCGGACACATCAATCTTTCCTGAGGGAAAATGCTGTTTTTAATATTGTGCCACAGTTCCAACTTCCAAATTAGTATAAGCTTTAGAAAATCTTACAATCCATGTTAGGAACAATCTAAGTGTTGTTTAAGAATACGCCTCCTGGATTCTTTCAAGTTAAAACTCAACGCACTATCTGAATACTTTCACTCAAGCTGAATTTCCACTTGACAGTAAGTGACTGAGGGTAAAGTACAGGGTCTGAGATTCAATTGTGCCATAACAGACCCAAATCAGGATACCTGTATTTTAGTAACAACCAGCTGAAAGTACTAAGAAGCATTTGTTGAAAATAATGTGTCAAATTAAGAAAAACTAGAGATTGCATCTCGACGCAGTATATCCCCCGGATGGGACATGGTTGAAGCATGACATACAGAGTATTATGGTTGACACAAATATACCCCTGTGGGGAGGGGGCCTAAGTGTTTATGGGAGCAACTTGTACTGACACTAAGTAAACAAAATGTTTGCTTAATGAAAGATACAAATGTAACTAGACGTAGCGCATCAGACAACCGATGCAAATTGTACCCACCAGAAAGAAAACTCACCAAAGCCAATCAACCATCACTTAACCTTGAAGGAGGAACCAAAGGTAAAATCTGACCACATCAAAAGAATCTTAGCCCATGATTTTCAATAGGTTGGTGTGACATTGCAAATCTCTAGGAACATGAATAAGCGAGTTATAAGCACTTTTAATATTGGCTATCGTCATTTGACCTTGAAAGAGGGGCCAAAGCTCAAATCTGATCACATCAAAAGATTCATAGCGCATGATTTCCTATAAGATGGTTTCACATTACCAACCTCTAGGACCAAGAAAAAGTGATTTATAAGCACTTTAGATTTTGCTATCCCCATTTGACCTCGAAGGAAGGGCCCAAGGTCAAATCTGACCACATCAAAAGATTCCCAGCCCATGATTTCCTATAGGTTGGTTTCACATTGCAAAAAAACACTAGGACCAATAATAAGCGAGATATAAACACTTTTAAGTTTGGATATCCTTGTTTGACCTTGAAGAATGGGTCCAAGGTAAAATCTGACCACATAAAAAGATTCCCGGCCCATGATTTCCTATAAGTTGGTTTACCATCCCAAACCTGTACGACCAATAATAAGCGAGTTATGAGCACTTTTAAGTTTGGCTATCCTCGTTCGACCTTGAAGGAGGGGTCCAAGGTCAAATCTGACCACATCAAAAGATTCCCAGCCCATGATTTCCTATAGGTTGTCTTGACATACCAAACCTCTAGGACCAATAATAAGGGAGATGTAAGAATGACTTACAAAGAAACTTTTTTCATGACTTACTAAGAACGTCCATGGCGGCCATCTTGTTTCTCAAAATGAGGCCAAAAATATTCCCAGTCAAGATTTTGTAATGGGGAACATATCCGGCGAATTTGAGATCTCTACCTATAATACCCTTTGCTCTAGAGGGCCAACAAAAATCCTTGCTGAAAAGTCGAAAAAAACGCCCGTGGCGGCCATCTCAATCTTACAGAGGACATATATATGTATTATATATACCAGCCATAGGATGACCTAACTTTCTGTATATGAGAACTGGGCCAAAATGTGAAGAAATGGCCAAAATCTGACTTTAAGAGGCCACCAGTGACCTTGAAATTGAAGGTCAAGGTCACAAAACAATAGCGTTTGTGGCATTGCTCATATATACACACATACCAAATTTGAAGGTCTAACTAAAATATTTTTTAAGTTATTGTGTCCGAAAGGAAATCTCTGCGGCGTCGTTACCGTACTGAATCGACTTTCGTCCGGGGATACAATTATCTGCAAAATGAATATGAGACCGACAAATCTGACTGAACAATTATATCAGGTCTTACTCATGTTATTTATGAAAACATTAAAACAATTCATCAGTTCTGTGACTCCTGTGAATTCTGATAGTTCTTCCAAAACACAACCTATTCTCAAACACACACTGAAATAAGATGTAATTCATTGGCACTATGGTGGAGCTTTCATAATTCTCCCGTTGAGCAGGTTTCTTGTTAAAATGCCCAAGTTAATTGCTGCAGGCAAGTGATTCAAAGTCTATATATTTTTTAACAAACATTAACTTCAACTAATACAGAACGTTCTCTCTATCAGAGTTCTACTTAACAGTTAATGGAAATATGCATGTAGCATAATTTCTGCAATAAACACCCAGAAGCTAGTAAGGCATTTATAACTATGAAAAAGAGATTCTGTAAAAAATTAGAATCAGTTTGGTATAAAAGACTGTATACCTGTGCAAATTTCTGGCCGTTCTTTTGTAAATCCCTTTTATGAATATGGCCATAGTGGTAAGATTTCTAAAATTAGCTAAAAAGCTACCTTACAATGTTCAATCAATTCTCTCTAGTATTTGCTGGACTTGCTTCCTAACAATTTTAACATGCAAAAAATAGCATCACAGATGCCAGTACCCCACACCCTGGGGAAATAGTTTTCAACACCATGAGATCTAGAAGTAGTGAAAAAGTACAAAGACTGGAATACTTTCAGTGCAGTGTCACTTATATAAAGGTCCAAATAATGTAGATAAAGTAAAGAAGTGAATAGTACATAAAATAACTTCTAAGAGAAAGAAAATGTTAGTAAAGATAAAGTTTTAAAACAAGACAATTCAATAGCAAGATGACAGCATTAATCAATATACTAAAAATTATAAAGCTGTAAAATTTTATTGAATGAAGAACAGCTGTCAATGGAAATAGCACAATTATGTAAAAGTACATATAATAATGAGTTTCAGCAATCCATATGTCTTTGTCATAAGAGAAAGATGTCTCAAACATGGCAAGTGAACACACTTCGGCAGAACCAAAGTGAAAGGTCACACCATGAAGCATACCTACACCCCCTAACCAATGTTCCTACCAAGTGTCAACGTTCTACATATTACGAAATCCAAGAAATTTGCCTGGACAAGATTTTAAAACTCATGGTCACTATGACAAGGTCAAAGCTCAAATCAAGACTGTAGCATGATGTGTCACACCTACAACCTCTAAGTAATGCCCCTACCAAGCAACAACCTCCTACACTTTATGGTTTCAGAGATATTGCCCTTACAAAATTTTAAAGGTCAAGGTCACTACAGCAAGATCAAAAGTCAAATCAAGGTCACAACATGATGTTGCACACCTACACCCCCTAACCAATGTCCCTACCACGTATCAACTTCCTACACCTTAAGGTTTCTGAGATATAGCCCGGACAGGATATTATAGGTCAAAGTCACTACGGCAAGGTCAAAGGTCAAATCAAGGTCACACCATGACATTGCACACCTACACCCCCTAACCAATGTTCCTACCAAGTATCAACTTCCCACACCCTACGGTTTCCGAGATATAGCCCGGATAAGATTTTTTAGGTCAAGTTCACTATGGCAAGGTCAAAGGTCAAATCAAGGTCACACCTTGACGCTGCACACCTACACCTCCTAACCAATGTCCCTACCAACTATCAACTTCCTACACCTGCCCGGACAAACTTTTTCCCGCCGCCTGCCTGTCCACCCATCCAAACACCATGGTTGAAAACAATACCCCGACAGCCCTTCAGGGCTTTGGGGTAGAAACATGGCTGATAAATTTAATAAACTAGAGGAATGCTTTTGCTAACAAAAGCGAAGCATCCCTGAAAGTTTAAAATGCTTTGTGGTTTTAATAAGCATGCTGTAAAGCTAAGAATGCACAAAGCTGCGGCATAAGCTTTCCCAATACCTCTTAATACATTCTGAAGCTATAAAAGCAACGATAAAGGAGATATAAGGCAAAAACTCAAAAGCAGCTATTCATGACCCCAGTTTGGCCCATAAGGGGGGGGTCGGGGGGTAAAACTGACCGGCTATTTAGACTCTCCACATATGCTTTCCCAATACCTCTTAATACATTCTGAAGGTATAAAAGCAACAATAAAGGAGATATAAGGCAAAACTCCAAAGCAACTATTTTATGACCCCAGTTTGACCCATAAGGGGGGGTCGGGGGATAAAAATGACTGGCTATTTAGATTCTCTACATATGCTTTCCTAATACCTCTTAATACATTCTGAAGCTATAAAAGCAACGATAAAGGAGATATAAGGCAAAAACTCCAAAGCTGCTATTTATGACCCCAGTTTGGCCCATAAGGGGGGGTCGGGGGTAAAACTGACCGGTTATTTAGACTCTCCACATATGCTTTCCCAATACCTCTTAATACATTCTGAAGGTATAAAAGCAACAATAAAGGAGATATAAGGCAAAAACTCAAAATCAGCTATTTTATGACCCCAGTTTGACCCATAAGGGGGGGGGCCGGGGGTAAAACTGACCGGCTATTTAGACTCTCCACATATGTTTTCCCAATACTTCTTAATACATTCTGAAGGTATAAAAGCAACAATAAAGGAGATATAAGGCAAAATTCCAAAGCAACTATTTTATGACCCCAGTTTGACCCATAAGGGGGGGGTCGGGGGATAAAACTGACCGGCTATTTAGATTCTCCACATATGCTTTCCCAATACCTCTTAATACATTCTGAGGCTATAAAAGCAACGATAAAGGAGATATAAGGCAAAAACTCCAAAGCAGCTATTTATGACCCCAGTTTGGCCCATAAGGGGGGGTCGGGGGGTAAAACTGACCGGCTATTTAGACTCTCCACATATGCTTTCCCAATACCTCTTCATACATTCTGAAGCTATAAAAGCAACAATAAAGGAGATATAAGGCAAAAACTCAAAATCAGCTATTTTATGACCCCAGTTTGACCCATAAGGGGGGGCCGTGGGGTAAAACTGACCGGCTATTTAGACTCTCCACATATGGTTTCCTATTACCTCCCAGTACATTTTATGGCTCTAAATACAATACTTAAGAAGATAATAGGGGGGTTGACCTAAATTTAAGGCTTTCAGATTGGAAGATGTCAGAAATTCACTCATAAATGAGACATTTTTCAAGGGATTGCTCCCAATATCTAATCAGCTCACGTTTTCGATAGTATGAACAGGTGTGTCAAATTATAAGACTGTGTAGCAAGTAGTTTTTCCTGAACTGCGATGACGGGGGGGGGTGCACTTCAAAAAAATTGTTTTTGATCATGTGACCTTCATAAAGGTCAAAGGTCAAATTTAAGCATGCAGAATAATAAGGGAGATATTCAAGGGAGACCATAATGCGGCGGTGGCGGCGAGGAAACTGAGGCGAAAACAAATAAGCGCCCTTTCAGGGACGCTTAATTAATAATGCAAAGGTATTTTATTGCATACTGTTAAATGTGTAACGATACTATAATAAGACATTATTGCTCAATGGGCTTTTCAGTATTGGTTACTGCTTGCTTTAATTTCTTATCTTTCCTTATCCTTGCCTCCTGATGTGCTTAGTATCTTTTCCAAAGTAATTATCTTACCGTTATCATCCAAGAAGACATAGTTGTCAAATTTCTCTGTGAAAACATAAAGATCTTCATGATGGAGGAAGCTGATGTAAGCTCGGCTGAATGCTGCATGACCAAGACTGCAAAAGAGGCAAATAGACAAAGGTTGAGTGAATATGTCTCTGTGTGAAGTGTGTGTGGCTTATGATTATGTCAATAATGGTTAAGCACCTTTTCAAAGTTTTGAAAAGCAGTAAATTAAATATACTATTGTACTCTTGTTCTTGTTAAGTACAGGTAATTTTATTTCAGTACATTTGAAAAGTACTTGTACTAATGTAGCAATTTTTAAAATAGAAGGGTTACCAAAACTCACTATCTATACTGTTTTCACAGTCTTGAATCTCTTGATTATATTTCGTAACTTCTTAAAATCTTATCCTTGTGCATTCATTTAAAGACATTTTTTTTTCGGGTTACTTAGCACTTATATTATCATGGTATGTAATACCATACATATGATAAATCCATATTTATACATATATAAGAAGAGTACACAGCAGATACTTTCTTATCTGAACCAGGATTATCCAACAATCTGGTAGCTAACCTAAAAGTAGCTATTACTCAGATATGTGATGAGCTACAGGTCTGCAAGTTTACTATGTTATAGCTTGCCCAAAAGTAGCTGAATAACATATTTATGCAAAATTCTCTATATGGAATAGTTTTCAAGTTACCAGTGATTTTACTCATTTTGGAAGGTACAGAAAAGTCAGAAAGTAGCTATTACTCACTTAGCTATTGGGGTATACACCCACGTTACTCACCATGTTGTAGCTATGGAAAAAGTAGCCGAAATAACTTATTTAAACAAAATTCTCTATACTTGTCAAGTTAAAAGTGATTTAGTGCATGATTTCATGAATTTTAATGCATTGAATATTATTTAAATAATTCATAAAAAAATAATGAAGAAAGATCCAGGCCTGATACTCACACAAGGGAATCTACTAGTGGCCTAGTACATATATGCAAGATAAGAGAAAAATCCCTGCAACACTGAATGAGAAAATTGTGATAAAGTGTTGAAATTTTCACACTTTGGGTGGGGGTACCTCACTTGTAATGGCTCTGGAGAACAGATCTGCATGCCTTGAACAATTTTCATCCTCAATAGTTAAGGTATCTTTTAAAAAAAACAGCATGTCTCTGGGTCTTGCAGTTTTGGAGGAGAAGTTATTCATGCGGACACGTCCATGTCCGCTGCAGATTGATGCCATAATATCAGCTGACTGACAAGTCAGCTGACATAAAAATGTTCCGTACTTCATCTGATGTTTCACTGATCTCTGGCTGGTCCATTTGGTGAAAAACAAAGTAATCAAGAGTTTTACCACATGGATCCAACCACACTGTGGAAGATTTCATATTTTTAAACTATATATTCTGTATAGCTTGAGTTACCTTTTGTCAGCAGGACAGAAGTAGAAGTAATTGTAATCTGGCACAGGAGACAGTTGTTCTAATAATGTCTCTGCAGTCATATTGGGTGGCAATCTGCGTAACACCACCTAAAATGTATGTTATTTACACCTATAAAGTATAACCTGCTATAACGTTGTTCTTTTTTAACTGAAACGCTGGGAAAAGTAAACAAAATATGTCTTTTTTTCAGTTTATTGGTGTATTTTTATACAACAACCCCATAAGACTGCAACATATATTGTACACGATACACATTTTACGGGATTTTGTTGACTGGTATACACATGAGGACCATAAGACTGAAATATATATATCTTATTTATTCCTGTTTCCAAAATTCACAGAGTGAATCAAGTTCTTATGTTTCAAAATTTTTTTTAAGTTGTTATTTTTCAGAAATGCAATCTATGTATGTAGAAACATTTCTTGGGTTCTAGATTTCTCAACTTGTAATTCTGGAGACTAATTGCTTATTGCCTTGACTTGTAAGGCAGTGATTTGGGGTCAAATTTAAGGAAAGAGACAACCTTGATCTCAGAAACATACAAGAAAGTTCAGCTTTACCTTGGTGTGAGGCTGTTAGAAGTGATCACCAATAACTAGATGGAAATTTTGAACATAACTAAAATTTCCGTGGCAAGGACAAATGAAGGGAAGGTACTAAAGGTAGAATTCGGAAGTATAACATTTAAAGAAGATGTTAGGAAGGTTGGAAACAGCTTTGTAACTGTCATTTGCTGCCTATTGAAAACATGTATATGAGAAGAGGGCATAACGGATGTTCAAGTGTATTTCATATTTTGCATTTAGTGATGAATTTTGATAAACCTCAAATGAACAGTTAAAACATGTGGTTTGATAAGCAATTAGTTGCATACACAAACTGTCATTATCCAAATGATCATGAAAAAGCAATGCTATTTTTAAACCAGAGTTGGCATTTTGAAGTGAAGAATTGTCGGGCATCATACATTAAATATACTCTAATTTAATTAAGCAAGTAGCCTTGGTTTTTATATCATTTGGGACATGTGATAAACATGGGCCCAGTCACTTCAGTTTACTACTGCCAGTTTTTGAAAATAGTGACCAATTTTATGATTTTCTTCAATTCTGGTGCTTTATCTCACTGCAGAAATCAAATCTTTTCAAGTACAAATACTGTTTGCCCCTGAGACTTATACTGTAGAAGAAACTCAAACCTGGATTATGTTATAATTATTTATAAAAATCTTAAAATATGCCAAAAAGTATTGTGTAAATGTACAATACTGCCAAGGTGTTTTCATAATATTGATTAAATGTGTCTATTTGCTTAATTGTCGACAGCCTTTTCAGAAAGTTTTATTTGTAGCTTTTGTGACAGGAAATCTATTATTTTATTCGAATGCATAAAATCAAAGGCTATTCTGGGTTGGTATTCACAAAAGGGATCAAGGTCAAGTTGAGCCAAAAATCAGCTCAAGTTTACAGCTGTTTATGCCAAACTTGAGCTGATTTTTGGCTCAACATGATCTTGGTCCCTTTTGTAACTGCAGCCCCTGCTCTTACTATGAAAGTGACTTGTGCTCATTTATAGCCATTATTTTACGGCAAGGTTATGTCCCGGGACATCCCGATATGTAACATAATGGCTATATGTCGGGAAGTGCTAAATTGTGAGAACTGGGAAGTGCTTCATCTAGGGAAGTGCTTTATATCATGGGAAGCCTTATTTTAGGATTTCCCAGATTTTTTAACAATATTTTATAAAATGGAAGCTTCAAAGAAGATCAAATACCTTAAACTCTACAATTCACAGTCATAGCACCAACTCATTAATATTCATGAGAAGATATGAGATTACAGATTTCCCTTGGGGTTTTGTAACAATATTTTATAAAATGGAAGCCTCAAAGAAGATCAAATACTTTAAACTCGAGAACTCATGGCAGTAGCACCAACTCATTAATATTCATGAGAAGGTATGAGGTCACAGATTTCCCTTGGGGGTTTTGTTTTATAAAACGGAAGCTCAAAGATCAAATACTTTAAGCTTGAGAACTCACAGCAGTAGCATCAACTCATTAATATTCATGAGAAGATACGAGGTCACAGATTTCCCAGGTTTTCTAACAATATAGAAAACATACAATAAAAAATCAACCAATGAAATTATTTCCCGACATTTAGCCAGTAAGTTACACATCGGTATGTCCCATGATTTAACCACTGCGATTATTTTAGTATTAGGAACCATAATTTGCGCTGAAGTTTTATCGGCGCTTTTATTTATTTTTGTATATGATATCACTGAGTTTATTCTTCTGGCCAGGTAAAATAAGATAATTTAGATAAGTTACATATTTTTGGAACACATGTGGGAAGACATGAGGTGTCCTTATTTGGCTACATTTTATTAAATATTTATGCTGTTTATTGCACATGCACAATCACTTGCTTAGTACACTGAAGTTACATAGGCACACCAAATTAACTTGGGGTTAGTTTTAGAATTGCCTGAGTTTGCATCAAAGTGGGTTCGAGTTGGCGGGGGCCGAGTTGATGAAGGTCTGTGTTGACCATGAACCTTGTACACGGGTGGTCACAAAGATAAATGGTCTTAAAATCTTTCAAATTTAAATAGTGTAAATAACAAAATCGCACAAATTAAATAACAACATATATTTAAATAATGCCTACTGTACCATAACATTTGGTTTGTGTTATATTGTTGTTTAAACCCTTTCACTGTTTTTGTATCATAATTTCTGAAGACCGTTTATCTCTATGACTGTTTATCTTAGTGACCACCCGTCTACACTAAAGTAGGAACTACACCTGTCCTTTGTTCTTCACCCGTATCCGTGTCCGTTATTGTCCGTATCCGTGATACCCCAGATCTTTTGGTATAAAACAGTGTACTAGCTCTCCGTGTCCGTGTCCGTGAAGAACGAATTTTTTCCTTCCTAAGGCTGGAAATACACCTGTCCTTAATCTCGTCCATACCCGCATCCGCATTCATATCCGCACCTGTTGTGCCCTTGATATTTTTGTATAATACAGTGAACTTCCGTCCGTATCCGCAAAAACAGGGTCGAGTTAGTTATTTTGCGGATGCGGACAGTAACTCACTGTTTTATACCAAAATATCCAGGGTATCACGGATACAGACAATTACGGATGCGGATACGGAAGGGTAAATAAGGACAGGGGTATTTTGCGAGTAATCACGAACACGGATGAGTTCACTGTTTTATACAAAATGATCTAGGGTATCACGGATACGGGCAATAACGGACACGGATACGGGTGAAGAAAAAAGGACAGGTGAAGTTCCTACCTAATGATGATCAATACTGGCAGAGCACTCCCAAAAAAACAATGGGCGATAATATGATATTTAGGGATCAAATTCAATTACCTTCGATGGAGGGGCTTCTTTTTCTTTGGACTTTTCATCCTTTTTCTTAACATTATCTTTTGCACTGTCAGCCTTTGTTTCTGAAGTCATAATAATTTTTTAACAAGTTCTGACGTTCAAAAAAGTAAACAACTAGTTTGGAACATATTAAATTTTATTGGTGCCAAATTTCGGACACCTACATATCCGTTGATATGACATTCCTTGTGCATGTAGTTCTGTCTATTCATGATAGATTGATCTACATTAGATTTAAAGTCGCCTGTAAACACATTGCATAGATCATATCACGTGGGTAGTTGGCGGATGGAGGATAACATTGCAAACTAGTTGGTCAAGATTCTGGACTGAAAGCCAACTGACACAACCAAACAGCTACTAAATATCCAACCTTAGGTCCATCGAAGAGTCCTGGGCCTGTATTCATGAAAGGTCTTAGACCTAGCAAGGCTTAAATCCAGTCTTAAAGTTAAGACTT
Source organism: Sabellastarte sp. h YS-2021 (assembly GCA_964017235.1). Lineage (NCBI taxonomy): Eukaryota > Metazoa > Annelida > Polychaeta > Sabellida > Sabellidae > Sabellastarte > Sabellastarte sp. h YS-2021. The sequence goes on from OZ024937.1 coordinate 14,026,232, forward strand.
TTGTCTCAGCTAAGTTTTGTCTTAAAACTGTATTCACAAAGGGTGACTTAGCTAAGTACAAGATTATCAAATAACCACAGTGGTTTTCTGTGTCATGTGACCTTTCTTTTCTATTCAAACTATACTATTGGTGACATATATCCTTCATTTAATACATTTTATCTAAGGAAAAGTGCTGTTTTGAAATGGAAAACCTTGTTACCACATATAAACTTCCCAAAGACTGCTTTAGTGAGGTGTTCTGTATAATTATACTTTATTTACAACCATTTCAAATTTTGAAGTGGAGAAAAGTGTATGGCAGCTATATTTAAGTCCTCTTTACAAAATTTAAGCCCACTACGAACCAGTCTTAAAGTTAAGCCCTCATTTAAGCCTAAGACTGGTCTTAACTTTTTTGTGAATACCGCTAAGACATTAGGGTTATTCATGTGGAGCGATTTAAACTATTTAAGTGATCAGAAGTGATCTTTTGTGTTTGGTGGGGCCTTTCAAAATAATTAAAATCATTACAGTAACCAAGTGTCCTACCAGTAACCAAGTGTTTCTAACCATACACTTTCAAGTGAATGATCACTTGAAAGTGGTTTAAGTGACCAAAGTAATCAAGACTGTTCCCCACCCGAATAGCCCTATATTACACTTAGACAAAATTTGCTGTCTGCTTTGTCCATAGACGTACCAACTTGCCAAGCATGATCAACATAATAATTTTACAACAGCAAATTGGAAAGGCAGATGCCTTGACTTTCAGTTTTCAAATGTGGAAAAAAATCTAGTAACTTATTTCAATATTTATATAGATCATCACCCTGATTACAGTAAGACATTTAAGCTTGTATTATGTACTATTACAACTATTGCCAGATCCTCAGTGGCCTAGTGGTTAGCAAGTTTGGCATCTAATCACAGCCTGTCACTCTGTGTGGGTTCGACTCCCACGAGTAAGAATGCTGAGAACCCGTCCCAATATGAGCTGATGAATGAGATATAAAAACCCCAAATTTTAACTTTGTACAACCATTGCCAGAGAGGTCACTGGTCACAAATTAAGACATTTATGCAGACGGATTTGGTCAGGTATTGTACATGGGTTAGCATGAAGTGGGTCGATTCATGAAGTGGGTCAATTTTTCAAGAAATTCTACCAAAATAAAAGTTTGCTGTATTCCTATATCATAAAATTTTGGGAAAAGTTTTACAGTACATATTTAAATTATAAAAGATCAGATTTGGATGTTTTGATGTCTGTTAAATTTAATAATTTTAATTATTAAAAATAAATTTTATTGTCCTTCTCATGGGAGGAAAAATCCTTACTGCAATTACATCATGGTACATTCACAAACCAAATCTATTGATCATGGATTTATTCCTATTGTCTTTCTTGTGAACATTTTTGTGAACTTGTAAGTATAATAAATCCAAGAAACACATTGATTTGGTCAAAATATGAATATGGGAGAAGTATTTTTGACTGAAAAATCGACCCACTTCATGAATGTTTGGTGCAGATATTTTTCAAAGATTTTGTACAATTTTACATTTCAGAGAAAAAAGTTATACACCAATTTTTGCATTATGTTGCTGCTACCACTTTCTTCTGTATGTCTGCTAAATATAATAGGCGTATTCCACAACTTGAGATCTGTGTGATCTTTGTGATCCAGATCAAGAGCGAGATCCTTCAGATCAGTAGGATCTGTGAAATGCAAAAATTGCAGAAATGATGATCCAAGATGGCCACTGAAATGTCATGCTTTGCATCTTTGGATATATATATATCTTTTTGCATCTTTTTCATATACACATCAATTGATAATAGAATAACCAAATCCTGCCCCAGTTATAGAAATATTAACAATTAAAATTATAAATGAAAATTACAAGCCTGGTGTTTTCTGCCATCTTTACAAAGAATTGTGGGATATCTCACAGATCTGATCTCTCGAATCCACCTTTTCATGAGATCACTCAGATCATGATCTGGATCAGTCAGATCACGTTCTTTTGACCTGATCTGTTGATCCGTCGAATCTGGATTCTACAGATCACGGCTGTGGAATACGCCTAATGTTTCTAGCCAATCTACTTTTAACATAGCACTAAAAACACTTGAAAAATCGACCCATGTTTAGCATTCACCTAAATAAAATCTGTTTGTTTATACGGCTATGTTAGGTTATTTTCTTTGTATTTCGGTTTGTCAAAATATAGGAAATGGAAGCATTTGATGACTTGTCTTCTCAGGAAGATCTGCAAGTATGACATTTTAGAATTCTCATTTGATGAAAAGAAATTACGTACATTTATTGGCCATTGTTTACGTGGTTAGATCATCAGGTCACGCATTTAATTGTATGTATGGGCGATAATCCCATTCTAAACCCTTTCCCTGGGCTTTTGTTCCTGAGATGTCACTGTACGGGGGGGGGGGGGGGGGGGGGGGGGGGGGGGCGGGAGGTCGTGTTCACGAAAGGCTTTATCCAAGACTTAGGCTGAACTATTGTATACAAATATAGCCAACGTACTGCTTGGTGCCGTATCATGGCAAAACCTCATCTTGGCACAAAACTGGAAGTCAAAATAATTATTGTCATATGATAGAATATTGCCATCAGTAAAACTTGTGTACTTCCACCTACCAAATAGGAGAGTTGAAGCAAAAAAGTGAAATAATGTAAATATCTTCGGCGATTTCCGTCGGCCAATTATGCCTAGTTGGGGGTGCTGTTTTGTGGTACAAATTATTTTATCGCCCCATAAAAATGATCGAAAAAGGTTTATTGGTTTGATTATATGTTAGTTAAGGACATGTATAACTTGTGTTTGTGTCAATGCATGTTTTACTTGAAAGAAATCCACGTAATTACATTTCAGACAAGAAAAAACAAGGTTCATATGTCCAAGGTGTGTCAAGTTATGGCGGGAAGCAGTAAGCCTATAAGATTAATTAGAGAGGTTCTGAAGAACAGTGTTATAGCCATGTAGTGTAAAATCTGAAAATATACCCACTAGTGGTGTGAACGGTAAACCGGTATACCGCATTTCGTTTCGTTTAGGTAGAAATGATGAAATCCGCAAAGAATATTTAAGTACCGGTTATTGAAAACGTCATCATATTAGGCTTTCTACTGGTTAATATTTCGTCAAAACAATAAAGAGCATATACATTTGAGGAAACACTTACATTTTCGCTTTATATTCATGGTAAATGAAGTTTACAAACTTCAAAATATCTCATGAATCCATATTTCCTATTGAGAATGTAGCCTATGTACGCTCGCGTAAAACTTTTATTATATATCTGTACACTTTCAAAATCCCGAATTTCGTTTGGTTTCAAAGCCCCGAAAACCGGTTTTTATTTTCACAACCAGTCCGACCACTAATACCCACCCCCACCCCCAGATAACTTGCCCATTTCCAAATCGCCCCATAATTTCTAATTTCTGAAGAGATTTCACCCTATATTATTATATAAATATATTTTGTACCATTGTAATCAGTAAACAGTCTGTTTTCATTCAAGGTATAGTGGCATTCTACCAGTGAACATTAATGCTTTGTATAATAGTTGAAATTTAAACAACATTGATGTTTCTAGCTTACATTCTTGATTCTTTGATTCATCAGATTGTCAAATGACATCCACTTCAGTTAATGCTTGGAGAAAATACTGTGCAATATTTCTTAGAAAGTGTTATTTTTTGAAAATATTTTCATTTACCCTCTTGGCTTGCAAGAACCACACCTTTTGAAATCGACAGCCAATTTTATGTGAAAAATTACATATTTTGTGAAATAATGATTTTATCTGGTTAATTTTTGTTTGCTTATTAATATTTTCTCAGGACAGTGATAGAAAACAAAATGTAATAAATGACTTAGTACAAATAAAATTCTATCCTGTATAAAGAGTTTATGTAATAAGACAGTGGAAGTTTTAATGGCAATAAAAACACTTTCTAAAGAAATCCAATCTACATATGAACAGAATGGATTACTCTTTTATTTTAATACTTCTTTGGGAATGCTTTCATAGTGGCCTACTATTTTGTTATTACTAAAAAAAAAAATTGGTATCCATGTTGAATTTATTTTTGTGGTTACAAAGTGCTTTATAATGATTTGAGCAACACCAAAATTAAGTTGTTGTTTTTTTTCTTCACTAGAAATTTGAGCGTGTTTACAACCAGCAGAAGTTACGTGGTCCAGTCAGTAACAAGGCTCAGTTTGAGTATGCCTGGTGTCTTGTACGCAGTGAGTCCAATTCAAAAATCAAGTATGGGATCTCCTTACTGGAAGGTAAATGTCATGCAATGGTTCAGTAATCAGTAAAAAGCTATTTTATTACCCACACCAAGGAGGTTTTAAATTCATGACTGTTACTTTGCATAATTTTTGCAAAGTATATTAATCATTCTGTTTCCTTGTTTGTTACTTAAGAATTGATTCAAGATTGGGCATGATCAGGTCAATATCCTTGATTCTGGAATGATTTTTTAGTTATGTTACCATACAAATCAATGAGATCATATATTTGATGCCCTGCACAAAAATTTTGCAAAGTCTGCACTTGGCTCCCCTCCAAGTGCTCTTGTTTGTCTGTTTGTTTGTTGGCAGGGTCTCACAAATACTACTGGTTGAATCTTTATAAAAAAATAAGACGATGGGTCTTGTTCCAACTTAGATCTCATTAAAGTTTGAGAGTGATCCAGATCACCACTTGGATACAAAAATGTCAAAGAACTGGATTTTCTAATTTAATTATGATTGGGCTGTCCTTAAAAATCATACATGCCTTGGCAGAGGTATGCGCTGTCTGAGTGCTCTTATTTTGTTTTTATGTTGGCTGATGGGTTTGCAAAGTAAATCTGAAAGACAAATACCAGTTAGTCAATATTCATTTGCTAGCAGTACCACTCGAGTATCACAAAATAATTATTGTATAAAATTGTTTCTGTAAACTTTTTTTAACTGCCAACATGATTATGTCAATATTTTGTAATAAAATAAAAACTTTATATTCATATAAATTTACTCATATAATTAATGACTTGTAGAAGCGAATCTGAATTGTTCTTCATATAGATGTTAAAATGTATGTCAAATCATATGTTTTTTGATGAATTTCCAGATTTATGTAAGTACTGGAGGAAAATATATATGGTGTTGTGTGAGAAAGTTTAAAATATATACCAAATATTTGATTATTCACCAAATAACCACAACCAAATATTCTAATGGGGATTTAGCTTTTCATTTTTCGACTTTATTTCAGGCAGATCGTCATAGATTTGCAACTTTGGTGTCCACTTACAAATATTCTTCATGAGCTTCTCCTTTCAAGCTACAATGCATTTCCTATGACATCAAGTTCTTTTCATTTGTCTCTGTTTTTAACAGCACTTCGGTCTTCCGCATTTTTGGTTTAAAAAAAAGTGAAAACTATACCAACTGTTGTTTACTATGTTTCTATATAGCTGCACCTTAGACTAAGTCAGATGATGCAGATTAGGCACTGTAAAAGTTATGAGATCAAATTATTGGATAATGTCTCTATTGCGATCAATGTGGTTTTTTTTCAGACTTGTTTAAGATTGCACCTGATGATATAGCAAAGCGAGATTACCTCTTTTATGCCGCTGTGGGATGCTGTAAAGTAAAGGTACACTAGAACTTCTCTTATCTAAAATATTTATTTCATAAAGAAACAACACTAAATACAATACAGTATACTGTATAAGTAGAAAGAGGTTATGTAGAGTGTATTATGTGATCTATCTTGACAGCAGAAGTACAGCCCAAGCTCTAGTGATTGACATTCCCCCTAACTGACAGGCAGACTCTCTGGGATGACTGTTTGTAAATGTCTTTGGGACTTGACAAACTACCACTGTAAAGAGTAGCCAATGACAGACGACTGTCAATTTTAAGTTATCATCAAAGCCACTATGTACCTGCCTTAAACCTAGCATCATTACCAGGGTTGGGGACAGAGTACTCGTGTACTTGTGTACATCTTGTACTCATGATGTACTTGTACTCCTTGTACTCATTAACAAATGTACTCATATTTGTGCCCAAGGACATCCAAGAATAGGCTGTACTCATGAATACAATATGAGTAATTTTCCCCTTAAATACTCCCATTGATCAAGGTAGCAAAGTAGCAATAATTGATGGAAGTGTTGAATATTATGAAGTCATTGTAACTGTCTTGATATTTCATGGCTTTACCTCATGACGTTTTGTCTTAATTTGTTATTATAACACCTAATTTTACACATTCACACTCTGTTAAGCACTCTGGAGCTTTTACTTTGTATTTGATGACTGCTGTATTTGTTATTATCTACGACATGCACAGTGGCTGTGTTGTAACATGTTCAAGCAATACTTAACCAAAAGTTTAAAGCATTATCTAAAAACGAAAATCCGATAAAAAAATCTGAAAAGGTCCTGTATATAGCAACAGATTTAGTGCTGTATAAACTTGATATTGTGATGAAAACTAGATGAAAACCCTTTGGGAACTTTTTGTGAAAATATACGTTGAGTGCACATTCAATTGTTTCAGCACTACTAAGTATAGTCCTTCTTCTTAGACGAGCACTTATAGGTGAAATTTCCTTTCAAGTCGGGGTCACCTGGCTAGTGCTATAACTCAGCTTTAGCCTTAAATCCACACTATGGGTATGAATTTGTCCATTGGCATGAGCAGATCCCTAGCCACTAGTTTAGTCATGACATTCCACAATTTTTAAACCTTAGTTGGACTAGTTTAGTGTACATATAGTTTCCTTTTCTTGACAGGAGTATGAGAAAGCCAAGAGCTATGCACAGGCCATCCTTCAGGTGCAGCCAGGAAATCATCAGGCACAGCAGCTTAAAAACTACATAGAGAACAAGATGAAACAAGGTCAGTGCGTGGTATATCAATTTTATAAGTAAAATATGGCTTTGTATATCTACTAGTATAGAAATGGTATTTGGTGCAATAAAGTGCATTATTTGATAGCCACTGATGATTGTTTATTGTACAAGCATATCATACAGATGCATAGAACACTCTATTTGCCTTTTGGAAGTACAGGCATAAAAATAAGCTGTGTGTATAAAAGATATGAATTTTACAATCCTGTTAATGCCAAGTTTATGACCATTTTGTGTCGTCACACTGAATGCATTCGTACCTTAAGACCCAAGACTTTCCTTCCTGTAACTCCATCTGTTGTCTGTATTTTCAGATGGTTTGCTGGGCATGGCAATAGTAGGTGGCGCTGCTATAGTGGGTATTGGAGCTCTAGTCGGTTTGGGTGCAGCATTGGCACGGAAATAGCTAATTCTTGAATATGTACTGAGTGTAATATTTGTGTGATATCAGATTGATTGACTGTATAGGCTAGTTCAGCAAAATTCAGTCCAGTTAATTTGGAAACAAAGATTTATAGTTTCACTGTTTTTAATATTTTGTCAACCGTGTAGTTCATACTGAAAGAATGTGTATTTTTTAATGTATTTCTAAAGCCACAGATAAGTAGGTATCAGTTGGGGATGTGACAGGTACAAATAAGTAGGATTTATTAGTTGCAGATATAATTTTGACTTGATATCAAGCCCTCACTAAGTGTTTTGTGCACCTTGATATTAAATAACATCCAAATTTGCGGCTGTAATAAATGAAAAAAAATATATATACCCAGTATATAAAGATAACAGCCTTGAATCATTTGAATTAGCTAATGTCCCCATATAAAATACTGAATATTATGTAAAAAGTGGTGAATGGTGTGATTTAATGTAAATTAGGTGTGCCGTTAGTCTTTATAATGTAGTCAATTCAGTGGTACTTGATACATATGCGACAAGCCTGGAGCGAGTACAAGTACTTGTACTTGGTCTTGTACTTCATTAGTCATTTTTAGATTCTTGTACTTGGCTAAAAAATCCAAGTACTTTTCAATTACATACAAGCACTCAATCCTTAGAATTGGGATGAAGTTTTCATGAAATTCGGCTCATATATCAATTGTTGATTACTTCATCGGGCACCCCAAATATCAATGTGGTGTTGTGGCAAACACACTGTCCTCCCACCTGTCAGGATTTAGGTTTAATTCTGGACCTGGCCTGAAGTGGGAAATTTGGGAGCTGCCTGCACAATCTTGACCAACTAGTATACACAGGTTTCCTCCATCTCCTAAACTATCCATTGTGATATGGTCTGTACTAGTGTTGGTATCGAATAATAATATCTATATCGATATCAAACTATATTTTTGCTTTGTGTATCGATCGATATTGAAATATCGGGTCATAGATGTTTTCAGAGAGAGACCTTCCGAACTTTCTTGCAAGTTTTAGTAGTTTCCTGAAACGTAAACAAATATGGCGTTTCCGCTTTAGCGGTAAGTGAAAGTTGACAAAAATGATATAATAACTAATATATTCTTTAAATTTTGTACTTTATTTGAATGGAAAACAGCTTAATTTCATCTATTAAATCCTATATTCCGATATTGATATTGTACCCTGCATTATCGATATCAGTATACTTGGTGTGAATTGATAAATATTTCAATATCGATAAACAATACCATTACTAGTCTGTACACTATATCTTCAAAGCAGTATGTCAACAAGGCCAAAAAGTGTTTCTGTCTACATGCACGAGCCGCAAAGACATCAGAGACATGAGTAGTGCACTAGAATTTATAAAAGTCTGGCACCAAAAACAAATTCCGAGTCAGATACACCCCATACCTGGCCTAGAACTCGGACAGTCATTCATCCAAGTAACAATGTAGCCCATTACTGCTTAACTTCTGTGATGAGATCAGGGGCCAATTTCACTAAAGGACTTAAACTGAGTCCCTTTATTGGCTAAGTCTTGGACTTAAATCTAAGACTTTGGTCTTAGCTAGGTCTGGAACTTAAATGGATTTCACAAAGGGTGACTTAGCTAAGTCCAAGCTTATCAAATAACCACAGTGGTTTTCTGTGTCATATGACCTTTTATATCCTTCATTTGATGCGTGTTATCTAAGGATAAGTGCTGTTTTGAAATAGAAAACCTTGTTACATCATATAAACTTCCCAAAGACTACTTCAGTAAGGTATTATGTATAATTATACTTTATTTACAGCCATTTCAACTTTTGAAGTGGAGAAAAGTTTATGGCGGCCATATTTAAGTCTTCTTTACAAAATTTAAGCCCACTACCTCCCAGACTTAAAGTTAAGTCCACTGACTTAGCAATTTCATGGACTTAGCTGCTTTGTGAAATCCGCTAAGTCTAAGACCACAGACTTAACATAAATTTAAGACCAAAGTCTTAAATTTAAGTCTAAATCTGGACTTAAGTCCCTTTGTGAAATCGGCCCCAGTACTCATCGGGCTACAAAAAAAAATTGGTGACAAAAAAAAAAACAGAAAAAAAGTGATTTCTAGAAGTGCTAGCCTCGCTAGTGTTAGGGCTTAGCAAATCAGTTCATTCATCAATCCATTTTGTATCTGTGTAAAATTTATCATCATATTCTCATCATCAAACCAACTAATGACAGTGTCAAGAAAATGTGCTTGATTTATTTTCAGTATTTTATCGCAAAAAAAACATTTGGAACGGTACACCAGGATTCCCACTTTACCATGGATTGGCTGTTGATATCCGGGGGTCAATAAATTTGGTTGTAAGGATTGTTATAAAGTAACAAGGCCGTATCGTAGAATGTATTTACAGAGCAGCTGTATTTCTTAGTAAATTGTGATATTACAGATGGGTGTTTTCATTTGCTTGTGGTAGAAATAAAGAAAACCACAGTAAATATTTAAGAACCTTTTTTTATTATTGATATTTCTTAAAATGATAATTAAAAGCCATTTTCTTGTGAACAGTTTTATGGAAATCCTCCTGTTTTGGATTTTATAAATGCTAGCAAAGGTGTTTATTAACTCGAAGAATATCTCGCAAAGATGTTTTGAATTTTGAGTTATGGCTCATGTACACAGGTGTCTTATGTTCTCACCATGTCTGTGACAAGCAAACAAACTGCTGGAATGTGTTACTTTCAAAAATCCAGAAATCGGTTTTGATTTTTGAAGATGCTGCAGCCACTAAAATACACTGCTAAAGTTAGCAAATTTGGTTAAAAATACTCTAAAGTGTTGATTGTTAAAAATTAGTCAGATGTCTAATATTGTACATTCCATTTTCCAAATATTCAGTTTTATCGTCTCATTTCCACTCTCTAAAAAGAAAATTGCTTTTTAAAAATATTTATGTTGGTCAGTTCACTAACGAGGTCAAATAACAAATTCATTGAAAGAAATGAATTTACAGTATCAAGTTAATGTAATAAAAACAATTGAATTTTGTCAAATAATTGTGTCTTTAATGTAGAACCAATATTTATCCAAGTGTGTAATTACAGCAGTCACATAGTCTCTAATAACTGATGTTTTGTTTTTAATTTGCCAATGTGAAACTGAGTTCACTCTAACTCTGTTAATTTGAATCTCAAGGACCACTTGCCACTTGAGATTTCACTTATCAGATGTAGGTACAACTATTTTTGTTTTATTAGAGAAAAGTCATGTTGGTGGTACATTGATTTCAACTCAATAAAAAATTTTGAACAAGGCAATGATTAACTTAAAGTGGACTCATACAATGTAGAGATTTCATTGTGTGTTCTGGTAGTTCTAAAGAAATGTATTTATTGCACATTTTCATCAGTATTATTTATTCAAGTGTAAATATATATGTATATTAGTTTGTCCAAACGTTAGCTATGACATTTCAACTGAAAAAAATTCATTATAACATAAAATGTGTAACTATAGTTGTAATTTTAAGAAACAAGAATGGGTGAGATATGGATATTGTCTCTTTTTTTGTCAATGTCAATAATAAATTTCAAAAATAAAAGTAACAATACTTGAATTTTTTTTTCGCCATTTACCAATGTGGCTACTTTTATGTCCACAAGTTCATTGATAAACCTAATACTCACTTTAGCTCTATCAGCAAGATACACCCAATGTCAGATACACTGAATTACCAAGCACTCTAGTACTTCCGTTGTCCCAACGTGTACAGATATATCTCTATCAACACTCTTAGATTAAACATACTCAGCTTCACCGAGGGTTTCTAGGTAATTTTCATTGTACTGACAACTTATATCTGATAATTTAACCTCCTCTCGAAACGTAAGATATGCTTTTTACTTAAACGAAATCTGTTACACATAGTTCGACCAAGTGTAATATATATGTCTATTATGTCAAAATATATACTCAATATTAAATTTGCAGTCATTCCAAAAATGTCTTGATCTAACATAGAACTGATATCATTTTGGGAATGATCTGCAACCACTTCTGGATCCAGGTTTTTTAAAGATTTTTTAATTGTCAGAGATTGTGCAGATATTATTTCATGGCATCTGGCTGGGTGGGTGAATAGCAGGAAAAAATCTTCTTCAGCCTGCATCTTAGAAACCATGAGGTTTTGGAAACTTATAATTGGCAGGAACATTGGTTGGGTTTTATAGGTTCTTTAGTGATTTCCAAACTCAGTGGCCTTATTGACCAAGTGGTTGTCAAGTGTATCAAATTATAACTTAGGAATTTTTGATGGCCATTCATTCCCGATATGACCCAAATCGTGTGAAAATGGATTCAAAACTCTATTCAGGCTTTGATTTAAGTAAGGCTGCCAACAAATTAAAAATCTCAGTCCAGACATTTGGTGGCTAAGTTTTTATGATTAATAAAAAGTACAACTGACTCTGTGTTTTATATATAACATAAAAAAGCAACTTCCTTAAGTATGTCCGTCTTTATAACAAAAGTTACATTTCAAGTGACATTTGTCATTAAGTACTTCCGTTGTCATGTTATTATTGGAAGTTATAAAAAAATCATAAAGCCATCTGTTAATTGCTAGAAGTTTTCATCATTATATCTACATTACAGTGATCAGTCCCTTCTCTTACAACATTCACACTTTTGTGGTAAAGTGACAATTCTATCCCCATTTGGAAATATGGTATTTAAATCATAGAACCATATAGCCATAGTTTATAAGGTCTATCAGCAGCTCAGTTTCAGAGCTTTAACAGTAATCTTTCTATGCACATTCTGTGATGTTAACCCTCCATGTAGTCATATGCTTTTGGCTTATCAAGCAAGGTTACATTTTCTCCATTTATGTTTTCAGTGCAGAACCTTGACCAACTATTGTAGGGCTATGCACTGCTTCCAACAATCCCTTCAGCTACTTATTGTGTTCTTATCTATAAAATGTGTTCAAAGCTGCTTTGAACCCAAATCAATCAATCACCCAATTAATCAATAAATCAAAATTTAAAAAAAAAACCATCTACACCTATCTGGTACTTTTGGGATTCTGTTCTACTGTTGTGGTGTGTACGTTTTACTTTTATTTTCTAATAGAATGACCATGTCTTGTTAAAACTGATGTCATTTGTATTTAGTTTGGTTTTCGCCATTCTTAAACTGAGACGTGTGAACCTTGCAATATACAATTATCAAACCCGTGTAAATATCAATGCCACACAAGGACAATCGCTTATGGTTCATGACTGGCAGACACATTAATATTACTAAAGTGTTTACAATATCTATTTGAAAGCAAGCTTCTGTTAAACTTATGCTCAGACATTCCCATTCCAACTGCTACGGTAGGAAAAATGGACAAAAAGTACCAAGACAAAATGTACGGGGCAAAACATGATGGGGTCATGGTATCAACAGATTTGTAAATGAAATCCATCTGTAAAAATGTTCTTTCGGAATAGAGAACCTATCTGTTAAAGTGACGTAAACCCCCAACTTTATAGTGTGGATTCAGACAGAAAAACAAGGACTAGGGCTAGTATTCATGAAACTTACCAAGACCTTGTTTTGTCCCAAGTCTTAAGTTTTGGGTTTAAGCCCAAATATAGTTTCAGGTTTGGTTTCACACTAAAACTGGTTCACTGACGTTTTAAATATTTTGGTTAAAAAACTAAGATCACTATTTCGCCTTAACTGAGGTTTATTTATTTATTTGGGGTTTTACATCACTTTCAACCAACACTGTACAAGTCATATCACAATGGGTAGTCTTGCATCCAGAAGAAACCAGTACATACAGTTTGGTCAAGGTTCTGTACTGTAAACTGCTGACCATAGGGGTAAGAAACTACCAACTTTCCCACATAAAGTTTGGGGTTTGAGCCACTGACCTCAGAGGTGGGAGGCGAACTGAGGTAAATATATTTACTGTTAATCATGTAAAGTAGAAATAATTTACTAAATGCAGGAATACTTGACTTGAACTTGTGTTAGACTTGTACTCTTTCTTGTCTCACACTTCAGAACTCTGTGAACAAGGGTCAAATTCACAAATAGTCTTAATTAATGATTTAAAATGTGGCCTCATACTTTTTTTCTGTTGAATTTTGTCCCAGTATATTTTGCCCTACATCCGTCTTATCAGACCCATCCAAAAAATTAATCAGAAGCTAGAGACTGTGCAGGCTGGCACATAATTTGGTTGCAGATGAAATGCATTTTTACCTTCAATTTTCCTGTTGACTTTCTGAACATTGGTGAATGCATGTCAAAATTACATTGCATTGTGGAAAAAATTACATGAAAAGTGTGACAGGAATATGTATGTTTTAACTGTTGTATTTGAAGAATAAGTTTTATTTATAAAGGATATAAATAACATTCGGTAAGTATGTGACATATGTCTCTTTTTATGTAACTAATTTAAAAATTTGTTTCTTTATATTTTTTTGTTTTTATATGTATATGTATGATACCTTATATTTATAAAAGATATATAAAAGCAAAAAAAAAAAACAAAAAAAACTTAGATAATCAACTTTTTCAATACAGTTCACATTATTTTCAGGGTAAAGACATGACAACGAAGATTATGCAACAAAAGGATATTTTGAAGTGCAAAATTTGTCAGAACACAGTTCAGGAGCCAAAAAGATTGAACTGTTACCATTCCTTTTGTAAAAATTGTATTGTAACATTACCAAGGATAACATCAAAGACAGAAAATGGCCTACAGTGTCCAGTATGTGCTGTGTTTACTGCAGAAAATCACGTAAAGGACAATCTTATACTAATTGAACTTCTTGATATGCAACACAACAAAGAAAGTGATACAAAACATGCCTGTGAACAATGTCTTGAAGTTGACTCTGAGTGGAAATGTTTGGATTGCAAGATTAAACTATGCAAGAAATGCCACAGCAACCATGTTCGCATACCATTGCTGAGGTGGGCATAGAGTGCTTCCACTAGATGCAGAAACAGAAATGATGATCAACAGGCTGGTGTTCTGCAGCAAACACACTGACCAGCCTGTTATCTTCAACTGCGGAGACTGCGAGGTACCACTGTGTATAAACTGTAAAGTGACCCAGCATGAATCCCACAAAACTGAGACTGTAGAAGACACACTGAAGAGGATTCTCCCAGAGGTCAGCCGTTGTGTGGAGGAAGTGAAACAACATATCTCCAACATCAGTGAAAACAAGGGTGAATTGCAAAGTACAATGGATGAAGTTAAAACAGCTTTCGCGAAGGCCAGGACCAACAATAAGAGAAACATGGAGAAAATTATTCAGCAAGTAAAAGAACAACAGAAAGAGGTTGCAGAGGTCCTCAATGCAAAGGAACAACAGGAATTGCAAAGACTGAAGTCTTGGAAGGATAAAGAGGTTGAGTACAGGCAACTCATACAGTGGTGCAACACTTGCATTGAGTCTGCAACAGGCTCATCCTTGATGGGAGAAATCCAGACAGGGTTATATGCTAAGCTACAGGAAGTTTCATCTTCAAAAAAGTTGACCGAGTCTAGATTAACCGTTGATGTACCAGTAATATCGGATTACAACATTAAAAAAGACATGAAAGAAATGATAAACACTCTTTACTATGAGCCATCAGGGATTTTTCATCCAGCTTGGATTGATGACAGAGCTCCAAGGGTGTCCTACATTACCCTGTTCAAAAATCAATATATCAAACAGAAAACAGTGACTTTACAAAGGCGATGTACAAGAATAGCCATCATCGATGGCAATATCTGGGCTCCAATACCAAGTGCAAATATTATTCAAAGGTTTGCAGTTGATGGAACTGAACTCCCCCCAATTGAGTTCACTAATTGTGGGCCAAGATCTGTCAAACAGTTGAGTGATGGCAATATCATCCTAGCCAGTGATGCTGGATTGTACACCCTTGATGAAGATTTCGCAATTGATGAAAAGATTGAAGGAATAGACAATGGAACATCCGATGTTGCTGTCAAGGACAACAGAATGATAGCTATGAATTACAGCCAGAATAAGGCTGTGTATTTTGAGCGCACTGCAGACACATGGGTACAGACAGGAGTTGTGCCGCAGAAGCATGGACAGTACATTGAAGAGGCAACAGTGGTGTTTAAAAATGGTATATTCATCACTACCAAAAAAGGTGGCTACCATTTCTTAAGTAGGTACAACAATGAACATAAAATCATTGCTGATCATACAACATCACCAATCTTGCCTGATGGAAAGCTATATGTGATTGGGACTGATCCTCAGGACAACATTCTTGTGGCTGATTATAAGAGAAAGACGTTTCAAGTTTTTTATGCAAAGAGTAGCAATTGGCACTTGCTTAACAACACATTTCTTCCTGATGACATTTACCCAATGGACTTACTTTGTGACCAACAGGGAAATTTGTGGGTTCTAGCTGGTCAACAGAACACAACACTGACAAAGTATTCAAAAGTTCAAGCAGGGTTCAGGTTTCCAGACTCTGTACAAATACCAGATTCATTTAATTTTAAATCAGTATATGCAAAGACTGAATAGACTGAAATAGAATGTTATAGCTCAGCTAGAAAGGATGACAATAACAATACACATATGTTTGAAAATTACAGCTTTAACACTCTTAATCCCAAAATATGACTCCTCCCCCGACTGTTACAGGGTGATTAATCAGTGTTCTTTCCAATAAACTTTGTTAATGTTTTTTTTTCTTAATTTTAACACACAATCTGTAACCTATTTCTGTATTTCAAATAAAATTAACAATAAAATTAATTGTAGTTTACAAAGAACATTGATATTCCAAGTGATATCCTAAGTTGTTCAATCCCAAAAATTCCCATGGCCAAAATCAGAGATAAATTTGAAACATTTTGAACTTGTATGTTTTGCACCTGTATGTATAAACGCAAAAGGTTGTCTCTATGGGGTAGTGGTAAGGCTTGTGGACTTTAGAGGAAGGTCTGTGGTTTTATTGTCATTGAGTTCATTGAGATTGTACCCTTTGTAAAGTTACTTTGCACCTGTCTTTCTGTTCACACAAGCATTTATTCCTTAGTTATTGGTCATAAGCTATTTTTGTGTAAAATGACTCATAAACTTCCAATTATGGGGTTACCCAAGGATGAAAATTCAGCAGTTAACGTACTTCATGTACAACTTTAAGATCCCTCCTATATCTACATTAATTTACGGGTAATAATGTGTTTATAGAATACCTGTGACAGGATGTGTGATATCCTTGAAAACTTAGAATTCTGATTTATACCCTTGACAAAGTCAAATTTGGGGTTTTCCATCTCGTTCAATAGCCAGGGTCATATTGGGACAGGTCCATAGCATTGTCACTTGTGGGGTCGAACCCACCCAGAGGTGACAGCTTGTAATTAGATGCCAAAAATCCTAACCATTAGGCCACAATGAATCTGTTTATACTCTTGAAAACTTGGAAATCTGATTTAGCTCAGATGTGAAAGACCCAGACATATTTTTATTTAGAAGTGTGTCTTTGTCAAAAGGACAATGATAGATTCACAGTTGTTTATTTATATCATGCTCACTCACCCTACAGGATCACTAAATACAATTATGAACTTTCACTGGCTAGCTTAAAGTTTGCCAATCTTCCCTTGATTGAGGATTTGTAGTCTCCAAATAACAAGGTCCAGTCAAGAGGAAGTTGTGACGAGAATGGAGAGATTCATGTGGTGAAAGGGTTACTAGTACTATTATTTGTAGTTTCTAACTTGACTGGACCATAACGATTGCAACACAAAATAAGATGGTGGTTATTTTTTACCAAGCTAATTTAATGCACCGTTTTTTACAGGTGGAACATCTTGATAAACTAGGATAGGGGTTTCAAATATAAGCAGATGATTTACAATTTTACAGTGTACTTATATTCCTCAAAAGTATATCATAATAAAACTTTTAAAACTTCAGTGATTGTTCATGAAGTAACAGTAATAGCAGGGACTTGAATTTGCTTCTTTTGTCTTTGATAAGTCTTGATCCTAAATGGATTTCACAAAAGAAGACTTAGCTGTGAAAAAGCTTAAACTGATTGATAAAATAACCACTGTGGTTTTTAGTCACAAGACCTTCATTTTTACTGAAAATATACTACTTTGTGCTATGCATTGCATCTTAGGAAAATTGTTGAACCTACATAAAATTTTCGAAAGACTACGTCATTGGGAGGAGATTCATACTTTTTAAGCCATATAAATTTTCATTGTGGTGGTCATATTGTTTTCTGCTCACAAAACTTACCAAGGGTTTCGCACATCCTGTCATATGTATTCTATAAACACATTATTACCCATAAAATTTGAAAAAATGGACATTTCTCATGTCAGCTAAGTCTCCAGCCCTATACAAAATATTTATAATTCCTGCTGAGGTGTACAACTTATACACAGTTTTACCATTTTTATCAACCTTCTTGATTTTACATGGGAGACATACATCCCTTTGGTTCTGTAATAGGTATACCAGGTATCAGATATATACAAGACAAGGGGAAAATATCCATTAAACAACCCACTTTTAATTCCATAGTACACATCAAGCTCTATGGAAGAAACAAAAGTCTGGTGTCTGGCAGAAAACTTGGTGACAATAGCAATCTCTTTATTGATTTGACAAATAATACTGACAAATAAAGCTTACCCAAACCCACTAACACAGGACAATGGTAATGTAGCTCAAAATCTGGTACTCGGTAGTGTATCTATGACATCAGTGGATACCAAACTAGATGTGAAGTCTCAATTTATTGGTCACAATAAAACTTGCAGGGGCATCCAACCCAGCACTGATGATAGTAGGCTCTAGTCACGTGATAAACCAACACATAGACCTCATTAGTTGGACACGAGCATTGTTTCAAAAGCTTGAACATTTTCGTTAACACTCAGTAGCAAAATTGTTGTCAAAACCAGTCCTCACCACTTATCCAGAACCATTTCAGAAAAAGGGAAACATCAAACCCATGGTTCAACAACTATTATGAGAAACCAGACCAAGTGCATTCTAGAGAATACAATGATGAATTAATCCTCATGTGTGCTAGGATGTTACCCTCCCTATTGTTTTGTTCCTAAACAGAAAAGGGATTTACTCCAGATTCCTGACTGATCATATACAGCGCCATCACATCAGTTCATTTTTAAATAAAAAAAACATAAATTGGTTTATTAGTAGTTTATTCTTTATGTTTTAAACTACTCTAATTTTTTAGTCTTTTTATGTATCAATATGAACACACGTATTAAGCCATGGTTATGCCTGAAATAAACACAAAATGTATACAATTGTACACAAACATAAATTGTAGTTTCATTACTGGGACCCATCTCACCATAGTATTAACATGTATATTACAATAATATGATTTGTTGACCCTACAATATACACCAAGCTTAAGTTATGTGACAGTTTTACAAATGATAATACTAAGGCGGGGCCATGGTGGCAGAGTGGTAATACTCTCGCCTCCCACCTCTGAGGCCGGGTTTCGGTTCCGGGCACGGCCTCAAGTGGGAAAGCTGGTATAGTTGCTTGCCATTGGTCAGCAGTTTACTGTACAGAACCCTGGCGAGGTGTATGTACTGGTTTCCTCTGCCCTTTCAACTACCTGTCGTGATATGATCTGTGCAGTGTTGAAAGCGACGTAAAACCCCAAATAAATAATTCTATGGCAGTAACTAATATTTATTCATGTTATGAAAATGTTCAGCTCATTTAACAGTCAAAATACTTTATGACCTGCCCACTGCCTTTAAAACTTCTTACCTTACTGGAATTAATACACTCATGTAGTGGTATGTGACACTGTACATTATGATTAGTTACACTAAACTTTGTCTTGATTCCACAAAAATAGCGTATAGTGTGCATAACACTATAGGATACTATACTTCTGATTCAAATTTTAAATATATCTTGACCATTAATAACTGGGTGCGAACATATATTCCATGGATACACTTAACCGTCTCCAGTCAATGCATGAGGTATATAAGGTATGTAGGTCTGTACGTATATTCCCTTTAAAAAGTGTATTTTACACATCCAATACACCAGGTGCACCTGGTGAACACACCACTGCAATTTACTGGTGAAAGTTGATCTTCTGAAAAGGTCCTTTATGGGGATAGTTATGCTCCTACTCCAGCCTCTGTTGAAAAAGATCATATGTACTGTTAAAAAACAATGGTGACTGTAATTTATAACAGTATCAGGCCATTGAAAATAGTATGATATAGTGAAAACTGAGTGGTTACTTGTTACAAATATGTTTATTTTTCTGTTTTATATTATTGGTTTGATACACTTCAATGATGTATAAATGTACATTTTTCTGTAAGCTTTTACATGTAAATTCATAAATGCTTGTTTTAACTTTTAGATTGTACATATTATAGGATTGGATTAATGCAATGAACTTATATTAATGAAGTCATGATAATCACAATTCTCGACAACATATGTTATTTTTCACCTTTTTTCGAAACAAAGCCGAAAGGGGTTTCAGTCTACTAGCCCGAGCAGCAAAGCCATCAGAGACAGCAGTAGTGCACTGAAGCGGTCACCCATCCCAGTACCAACATAGTCCCAATGCTTAACTTCACTGAAGAGACAGATACTCATCACACTATGCCACAATTCAGGACAGTCCAGAGACAAAAAAAATAAAAGTGATTCCTAGAAGCACAAGCCTCGCTATAGCTCGCTCTTAAAAATGAATGTTTCAGTTTTACTTCTTTTCAAATTGTTGGTGTCAGCAGGGCAGTCCTTTGATTAACATTGCAAGTTATAATAAGACGACTGAATTTAACAGATTCTGTGGCCAGAAGTCACTTGAGGTCTATGTCTCAGATCCTGAGTTTGAACCCCTCCCTAAAATTTCATGATTTTAGAAGGGCTGGGGCTACTTCGGCTTTCAATCATGGGGTTAATATGAAAGATCATGCTCCACGGGACTTGGAAGTCAGATGCTGTTTGGTCACACATTTAGTCAATTCCTGGTGCAGAGTCCCAAGTTAGTGCTACGTTTCAACACCATCTTTCCCTCTAGCATCCCTACTTCACTACTGGGTGGTTTGGTGGCCTTTTTCCCCTTTTAAAACATTTTCTCTACTACTTTCAACATTATTCACTTTATTCACCTAATACAAATCCTAAATTTTAATCTCATCTTTATCCAAGGTCGAGTATGACCTTTTTTGACCTTAAACTTGTTATTCAAGGTCATTATCATTCACTTTTAATTTTCCATATTAAATTGTACCGGGGTGGTGCTGTGTTGAAAGCAATGCTTATTATATAGATCTTAGTTTGTAAATTTCCATCCATATTCGCCTTTAAAACATAATTCTTTATGTTTAACAATATATAGATCTTAGTTGGTAACTTTTGCATTTATATTCTGTTTTAAAGACAATGCTTTTGTAATCATAAAACCTATGTCATAATGTTCTCTTTAAAGTTTGGTCAATGTATGTAATAATGTTATCTTAAAAATTTTAGTAGATAATAAATGTTACAAATTTTCCCAACTGCCAAGTTTTTGTTGGGTTTGGGTCCCTTGGGTAATGTGATTAAATATCAAGTTTATATGTGTGCTAAAACAATGTCGAAATTTGTACAAATATGGGCTTATTTTATGTAAGTAGAGTTCCAATTTGCACTGAAATAAAAGGGTATGGTGGCTGAGCAGATTTCTCACAAGCATCCCACACTGCCCACCCTTTCTCAGTCTTCCCACTGCTCCTCGATTTCACTACCTGTTTGACTTGTGGTGAGAAAGTTGGTAGTTGCATGTTGGTTTGGTGTCAAATGGTATATTGCTGAATCTTTATCAGCATCTTTGCAATGCTTACCTCCATCCACCCAACTACCCACCATGAAATGGTCTATTTGTTGAGAGCAACATTAAATCATAATTAATCAGTCTAGAGACTTGAATAAAAGGCAGATTTTGTAAAGGGGAAACTTTGACAGTATACGCTATAGTGACCACATTGTCCATGTAATAGTATGCTGAAAGTCTGGTAGTGTGCGATAAAGCAAAATAGTGATTGATAATGGCAAACACGCTTACACTAAAATAGTGAAAGAAAGATCAAACGAATTTCAGCAAGCAAAGGTAATTGTTATAAATTAATCTATCAAGCCAAGGAATATGTAACAGTCTTAATTAAAATCATGTATACAGGAACAATAGATCACACATTTATAATTTACACTCTCAATATTCAAAGTTGGCTTTACTGAAGAGAGAAAGGGGTAGGTATCCTAAATACAGCCAAATAAAGAACGAGTTAGAGCTTTCTATTCCTAAACAGAGTTGGATATATTTTACATTTAGTGAATAAGAACTATTGTGAGGCTCAACATTGCAATGGCTGTATGCTTAAAAGCATTTTGGTAGATGTATTTAGGTTCCCACCTTCTGTCTTTATTCATGATTAAATGTGTGAGCTTTCTGTTAGACGTGATTGAACTAAACTTGTGGCAAGTTGTTCCTTTTTGGCTAAGATTCCCTAATAATGATAGTGGCATATTTCGCTGAAGAAATCTCAAGGATGAAATGAGACATACAAATTTATTTTAGATTTGGATTTCTTGATGGTTATCTAGTTACCTGATTATTGATAACCTCTATTCCTGCCACAAGCAATTAGCACTCCCATAAAAATACTAAATTCTAAATTAGCCATGAAAAATTAAATTGGATACATTTACATAATGTACAACAAAAATACTGTTTGAAATTAACTAAACTTTGTAAACACTTTTCAAAATAACATGTCTAACTTAGAGTCTCTTCCTCTTGGATGGGGGGAACAACCAGAGTAGGTGACAAAAGGTGTTGTTTTGATGAAGCTTCAGTGGCCTTCTCTTTTCTAGACTTCATAAAAGGGGAGGTCTCGGGGATTAGAAGTAGAGGATGTAAGTAGCCTGGGGGCAGTAAATTATTGAGGATTTTTCAGTGTCTCCCTTATCCTGAACTAAAGGTGCACAGGATCTGTGTTTCGCTTTACATTAGCAATATTAAAACATTACACCTTCATAGTTACCCTTAAAATTTTGGTTAGATGTTTCCTCTTTTGGTATGCATAGTACCCTGCCAATAAGCCCTGCTTCTCAACATTCCTGTAGGTTTCCTGATCAAGAAGGTTAGAAAAAATTATTCATACATCTCTTTCCTCAGAACTATGAAACCAGATGTTGATGCATGACTTGGTTCCTGCATCAAATCAGTGACAACATAAAACTCCTTCATTAAATCTATGAAACTTGTCTGTTCGTCTTCAATCTTGGCTATATCATTCAACAGTGGTTAGATGTTCTTTTTTTTCCATTCTATCACCATAGCTAAGTAAGTCTCACCTAGCTGTAAATCCCTTTCTCTGTTGCCAATACTACCATGGTAATAGCTTTCAACTAACATTTGCTGACTTTTTCTGGCATTTGATTTCCACCAAGTCCCAAAATAGAGAAACCTAAGGATGTCTAGCCAGGTTGTCAGGATAATAACTAATGTTGTAGTCAGTTAAGTAGGTTTTCAAGCAGCATAGCTGACTATGACAGCCTACTATAACCAGTTTCTTAATGGCTTTATGTAAAACTGGTAAGGGTTTATATTTCTAGCCAGTTGAGAATTAAACTGTGCTCTATAAAGTTGGGTTGTCAAGTTCAAGTAACTTTCATTTTCAGCTTGCAAATACCAAATACCATCTCTCCAATGGCTGATCACTAATACCCTATTCATATTACAGGCAATATCACCCATGGTGACCCGTATTTGGTGAAATGTCCCTGTCCCTGGATCACCACCTGCAGTCCATTTGAGAACTTGTGAGTCAGTGGCCCACCGTCCCAATCCTTCTCATTCCACGGAAGTTTTAAACTGTTTAAATTTTATTACGCTACAATGTACCTACCTATTGTAACAATATGCTTTACCGGTGGTTTTACCACGGGAAGCTTCCAACCGGAGTAGAAGTTGAAAACTTTACCCATGAGAATAAAAGATAAATGTCACATGTCTGCCGGTATATTTCCGGTATATTGCCGGTATAATACCGGTACGGGTACAGAGCACCTGTTTAGTCATGTGACCTAGGGAACCTATCAGATGCTAGCTATAGCTCTTCCTCACTTTTTGTTGGAAGCCATCTTGTACAGATGGCTTTCCTGTAACTCTACTTTTTTAGTTTAGTTACCATATCTTAACTGTGGGTAGACAGTTATATTTTGGATATTATTATTATTAATGCTCATAGATTCTTTTGGTATCATGGTGAAAACACCTCCTTACCAAAAACGGGGCAAATGTGGCCATTTCATGTCCCAATTTGATTCTCACCTTGCCTGTTTTGGCTGTAGATCCAAATGTAAAGAGCAAGAACCCTGTGCTCAGGGTGCAAAAGTTAACCAGTGTGCAACTTGCTCTACGCTTTCTGATCAACAATGGACACACTTAAGAGAAAGTTTTGCCAAAAGATCTTCCTATCGCCATCGTACCGGCTCTCATGAACCGGAAACAGATGAAGAACCGGTATTTACCGGTGAAGATCTCGGCCAAGTAGACAATACACTGCTGGATTTAGAACCGGAACAGACCAGCAATATGGCTCCGGTCACCGGCATCAGTCCTCTCACACAACCATCTTCTGCTTCTTTACCGGCAACTAGTTTCCCGGCAAACACCGGACTGGTTCAGCAATCTTCTGTTGCTTCTCCAGCCCTTTTCAGGGCGCCAGATCCGGTATTAACGCAGGATACTATTTCAACCGGACAAACACCAAGCAGAAGGGGAGACAGAACTTATTTCCCCACCTTCTCAATGCCACAACCACAAAGGACTGCTACACCTATAGATATCCCTCAAACTCCCAGGACACAGTTACTTAAAAGTCACCTGGAACAACAAAATTTTGAGTTAATGCATAAACTGCAGAGAAAAAAAAACGAAGAACAAATATCTCAACTCAACTCCAGACAGGTCTCCAAGCCTTTTTACAGCAATCCATGGAGAGCATGTTTAACCATTTGGCTCCTACACAAACCAATCCTGCTCCTCAAGCTTCTACTGCACAACCGCACATTGTTTCTATTACACCTTTGTCTGCGGTCCCAGCTGCTAACAAATCAGAGGAACCCATGGATGAGACTCCAGCTCAAGCAGCACCGGCTATTAAGAAGGGATTAGCCAATGTAAAAGGTTCCTCAGCCATCGCCACTCAGTCTCTGCAGGCAGTGGCCTCTCACATACAAGTGCCTTCTGCTCCTCCTCAATCGACTACCGTTCCACCCTCTGCACAACCTACGGTAGCTCCTACCAACTTACCTTCTACCACTGCAAAACTTCAGTCTCCCTTGCAAGTGCTAGAACAGGAGGAATATGGCGCAGATTCATCAGCCTCTTCCTTCACCTCCCCAAGGTCGGAAGAACCCACAGATATGGGTGAACAAGCAGCTCCCCCTAACCTTCCGAGAACTTGTGCAAAAAGTTAGGGAGTTTCTCTCCGTCCCAGACCTGGCTGCAGAGGAACATTACAAACCGGGTTCGGCGCTGGGACGCGATCCCCTCCTTCTTCTTCAAGAAAAAGGCAGGCAGACCACCATCCATCAAACTCCCCATGGTGTCTGACCTCTCTCGCCTCCAAACAGCCCAGGATGAAGCAGTGAAACCTAGTACTTCCTCCACCCTGGATATGGGCAAATTCCCTACAATTCCCCCCCATAAGGGCAGTTGGTACAATGTCGTGGATGAGAAGTATTCGCAGACCCCACAGGTTGTGCCCCAGGCCTTTTCAAATATTGCCAAGCCTGGATATAGGAGTGGTCCTCCAGCCACAGTACAACAGAAAGAACTTGTAAAATTGGAATACATGACACGTGAAAACATTAGTATTACCAATTTTCTTTCTACCTTCGGCATGGCCAGTGAGCCATGTCTGAACAATCTCAGAGTTTCCAGAGATCAACAAGAAAAGTTGTTTGACCAACTTAGGACCACCCAAGATGCACCTACACAGGATCAAATCTTGCTCCAACTATACCAAATCACACAGCAAGAAGCCGCCCAGATGCAATTCATGCTTGACATCAGCAGGAGCATGTCAAAAGCCTACGCGGATCTAGTTGCAAACTTCATCTCTTCTCTCACAAACCTTGTTTTGCTAAGAAGGGATGCTTACCTCCGCCACGCCCACCCAAACTTAGATGCATTCAGACTGCGCAACCTACGCTCAGCAACCGTCTCAGGAGGTGACTTGTTCGATCGAACCCTAATGCAAGAATATGAACAGCACCTCATAAGGCTCGGAGTAAAACCAGTCTCCAAGAAAGACCGCTTCCACCCCTACAAGAAACCCAAGAGGGGCAGAGGTGGACAGTGTCAACAACAGCAAGGCCTGTTCTATCAACCAATGCCGGCACCCCAGTATATGGTTCAGCAACCTTTCTTTTCTAATCCCCACCAAGGTGGGCGAACAGGAGGCCGAGGTGGCCGCAGGGGATGCGGCCGTGGGGGTAACTTTCACTCTGGCAAGCAACAACAACAGCCTCCTCAATGACACTTCTCAAACTCTGTTACCCCCAAAGACTCCTGGACTAAAACCCACAATAACTTCAGACGTTCTCTCGGATTATCCTCCCCAGTATGTCCCTCCAGAGGGGATAAAGACTCTGAGTGCAACAACCCTACGGGAGAGGAAAAGGACTCCTTGTTGTCACACCCCACCAGAGGGGGTAAGGACTCTGTGTATTCAAACCCCACAGGAGGGGGAAAAGACTCCTTGTTCACACACCCCACAGGAGGGGGTAAAGACTCCTTGTGTACAGTCTCATATTGTATATATCCAAGACCAAGTCCAAAAGAGAACGAACCTAACAGTGGGAAGCAGGCTAAAATCGTTCCTGCCAGCGTGGAAGAATTTAGGCGCGCACCGTTCAATCCAAAACCTTATTGCAGAAGGATACAAACTACCCTTCAGGGAGCGCCCAAAACTGTCCAGGATACCTTGCATAACCAGCGGCTTTGCAGACTTCAACAAACAAAGTGCCTTGTCGACTGCTATTCAAGACTTACTTCTCAAAGGCGCAATCGACATCATTCAAAAACCAGACAGTCTGGGTTTCTACAGTCGCTTGTTCCTGGTTCCAAAACCAGGCAACCACTGGAGGCCAGTAATAGACCTAAGTTGTCTCAACAAATTCCTGGCCATATCAAAGTTCAAGATGGAAGCTCCAGAATCCATACGAGCTTCCCTCAGAAAGAACGAATGGGTCACCTCTATCGACCTCACAGACGCCTACCTCCACATACCCATTCACCCTCAGTCACACAAGTACCTCCGGTTCTTCCACAAAGGCGTCTCTTACCAGTTCACCAGCCTCCCTTTCGGTCTAGCCACAGCTCCCTTGATCTTCACTAGTATAGTCAAGGAAGTCAGACTTTTAGCCTTACAACAGGGAATACGCATTCATCACTGGCTGATCCGTGCCCCCTCCAAGGAGGAGTGTCACCAACAGACCCAAAAGTTACTAAACCTAATTCAGGAGTTGGGTTTTCTGGTGAACCACAAAAAATCAGAACTGGTACCCTCTCAGAGGTTCAATTTCCTGGGATACCATTTTTTACTAGATTTGGGGCTTGTCAAGCCCACTCAGGACATGTGGACGAAGCTTCAGGATATGTTCCGTCGCCTCTCGTCGAAGTCTGTTATCAGTGCAAGGACTCTTATGTCCACTATTGGATTACTTGCATCAACGGAGAAGACAGTCAAATTGGGCAGAATGCATATGAGACCTTTTCAATGGCATCTCAAGACTCACTGGAAATATCCGATGCCTCTGGACACTCCAATCCCCTGGAATCAGAAGATGATACGACACGGGGAATGGTGGTTAGACCCCACAAACGTGCTACAAGGAGAGTTTCTCCACCCAAGGGAACACGAAAAACTGATCTTTACAGACGCCTCAAACGCAGGTTGGGGCGTACGCTTAGATCACGAGTCAACCCGAGGGGTCTGGTCTCATGCAGAAAAACACCTACATATCAACCTGTTAGAAATGAAGGCAGTTTTCCTGGCTCTACAGTTCTTCAGACTCACTTGCAAGAACAATCGCGTACTCATTGCCTCAGACAACACCTCCGTGGTGTCATACATAAACAAACAGGGCGGTACAAGATCCGCAGAACTCTGCGCTCTTATGTGGAGAATCCTGACATGGTGCAACCTCAACAATGTCACACTCAGAGCAAGACATGTACCTGGGTCCCTCAATGTGATAGCGGACGGCCTCTCAAGGAGGAATCAGATCCAAAGCACAGAATGGTCCCTGTCTCCACAAGTTTTCAAACAAATTTCCAAGATATGGGAGAGTCCCCAAGTGGACCTTTTTGCAACCAGACTGAACACAAAACTCCCCTTATATGTCTCTCCGATCCCGGATCCTCAAGCCTGGGCTGTAGACGCCCTGAACATTCCATGGGAGAACCTGGTTGCTTACGCTTATCCCCCAACCGCCCTACTGCCCAAGGTTGTACAAAAACTCCAGTCACAAATGTGCAGGCTACTTCTGATCGCCCCAGGCTGGCCATCAAAATCGTGGTTTTGGGACCTAGTGGAAATGTCTCTGGATGTGCCGCGACGGCTTCCACAAATCCGAACCCTACTCAAACAACCAATGAACAACCTTTTCCACGCCAACCCAGCCTCCCTCAATCTCCACGTTTGGTATCTAGGAGCACATCGTTGCAACAACGAGGGTTCACTGCAGAGGTGGCAGAGAGAATTGCTGCTCCTCAAAGGCTCTCAACAAGAGCCATCTACTCCTCAAAATGGTCTGTTTTCCAACGATGGTGCATGGAACAACAGGTGGACTTCGGGAGTCCCTCTATAAGAGACATCTGCAACTTTTTCTGGCATCTTTTTCACGACCTAAACAGGTGCCCTTCTACCATTGAAGGATACAGGACCGCTATTGCAGACACCCTGGGGGACTCTAACCTTCACATCAGCTCCAATACCGATATAGCCAGACTGATCGCCAGTTTCTATAGAGACAAACCAAAAAAGTCCAGGTTACTCCCAAAGTGGAATCTCTCACTAGTACTTCACAAACTTACACAACCTCCTTTTGAACCACAGGAGGAATGTACCCTAAAACTGCTCACATGGAAGACAGTTTTCCTCTTAGCCCTAGCTTCAGGAAAGAGGCGCAGTGAAATCCACGCCTGGACCTACGACGGAACTCTAAGCCTGGGCAACTGGGAGCAGGTTTAGCTCTCCCCTTCACCCTCCTTCATCGCTGAAAACCAATTGGCCAAGGAGGGCCCCAACAGTGTTTCCCCAGTCATTATTCCAGCCTTAAAATGCGACCAAGACCCTCAGAACATGGATATTCTCCTTTGCCCTGTCAGGGCCCTCAAGTGCTATCTGGATAGAACAAAAGAGACCAGAACAGGTAGACTTTTACTTTTTATATCCTATAAAATGGGCCACTGAAAGGATATCCAATGCTCCACTATCTCGTCTTGGATCAAAAACACTATTCAATTCTGTTATTCCAAGGTGGAATCAGCAGACATGGTCCTCACAGGGGTAAAGGCCCATGACGTCAGAGCTTTTGCAGCTTCAAAAGCCTTTTACGGGGGAACGTCAATGGATCAGATCATGCAAGCCTGCCATTGGAAATCTCACAATACTTTCACCAAATTCTATCTCAAGGACCTTTCCGGTCAAGATCAAAAAGAAGGCTCCTATCATCTGGGATCCTTCGTTGCAGCTCAGCAGGTCATGCCTCCTTCCAGCTAACTCCAGGTATTCTCACGGGTAAAGTTTTCAAGTTCTACTCCGGTTGGAAGCTTCCCGTGGTAAAACCACTGGTAAAGCACATTGTTACAATAGGTAGGTATTGTAGCTTATAAAAGCTACATTTAAAATAAAATTTTCAAATTTACACCTCTGAAAATTTCTCTGTCAATCACCATTGTTCACCACCCTATGTCAGTATTCCCACAGTACACATCACTGTTCCTGTCGGTCCCTGTCAGTGGCAAACCATGAGCACTATTTTTTGTGTGGTGACACAAGGTGAAGTAAGGTACGATTCGGTGGCCCACTGATGGGACATGGAAGGTGGCCCACTTCAACTGGGACACATATTGATGGTGGGGGACGATGATTTACTCAAGCTTCTGATTTGCTACTGTTACACAAGGTCTATCTCAGGTATCTGAGGGTGACTAACGCCTCTGCATCTGTTACGATTCCGATGTCGAAGGTTCCCAGAAGGTGAAATACTGAACGACATGACCACCTTATTTGGAAATAGGGTATGCTCACTGATCGAGACGTGTTTTCATTCAGTTGGCCATTTTGAAAGCTATGGAAGGGACTTTGGAGCAGGAACTTTAAATTATTTTTTCTGATCTGTTTGGACTATTATTCCGTGATTTATAACTCTTGTAAGTATTGCATAAGATGCCAAGGACCAAGAAGAAATGTGTTTGCAAACTCACACCTCTTTTGACTGACAATGAAGATAGTGACCGTGATACAGTTGATAACCTGGCAAATGCTAAACAGCCAATAAACTATTGAAAAGAACAAGAGGCATGCCAAGAATGTCATGTTTGCTGATGCAGAAGACACATTAATAGAGTGGATTAGGGAGACCCCTTCCTTGTACCAGAATGGTTTGAAAGATTACAGAGACACACATTTGATGTTACAGTTGAAGACCTCCTGATCTGGTGGAAAAGCGTGTGCACAAAATGTGGGAGATTCACAGGGCATCACTCAGGGGAAGGTGTGTGTGAACTGACAGATCGTGACAAGTATATCCTAGAGAAATTAAAGTTCCTGGAGAGGCACATAGCCCATGTTCCTAGTTGGCAGACTTGTTGTATAAGTATCAAATTTATACATCATCATATATATATGTGTGGATTTTTGCTGTAATGCAGTATTTTAGGTGCAGGCAGATGCAGGTGGTGGAACCATGTTCTTTTCTGCAGGGCCTTCCTTGTCCTCCATCTGTGGCAATGTATGGTTGAATATTTTTTTCTTGTACTTTCAGTTGAAAAATGTGTCTACAATAGCTGTGCTGGCTGCTGCAACAAGTTTGGTGTCTTCTGTTGCCACTGGCCCAGTACACCTGTTACTGATACCGCCACCACTCCAGCAGTTCTCTTGGCTCTGGTGGTAACGAGGATGGTGAGGAAGAGGTGTTGGCTGGGTCGGTTGAACAGGTCAGCCCTGTGTCCACCAAAAGGTAAGGAGACTCAGGACACTGAATAGATTTTGAAGCTCTTGAAGACGATCAATGAATGGACCCAGTAGACCTTGTGGCAGATTGACAATACCTTGTCTGCACCCACTCCTGACCCGAAAAGTCCTGGCGCCTTTGTATGGAGGCATCTGTTAAGGAGATTGACCGTTTTTGTAGAAGTCTTTCCAAAACAAGTCTTACCAGACGATCAGACAGTACATTGATCAGTCTCCTGCTATCAAACAGAGTGTTTTTGGACAGGCGGAGCTGCAGTACATCTTGTGCAACAATATGACAGGTGTTCCCACATGTCAAGCCTCACCAGTGCTCACTGTTCCCAGGGTGTCATTCCCTGCACTGTCTGATGCTTCTGGGTCTCAGATCCAGATCTTCACAACAGAGACCCCCACTGAGCCTTTCATGGGGTGCCCTTGCTTTGTTATTTTTTAAGCCTAGCACCTGCACCAGACTGAAGGTGTCACTGAAAAGTGGTATTTTTAATATGGTGTAGGATTTAGGCCTTAAGACCTTAAAGTAGATTTATTTTTTAAATGCCTCTTGAGTGCAGTTTGATTCCATTGCATTTGGTGTAGATTTTTAATTGGTCTCAATTGAATATAAATCTAACCTTGTAACCAAAAGCACAGTGTTTTGGGTCTTTAATGTTTGCTGCTTACTATTGTTTTAACTTTTACTACTGGTCTGAATGAAGGTAAGGAGACTCAGGACACTGAATAGATTTTGAATCTCTTGAAGACGATCAATGAATGGACCCAGTAGACCTTGTGGCAGATTGACAATACCTTGTCTGCACCCACTCCTGACCCGAAAAGTCCTGGCGCCTTTGTATGGAGGCATCTGTTAAGGAGATTGACCGTTTTTGTAGAAGTCTTTCCAAAACAAGTCTTACCAGATGATCACACAGTACATTGATCAGTCTCCTGCTATCAAACAGAGTGTTTTTGGACAGGTGGAGCTGCAGTACATCTTGTGCAACAATCTGACAGGTGTTCCCACATGTCAAGCCTCACCAGTGCTCACTGTTCCCAGGGTGTCATTCCCTGCACTGTCTGATGCTTCTGGGTCTCAGATCCAGATCTTCACAACAGAGACCCCCACTGAGCCTTTCATGGGGTGCCCTTGCTTTGTTATTTTTTAAGCCTAGCACCTGCACCAGACTGAAGGTGTCACTGAAAAGTGGTATTTTTAATATGGTGTAGGATTTAGGCCTTAAGACCTTAAAGTAGATTTATTTTTTTAAATGCCTCTTGAGTGCAGTTTGATTCCATTGCATTTGGTGTAGATTTTTAATTGGTCTCAATTGAATATAAATCTAACCTTGTAACCAAAAGCACAGTGTTTTGGGCCTTTAATGTTTGCTGCTTACTATTGTTTTAACTTTTACTACTGGTCTGAATGTAAATTTTTTTTTCATTAAGCCTATTTACTTATCTATTGACATTTTCTTATTTCTTGTATGATAAGATTCCTTATCTTATGTCAGAGATTGCCTGCAGGCAGTAATACCTTATGGCCTTGCTTGTGTGTGGTTTTAACATATGAGGTTTATCAGCTGCAGGTACTACTGTTGTTGTTATTGTAAGTGTAAATATTTAGAGTAACTTGTTTACAGCTCACGGTGTTACTGTTGGCCTAGAGTAATGTTTATGTAATATTTCAAGTAACACAGTCTTTGCTGATGGTTTGTTCTGTTGGCCTGTATTTTTTCTTATAGTAATTACTGCTGGTAATAGCACTAATGGTAAAGTTTGGCACGTTTAATACTAGATTTTTTTAGTGCTGTTGGTACTACTGTTAGTCTTACACTTTAAGTATGATGAGTAATTTGTTTACTGCTGATGGTGTCACTGTTGGCATGTGTTCATTTTTCAGTAATAATAATTTGAATAAGATTTTTCCAGCTGATGATTTATACTGTTGGCCTATTGTATATTTTTTTCTTAACATTTCACAAGGTTAAAACTGGTAGTAGTAATATTTGTTTGTATGGCTTTTATTTTGGGAGTTTAAACATCTATGGTATATGACATCTTATATTACTACTGTTGGTGTTGCTACAACTTATAACATTTCATGTAACATTGTTACATCTGGCAGTGTTACTGTTGGCCTTGGGTGTATGCCTTTTCAAGTTTCACACTTGGTCATTTCTTGCTGATGGTTTTAACTGTTGGCTTATATTTTAATTTATTTTCACTTTTTTACCTTTTGTATGGTCAGTTGTCAACAGTACTCTTGGCCTTTGTGTGGTTTATTTTTGACTTGTAACATTTGTGGTTTTTCAAAGTCGACAGTGCTAATGATGGTCAATCTGATGCTACTTTTACAGTTTAAAGTTATGAGCTGCCTATGTAGTTGTTGACTTGTGAGGTTTTTAGGGTTCCTAACACCCTTTAACTATACTTATGTTCTGAGTTATAACTTTTTACTCCGGGTGTACTGCTTACACATGTGTTTTATAACTACTGTAATGGTTAACACTTATCAGTCATATCCATCTCAGCCCTGCTTTGTAATTGCTAACTTTGTACATTTTCCAAATGTACGGTTTATAAATTTCTTTTCACAATGTCATTTTGAGGTACTGTGTTATGCTAAATGGAGGATTTAATTTTTTTTTTAAGTTCCTGCTTCAAAGTTCCCCACAATTTTTGCCCACCCAAAAGGCCTTTGAATATGTGTTTCATGTATTGTTTCTTGTTTATTAAGTGTTATTGTTGTAAATTTAGATTTCTGTTAAACCTCAGTAATTTTTAAAATTATAAATGTTAGATTTTTTCCTACTTTGGTTGTAAATTAGATTAACTTCCTCTTTGACTAATTTCTGTAGCTTCTATTTTTTTTATTTTCTATTGACACTTTATTTCTTATAAGTTGTGATACCTTGGTTATGTATTATTGTGCAGTATTATGTTAACTAATTTTTAAATGGTTTTATTGTTGTTATGATTTGTCCTTCTGTATTGAATTTTATTTTTTCTGTGACTTTTTGTTATATATCTGTACTTTGTTTCTTTTTTGTTTGTTAAATAAATCAAATCAAGAAATCTATAAACTGGGTTATAATTTGTCTTATCTCATGCAATCTACTATTGCCATAGTAAAAAGATGAATTCAAATGAATACATAACAGTAATGCCTTAAATCTGACCTCCAAAAATTCTGATGTGACAAAAAGAGTGAATGATAACCTTTCAGTGTTTATTTAAAACTGTTCACCTTTCACAGGATTTGACCTTTGGCTTATTTGGCCACTCAAAACTTTATTCATATATTGTCGACTGTACAGTATAACTGGAAAAATAAACTTTTATTGTTACTTTGTAACAATGAAAGTGAATACAGTAATAAACAACAACAGTCCAGAAAAAAAGGTTTATCAATGTCCTTGAACTAGATAATTTCATTCTGCCATGGAACTGCCCCAACAGCGTTTTTTTATAGTAATGCATCAAATACTCTCTCTGTCCCTTGGCTGCAATTGTAGCATGGTTCCACTCCTGTGGTTAACCAAGGTCAGGCAAAACTTGACCTTGCCTCCAAGCACCTGGCATCTGCCTCTGATTGTTGTCCTCCTTATATCTGCTAGTCCTTGATGGTCCACCAAATAATATGTCCTGATTATGTTGTGCAGGGTCACACAAGCTAAAACATTGTGTGGCTCCTGGGCCATTGTGGTCAATAGGCATCTAAAGCGATTGGCTAATATCCTCAACACATTCTCCGCCATCTGACTTGCTCTGGACACTCTATAGTTGAAGATGTATTGTTGATCATTAAGGCTTCTACTGGAGAAAGGCATCATCTGCCACAAAGAAATATGGCATGTCTCTGTCATCAACTGGCAGCGGATCAGTGTCAGGAAAACCTATGGTCCCATGCATGACACTCTGCCTCAGCTGGCATTCGTTGAAAACCTTGGCATCAGACCAGCACCCATTACTCCCCATATCTGCCCACAGAAACCTGTAGTCAACATCCACAAGAGGTAACAGCACCATTGATTAGAAACCCTTGTAATTGTAATATTTGGACCCTGACCGTCTGGGACATCTTATGACAACATGTTTCCCATCTAAGGATCCCACAGCATGGTAAAAGTTCCACCTCTTGCCAAAGTGCACTGCCTTCTCATGTTCTTGTGGGTTACTTGGACACTTCAGCTGCTCATTATTGTAAATCTGGTAGATGGCCTCGCACACCTCTGACACCGAGAGTGATATGGTGTTGAAAGCCACCTTGAAGCCACACTTCAGGGTCTTGTAGGACTCCCCTGTGGCCAGGTATCCCAGAGTGTTGCCTACATTTAACCCAGATGGAATTAAGTGGCTCATGAAATCTTGTCTTCTCCTTCTGAATCACTGGGCCCACTCTTTAGACCAGCTCTCTGAAGAGTTCTGGAGACAATATCACAAAATTTCTTGAGCCATATAAGTCAGAATTCAGCAGCTGGTCTATCAGAACTTCATACTGGCCAAATAGTGGCCTCTCAGGATCCAGTTTCTAACCCCTCACTGTCTGTGATGCCTATGTCCTCTACAACGGGGCAAAACAAGATGAACTGCAACATTTTTGCATAAGTCTATCATTCTGGAGTTGCACCATGGCACAAAGTATTTTTAATCTGTCAGCTGACTAAATATTGATAGCGATGTTGCTTTCTCAAAGTCACCAGAAGAAATGATATTGGTCAACTGTGAGCCCCAGTTTTATAGGCGTTTTGGGGCCGTACTGCAGCTGAGACATGACTGCCAGTAATTGTGGCATGAGAGTGCTACAAACAGACAACCTTTGGGATCCTTGCTTCCCCTTACATCACTGTCAGGGTAGCATGTGTTACCAAAATTAGAACGTGCAAAAATGTTCAACTTCAGTAGGACGACAGTGCCATGCCATTGTTGACCGTCAAAAACAGTGAGAAACCTTGTGGAAAACGTGTGTCACTGTGAATAAACTGTGGAACCCACAGTAACATGAGAGTAGAAGGACTGTGGAATCAAATACCGTAGGGAAAAATGGGGTCACCTGGGAGGCGGTTCTGCCACTGAGGATCACATGTAACTGCTGGAAATACTGCCTGTAGTGTGAATGGGGCATAAAGATAGGAACTGCTAAATAACTTATACAAATAGCTAAAGCATTGATATTTTAAATCTTTTCAAAACCATTCTTTTTGTACTTAGTTTGAAAAATAAACTAGAGAGAGTGTCCATTTGCAAAATGATACAATTTCAGCTTATCTCTAATAGAGAAAAAGAGAAGTAGCAGAGTGAACATCATCAGGCTAATCATCCCAAATCTTTTGAGCATATCATGATATAGCAAAGACACACCAAATTACTGAGCAGACCAGATCGGCTTATCGTTCTACTATTGACTGGTTAATGTTCTAAATTTAAAGTTGGCTGAATTTAATGATAATCCCATAGCTGCCATCAAATGTAAGAGGGCAGAGAGCCTTGTAGCGTGCAGTGAAGCCAAATAGTGATAATTATTATTATTTACAATCTTTTATTGTACTTAATTTTGACATTTATCAAATTCAAAGGGACGATACAACATAAGGGTACCAAGTGAACATTTCTGAGTTTACAAATGTTTGAAAGGAAAAGTTTGGTGAAGGTTTAAAAATGATGGGTATGAATCCCATTTATAATAGAATGTTTTCAAAATGTTTTATGTATACTGTTTATTAAACATTTAATGAAAATGTTAGAAAAACGTTACAATATTACTTTGACATTGCCTAGCAATCTAGACCTTAATTGGGATCAGAGGTCAGTTTCAATATCTTTTTAGGTTGCTCACTGATGAATATATCACTTTTTTGTCTAAAATTGTATTGAGTAAATTGTGCCCCATTCAATTCTTGTTTTTAGAGATTGCATGTGGGGCAATTCTTCACGAAGTCCTCTAAAATCCCCTTTTAGTTTACTTCCATCTTTGTTTGGAAATGTTAGAAGGCAAATGTTTAATGAGCACTGTGAAAATATGGGTTTAAAAACGTTTGTGATAGAATGTTTTGCAAGCTTTTGATAGAAAACATTTCAAAAACATTTTTAAATGATGGGTATGAAAACTAGTTGCTATTAAACGTTTGTAAAACATTTTCGGAGCAAACATTTACATGAAATTGTGAACAAATGCTATCTAAATGATTTCTGCATACTGTTTATCAAACATTTCTGTAAACCACATTGTTGAAAACCCTGACACAATAAATTATATTCCATTTTTTAACATATCTAAACTAACGTTTGTATATTTACATCCATTGCTTTAAAATCCCATTTGTATTGAATCTCTCTTTGAATTTCATTTCACCGGGGGTGACGAAAGTTTCCTAAAATGTACTTGCATAAACAAATAAAGCGAACCCATCAATGACTAACTTCGACCACTTCCTGAATAAATAAATCACTGAAATATATCCTTAAGTAATGTTTTATTCATAAAGTAACTCTTATAATTGCATTTAACAATGAATCATTTAATTATATATTGTAGCTTTAGGTTTTTATGTAAATTATTGTTGCCAAAACGCTCATGAATAGCTCACTCTGGAGATGTCCGGTCCGGTCCAGATCGGCACAGCACCGTCCCTGCTTCAGTATGGTCGATGGTCCAGTTTTCGTGCTAGCACTAGTTTTCGTGTGTTTGCTGCATATTTGACAATATCTCAGCCAATATAAAACAAACTTTCTTCAAATAAAACTGACAAAATCTACTATAATTTTTCTTTAAAATGATACATTTATCATTTCTGTAGTTGAATCAGGTACTTGGATATCACTTGTCAAACTCTTTTAGTCTTTATTTTGGGTTCATGCAATGGTTTGTTTGAAAATAAATTTTTATCCATGCAATGTGAAATTTTGTTTATCTTTAATTGCTTGTAAATCTGTCAATACATAACCAATTTTTACAATTAAAACACCATTGGAAAGATTATTGCGTAGAGTTCAACAGTTATGTCTTTGTTTTGTATAGTATTGTGCAAAAATTATTTAATTTTTAAAGTTTCTGAAATAACCAACAGATAGCATGAAAACTGGGCCAGTAACCCTTTGACATATAACCTGTGACATTCAAAATTAAATGAATGCAACAAATATTTTTTTAGCATTTTTGTGGACATTTTCTTCATAATTCAGCATAAATAATGCCTGAAGTATTTTATAGTTGTGGAAAACTTAATGTAAACTTGTTTTATCTCATACTTTATTGATATTTTTTATTAAGTAGCATGATTACTGGTGCAACTGACATACGTACTGTACTGCCTTGCTACCAATTATCGCCGGGTACCAATTATCACCAGACAGAATTCAAATAGATATAACTTCACCAAAATAGTATTGTAAAATACCAGACTCACCAGTAGTTATCTGTAATGATGTAGTTGGATTTCCTTTTCAGGTCCTTTCTCTTTGAAGATGCACAGATAACTGAATAGTCTTTAGGTTCATTTCCTGTTCTTCACTTCCAGTGGGGAGATACTAAAACTCAAACGGTAGGCGAACGGACTTCCATTCGAAACTACCCGGCGGCTTCACTTCATTCCTCCCGGTTTTGTTTAGAACAGGTCCATCAGTCATCTGAGGTTGCCTAGGTGGGTGGTTGCCAGACCAGACCAGGGTGTTTAACGCACTTGCAACGGTCCTTGACATATAGAACAGTGTTGCCTATCCTGTTGTTTCTTTCCAGAGAACTTACAACAGTTCTTGACATGTAGAACAATGTTTATAATCCTTCTGGTTTCTTTTGAGTTTCAACAGTTCAGGAACCTGTAGAACAATGTTGAGAATTCATCTGTTTTTAGACGATGCTTAACAGTTCAGTATGATGAACAATGTTGCTGTATTCCCTCCAACTGTCTGGTAACCGGGACAATGTTGTGAGATATCCATAACAGTCCTTTACATAGAACAATGTTGATGAATTTTGCAACAGTTCATTTCACCATGTAGAACAATGTTAATACTCCCTCTGTCTTACTTATTCATACTCACAATACCCTCAAACCTTTAGACCGTAGAGATCTGCAGCGTTCTTTCTGGTAGTGGTCAGCACTGCCCTGATTGTTGTGTCTTTCAGTTGAGCTACACATCGAGCTACTTCCTCCAGACCATAAGGGGTATTGTAGGCACAGTTTCCATGAACTGGGGGTGTCAAGTATGGAGAATCTGTTTCTAACAGGATCTGATCTAAATCCAAGTGCTCCACAACAGCTTCAAGTTCTGGATTTCGGTCCTTTCGCAAAAGCAAACCAGTGACTCCAATCCTTATTCTAGGAAACCTTGCCAACCAGTCGCGAAGCGTGGACATACCCCCGTTAAAACAGTGGAAATGAAGGTTTATATCCTCTCTATGGAATGCAGGTATCTCCTCCTCAAAGACCTTGAGACAGGTTCCATAAGCATCCATACGGTTTCCCTTGTCCCTGCAGTGAATCACAATGGCTTTGTGGTGGTACAATTCTTCCCTAACGAACATCTGTAGGAACTTCCTACAAAGCAGGGTTTGTTGAGTTTTAAATTTTCCAAAGTGGCCACTGAAGTCAAATCCAATCTCACCAAGGCCAACACAACGTGGATCCTTGATGACGCTTGTTCTAACCCTCTCGAAATCCTCGTCTGTGGCAGTATGGGCGAGTTTGGGGTGCAAACCGTGCGTGTGGAAAATTCTGGAATCTCTCTTCCACATCTGTCTCAGTTCCTTGCTTGGCACTTCGTGACAAAAGTTTGCAACAGCGGCTTCAAGATACACTGGAGTTGCCGGCATTGGACCTCTGTCTAGGATAGTATCAATATCGCGACAATGACTGATCCACCTGAGTTTATCCAAGTGCATATGAGAGTCGATGAAGCTCACTCTGTCCCTGCTTTTCACCTTCAGGAAACTGGTCCTTCTTTGCACCCATTCTGCCTCTTCGTAAGGGGTACCAATATCCTTCACAACCTTGGGTTTAGGCGGACTCTCTAGTATTGAAGAGCTAACACTCCTCACATCCTCAGAAGGTGAACCCAGTAAAACAGCTTTCTGAGGGAGCAAGACTACTTGCTAAATCCCCAGATTCACACTGGTTACCCTGATCCACCTCCATTGGCTGCTCTTCCACTGGTACATCCTTGGTTCCTTCAACTTCTGGTTGAGCAACCTGGACTGGTTGAACAACCTGGGCATCTGTTGGAACATCCTGAACTGGTGTATCCACAGTTGAAATAGACTGGACATCCTGGTTTTCAGCCTCGAGATTTGTTGTTTCGAAAGACTGCCTAGGTAATGTTACCTTCTCCTCCCCAATGCAATTGAGAACAGTGGAAAAAACTCTCCAGTTCGTAAGGACAGCAATGCAATTGGGGGGGTCCACAATTGGTTTGGACGTCAGTTGATTCCCGGTCAGCCACTGGTGAAAAGCTTTCACAAACTTGGCATCTTCCTCAGGAATAGTGAACCTGGTGTCCACAGGAAACCACTTATTTTTTACAACAAGCTGCAGTAACTCATCATGGTTGGACAAACCAAGTGCTGCTTCCAGAGACATCAAAGATTGGTTATAACGGACCATTCTTTCTTCATTGGGCATCTCCTTCCAAGTGGCGAAGGCAATTGACAGATGCTTCCCAACGACATGTTTTTTAATACTGGGCGATGGTTGGCCACAGTTGGTCATGTAACAAGCATGCCTCTTCTGCTTTTTCTTAGGAACAATCACTTCCAACGTTTCAGAGGACGATCTCTTTAAAGTGTTGGCATTGTTGTTATTCACATCTTTAATAGTAACTTCCCTAACCAGTTTAGTAGATGAAGTTACCTTCTTTGGTGGTTCCTTGTCGCTTTTTTCTTTAGGTATGGTGACCTTTGGTTTTAGTTCCTTAGGTATGGTGACCTTTGGTTTGGTACTCTCTACAACCTCCTTTGGCTGGGTGACGACTGTTGCACGAGGAGCAGATACTACAGGAACAGACGCAGATGAGGCAGGCGCCGCTGAGACACCACAAGCTGCTGCCATCATCTCCCTAACTTTCCTACTGCTAGTTTCCAACAACAGTCCTTGGCTGTAGACTTCCATGCTTGATGCTGTAGTTTCAACAATGCGCTTAATGGTGTTGAAATCCACAAAGGTATACAATTCTTTCAGCATCCTTATCACCTGCTCGTTGAGTGAACGAGTTGAAGATGCAGGTGAATGTTCATGTACCCGTGCTCTCGAAGACTGAGTAGACTCTGAACGAGAGTAAACTGTACGTCTAGAACGAGAGACAGAACGCCTTCTTCGTCTTGGTGGTAGATCAAATGTAACCCTATGCTCTGATCTGGTTTGTTCAGTAGGGCCTTCATCAATCCTGGTTACAACAGATCTTGGTCTAGATCTGTACGAAGTAGACGATTGGTTAGATCTTGAACTAGATCTACCCTGGTCTGGTTGACTTGTGACGGTTGAAGATCTCTGATCAGATCTTTCGCGGTTATGAGATCCTGATCTTTGACTTGTGGAAGTAGATCTGGGGCTAGATCTATCCGTGTCAGTATGTGAACTTGATCTCTGGTTTGAGTGATTTTTTGATGTGACTTCTTTCTTGTCTGCCATTTTAATTCCTGTAGAAAGGAAAAATCAAGATAAGCACTGTGGAATCCATACATTTCAATGGGTAATAGCAGTTAGTGGACTTTAACTAGTCATACCAACACCAAACCCTCATGCACTTAACTAGGAAATTCCACCAAATCTTATCTAAGTCTTAACTACTTAAATATAGTCCTGCAAATGATGCGGTCTCCTCCTTTCACGACCACTTCTGCTGGGCTGTAATTCAGGTAGCTGATCTCCAGAATCAAGATGTTGTTCAATCTCGAGCGTAGATTCTGGCGAAACTGGGTCATCTGGAAACAATTGTACTTTCTCCTGACAGTATTCTGGCAGACTGACATCTGTATCATCTGGCTCATTTTCGAATAGCCAATCCAAACAGAAATCATCTTCATTTTCAGGATCCTCTTGGTCAAGGTCGTTCAAAATTTTACTTCGTTTTCTGCGAAGCCACAAAGGAATGGCACGATCTTCACAAGGCTTTAACCTATCATGATGTAGGACAAATGACTTCCTCTTGTCAGCTACCTCAAAAATAATAGGTGAAATAACCTTGGAGATGACATATGGGCCTTTCCATACCGGCTGTAACTTAGGACTTATGCCAATTTTTCTAGCTGAATCAAGGACATACACGAGATCACCAATCTCATACGTAGTCACTTTCAACTTGAGGTCATAGTCCCTTTTCTGTCTTTCTTGACTGGACTGCAAGGACTCCCTTGCAAGGGTATGGACTTGGCGAAGAATTTGCTGTAGCTTTGTGACATATTCCGCAGAAGTTGTTTCTTCTTGACCGATAGAGCCGAACATCAAATCAACTGGCAACATGACTTCTCTGCCAAGCATCATCATGTTCGGGGTAAATCCAGTGTGTCTATTGACGGTTGAGCGAATAGCACCTGCTAGTTGCTGTAGGTGTTCATCCCAGGACTTCTGATTGCTTTTCAGGAAACACCGAATTAACTGCAGTAGGGTGCGGTTATAACGCTCTACCTGACCATTGGAGCATGGTCTATAGGGTGTAGTCCTTGTTTTGGTAATCTGGAGCAAATCACAGACAGTTGCAAACAGTTTACCATCAAAATTCTTTCCTTGATCAGTGTGAATCTCCACTGGGCATCCTAAACGTGAGATGAATCCATCAACCATACATCGGGCGGTTTCTTCTGCATTCTGATGTGGTAATGGAAAACATTCAAGCCACTTAGTGAACTGATCCACAATCATTAGGACATATTGGTTACCTTTGGTACTTGGAGTAAATGGACCTAGGATATCCACATGCACACGTTCTAATGGAGATCCTACGTGGTGCTGTCCAAGTCCTGCTTTGGCTTTGGTTTTGGCTTTTTTACTCCTGTTGCACACCTGACAGGATTTCACGAAAAGTTCAATATCCCTTGACATCTCATACCAAATAAAAGACTTTCGGATACGCAAGAGCGTCTTTGCGATACCCATGTGTCCAGTTAATGGTATATCATGATTAAGGGATAAAACTTCTTGTTTCAGGCTTTCTGGAACTACTAATAATTGTTTTTCCCCAAGGACATTCTTCCAGGAGTACCATAATAAGTTGTTTTGGTAACTTAAACGACTTCTATTGAGGTAGAAATACTTAACTGCTGGGCTGCATAAGGACAACTCCCTTTGACTAGGGGTTATGTCAGTTTGCAGCTAAACAATTAGTTTTTTCAAACAAGGATCATTCTGCTGAAGTTTTGACAACTCTTCTTCTGTATAAGAGAGAATCCACTGGACATCTGGCTCATCTGGCAAGACAGAAGCTGTTCTAACGGCTAGAGGAACGACATCATCGACATCAGATTCAAACCTAGACCACTGCTGATGGGCCCTGGTACAGAATTTACAACCTTGACAAGGTAAATCTGCCAGGTCAACACC
This sequence comes from Sabellastarte sp. h YS-2021, assembly GCA_964017235.1. Lineage (NCBI taxonomy): Eukaryota > Metazoa > Annelida > Polychaeta > Sabellida > Sabellidae > Sabellastarte > Sabellastarte sp. h YS-2021. The sequence goes on from OZ024937.1 coordinate 14,069,427, forward strand.
AGCTTGGTAACAGTTGCAGAAACTTGTTTCATCTGGGATTCTGGACAATCCATCAGCGTTTCCATGTCTGTTTCCAGGTCGATGTTGGGCGGTCATGTCGAATTGACTCAGTTCTTCTAACCATCTGGCTAGTTGACCCTCTATGTACTTGAAACGAAGAAGCCAAGTTAGGCTATTGTGGTCTGTCCTCAGGTAGAATTTTCGGCCTAAAAGATAGTGACGGAACTGTCTTGTGAATCTGATTACAGCTAGGAGCTCTCTTCTGGTCACACAATACTTGCGTTGTTCTGGGGTCAGAACATAGCTTCCGTAGCTAATCACTTTTTCATCACCATCTTGCAGTTGTGATAGCACAGCACCTATTGCTGTTCCTGAAGCATCCGTATCCAGAATGAAAACATCTGTTGCATTCGGATAAGCCAAAATGGGCGCATTGACCAACTTCTCCTTGACGGCGTCAAATGCTTCTTGGTGATTCTCCTGCCATTCAAAAGTTGCTTTACTTCCCGTCAGTTTGTAAAGTATGGAAGTAAGACCTGCGTAATCCTGGATATGATCACGATGGTAATTCACAAATCCTAGGAATTTCTCTACATCTTTCACAGACTGTGGAATTGGCCATTTCTTTACTTTGGTAATGTTATCTGGATTCACAGCAACACCTTCGAAACTAACCACATGTCCCAAAAATGTAGTTTCAGTATGGAACAGACTACACTTTTTGGGCTTAAGTTTCAGATTGTGCTGACGAAACCTTTTAAATGTCAACTCAAGGTTAGCAACATGATCTGTGAAGTCTTTGCCTAAGACAATCACATCGTCAATGTATGCCAATGTTTTGGTCCATGTTAACCCTCTTAGGACAAATTGAATCACTCTTTGGAATGTGGCGGGAGCATTACAAAGCCCAAACGCCATCCGTTTGTGTTCAAATAGTCCATACTTGGTAATAAAGGCTGTTTTGTGCTGATCTTTTTCATCAATTTCTATTTGCCAATAACCACTCGCCATATCAAGTGTGGAAAAGTATCTATTACCAGACAGCTGATCCAGACATTGTGATATGGATGGTAATGGAAATAAGTCTTTGACTGTTTTGGCATTCAAAGAACGGTAATCCACACAGTATCGGACAGAGCCATCTCTCTTCCTCACAAGAACTGGTGCAGAGGCCCAGTCTGAGGAAGACTCTGAGATCACCCCGATATCCAACATCTGCTTCAGGTTCTCCTCTTCTTCATCTTCAAAACCCATAGGTGTACGCCGCATAGGATGTTTGACTGGACGTTCTGTACCAGTGTCTATGGTGTGTTTAATTTCCTTGAAACGTCCTATATCATGACTCCCCTTGGAAAATATATCCTGATACTTCAGTAGTAAAGATCTCAAGATGGTTGCTTCCTCTTCATTCAAGAACTTCTTGGAACGCTGGAACAATCCTTCAAGATGATCTGGAAGACTAGTATGAAGTTCAAGACTGGTAGAAGGTTTCTCAAGATCGCTTGAATGTTTTTCAAGACTGCCAGTGTTGATCTTTTTGGAATTCTCAGTCAAAACAACGTCACATTCCATTGCATATCCTAACACATGACCAACATGAATTAGAATTGGAACGTCTGTGTCATTAACTAATTGAATTGGGACCATTTCTGCTGCCTGAACAATAGTGTTAGGTAGCAAAACACCTTTGTTTTTACCGGATGGTGAAATAACTATTTCACCGGACAAAGTTTTTGCTAACCGAGCACTAGTTCTTAAAACACTGCTAGGTGGTAGGAACAATTTTTCATGGGCAATAACTGGGACACAAGAGTATTGATTCCCCTCGCTAGTTTTGAATTGATTCAACCTCAGTGAATACCTATTCAACATGAGAGTACCTTTATCCAAATTCAAAACAGCTTTGAAATGACAAAGAAAATCTAAACCAATAATTAAAGGTTCAGCTATATTAGCGACATAGAATTTCCATGTGAATGATTGCGACTCACTGAAGGAGACTGTTACTCCCTCGAACAGTTTTGCATCAATTTTCACATCTTGAATAATTCCTTCCAATTTAAGCATTCCCTTTAAATCAGGTTTGTTTTCAATCTGTTCATACAGTTTACTACTCATCAAGGAAATCTGAGCGCCGGTATCTAGTAGTGCTTTGGTTTTAACACCTTGAACAGTGCAATCTACTACAGCGCTAAGGTTATCCTTGTTACTTTCTCGTGTTTTTCTACACCAAACTCTCTTACATGTCTTGTGATTCACCCAATTATTCATGTTGAGGGACGGGGCAACGGGTGAATTACCCCTCCCTGTTAGTTTAAAGACTTTACAGAGTCAGAAAAGGTTACGTTGGACTTCTCACCCATGGAGCTAGGTCGCATGGTGGAGTCAGAACTACCTTTAAAACCCTGTGTAGTCCTAGGTGGTGGTGGTGGACTATGGTAGCGTTGGTTATCCCTTCTTGGGCTGGTCCTCCAGTTTGAATCATCACTCCGCTGTGGACTTCTCCTGTAGTCTCTGTATTGTGATGGATGGTACTGTCCAGAACGGGGACTGCCATAGGTATTCCTCTGATATCCTTGACTGGATGAAGGAAACCTTTCAGGGGTACCCGGTGGTGTGTACCTATCACGTCTGGGACCATTATGCTGATAACCAGGTAAGTTCCATGTTGGGTCATAACCCTGATGATCTCTCCAGTTGGGTTGATCGCTCCTGGTTGATGACCATTGTTTTCTGTCGTAACCATCAAATCGCCTCCTGGGACAATTTTGTGCAAAATGTCCTGGTTCACCACAGTTATAGCATCTCAGTACATCCTGTCTGTTTTTATTGTCTTTTAACACTTTGTGTAGACCCGAGATGACCTTGTGAAACTTCTTGTGGTGACGACCATCTCTTCTAGATGTATGGCCCCGGGCTTGTAATGACTTAGCCACAGTTTCTTCTGATGTGGTAGAAGTATCAGAATCAGTTGAGGGACTTGACGAGTCAGACTCAACATATTTGACACTCCTCGCAGAAGCCTTCTTCCCAAGGATAGCTTTGCATAGTTGCATAGCATCCTGAACAAATTTATAAGCATCTTCAAGGGTGGTGGGATGTTTACCAGCAGCTGCAAGCACTGCTGCTTTGTCACGGCAGCCCTTCATGAAAGCATCCACGAAAAATGGACTGCATGCCTCTTGCTTCTGCTCATCTGGGAATAGGGAGACTATCATTCCTTGCATTCTGGCCAAGTACTTTTCAAGATTTTCATCCTCACGCTGTTCAGTTTGTAAAAGTTCCCATCTCAAGGCAGCTGGGGATTCTGTCTTCCCAAAGTGATCCTGGAATCTCTTCTTCAGCCAATCAAAGTCCGATTCTTTACGGTTTGGCAGGATTCCATAATACTCTGCTGCTCCTTTCTTCAGGGACATGGCAAAGTTATGGATCTTCTCAGACTCGGTCCAGGCTAAGGTCTTAGCCACAAGCTCAAACTGAGAAATGTATCCATTCCAATGTTCACCTTCAAAGGACAGCTTTGGTACGTGAATCTTGCTCTTCGTCTTGTCTTTATGGGTCACGGTTTTCTTCTGAACTTCATCTTCAGAGCTGTCAGATGAGACATGGACATTGTCATTCACCTGACTGACTACACTGACACGTGGTGTCTTGTTGTTGTAAACCCCGTTTGGGCTTTTTTCACGAATAGCAGCTGATACACGCTGAATACACTCATCCGGATCTTCAATCCTTGGTGTTGAACATCTACTAGTTGTCCTAAGATAGCTAGGTACAGGAGTATACAACGGCTGAGACATCCTGACCTGCTTCTGAGGAACCTTCGCAATAGTTTGTTCTTCTGAAGACCCTGGGTAATTAAACTCTGAAACTGGCCTCAAATCCAATCCTGTCCACTGAAGACCTGGTAAATTGGACGGAAGCTCATATTCCAAATTAAATGTATCTCGCATGGTTCTGAGCTGGCGGTTCACTTTCTCCAATGTAGGCTTACGCTTGGCTTCAAATATCTTGCTTTGGACATTGACATTTCGCTCGAAAGCTTTTTCAATGTCATCAAGACAATTCTCATCCGCCACACCTTCCAGTTGTTGCTTTTGCTGAACTAAGATCTGTTCATGCTTCTGTAATGCAGCTTCATTTTCGGTCACAAGCTTGGATAACTCTGTAAAGGAAGTTTCCAAGTCCTTCTGTAAAGCTTGAAAAGCTACATCCTGCTCCACACCAGTTCGATGTTTACTGATCGAAGGGTTGTGGTCACAGGGAGCATGCTTAAGGTTCTGCACTTCCTCTTTGACAACCTGCACCTGTTGAGCTAGACCATCTAGATCCTGATGCAGCAAAGAGACTTCTTGTTGACGTTGGTTCTCCGCAATCTCAAGTTGTTGGAGAGAAGTTATCGCTTCCTCTTGGGACCTCTGAGTTTCTTTGACCGACTCCAGTTCCCGGTCCAACATCACTTGATGTTGTGTCACCCTGGACTTCAAGGAAGAAAACTCAGTTTTCTGCTGGTCGTACTCTTCAACTTGTCGATCCAAGCGAGAATCAAGTCTTGAAAACCTAGACTTTGTTTCTTGCATCTTGGACTGTAAATGCTGACTAAGGTTCGAGACATCCCTATAGCAGTTGAACATCACTTCCTGCTGAGAAGACGTCAAACCGGACACATCACTCTTCAACATTGCGGTGTCACTTTCCACTCTGTCAAGTTTTTGATGTTTCTCCTCAACATCAGTCACTCTCTGATCCAGGCCATCTACTCTGGACTTAAGCTCAAGTTGAGCCGTACGGGTTGAATGAACTGAACGGTTCAATTCTTCCACTGTGCGGAACAACTTTGTCACTTTGTTGCTGGTATCAACCTGGGTAGATTCCAATTTCTTCACAGACTTCTCTGTTTTTGATGTGTTTCCCTTGATTGCGATCAGAACTGACCAAATATCATCAAGTCCTGGCTTTCCAGTAAGTATTGGAATAGAGTCCGAAGTCTCGGGTTCAAGTCCTGCAGTTCCCTGACTGGGAAAAACCTGATAGGATGAGCCCGACAACTCTACTTTTGGCAACTGCAACTTCTGCTGATCAGTTGATGTTCCCGACAAATGCAAAGATTCTTTGTCAGGGAAAGCATACTGGTCATCCGAATCTTCATCGTCCATCTCCTCCACCTCATGGGAATCTTCCGCGCCAACCTGAACTGCAAGGTGTTCCTGACTGGAGCAAACCTTGCTATCAGATGACACATTTCTGTCACTGAATATGATGAAACCTGAGTGTTGGAGTTTCTTGATCACTGAATTGCTGACAACTTTTGACTTCTGAAGGTCATGCAAGGTCAGCGTACCACCATTTTCTTCCCTCAGGTTCAATATCCTGTCTGCCTTTGCTTCACCAATGCTTTTTATTGACAATAAATCAGCCTTGGTTACATCTGCAATGTGGACTGGTTTTTTCCCACCTGTAGCCATTTCCAGTTTTTTTTTTTTTTTAAGTGAATTTACTCAATTCAACCAACAAAAAACCTGACAAACAACAAACAGACAAACACTGTAAATTCAATAACCAACTAGCAAAACAATGCCAAGTCAATTAATGAAATTGTACACAAATAACACACAAATCCGATAATCTAACTTGCAAGGCGGAGCAAAGTTAAACCGAATTAAATCAAACCCAATCTGCACGACAATGCAAAGATATAGGTCAAAGTACAATAAATAACTTGCAAGACAAAGCAAAAGTTATTTAGCAAAAATCACAAAAGGTACAGATGAAATGAAGAAAATTTGAAATACTGTCCAAAAATTTACACTTTTAAAGAAAATACACTACTTTAATTTTTTTTCCTAAAACTAAAAAAACATCAAATTCACAGTTCTACCTAATTCAGATTGAATGTAATTTTGTTATTGAACCTCAATAAATTTTAAACAAGGTTAAATAAATTTTTACGCAATAAAAAATTACTTTATTGTAATGCAATAAAAAAGGTTTTTTTTTTTTTCCCCCTATTGAAAAATCTTCGCAATAAAAATTTGACTACAAATTTTAACTACAACATATAATCATGCAAATAAATGAAAAATAATGGGTCTTAAATACTGTTAGTAAGGGCAATTTCTTTCAAAGTTCAATATAAAAATAATTTAAAATAATATTCAGAATACTATTTCAAAATTTAATTCAAATCACTAGAAAATTACTACAAAATACTACCAACAGAAAATTAAATTTACTTGCAAATGTGCTACTAATTTACTATAAAGACAAATATTTTACTACAATTACTGTCAAAAATACTATATTTACTTCAAATTTCCATAAAAGAACCACTATAAATACACTAGAAAAAATGTACTACATACACAGTACCAATAACACTACTTTGCTTTGGAAAAATACAGTTGTGTGGAACAATACAGGTATTTTATTTACCAAATAACGGTGCCGACGACCGACCAATTATTTGCAAACAAAAAGTACCCAATCGATCTGAGTTGTAACAAACAACTGACAACCAACTCGAGCGATGAACAAATATGACAAGAAAAGCAATAAATAGCAGTAGAAAAACGAAATTTATACTGCCACACACAAATATGAGAATTACAATATAAATGTACCGAAATCGTACACTGTTATAAAGCAAATATATTTGTGACAATAATTTAAAACAAAATACCTACAAATATGAAGTAAAATAGTGTATATTTTATAGAAGTTTACCGGAAATCACGCTAAGATCGCCGATTAACACACTACAAAAACGAAAATTCACGCTAAGAATTGCCGATAATTCACGCTAAGAATTGCCGATAGGTGAATTTCAGAACACTAAATTACAGCATATTATAGACAAACAAAGTAAAAAATAACAATGAATCGAAGAAATACCTGTTTTATTCACATAAAACACCAAGAAAATTCAAAGAAATTTGAATTCACGTGGTGGACGAAATTACCACAAAAATACTGAAAAACTTACAAAACCCATACCAGAATTTTGTGGGTGAAGAAATCACCCACTTCTGGTACCAGTATTGTAAAATACCAGACTCACCAGTAGTTATCTGTAATGATGTAGTTGGATTTCCTTTTCAGGTCCTTTCTCTTTGAATATGCACAGATAACTGAATAGTCTTTAGGTTCATTTCCTGTTCTTCACTTCCAGTGGGGAGATACTAAAACTCAAACGGTAGGCGAACGGACTTCCATTCGAAACTACCCGGCGGCTTCACTTCAATAGCATCCAAAGTCTAGCAAATAAGGTAGAACTATTTCCAAAGTGAATGGAACAAATACACAACAAAAAACCTTTAAAATATATGACCATTACTGAAATATGAATGTTTTATTTTCTGGTGGCGATAATTGGTAGCCGGCGATAATTGGTAGCAATGCAGTAGTAGTACTGCTCTGCCAATACTGTATGAAGTTCGTTACTTCTATTTGCCTGAAATGCTGAATCCTAACGAAAGTGGAAATATTTTAATTCATAAATAGAGGAAGTGTCAATAAATTGTGTTTCTACTACACGGGTGGGACATGAATAGACAGTTTTTCATCTATATATTTCTTTGTTAGAGGTCAAGGACAAATGCCGGGATATGTGCATATTGCACCCACTTCAAATCGCTGCCGCTAACTCGCACCCGCAAATCGCACCCATTTTAAAAATGATATTTTATAATACTAAACTCATGGCAATGCATTAAATCAGTCTCGACAATTCAGTTAATTTATTAGCGGTAGATGTGCTTGACAATTGCATAGAATACATATGAGGTCACGGTAATCTGTGGGGTTTGTAAGTATGTATGCACAGAAAATATTTTACTTGAAGCCCACATATTGTAACTTAATTCATTTGTGTGAATCGAAAAGACAAGAAGGGAGAAAAAAATTTAATTAAAAAATGGAATTAAGCTTCAATGAAGATCAAATACCTTAAACTCAATAATTCATAGCAGTAGCATCAACTCATTAATATTCATTAGATATGAGGTCACAGACTTCCCGAAAAACAATAAAAAATCAACCAATGAAATTATTTCCCGACTTTTAGCCAGTAATTTACATATCGGGATGTCCCATGATTTAACCACTGTGATTAATGATTAAAAAAAACGGGTGTGATTTGCGGGTGCGAGTTAGTGGTAGCGATTCTTTGTGGGTGCGATATGCACGTAAATCCAAATGCCTCTATTTGCAAACAAAATGGGCGTTCACTGGTATTTCCATTTTTCAGCCGATAATAGATATTTGTCAAAATATGTCACTTTTCAAGAAGCATTGCCCAGCATAATCAAAGCATTAATCGTATTGAATGACATATGATAAATTGTTTGAAGAAGAATATTAACTTGTATAGACTAAATCCTCTTATACAACATAAATGTTACATTTTTCTTAAGCATGGACACTTACTGGTAGAATGTCATTATTAATTATCTGTGTATAAAAAGTTTCACACAAAACACTTGATCTTTCAGCAGCATTTTTATTTTTTAAATATTGTTGGGAAACCCTAAGGAATTCCAAGCACTCATATTTAACTTAGTCAACAGGTCAGATAAGTTGACATACTGAAAAAAAATAATGTCCAAGGGAATTTCATGCATAGTAACTTAATTGGCAAAATTAAATACGTAAACTACTACAGCTACACATGTTTGTTGTGACATAGTGACGAATGTAATCTGCTGATGTCTATAACATACTTAAAGATATTTTGTAGATACATATTTGTAGATTTTATAGGTTTTGAAATATTTATGAAAAATTGACAATTTATGACTACTACACTTGTCGACTTATCCACTTTTTAAAAAATTTTATTGCTGCAGACACTAATTAAATAGTCTACTTGTTGACCTTGATAAACTACCAACTTTTGTTAGAGCAATGCTACAAAAACATTTTGAATTCATCTACCTGTCAACATTTATGCCTCCCTGCCTTTTCATTAGAAGTGCTTTTTACAGTGACCAGGTCCCCGTTTGTTAGCTACTTTATTTAAGATGTATACTTAGTAGACAATTTTATTTGTTGTATTGTATCTGTGCTAATGTTGGTGGTTTGGAAATGAAGTATTTATTATGTATCCCACAAGGGTACTTTGTATATGAGCTAAGAAACCACTTGGAGATTCTGTTCAAATTTGGCATGTGTAATCAGTACTCAGTAGCCGTGAAAAAAATTTCAGGGTATGGTGTCATCATTGTCATGGTAAATCAGAGAAGTCACATAACCAAAAATATGTTTTTTTAGGGGTATATTTGTTTGGGTGTTTAGATAACTGTCTGGAAAGCATTAACCTTTGGAAGTGATCTGATACAAATTGGCCGACTTATTAATGATTAATTAAACATTACTATTTTTCTTAATGATAAAAATGAAAAATTATAAAAATAATAATATCTCAGAAATAGTGTAGGGATCGAGTGCCATGACGAGAATCGATATCAACTGAAAATTTAGGGTAGTGGATCGATCGATATTTCAATATCGGGACCGTTAACGTAAGCCGTGGGTGATAATACAGGTTCTTTGAAAACATGCACATATTAATTCAAGAAATAATTAAAACATGCTATTTATCCACCAAAAATACATTTCTGCAATAAAAAATGTAAAGAAAAGTAACAAAAGTTACATAAAACAAACGTTTTATGCTTTCCTGTATACTAGCGCAGTATCTCTTCCATGAAACCGGAAGTAGGTCACTGACAATGTAAACAAAGATGGCGCCAGATTTGACCCCGTTTTTAGTTGAAACTGTGCCTTTTAAAAGATTTTATGCAATAAAAAAGGATCGAGCACCAATCCCTATACTACTCAGAAACAGCACGAGATAGTGTAGTTTCGGTGGAATTTTTGGCCTAGAGGCTCTAGTTGACGCATAAGTATACTTTTCCAAAAAAAATCTTTCTGTCACTTTTGGTGGTCATTTTGATTTTCTGCATAAAACGCAAAAACACATTAATCATGGAAATGGTATGAGATGAGCGATTTTAGCCAAAACTTTTGGCCCAGATGGCATGTTCAAAGGCATCTTCCCGCTTTAAAAAAATCATTCTCCCACGATTTTTGGAGGCCATACTGAATTTCTGCTTAAAATGTGAAAAAAAAAGTTTCCAAATCAAATAAAGGGATTTCAGTCAAAGTTTTAGCCCCGGATATTATCTTGAAAGGTATCTCCCCACTTTTTTCAAAAAAATCTTTGTCCCACCACTTTTGGTAGCCATCTTGGATTTATGGTAAAACCCATCCATCTTGGAAATAGTATTGGTCCTACTTTTCCTTTGGATACTACATCTTATTATTATTATACAAGTGCCCACACATTGTTTTTACCCCACAGCCCTTAAGGGGGGCGGGTGGCGGGAAAAGTTTGTCTGGGCAGTATCTCAGAAACCGTAAGGTGTAGGAAATTGATACTTGGTAGAGACATTGGCTAGGATGTGTAGGTGTGCCACGTCATGGTCTGACCTTGATTTGACCTTGCCGTAGTAACCTTGAGTTTGAAAATCTTGTCCGGGCTATATCTCTTAAACCGTAAGGTGTAGGAAGTTGATACTTTGTAGGGACATTGGTTAGGGGGTGTAGGTGTGCAGTGTCATGGTGTGACCTTGATTTGACCTTTGACCTTGCCGTAGTGACCTTGACCTGTAAAATCTTGTCCGGGCTATATCTCTTAAACCGTAAGGTGTAGGAAGTTGATACTTGGTAGGGACATTTGTTAGGGGGATAAGGTGTGCAACGTCATGGTCTGACCTTGATTTGACCTTTGACCTTGCTGTAGTGACCTTGACCTATATAATATTGTCCGGGCTATATCTTCAGTGATTCTGCTACATGAAAAGTCCGGCCGGACATTCTGTCCTAAGACTAGGAAAACGTTTAGGACATTTTCGAAGAATTTAGGACAGAATTCTTGCCGATCAAATTTTCATTCTACAGGTTGCTAAAATTAAGTCATTAAAGTCAATGACCCTATAAATGAATGAGAAATAAAGTACAATTTACTGAATCATAATAAAAATCTCATTTTAGTTAAAGGTCATAGGAAACATTTTTCACAAAAGTTGTGAAGTTAACTTAATTCAGTAGACAAACAACCTATAAGAATGAAAATGTGGTTTATTTTAAGAAATATATGGTACAAGAGCCATAAATAGTATTAAAAAATAAATATCACAAAGTGGAGTAAAAAGCCGACATATTGTTTTTCTCGTAGTAGATGATTCATGACGTCACAGGTTCATAACGAAGTTCTGTTTAGTTGAAGATATAATGTATATGTTGTATTGAATGTAGATAACTGTTGAATGTATAGATTCAATGGCCCAAGTGTTGAATGTATACATTCAATGGCCTAGGTGTTGAATGTACACATTCAACAGCAAATAGCCATTGAATGTGTACACTCCACAGTTTGGCTGTGGAATGTGTACATTCAACAGTTATGATCATTGAATGTGTATAAGTTCTTTAAATATTATGATTTTTATAAGTAGTCCCTAAACAGTTTAATATTTATGTAAAACTTATTTAGTTTAATATTTATATTGTATAAATTAATGATGCAATGTTAATACTATTATAAAACCTATTTAATTTAATATTATATTGTATGAATTAATGATGCATTTTTACTAATATAAAAGTTAAATGTAGTTATGAGTTTATTAGTATAGTGTATTATAGCCTTAAATATTTTTTCAATATTTATAAAACATGGCTTAATTATTGTTTAAATATTTTGTAAAGGATAAAAAAGAACAAGAAATATTAATCTATTTTCCAATTATATAATCACAATGAACCCCAATGCTCTTGTGTTTCTTGGTGTGGTAAGACTAATTGCAATTGCACCTCTGTGATCCTCTTTCATGGATTAACTGTAAACAATCACACACAAATTTGGAGAGCATTAAAGAGGTACTCAGGTGACAACTTTTTCTGTAATCAGTGATCAAAAGATTACTCAGGCTTGAACTGTCTCTCTTTGTTCTTTGCTTTGATTATCACAGCAATTGTTTTAATGTGTGTAGATTAGGGGGTAAATCGTTTGGCTTTGTGGGTATCGATATTGAATGTAAAAATATTTCAATATCGGGCGATATCGGGGGGGTTCATATTGTCTACCAAATAGTCCGAATTCAGGAAACTGAAAACGTTTTATTTTAGTGTTTCCCGAACCGCTAACAGGAAGCGAAATGAATCAAAACAAAACAATGCAGTTTTCATCAAAAACGCATTGAAAACTTAAAAAATGTGAGATAAAAGTGTACAATGTCTTCAGATTTTTGCTTTACTTCGAGTATTAACAGTGTAAGTTTACAGTTTTACTTAAAATGGCGATATTGAAATACATGTTTAGATCTCGATAACGGGAGTCCAGTTCCAAAACAATAAATATTGGCAATATCGATAAACAATTTACCCACTAGTGTAGATTAAAGGGAACTCTTTATGTTTATAAAGTCTTTAATCCTACAAGATTCTTCTTCTTTGAGCCCCTGCTAACACTTCAATAGAAGACTTTTTCTTTTGATCATCCCTACAACTACTATAAATAGTGATTTGATTTTAGAAAATACTCAGTGTATGTTAAAGTGTACATAAGTCTTCATACTTCCAATCAACTTGTCAACTATAAATTATTTCCACATTCCATGCCCTGAGCCATTGAATGTACACATTCAACAGTTTCACCCATTGAATCTATACATTCCACAGCTGAGCCATTGAATGTATACATTCAACAGTTTGCCCATTGAATCTATACATTCAACGGTTTGACCCGTTGAATGTATATATTCAACAGTTATTAAGCGTCCCGTAAGGGACGCTTGTTTGTGTATGGGAGAGCTTCCGGCTCCGCCGGCTCCGCATTTTGTTTTCCTTATAACTCTGTAACCGTTAGGCGGATTCATTTCAAATTTGGCAGGTTTAGGCAGTAGCCTTGGGGAATTTTTTTGAATATGCTGCAGTGACATTTCAACCAATCAGAGAGGTCACATGACCAAAAATGTCTTTTTTCGATGGGGAAGCTTGTCCGGATGATAACTTGAAAGGAATTTTATCAATTCACCTGAAACTTGGCAAATACATTCATTCTATTAAAATCTGGAAATCATTAGATTTTGGCATTGATTGGTCAAGAAATGGCCGAGTAATTAATGATTAATTAATCATTACGAATTTTCCAAATAAGGAAAACACAAAAATGCTTATATCTCAAAAACCGTGCTAGATAGAGCAATTTCGACAAAATTTTTGACCCGCAGGATATCTCTGCGGAGTACTTTTCCCAATTTTCAAAAAAATTTTATCTCGCTAAAAATGGCGGCCATTTTGAATTTTCGAAATTTTCGCAAAAATTGCAAAACATAAAAATGCTTATATCTCGAAAACCGTGCTAGATAGAGCGATTTCGACGAAATTTTTGACCCGCAGGGTATCTCTGCAGAGTAGTTATCCCAATTTTGAAAAAAAAATTTTCTCGCCAAAAATGGCAGCCATTTTGAATTTTCGAATTTTTCGCAAAAATTGCAAAACATAAAAATGGTTATATCTCGAAAACCCTGCTAGATAGAGCGATTTTGACGAAATTTTTGACCCACAGGGTATATCTGCAGAGTAGCCATGCCAATTTTCAAAAAAATTTTGTCTCGCCAAAAATGGCGGCCATTTTGAATTTTCGAATTTTTCGCAAAAATTGCAAAACATAAAAATGCTTATATCTCAAAAACCCTGCTAGATAGAGCGATTTCGACGAAATTTTTGACCCACAGGGTATCTCTGCAGAGTAGCCATGCCAATTTCCAAACAAAAAATTTCTCGCAAAAAATGGCGGCCATTTTGAATTTTCGAATTTTTCGCAAAATTGCAAAACACAAAAATGCTTATATCTCGAAAACCGTGCTAGATAGAGCGATTTCGACGAAATTTTTGACCCACTGGGTATCTCTGCAGAGTAGCCATGCCAATTTTCAAAAAAATTTTGTCTTGCCAAAAATGGCGGCCATTTTGAATTTTCGAATTTTTGCGCAAAAATTGCAAAACACAAAAATGCTAATATTTCGAAAACCATGCTACATAGAGCGATTTCGACGAAATTTTTTATCTTCAGGGTATCTCTGCAGAGCAGCTATCCCAAAGAGCTTTCACTTGGTGAAGTTTCAGACCCATAGCTAATTGCTCACCTACTCAAAAAGAGTAAATGCGAATTACCTCTAAAAGTATTGCAGATAGCCAATTTTTCTCAAATAACTCATTCACCTACTTTTGGGAGAGCTTTCACATGGTGAAGTTTCAGACCCATAGCTAATTATTTACCTACTCAAAATGAGTAAATGCTAATTATCTGTAAAAGTATTGCGGATACCCAATTTTTATCAAATAACTCATTCATCTACTTGTGGGAGAGCTTTCACATGGTGAAGTTTCAGACCCATAGCTAATTACTCACCTACTCAACATGAGTAAATGCGAATTATCTCTAAAAGTATTGCAGATAGCCAATTTTTCTCAAATAACTCATTCACCTACTTTTGGGAGAGCTTTCACTTGGTGAAGTTTCAGACCCATAGCTAATTACTCACCTACTCAAAATGAGTAAATGCAAATTATCTGTAAAAGTATTGCAGATAGCCAATTTTTCTCAAATAACTCATTCACCTACTTTTGGGAGAGCTTTCACTTGGTGAAGTTTCAGACCCATAGCTAATTACTCACCTACTCAAAATGAGTAAATGCGAATTATCTCTAAAAGTATTGCAGGTAGCCAATTTTTCTCAAATAACTCATTCACCTACTTTTGGGAGAGCTTTCACTTGGTGAAGTTTCAGACCCATAGCTAATTACTCACCTACTCAAAATGAGTAAATGCGAATTATCTCTAAAAGTATTGCAGATAGCCAATTTTTGTCAAATTAATCATTCACCTACTTTTGGGAGAGCTTTCACTTGGTGAAGTTTCAGACCCATAGCTAATTACTCACCTACTCAAAATGAGTAAATGCGAATTATCTCTAAAAGTATTGCAGATAGCCAATTTTTCTCCAATAACTCATTCACCTACTTTTGGGAGAGCTTTCACTCTGTGAAGTTTCAGACCCATAGCTAATTACTCACCTACTCAAAATGAGTAAATGCGAATTATCTCTAAAAGTATTGCAGATAGCCAATTTTTCTCAAATAACTCATTCACCTACTTTTGGCAGAGCTTTCACTTGGTGAAGTTTCAGACCCATAGCTAATTATTCACCTACTCAAAATGAGTAAATGTGAATTATCTCTAAAAGTATTGCAGATAGCCAATTTTTCTCAAATAACTCATTCACCTACTTTTGGGAGAGCTTTCACTCTGTGAAGTTTCAGACCCATAGCTATTTATTCACCTACTCAAAATGAGTAAATGCTAATTATCTGTAAAAGTATTGCGGATACCCAATTTTTATCAAATACTCATTCATCTACTTGTGGGAGAGCTTTCACATGGTGAAGTTTCAGACCCATAGCTAATTACTCACCTACTCAAAATGAGTAAATGCGAATTATCTCTAAAAGTATTGCAGATAGCCAATTTTTCTCAAATAACTCATTCACCTACTTTTGGGAGAGCTTTCACTTGGTGAAGTTTCAGACCCATAGATAATTATTCACCTACTCAAAATGAGTAAATGTGAATTATCTCTTAATAGTATTGCAGATAACCAATTTTTATCAAATAACTCATTCACCTACTTTTGGAAGACCTTTCACACACGAAAATGAAAAGTTGTGAATATCTCGGAAAAGCTATTTCTTCTGCTTTAATGCTCGGTGGGAGATACACACCACGGCAGTGGTCTTGACAAAAATTTTTGTCTCCCCAAAAATGGTGGCCATTTTGAATTTTCAAAGTTTTTGCAAAACACAAAAATGCTTATATCTCGAAAACCGTGCTATATGGAGTGAACTCAACAAAATTTTGGACCTGCTGGGTATCTCTGCAGAGTAGCCATGCCAATTTTCAAAATATTTTTGTCTCGCCAAATATAGCGGACATTTTTAATTTTTTTATTTTTTGCAAAACACAAAAATGCTTATATCTTGAAAACCGTGCTAGATAGAGCAGACTGCGCTGACTTTGGTTGCCACAACAGTATAAGGCTAGAAACGAAGCATTTTCTTAATACTTTAGCACTCACCTTTATATCCTTTTCGGGACGCTTTGTTTTTGCTATGCAAAAACATTATCTTTTTTTTTTGCGAGCGATCCTCTAGTTTACATTCAATACAACATATATATTTACAAACTAAAGGAAGATAACATGTTTCTTTGCCAGAATAAAGCTCACTAGCCTTTATTGTTTCCTGATGCTGTTTTTTTTTCAAGTTTTACGTAATTTTTAATCACTAATAGTTTTAAGAAACACAGATATACTATAAGTAGGCTTGTCTTGGAATGCAGAAAGCGTAAACATCTGTATGAGATATTGCCTCATCCCATTTTTTCAAGGTTTTTAAACTGTGATGGGAAAGTAGCCTTTCACAAGTTTAAGGCTGAAACACGAATACCAGATAATCATTATCCTTAGCATGGCCATAGAATAAGAATAGTAAAATGACAATTCAATTAATTGATAAAAACTACCAAAAGAAAGAAACCATCATAGATTAGCATTATCATGCCTAAATATTTCCTACTTTGATCATTTTTACCCCACCGGGGTATTGTTTTCACCCATGGTGTCCGGATGGGCGGGCGGGCGGCGGGAAATAGTTTGTCCGGGCTGTATCTCAGAAACCGTAAGGTGTAGGAAGTTCATACTTGGCAGGGACATTGGTTGGGGGGTGTAGGTGTGCAGTGTCATGGTCTGACCTTGATTTGACCTTGCTGTAGTGACCTTGAGTTTGAAAATCTTGTCCGGGCTATATCTCGGCAACCATAAGGTGTAGGAAGTTGATACTTGGCAGGGACATTAGTTAGGGGTTGTAGGTGTGCAACGTCATGGTCTGACCTTGATTTGACCTTGCCGTAGTGACCTTGACCATTAAAATCTTGTCCGGGCTATATCTCAGAAACCGTAAGGTGTAGGAAGTTGATACTTGGTAGGGACATTGGTTAGGGGGATAAGGTGTGCAACGTCATGGTCTGACCTTGATTTGACCTTTGACCTTGCTGTAGTGACCTTGACCTATAAAATCTTGTCCGGGCTATATCTCAGAAACCGTAAGGTGTAGGAAGTTGATACTTGGTAGGAACATTGGTTAGGAGTTGTAGGTGTGCAACATCATGGTCTGACCTTGATTTGACCTTTGACCTTGCCGTAGTGACCTTGACCTATAAAACCTTGTCCGGGCTATATATCAGCAACTGTAAGGTGTAGGAAGTTGATACTTAGTAGGGACATTGGTTGGGGGTAGTAGGTGTGCAACATGATGTTGTGACCTTGATTTGACCTTTGACCTTGCCGTAGTGAACTTGACCTATAAAACCTGGTCCGGGCTATATCTTGGAAACCGTAAGGTGTAGGAAGTTGATACTTGGTAGGGACATTGGTTAGGGGGTGTAGGTGTCCTACGTCATAGTGTGACCTTGATTTGACCTTTGACCTTGCTGTAGTGACCTTGACCTATAAAATCTTGTCCAGGCTATATCTCAGAGACTGTAAGGTGTAGGAAGTTTATACTTGGTAGGGACATTGGTTGAGGGTTTTAGGTGTGCCACGTCATGGTGTGACACTGATTGACCTTTGACCTTGCTGTATTGACCTTTAAAATCTTGTTGCACCTTTGGGTCTTTCTGTTGATGCAGATTAAGCACTGTTAAAGTCATATTAAAATTCATTAAGAATTTCCTTTTGCAAGTTCCCATTGTAACAGATGGAATTTCATCAAGTGAGCCACAGGCTTTTCTCCAACACCACACATAAGCATTCATTGAATGTATTGCCACTTGTGTATGCATGGGTAATATTCAAAAAATCCAAACCATAATTCGGCCATTTTTGGTTTACTGATAAGTGCTGTCATTTTATTATTGAATTGTTTTGTTTTAATACTTCATCTTTACATACATTTCTTTTCCTTAGATATTATTTTCTCTACTTAAGCATTATTTGGACCTTAATATAACTGACACTGCTCCCCTTATTCAACAAAAGGGTCAATAAAAATGACAAGATATTATTTATTTGTACATATTGGATGCCGTATTAGTCTGATTTCGGGCATTGCAGGGGAGTATACACTATAACTGATTAATCGGAAAATCGTAGATTTTACAGAACAATTAATCGGATAGTTAAAATTCAAATCGCTTTCAGCCTTACACAAGTTAGATATTTACATAAAACTAAGAATCTGTTGACAAATTCAAAAGTTGTCATCAAAATGTACTGGATACTGTTTATCAAAATAAGGTATGATGAAAAGTGAAATCAAAGTATACAATTTGTTTTCATTCAGATAAATCATTTATAAAAGCATGCTGTTGTAGTCAAATTTATTGAATTTATTCTGAAAGAATCCTTAAGTTCTAACTTTTATATTATCAGTTCATGAAATAATTCAGTATATAATGGGTTTTCCTTAAGATATATAGTAGTTCAGTACTTCTTGACCTTAAGTTTGGATAATTTTAAGTTTTGGAAATTAGTTGGTAACATTTTCTTCTCAATTTAAGCCTTTGTTGAGACCAAGAAAAAGGAATTGTGTTTGGGGGATCAGCAGTACACACTGTAGATGGCTAACCACATGTATACTATGAAAGCAGCATTGTTTACAGTTTTGGTAGGAAAGTTCTGAACTAATTTGGGGAACGTATATGATTATCCTTGCTTGAGGCCCAGTTCTAAAGACATTTATGTTGTATTTATTTCATCTCCTAGCAATAATTAGTTTTCAAAGTTGAAAAAATAACTATCAAAACTCATCTCAGAGTTGAACCTGGTTGCATTGTTTTGTGATTTTTATCCAACTTGCTTAATACCTCTCTGAATAATTTTTTATCTGAAACAAATTTGAAAGATGTTCTCAAGGCTATTTCAGAAACTTACTGTGGCAGAATGAGGTCTTATAAACAAATAAACTTCATAAAAACAGATAATGCAATCTTTTAAATATATATGTATGTATTAAGAGGCGTACGAAAATGACAGTTTGTTTACATTGTCATGAACCTGTGACGTCAAGGCTAGTACTTTTTACGGGAGTTGTCAAGTGAAAAATAATGGCGACAGTTGTGAAAATCTTGAAAAAACAGCCAGAAAATGACTGAATATACCATGTAACCTTGTCCAGACGCATCTTATTTTTACAGAAATTGAACTTTCATATGTATATGTAATTATTGATGAATGATCTGAAAATGCTTCCTATGACCTTTAAAATGTCAAAAAGTCTTTATGATGTTCAATGATCATGTAATACTGAAACGAGAACTCACAGCCATAGAACCTAAGTATGGTGATCCATGAGGTTTTTATGCTATTAAAATGTCCACTGGCAGTAAATATTACAGCAAATAAGCTTTCAATCTGATTTTTTTTTCAGTGAATCGAAATTTGAATATAATTGTATCCAACATGACAGATTTTTTTTTCTTAAATTTTAATTCACATTTTGAAGCCAAAAAGATTTTGAAAGCAAAGGACGATCAAAAACATTTACTTTGGAGTTTTCATGTCATGAAGCTGTTTACAGGTGCTCTGAATTTAAAGTTTTTAAAATATTTTTCTTCAAAATATAACTTCAAATACATTAATATATATCACAATGCCTTGGTGTCATGGGATAACAACAAAAACACAATTTTCTTTGTTAAGTTTAAGCATACATTTATAACATGAAAATCAACGTTCCAAGCACCAATCACTTGTAAACTCCATTTTCAGTATTATTTTCATTAAGACATCATATAATTATTAATAAAAAGAAATATTAATCAAAGCAAAAATTCAGAATATTACAGTAAAATTTATGTGGAAACCTACAGAAAACACTATCACAAAAACTCCAATTACACAAAAATACCAGATGACCATAAATAGGTATGAAGATATGAGGACACAGATTTTCCCTGGGATGGCCTTGCAATATTATATAAAATGGAAGCATAGACGAAAATCAAATACTTTAAATTCAAGAACTCACGGCCATAGCATCCAAGTCATTAATATTCATGAGAAGATATGAGGACACAGAAATTCCCCTGGGATTTCCTTGTTATCTCCCGCTGGGCTTTAGCCCAGGAGGGAGATTATGAAATGATGCCTGTGTGTGCGTGCGTGCGTTAGTTAGTCACGCAGATTTCTCCAAAACTACTACAGCTACAGATTTTTTGTAAATTAGTTGTCCCAATGAATTTTCACGTCCTTGAAAATTTTTGGGGTTTTATGGACTTAGGCCTAAAGATAAGTGAGTAATAGCAATCTTAGCTACTTGGAGTAAAGGGCTCATAACTCAAAAATTATTGCAGTTACAACTTTTTCTTCAAATATGTTGTTCAGCTACTTTGTCCTTAGCTATAAGATGGTACATAGTTTGGGGTCCCATTGCATGTCATAAGTGAGTAATAGCTATTTTCTTATTTGTAGCAAAATAATGACATAAGTAAATGTCAAATATCTTCAAAAGTATTAAAGTTAGGGAATTCTTTTCAAATATGTTGTTCATCTACTTTTTGATAAGCTATCACATAGTAAAGTTTCAGATCTGTTGCACATTGGATAGCTGAGTAATAGCTACTTTCAAATTCTACAGTTGAGTAAATCCATTGTAACTCCAAAACTAGTGCAGTTAGAGTATTTTCCTAAAATATGTTATTCAGCTACTTTGTCCTTAACTATAAGATGGCATATAGTTTGGGGTTCTATTGCATGCCATAAGTGAGTAATAGCTATTTTCTTATTTGTAGCAAAATAATGACATCAGTAAATGTCAAATATCTTCAAAAGTATTAAAGTTCGGGAAATCTTTTCCCAATATGTTATTCATCTAGTTTTTGAAAAGCTATCACATAGTAAAGTTTCAGACCTGTTGCACATTGGATAGCTGAGTAATAGCTACTTTGGAATTGTGACTGTTGAGTAAATCCATTGTAACTCCAAAACTATTGCAGTTAGAGTATTTTCCTAAAATATGTTATTCAGCTACTTTTTCCTTAACTATAAGATGACATATCGTTTGGGGTTCCATTGCATGTCATAAGTGAGCAATGGATATTTTCTTATTTGTAGCAAAATTATGATGGAAATAAATGTCAAATACCTTCACGAGTACTAAAGTTAGGCAAATCTTTTCATTTCTTATTCATCTAGTTTTTCATAAGCTTACTTTCCTGTGTCCTTTATATTTTTGTTGCTTTTGCAGATGTAGGTCACAATATCTAAGTGAGTAGATAGCTGAGCAAGAGCTACTAAAATGAGTAAATGTCTTTTATCTCTAAAAGTATTATAGGTAGGCAATTTCTTCTAAATAAGTCATTCACCTACTTTTGGGTGATGTACCACATAGTGACCTTGCAGAACTGTAGCTCTTTGGATAGCTGAGTAATAGCTACTAAAATGAGTAAACGTTTTTTATCTCTAAGAGTATTATAGGTAGGCAATTTCTTCTAAATAAGTCATTCACCTACTTTTGGGTGATCTACCACATAGTGAAGTTGCAGAACTGTAGCTCTTTGGATAGCTGAGTAATAGCTACTAAAATGAGCAAATGTCTTTTATCTCTAAAAGTATTACAGGTAGGCAATTTCTTCTAAAAAAGTCATTCACCTACTTTTGTGTGATCTACCACATAGTCAAGTTGCAGAACTGTAGCTCTTTGGATAGCTGAGTAATAGCTACTAAAATGAGTAAATGTCTTTTATCTCTAAAAGTATTACAAGTAGGCAATTTCTTCTAAATAAGTCATTCACCTACAGTTGGCTGATCTACCACATAGTGAAGTTGCAGAACTGTAGCTCTTTGGATAACTGAGTAATAGCTACTAAAATGAGCAAATGTCTTTTATCTCTAAAAGTATTACAGGTAGGCAATTTCTTCTAAAAAAGTCATTCACCTACTTTGGGGTGATCTACCACATAGTGAAGTTGCAGAACTGTAGGTCTTTGGATAGCTGAGTAATAGCTACTAAAATGAGTAAATGTCTTTTATCTCTAAAAGTATTATAGGTAGGCAATTTCTTCTAAATAAGTCATTCACCTACTTTTGTGTGATCTACCACATAGTGAAGTTGCAGAACTGTAGGTCTTTGGATAGCTGAGTAATAGCTACTAAAATGAGTAAATGTCTTTTATCTCTGAAAGTATTACAAGTAGGCAATTTCTTCTAAATAAGTCATTCACCTACATTTGGCTGATCTACCTCCTAGTGAAGTTGCAGAACTGTAGCTCTTTGGATAACTGAGTAATAGCTACTAAAATGAGTAAATGTCTTTTATCTCTAAAAGTATTACAAGTAGGCAATTTCTTCTAAATAAGTCATTCACCTACTTTTGGGTGATCTACCACATAGTGAAGTTGCAGAACTGTAGCTCTTTGGATAGCTGAGTAATAGCTACTAAAACTAGAGGAATGCTTTTGCTAACAAAAGCGAAGCATCCCTGAAAGTTTAAAATGCTTTGTGGTTTTAATAAGCATGCTGTAAAGCTACGAATGCACAAAGCTGCGCCGTATGATTTCCCAATACCTCTTAATACATTCTGAAGGTATAAAAGCAACGATAAAGGAGATATAAGGCAAAAACTCCAAAGCAGCTATTTATGACCCCAGTTTGACCCATAAGGGGGGGCCGGGGCTAAAACTGACCGCTATTTAGACTCTCCACATATGCTTTCCCAATACCTCTTAATACATTCTGAAGGTATAAAAGCAACAATAAAGGAGATATAAGGCAAAACTCCAAAGCAACTATTTTATGACCCCAATTTGACCCATAAGGGGGGGTCGGGGGATAAAACTGACCGGCTATTTAGATTCTCCACATATGCTTTCCCAATACCTCTTAATACATTCTGAAGCTATAAAAGCAACGATGAAGGAGATATAAGGCAAAAACTCCAAAGCAGCTATTTATGACCCCAGTTTGGCCCATAAGGGGGGGCGTCGGGGGGTAAAACTGACCGGCTATTTAGACTTTCCACATATGCTTTCCCGATACCTCTTAATACATTCTAAAGCTATAAAAGCAACAATAAAAGAGATATAAGGCAAAAACTCAACATCAGCTATTTTATGACCCCAGTTTGACCCATAAGGGGGGGGGGGGGGGGCGTGGGGTAGAACTGACCGGCTATTTAGACTCTCCACATATGGTTTCCTATTACCTCCCAGTACATTTTATGGCTCTAAATGCAATACTTAAGAAGATAATAGGGGGGGTTGACCTAAATTTAAGGCTTTCAGATTGGAAGGTGTCAGAAAATCACTCATAAATGACTTTTTTCAAGGGATTGCTCCCAAAATCTAATCAGCTCGCGTTTTCGATAGTATGAACAGGTGTGTCAAATTATAAGGCTGTGTAGCCAGTAGTTTTACCTGAACTGCGATGACGGGGGGGGGGGGGGGGGGGTACTTCAAAAAAATTGTTTTTGATCATGCGACCTTCATAAAGGTCAAATTTAAGCATGCAGAAAAATTTTCCCACGCCTAAGGTATATAACTGCCAAATATGGTTTGAAACCTTCTAATAATAAGGGAGATATTCAAGGGAGACCATAATGCGGAGACCTTTCAGGGATGCTTAATGAGTAAATGTCTTTTATCTCTAAAAGTATTACAGGTAGGCAATTTCTTCTAAATAAGTCATTCACCTACTTTTGTGTGATCTACCACATAGTGAAGATGCAGAACTGTAGTTCTTTGGATAGCTGAGTAATAGCTACTAAAATGAGTAAATGTCTTTTATCTCCTAAAGTATTACAAGTAGGCAATTTCTTCTAAATAAGTCATTCACCTACTTTTGTGTGATCTACCACATAGTGAAGTTGCAGAACTGTAGCTCTTTGGATAGCTGAGTAATAGCTACTAAAATGAGTAAATGTCTTTTATCTCTAAAAGTATTACAGGTAGGCAATTTCTTCTAAATAAGTCATTCACCTACTTTTGTGTGATCTACCACATAGTGAAGTTGCAGAACTGTAGCTCTTTGGATAGCGGAGTAATAGCTACTAAAATGAGTAAATGTCTTTTATCTCTAAAAGTGTTACAGGTAGGCAGTTTCTTCTAAATAAGTCATTCACCTACTTTTGTGTGATCTACCACATAGTGAAGTTGCAGAACTGGAGCTCTTTGGATGGCAGAGTAATAGCCACTAAAATAAATAAATGTCTTTTATCTCTAAAAGTGTTACAGATAGGCAATTTCTTCTAAATACGTCCTTACCTACTTTGGGTTGATCTACTGCATAATAAAGTTGCAGAACTGTAGCTCTTTGGATGGCAGAGTAATAGCTACTAAAATGAGTAAATGCCTTTTGTCTTTAAAAGTATTGCAATCAAACATTAAACTTGTTGTCACTTCTACATGTGCCTCCATCTCACAAGAAAATTTATATTCCACTATCTTTAGTACATCTAATTTATACGGCGGGGGATAAATGCATGCGTCAGAATGCTTGTTATATTTTATAAAATGGAAGCATAGACGAAGATCAAATACTTTGAACTCGAGAACTCACGGCCACAGCACCCAAGTCATTAATATTCATGAGAAGATATGAGGACACAGATTTCCCCCAGGGATTTCCTTGCAGGTCACATGGCTTGTCACGAGACTTCATAAAAGACGTCTAGACCTTGCTGCGATAAAAATCACATAGATCTCGCGAGATTTTAGGGTTGTAACATGACTTCATATTTTGTAAATAAAAAGACGTCTATATCTTCTATTATCGCCCACGGATATGACTCGGACAATATGTCCTAAATAAATATTCTATTTAAAATTCAGGGTTTTGATGCAAATTTCAGTCAATAACCGATGGCCGACGCGAATCTGAAACCCTGATCTTGGAAACCGTAAGGTGTAGGAAGTTGATACTTGGTAGGGACATTAGTTTTAGGGGGTGTAGGTGTGCAACGTCATGATGTGACCTTGATTTGACCTTTGACCTTGCCATTATAGTGACCTTGACGTATAAAATCTTGTCCGGGCTATATCTCGGAAACCGTAAGGTGTAGGAAGATTATACTTACTAGTGACATTGGTTAGGGGGTGTAGGTGTGCAACGTCATGGTCTGACCTTGATTTGACCTTTAACCTTGCCGTAGTGACCTTGACCTGTAAAATCTTGTCCAGGCTATATCTCGGAAACCGTAAGGTGTAGGAAGTTGATACTTGGTAGGGACATCGGTTAGGGGTTGTAGGTGTGCAGCATCATGTGACCTTGATTTGACCTTTGACCTTGTCGCAGTGACCTTGACCATTCATTGAATAATCAGCATTCATTGAATGTATTACCACTTCTGTATGCATGGTAATATTCAAAACATCCAAACCATAATTCGGCCATGCGAGATGTAGATAAAGAGTGTCGTAATGTTTACTGATTAATGCTGTCATCTTGTTATTGAATTGTCTTGTTTTAATACTTCATCTTTACATGCATTATCTTTCTCTTAGACATTATTTTCTCTATTTAAATGACCTTTATATAACTGATAGTACTCTGAAAGTATCCTGAACTTTGTACTGATACAGTACTTCTATATCTCATGGTGTTAAAAATATTTCCCTAGGCTGTGGGGTACGGGCATCTCTGATGCTATTTTATAATATAGTCTTCAATGTTATCTGTATTGTAGGCTTTGTAGCACTGGTCAATTACTACACTAAATTTCTGATAAAAGAATACAAACATTGTTAAAAGCTTTCTTTTTGTGTTTGAAAATATTTGTAGTTATCCTGATATGAGTGTTACTTTTTGTTCAGTATTTATTAGTATTATTAGTAATAATTAAGGATGGGTCGGTCAAAAATATGTAGATCTGGAGGCTGCCAATTCAAAACCATTCTGATTCCAGGATTCTGAAAAAGGTGTGTGTTAGTTTATCCCCAATCAAGCACACTAACAGGAAGTGAAACTCATAACAGCAAAACATGACAGCTTTCCTCAACAAAGTGCCGTAAAAGTCACCAATTGCACAAAAATATTGGGTAAAACATATTTATTAAGATTTAGGGTATCTTTCCAATCTGTTTAATTTTCTTTCAATTATATATGTTGACCATCAAGATGGCAGTTGTAAAGTGTCGTCACTTTATTTCACAAAAGTGCTCTTGATTTTGAAATACCAAACCTCCCGACAAACAAGCTATCACCGTAATGCATCAACTTACTAGACTTCTCGACTTTAAGTATACAAGTGATATAGAATACACATGTATTTTAAAGAAGAAATTGAGATAAATAATTGTACTTTACCTATAACTATTTCCTCCATGTCAGTTCGAAATATCCTTACATTTTACTTAATTTGAACACCATTATTGTATCCCCGGACGAAAGTTTAGGATTCAGTACGGTCATGCCGCCGCCGCCGCAGAGATTTCCTTTTGGACGCGATAACTTAAAAAATATTTTAGTTAGAACTTTCAAATTTGGTATGTGGGTATATATGGGCAATGCCACGAACGCTATTGTTTTGTGACCTTGACCTTCAATCTCAAGGTCACTGGTGGCCACTTAAAGGTCAGATTTTGGCCATTTTTGCACATTTTGGCCCAGTTCTCCAAGACAGAAAGTTAGATCATCCTATGGCTGGTATATATAATACATATATATGTCCTCTATAAGCATGCAGAAATTTGACCTTGAAGCTCTTCATCGAAGGTCATCCACTGACCGCCAAAGTACCTGACCGAGGGGCATTTTTGGCCTTTTTGGAGATATTTTCACACTTAACGCTGACTATATTGCATGGAAACTATTGAAAATGGCTTTGGAGGTTGAGTACATGATGGACTTCTGCCATCCAGGTTTACTGGTTACAGATCTTCATTTAAGGTCATCCACTGACTGCCAAAGTACCTGACCAAGGGTCATTTTTGGCATATTTGGAGATATTTTCACACTTAATGCTGACTACATTGCGTGGAAACTATTGAAAATGGCTTTTGAGGTTGAGTACATGACGGAGTACCAGCATCCAGGCTGACCGGTTACAGATCTTCGTTGAAGGTCATCCACTGACCGCCAAAGTACCTGACCGAGGGTCATTTTGGGCCCTCTATTTGTTTGTTTGTTTGTAAACAAGATAACTCAAAAACTGACAGACGGATTTTGATAAAATTTTCAGGATATGTCCAAATTGGTAAAAGGAAGATGTGATTAAATTTTGGGAGTGATCCGGATCACTGTCTGGATCTTCTGGATCCATGAAATTTAATTTTTAAACACAGATAGCTCAAAAAGTTATGGGTGCATTTTGATGAAATTTTCAGGAGATGTCCTTATTGGCACGAGGAACAAGTGATTAGATTTTGGAAGTGATCCGGATCACTGTCTGGATCATCTGGATCCAGACTGCCAGATGTGTTTGTGTACAATATAGCTCAAAAACTTATGAACGGATTTTGATGAAATTTTCAGGATATGTCTGAAAAGGTAAAAAGATGAAATGGTTGAATTTTAGAAGTGATCCGGATCACTATATGGATCTTCTGGATCCATGAAATGTAATTTTTAAAGACAGATACCTCAAAAAGTTATGGATGGATTGTGATGACATTTTCAGCAAATGACCTAAATGGTGCGAGCAACAAGTGATTAGATTTGGGGAGTGATCTGGATCATCTGGATCCAGGTTGCAGATGTGTTTGTGTACATTGTAGCTAAAAAACTTATGGACGGATTTTGATGAAATTTTCAGGATATGTCTGAAAAGGTAAAAGGATGAAATGGCTGAATTTTGGAAGTTATCCGGATCACTATATGGATCTTCTGGATCCATGAAATGTAATAAGACAGATACCTCAAAAAGTTATGGATGGATTGTGATGACATTTTCAGCAAATGACCTAAATGGTGCGAGGAACAAGTGATTAGATTTGGGGAGTGATCTGGATCACTGTCTGGATCATCTGGATCCAGGTTGCCAGATGTGTTTGTGTACATTGTAGCAAAAAAACTTATGGACGGATTTTGATGAAATTTTCAGGATATGTCTGAAAAGGTAAAAGGATGAAATGGCTGAATTTTGGAAGTGATCCGGATCACTATATGGATCTTCTGGATCCATGAAATGTAATAAGACAGATACCTCAAAAAGTTATGGATGGATTGTGATGACATTTTCAGCAAATGACCTAAATGGTGCGAGGAACAAGTGATTAGATTTGGGGAGTGATCTGGATCACTGTCTGGATCATCTGGATCCAGGTTGCCAGATGTGTTTGTGTACATTGTAGCAAAAAAACTTATGGACGGATTTTGATGAAATTTTCAGGATATGTCTGAAAAGGTAAAAGGATGAAATAACTGAATTTTGGAAGTGATCCGGATCACTGTATGGATCTTCTGGATCCGTGAAATGTAGTAAGACATACCTCAAAAAGTTATGGATGGATTGTGATGATATTTTCAGCAAATGACCTAAATGGTACAAGGAACAAGTGATTATACTTTTGGAATGATCTGGATCACCGTCTGGATCATCTGGATCGAGCCTGCAATATGATTTTACGATGAATTTTGATGATATTTTTAGGCTATGTTACAAATAGTAAAAGGAAGAAGTGGTAAAAGGATGAAATGATTGAATTTTGGAAGTGATCCGGATCACTATATGGATCTTCTGGATCCATGAAATGTAATTTTTTAAGACAGATACCTCAAAAAGTTATGGATGGATTGTTTCAGCAAATGGCCTAAATGGTACAAGGAACAAGTGATTACATTTTTGGAGTGATCTGGATCATCTGGATCCAGGCTTGCACATAATCTTGGAAAGGATTTTACTATTTTCAGGATATGTTACAAATGGTAAAAGGAAGAAGTGGTAAAAGGAAGAAATGGTTCAATTTTGCGAGTGATCTGGACCACTATCTGGATCTTCTGGATCCGTGAATGTAATTTTTAAAGACAAATAGCTCAGAAAGTCATGAATGGATTTTTATGAAATTTTCAGGAAATGTCTTAAATGGGACAAAGAACAAGTGATTAGATTTTGGGAGTAATCTGGATCACTGTCTGGATCATGTGGATCCAGGCTGCCAGATGTGTCTGTGTACAAGATAACTCAAAAACTTATGGATGGATTTCGATGAAATTTTTAGAATATGTCTGAAAAGGTAAAAGGATGAAATGATTGAGTTTTGGAAGCGATCCAGATCACTATATGGATCTTCTGGATCCATGAAATGTAATTTTTAAAGACAGATATAAGTGAAACAACTAGTGATTAGCTTTTGGAAGTAATCTGGTACTATGGAGAATCCTGACCTGGTGCTCCAGGAAACAGGCTCAAGCCCGACACATTCACGCCTTAACTATGTCCCGTCCGGGGATACACTGCGTCGAGACGCAATCTCTAGTTGATTATGTGATTGGGATCGGCAACCAATGCATGAAGTGAAAACGTACTGGTTATTATTTTGCTTACTAGTGCTGTGTATATATGAGAAAAAATATACTGACAGCAAGTTTAAGTTAAATACTAAAATTACATAGCAGGGACTTCAGAAATTCAATTTTTGTTTGTGTGTTGCAGTTTTTCACACTGATGTTGGGACTCCATACATTTGGGCTTGATAACCAACACTGAACTAAGCTTTTATTTGTAAAGGTAGATGTGATATGCTATTTTTGTAGCTATTCTTTTTATGCTTGCAGATTTTATTCAGAAGCTCTTGAGGTAACCCCCTCCCTGTGAAAATGTCCTCTGATTTTGAAGATTTGGACAAGCCTCCAGCACCCCCTGTGAGGTTAACCAGTGCAAAGTGAGTCTTGTTCAATATGGTTGGAGCTTAAAGGGCTGTTTTCACTCATCACTTCTCCTTATTTTCTGTCTGTTGGCTAACACAAATCACCCGTGCATAACCACTTTTTACCCCACAACCTTTAAAGTATGTCCAGGTATTGTTTTCACCTATGGCATCTGGATGGGCGGGTGGATGGCAGCAAGAAGTTTGTGCGGGCTGTGTCTCAGAAACCGTAAGTTGTAGGAGTTGATATATGCTAGGGAATTGGTTAGGGGTGTAGGTAAACAGCATCATGGTATATCCTTAATTAAGCATCCCTGAAAGGGCGCTTATTTGTTTTCGCCTCAGTTTCCTCGCCGCCGCATTATGGTCTCCCTTGAATATCTCCCTTATTATTAGAAGGTTTCAAACCATATTTGGCAGTTGTATACCTTAGGCGTGGGAAAATTTTTCTGCATGCTTAAATTTGACCTTTGACCTTTATGAAGGTCACATGATCAAAAACTATTTTTTGAAGTACAACCCCCACCCCCCCCCCACCCCCACCCCCCCCACCCCACCCCCGGTCATCACAGTTCAGAAAAAACTACTTGCTACAGAGCCTTATAATTTGACACATCTGTTCATACTATTGAAAAGCGAGCTGATTAGATTTTGGGAGCAATCCCTTGAAAAATGTCTCATTTATGAGTGATTTTCTGACACCTTCCAATCTGAAAGCCTTAAATTTAGGCCAACCCCCCTATTATCTTCTTAAGTATTGCATTTAGAGCTATAAAATGTACTGGGAGGTAATAGGAAACCATATGTGGAGAGTCTAAATAGCCGGTCAGTTTTACCCCCCGACCCCCCCTTATGGGTCAAACTGGGGTCATAAAATAGCTGATTTTGAGTTTTTGCCTTTATCTCCTTTATTGTTGCTTTTATAGCTTCAGAATATATTAAGAGGTATTGGGAAAGCATATGTGGAGAGTCTAAATAGCCGGTCAGTTTTACCCCCCGACCCCCCCTTATGGGCCAAACTGGGGTCATAAATAGCTGCTTTGGAGTTTTTGCCTTATATCTCCTTTATTGTTGCTTTTATAGCTTCAGAATGTATTAAGAGGTATTGGGAAAGCATATGTGGAGAATCTAAATAGCCGGTCAGTTTTATCCCCCAACCCCCCCTTATGGGTCAAACTGGGGTCATAAAATAGTTGCTTTGGAGTTTTGCCTTATATCTCCTTTATTGTTGCTTTTATACCTTCAAAATGTATTAAGAGGTATTGGGAAAGAATATGTGGAGAGTCTAAATAGCCGGTCAGTTTTACCCCCCGACCCCCCCCCCCCCCTTATGGGCCAAACTGGGGTCATAAATAGCTGCTTTGGAGTTTTTGCCTTATATCTCCCTTATCGTTGCTTTTATAACTTCAGAATGTATTAAGAGGTATTGGGAAAGCATATGTGGAGAATCTAAATAGCCGGTCAGTATTATCCCATTATCCCCCGACCCCCCTTTATGGGTCAAACTGGGGTCATAAAATAGTTGCTTTGGAGTTTTGCCTTATATCTCCTTTATTGTTGCTTTTAGACCTTCAGAATGTATTAAGAGGTATTGGGAAAGCATGCGTGGGAAAATTTTTCTGCATGCTTAAATTTGACCTTTATGAAGGTCACATGATCAAAAACTATTTTTTGAAGTACACCCCCCCCCCCCTCCTGTCATCACAGTTCAGGAAAAACTACTTGCTACAGAGCCTTATAATTTGACACACCTGTTCATACTATTGAAAACATGAGCTGATTAGATTTTGGGAGCAATCCCTTGAAAAATGTCTCATTTATGAGTGATTTTCTGACACCTTCCAATCTGAAAGCCTTATATTTTGGCCAACCCCCCTATTATCTTCTTAAGTATTACATTTAGAGCTATAAAATGTACTGGGAGGTAATAGGAAACCATATGTGGAGAGTCTAAATAGCCGGTCAGTTTTACCCCACGGCCCCCCCTTATGGGTCAAACTGGGGTCATAAAATAGCTGATTTTGAGTTTTTGCCTTATATCTCCTTTATTGTTGCTTTTATAGCTTCAGAATGTATTAAGAGGTATTGGGAAAGCATATATGGAGAGTCTAAATAGCCGGTCAGTTTTACCCCCCGACCCCCCCTTATGGGTCAAACTGGGGTCATAAAATAGCTGATTTTGAGTTTTTGCCTTATATCTCCTTTTTTTATTGCGTAAAATAGCCTTACCTTATCCTCACAAGTGCTTGTTTGGTTTTGTGGAGCAAAAACGTATCGACCGACAAGAATTTTTTAAGGAATATTCTTGTCACAAGAGGTGACCCCTTTGTCTGCGCATGTCCGCGCATGCGCCGTACTCATTGTCGACAGGCAATTGTCGAGAGATCTTCTTTATATTTTTGGTCGATATGGGAGCAACACGTATTTTCTTTTATTATCGTCCATTTACAGACGAAGATCTATGAAGTTTTGAAGCGTGCAAGCGTGCACCTACCTGTATTTATCCATTATTCGACTGGTACTACCACTAATTCTGCCTCCCTTGTCCTGAAAAGGGTCAGAATAAGATGTGCAAGAAGATGTTGCTGTAAAGTCTTCAGTGGAAGACGTGTATATCTTCGGCTGTACTCGCCCATTATTCGACTGGAACTACCTCCTTGTCGAGGAAGGGATGCAGAAGATGTTGCTTTATTGTGAGTATTAGCTTATGCTCGAAAACAAAGAAGAAAGAATGCAGTTGTCTTGGCAGCGGAGGTCGTAGATTCTTTACTGTGGGTGGAGCGCCACTCTGGTACAGTAACAGGTCTCCCTCCAAAAGAACGACTACAGAAGCGTATCCACTGATCCTTGCAGTTATTATTTTGCTTCCCAGCAGGTACAGTGAACTTCCTGCTTCTCAAGACATGAAGATATGGACAGATTACCTTCCTTTGCTGTAAATTTGGATAAAGATCCAACAGACATCTTTGGGGCAGTATGTGCACTGCTTGTCTGTTCAGCCCTGTTGAAGAATTGCAATAACTATTTACTAGATAATAAAACCTTCCTATGGCCATGTATCCATTGGAAAGAATACTGTGACTTTTGAGTTAATTTTTCTGCAAACTCAACGAAGATCGTCGTACCACTCTGCCTAGTTTACCAGGTCAGAGGGATACAGAAGAACGTGGCTACATTAATGCAAGTCACCATGGAGGCTCTTCTTGCAGAGTTACTGGCAGTGATGGGAGATTTTCATTGCCATCCCAGAGTTGTGCGAATTTTCAGACGGAGTTGTCGAATTACTCCCCAATCGAATTCGCCAATGCCTGTACTACCCACAATGCAAAGCGATGACGTCAGACAGGAAAACATGGCTACAGTAAATATACCGCTGAAATATTGCTGGAAATCCTTCAAAAGAAAGCAATTCATCCACTCTACAATTGCAGAACTCCAGGTTTCTATGGCAGTTTATTCTTGTATTCAAACTCGGCTAATGACGACCTCTGATAGATCTCAGTGTCCTGAATTGATTTCTAACTACGAATTCAACGATCACTGACCACGAGTGAAGTTCGTTTACTACGTCAATAAATACCTGCTTGTCCCATCATTTAAACTGGAGACAGCAGAAATTATTAGAAATTCGGTTACAAAAGATGCGTTCTTCTATGTACCGACTCACCAAGATTTTCAACATCTACTTCAGGTTAATGTACACTGGCAAACCTATCACTTCAAAGCATTAGCGACCCCTCTACAGTATCATGCGAGTAGTAAAGAGGCAAATCTCATTCTTCAGTCTCACGGAATAGGAGTTCACCATATACCTGGACCACTGGTTGTTAAGTTTACGTAAAAGACACCAGTATTGGGTTCAAATCAAAGAACTCATCCAATTATTCAACAACTGGGCTTCGTGATATCGATTTCCTAGGTTACCACTGCATTTTGGTACCAGGAAATTTCTTTCACCATATACCTAGACTACTGGTTGTTTAGTGTACGTAAAAGACACCAGTATTGGGTTCAAACCAAAGAACTCATCCAATTTTTCTTCAACTGGGCTTCGTGATATCGATTTCCTAGGTTACCACTGCATTTTGGTATCAGGAAATTTCTTTCACCATATACCTAGACTACTGGTTGTTTAGTGTACGTAAAAGACACCAGTATTGGGTTCAAACCAAAGAACTCATCCAATTATTCATCAACTGGGCTTCGTGATATCGATTTCCTCGGTTACCACTGCATTTGGTACCAGGAAATTTCTTTCTACCTCGAATAAATTAAATACCTGAGAATCTATTCAAGACATGGCGATCTCATCACAATCAACCCCAAGGTTGCTTATATCCCAGGTAGGGATACTGGCATCTTTGGAAAAGACTATACCAATGGGTCAGTTATGTATGTGTGCCTTTCAGTGGTATCTAGAAAGAAATGGCAATATCTCCAGTCACTAGTTGTGAGAATTCCTGTTTCAAATCCTTCTGAAAAAGCATATTCACTGGTGGAAAATGCCAAAAAAGGGGAAATAGGATGCCTTTTCTATACACGGGTGCACAATTCCCTTATTTTCGTAGATGCATTAAACCAGGGTTGATGATCCCATCTATAAGCATCACAGTTAGTGGCTTTGGACAGTTAAAAATGTATATAATTATTACATTTCAATGTCATACGGCTGAAGGCAGTGTGTTCAGCCCTTAAAAGCCTTCAAGACAAATTCCACACAAAAGAATTCTTATAGCATCAGACAACACCACTGTGTTCGGTTATCTGAACAAACAGGGGGGGGGGGAGCGTATACCTCCTAGTTTGGCACAGCTTGGCCTACTGCAATCCTTGAAATATACTCATAACGGACAGACTTATTCTTGGTTGCTAAAGGTCATACCCAACATCATCTCCAGAAGGGATAAAGGTTTGGTGCATCCTGGCCTACTGCCATCCTTGAAATATACTCATAAGGGACAGAAATCTTCTGGGGTTGCTTAAATGTCATACTCAATGATCTCTACAGAAGGGACAAAAGTAATCTGTACAGAATGGTTCTTATTCCCTTTATGGTTCTAGACAACGTGCAAGTTTGGCACAAGTCAACAATAGGTGTTTTATGCAGGTATGCTGCATCTTGGCCTACTGCAATCCTTGAAATATTCTCATATGAGCCAGATATATTCAGGGTTGCCTAGATATCATGACAGCCTCTCCACAAAGAACGAAATAATACCGACAGGATAGTCACTTCATCTTTTAATATTCTATTTGATTTACATAGTTTGTCAAATACCAATGGTAGAGATTTTTGCCACCAATATGAGTCACAAAACTTCCATTCTATGTTGACAGTCCCGGATGCAAATGCCCTGAACATAGATGCATTAAACATCTGGTTGGAGGTTCTGGACTGCTAGGCCTTTTGTCCTATACCACTTATTCCAAAAAGTCATTGAACAAGTGAACACCAGGTGCAAAATGATTGTAGTGGTCCCTTGGTGGCCCATGATGCATTGGCTTTGGGGTCTGGTGAGTCATTCAACCAAACCTCCATTACAGCTACTTCACTGGTCTCAGAAACAGCCATTCAGTCAGAAATACCATCAGACTCTGTTGCATTGGCACCTTCATGCTTGGCACCTTAACACCACTCAGAATCTCTTATATCATTCTCTGGGCAAGGGATAGAGAGATTTAGGGCATCTCAAGGACCCTCATCTTGGAATGTATGAGTCATGATGGGCCATTTTGAGCTCTGGTACCCACAGAATAAGGTGGCCATCTCAGAGCCTACGGTCTCAAATATACCAGATTTTTTGATCCATTTACTTGCAAAAATCTGAAACCTGTCACTATTGTTGGCTTTGCAGCAGCCATAGCTGATCATTTACATTTTTTGTGCAGGAGTTGAGCCAAAGCCTGCATCTTTATAGGCCTATTGCAAGTGTTATAGAGAGAAGCCCACTGCTAACAGAGGTGCAGCATCAAGGGATTTGCCTTTGCTTCTGTTGGTTTTCACAAAAGGCTCCTTATTAACCTTTAAAAGGAGGTCAGTCTAAAGAAGTTTGACTTGCAAGACTGTTGCAATGCCATTGGAAGTGTATTCTGGGATTTTGGCTCCTTCAGACACGAGCCTCATAGGAAGGAGTTTACAGTTCTCCCTCCTACCTACCTTTTCAGCAAGGACCTATTAGCCTTAGTTGGTCTAGATTACCTCCAGTGGTCATTTCAGCTCTAGATCATTCCTGAACTCAAATTGCCTGGACACTTGATTCGTTGTCCTCTTACAGCACTTAGATCCTTCTTGGACAGGACTACTGCTTGGAGAAAAGGGAAAGTCTCCTTCTCCTGCCTTTTAGCAAGAATCAGTTGGCTTCTGATGGCCCAGATGGCTCAAACCAGTGGTCATTCCAGCTCACAAACCTTTCTTGAGCTGATGTTGGACTGATGTGGTGACACTCTGCTCTCTTACAGTGCTTAGTTACTATCAGGACAGTACAAATACTTCAAGGAGGGGAAGAATCTTGCTCATATCTTTTAAGGAAGGCTTGATGGAGATATCTTGAGTTCTGCTATCTCTTCCTGGATCAATCTGGCTGCATGATTAGATTGCCAGTCCTTTAATCTTGAGTCTCAGAATCTATA
Organism: Sabellastarte sp. h YS-2021; assembly: GCA_964017235.1. Taxonomy (NCBI): domain Eukaryota; kingdom Metazoa; phylum Annelida; class Polychaeta; order Sabellida; family Sabellidae; genus Sabellastarte; species Sabellastarte sp. h YS-2021. The sequence continues at coordinate 14,105,977 of OZ024937.1, forward strand.
CTTTGAGACACATATTAGATCCATGGCTGCCTTTTTAGTTTCCAAGAGTGGGGTCTTACCTGAGCAGATATCAAACTCTTGTTATTGGAAGACCCACAATTCTTTACTACATTCTACTCGAAGATGTAGCTTGGCAATCCCATGACCAGTCCATGAACAAATTGGGCCTTGTGGATTCACCTCAGCATGTAGTCAATTTTTGTGTATTTATACATGTCATTGATATGACTCACATTTTTATGTTCTCTCCAGTTATACAAGTCTTGTGTCACTGACATATGTCTTTCTTGGCTTACATATGGCCCCATATCTGCAGTTTATGCAGTTCAGTTTGCCTGCTTGGAGATATTCCCATTGTCAGATGATGACATCTTGCTTGGGGAGTCATGCAGACATCTCCAGCCAATACTGGGTGATGGTTAATACTGCTATGTGATTTGTTGTAAAATTTTCTACAACAGCAACAGCAGCAACAATGACGACCACATCATGGATCTCTTGTTGAGGTTAGCAAATTACTTATCTGTGTTGAAGAAGTAACATATAACCTAAGATGTGGCTTAGGGAAGCCTATCTTATCCCCTTATCAGTGCTTTATTTGGTGACCCCTTGTCTGACAATCATCTAACAGTGTGGCCAAAACAAATACCCTCCACCTGTTATGGTTGTATTCAAGCACTTGTGAGGATAAGGTAAGGCTATTTTACGCAATAAAATGTAACAAATTTTATTGTAATTTAACTTTTTACAAGTTAAATACTTACCTTATCCTCACAAGGATAAACCCACCCTACCTCCCCGCATAATTTGTTTTCTGGGGACCAAAAATACAATGAAGATCTCTCGACAATTGCCTGTCGACAATGAGTACGGCGCATGCGCGGACATGCGCAGACAAAGGGGTCACCTCTTGTGACAAGAATATTCCTTAAAAAATTCTTGTCGGTCGATACGTTTTTGCTCCACAAAACCAAACAAGCACTTGTGAGGATAAGGTAAGTATTTAACTTGTAAAAAGTTAAATTACAATAAAATTTGTTACAATTGTTGCTTTTATACCTTCAGAATGTATTAAGAGGTATTGGGAAAGCATATATGGAGAGTCTAAATAGCCGGTCAGTTTTACCCCCCGGACCCCCTTATGGGTCCAACTGGGGTCATAAAATAGCTGATTTTGAGTTTTTGCCTTATATCTCCTTTATCGTTGCTTTTATAGCTTCAGAATGTATTAAGAGGTATTGGGAAAGCATTTGTGGAGAATCTAAATAGCCGGTCAGTTTTATCCCCCGACCCCCCTTTATGGGTCAAACTGGGGTCATAAAATAGCTGATTTTGAGTTTTTGCCTTTATCTCCTTTATTGTTGCTTTTATAGCTTCAGAATATATTAAGAGGTATTGGGAAAGCATATGTGGAGAGTCTAAATAGCCGGTCAGTTTTACCCCCCGACCCCCCCTTATGGGCCAAACTGGGGTCATAAATAGCTGCTTTGGAGTTTTTGCCTTATATCTCCTTTATTGTTGCTTTTATAGCTTCAGAATGTATTAAGAGGTATTGGGAAAGCATATGTGGAGAATCTAAATAGCCGGTCAGTTTTATCCCCCAACCCCCCCTTATGGGTCAAACTGGGGTCATAAAATAGTTGCTTTGGAGTTTTGCCTTATATCTCCTTTATTGTTGCTTTTATACCTTCAAAATGTATTAAGAGGTATTGGGAAAGAATATGTGGAGAGTCTAAATAGCCGGTCAGTTTTACCCCCCGACCCCCCCTTATGGGCCAAACTGGGGTCATAAATAGCTGCTTTGGAGTTTTTGCCTTATATCTCCTTTATTGTTGCTTTTATAGCTTCAGAATGTATTAAGAGGTATTGGGAAAGCATATGTGGAGAATCTAAATAGCCGGTCAGTATTATCCCATTATCCCCCGACCCCCCTTTATGGGTCAAACTGGGGTCATAAAATAGTTGCTTTGGAGTTTTGCCTTATATCTCCTTTATTGTTGCTTTTAGACCTTCAGAATGTATTAAGAGGTATTGGGAAAGCATGCGTGGGAAAATTTTTCTGCATGCTTAAATTTGACCTTTATGAAGGTCACATGATCAAAAACTATTTTTGAAGTACACCCCCCCCCCCCCCCTCCTGTCATCACAGTTCAGGAAAAACTACTTGCTACAGAGCCTTATAATTTGACACACCTGTTCATACTATTGAAAACACGAGCTGATTAGATTTTGGGAGCAATCCCTTGAAAAATGTCTCATTTATGAGTGATTTTCTGACACCTTCCAATCTGAAAGCCTTATATTTTGGCCAACCCCCCTATTATCTTCTTAAGTATTGCATTTAGAGCTATAAAATGTACTGGGAGGTAATAGGAAACCATATGTGGAGAGTCTAAATAGCCGGTCAGTTTTACCCCACGGCCCCCCCTTATGGGTCAAACTGGGGTCATAAAATAGCTGATTTTGAGTTTTTGCCTTATATCTCCTTTATTGTTGCTTTTATAGCTTCAGAATGTATTAAGAGGTATTGGGAAAGCATATATGGAGAGTCTAAATAGCCGGTCAGTTTTACCCCCCGACCCCCCCTTATGGGTCAAACTGGGGTCATAAAATAGCTGATTTTGAGTTTTTGCCTTATATCTCCTTTATTGTTGCTTTTATACCTTCAGAATGTATTAAGAGGTATTGGGAAAGCATATATGGAGAGTCTAAATAGCTGGTCAGTTTTACCCCCCGGACCCCCTTATGGGTCCAACTGGGGTCATAAAATAGCTGATTTTGAGTTTTTGCCTTATATCTCCTTTATCGTTGCTTTTATAGCTTCAGAATGTATTAAGAGGTATTGGGAAGCATTTGTGGAGAATCTAAATAGCCGGTCAGTTTTATCCCCCGACCCCCCTTTATGGGTCAAACTGGGGTCATAAAATAGTTGCTTTGGAGTTTTGCCTTATATCTCCTTTATTGTTGCTTTTAGACCTTCAGAATGTATTAAGAGGTATTGGGAAAGCATATGTGGAGAGCCTAAATAGCTGGTCAGTTTTACCCCCCGACCCTCCCTTATGGGCCAAACTGGGGTCATAAATAGCTGCTTTGGAGTTTTTGCCTTATATCTCCTTTATTGTTGCTTTTATAGCTTCAGAATGTATTAAGAGGTATTGAGAAAGCATACGGTGCAGCTTTGGGCATTCTTAGCTTTACAGCATACTTATTAAAACCACAAAGCATTTTAAACTTTAAGGGACGCTTCGCTTTTGTTAGCAAAAGCATTCCTCTAGTTTGACATTTTGATCTTTCCGTAGAAACTTTGACCTGTAAATTTTTGTCCAGGCTCTATCTCAGAAACGGTAAGGTGTAAGTTGATACTTGATAAGGACATTGGTTATGGGGTGTAGATGTGCAACCTCATAATTAAGCATCCCTGAAAGGGCGCTTATTTGGTTTCGCCTCACTTTCCTCGCCACCGCCCCCGCCGCCGCATTATGGTCTCCCTTGAATATCTCCCTTATTATTGCAAGCTTTTTAACCATATACCTTAGGCATGGGAAAATATTTCCACATGCTTAAATTTGACCTTTGATCTTTATCAAGGTCACATGATCAAAAAATAGTTTTTTCAGGTACACCCGCCCGTCATCGCAGTTCAGGAAAATCTACTGACCGAAGAGGCTTGTAACTTCATACACATGTTTATACTATCAAAAACGTGAGCTGATTAGATTTTGGGAGCAATCCGATGAAAATTGACCGATTTATGAGTGATTTTCTCACAGGTACCAATCAGAAAGCTTAAAATTCATGTGAACCCCCCTATTATTCTAATTCTAATTCTAATTGGACTTTTATAGCGCTTAATCTCCCCAAACAAGAGGACTCTAAGGCGCAACAAAACAAAAAGCAGTCAACAAAATTCTGTGTCCAGGGACATAACAGGGGTCGAACACCACGGAGAACGCCAGGAGGATGATTCAGGCTAGGGTGGATATGCTTTGGTGTACAGGTAGGTTTTAAGCTGTTTTCTGAAGGAGGCCAGGGATGGAGAGGCACGAATCACATCAGGGAGAGTATTCCACACAGTAGGAGCATCAAACGCAAAACTATTACCAAACTGTTTGACAGATTTATGAACAGAGGGGCAGAACTTTGGAATAACTAGGAAATTACCACCACTTTGACTGCGCCTGGTACTATAAGAACTGCTGTAGGAAGAAAGATGTGGTGAAAAATACCTGGGAAAACCTGTGTGAAGATACTTATAAACAAGTGTGACTGTCTTGAACACAATGCGCTGTTCAACAGGAAGCCAATGCAGTTTCTTTAGCACAGGAGTTATGCTGGTGTATCGACTGGTGTTTGATACAATTCTAGCTGCACTATTTTGGATGCACTGTAATTTGCGTAGATTGAACTTGGACAGGCTCCTGAAAAGTGAGTTGCAGTAATCCAACCGACTACTAACAAGAGCGTTGGCTACAAGCACAGAAACATCATGAGTAAGAAACCGCCTGACATGTCTGAAGTCACGGAGTTTAACAAAACAACTTTTGCAGACATTCTGAACATGCTTGGACAAAGAGAAATCTGAATCAAGCCACACACCCAGATTTTTTACTGAATCTGCAGGGCAGAGTGAGTTGCCCAGGATATCAATTGGAAAACATGCTTTCAACTTATCCCTTTGTCTCTTCGAACCAAAGATGATAAACTCAGTCTTATCAGGATTCAGTTTGAGCTTACTAGTTGTCATCCACTCTTTAACATCATTTAGGCACTTATTTAGCTTTTCAAAGGCAGCAGATGCATTCTTCTGGGATAAATGTATATAAAGTTGGCTGTCATCTGCATAGAAATGAAACTTTATTCCATTATGTTTACTGATAATGGAACTGAGGGGGGTAGTGTACAATGAGAACAGCAAAGGACCCAGGACAGAACCTTGGGGAACACCAAATAGAAGTTTACAAACATCTGACAAAGTAGAACCAATTTTTACTGATTGGTAACGGTCAATTAGGTAGGATGTGAACCATTTCAGAACGGAGCCACTGACCCCAAACCAGTTTTGGAGGCAACCCAGAAGAGTAGAGTGATCAATGGTGTCGAAGGCAGCAGACAAGTCAAGCAATACCAAGGCAGTGGATTCACCTCTTGACAATGATAAGTGAACCTCATTTTTTATGTAGAGAAGAGCAGTCTCAGTTGAATGGCCCGCCTTATATGCCGACTGGTACGGGTTGTCTAAGTTATTGGCATTAATATGTTCTAACAGCTGCTTAGCAACCACACGTTCTACCAATTTAGATATAAAACTGAGACCTGATACAGGGCGATAATTCTTAAGGTCATTTGAGGGAAGATTTGGCTTTTTAATAAGTGGAGTGACCACAGCAGATTTGAAGGCATCAGGAACGCATCCCTCCATGAGTGAGCAGTTGACCAGCTTTGTAAGGGATGGTAGCAATATATCAATGCATTCCTTAATCAGGAATGTCGGCAGAGGGTCCAACAGGCATGATTTTGTTGGTGATGCTTTAATTATTTTATCAACAGCATCTTCAGAAACTTGCCTAAAGACAGTAATTTGGGGAGGATCTGAAGGAGGGTTCACATCATATTCAGTGCCAGAAGAAGCAAAATTATCTCTAATCTTCTTAATTTTGTTGGTGAAGAAGGAGGCAAACTGGTCAGCCAATGACTTTTCGGACTCATGAGATGGAAGTGTGGCATCAGAAACCCTGTTCAGGGTCTTATGGAGCTCACGCCAAAGTTTTCGAGAGTCATGACTATTGTCTGAGATCAGTTTGCTATAGTAGTCTGATTTATCTTTATTTACAAGTGCATTGCACCGAGCAATCTGGCGACGAAGCCTACTCCTGTTAAGTGTACTTTTAGCCCTACGCCAGGTTCTCTCAAATTGGCGCCTAAGGGACTTTGCACGTCGATAATCATCAGACATCCAATCGGCGGACTCCTTTTTCGTCAATTTAGATATAAGAGGTGCATGCCTATCCAGAACATCACTCAAATCATGTACATATTGATCATACAGATCGACAACAGCATCAGCTGGAGACTTGACGAAGGACGTATTTTTGAGATCTGAGCGGAAGTCCGACATATTGATACGGTGGAACCTTCTATATTGAACTACATTTGGAGTATGAGACACTTGACAAGGGAAGGCAACTGAACATTTGACTAATGCGTGATCGGAAACAAAGTCACAAATTTTAACATCCGCAATGGTGTCCTGATCACAGGGAGATAAAATCAGGTCCAATATGTGACCATGTAGATGAGTAGGTTTATTGACTAACTGTTTGAGGTCACATGAATCAAGCAAGGTAGTGAATTTCTGACCGTCACCAACTGGAACATCAACATGAATGTTGAAGTCGCCACAAATGTAATATGAAGAATTAATGGATGAAAGGTAACCAACAAATGACATAAATTCTTCCAGAAAATTACAGGTACATGATCCTGGAGGGCGATAGATGCAGGCAAGCAACACTGAATGGCCATGAAGCCCGATTGACACCACTATATTTTCAAATGACTGATAACAAGGAGTTTCAATTATATGGGGTCTGTAGGAGGATCTGATGAAAAAACCCACACCACCACCAATACCTGAGGGACGAGGCTTGTGAGGAAAGTTAAAATCGGGAGGAGTTATAGACCGTAAGAAGCTGTCAGAGTCAAATGGACGTATGTGTGTTTCCGTGAGGCATAGAAGATCAAGGTCGTATGAAGCCACCATGTCGGCAAGGAGAGGACCCTTGTTCCTTACGGATCTGGCATTCAAAACACCGAGTGTAAACGGACCAGGGTTGAGGGATACATCTCCACCCAGTAACAGTAACAACATGAGCCCTCTTCCATTAACCATGGTCAGAAATTTTCGGCAGGAACACAAATATGATAAATTTTTCGCAACCCGTGTCAAAGGAGGACATGATGTGTAAGATGCTCTGGTGCTGAACCAATCATGCCTGTGGGCCAGTGCCACTGCAAACAGTGCCATGAAGAGGAGTAACCGAGGACTGAACATGACTGGTGGGGTTGTACATCAGTAAGAGCCCCTAGTCTAAGCTCAACAGTGGGGAGCCTCAATAATATAACCCTACACCTAAAAGTCACAACTCTTCGTCCTGTGGGCGACTCACAGGCACCCTAACACCCCACACTACAGCCTCACCTTAAGCTAAATGACAACACCACCAGACACCAACAGGAAAATGTCTATATACTGATTGGAAATAAACTTAAAGTGAACTTACAAGACACAAATTATAAATAATACCCAGTACTTGAAATAGGGGAATTATAGATCAAATTACTACGGTAATTCCCGGCAAATGGGCGATAATACCCGCTTGTATATAGAAGTTGATACAGCAGTGAATTGGGGGAATATATACATAAAACAGGCAGAGAATAAGAAAGTAAGATGAAATTAATATATAAGATAGTGGATCCGTCTAAAAATGTGATACATGTACATAAAAACAACCATTATTGTAAAGAGAATTCCAAAAAGCGTCTCCGTGGTGCGTACTAAAACGGTCTTATTATCTTCTTAAGTATTGCATTAAGAGCCATAAAATGTATTGGGAGGTAGTAGGAAACCATATGTGGAGAGTCTAGAAAGCAAGTCAAATTTCCCCCCCAACCCCCCTGTAGGGGTCAAACTGGGGTCATAAAATAGCCAATTTTGTGTTTTTGCCTTTTATCTCGTTTATTCTTGCTTTTAGAGCTTTAGAATGTATTAAGAGGTATTGGGAAACCATATGTGAAGAGTCTAGATAGCTGGTCAGATTTCCCCCCCAACCCCCCTGTAGGGGTCAAACTGGGGTCATAAAATAGCCAATTTTGTGTTTTTGCCTTATATCTCCTTTATTCTTGTTTTTACAGTTTTAGAATGTATTAAGAGGTATTGGGAAACCTTATGTGATGAGTCTAGATAGCCGGTCAGATTTACCCCCGCATCCCCCCTTATGGGTCAAACTGGGGTCATAAAATAGTCGATTTTGTGTTTTGGCATTTTATCTGCTTTATTCTTGCTTTTACAGCTTTAGAATGTATTAAGAGGTATTGGGAAACCATATGTGAAGAGTCTAGATAGCTGGTCAGATTTACCCCCGGACCCCCCCCCTTATGGGTCAAACTGGGGGTCATAAAATAGCTGATTTTATTGCGCTACAATAGCTTACCATGTGGGACTGAATGCTTTACTGGTTGCCGCGAGGCACAGACGACCAACGATCGAGAAAAACAAGCATGCAGTTGGTTCGGCCTCATAGGTTGTCGTGACGTCATCACTTCCTGTGTATCAGCCTCCTTTTCGTTGGTCGCCGCCATATTGGATGCTCTGCTAAGTTTTCAAAGCTGTTTTCTATTATATCTCTGGATATATTGTTTGTCATTCGTCCATAATTCGGCTTTTCCTTTATTTAGCAGTATAGAATCTTATACCCAATTTTCAGCACTTCCGGTGCTGTATTTTGTCAGTTTTTTAACGTCTTCTTATTTCACGTGTTGTGTGCTCGCCACTACACTAGTACTGCTCGAATCTACGGTTCGGAGTATTTTCATATTTTATTGCTTTAAAACATGGCCACCGCCCACCAGTCTTCTAAAGATAAACCCAGATCCAGCAAATGCAATCATTTCTGTCAGCCATTCGACAGTTATGGCTATTGCCCTTCCTGCAGAGATGCAGGGAAGGGCGATGATCTGTGTGTTACAAAAGCTGGTACTTGTCAAATCTGTGCGTCTTTCACAGACGAACAGTCCACTAAAATTGCTAATAGAAGACGATACAAGAAAAAACATCCCACTTCACAGGCATCGGACAAAGATCGGGACGAGGTACTTGGCGATTCTTTTGAATCGTTTTCTGGATCGCAAGCCGAACTTGAGGCTGCGGCCGATCATTTGTTTACTTCACCTCCACGTCCCAGACCCTTATCTTTCGATCCTTTGCCTCTTACTACACCAGGGCGTACTGTTCCTCCCACTCCCAGTACAGCCTTACATCATAAAGTCCATTCTTCTGTAGAAAAGTCTTTGGACCACAAATTTGATCAGAAATTTGGTGTTTTTCAAGCCAACATCTATGATGCCCTTAAATCTATGCGTGAAGATTTCCTGAAATCTCAACAAGGGCTGGCTGATAAGATCGCCTCTTCGGCTGTTCGCACCGAACCTCAGACCTCTGTCAGTGCTTCAGAACCCATGGATATTGAATATGGCCCTTCTCTTCCTCCTCGCCTTCAGGCCGAGCAAGGTTCGGACGTTCGTCTTAGCTCTTCCGAACAGACACAGTCTGTTCGCCCCAAGACGTCCACTCACAAGGTTAGCCATGCTCCAATCTCAGGTTCGGGATCTGATTCCGATCATGATCGCCCTTCATATTCTAGACCTAAAAAGCACTCTGACAAGTCTAAACATAAGTCAAGGTCCGCATATTTGCCCTCATCGTCAGGGGAGGATCAGTCCCCTAGACGTAGACACAGGTCTCCCAAGCCCCAGAGAATGGCCTCTGATGATCAGGAACATCCTCAAATTGACCTTGATCCGCCCTACTATAGGGATGTGGCTCTGGCTGACATCCCAAATCAATATGCGGAGGAGGTAGATACTTTTCGACGTATCCTCAAATTACCTGATCCGAGGGATTCAGTCCCCAGACCTGCTACTGCTATCATAGGTATCGATGACGAGGTGGCCGTCCAAGAGCTGAGACCTACGGGTCCATCAGCTATGTTGCCCCTCAACTCTGGTATAAGAGATGCCTTTGACAAATTCAACAATGACCTTATGGCTGCAAACCTGGCAGAGGGCAAATACCCAAAGCCCCCCCCCCTTCCACTTCTAAGTGGTACAAGGTTGGACAACCTTGTTTTTCGGAGAAACTCCAAGAATTAAATGCAGACTTTGCCAAGATCTGTATATCTCCTAAACCTTCGGGGGCCCCTTTAGGCAAGGTCCCACTCTCTGTCCTCAAGGACTTAGAACAACAGGCAAGGTACAATCTAACCACATTGAATTTCACGACCACTTTTGCCAAGACATCCTCCTCCTGCAACTCTACCATGAGGAGGTGTCGTTATGGACTAAAAGAAACCTTCAAGAAGGTCAAGTCCCAGGTCAGGAAAGGTGCCGACCCTGAAAAAGCAGTAAAACGTGGGTATGATGGGGCCTATGACTACTTTGATCTCTGGGAGAAGACCCTCACTATTCAACATAAGGCCATAACCTGCCTGAGCAAATCCCTTGCCCATATTTTACAAAGGGAACTTTACACAATGGCAACTTCCGGCTTGCTTAGACGCGAAGCCGAAATGTCCCACCTGCAGCCACAATTAGGGGAAACCAGACGTCAAGAGCTCAGGAATTCCTCTCTCTGGACTCGTTCCCTGTTCAACTCCCAGTCAGTGAAGGAAGGCGAGGACTTCCTTCTTAAAAAAGGCACCTCAAAAGATGCTCAGGGTTTCGGACCCTACCAAAATAAGCCCTTTCGTGGTTCCCACCACAATAAGAGAAGAGGCTCCTACAGGAAACGCCCCTTTGGGGGCAATTCCTCCCAAAGCAGCAACTATTCGTTTCCCTCTTCTAGAGGAAAACCAAACTTCAGAGGCTCCAGGGGTCGTTTTCGACCCCACAACAAAGGAAAAGGGCGTGGAAACCCCTCTTCCCAATGACTCCTATCAAGCCTCAATCAATCCACCAGTAGGAGGTCGCCTCCGTTCTTTCAGGAGAGACTGGCACGCAAACAATTGCTCAGCCAACGTGTTAAATATCATCACCAATGGCTACGTTCTGCCATTCCTCTCAAGGCCAAACTTGATAAGATTTCCTCTGATTGTGTCAGAGTACAAGGCCCCTCAAAAAGACCAAGCCTTGGCCGATTGCATCCAGTCTCTCCTGTCAAAGAACGCTATCGAAAGGGTGGAAAATGTAAAATCTCTCGGGTTTTACAGTCGCCTCTTTCTTGTACCCAAGCCTCACCAAAGGTGGAGGCCAGTAATAGACCTAAGCAGGCTCAACACTTTTCTACACGTAGAAAAGTTCAAAATGGAAACGCCAGAGTCCATCAGGACTTCTCTGATTCCGGGGGAATGGGTAGCGTCAATAGACCTGTCGGACGCTTACCTCCACATCCCCATCCATCCAAACTCAAGGAAGTATCTAAGATTTTGCCACAGGTCACAGGTGTTCCAGTTCACCTCCCTCCCATTCGGACTAGCCACAGCCCCCCAGGTATTCACCATGGTCGTCAAAGAAGTGAAGCTCATGGCCCTCAGCAGAGGACTCAGACTTCATCAATACCTGGACGACTGGCTGATCAGGTCTCAGTCCCAGGAGGAAGCATTAGTGAACACTCGGACAGTGGTAGATCTCACCCAGTCCTTGGGATGGATCTTAAACCAAGAGAAATCAGAACTGAAACCAACTCAGGTGTTCTCGTTCGTGGGCTACGAATACCACCTAGATTCAGCCCTTGTAAAACCCACTCAAGAGAGATGGCTCAAACTTCAGGATTTGATCCTACGACTCAAGTCGAAACATGTTTTGACTGCAAGATGTTTGATGTCTCTAATTGGGTTGCTAGCCTCAACGGAGAAGATGGTCCCGGAGGGACGCCTTCACATGAGACCGTTTCAGTTTCACCTGAAAGAGCACTGGAAATTTCCTCAGTCGCTGGACAGCCTCCTTCCCTGGACAGAAGTCATTTCTGCTCATCTGGACTGGTGGCAGAATCCTGCAAAGGTGATGATAGGCGCCGACCTTCATCCCAAAGACCACAGTATCCAACTCTTTACAGACGCCTCAAACGAAGGCTGGGGCGCTCACTTAGAACAAAGTTCTACAAAAGGTCTGTGGTCACCTCAGGAAAAAGGACTTCACATAAACGTCCTAGAATTGAAAGCTGTCTTTCTGGCTTTGAGACACTTCAAAGACCATTGTCAGGACCAAACAGTGCTAGTTGCCACGGACAACTCAACTGTGGTAGCTTACATAAACAAACAAGGGGGAACACACTCGGCGGAGATGTGCGCACTCCTGTGGAGACTCATGACCTGGTGCCACCACTATCACATAATCTTGAAAGCCAGACACATTCCAGGGTGCCTGAATGTGATGGCCGACCTACTTTCCAGGTCGAACCAGGTTCAGTCGACCGAATGGTCACTCCATCCACAGGTGTTCAAACAGATCTGCCGAAAGTGGTTCACTCCCCACGTGGACCTTTTTGCCACTCATCTGAACCACAAGCTCCCTCTGTACGTGTCTCCTATCCCAGACCCCCAGGCCTGGGACATAGATGCTCTAAACATAGACTGGACGGGTCTCACTGCTTATGCTTACCCTCCAACGGCTCTCCTTTACAGGGTGATCCAAAAAATCAGGCAATGCACCTGCCTGATCATACTAATAGCCCCAGGCTGGCCAGGGATGCCCTGGTTCTGGGACCTAGTGCAGCTCTCAACAGAGATCCCTCTACAACTCCCGGTGTCGACAACACTCCTCAAGCAGTCCCACAACTTCATGTTCCACAGCTCCCCGCAGCACCTCAACCTCCACGCCTGGTCTCTAGGAGTGGACAACTCCAAGAACAAGGCTTCTCTGTGGAAGTGGCAGAGAGAATTGCTGCACCTCAGCGGTCTTCAACAAGGAACATCTACAAATCAAAGTGGGCCCTATTTGAAAAATGGTGCAGAGATAATTCGGTGGATTTCTCCTCACCATCTGTGAAGCAAATCTCAGATTTCTTTATGTATCTGTACCAAGACCTAAACAGGCGCCCCTCTACCATTGATGGTTACAGGACAGCTATTGTTGACACTCTGGGCCCTACGGCCCAGCATATTGCCCATAATGAGGACCTTCACAGGTTGCTCTTCAGTTTTCACAGGGATCGCCCCAAGAGTTCCAGAAACCTTCCTCAGTGGAACCTATCTGTTGTCCTCAATGAGCTCACAAAAGCGCCCTTTGAGCCTATGAAAGACACAGACCTCAAACATCTCACTCTCAAGACTGCTTTCTTGCTAGCTCTGGCCTCCGGCAAGCGCCGCAGTGAAATCCACGCCTGGGTCGCAAACAAAGTATCTAATCTAGGCCAATGGGAAAAGGTAGCCTTGTTCCCTTCATCAGATTTTATAGCCAAAAACCAGCTAGCAAGAGAAGGTTCTCAAAGTGTGTCTCCGGTGACTATTCCTGCCTTGACTACCATTGTAGATAGACAATTCAAAGAAGACAGGACCTTGTGTCCTGTACGGGCTTTGAGGTACTATCTGGACCGAACCAAGGACCTGAGAGGGTCCCGGTCTCTTCTTTTCATCTCCTTCAAGAAAGGACATACCTCAGATATCAGACCCGCTACTCTCTCTTCATGGTTGAAACAAACCATTCTACTTTGTTATAAGCAAGCAGACCAGCAAGCCTTGGACTTAGTCCAAGTTAAAGCGCATGACATTAGGGCCTTTGCAGCCTCTAAGGCTTTTTACGGTGGGGTATCGGTGGACCAGATCATGCAAGCGTGTCACTGGAAAGCTCACAACACGTTTACCAATTTTTATCTAAAAGACCTTACTTGGTCGGACAACGACAACAACATGTATCTGGGACCAGTAGTAGCGGCTCAACAGGTCCTAGACCCTTCTCCTCAGTGATGTCTTCTTCGGAAACCAAAGGGGGGGGGGGGCACGTCCGCTACAGCTAAGCCTTCAGGAGTCTCCCCAGGTCTAGGTATAAGCTACCTCATCAGGGTGTTACAGGTAAGGTCTCACATATTAAATTTCCATTAACTTTAAATTCTTGGGACCATAAGGTTGTCTTATAAATAAGGTTGCAAATAGCAATTCTCGAACCTTGACCTCATTTCTGACGTCATAGCCCTTAGGGGTTCTTCCTATCTGTGTACTCCGGGTACACAATCCTCCTTCCAAACACCCTACAGTGTACGACACTGTGTATTCTCATCAGGTTTTTGGCTCTTTACAAGTCCGACCTTCAGGATTGGGACTCTGTAAATGGGACTCAGACTGGAAATTTTTTGGAACTATTTTTTATTACTCTCAATTCGAGAAAAACAACATTCAGACCTTCCAGTCTCAGCTGTAATCCCGCCACCGGGCGGTTGAATTCAGCATTCAGTCCCACATGGTAAGCTATTGTAGCGCAATAAAATTGAAAATTTTAATTACTTAAATGTAGCTTTTATAAGCTACAAGCTTACCATGTGGGACTGAGAAGAGTCCCACCCTACCTCCCAGCTGTATTACAGCTGAGGGGACATGGGTTTAATCTCAACGAAAAGGAGGCTGATACACAGGAAGTGATGACGTCACGACAACCTATGAGGCCGAACCAACTGCATGCTTGTTTTTCTCGAGCGTTGGTCGTCTGTGCCTCGCGGCAACCAGTAAAGCATTCAGTCCCACATGGTAAGCTTGTAGCTTATAAAAGCTACATTTAAGTAATTAAAATTTTCAATTTTGTGTTTTTGCCTTGTATCTCCTTTATTCTTGCTTTTAGAGTTTAGAATGTATTAAGAGGTATGGGGAAACCATATGTGAAGAGTCTAGATAGCTGGTCAGATTTACCCCCGGACCCCCCCTTATGGGTCAAACCTGGGTCATAAAATAGCCGATTTTGTGTTTTTGCCTCTTATCTCCTTTATTCTTGCTTTTAGAGTTTTAGAATGTATTAAGAGGTATTGGGAAACCTTATGTGAAGAGTCTAGATAGCTGGTCAGATTTACCCCCGGATTCCCCCTTATGGGTCAAACTGGGGTCATAAAATAGCCGATTATGTGTTTTTGCCTTTTATCTCTTTTATTCTTTTAGAGTTTTAGAATGTATTCAGAGGTATTGGGAAACCTTATGTGAAGAGTCTAGATAGCTGGTCAGATTCACCCCCTTGCCCCCCCCCCCTTCACCACCCCCCCACCCCTTTTATGGATGAAACTGGATTCATCAAATAGCCGATTTTGTGTTTTTGCCTTATATCTATTTTATTCTTGCTTTTAGAGATTTACAATGTATTCAGAGGTATTGGGAAACCTTATGTGAAGAGTCTAGATAGCTGGTCGGATTTACCAGATAGATGTGTTCAAAGCATTGTATCATAAACTTCTTGCCTTTCTGAAGGCTCATATTTTACTATGCCTTTTTCTAAAATGTAAATAGATATATGGCATTTATAAAGCACTGTTACTCTTTAATTAAGTAGTTTTATGGTGTAACTTTCGACCTATTATAAGTATTGATGCGTTATGCATTCTTAGCCAGAGCATTCATTCTATTAACTTTTCGCAATTTATGACCATAGAAAACAAAATAAAGCTTAAATTTTTCTTTCATGTTAATGATAAACTTCCACACTGTCTGCTTAACTTTCACTTCTCTCAGCACTGCATGTTTTTATTTTCAAAAACCTTTTTCTACTGTATATTATATTGCAGTGAACCTTTTTGGGACGCTTAGTTTTTGTTAGCAAAAACATTTTTCTAGTTAGGCCTTGATTTGACCTTTGCCCTCGCCGTAGTGACCTGGACCTTTAAAATTTTGTCCAGGCTGTATCTCAGAAACCGTAAGGTGTAGGAAGTTAATACTTGGTAGGGACATTGGTTAGGGAGTGTAGGTATGCAGTGTCGTGATGTGACCTTAATTTGACCTTTGACCTGGCCCGAGTGACCTTGAGATTGAAAATCTTCTCTGGTCTGTATCTCAGAAACCATATAGGTGTAGGAAGTTGATATTTGGTAGGGACATAGGTTAGGGATTGTAGGTATGCAACAACATGGTGAGACCTTGATTTGACCTTTGACCTTGCTTTAGTAACCTCAACCTTAAAAACTTTTGTCCAGGCTATATCTCAGAAACTGTAAGGTATAGGAAGTAGTATTTGGTAGGGACATTGGTTGGAGCTGTAGGTGTGCAATGTTATGTTATTACTTTAATTTGAACTTTGACCTTGCTGTATTGACCTTGAGATTGAAAATCTTCTCCAGTCTATATCTGAGCAACCATAAGGTGTAGGAAGTTAATATGTGGTAGGGACATAGGTTAGGGGATGTTGGTATGCTTCATCTTGTTGTGACATTGATTTGAATTTTGAACCATTTTACAGTACAGAACCTTGACCAACTGTATGTACTGGATGCCTCTGCCCACAAAACTGCCCACTGTGATGTGACCTATACAATGTGTTGAAAGCGACGTTAAAACCCAAATGAATAAATAAAAGAATAGAGTCCCCTTAAAGTTTAAAGATAGAATACAGTGTGCACAAACATATCAATGTCGGTTGGGTGTAGGTTATGGGAATTCCCAAATATAAAGCCATTTGTGGTCGCTATGAATCTAAGTGGCATTTAGGTTATGTCGGGGTATTATTTTCATCCATGGTGTCCGGATGGGTGGGCGGATGGTTGGTTGTTTGGTGGGAAAAGTTTGTCTGGCCTGTATCTCAGAAACTGTAAGGTGTAGGAAGTTGATACTTGGTAGGGACATTGGTTAGGGGGTGTAGGTGTGCAGCGTCATAGTGTGACCTTGATTTGACCTTTGACCTTGCCGCAGTGACCTTGAGTTTGAAAATCTTGTCTGGGCTATATCTCGAAAACCGTAAAGTGAAGGAAGTTGATACTTGGTAGGGACATTAATTAGGGGGTGTAGGTGTGCAATGTCATGGTGTGACCTTGATTTGACCTTTGACTTTGCCGTAGTGACCTTGACCTATAAAATCTTGTCTGGGCTATATCTCGGAAACCGTAAGGTGTACAAAGATGATACTTGGTAGGGACATTGGTTAGGGGGTGTAGGTGTGTAACGTCATGGTGTGACCATGATTTGACCTTTGACCTTGCCTTAGGGACCTTGACCTATAAAATCTTGTCCAGGCTATATCTCGGAAGCCATAAGGTGTAGGAAGTTGATATTTGGTAGGGACACTGGTTAGGGAGTGTAGGTGTGCAACGTCATGGTGTGACCTTGATTTGACCTTTGACCTTGCTGTAATGACTTTGACCTATAAAATCTTGTCCGGGCTATATCTGAGAAACTGTAAAGTGTAGGAAGTTGATACTTGGTAGGGACACTGGTTAGGGGGTGTAGGTGTGCAACATCATAGTGTGACCTTGATTTGACCTTTGACCTTGCTGTAGTGACTTTGACCTATAAAATCTTGTCCGGGCTATATCTGAGAAACTTAAGGTGTTGGAAGTTGATACTTGGTAGGGACATTGGTTAGGGGGTGTAGGTGTGCAACGTCATGGTGTGACCTTGATTTCACATATGACCTTGCCGTAGTGACCTTGACCTTTAAAATTTTGTCCAGGCAATATCTCTGAAACTGTAAAGTGTAGGAAGTTGATGGTTGGTAGGGACATTGGTTAGGGGTTCATAGTTTTTAGTTTATTGACTAAATCTTGTACATTTCTATAATACTTATTTGGTTAACTTGTTTGTCTTTTAACCCCTTTGATAACTCATTTAGGGTGAGCAGAGTCTCCCTCTTTGGGATTGGTGTGCCAATACAGAGCCAGTTTGTAACATCTAGTTGCATTCTGTCACCATTTTTTTTTTCTCGAAAAACCGTCTTTCTCAGAAACCAGTGTCTACATCATATTGTGTATCTATGAACAAATTTCCTTTATACTTTAACTTGCATGTGTTTTACAACAAACATACTTAGATATATATGATCCATAGATATATATGATAATGCAATAAAAACCCGTGAAGAGCAACCATCCCGGGGCAAATACAATAGTGGTTGCACTTCACAGGTGGCTCCTTTTTGCAGGTTCACTAGTATGAGGGCCATAAGTGAGAATTATGTGCGCTCTATTCTGATATGTTCTAAATCATACGTCTGTGATTTGTGAAGATTCTGGCAACAGTGGAAAATATGAAACATTTAGCAAGTTGTGAGAAAATTTATACATAACTTAGGTAACTTGGGTATTATATAAGTGTTAAGTCTTTATAACTGTTTTGCATACAGATTATATAAATATAAACACACAGAAAACTGCCTTGAAAACTTTACTGCTAAATTGAAAATTAATTTTGTACACAGATGATATATAAACACATGTAGAGTATGAAAGTAAGGTATTTTGTAAAGAGTAATTATATTTCATGGTAATGATTAGTGAAGTTAGTATGAATATTGAATCTTCAGTATAAGGAGCAGTTGTTGGGAGTAAAATACATCATGAATTTAAAGTACATTAGGATTTTTTGAAAGGCCAGGATGTTTGCGCTTTTACAGATTCAGGGCTCTCTTGGGACATAAAAAGGTGGTTGCTGGTAGCAGGTGGTTGCTCTTAATAAGTTCAAATTAATATAAAATGTCATGGGCGGTTTCAAAGGTGGTTGTTCTTCAGAGGTGGTTACTTACAGGCTCAATTGTATAACAATTGAAAAATGTAGGTCTTGGGATTTCCCAGAATTCCTTGTGGTTTTGTAGTGGATTTGTTTTCAGTAAAAATAAATCTACACGAGGACGATCCAGTTATAACAAAAGTAGAGAAATTGTGAAGTCTGAATGTCTGAAGTCAATGTCTAACTTGAAGAGTTTAAAGACCAACAAATATCATTCAGAATCACTTATTTCTCTGTCAAATGTGACACCAAAGTAAACATCCTGATATATGCATGGCAAGCGACCCATAGTTACTAACTTAGTGTATGTATCAATATAACTATCAAGGCAATAACACTGCTATGAAAACAGTTGTTTACAGAGGATTTCAGTGTGACAAAAATTATGTGTGTAATACCTCAACAGCATGCTGGGTTTGTATATATTTGTTAATACCACTATTATCTCTAGATAAACCAAAAGTGAAATTGACTAGGATTTTTGTTTCTGCTCTGGAATGATAACATTCCTCAGAAGAAAATTAACTACATTTATAGTATATTGTGAAAAGAAAAAGAATGTACTTTTTTCTGGGAAAAAATTAACAGAAAAAGGATTTAAAGGGAAAGATCCCAATATTACGATGATTCATCTTGACCTTTGCAGAAAAATCTGATTTGTGTGATGTTGAATTATGCAAGAGTCTAATGAAACACTTTGAGGGCATACATGGGTTGGTGAATACAAATAAAGTGTTGGGGGTGGGGTGGGGGGGGTCTGGGAGGTGTAAATGAAATTTGTGACTACTTGTAGAAGGAATAAACCATACGTCTATATTTTTTCTAATGAACACTGTTGATCTTTTTTTGTACAGTATCAGTGAAAATATTGAAAACAAAAGTAAGTGCTTTCTTTAAATAGAGAAATGATGGCCTGTTAGAAAAACTATGAAGTTGTAGCTTCCAGCTGTTCATATCCTCTTATGAGTCTTTGCAGGAACAGAATAAAAATGGTGCAATTTGTTATTTGTTACTTTGCAAAATTTTTCCAATGTATATTGCTCTGTCTGTTTGCTTGTTTGTTTGTTATTTTGCATAATTTTTGAAAAGTATATTACTTATTCTGTTTGGAGGTTTGTTTGTTTACAGCATAACGCCAAAACTACTGCAAGGTTGGTTATGAAATTTTTAGGGAGCATCAGAACTGTTACAAGGAAGAACTGACTTAAATTTGGGCGTGACTGGGTCAATATCCTTGATTCTGGAGCAATTTTTCAGTTAGGTTACCGTAGAAATCAATGAGATCAATTATTTAATGCCCAGAAAGCAGATTAGTGGTTAGCAAACAAAGTATGAGTAATATGTTTTGCAAAAATTTTGCCAAGTAGCACTCAGCTCGCATCCAAGTGCTGTTCTTGGCTTGTTTGATTAAGGTGCTTTTAAAATTTCAAGAAAAATATGTAAACTCTTAAGTTCTTTAGTCTTTGTCATTTCACCGTGTAAATTTTCACCTTAGTGTTAGGGCCTCAGTGGCCAAATGGTTACCAGTTTTAGGATCTAATCATAGGCTGTCACCTCTGTGGGTTTGCAGAGTACCTGTATCAATATGACCCAGGCTGTTGAACAGGATGTAAAATCCCAACTTTGACCTATTTCCTTAGTGTTCTGGTAGCTTGTCCAATAACTTTGTGTTGAAGTATTATGGAAATTTTGTGACAGTGTCTAGTTGTCCAATGTAATAAGCAGTGGTATCTTTTAATCTGGGTGTGTGGTTCGATTCTGATTTTTCCTTGTCCAAACATGTTCAGAATGTCTGCAAAAGTTGTTTTTTGAAACTCCATGATTTTAGACATGTCAGGTGGTTTCTTACTCATGATGCTTCTGTACTTGTGGCCAATGCTCTTGTTAGTAGTCGGTTGGATTACTGTAACTCACTTTTCAGGAGTCTCTCTAAGTTCAATCTTCGTAGATTACAGTGCATCCAAAACAGTGCAGCTAGAATTGTATCAAATACCAGTGGATACACTAGTATAACTCCTGTTCTTAAGAAACTGCATTGGCTTCCTGTTGAACATCACTCAGTCTTTAAAATAGCCACCCTTGTTTATAAGTTTCTCCACACTGGTTTTCCCAAGTATTTTGCTCCATACATCTCTTCCTGGTAATTTCCTTGTCATTCCCAAGTTTCAACACTCAGTCCATAAATCTATCAAACAGTTTGGTTATAGTTTTGCTTTTGATGCTCCCACTGTTTGGAATGCTCTTCCTGAGGAGATTCGTGCGTCCCCCTCTCTTGCCTCCTTCAGAAAACGCCTCAAAACCTACCTTTACACCAAGGCATACCCTCCTTAGTCTTACTTATCCCTCAGGCGTTCTCCGTGGTGCTTGAACTCTTTTCTGTCCCTGGATATTGAAATTGGTTGACTGTTTTTGTTTTGTTGTGCCTTGGAGTCCCCTTTGAATAGGGGAGATTAAGCACTATAAAAGTCCAATTAGAATTAAGCGTCCCGCAAGCGACGCTTGTTTGTGTATGGGAGACCTTCAGGCTCCGGCGGCTCTGCCGGCTCCGCATTTTGTTTTCCTTATAACTCTGTAACCGTTAGGTGTATTCTTTTCAAATTTGGCAGGTTTAGGTAGTAGCCTTGGGGAATTTTTTTGATTATGCTGCAGTGACATTTCAACCAATCAGAGAGGTCACATGACCAAAAATGTCTTTTTTCGATGGGGAAGCTTGTCCGGATGATAACTTGAAAGGAATTTTATCAATTCACCTGAAACTTGGCAAATACATTCATTCTATTAAAATCTGGAAATCATTAGATTTTGGCATTGATTGGTTAAGAAATGGCCGAGTAATTAATGATTAATTAATCATTATGAATTTTCCAAATAAGGAAAACACAAAAATGCTTATATCTCGAAAACCGTGCTAGATAGAGCGATTTCGACGAAATTTTTGACTCACAGGGTATCTCTGCGGAGTAGTTATCCAAATTTTCAAAAAAATTTTGTCTCGCCAAAAATGGCGGCCATTTTGAATTTTCGAATTTTTCGCAAAAATTGCAAACATAAAAATGCTTATATCTCGAAAACCGTACTAGATAGAGCGATTTCGACGAAATTTTTGACCCGCGGGGTATCTCTGCAGAGTAGCCATGCTTATTTTCAAAAAATTTTATCTTGCAAAAAATGGCGGTCATTTTGAATTTTCGAATTTTTCGCAAAAAATTGCAAAACATAAAAATGCTTATATCTCGAAAACCGTGCTAGATAGAGCGATTTTGACGAAATTTTTGACCCACAGGGTATCTCTGCAGAGTAGCCATGCCAATTTTCAAAAAAATTTTATCTTGCCAAAAATGGCGGCCATTTTGAATTTTCGAATTTTTGCGCAAAAATTGCAAAACGCAAAAATGCTAATATCTCGAAAACCGTGCTACATAGAACGATTTCGACGAAATTTTTGATCTTCAGGGTATCTCTGCAGAGCAGCTATCCCAAAGAGCTTTCACTCGGTGAAGTTTCAGACCCGTAGCTAATTATTCACCCACTCAAAATGAGTAAATGCTAATTATCTCTAAAACTATTTCGGATACCCAATTTTTCTCAAATAACTCATTCACCTACTTTTGGGAGAGCTTTCACTCGGTGAAGTTTCAGACCCGTAGATAATTACTCACCTACTCAAAATGAGTAAATGCGAATTATCTCTTAAAAGTATTGCAGATAGCCAATTTTTCTCAAATAACTCATTCATCTAGTTTTGGAAGAGCTTTCACATGGTGAAGTTTCAGACCCATAGCTAATTACTCACCTACTCAAAATGAGTAAATTCTAATTATCTCTAAAAGTATGGCGGATACCCAATTTTTATCAAATAACTCATTCATCTACTTGTGGGAGAGCTTTCGCATGGTGAAGTTTCAGACCCATAGCTAATTACTCACCTACTCAAAATGAGTAAATGCGAATTATCTCTAAAAGTATTGCAGATAGTCAATTTTTCTCAAATAAATCATTCACCTACTTTTGGGAGAGCTTTCACTTGGTGAAGTTTCAGACCCATAGCTAATTACTCACCTACTCAAAATGAGTAAATGCCAATTATCTCTAAAAGTATTGCGGATACCCAATTTTTCTCAAATAACTCATTCTCCTACTTTTGGGAGAGCTTTCACTCGGTGAAGTTTCAGACCCATAGCTAATTATTCACATACTCAAAATGAGTAAATGCTAATTATCTGTAAAAGTATTTTGGATACCCAATTTTTATCAAATACTCATTCATCTACTTGTGGGAGAGCTTTCACATGGTGAAGTTTCAGACCCATAGCTAATTACTCACCTACTCAAAATGAGTAAATGCCAATTATCTCTAAAAGTATTGCGGTCCGGGCATCATACCCAATTTTTATCAAATAACTCATTCATCTACTTTTGGGAGAACTTTCACTTGGTGAAGTTCCAGACCCGTAGGTAATTACTCACCTACTCAAAAGGAGTAAATGTGAATTATCTCTTAATAGTATTGCAGATAGCCAATTTTTCTCAAATAACTCATTCACCTACTTTTGGAAGAGCTTTCACACACGAAAATGAAAAATTGTGAATATCTCGGAAAAGCTATTTCTTCTCCTTTAATGCTCGGCGGGAGATACACACTGCGGCAGTGGACTTGTCAAAAATTTTTGTCTCCCCAAAAATGGTGGCCATTTTGAATTTTCAAAGTTTTTGCAAAACACAAAAATGCTTATATCTCGAAAACCGTGCTAGATTGTGCGAACTCAACAAAATTTTTGACCTGCTGGGTATCTCTGCAGAGTAGCCATGCCAATTTTCAAAATATTTTTGTCTCGCCAAATATAGCGGACATTTTGAATTTTCGAATTTTTTGCAAAACACAAAAATGCTTATATCTTGAAAACCATGCTAGATAGAGCAGACTGCGCTGACTTTCGTTGCCACAACAGTATAAGGCTAGAAACGAAGCATTTTCTTAATACTTTAGCACTCACCTTTATATCCTTTTCGGGATGCTTTGTTTTTGCTATGCAAAAACATTATCTTTTTTTTTGCGAGCGATCCTCTAGTTAGAATTTGTATTTTTATTGATAGATATTTTGATCAGTGCTGTAAAAAGTTGCCCAGGCAGTGATTCTAAGTAATTTTCTCTTTTGTGGTTCAAAATTTCATGTTCTTTCATAACACTGAAATGGAGTTATAAAGAATAAGCAAATGCTCAGTATAACACGAGGTAACATTGAATTTTCCTAAAAATTTTACCTTGGTATCACAAACATGAATATTTGCCCTGAAATAATGTATGTAAACATGAAATAACAGGACCTTTTAGTCACCTGGAAAAAAAAATATCAAGTTGAACTGACATTCAACAACACAGAATTTCATGAATATTCCGGATATTTCCTTTATTTCATTGAACGAGAATTTCAGAAATATTCCAGACATTTTCTTGTATTTCATTGAACAAGAACTTGTAAAAGAGGTGGGGTAAGGTGCAGGCTACTGAGTAGCAAATTTCATGTGCTGAGGTTTGTAAATATACCCTTTGTCTGATTAGAAGTATACATATATTAGTGTCATTTAATAGATCAATTCTTTTACCTGAATTACTTCACTGAAATCACCACACCCAGTGTCAACAGTACTGGTTTCTGTCAAGACTCACTTAGTGCTTGTTTCTATATGATTCAGAGCTGCGACTGGTAATGTTAAGTATTTCCAATTATTCAAAGTTTATGGAAAGAAGTGGGATTAACCAATTCTTTACATATGTCCAAAATCTAGCAGTGTTATGACAAAAGTAAAAGTAATGTGTATGCCTGGTAAAATTTTTATATTAATGAATAAATAATGACCAAATATGGAAAATAGTTGAAAATACACTAATTTAAAAAAATTATTTGCATATTTAAATTTGGTCAAATATATTCGGAAATTGTGTGACTCCTGGCAGTTGGACACAAAATATAAGTACATTTTTGATTTTTGGCTAGAATTTTTACAATAGTATAAGGGCCACTGTGGCAGAGTGGTAACACACTCACCTCCCACCTCTCAGGTCAGCGGTTCAAACCCCGGACCTTATGTTGGGAAAGTAGGTAGTTGCTTATCGATGGTCGGCAGTTTACAGCACAGAACCTTGACCAACTGTATGTACTGGTTTCCTCAGCCCGCAAAACTACCCGTCATGATATGACCTGTACAGTGTTGATAGCGACGTAAAACCCCAAATAAATAAATTTACAATAATATTTGGTACATAATGTTGCATGATATGGACCAAAAATATAAAAACGAATGTTTGTGTGCTGGAGGAAAAAATCACAATCACAGGTCATCAGTTGCATTTGAATACACAAAAACACTTTGTAACACTTGAGAAGTTGAGAGAATGAGTGAGAGTATTGTAAACAGAAGACAGGTTTTCAACTTTAAGTGTGGTTGCATTTGAAAGAAGCTGAAAACAATGTTTAAAACTCTGAAATACCTTACATTTCCATTTCTTATATAGCATTATAATCTCATGTATAGGGAAGTTTATGTTGTCACCATACCAGTAAGAAGGAAATCAAAGTACCGGATTTTAGGATTTCATTCGGTTGAAGGTCTTGGGGGAAAAACCATTGTTGATTTTCACCTACAATTACACCACGAATCACAAGTTATGTAAATGTAAAGTATACTTCATCTTTGGTTTTGTCAAGTTAAATATTGACAGTTAATGTCTGAAATGTCTCGCCCATATCCTGGTAAAGATCATAATTTTGTAATAAACCCCCAGAGGCTATGCATTTTTTTTTCAAAAGTGGTATGTTTATATTACCAAAAATCAGTGTTGTAAGATTTTTCACTTTAAAATGTTTAATTAAGTCCCTCCTTTTATTTTACTTCCTATAGTTATAATGAAAATTGAAAAAAAAATAGCCAGTCCCAGCCCACAGGTACAACTAAATAGGTAACAATATTGAGATTTGGGAAAATCTTAGGAACAACGGTGTGTGGGTTTAGGCTGTGGAACACCCACAAGACCCAAAAATCTTAAAAGTGTTGCCATGACAACAGTTGTTGCCGGATATCCCCCCAAAACCTAAAAAGCAGCTATTTTCAGCTCTAGATCCTCTTGGGGTAAACATACCCTGAAAATTTGGTGAAAATCGGTGCATGGGTTTAGGCTGTGGAACACTCACAAATTAATTTAAAAGGGTTACCTACCCCCTCCTCATTTCAAATTGCAAATTTCATGTACAATGGCAAGGTCACTTTTTATGGTAAATTATTACATTTTGCAAATGGTGACTTTAATCTCAGGATCATGTATTTTTGACATCAATTTTTTTTCATAAAATTCATATGAGTTTTGCTTGTTTCATAAAATAAGCAACTAAGTTGTCCCTTTCATGAAATAGTCAATTTATCCAGTATTCATATGTTCATCGAATGAAATGGCCAATAGTTTTGTATGAAAAGAAGTTTTGTACATAAAATTTTTCTAAATGTTTGTTTATTTCACAAATTCAGAAAATTTCTTGCCCCCCCCCCCCCCCCTTTGTGAAGTGTAGGGGAGTTTAATAAGCTTGGTGGGTACACTTGTCTCCCTCCTTTTAGGTCATGGGTTTGAACCCCAAGCCATGTCTGAAGTGGGGATGTTGGTGGTTATGTGCAAGTTTCCACTTTCCAGTAATTCACAGGGCAGAACCTTGAGCAACTAGTGTGCACTTCTTTTTTCACTCACTCAGATGTTTGTTGTGACGTGACCTCTTCATTGTGTTGATAGCTCAAGGTAAACCCAAATCAGTCAATATAATAATTATGTGCTTAGGCTGATAAGGCTTCGTGTATAGTCTGGTGTATTATTCTAATGATAGGTGGAGTTTAAACTATTGAATTCTATGACAGTTGTCACCATTGTGTGAATTATAAGGGCACTCTAAAACATATTGATACTGGGATTGCCCTCTTACTCCAACTGATAAAAACATTGACAATGATGTAAATCTGTTACATATTGCCTGATAGTGATAAATCTGATCTAAGCAGACAGGAGTAGTGCTTAATATCAGTACAAGCAAATTCAGAGTAGCCTTGGCAATTATCTCATCTAAGTTACCTCTGCCAAGCAGATATAATTTTCATGACCGTATGTTTGTTAGCAGGATGACACAAACACTACTGGTTGGGACTTCATGGAAAAAATTCAGAAGATGGGTCTTGGTCCAACTTTGGTCCCATTAAAATCTTGAGACTGATCTGGATCACTGTCTGGATACAAAAAAAGTCCAAGTTTTCCCTTTTACTTTTTATTACGTGCCATGGTGGAGGTCTGCACTCTCTGAATGCTCTTGATTACATTTGTTTTCTGATCATATGTATACTAAAATTTCCATTTTACAAACAAACCTTCTGATACCCAACCACAAGCTTTAAGTGTCCCAACATGGTACAATCATAGATGTTGAACTCTACAGATCAAAGGTTAAACAAAAGGCTTTTATGATGTCCCATTCAACCACTGATGAGACAGTTGAACTTAATAGAAGAGGTCTGTACTCCCTGAGTGCTTTTGTATACAATAGGAAAACTTCCCGAATGACAAATACAGAAAAAATATATCACGAATGAAGATAACAATATTATACGAGTGTGTAGCACGAGTATTATATTGTTAATCTTCATGAGTGATATATTTTTTCTGTATATGTCTGATGAGGGATGATTTACTTTTATTATCCACCATTTTGTGCGATTTATGGGTCAAATAATATGAATATTTAATGAGAAAATGTGAAACAGACTGTCAAAAAGAATGAGCAACACCGAATATAAAACTTCAATCTTTACCTTGCAATATCTCAGTCATTTCTGCATGGATATTTATTTATGCAACATACATGAGCAGAAGCGCTAGAATAACACCTTTCTAATGATATATTATACATATTTTTAAGTTACATACTTTCCGAGATATTGTTGAAAAACCGGAAGTTAATCACACTCAATATCCATAGTACCGGGGCGCCGGTGTATACAAAAAAAATACATCCCGGTCTGTATTTCCACGTATTTAGGGCAAATACGTCGCGTGGTGGATAATAAAATTATTGTGTGAAAGATAAAGGTATAAAGAAACACTGGTTTATCTGGCTATTGATAAATCTTTTACCGGGTTAAGTCATAAAAAGAAACAACTGGTTGTAAACTTGAAAAAAGTTCAGTTGTTACATTTTGTATAAAATGTGGCCTACTTGGATTCATAATAATATTTAATATTTGTATATTAGGTGTAAATCTTCCAAGGCGGAAAAATATGGCATATAAACAAAAGGTGCCAAGGAACTCACAAATGGACTGTTTTGAATAGTTGAGTGTAGACTACATTAGTGAGCTTGGTACTCCATCTTCAACTTAATTGTTTATTTTTGTTAATTTTAGACTGGTGAAACTTAATATGGGTAAAATTTGGCCACCTAATTTATATTCCCACAAATTGTACCTTATTATCAAAGATATTGGACCTTTTATTTTCAAGAGATTTTCTGACCTCAGCTTCTACTGCTCAGCCAGTGAAGTTCGTCACCCCAGTGAAGTTCGTCACCTGCGTTTTATGACAATTTTAAAGAGTTTTTACTGTCCAGTTACAGCATATATGTATACCTTGCCATAGAAAGAAGCTATTCCATTTATTTAAATGTGAATATTGCCTGTCCTTGAGCGTTTTTACAGCAGGTGACGAACTTCACTGGGCTGACGAAATTCACTGGCTGACCAGTATATTAAATTGAGTTTACAAAATTTACTTTTTGCTGAAGTGCATTTCCCAGGATTTGGGCCAGATATTTGTGTATTTTTGTTCCATACCAACTTTAATGGGGTGCTCATAATGATGCAAAAATTACATCGAAAAAAAAATTTATATTTGTGAAAACTCTAGGCAAAACACAATGCTGTAGCTGTAAATCCCAGAACACTGCATGGAATCATATACTTAATCTCAAAATCTGTGCATAATTATTAGGAAATTGACAAATAACTGTGTAACATTTGTGTTGATTTTGAGATGTTTTTCGGCGATGTCCTGAATTCAAATGCGTTTTCTTACATATAATAAGCTTCGTGGGGATTTTGTGTTCACCAATACTGTGTTCCCACTTCTCCGAAGAGTGCAGAGTATCTCCAAACTGTTAATTGGAACACAATTCAATGTGTTGCTAAAAGGTAGGTGAAACTTTTGAATTGGTGATTCACGTCATTTCAACACATTGTTATGGATCATATCACAACAGGTGGTTCAGTGAATTGGAGACAAGCAGTGGGTGCTAGTAAAGCTGAAACAATTAACTATACTATTATTAGGTTACCAAAGCATTATTAAGCGCCAAATATGAGTGAACTGGTTAACTGTTTTCTTCTGTAGATTAACTGACCTGAGGGATTTAACACTATCATTATTCATTACAATTGTTAATATTTGGAGTTAAGACCTAAAGGGTATCAAATTAAAGCATTTTATCTCTGTTTCTTGACATTATTTGCTAATTGCCCGACAATGTATTGTTTGTTTACATCTGGGACATATAACCATGTGACGTTTTTTTACTATTTCCGCAAACGTGCTTAAAACATTGGAAATAGTTCACCTGAGGTAGTCGACTATTAAAGCAACTATTCCAACTAGCAAATTAGGCTAATTGTTTCACCACTACACACTAGACTTAGTCAAGAGTCCGCACTGAAAACCATCAGACAGTGGGACAAATCTACCAACTTTCCCACTTGAGGTGGGGATTCAAACCCACAACCTCACAGATGAAAGGCAAGTGTCTTTACACCACCACTGATGCACTGTGTAATGTTGTGTCTCTTAAGACACCAGGAAACTGTAGAAAGTTAGACACTAATGACCCTATCAGAATCAGGAACTATGTGTTTGGGATAACATTTCAAGTTCAGAAGAATTCTGTGACTTGGAGAAAATCAGGAGCTGGTATCTGTTCAGCAATAACTGGTCCAAATCCAGGAAAGAAAATATGATAGCTAAAGTGTAAATAAATTTATCAAAAAAAAATGTTAAACATCTCTAAAATAAGGAATAGTACTGGAAAAACTTTGTCATATACACCATGACAAAACAGATGGTACAGTAAGATATGTGGATTTATTTTAAAACCACTATTTAAGTTTTTTTGTTTTTTTTTGAGTACATGTTTTTGCCTAATTTTTACTTGATTTGTCAACAAAGTCTGACTCAGGTAACTGGATAACCTGTCACTCTCTTAGTTTATGAGAGAGTATAGCATTTCCGTGGTGGCTTTTATTACTTTTTCAGAAGCATCCTGTTCATTTCTAAAATGGTGTCACGCATGGCAGGTTTTCGGGGAGACTCATTTTGGAAATGTTGGTGTCCAGGGAGAGTATCCAGTCATGGAAAACCTGGAAAAGTCTTGGAATTCCACTATTTTTTTCCAGGCCTGGAAAAGTCATGGAAATTGACACTAGGTTTTGGAAAATTCATCAAAAGTCATGGAAATTAAAAGGCATCCTTTCGCGAAACGGCGAAATGGCGTTGTTTCTTTCATCCAGCATTTCAAGGATACGTTTATGTAATCAAATCAAATTTTGGTGTCTTCCACATCTTCCTATACTGTAACTGGAACCTTGTGAGTAATTTTCAAAGGTAAAACTGGCGGGAGCTCGTGGCCTTGGTACATGTATCTTTCATGCCACAAAGCATGTAAAATGTCCTTAATTTTAAAGCTTGGGTCATGGAGAAGTCATGGAAAAGTCATGGAAAAAATATTGAAATTTAGTGGATACACCCTGTGGTGTATCCAGTCCCCTTTATCAGATCAGTGTGAACATGGTATAAATCTCAAAATCTGAGCCAATTCCATCAATATGGTAAATACATAAACCAGGTATACGTGTATTTTTATATAGGAATTGATAAATCACTCATGGTTTAAAAACTTTTTGTGTTGATTTTGCGATTGAGGTCTTTCGTGGATGTGACATAAATTCAAATTAGTTTTAAAGTGTCTCTCCTTTTTTCTGTTCACTTAATAGAGATGAGAGTCATTGTATTGATATGATGATAGTCCTCATTTTTTTATTCCTAGGTTATGATCATGATAAAGTGTGAGATTTATACATCATTATATATATACTCACACCTATGTGTCGTGTCTTTGTGTAATGTATACCTAGATACCTTACATGGTTATAACATGTATACTTTAAGTATTTACCAGGTACTCACAGTACACTAGATGAAAAAGATGAATACAGCGGGTGATGACTGAATATTCCAAGATATATTGTATTAAAAGAAATATAAATGATGATTTTTAGTTTCCAAAGATCATAAAAAATGATGGGAAGAATGACACTGTGGTTTTGATATAAAAAAAGTTGTTCAGTGAATATCGAGGGATTGGTTTCAATTATAAAATGTAAATGTAGATTCATATTATATGCTAATTTATATGCTATATATAGTATAGCTATTGAATGAAGTTTTAAGAAGTATGTTATAGTAAGATATAACATAGTAAAAATACAGTTGAAGACAGTTGAACAATTTAGGGATTCGTTCTTGATTTGGAAAACCACTCTTTAAATTAAGTTGAGGATTGGTTAAGTTTCTGCTAGGTTTCAATAGAGGATGTTTCATAGTTGACATGCTATAGACTATCCTATATACAAAATCAAGTATTGGTTTGGCTTGTGCTGCAACAGAATCACAGAATTATGGAATCATAAAAAATGAACTTTTGTGATATAATTTACAGAAAATATGTTGGATGGTGTAAGTGGGAAATGGAGTCATATTAATGATATTATTGGAGCAATTTCACAGTACAAAGTAAACTTGGTGTAAAACTAATTCTGATGTGAATTGAATTGATTAGGTTAGAGTTTTCAACATCAGAAAATACGGAACTTTGAAATTCATGCATATAACTTACAAGTAAAACTTTGCCATAAACCCTGAGAACCAGGTCCTGTGGATATTGGAGGCTCTAGCTACACTGAGTCAACTAAGGCTAATGACTATTGTCAGTATTGTGTGTTTTGCATTGTCATTAAGCATGACAAACAGATAAACAGTGTTTAACAATAACGTTGACAATAAAAGTGTGTGACAGTTGTAGATGATCTATAAAAATACCATCAAATGATATTTATTAACTCAGTGGATATATAAACCTCTAAGGAATGATATTTTTCCTGAGGACTTTTTTTTTTGAATGCACTAGTCCAGTGATCTGCTAGGAGGATTTGAACCTGTGTGGCGAGATGCGGTATGCTTGCGTCTGTACCACCAGGTAGGTAACAGAGTGCAGTTATTAAGTTAAAAAAACTTTGTAAATAGGCCACCAACTCTCATGAAATGTGTATACAGCATATGTTAAACCATAGTCTTACTCATTCAAAGGAAGAGTTTTAAGTCCCATTCAGTGTTATATAGAAGGACAGGCAGCAATGCCTGAGTTACAAGGGCTGAGGGCAGAGAGGTGACTGCCTGTGATTAAATCCAAGCTTGCTATCCACTTGGCCTCTGAGGACCTTGTCTCACACTCAAGAAAAAGCAGAATAAAGGTACACACATGTTTTGGGATGGGGGGGGGGGGGGGGGGGGGGGGGGGGGGGTGTCCTCAGACACTCTTTGTGATTCCCATAGGGTGTGGACTGGTACCATTGCCCAAATGATATAATGTCACAAATTGAAGTATTTCTCAAATTCACAAACAACGTACCCAAGTGTTGTAAATGTTTTTTTACAAACTTATATGAGTACATTGTAGTAAACGGTTTTACTGAAGATTTTACTAGTGGGTGATAATTGCAGGTTATAAATCAAACCAGGTACTAACTGAAAAGGTATCTATTACTTCACCTGTAAATATCTGTTTATTTTAAGGTAATGTTCCTAGTGGTTTCTAACCACTAAAGCCTTCTCAACCCAACTGCTGGATCGATGCTTTTCAATAACAGGATTTCCATCCTATCTTTGTACTGATCAAGGCTAAAAGGAATGGAAGTTATGGGCAAATATTTTAATTTGAAAGGGAATTTATTATTATTTTGTCAGTTTTAATTATGTTAATGAACCTGGTTATGATTGATATATAGTGTATAGACCAGAGAATGTGACTTATCTCTTGAGGATGTCTGGTGTTCTGAGGCACCATGGGAACAAAGAATCAGATGCTGTTTTCCGACCAGGTGAATTGCCGAAAACATACTTTTGTCAGCAAATAAGTTAATGTTATATTAATCAAACAATTTTTGATGACAACCATTAGCCACAGACAAGGCTATTGCAAGTCATGAACACAAAAAATGTCTGAAGCATTTGTTTCAATGAATACGTATTAGTCATACTTTTACAGGAATTGTGTAAATCTATAATCAATTGGTCCTCTCAGTATTATCCACTCAGACACAATGGTCTGTATGCAGCTGCAAATATCATAAACCCATCATGCATCTAGTGGTGTAAATGTTGCTCCCAATTGTCAATTTTCAGGGATCAGGAAATGAATCTTATACATCTTAATGATCTTATAGCCATTGTACAGAGATCCTGTACGGAAAATACAGAACTTGCCGTTAGTGATAGGTTTACAGTACAGCACTCTTAAACCCATCAGGAACAGTTTACCAGAAATTCAAACTTTTAGAAATTGTTGCTAACCTTTCCCGATACTTGTTAGAAATTGTTGCAAACGTTTTTTAATCTTATACTACAGCGATCTTAAACCTTATCTTACACTCTTTAATATATTCCCATCATCTCCATGTGACGTGGAGGGTTACATTAATGCTACCCCATCCAAAGGCCTGTATACATTATATTGATACTACACAAGCATTCAGGAGTAAGGGGGATAGTCTCTGAAAAATAAAAAATTTTTGTCAGGGCTGTCTGCTTTTCCAAAAGTCATACAGTACCCATATATTACACAGTCAAATGACAAAGGACTTGGTGAAAGTCTAACAGACAAGATGTATCATTTTGCCAATTACAGCCTTGTACAATGTCGGTATATGTGGTACTCAACTCTATTGTGAGGAACATCTCACAGCTGTGACCATGAGAATGCTACTTTTTTTACTAGTTTCTATAGACATTCTTCTCTTCAGTGTTTGTTTATGGCATGGGCAACCAGGTTTTAATTCTTACCCTATGGATTACGGTTTAGGGCATGTCTGGTTATACCATAGGATGGTTTATATTCTTCTAAACAGAATACCAGTTTTCAGCTTTTTGGTTTTTTGGTAAAAATAAGTAAAAACTGTTTTTGCATTCCAAAGACGATGTTCTGCATAGTGTCTACATTTTTACCTCTTTATATAGCTGTCATTTCCTCAAAATAAAAAAAGGTAGTTAACAAGAGCACTCGGAGAGTGTAGACATCCGCCAAGGGAGCCCAATTCCTGGACTATCATCAAAATCTACCCTAAAATTATCTGGCTATCTATTACTTCCTTTAAAAAAAGCCTGGATCCAGATGATTCCAGACAATGATCCAGATCACTCGCCAAATCTAATCACTTATGTTCTATGTCCCATTTAGAACATTTCCTGAAAATTTCATCAAAATGCATCCATAACTTTTTTAGTTATCTGTCTTTAAAAATTACATTTCATGGATCCAGAAGATCCAGATAGTGATCCGGTCACTCCCAAAATTGAATAATTTCTTCCTTTTAACTTTTCAGACATATCCTGAAAATTTCATCAAAATCCATCCATAAGTTTTTGAGTTATCTTGTTCACAAACGCATCTGGCAGCCTGGATCCACATGATCCAGACAGTGATCCAGATTACTCCCAAAATCTAATCACTTGTTCCTTGTCCCATTTAGGACATTTCCTGAAAATTTCATCAAAATGCATCCATAAGTTATCTGTCTTTAAAAATTACATGTCATGGATCCAGCAGATCCAGATAGTGATCCGGATCACACCTATTATTTAATAATTTCTTCCTTTTACCTTTTCAGACATATCCTGAAAATTTCATCAAAATCCGGTCATAAGTTTTTGAGTTATCTTGTTCACAAATGCACAAACAAACTCACAAACAAACCCAGGTGAAAACATAACCTCCTTGGCGGAGGTAAATATGTTACAGTTTATCTTTGTGCGAGGTAAAAAGTTGATTTTATAACCTTCAATGTATCTTACAAAGCAGTTACTTATTTTAAACGGAACTCTGACCTCTGCCAAGTAGCATGTTTCCACCCCTATTTTATCCTATTCAGGATCATAGTATCCAGAATTTTTTTCTAGGATCCTGATCAAATTGAGACAGTTATATACTAAAGTAATTATAGGAGTGCTCTGTAATTTTTGGTATACAAATCTGATGACTTAATATGGACGTATTTACATAAACTGAAAATGGCCCTATGTTGCAATGATAAAAGGTCCTTCAAAAAATCCCAGATCTCGAAGGATTACAGAATCACCACCAAAATTAATTCATCTGTTCGTAGTTACTTACATACTCACTGAATTACTCACTGAATTTCTGACTTACTCCGTACCTCAAGTAAAAATCTCACCAATTTAGGCAACTGAAAAATATGTGACACTTTGTTAAGCTACAGCATTACAGGACTTCTGGACCTGTAACTCTAAAAATTCCATGAGAAATTTAGAACAGTAACCAATAATGGAAAAGGAGGAGAGGTGTTAATTTTGTACACTCAGGAGGTTATAGAATCTAGTAAGATGCCAGACTTCCATTCATTTGTCCACAAATTACCCCTCCCTCCTCCCCCCACCAAAGAAATACAGTCAAATTCCTTCAATTTGAAATCCAACAAGTAGAGGTGGCATTCGTTTGCGAGTCCGTTTTGTATGCAAAAATAACTCGAAAAGTTCTGAATGGATTTGATGTAATGTTGGGGAAATGTTGAGACAATTGCACAACGAACAGTTGTTTAAATTTTGGGTCTGATCTGAACTACCATCTGGATTGAGGGGATTTTTTAAAATGGAGTTTTGAATCATAACACTCAAAAAACATAAGCAATATTGGAGTTGTTTTGCCTTGGCAGATGTTAAAGTGCTGTCTGTGTACTGTTGTTTACAGGAAAATACACCATGTTACTTGGATATCCTGGCTATTTTGCTTGCCCCTAGAGATTATCCAAGTAATGGGATTTAACTAATATTATTTAACGTAATCTAGGTTTGACACTTTCCTAATCAGATTAATTGTAACCATGGTAACAATGATTTATTGTGTCAAGTGAGTGAGAATATTAAACAACCGAGTACAAATCTATTAATCAATTCTAACTTACTGTGGGTGAGTAATGGCATTCTAGGGGGCAGCTTAAGGCTCGAAGGGCAATGGGAGGGGGGTGTTTTTGTTCCAGGATATGACTAAACCTGAGGGTTGCTCAGCCATATGCGTAATAGTGGCTGTGTTAGTTTGGGGCATTCCAAAAAGTTAAAAATGTAATTAAGTGATTTTCTTATCAATGGTTTGCTTAAACAGGGCTGTGAAAATAGTAAGTATTCATTAAAAAAAAAAGACAGATTTATCAGCAGACTATTTTTCTGTTTTTATTTAAATATTTTTGTGGATAGTCACTGAGAGATGATGCCAAGTATAAGTGAGTTTCAGAAATATTTCACAGGAAAATGGGCAATCCACTTAAAATACATACATCGCATAACCTAAACCTTATTGTGAATGCACAATTCTCCTCACTAATGTTCACACATAAGAGGTAATTGTTATACATTAATTACCTCTGCCAAGGAGGTTATGTTTTCACCTGGGTTTGTGAGTTTGTTTGTGAACAAGATAACTCAAAAACTTATGGACGGATTTTGTTGAAATGTTTAGGATATGTCTGAAAAAGTAAAAGGAAGAAATGATTAAATTTTGGGAGTGATCCGGATCACTATCTGGATCTTCTAGATCCATGAAATGTAATTTTTAAAGACAGATAACTCAAAAAGTTATGGACGGATTTTGATGAAATTTTCAGGATATGACCTAAATGGGACAAGGAACAAGTGATTAGATTTTGGGAGTGATCTGGATCACTGTCAGGATCCATGAAAAATATATTGGGGGTGATCCGGATTGAGCTCCCTTGGCGGAGGTCTGTGCCCTCCGAGTGCTCTTGTTTAACTCTGTCTTTATTTGAATAAATTGTATTAGCTTCCTGCTCACTATCTTTAAATAATACGTGCCCTAATTGAAAAGAATGTATTTTCCAATGCTTGGCTTATCATTACTGATTGAACTTTCATCTTTATGGAAATATTGTGTTCATTTGTTTATTATGAACAATTTTATATATACTGAGAATGAAATAATGAATCATTGCATGTGTCCAAATTACCAGGAAAAAATCATCCCAAACTAACATATCATGGTGGCTATATGAAAAACAAATTAGGCTGTTTGGGGTCTTAGTAATTTTTTGTCCTGAGTAAGGACATGTCATCAGCATACTACTCAGTTATTTGCCATGATTGAAGGAAGGGCTTTGTGATACTATAACATTTCAAATCAGAATGTTTTTGAAGTATTTTCATGTTACATGTATAGAGGTGTGTTTCAGTGATTCATCACTGTCGTATAATTTTTAATTCTGGATATTTATCGAATATCAGTAGTTATACTGGCTTTGAAATAGAGAAGTGTTATTAATAAACTTACAAAACTGGGTGATATAAAAACACAGATATACAGTCATTCAATTCAGAATAACAGTTTTTTTTAGAGTCTGAAGATTTGTGTGGAAAAAGATGGAATATATATTTTTACTGACACAATTACAAATCTGAACTATTTTTTACATAATTTACTTTATATGTACTTCATATACTGAGGACGTAACCAAGTGTGTGTATTTGTAAACATACTGGTTTTTCATCATATTCAATTTTTCACACATAATAATGCTTGAAACTAAGAGGGATATTTTTATCTGACTATGAAAATTGCACTTAATTCTTGAATAAAATGGTTTATTTATCAAAGCAAGTCGTTGTATCATGTTTAAAAAACGAGTGAATTTAATTTATCAGAAGTTTAATGAAGTAAGTTCTGAACGATAGTTTGATGAAAATTTAACTTATTTTTGCATATCTTATAACTTGGAATATATTCTATAAACCACCTTTATTATGTGAGTTCTGGATAATCTTAAAATTTGTATTACTTTTAATTAAGCGTCCCGTAAGGGACACTTGTTTGTGTATGGGAGAGCTTCAGGCTCCGGCGGCTCCGCCGGCTCCGCATTTTGTTTTCCTTATAACTCTGTAACCGTTAGGCAGATTCTTTTCAAATTTTGCAGGTTTAGGCAGTAGCCTTGGGGAATTTTTTTGAATATGCTGCAGTGACATTTCAACCAATCAGAGAGGTCACATGACCAAAAATGTCTTTTTTCGGTGGGGAAGCTTGTCCGGATGATAACTTGAAAGGAATTTTATCAATTCACCTGAAACTTAGCAAATACATTCATTCTATTAAAATCTGGAAATCATTAGATTTTGGCATTGATTGGTCAAGAAATGGCCGAGTAATTAATGATTAATTAATCATTACGAATTTTCCAAATAAGGAAAACACAAAAATGCTTATATCTCGAAAACCGTGCTAGATAGAGCGATTTCGGCGAAATTTTTGACCCACAGGGTATCTCTGCGGAGTAATTTTCCCAATTTTCAAAAAATTTTTATCTCGCCCAAAATGGCGGCCATTTTGAATTTTCGAAATTTTCGCAAAAATTGCAAAACACAAAAATGCTTATATCTCGAAAACCGTGTTAGATAGAGCGATTTCGACGAAATTTTTGACCCACAGGGTATCTCTGCAGAGTAGTTATCCCAATTTTGAAAAAAATTTTGTCTCGCCAAAAATGGCGGCCATTTTGAATTTTCGAATTTTTTGCAAAATTGCAAAACACAAAAATGCTTATATCTCGAAAACCGTGCTAGATAGAGCGATTTCGACGAAATTTTTGACCCACAGGGTATCTCTGCAGAGTAGCCATGCCAATTTTCAAAAACATTTTGTCTCGCCAAAAATGGCGGCCATTTTGAATTTTCGAATTTTTCGCAAAATTGCAAAACACAAAAATGCTTATATCTCGAAAACCGTGCTAGATAGAGCGATTTCGACGAAATTTTTGACCCACAGGGTATCTCTGCAGAGTAGCCATGCCAATTTTCAAAAAAATTTTATCTTGCCAAAAATGGCGGCCATTTTGAATTTTCGAATTTTTGCGCAAAAATTGCAAAACACAAAAATGCTAATATTTCGAAAACCATGCTACATAGAGCGATTTCGACGAAATTTTTTATCTTCAGGGTATCTCTGCAGAGCAGCTATCCCAAAGAGCTTTCACTTGGTGAAGTTTCAGACCCATAGCTAATTATTCACCTACTCAAAATGAGTAAATGTGAATTATCTCTTAATAGTATTGCAGATAGCCAATTTTTCTCAAATAACTCATTCACCTACTTTTGGCAGAGCTTTCACACACGAAAATGAAAAATTGTGAATATCTCGGAAAAGCTATTTCTTTTGCTTTAATGCTCGGCGGGAGATACACACCGCAGCAGTGGTTTTGACAAAAAATTTGGTCTCCCCAAAAATGGTGGCCATTTTGAATTTTCAAAGTTTTTGCAAAACACAAAAATGCTTATATCTCAAGAACCGTGCTATATGGAGCGAACTCAACAAAATTTTAGACCTGCTGGGTATCTCTGCAGAGTAGCCATGCCAATTTTCGAAATATTTTTGTCTCGCCAAATATAGCGGACATTTTTAAATTTTTTATTTTTTGCAAAACACAAAAATGCTTATATCTTGAAAACCGTGCTAGATAGAGCAGACTGCGCTGACTTTGGTTGCCACAACAGTATAAGGCTAGAAACGAAGCATTTCTTAATACTTTAGCACTCACATTTATATCCTTTTCGGGACGCTTTGTTTTTGCTATGCAAAAACATTATCTTTTTTTTTTGCGAGCGATCCTCTAGTTATATTTTTTTGGTTATTTTTCACTTTAATTTTGTGGTTTGGGAGACCTTGCAATTTGTTTACAGTATATATTTTGAGCAAGTTTAAGGGTTTGTTTTTTCTCAGTGGTTCCTGTAGAAATTGTATTATCTGGAAGATTCACTCTCACTTCTCAGTCATTTGAACATTATTTTCAATGCTTGTTATTTTTGATATTGTATTAATCTATTGTCAGTCACACATGAAAGTAGAACACTGAACTGACAGCAGTATACAAGTCAGTTTGAACAATAAAGTGTTTTTTTGCAAAAACATTTTCTGTCGTCTTTAAAATGGCCACTTCAGAAAATGGTTTGTAAAAGGAAAAATAATGAGATAGAATAAAATATAGTCAATATGGTCATCCATAAGTATGATATCACTTCATGCTGAGTTGATAACATTTTTGGAAATAATCTGAAATATCAAAATGAAGAAATGGTAGTGATTGTAGAGATTTCAGCTATGTCACCTGAGCAGTGACAGGCCAGTTCAAATTATCACTTTTATTCCTGTTACCGGAATGGTAACATTAAAAACTTGTACACGGATAACTAAAGAAATTGTAAGTCCAGATATAAGTTTTCAATACTTTATTTATTTCACATTCTTATTTTATGTCCATTGCTACTCACAGGGAGAAGGAGATGTTAGCAGAGTGAAAATGAGGTGGAATCATGGGAACTGAATGCTCAGGCCCTTACTGAATACAATGAAAATATTACTTTTGTAACATTCTCCTGAAGAACTTTAGTTTAACAGTTTGAGAACCAAAGTGCCTATAATTTAGCATTTAATATCCAATCGGCTTAAGCATATTAGGGAAAAGTACCGCTATAAGATTAATCTTATTTCATGCTAAAGTAAAATATTCACAGACAATTTAGTAAAAGGATTTTCTTGAGAGGGCTCTTCTATACTGTATTATGATCAGTATTATCAGTCGCTGCATTTTCTAAATCACGTGAAAATAATGGGGGGGGGGTCAGTGTGTATTGTAATCAAATCGTGGATCATAAGTTGCTGTCATGGAAACATAATTTTTAAAAAA
The DNA here is from genome assembly GCA_964017235.1 of Sabellastarte sp. h YS-2021. Taxonomy (NCBI): domain Eukaryota; kingdom Metazoa; phylum Annelida; class Polychaeta; order Sabellida; family Sabellidae; genus Sabellastarte; species Sabellastarte sp. h YS-2021. The sequence continues at coordinate 14,146,473 of OZ024937.1, forward strand.
ATATTCGATTATTGTCAGAAAAGTTTTGGTTGTACTTCTTGTAGTATCAGCCGATCTTTATCTGTTATTAAAAACATCGTACGATTTCTAACTGCTTACATATGATGTCATACGTATCACTTAAACTAAAGTCTGTTCAGTGGTCACCCAGTTTTAAATTTCATGTCAATGATGATCATTAATTATAGGACATCAAAATAAGAATCCTCCATACTGATATGGAAAGTATGCTTAACATTTACACTCATTATCAAAACACTATTGAGTCTTGACCTAAAAATATTTTGCATTAGCAAAAAGAAGATCGAGATAAGTAACAGTTGTGCTTCTTTAAGAAACCTATTAAATATAAAAAAAATTTAATTCCCTTTTAAGTAGGTTTAGATAACAGGTCCTGGGAGAGTGTTTGCTATTGAAATTTATTTTTTTATCTAACATCCTGGTGAAGTGGAAAGCTCTATAATGACTGACCATCCTCAGCTTTATAACCTCCGCTAGGAGGTTATGCTTTCAGGTGCATTCGTTTGTCCGTCAGCTTGTCAGTTTGTTTATAATTATATCTGTGTTCACGATTATAAACTCAAAAAGTAATAAACAGATCTTTCTGAAATTTTTTTTCATGTTGGTAGAGCGTGACTAAAATGAGAAGTGATTAAATTTAGGGAAGATCGTAATTTTATTGTAAAAACAATAAATATCCCTGGTGGAAATCGGTACTGAATGAGTGCGTTCTGTCATAAAACAGATGATTTATGCATATGTCAATGACTCACTGGCAAATTTGGAATTCACTGGTATTTTAAAAATCAGACATGATAAGTTTTAGAGTTGCTCTTGGTTTCATTTTTCCAAAACCAGCAATTGGTTTTCAAAAACAGACAATAACTGATTACAATCTGGTTTTATAACTTTTTTAAAATATCCTGAAAAAGCTATTCATGAAGGGTAAGTTTTCAACTATTTGCCAGTATTTGGAGAATTTTGTGTTAATAATTCTTGTTTAAAAAGGCTAACAATATTAAAATGAAATTGTAATTTATCAAGTAGCTCATATATACAGCTTATAAAAATGAACAACTAGCTTTAAAAGCTTACAACTGGTAGTTGGTTTTTATAACCACAACAACCTGAATAAGCACTCAAGTGTTGTAGAAACAACATCAACATTTTTTTATTTTGATCAAGATGATTTTTGATTTGGTCAAGGTGAATTAAACAATGACCCCCTGACATATTTACTGGGAAATCCTTGTGGTTTCCGTGAGGATTTGTTTTCTGTCAAAAAAAATTATTCTCCGTGAGGATGGTCAGTCACTATAGAACTTGGGCTATGCTTGTACAATCAGGATTGGTCAAGTAACACTTTAAGTCCAGGGGCCGGTTTCATGAAGCCTCCTTACGATAAAGGTCACCTTAAATTCAAGTTTTTCCTTAAATTTCTCCATCCTTTAAAAAATCTCAGTTTCACAAAGCCTCCTTCTTTAAAGGAAACGTTGAAAACTCCCTTAAAGTTTAAGAAAGCTAAGGACCTAAAGTAAATTCTAGGAAGTTCCCTTCAAGGAATGTTAAATAACTTTAAAGAACATTTGCTCCCTCCTTAAGTTTCAAGGAAGACCTTTGGTAGGGAGAGTTAAAGGGGCTTTGTGAAACTGAATTTTAAGGTGGCCTTCCCAAAGGAATAAAAATGACCTTCCTTTATTAAAGGAGGCCCTTTTCAAAGGAGGCTTTGTAAAACTGGCCCCTGTAATAAAAGCGATATTGCACTGAGTATAAATATACAATAGTAAAAATATAATAATCGTATACAAGTGTGGTGATATCTTTTTAATTTAATCACTTCAGCTATCACACCTACTCTATAACTTTCATGTCTCTACTTCTGAACGGACAGATTCAGTTATAAATCTCAGTCTCACGCAAAAACTTTCTGACAAGATAAGCCATCTCATATCTTGAGTTTCGTAAGCTTCGGTTTTAATGATACAGTTACGTGTATAATTAATTACAGTTAAACCAGCTTTATTTACTCTGTGTTTATATTTAGCCTGTATTTAGATAAAACTGTATCAATTTCATATGATTTACTGAATCAGAAATGTAAAGCCATACTATAACAGTTGAAATTACACCTGAGAGTGTTTTTTTTTTGTGAAAAGTGTCCAATATCTTTCACTAATGGGCAGCTGTCGAGCTCTGTGATTTTGGCCATATATAGAAGCCTTTTTTACACATTTCCAAAGAAACCCTTCTACATTTATTTCAATTAAAATGATCATAAAAACCCCAAAATACACACCAGAAATATAGGAATGAAAAGTAAGGATATTAAGCAACATCTTTAAAATTTCAAATTAAGGAATGTGTGTAATTAAAATAGGTTAAAATAGCCTCGTAAGTGTCCATTATTTGAAAGCAATTTACTGTTGACTCAACCCACCTCATAAACAGTCCATTATTTTCAAATATTGTACACTTACTTGACCATTAACTTATACTTTGATGCCGAACCTAAAAGGACCAGAACAAACAACAGGGCAATTGTAAGTGTAAAGTAACCACTAATGACTCGGATAATGTGTAGATTTCCGCTTAAGTGGCCATTTTACTTAACAGATTTCTGTTTCATAGGAGCTCCACTATATCGTTATTTTTGACTGAAGCCTTCAGGTGCCAGGTATATTATATAATTTAAAAATGTTACACCTGGAAATATTATACCTGGTAAACACCGTCCCCCAAAGTTTCGAAAGGCCAAGATACATCTGCCCACCCCAGAATCTTGTATTGTCACCCATAAAATAATGCAAAATTGTCATTCTGAAATTAATTAACTCCATTAAAACCTGATATTACCGGTATATCTAATTTGATTACCTTTTACATGTTTTTTATATAACTGTTATGTCACATTTTATTTCAGATAGATCGGTTTACATGCACCGCACTTGGCGTCCAGTTTTTGAACTATATATTAAAATCACGGTAACTTAAAATTTAAGTTGTTTCTTGAAATCTAAACCAGATATAGTTGTCATTGTCATCACCAACCATCCCCAACATTTGCAACTACTTGTGCATTTTTTAATAATAGGCGGAAATTAACTGTTTTGCTGTAATTTACGTATGGATAACAGTTGAATTATAAAAAGAAAAACCAATCCATTCTCCGGATAAAACTCTTGAGTCCAGTTTGAAGTACTTACACAACTTACAACACTAATCTTAAGGACATTTGTCTAAGCAAGTAATTTGAAAAGTATAACTACTGTATACCAAGCTATGATGATATGAAATGTTATAAGTGTGATAAGATTCAGTCTAGGCAAATATTTGTTGTTCATGTTTGGTTTATAGAACTGGGTTTTGTAACTTTTGTTTACAGCAAGTGAATTTTCATTGAGAAAGAAATACATATTGACAGTGTACCATTGGATTTTATTTTAAAATGTCTAAAATTACTTTGAAGTCTTACACGTCTTTTACAAGGTAAAATTTATGTGTTTTTAACATTTTTTTTTTCAGTGTACTAGTGTAATCAGGCAACTTTATGTTCTTCTGTATCATGAAGGCTAATTTTATATCCTGTGAGTGATAATTCAATATTTTATACTCCTTTGATAATTGTCTGTTCATAATTTCAAAAATTAAGAGAAATAAATGGGTAAACTTGTATATTACCACTTATTAATTTATGTGTGCTACTTATTTATTTTAAACTGTTTCCGTTAATCTTTGAAAATCAGATTGTAATTTTATAATCATTGCACATTATATAATTTTTGAAATAACCAATCTTGATTTAAATGCCTAGTTTCACAGATTGATTTTAAATGTAACATATGTCATATACACAGTTTGGTAGCTAAAACATATGTTATATAGTAACTGGTATATCAGAGTTAGAAAAACAAGTTCAGAGTTTAACAGTAAGTAAATTGCAAGCTGTCTGTATAAGACTATAATCTCTTAAGTATTGAGGCATTGGTATCAATTATTGTATTAGTACTTAGCTATTAATGACAGTTTGGGCAACTGACTAATGTTTGAAATAGTCAGTTTTTAGATTCATAATGATCTCTTTTAGGTTATTTCTATAGGTCAAAAATGCACTCCTAAATGATATCTAGTGGGTTTAAAATGGCCATACAATAAGTGAATTACAACTGTAAAAGTTATACTACTTTTAAAATGTGAAGAAAATAATCTTTATGGACATAAAATAGCCAGACTAATATTATTTGTTCCAGATGAATTATGAATTGGTAAAAAAATTCAGAGATTCAAAACGTTTTTGTTCACAACCAAAAATCCATTCCAACCAGTTGACAGTCAAATCCTTGCTAAAACCCATTTATTTATAGCAATAGAACAGTTACTGCTTTATGTGTATGTTAAATTAAGTGGCACTTTGTATTAGTGTATGTTAGGATATTACCATAGCTACCCTTTTGACAGGGGTATTCTTTAACTCTTAACTTTAGGTTTTTGAGTTAATTACTGCAAGCCTAGTTAAGTTTAATGGTTTAGGGGTGGGGGATGGGGGGGATGAAAGTGAGGAGGGGGGTTCTGAACTAAAAATAAAACCAAGTTGTAAACAAATTGCAAGGTGTCGGTTTTTATGTATAAAATATATTTCCACAAGTGTTGCCACATTATGTGAAATTTACTTGTGATGTCAAGCCTCCCTTTTATTTTCTGGACCTAGGTCTTTGACATCTCCCCTAATGCAAAATTATCACAAATTTTAATGATTTGGCATTTTAAGGGTGCCCACCCATGGTGAGTCTCACATCTGGCCAGCTTCACATTTCCGACTTTATTTGTTTTGGTTTTTTTGTCTTTTTATCCTAGAATATTTATGTAAACCTTAGGACTTTTAATCAATTATAAGAATGCTGAAATATATAAGCATGGATGGAAGTACATGTATGTAATTACTGACAACACAAAGACTCTTGATTGTGTGGAATGTACCAAGTTGTGAGTAAAGTTCATGAGATAGTGTTCCAACCACTAGGGCAGTTGACGTCTTCCTGCAGGTGTAAATGTAAAAGGTAAGTGTACATTGGTGGTGAGGGATATTTAGTCCCTAAGGTCCATATTAAGTTCTCAGAGTTTCTGTGAAACACTTTTCCTTGGACTGGCTGCTTAGATTATCCAAGTTTTACATCCTGTTCAACAGTCGCTGTGACGTATTGGGACAGGCCTTCAGCATTGCTACTCCTGATTGGATTGGATTTTAAATCTCTATGAGAAAAGGAAAGGATTTGATATTAAATCTTTCTAAAGGATTTCAACCAAGCCTGATGACCAGTAATTTTTATACTTAAGTACCGTTTGATCATAACTCAATCCTTCAACAGGTTCTCAGCAATTAAACGGCCACTAAATGTGACCTTTTTTCTTAAAAGATAGCAGAATTTATCCCATTTGATACAGATTTTAATGCGAATGTAATTTTGAAAACTTTCCTTTAAATTACAGTATGTTCAAGTGGAAAAGATCACTTTTTCTGAATTCTGTACTTTAAATGATCCATTACTCTTTAGTTAGTATTCAAGTAAGTATTAACCTATTGATTGATCATGTTCTTATCATAAGATAACAACACCAGAATTGTGTGAAGACTGTTTACTGATACTAAGTCCACTTTAATCCCAAGTCGCACTTGAACAGTTATGAAACAGTTTCATAAACAGACATCCTTGAGCAATTTGTAAAAATACATTTTGAAAATTCAGAAATAATTTTTTTTTCAGAATTTCACAAATTCAGATTATATTTTTATTCAGTATTTGATTTAAACATATTTAAAATGTCAAACATACAATAATTCCATCTGTATGTAACCAAGTCATAAGGCGTTATGTATAATAATTTATAAGATTCATCTAATAACAGTATATCTTCTATCTTGTTTGTCAGCCAAATGGTAAATACTATACTTCCCCCATACTCTAAGTAAGGTATTATGTCCACCCCCCTGGGGGGTGGATATATTATTTTTGCTTTTTTCGCCGTCCGATGTCCGTTGTCCGATGTCCGGCGTCCGATGTCCGGCGTCACGCATGGTTTCCGCTCATTTAAAGGAAAAGTATTAGAGCTATTGTCACCAAATTTGGTATGCAGGCTTATTGGGTCAGTAGCTTGCTTGGGATTGCTTTTGGCTGTTGTACCTCTTTTGCTTACTGAGTAATACTTAAGTACAGCTATTTTCAGTACCCATTGGTTTCCGTGCATTTAAGCCAAAATAATTAAAGATATTTTACTACAATTTTGAATACAAGATTGTTATGTCCATAGCTCGCTTGGTATTGCATTTGGGACTGATAGCTTTGTCAGTACATGAGTAATAGCCATTTAGGTACTTCATTGTGTATTTTCAGTACTACTTTTGAGTAATTTGCTTCTATCTCCTTAACCGTGCGAGATAGAGCGATTTCGGCAAAATTTTCGACCCGCAGGGTATCTGAGGAGTGTACTCTTTGCAATTTTCAAAAAATTTTCCCCTCCCCAAAAATGGCGGCCATTTTGAATTTTCGAATTTTTGCCAAAAATGGCAAAACACTAATTTGCTTCTATCTCCTTAACCGTGCGAGATAGAGCGATTTCGGCAAAATTTTCGACCCACAGGGTATCTAAGGAATGCAATCTTTGCAATTTTCAAACAATTTTCCCCTCCCCAAAAATGGCGGCCATTTTGAATTTTCGAATTTTTGCCAAAAATGGCAAAACACAAATTTCCTTCTATCTCCTTAACCGTGCGAGATAGAGCGATTTCGTCGAAATTTTCAACCCACAGGGTATCTAAGGAGTGTACTCTTTGCAATTTTCAAAAAATTTTCCCCTCCCCAAAAATGGCGGCCATTTTGAATTTTAGAATTTTTGCCAAAAATGGCAAAACACAAATTTGCTTCTATCTCCTTAACCGTGCGAGATAGAGCGATTTCGTCGAAATTTTCGACCCACAGGGTATCTAAGGAATGTAATATTTGCAATTTTCAAAAAATTTTCCCCTCCCCAAAAATGGCGGCCATTTTGAATTTTCGAATTTTTGCCAAAAATGGCAAAACACAAATTTGCTTCTATCTCCTTAACCGTGCGAGATAGAGCGATTTCGTCAAAATTTTCGACCCACAGGGTATCTAAGGAGTGTACTCTTGGTAATTTTCAAAAAATTTTCCCCTCCCCAAAAATGGCGGCCATTTTGAATTTTCGAATTTTTGCCAAAAATGGCAAAACACAAATTTGCTTCTATCTCCTTAACCGTGCGAGATAGAGCGATTTCGTCGAAATTTTCGACCCACAGGGTATCTAAGGAGTGTAATATTTGCAATTTTCAAAAAATTTTCCCCTCCCCAAAAATGGCGGCCATTTTAAATTTTCGAATTTTTGCCAAAAATGGCAAAACACAAATTTGCTTCTATCTCCTTAACCGTGCGAGATAGAGCGATTTCGTCGAAATTTTCGACCCACAGGGTATCTCAGGAGTGTACTCTTTGGAATTTTCAAAAAATTTTCCCCTCCCCAAAAATGGCGGCCATTTTGAATTTTCGAATTTTTGCCAAAAATGGCAAAACACTAATTTGCTTCTATCTCCTTTACCGTGCGAGATAGAGCGATTTCGTGGAAATTTTCGACCCACAGGGTATCTGAGGAGTGTACTCTTTGCAATTTTCAAAAAATTTTCCCCTCCCCAAAAATGGCGGCCATTTTGAATTTTCGAATTTTTGCCAAAAATGGCAAAACACTAATTTGCTTCTATCTCCTTAACCGTGCGAGATAGAGCGATTTCGTCGAAATTTTCGACCCACAGGGTATCTAAGGAATGCAATCTTTGCAATTTTCAAAAAATTTTCCCCTCCCCAAAAATGGCGGCCATTTTGAATTTTCGAATTTTTGCCAAAAATGGCAAAACACAAATTTGCTTCTATCTCCTTAACCGTGCGAGATAGAGCGATTTCGTCAAAATTTTCGACCCACAGGGTATCTAAGCAATGCAATCTTTGCAATTTTCAAAAAAAATTTCCCCTCCCCGAAAATGGCGGCCATTTTGAATTTTCGAAGTTTTGCCAAAAATGGCAAAACACAAATTTCCTTCTATCTCCTTAACCATGCGAGATAGAGCGATTTCGTCAAAATTTTCGACCCACAGGTATTTGAGCATTGTATTCTTGGCAATTTAAAAAAAAATTTCCCCTCCCCTAAAATGGCGGCCATTTTGAATTTTCAAATTTTTGCCAAAAATGGCAAAACACAAATTTGCTTCTATCTCCTTAACCATGCGAGATAGAGCGATTTCGTCGAAATTTTTCAACCCACAGGGTATCTAAGGAATGTAATCTTTGCAATTTTCAAAAAATTTTCCCCTCCCCAAAAATGGCAGCCATTTTGAATTTTCGAATTTTTGCCCAAAATGGAAAAACACAAACTGGCCTTAACCGTGCAAAATAGAGTTATTTTGTTGAAATTTTCGACCCATAGGGTATCTAAGAAATGTACTCTTGGCAATTTTCAAAAAAATTTCCTTTTTCCAAAAATGGCGGCCATTTTGAATTTTCAAATTTTTGCCAAAAATAGAAAAACAGGAATTTGCTTCTATCTTCTTAACCGTGCAAGATAGAGTGATTTCGTCAAAATTTTCAACCCAACCAATGCAAAAAGGCATGAAGCTGAAATAATTTACATCTACACTAACAAATATTTAAGCATCATTGATATATTTTACAAATGAAACAGGGTCTTGTAAGACTACTGTACAATTTGGGCAAAAGGTTCATGGGTGGACATTACACATGATAATGTGTGTTCTTCTATGCTATCCTGTTTCTATTCGCATCTACTATCAACAGGGCGGCCTATTTCTAGTTATTTATGTATAGAGAAACCAGTCTCAGAATCTGTAATGCCTAATTGTCTATTAATGCTTAATAGCCATTTTTAAACTCACTCACAACTGAACTCTTACATGAATATATAAAATGTTTTGATGATTATATAAGGCAGTTATTATATAATGCATTTGAAGTATTAATAAAATGTCAATATTTATAGACAAAATATTATTACAATAGTAAATTAGCAATATATATATATAACAATAATTTGTCACAAGAGATCCTCAGTGGCCTAATAGGTTTGGTTTGGCATCTAATCACACAAGGCAGTCGCCTCTGTGTGGGTTTGGCTTGTCCGAATGTGAACCTTCACTGCTGAAGGTACATAAAAGCCCAACTTTGACCTTTGAATATACATATAGTCAGTAAAATTCAGTAAAATTTTTCATAAAGCTTTATGTCAGTATAGTTACAGTTTTCCAAAACCGGTTGATGATTTCCAAATTCAACCAACAACTGATTTAACTCTTGTTGGTTTTTATGACCAAAGCAACCGATAAACAGATAGACCAGAGGTTCTCCAATACATGTACTATCTGATTTTTCAATGTGAAAAAGCATGCTCGCCTGATGATGAAATGTCAGCTGCACTGAACTCAGTTTTTCTCTAAGCAGTGCTTGAAACTTAAGTGAGAAGATATCCAACTTGTAGTGCTTATTCACTGGTGACCATATGTTGACAGTGAAGACTGCAAGTGTATCCTCTAAGTGGGCAGCATGTCTTGAGTGTTTAGTGACAGGCGTAAGAAATTTCATGGTGACAGGCTGATATTTGAATGGCTTAATTGATGTGGTTTGACATCTGTGGTATAACCGATGACAGACCGGATATCTGCTTTCCATTTGATTCTTACAGCTACAATAACCAAAATTTTGTACATCTTTAAATCCAATGCATAAATTTTTGTGCAGAAATACCCAAGTTTCTCTGCTTAGGGTATTTATTGTCTATATACAATGAACTAATATCCAGAACACCTAGTTTTGCTCACAAATGTATTGCATTTTTAAAATTAATTTATGTCTCATGTACACAAATAAAACATTTTGCAGCTACACTTTCATAGTGAATTGAACAAATCAAAATTTCATCAAATTTTATTTTTTCCGTGATCTGGTTTTGAATATCAATTTTGAATGTAGTTCTTCAAGTTAAACATTACCTTTAACTCACTGTACATAGATCTAGATCAACACACATAGATCAGAGGATAGAGGAAGGCATTGCATCCAAGAAGATAAAGATTTTATATTCAAGCTGGTTCAAATTTGTATTTCGATCATCATTGATTTTATTAAAATATCTCTTCAATACTTTCCATCATGAGAACAAAATTTCACACTGTTACAACATGTTCCAATAACAGAGGTTGTACTATATAGTGGTAGTCAGGCAGCCGTCATAGGAGACAAGGGGACATGATTGGGTTTTTTTTTCAGGTGACATCTTAAGTACTCTCAAATATACAATCAAGACCAGTAATGTCTACCAGAATATCCTAAAGGTGTGGCCTCAGTGTAAAGTACACACAAGAACAGTTTTCCAAAAAAAAAACCAAAAAAACAGCAAGATGAAAAAAAATGTATTACAAAGCGGGTATTAATGAAACTTGAAAGCACTTGAAACTTTGATTGGACAGAAGATGCTTCACATCTGCAGTTTCTTGACACTTTAGATTGACAGTTTTGAGATGTCCTATGATTGCTATGAAGCCCTGCCATGTCAGCAATGTTTTTGGCAAGTGCAAATTGGCAGAGATTCAATGTTAGGGGTGGGACCAGTACAGCGAAGGATTTAAGAACTTAAGATGGAGTAATTTGGTCAATCATTACTTGACTTGCTTTCAGGGGGCCACGGTGGCAGAGTGGTAACACTCTCGCCTCCCACCTCTGAGGCCGGGGTTCGATCCCCGTCACGGCCTCAAGTGGGAAAGCTGGTAGTTGCTTACCATTGGTCGGCAGTTTACAGTACAGAACCCTAACGAACTCTATGTACTGGTTTCCTCTGCCCTTCCAACTACCCGTCGTGATATGACCTATACAGTGTTGAAAGCGACGTAAAAACCCCAAATAAATAAATAAACTTGACTTGCTTTCAAGTAATTGCTCTGCTTATCGTCTTATCCATATAATCACATGAAGGCTGTGTTGTTAGCACCTGATATGTTTTAGCAGAACTTAAAATGCCAAAGAAAAACAATGTCAGAGAAATCTGGTTCAGTTTGAAGCTATAGGTTTATATAAATTCTAAATAGTAAAATCCAAAAAGTAAGGGTTTAAGCAACAGATGTATATACATCAAACTGATTTTCAAATGAAAATCAAATGGGAGGAAATATTTTGGGGACTAATTGTCACACCATATATCCCCAAAGTACAAATTAAATTAGTTTGCAATGCTTGATCAAACCCTTGGTTAAACCACCTTTGAGGTCCTAGAGGATGTCCTCAGTGGTCTAGTGGTTAGCAAGTTTGGCTAATCACAGGCAGTCACCTCTGTCGGTTCGAGTCTCAAGTGGCAATGCTGAAGACCTGTCTCAATATGACCCTGACTGTTGAACGATATGTAAAACCCAAACTTGGAGGTCCACAGTGATCCATTAGAGGTTAGTTAGTTTTGCACCTGTCACCTTCCAGTGGGTTCAATCCCTACAGGTGGCAATGCAGAGAGACTATCCCATTATGGCTCATGGTTACAGCCCTGGTAAACTTGTATACTGGTACCCTGAAATGTATGTGCAACCCTTACATTTTACAAAAGTGAGAACCAGTAGAATTAGTGCTGAGAATCGCCCCCATTTTCTGCCATTGATCAACTGCCCATTTTGATTACCAGTGATCTAAACTAATCCAACCTAAACTCCTATTTTACAAGGGAAATATCGTTTTGCAAACAGGTAATCTCAGTTTGTTAAACAAAGTAAAGAATTTACAAGAGTGATAGGGCACTAACATTATCCAACATTATTGAAGTTTTTTCATCAAAAATTTATTTTTCTACTACCTTTTCTTTAAATAAAGTATTTTAAAATCTCTGTCCTTTTCATTAGTATGCCACTTTCTGTTATATATATAATGTCCCCTCCACAAAGATATTTTTCTTCATGATGAATGACTAACTATTAACTGCACTCACTGTATATAGAATATTATAAAGACTGGAAGTGCACAGACTACACAAAACAATGCAGTGCACATATTTTTGCGTCCATTTATCTGAAGCAGTAAATGTACGATCGTCGATAACAAAGAGCCAAATGATACAGACTATAATGCAACAAATAGGTGTGTAAAATTCATATTTATAATAATATTTATGGATTGATAAATGAAACCGGTCTTTATACTGAAATAAAGTCCTCAGATTCGTACTATATGACCTCTATAAAGGGATGTTACTTCCAGCATAATGGACTCACCCTACCGCACTCGTCCATTATCCGGCGGAAGTACCGTCCATTTATAGAGGTCATAAAGTACTCACCCTTGGACTTTATTTCTACAATCAGAATAGGCTGGCTTAGGCCATCTGACCAGTTGAGCAAATGATCAATATGTATCGGTGTAGTGTGTACATTGTATTATCAGTAAATATGGTCTGATTACTTATTTACATAGTGTTGGAGATGTTTATAATACTATGACATGATTACAACTATAACCAGACAATATTATCAGTTTACAGTTCTGTTGTCCTTAATAATAGGTCATCACATCCACTAGAAGTCTACTCTGTCCTAGATAATAGGTCATCACATCCACTAGAAGTCTACTCTATCCTGTATTTGTGTACCTTTATTAAGTGCAAGAAGTAAGAAGTAACCTTATCTACCCGAGTACTTTTTTTAACCATAAAGGTCCATGCACACCAATGCAATGGGATCTGATATGATATATACAGATACAAAACCTTCTTTTTGACAAACCAAACTAAAGTCTGCCTATATGGTGAAGCTTGACCAGTTTCTGTCTCATCATTGAAGCAAAGCAGCAATGGGCTTTTTTGAAACTCTATTATCCGACCCTCTATTATCCAAATTTTCAATAATCCAACCTCTAATCCACTCTTCCCAACTCCATTTCAACCCATTATTTTAGCCTTTCTATTATCCAACCTTTCTATTATCCAACCTAATTGTTACTCTCCCAAGAGGGTTGGATAATAGAGGTTCTACTGTACTTAGGTGGGTGATCATCTTATTTCTTGGCTAGGTATGGGCAGATATGTAGTGACTCAGATGATCACAGTCCCGCTGCAATATAAGCCAAAACAAGGTACTTGGCACAATGCTGCATAAATCAATTAATCTCTTCAAACTAAAGAACACGGTGGGAAAATATTCAAAATTGGTTCAAAAATGAAAAAAAAAGGTTAGGTTATTTTTACATTAGTGAATGCTACACTATTATACCAATCATCCCTTACAATTCTGATAAAAGGTGAAGAATTTTTTAAAGTAAAAATTGTTTTGTATTGGCTCAGATTATGTTTTTGTAAGTGGAAACAGACAAGGCGTGTCATATGAGTTCCAACTTCATCATATTGTATCAATGTATTGTATTATAGTTGGTCACTGGTGAGTATACTCTTCAAGCCTACTTTTTAAATAGAGTTTTGGCATAGAAATAATCGCAATTGTATTTGAAAGTTATTGACAGGAAAAAATATCTCATTTTTAAGTCAGTTTTCTGAGATTTTTTGCAAAAAGTTCTGTTATAACAAACCTGAAAAAGTGTACTCTTTGTCTAACTAAATTGTGCTCCATATAATTGACCATTCTTTTCTATAAGTCAGTACTCGAGTTCCATTGTTTACACATGGCTAGAGAGGTCTATCATTAAATGAACTGGTTACAGGATAACCAGACAATGTTGTTATTTTACGGATCTATTGTACTCGTAAAGAGGTCACACCAAACCAGTGGTCTACTCTGTCCTCAATCAAGAAGTTGCAGGTAGACTGCTGCCCGCCATAATTTGGTACAACTTGGACACAAAAATCCTTATTACCCTTACCTCCCACCCGATTGGGTGTTAATACAATTTCCACATTAAGTCAGCACTCCAACTTGGCAGAAAAATTGGAATTTGCATCCGCAAGTTCCCCAAAAAGTTACTTTATGTTCCCCATCATGTACCATCATTTTCATCATATATTCACTTCTTTATGCATTTGTAATACTAATTATCAATGGTAAGGGGCTCTTATGAAAATACAATAGAACCTTGATTATCCGAAACCCGATGGGAGACGTATATTTTTCCGGTCGGATAATCGTGGGGTTCGGATAGATGAAGGAAGCCGAAATTCACCGTCTATGGGTTACCGAGTGGGCGATAATTGAAGAAACATTGTTTTTGTGTACTAAATATAGACCTCGGTAGTCATTGGTCACACTCACAACTCTGGATTACTGACCTTGGACGCCCCTTGACTTTCTTCATGATAATGATTTTGTTAAGTCAGCGCACTGAGTTCCCCTTTGTGGGGAAGATATTGCGCCTGCAAAGCAGTAGATTAGATTAGATTAGATTAGATTGATGAAATAGTTTCATATATATGTGTATACTAATATAATATAATTAACCTTCAAATTGTCAGCCTGTGAATTGATCAACTCCTGGAGATTATAAATTGCAAAGCTCAAAAGAACACTTTTCAGTCATTGGCGCATTATCAAAGAAAGAAGTTGTGTTGTGTAAATGAACTAATCTCTCCCCTATTGAAACAATGGCGATAAAGATCAAAGAAGTGAGGCTTGTTTGTGGACGGTATGTTTTATAAAGCATGAGAATTAATGGTTTCCGAGAATGTGTAAAATCCTGTATTATCACTCATGCTAGACCATGCATTATGTACAGAGAGTTAAAAGAGACAAGATTTCGGTTCAGTTAATCCAGAGATTCGGATGAAAGAGGGCCGGATAATCGAGGTTCTACTGTATATATTAACAGGTTTATATGTCTCAGTATTTAGGTGAAATACAGCATATGGCAGATAATAAGTGTTTTTACATTGCAGCAGAAACTCTGAATAAATGCTCATTTTCTTCCTTCATGTCTGAGATTGCATGTTTTTCTGTGTTGACAGCAGAGACTCGGGCATGCCGGTAGACATGAAGCCGCTTCCCAGAGAACCTATAGACGAGGAGAAACGAAAGAAACAGAAGACGCCCAAAGGTCAGAAACAGTCTAATTAGTTGTGGAGCTTAATCTCTCTTTTAAGTCATAGTGAATGAGAAAAATAAATCCTCAATTAAGGTTGTAAGTGGAAAACCAGTTGATTTGGTCGGGTTGTTGGTTGGTTTTGTCATAAAAACCAGACAACCAGCTGTAACCTTTTCAAAAACAGTTTTTGCATTGAGCGTTTAGAGTAAGAAATCTAAAATTCGCCACATATCTGAAATTCGCCACATGTGAAAATACTAATAAAATAAATGAATTGTGGTAAGATTTGTTGACTGTATAGTAAATTAAGGCTTTTTGAACTGAAAAATACCAATTTTTGGACAAAAACATCATTTTCTTCATAAAATTAACTAAGGTTTTAGAGGTGGCGAATTTTAGATTCCTGGCGAATTTTAGATTTTCTTACTCTAATATAAATTTTTGTGTTAATTATATCCCCAGACGAAAGTCGGGGATATATTGGATTCAGGTCCGTCGCGCCGCCGCCGCCGCCGCCGCCGCCGTAGAAATTTCCTTGTGGACGCGATAACTCAAAAACAAATTAATATTTTTTTTTCAAACTTGGTACACATGTTAAGGGTGCCCAAAGGAAGATCCCTATTTTAAGGTGACCTTAAACTCCCAGTAAAAAAGAACTTATGGCCACCTTAAGGTCAGAAATTGCACTTTTGGCCACTTAGAGCCCTGTAGGTCACAAACTATGATGCTCAGCTGGCTGAAATTTTACCTGACAACACATTAATATGTTCTTAGTACATGTGCCGAAAATCATGACTTTAAGTTGAGGAGAAAATTGTGTTTGAGGCCCATAAATACCCCCACTTAGGGATTTTTTGCTATACTTTACACATATTTTGCCCTATAATTTGGAAGTGATAATTCTGATGAGTCTCAAACTGCACTAGGTATAACTTTGATATGTAATCCTTGTCTGTAGAAAATTTTAGGGCTGTAGGTTTACCCAAAGGGGTCGACTTAAGGTCTCAAAAGTGCCCACAGAGACCCAATTTATGCATTTTTGCCACTTTCAAGCACTGTAGCTTTCAAACTATGTCTCTCATCTAAGTTAAATATCATCTGGGAATATATCTATGTGTTTTCTTATATGTGCCCCAACATTTAGGCCTTTAATAGACAGTTAACCTGTGTATCAGGACCATAAACACCCACCCGAGTGACCCTTATAAGACATTTTTCACATCTTTTTCCCTGTAACTTGGAAATGGTAAGTCTGAGAAGTTTCAAACTGTATTAGATATATATTCTGTGTGTAATCTTAGTATGTAACAGATTTTAAGTCTGAAGCTTTAATTTTGAAGGTCAAATTGAGGTCTCTAAAAGGCTCCCAAAGACCCAATATTTGGACTTTTTGCTACTTTTAAGCCCTGTGACTGTCAAACTATGTGACTGATAGAGCTCAAATCCTATCTGAGAAGATATTAGTATGTTATTTTTATATGTGCCAAAAATTAAGGCTTTAAGAAGACATTTAACCTGTGTATGAGGACCATAAATCCCCACCCGAGTGACCATTTTTAGACATTTTTCACATATTTTTCCCTGTAACTTGGAAATGGTAAGTCTAAGAAGTTTCAAACTGTATTAGATGCATATTCTATGTGTAATCTTAGTATGTGACAAATTTTAAGTCTGAAGCTTTAATTTGAAGGCTACATTTAGGTCTCTAGAAGGCCCCATAAAGACCCAGTATTTGGACTTTTTGCCAATTTTAAGGCCTGTGACTGTTAAACTATGTGACTGATAGAGCTGAAATCTCATCTGGGAATACATTATTATGTTCTTTTTACATGTGCCAAAAATCAAGGCTTCAAGTAGACATTTAACCTGTGTATGAGGACCTTAAACACCCACCTGAGTGACCCTTTTAAGACATTTTTCACATATTTTGCTCTGTAACTTGGAAATGGTAAGTCTGAGAAGTTTCAAACTTTATTAGATACATATTCTATGTGTAATCTTAGTATGTAACAAATTTTAAGTCTGAAGCTTTAATTTGAAAGCCACATCGAGATCTCTAAAAGGCCCACAATGACCCAATATTTGGACTTTTTACCACCTTTAAGCCCTGTAACTGTTAAACTATGTGATTGATGGAGCTGAAATCCCATCTGGGAATGCATTATTATGTCCTTTTTACATATGCCGAAAATCAAGGTTTTTAGTAGACATTTAACCTGTGTATGAGGGCCATAGACACTCGCCCAAGTGCCTTTTTTCACATTTTTTCCATATTTTGCCCTGTTATTTGGAAATGCTTAGTGTGACAAGTCTTAAACTGTATTATATATAATTTTTATTTGTTATGTATGTCCCCCAAAAAGTTTCAGATCTGTAGTTTAATTGCTAAGGTCTCTTTAACAATTGTAAAATGCCCACAGAAACCCAATTTATGGATATTATGCCACTTTAAAGCCCAGTAACTGTCAAACTATGTGGGTTATAGAGCTGAAATCTTTGAATTTTTAAAAGGAAATGCCTGTCTACTTAAATTTTGAATATTAATAATGTTATGGCTATCTTAGTCTTTTAAGAACTTATTTTTGTGTGTTATACCTCTGCTTGCTGAGTTTTTCACTTTTTAAAATGAAACTGGTTAAACATATTCAAGTAGACAAAATGGACACTTTAAGTGAGCTTGAAGTCCCAATATTAATGAAATTATATCCTTATGTAGTAAAACTAGGGGATTTTTAACCCTCAACTAGCCCAGTTTTATTCAACTTGCCTCAGTTAATTTTGGCACAGCTCCTACAGTTATGAACTCATTTCAGTTGATAATCACATACTTAAAATTCTCAATTCTTTTTGTATTTGAGTACCCCTTTTATATAGATTGTTTGTTTACCATTTATGCTCAACCCACATCCCCCACCCGGATTCCCCCCCACCCACCTCTGGGACCTCCAGCTATATTGAGTGACACTAAATAAACAAAGGTATTTAATGATATCAGATGAGAAACAAAGAACTCAATGGGGTTGCAGATCTTGTGTAATAGTGAGAGAGGTGTGGAGAAGGGGAGAGGGGTGGGGGTGGGAGGTGGTGGGCTTCATTACATATAACACAAAGGGGAGTCAGAACTGAGATTGTGTCACATATTTAGGTTGCATATATATGGACCACATATATAGGTATAGAGGAAATGAATAACTGAAAACAATTTGCAAATTCTAAAAATAATATAATAAAATAATAATATAAATAATTTTTTTTTAAATAATATTTTATTTGTGAACAAATATAGAAACAGATATGCGCTTTTGGGATTATGAATTTTAGAATGGACATTGAATCATCAATCATTTAAATACTTTGAAGGAAGATTGAAAAATATGATGAGTTGAGTTAAAAATAATATTTTATTTGTCAACAAATATAGAAACAGATATGCTCTTTTGGGATTATTATTTTAGAATGGACATTCAATCATCAATCATTTAAATACTTTGAAAATAGGTTTAGAGTTATCATTGCAGGAAGATTGAAAATATAATTTGAGTTATGTATTCGGCGTCTGGGGATACACCATCTTCCTTGGGGAGATATAAACAGAGTAGATTGATGTGCTGAAGTTCATATAATAATGGGTAATTATGTTTTAAAAAATTCCCGATCAAAACCTGTGGCGTGAGTGATGACCTGTCTGGGGATATGTTGGCGCCGAGTTGGCCCAATCTAGTTTCTTTCACACATTCAGTAAAATTAAGGGACGCTTGTTTGTATATGGGAGAAGCGACTCCGCCGGATCCGCATTTTCTTTTCGCAATAGCTTTGCAGCCATAAGGTGGATTCTCTTCATATTTGGTAGGTGTATGCAGTAGTCCTGGGAAAAATTTCTGAATATGGTGTCATGACATTTCAACCAATCAGAGAAGTCACATGACCAAAAACATGTTTTTTCTAAAGGGTGTGCTTGTCCGGATGATAACTTAAAAAGCGTTTCAGCTATTCACATGAATTTTGGCAAGTAGGTTCATCATATCGATGTCTGGAAATCATTAACTTTTGAAAGTAATCCAATACAAAATGGCCAACTTATTAACGACTAACCAAACGTTACGATTTTTCTTTACGCTGAAAATGCAAAAACGCATTTATCTCGGAAATGGAGCGAGAAAGAGCAATTTCGACGAAATTTTTGATCCGCAGGGTATCTGAGAGAGAGTGATTTCGACGAAATTTTTTACCCACAGGGTATCTGTGGAGTCTACTGATGACTTTTCTCAAAAATCATTTTCCCGCCACTTTTGGTGGCCATCTTGAATTTCTGTGTTATACACAAAAACGAGTTTATCTCAGAAACGGAGCGAGATAGAGTGATTTCGACAAAATTTTTGATCCACAGGGTATCTCTAGAATCTTCTGGCAATTTCCCCAAAAATCGTTTTTCCGCCACTTTTGGCGGCCATCTTGAATTTCTGCATAAAACGCGTTTAGCTCGGAAAGGGAGCGAGATAAAGCGATTTCGACAAAATTTTTGTCCCATAGGGTATCTGCAGAGTCTACTGGTAACTTTTCCCAAAAATTGTTTTCCCGCCACTTTTGGCGGCCATCTTGAATTTCTGCCTTAAATGCAAAAACGTGTTTATATTGGAAACGGAATGAGATAGGGCAATTTCGACAAAATTTTTGACCCGCAGGGTATTTGCAGAATCTGCTGGCGACTTTTCACAAAAATTGTTTTCCCGCCACTTTTGGCGGCCATCTTGAATTTCTGCCTTAAACGCAAAAACGTGTTTATCTCGGAAAACGGAGCGAGATAGAGCGATTTTGACAAAATTTTTGACCCGCAGGGTATCTGCAGAAGCTACTGGCATTATTTTGCAAAAAAAAGTTTTCCCGCCACTTTTGGCGGCCATCTTGAATTTCTGTATTAAACACAAAAATGTGTTTATCTCAGAAACGGAGCGAGATAGAGCGATTTCGACGAAATGTTTCACCTACAGGGTATCTACAGAGTCTACTGGTGACTTTTCTCAAAAATCATTTTCCCGCCACTTTTGGCAACCATCTTGAATTTCTGCGTAAAACGCAAAAAAAAAAAAAATAAATAAATAAACAAACCAGATTCATCTATGAAACCTTGCATTTTGTCATTAATGGAAAAACATATAAAACACAGGAAAATGGTCATTTCTACAAACTCATTAATACTCATTCGTACGCTTTGTTTTTACTGTGCAAAAAAAATTTCTTTTTCTCTTGCGAAGGAATACTCTAGTTTTCACCTTCTTAGCTTGTATCAGCCAAAACTATAACAAAGAGGCACCAAAATTGATAAAGCTGTGTGCTTCATGATTCATTTGTTAGTTTTTTGAGAGAGATTTTAAATATATTTTTAAAAACTGGTTAATAACCAGTTATCTCTTCTTTTTGGAATCCAATTATCAGTTTTGATAAATTAAAACCAAGTGCAACTCTATCCACAATAGATATTAGATGTACTTATATGTAGTGGGTCCTTGAGTTAGTGGTAGGGAATCATCCCTAGTTTTCTGAAACAGTTAATCGGCGATTTTGATGACTGATATAATCGAACCTACATCATACCAACATCAGTATTTGGATAATAGAAATTCAGGAAATGGAGGTCTTATGTTACTATATTTTAAATTTTTAATGTTATTTTATCAACTACTTTATACCTTTTTAAGTCCCTGTTTTATATATGTTTAGTTGAAGCACTTTGTAGACACACCTTTTATTATCAGACTAAGTCAATATTAAGTCTGTGACAACAATCCAAAGGGCTGGAGATTTTGTGTCTGGCCTGTTGTTTTCAATGGTTTTTATCCTTCTGTTTAAAGGGGCTTTCACCTTTCTCCGGATGAACTAGGACATTTTAAGAATGGCAAAACAAACATTGTATGTTGGTGGTTCAGTTAAAATCTTTATTATGTGACAAAGTTCTGTTATCCAAATTTGATTTTATGAACTCATTTCTCCCCTCTAAAATCTATTATTGCATACTTTTAAAAAAACACAAAACCTGCTTGCTCTGGGCCCACTTTCACAAAGCCAGATTTAGAAAGGACATCCTCAAAGGAAGTCAGTTTCTTTCTTTTAAGAAGCCAGCCGCCACTTTATAACTGTCCTTACCAAAGAGGCTTTGTGAACGTGGGCCCTAGTTTTGAACCTCCTGTCATCCAAACGACACGTTTCTCAGTATGCTTGGATAAAAGATGTAAGGTTAGGAGGGGTGCACTTGAAAGAAGAATTATGACATGTGCCTCTTCAGTGGGTAGGATTAAACGATCATTATAGATCAAATACTTGTCAGCTTAAATGATGTGCTATTGTTTGTAAGTTCGGCAATCTGTGGCTGATTCAATGGGTGTAAACTGATAAGAAACCTCCTCATTTAGTGAAAGCTACCGTAAAGTTGAATATGACAGACACATTTCTGAATTCTGCACATTTCTGGTATAAATTTAGCCATTTCAGCGAATGGGGTTAGAGAATTGAAATTAATTCCCAATAGTGAAATTTTGAATATGTATTAGAGTCCAGAAGTAAACCAATAGAAGAAGTTAATTCTTAGACTGGTGAATTTCTTAAAAGTTAAGACTTTAGTAACTTTTATTGTCCATCTGATTTGTAGTTTTCACAGAAATGTCCTTATAGTTGTCCTGGCAGCAAGAGGCACAAAGTCCGGGGTGCTCTTAACTAGGGGTGAGTCGGTAGTGGTGGTATACCGGTATCGAGACATGTTTACTGAAATACTGTGACCGCTTTTAACAACCGGAATCTCGAATGTCAGCTTATATAATTATTGGGAAATGTAAAATAGGAGATGCCAGACCTAAATCTGAAGAAATTATAAATTATTACGTCAAATTTCATAAGATAATAATGCATTTATTGTAATTTCTTTGAGAAAAACTGCCATGTTTTGGATTACGGGAAATCACTTCCTGTTTGTATGCCTATTCGATTAGGAAAATGCTGAAACTCAAACTTTTTCGGTGTCACGGTGTAACGTGGAATTTTTCCCGGAAGTAAAATTTTTCTTCTGAGTGCCTTCTAAACCACGGATCTCAATTATTATTGCATTTTATTGTTGTTAAATGATAGTTAAAGAAATATAATGTAAAAATATCGATAACTATCAACAATATGTTGAATATAACCTAAAATAAAGTATTTTACGTTCATACTATAACCATTTCTGCGCATGCGCGATGGCGTAGAAACGGGTAAAAAGACAGGAAGAAGAAAAATTTCACGGGACACCGGAATGGGGACGGTTTTGCATTGGCGGAATCCTGTACCAGAAAACCTGGTACCGTCACACCCCTACTCTTAACAGACCCAATTCCTGCACCTTGAATACACAATTCCAAACAATAATATTTGAGAAAATGAAAATATGGCAATAATAATAATTTCAGATAAATAGCTCCTTTAAATTAAGACTGTATTCCAAAACGGGTTGATCAAACCTGTGAGCCAAAAATTAAGTGTAAAGTTATAGTATACTGTGCTGATTTTTTTCACTGCTATTTAGCTGATCATTGTTAGTGTGTACAAGCCTGGTGTTTCGCAAATAATTAACACAGAGGCAATATTTTGTAAGAATACAGTAGTTATTGTTTAAGGTTTAATCAACATTTAGGTAACGAGTGTCTTAGACTCTTTTGTTGAAGCCTGACAAATATCGAAGAGAAAAAGTGGGAGGGGAGGGGGACTGTTGTTATAATAAAGACTTCAGTCGTTATTTATGACAGTGTAAAATATAAAGTTAGGCCTGAATGACTGTCATGTATAATCACTTCTGTCTGTTCAATCAGAGCCATTCAGAGGTTATTTGTAAGCTGATTGTGATTTTATGAAAAGTGTATCTTCATTTGGGTTTCAGTGTTTAAAAGTTTTTTTAGTAGGATCAATGACGATTTAATGGTGCCCGTAGCAAAAAGCTATGATAAATCTTTAGAATTGATTAATCTAATCACACATTCACAACTGGATTTTCATATTTTGATTGGAACCGATATCTTTCAGACTTTTTTTGTGGTTTTTAACTAAATAGTCTTGATGCTCCCAATTGCAGACTCTGTTTGGTCTAACTTAATTCTGTAAAATATTTGAAAAACAGACCAGAATATACATTAGTATTTCTGCTTGACAAAGATTTAGAGATAATAGGGTGAAATTGAAATTACTTTCACAGGATTTTCATATTTGCTTTTAATATTTGTGTTTGTGGCTATCCAATTATGTTTATTAAACAAATTTGAACCATTTTATGGGGAATTTTAAAGAGCCAGATAAATATACTTCTACTAAAACAAGGTTTCCAGATAGCAGACTAAGGTTGTCATTAACAGATGCATTCACTGTTTAGGGTGGACTTACACAACGCATGTTAAATGACATCTTACTCGACATAATTCTATTTATTGGTCTTCGATATGTTGTATGGCATAGAGGTACCAGAAGCTACAGATTGTGGAAGGATTTCCATGAACCCTGAGACTTGTTGATATTAAGTGTGCCAGGTGTATGCATAGATTTGAATGTGATTACAACTTATTGTATGGTATATGAATTGGCAGCTAAAAACAGTTCACAATTGGATAGATTGACAAAATACTCAAACTCGGATACTAAATGAAAAGTAATGAGAACTGGATCGTGGAATAGACGGTTACGACTTAGACAAGGTAGTATATTCCCATCATGCATTCGCAGTCAGATAAAGAGTATTATACTGCAACCTGCATTTGAAATGGAACAGCAGTATTCTGCTTTTCATTTGGTAGAAATCACTGAAAAACTGCTTTGTATTTTAAAAAATTGGTTTTTGTATTAGTCTCAATTTTACACTTAAATCTTTAGTATTACTGTAGCTGATAGTTCATCAAAATATTAAAAACTAGAAAGTACTCCTGGAGTACAGACCTCCCCCAAAGTAGCTGTGCATCTCTGTATTATAATTCCACCCACATACTTCTGGAAAATGGGCTTGTTGAAAATTTATGATTTTTTTTTTTTTTTTTTTTTGTATCCAGAGTATGATTTTAATTTTCCCAGTATTTATAAGCACTTATTGATTTAGTCAGACCCCACCCACATAAAATAGTTCACAAAGATGCGTTCATTAGTTTTGGAATAATCAAAAACACAGACAGCCAAATGAATGGATACATCCAAAAACGTGTAACTTCCATGATGGTTAAAAATTGGAATTGAAAGTTCAGTTAAATGTCTCGATCATCTCATAGTGTGACTTCATAAATTATGATGTAACAATTGGTGCGGTCACTTGTCAGTGCCAAATTTACAAATGAATATCGCCCACATTGGCCGACCGAGTACCGACATAAGTTTTAAGGATATAATATCATTATTATATAAATATACTGATACAGTGGAACCTCTATTATCCGACCTCTATTATCCGACCCTCTATTATGCAAATTTTAAATTATCCGACCTCTAATCCACTCTCCCAACTCCATTTAAACCTGTTATTTTAGGCTTCCCATTATCCTACCTTTCTATTATCTGACCTAATTGTTACTCTCCCAAGAGGGTCGGATAATGGAGGTTCTACTGTATCTTTGTAATTTGATTTCAATAAATATGTCCGATTATCACTCATAGCAAACCTTGTGGCATTTTATCAGCATCTTGACCAACAAGTAAACACTGCTTTCCATTGAATTCTAATTTGTCTTTTACAGTTTAGAAATTTAAGAGTACAAGGTTTTATTACCCATATGAACACACACAAGGGTATTAATTTGGTTTCTCACATGTATTAGTCAGTAAATTTGTAAACCTGGTTTTGCTGGTCCAGGAGTTAGTGTTACGATCGAAAGTAAATATGGAAACCGGGTCCCGAAAACAAAAATTCGGCGAAAATTGGATTCGTTCGAATTAGTATACACCAAACTGTTACATACGTAATAAGTCACACTGTAAAATCTTCTGCACGCGTACATGAACAATAACTTCAACTAAAATGCGGTTTATTGTAGAAATAATCCATGAGTGATCATGGTTTGTGTTCGGCATTTAACCATGGTACTTCCGGTAATAATTTTACGAACCCAACCACTAAATTTGTAGGGCGGATGGAAGGGCAGTGCGATTGTTGCGAGATAATTGTGTGCGCATAGAACTCAAAATTCGTTTCTGCGCAGGTTGTCATGTTAGAATTTTTTATAAAATCTGACATTTTGGATATTATTTCACTGTATAGTGGCAAAATATTACACAAGTAAATGTTTTTAAGCGTTTTTGTGCAATATTTTATACGTTTAAGGTGTTAATATGTGACATTTCGGGAACCGGTTCTTGGACTTTGTCACCGGATTACGTTTACGTTTATATGAATCGAATAGAAACCAACTATCCGGTTTGCCGTCTTTACCACTACCAGGAGTGAACAATGGGATTCAACTGGAAAATACAATGGCTTATCAAGTGTAATGATCTGAAGATGTGAAAAATGGTATTTGTTTTAATCGGTAATATTTTATACACTTTACGGTATTTCAGGAGGTAAAAAAACCTTGACACTTTCATGGAAGTGAAGTTTGAACCCTGGGAAAGACAAAAAAAAACAGTCTTGTCAGTTTGTGTGTACCTATTGTTTTGTGTTCAGATCCAGAAAAACAATTGAGTTTTGCATGTGATTCAGAGGAATCAAAGTGACAGGCATTTGAAAAGGATCTAACAAATATACACAAACAATACAATGAATAAAGTGGGTTATCCAAGCTTAAGTAACTAAGTTTGTAGTACTTAATGCACGCTTCCATTTGTACGATCATCAATTTGCTGCAAAGATTGGGAATCTTGTGTTTTCTGCCACCATGGCCTAGTGGGTAATAACCTCTCCTAGGATCTGGGTTCAATCCCTGTTACAGGTAGTTGGTGTTTCAGATGACCATGTAAAATTTCTGTCCTCTATGTCCTTTACCCAGTGGTAGACTAATGAACCTCAGAAATGTCAACATTTCTGGGATTAATTGTATCCACCGGAAGCATCCGGTGGATACTTTGGTTTAGCGTTCGCTACGCTGCCGCCGCCGCACGTAGAGAGATTTTCGGCGTTAACGCTCTAAGAGGAAAACAACAGCAGCTAGGTTCACCAAATTTGCAGGATATCTTCATTGGGGGGTAAGCTTCTGTGGGAAGGAAAATAGCCTCATTCTGAAAAACAAGATGGCCGCCACGGGCATTTCTTTGAAAATAATCTACATTTTTCTACTGGCTGTTCCTCATAGGTAGAAGGTTGAATCTCTTCATAGGTGATATGTATGACACATATACATGTCCTCTACAACCTTGCACACATTTGACCTTGAAGCTCATAACTCAAGGTCATCCACGGAGTGCCGAAGTAACCCACATAGAGGACTTTAAAAGTGCCTATATCTCCCTTATTATTGGTCCTAGAGGTTTGCAATGTGAAACCAACCTATAGGAAATCATGTGCTGCGAATCTTCTGATGTGGTTAGATTTGACCTTGGACCCCTCCTTCAAGGTCAAACGAGGATAGCCAAACTTAAAAGTGCTTATAACTCGCTTATTATCGATCCTAGAGGTTTCGGATGGTAAATCAACATATAGGAAATCATGTGCTGCGAATCTTCTGATGTGGTCAGATTTGACCTTGGACCCCTCCTTCAAGATCAAACGAGGATAGCCAAACTTAAAAGTTCTTATAACTCGCTTATTATCGATCCTAGAGGTTTGGGATGGTAAACCAACATATAGGAAAGCATGTGCTGCGAATCTTCTGATGTGGTCAGATTTGACCGTGGACCCCTCCTTCAAGGTCAAATGAGGACAGCTAAACTTAAAAGTGCTTATAACTTGCTTATTATTGGTCCTAGAGGTTTGGGATGGTAAACCAACGTATATGAAATCATGGGCTGGGAATCTTCTGGTGTGGTCAGATTTGACCTTGGGCCCCTCCAAGGTCAAACGAGGACAGCCAAACTTAAAAGTGTTTATAACTCGCTTATTATTGGTCCTAGAGGTTTGGGATGGTAAACCAGCATATAGGAAATCATGGGCTGGGAATCTTCTGGTGTGGTCGGATTTGACCTTGGGCCCCTCCATCAAGGTCAAACGAGGATAGCCAAAGGTAAAAGTGCCTATAACTCACATATTATTGGTCCTAGATGTTTGGGATGGTAAACCAACATATAGAAAATCATGGGCTGGGAATCTTCTGGTGTGGTCGGATTTGACCTTGGGCCCCTCCTTCAAGGTCAAACGAGGACAGCCAAACTTAAAAGTGTTTATAACTCGCTTATTATTGGTCCTAGAGGTTTGGGATGGTAAACCAGCATATAGGAAATCATGGGCTGGGAATCTTCTGGTGTGGTCGGATTTGACCTTGGGCCCTTCCTTGAAGGTCAAATGAGGACAGCCAAACTTAAAAGTTCTTATAACTCGCTTATTATTGGTCCTAGATGTTTGGGATGGTAAACCAACATATAGGAAATCATGGGCTGGGAATCTTCTGGCGTGGTCGGATTTGACCTTGGGCCCCTCCTTGAAGGTCAAATGAGGACAGCCAAACTTAAAAGTGCTTATAACTTGCTTATTATTGGTCCTAGAGGTTTTGATGCATTGTCTTTATGGTGGATACAATTTGCATCGGTTTTGCGATGCGCTAGGTCTAGTTTTTTTCAGTGTAGCTTCTACTGTACTTATACATTTGGGATTGTAATCCAATTTCATCCAAATGTGGTTAATATTAATTTATTTGAATGACTATTGTTAGCAATCCAGCTAAAATGGACAGAGTCTCCAGTACTTAATCACTGTGAAAAAAGCTGACTATAAAAGAGAGATATCTGAGTCCCTGCCTTATTTAACGAGACTTTGGAATATTTAGCATAAAATGCTTTCAGTATAAGCACTGGACATACTTATAATAGTTGCTTTCAGATTCAAAATATGCAAATAGTATGATACTAGGATGCCTTTTTTTGGCCATCCACTTTTGTACCAATTAATCACACATATTTGTAACTTTTTAAGGGAGGAATCACATATAGATATTTCAATATTGATTGATGCAGTTTCCTGGATTTCAGTATGAAAAACCAGCACTGTTCATTTCATTGTTGTTTGTAATACCTCGTTTAATTTAAGGAAAAATTTTCCAAATGATGTTGCATTTGATCATGGCTTTATATTTTGGTCATCAAAGATTCATTTGTTGAGGATTCACTTTGAGATCAGTTTGGAATTTCATGACATGTACAGCAGCCTTGCATTAATCGTATGGTCTTTTTAATATCTTTTGTATTTTGGGGGTAAATAAGACACTAAAAGCTATAAAATAAATTTAAATAATGCATTGCATTTTCTGGCTTGAAACAATATTTCAATATCAATAAACACACAAATTCAAATTAGAATTTGATGTCAATATTAAAAGTGTACTTCAATTCCTGCACTTGTTATATTAATAAGTAACACAAAATTGTAAATCTTAGCCTATTTAGTCATAGGTTTGCAAATCGATTACATGGAAACAAGCATTTAGTCTTACGATTATTGTTTTTGTTGTAATTGTAAGTTCTTTTAATTTGTGCGTGTTTGTGTTAGATGTATAGGAGAGTTTGTAAAGGTTTTATGGAAGAAATAAATCTTCTTTTCTATTGGAGTAGGTTCCGAATAACTCATCAATTTATCATGGAAATATTTCGAGGATAAAATATAAGTTTTGTTATCATATAGGATATAAAAAAAACTAGCTGAATATAGTGCTATCGTGACTTGTGAATCTGAAAGGACCAGAAAAATACCATTCTGCTTAATCAGAGATTCCAGGTGACAAGTAAATTTCCACGAAAAAGTGTCTTCTGAAGGATTGTATGACATTGTATGGATGAGGATCTGACATGATCATCAACATTAATACCACAGAACTCCATGTAAAGTGACCTGAACTTCCTTGTTTATGGTCCAGTTTGGAGCATTTTTGGAATGATTTTTAGATCTGAGAATTATTATACATATTGTTTCATGCTGGATTGATCTGTTGCGTTACAGCCATTTATGACCTCTGCAAAGAAGGTAGTGTCTTTAGGTGTGTTCGTTTGTCTGTGGTTATGATTTCTGCAAAATCATGAAGAGATCTTTCTAAAAATTTTTATATGGGTAGGGCCTGACCAAATTTTAATTCTAATAGCACTTTTATAGCGCTTAATCTCTGTCAAAAGACAGGCTTGTAAATTTAGGGTGGATATGCTTTTCCAAAGAGGTATGACTTCAGCTTTGACCTGAAGGAGGCAAGTGAGTTTGCAGAGTGGACCTCGTCAGGAAGGTCATTTCAAATCATAGGTGCATCATACGCAAAACTGAGTTTTCAAAATGCTTTCGAGACTTGAAAACTGAAGCAAAGTGGGGAACCTCAAGAAACATGCCATCAGATTGACTTCGACGAGTGTTACCAAAGGAAGAAGTAATTGAATTTTGGGATAGATCCGGATCATATTGTGGATACAAACAATCTGGAATATTCAAAAGTCCCGTTTTCATGGTATTTTTCAATGCTTTTGTCTTTGTGCTCAACACTACTGTTTATATCTTCATGGTCATGTTATCTGTTTATGAGGGTTAAAATTAAAAAAAAAAAAAACACAGTATTTGGGTGAAATTACAAAATGGGTATACCTGTGGGTGCCTTAGCGGAGGTCTGCGTTCTAGGAGTGCTTTCTACTTTCTAGTTCAACTGATTTTGGTTTTTTCCAGGAAAAAACTCATTCATATATTTTTGGTGATTTTTGATTTTGTCTGAGAGATTAGAATCACTGTGCTTTTGTCAGTGTTTGTGGTTTTTAAAGGAAAATGAGGTATTAAGCTGATAAGGACATTCAGTCAAATGAATGATGTGAAATATATCTTAGTAATTCACACATGTATATATATATTTGTGGTATATTTTTCTTTCAGTGACAAAGACGTTTAAGATCCGTGAAAATGACAAGCCTGTGATCTCCAGCCCTTCAAACTTTGAGCACACGGTACATGTGGGGTTCGACCCCCTCACCAGCGAGTTCACGGTGAGAACATGAGGACCCTTGATTTTACACACAATTCTGGCAAATACTTGTCAAAAGGTTTAATTTTTTGTGACAATTTTTGGTCATTGACCCTGTAAGCTATTTTGTAATTTGTTGGGGGTTAGTTTCATATCATTGTGGCGTATGTTTAGTAAATTCCCACTCAGAAAGTCACTCACTTATACCTGAAATACCTACCAGATTTTGGTTGATGTTGTGATGTTCAAATATATCTGCAATTATATAAAACAATTTAAATTTATAAGCATTTATTTGGTTTGCATACTCAATCACATATTCAAATAATCAGTCACTAAATCTACCAGTCAATCAGTTAGTCCTTTATTTAGTGATGGACAAAGTTACTGTGTTGAATCACTGACAAAGTTTCGGTCAGACGCTTAGTCTCCCAATCACTCATTTATTGACTCCCTCAATAAATCCATCACTCAGTCATCTGCCACTATGGCCTAGTGAGTAAGACTTGCTGAGGAACACAGATAACATGGGTTTGAACCCAGGGACATAACACATGCATAGTAGCTTGGATGACCACTTACAATGCTGACCATTCAAGCAAACCATCCCAATTCTGTCAACCGAAGTCTATTTTTTGGCATATTTACTCGAGTTCTGACATCTCCTAGTCAGTGGCTTGAGTTCTGACATCTCCAAGTCTGAAGAGAAACAAAACCTCAACCACTCACTCACTCATTCATGTAGCCATTCAATGAGTATCTCATACACTCAATCAACCACTTTGTATTTTCGGGCATGTCGGAGTCATGGCACAGTTACTGCAGAGTTAATTCTGATATCTCTTAGTTTGAAAAGTCTCAAATCTTCAAGAATCAAGACACTCATTCACTCAACCATTCAACCAGTAATCCATACACTCAATCCACCCACTCTGTATTTCAGGGTATGCCTGAGTCATGGGCACAGCTGTTACAGAGTTCTAACATCTCCAAGTCGGAACAGAAACAGAATCCGCAGGCTGTCCTGGATGTGCTGAACTACTATGACAACTCCAACAAAGAAAGACAAGACTCCAAGTTTATGACAAGCATCTCAAGTATAAGCAAGCCTTTTGGTGAGTAATTAACTCAAGAATTTATTCAAATTCTATTATTTATAGGTCAATAGGGGAATATCGTTTTTATTACAACTACAACTGGGGACATTAAAACAGAACAGGGTTGTTGTGGTATAGTAACCTGTGGTCGCATCAGTTACGAAGATCAAACCGTTTCCAGGGCTTTGAGACTGAATGAAATCAGTATTTCCAATGGACGATTTGACGTGTGCTGGATTAATCGTGGTTGTTCACCGAAAATTTCTGACAATTGATTATTCAGCTTAAATCATACATTATTTTTTGTCTCTTAGTATCTATAAATTTTAAAAAAAATTTCAGATGATTTACTTAAATGAATCGACAGATTTGTCATGAATTTTGGGTATGTTTGTATCTACTGCCATATTTAAAGGAAGTGGGTGCTTTGGTAGATTGTAATTGTCGGAAACGCAGATAACACAGTTATTCTTACCAGATTGATGTATACTTCATCCTACAAAGTGTTTCATAATATAATGACCAATAATGGAGTAAAAAAGTCAATTATCGCTGGATTATCGGTCAGAAATGAGGACGAATAATTGGCCATAAAAAGTAGAGCTGATTCCCGTCACTACTTTACAGCGGAAATTTGAAATAAATTAGCAGTGTGTTACATTGTGCTGCACATAATGTACAGTATGTGACTTTTGGGATACGAATAAGTAGTCGATGGTCACTAAATGATCCAAACTTCATGAAAATTTATTTATATAAAATACCATTAAAGTGGTTACATTTTGCATAACATAACATCAATTGCACACCTTAGTAACATTGATATAATGCACATAATGCACCATTTCTGATACAGTAAGCACTGTTTTATATTTTGACACCTGCTAATTCTGATGATTTAAGGCTTTCATCTTTACATCTTCTTCATTTACGGGGGCTACCATATTGAAAATTTCATCTTCAAACAATCAACGCATTGCCAATTATTTGTACTCCACGTGCCCTTATGTGACTTTGCACTGATAAAAAAGTGTTTAGAAGTTGTTGGGAAAAAGCAATGCATAAAGATTTAAAAGGTACAAATTGCTCAGGTGTATAAAGAGAAACGTTTTAAAATTTCCTGATACGGTCACAACTTGTGAACTGCCCACTTACCGGGACAAAAGATCATCTCTCAAACAAGAATAAACCTTAAAATTGTTATCTTGTCAGTCTTAGGCATTTGATTCAAAATAAAACTTTAAAAAAACACTTGTGAATATATGGAAAGTATTGAAGTTTACAAAAGGTAAAATTACAATAAAATTTATCTTTTCATTTTTTTTATTAGTTTTATTTTAGTCACAGAGTAATTTCCAGCTTGGTCATCGGTTTCACACCTGTGAACTATCTAAGGCAGACCACACAAAAAGTGCAGAAAGTAGCGCCCTATTATGAAGCGGACCAGGGTTCAACAGGCAATAAACAATGGTCACGGTGCTTCAGTCTGTCTTAAAAGCTCATGTTTGCCTGCAAATAAGATATTTATAACGACAATGTAAAAACAATGAGAATATATTATATCTTGAAGTACCTCAAAACGGCACGAAACGACAATTAATTGCTGTAGAAGGGGGGTCCACATATAGGTTTCAAATTAGAAAACTGAAGTACATCTAGAATATATATTACCTGTTACTTGTCAGTGACATCTTATCAATAGAACATTGGTTTAAATAGCATAAATATTGCTGTTCTTTCTTTTTCAAAACCAAAAGAATTTCCAATGGTTTCGCCATTTATGACGTGTGCGTTTAAGGTAGGGTTGAAATCTTACTCATCAATATTAAATATTTATAAATGGTTTTGACTTAGCCTCAATGACAATTCTTAACGTACTACATCGATAGCCAAAGAAAATAAGTCTGCTTTCGGATAAATTTTGTGTGTTTGTGAATTTCAATATTTAGCATTAAAAAGTACCACTTTCTTCTAGTGTGGCTGTAAATGTAAATAAAACAGACAATTGTGACAAATTCATCCCCATCTTACAAAGAAAATCTTCAAATAATGACTTTATAAATATAATTGGATATTTATGCATGTATAGAAAGGTAAAACTTTATGTTATTTATTTCTCATTTAAATAAATGAATGGCCAGTGGTTCATCCACCAACTAAAAGTAATGGTTCTAGTAATGCTGGGGTATAGTAAGAAATCTAAAATTCGCCACGTATCTGAAATTCGCCACATGTGAAAATACTAATAAAATAAATGAATTGTGGTGAGATTTGTTGAATGTATAGTAAATTAAGGCTTTTTGAACTGAAAAATACCAATTTTGAGACAAAAACATCATTTTCTTCCTAAAATTAACTAAGGTTTTTAGAGGTGGCGAATTTTAGATTCCTGGCGAATTTTAGATTTCTTACTCTATTATCCTGAGGGAGCTACAAGTGACCTAAAGTAATGAGTAGAAATTGGACTAGGGACTTGGTCTGTAGGGAATGTCCATGTTTTGGCTTCATGAGTTTCACCTCTGCTTCAATGGGGTTGTACTAAAATGCGGAGTCCCAGAATCAGAAGAGTTTTACATTGACGACCTCCCAAATCTACACATTGTTGGTACCAACCCATCCCTAAATCAGACAAGAATCTCCTGCTTAAAAAATGCCTTATTGGGATAGTGTGACAGGAGTGTAAAGGAAGTGTCAATGATGTATTGATATATAACACCATGTTTTCATTATAAACATTGCAATAGTAAAACATTAAGCTGACAGATCCAAGTGTCTATAAGAAATATCAGGTCTTGTAAAAGTCTTTGAAATGCGATCTGTATCATCGATACAATTCCTTGAAAATAAACAGACAGCTTTAGGCCAATCTAGCCAGGGGGAGTTTACCTATGGTGTAAAACCCATGAGATTTGTCACTGGGCAACAAATACCTTTTATTACATTAACCGACAAGAAAAATATTGGGATTAAATATTAAAGAACTATTTGGATCTACTTAACTGTTGTTTATATTGTTGTTTTTATAAATGCATTTGAAGGGGTGATAATGGAAGACTTTTGAGATAAATCTATATTCTGGTGCGGTTATTGTTGCATGTACTCACATAGGAATCCAGTTAGATTAAGTAAAGTCTATGTGTACACTGGTCACTGGGCCTGACAAACGTGCAATGATTTCTCAGAGACATTGTTTTCTTGTAACAATATCTCATTAACAAATGCTGCAGCACATCCGATGACTAACTATTGTTAAAACTAGCATGCAAATTGGTAAAACTTTCTCCTAATTCAGAGATAAAGGGGCTTGGTGTAGTCATTGACGAACTTCACATATTGGGGCAAATTGTATTTCTTACTGTAAAAGGCTTAGATTGTTCACTTATTCTAATTAGATATCACAAGATTAAGTATTTTTTAATAGTCGAGCACAGTGGTCTTGTTTTAAGGTTGCATTATTGGGGTCCCCAAGTGTCACTCAGTGCAAACCACAATTGTTGTGATGTTATTATCAGAACAAGTGTAGAATATGTGGTAGAAATCCTTCATAAACAGTTAAACACACACAACTGTGTTGTCCAAACTCGTCAGGAAGTATACTCTGCTCGGAGTATAGAAGATTGTTGCAAATAAGGAGAGAATTAAGTTGTAGAGAAAGAGTGTAATCAAGTCCACAAAATCAAATATTCAGAAAATAAAAACTATGGATAATAGAAGTTCCAGTCTGCACAAAATTGTCCAGTGACCAATTTCATTAAACTAAACTTAATTGAATACCAAAGCTTATATGTGTTGCATATCAGTTTTTGTTTTGGCCCAATACTGTACTTAGAGATAGTCATCTTAGTCTCCATTTCTCTCGCTGATAACAACTCTGTATCCAAATTAACAAGTCAGGTTTAATTGTAATATCCTTATTAGGAATTCCATCACTTAATGTCCTATTATGGAATAAAGCTACTTGATGATTGTTGATTCACAAATTGACTAATTCGGTCCACAGTGTGTGTATATAAGCACAGCTAATTGATGTATTTCATGACTTGTACACTTAGTTTCAGCAAGTTATAATTGCGATTAACAATGGTCAGAAAATTACTGGCAGGCAAGTGATGCACTTTTTAAATCATATTTATGTTGATCTAAATTTATTGTATCCCCGGACAAAAGTCGGGGATACTTAGGATTCAGTATGGTCCCCCCCACCGCTGCCGTCGTAGAGATTTCCTTTCAGAGGCAATAACTTAAAAAATATTTTAGTTAGACCTTTCAAATTTGGTATGTGGGTATATATGGGCAATACCACGAATGCTCTTGTTTTGTGACCTTGACCTTCAGTTTTAAGGTCACTGGTGGCCTCTTAAAGGTCAGATTTTTGCCATTTTGGCTCAGTTCTCATATACAGAAAGTTAGATCACACTGAAAATACTGCAGAAATTTGACCTTGATGCTCTTCATTGAAGGTCATCCACAGACCTCGAAAGTACCTCACCGAGGCCATTTTTGGCCTTTTTGGAGATATTTTTCCACTTAATGTTGACTATATTAACATGGAAACTATTGAAAATGGCTTTGGAGGTTGAGTACCAGCATCCAGGCTTACCGTTTACAGAGGATTGTTGGTTATAGAGAAAATCTGGTGGTTCCACAGTTATGGACAGGAAGAAGGCAGTTGTTTCATATAAGCCTACCCCTGCTGAGACAAAGTCTAATTCGCCCAGTTCTGCCAGCTCCTATGAGTTTTCGCAGAACTGTGGAGCCACCAGGAACCGGTTAGGCCCTGGTACTGGGCAGGTCCACAGGACTGACTAACAGACCAGCAGAAGCCTTTTAAGGTGGCCGCCTTAGACCAACCAATTACTGCCCGAGAAATTGGTTACAGAGAAATTCTTGTACCAGTCATTGGTCCCGGTGAGATGACTGTCTCAACCTACCAGACCAGCCAGCCAGCCTACTGTCAGGACCTGGTAGCTGGTCGAAAGTGACTATAGATATGAAGATTTTCCAAACAAGATTTGTCCAACTACCTGTCAGCCTTATCTTATCAGACCCCACACCAGCCAGTTACTGATCCCGGTGAGATGCCAAACTCAACCGGACTGGTCAGCCTACTGCCAGCAAGAAGTCTACTTTATCAGTTACTGTGGAGGTTCATCAAGTTTTTCTTACCGGTTCCAGTGAGATGCAGTGATCCACCCTCCTAGACTGGCCACCCACCTTACCTTTTGCCCAGCCTGTGACCAGTGTCAGCTGACACCAGGGGCCTGAGTTTGCAAACTCAGTCTTCCCCTCAAGATTATAACCCATTTGCCGGTTTTCACAACTCGAGCAATGGTAAATTTATCTGTTAATCAGACCATGGGTCACAGTTCTCATAAATGGCTATTAGTGTTTTCCACAGTGGGGTTGTGTGGAAATGACCTAAGGTCACAGACCCTTTTGGATGGTTTCTTACTGTGTGGATCAGTAAACCTGTCACCAGTATTGACACTGTTTTTGGCCCCAACCTGCCTGGTCAAACTTGGGCCAGTCCCAAGTTTATAAGAATCTCTCAGGAAGGCTACACCCTCTCCTTTTGGAAACGACCAGTTTGACCAGGTTGCCAGGCAGGAAAAGTTGCTCAGTACCCTGAATAATTCAGATGGAATATCGGGAACCACATTAACCTCGCTTCAGCCAGAGGAGTGGATAACCTCAAAGGTGCCTACTCCCTCACCCCATTCAACCAACAAGGAAGTACCAGAGTTTTCTCATCCAGGGCCTTCCCTGCCAATTCAAGCACTCCCGTTTGGTCTGTTTTCACAGTACACAGCTGCTCCAGGAAACAGGTGACTCAAGCCAGACACATTCACGCTTTAACCATGTCCCGTCCGGGATACACTTCGTCGAGACGAAAGATCTAGTTGTTTGAATAAATAGAACAAATGACTCAATAATAAACCAGTCAATTATTAATTGAATATCATACTTGAATTGGTTTAATTAGCTCTGTATATCGATGGGCACTGTACTATAATAATTATTGTTACTGTAAAATGCATCACTTTATTGACCAATATGATTGTTACTTTGTGAAGCTAAGCAGTCTATTTTCGCATAACACAATTCAGTTGGGTTTTGAAATACTAAATCTTGCAAGCTGTAACTTAAAGATTCTGAATTTAATGGTATTAAACAAAAAAAAAAAAAAAAAAAAAACATTTCACAGCAATGTTATTTCAGTGGATGCTTTTAATGTTGATACCAAATCTCTGAACCAGATGATTATCAATCAATATCAAAATGGTCAAATATTATTCCATCACTTATCCTATTTATCCCCTCGATTCTCCGTACGTCTCCGTATGATAAATGATTTTTGTTAAGCTAGCATACGGAGTTCCCCTTTGGGGAAGATATTGCCCCTGCAAAGCATTAGATTAGATTAGGCTAAGTATAAATGTCCCCTACCTATTAAATGTCCCCACCTCCTCTCCACCTTTGCAATTTCAGGACTCTGAAAATAAAAAATGTTTCAGTGAAACAGGACACAAAGATAATCGACACCCGATGTACACACAATAAATATTCTGGAATAAATATGAATTAAGAGCAATTTTAAACTACTAAGAGTGTGCAATTAACGTTGTTGCATACAAATTATTTTACAGTTGAACATTGTTAAATCAAATCTCGGGGAACCCCAAAAATACTTCTACTTAAGCAGAAATTGTTGACAATAGTTTAAACTTCAATGGCCTCAACATTTTACCTCTTACATTCTACTTACCAGAAATTAAACTTAAAGTGTTTGACAGTATTAAAATAGCTATAAAAGCAACTAGAATTTTCACTTCAAACTGTACCATTAATTGAAAGGGTACTTGAAAAATATCCAAATAAATTGGCTGAATAACATAAAAAAATACTCTCTAATTTTTATAGTGTGTCCAGTGTATTTGATCTGAATGAAATCTCACATCAGCTTTTGGGTGATTTATTGACTAGGATATAAATAGCTGCCTAGTATCCTTGTTAAGTCAGCATTCAGTTGATACTTCTTATATTTATTGAAACCATTCCTTTTGAGTGTGTTAATCTTTGTTTTTCAGTGTTTCTCTGCTTTAAAGGAACCTGATAAGTAAAATATTGACACCCACATAAATTACTAGGTGAAATTAGCTAAAAAAACCTAAAATAGCCAAACGTTATTATCTTTGGTTGTTTGATCCACAAAAAGCCTTTGACGCAAACAAAGTTCAGAATAACAATGGATACATTGACAGCGATCTCTTAGTATTGAAATCGCCTACTATAAATAATTACAAACCCAAGTCAATTCTCTGTTACCTATTGAAAACTCAGTTTGGACCGGAAACCAAAATATGGTCTATAATAGTTTCTTAAGATGTTCTACCTTAACTTAGTTTTAACTTCATAATTTTGGCTTATGACCATGTTTGAAACTGATTTTCTTTATTTATTGAATAATTTAAAATAGACTCACCCAAAGTAAATAAATGAAAAGAAAATGCCAGTCAGTAAAACATTATACAGAGTTTAAGAACTAACAATCTATCTTTTCACTCGAACTTAAGTAGAAGTAAATAAAATAATTTGCTCATATAATTTTTTTTGAGCCCCTGGAGAGATTTGATGAATGTCCATGGATATTTCATTCAATGCGTAGATGTTCTGAGTTTTTTCTGTGGGTGTTTATCAGTTTCAGGCCAGTGTGTGGGTTGAATTGGTGCATTTATAAACTTGCACCTGCTCAAACTTTGTGCACTTTTCTTTGACAATGTACACATCTGTGTTAATATGTATCCATTTTTCTTGGTCAAACTTCGATCTAATAATTTTTTCCAATGTGTGAAAACTTGATGTTTCATTGATGATGATGTCTCTGGATGCAGGAATTTTACATTCAGCTATTATTAAAAGCACTTTGCAAGAATTTGAATAGATATTAATGTTTGAGGATTAAATGTTTTCTTCTCAAAGAAATTGACATTTTTTGACAGAAAATGGGTATGTTAGAAACTAGTTTTCATTTGCCAAAATCATAGATTAGAATCCACTGTTTTTTATTACATATCTGAAGAAGTTTAAACATTATCTAATTGACGTAATAAATTTTCAGTTGGCTTGGTAGAAGTAAATTTAACTCATTTTTTAAAACAGTAAAAACACCAATTTTGTTTTAGTTTTTATTGAATCCCCTGTTAGAAGTTATGTTCTGAAAATAGTGAAAATGATCAATATTTAGAATCTTATGTCAGTTTTTAATTTGAATTTTGTCAAAAATGAAAAATAAATGAATTCTAAATATTATTCAAGTTTTTGTATGAACTACTAAATAACACCTTTTCCTGCCAAATTGCATTTACACTTCCAAGGGAGCTTACCATTGTTGATCTTTTTTCTGAAAAATTGCAATTATTATTGTATACCCAATTTCCCATGCTGTTGAAACAGGCCTTGAATTATAATCTTGTTTATTTATTTATTTATTTGTTTGTTTTTTCAGTAAATAATACCAAGACAACACCACTTACAGACAGATTCCAGACACAGGCAGTAATCACACCAGTAAGTTGTTGTTTTATATTACGGATGTATTTTTACCAGAAATTGAACACGGCGTTAACTTTCATTTCTCAAAATGTATTAAACACTATTTTATGGTTACATTTGATATAAAATATGTAATAATCTGAATCCTGAACTGTTTCGTGGAAAACTTTTGAATCTTTACCTGTTCTCATTGTGGTGATAATAGGCTCTTGTTTCCAAAATTGTAATAAAGAAAGAAAAGTATCAGATTATCAAAATACATAAATATAACTCAAGTAATTGTAAATAGAATAATGAACACTGGAAGCACATAGTGGGGAAAATATAACACTTTTCTTGATTGATATCCGCAGTTTTTGCAAATATTCTCATAAAATTGATGTGAGATGAGAAATTTTGGGTATAGAGAGTTACCTATGAAAAGGTACAGTTCTGTTTACATAGTACCCAGGTACAAATTATACAGTTTGCTCCAGCTTTATCCAAAATTTGGTAAATTTTAAAACTGGATAAAGTTTTATTGTTTTGTTTATACAGCCACAGTCGGTTACCAGGGTTACACCCCCGCAACCACCAACACCCCCGGACGATGGAGAGGAGGTACCACCCCCACCCATAGCTACCCGTCCTGAGAAAACAAAATCCATCGTAAGTACCCAGTCCATCAACTGCAGTACACGGCTAGATATACAGACAAAACAAAGTCCATTGTAAGTATTCATTCCACCAACTGCAGTACACAGCTAGATATACAGACAAAACAAAGTCCATTGTAAGTATTCAGTCCATCAACTCCAGTACACAGCTGGATATAAAGAGAAAAACAAAGTCCATTATAAGTATTCAGTCCATCAACTCCAGTACACAGCTAGATATACAGACAAAACAAAGTCCATTGTAAGTATTCAGTCCATCAACTCCAGTACACAGCTGGATATACAGACAAAACAAAATCCATCGTAAGTACCCAGTCCATCAACTCCAGTACACAGCTAGATATACAGACAAAACAAAGTCCATTGTAAGTATTCAGTCCATCAACTCCAGCAGAAATAGCTTAATATATAGAAAAGTTAAATAACTTCATTGGAAGTAGCGAGGAAGCAAAATCCATTGTAAGTTAGTCCTACATGTTTGTCACCAGAAGATGGACTGAAGTTAACTTTGAAATTATTATAACAAACTTTGAGCAAAAATCTGACATTTTTAAGTATGTTCACATGAGAGCACAATGGATGCTAAGGTTTGTCGACAACATTGTGTGAAGTAAAATTTTGTGTAAAATATTGAGCATAATCAACTTTATAACATGATAAGTGATTTCATTTCATGCATCATTTTGCTGTATGTGCAGAGATTATTTGGACTTTTAAATCTTCAATTTGAATTTGTTTATCATTGAGTCTGATTTCATTGTAATCCTTCAAGTTCAGACCCAGTACTCTGGTATATCACTATATATATAATTGTAATTATGGCATATTTGATAGAAGTAGAGCTATTATAACTAGAGTTTTGCATTAAGTAGATGCAATTTCTAAAAGTCAACAAGTTATCAGTGCAAAATATAAAAATAATTAGAAGTCAGACTCAGAACTCACCACTAAAACATGAAATCCCTTTGAGCAGTGAAGCATCAACATCCCCCAAAAAATGCAGCACAATAGCACACTGGATTTTGGAGTCATTCTGAATTTGAATTGCAGCCAGCAGTGACCAATATCATGTTTTTGATATAGAAAATTAGCTTAATCCATTGAGTCTGAAGTCACACTGTTGATATTTTCAACACTATTCCTGTTGATGACTTATTCTTTTTGTCTTCAGTACACCAAACCAATTGAGCCACATGAGGAGAAGTCCAACGGCACACTGGCCAAACTGGAGAAACAGAAAAAGAGGAAAATGACGGACGAGGAAATCCTTGAGAAACTGAGAACCATCGTGTCCATAGGCGACCCCAACAGGAAGTACTCCAAGATGGAGAAGATTGGCCAGGGGTGAGTGGTAGCAGATGTAATTTAATCAAAGTGCCGATGATGCTTAATTGCTGTATGCGCAGGTTTCAAGATGTAATGCAATGATAGATGAAATTGTAATATGCAAAGTTGGCACCTCGTGTGTATTGTATATTCTAAGGCCAATAAATCTGAATCGAATTGTGATGAGCAGAAACAGATAGTTATAATGAGATCATGATATGGTAAATGAAGAATTAGCAGGTGTCATTTGGTAAATGTTTGTGGCATCAAATATCTCAGTGTTGATCCAATATATTTAACGGAGTGGTCTGAGGATGGGAAGTTATATGGTTATGTTTGATAAGATGGGATTTCTGAAAGTTGCTAATAGATTCAATATTGTTTTATGGGAATTTTAGAGCACTGAGTGGTATCCCAATATTTATCCATTTATGTGAAGGTTAATTTAAAAGATGAAGGGGGTGGGGAGGGTTAAGTTAAATTAGATGTATTTCCAATACCATCTCCCCACTCCTTTTTTGCTAACGTTATTCTGGGATTGTTCTGACAATGCAAAAAAAAAAAAAGAATCAAGAAGATTCTTCGTTTTATCCGTGTTATTAAGTAT
Organism: Sabellastarte sp. h YS-2021; assembly: GCA_964017235.1. NCBI lineage: Eukaryota > Metazoa > Annelida > Polychaeta > Sabellida > Sabellidae > Sabellastarte > Sabellastarte sp. h YS-2021. Next base: position 14,188,839 of record OZ024937.1, read on the forward strand.
CAAAAATTATGTCAAATGTGCACATTTTAACTGCTGAAAGCTGTAATTTTTGCTCTTGGCTGCAAAGCTAGGACCCTATCCTTCCTTACTTTGGGGAGTTGGCAGTCATTGCTGATGTTGTAGTATATACAGCACCAAAGTGTGACTGTATAATGTGCACTGGTCTGCATTCCACCCCCTCAACTCCCTCTCTTATGACATTCTTCACTTATTATCTTCCAGAGCTTCTGGTACAGTGTACATCGCCCTAGAGATCGCCACTGGTCGGGAAGTGGCCATTAAGCAGATGAACTTGTCCCAGCAACCAAAGAAAGAACTCATCATCAACGAGATCCTCGTCATGCGGGAAAACAAGAACCCAAACATAGTCAACTACTTGGACAGCTACTTAGTCAATGAGGAATTGTGGGTAAGGGAGGCAGACTCGTGAGAAATTGTGGGTAAATCAGGCAAACTTAGTGAGGTATTGTGGGCAAGAGGAAAAAGCAAAACCGTCAACAACCTGAAGAGCTACCTGACCTTTGGGAAATTGTGGAAAATTGAGGCAAACTTAGTGAAGAACATTCTAGAAGTTTTACAGTGCTGAATTTTGAATAACTAGTATCCACTACTGTTCAGTATGTTTTTTATCTGCCACTGTGAACTAGTGGGTGACACACTCACCTAGAAACACAGAGGATGTGGGCTTGAATCAAGGTACAGGCAGATACATAGTGGTTTGGATGACCACATCAAATGACAGCCCTCTGTCATAGGGTCCTATCCCCAGTGGCAGACTGAACAACGCAAGGACATTGATAAATGGCCATCCTTGAGCCTCTGTCTTTCAATTAGGGGAATGTCTGTCACTCGAGAACCAGGGTTTTACTTGTGCAGTCAGGATTGGTCAAATAGTCTTGGAGTCCTGTAGTATAAGGAGATATTGTGCCGAGTATAAAAAATGTACGATACAATTGAAACTGACATTTAAATCCAAAATAAATCAGATATGCCACTAAAACAAGACACAGGAACTATGACATTTTTGTAGAGAAATACACTCAGCATCTCCTGACAATAGCTATTGTTGGAACCTACACCAAATCATAGAGCCAACTCATATATTATGTACATTTAACCAGGCCATTGAGTTGTCTTTCTCTCTCCTTTCTTTTCACCATTAGGTTACATTACCATGTTTGTTTACTTCATTTATATGGGCCATCACCAAAATGGATATATTTTGAAATATTATTGTCGTAACCATAACATGAAGTTGTAATGCTCTGTACATCAGACTTTATGTTATGTTCAGTACACCAGTATTTCAGTACATCATAACGCACATTATTTCTTCTGTGTACAGGTGGTGATGGAATACTTAGACGGCGGCTCCCTCACAGACGTCGTCACGGAAACCTGCATGGATGAGGGGGAGATAGCAGCCGTGTGTAGGGAGGTATGCAACTTAGTAACTCGTAATACATCCTTGTCAGGAAAGAACTTTTGCAATGTCAAACCAACAATAGAGTGAAAAGTCTTGCCATTTGTCTCAATTATGAAAAATGCCTGTCACACCTGGTACTGCAATGTGTAAACTTGACAAGGACCTGAAGTTTTCTGTATCACAAAACTTGCATTTATCATTTCTTTATCATGAAGGTTTTATACTGGATATGTGTGTAAATGTAGGATGGCAATGCAGTGGATAAGGTTATGGGTTTTTAAACTCGTCTTCTGCCTTAAGCTTGAAAGTAGCAACCTTCTTTGCCTATATTTGGCGGATTCATGTTTATGCTGGACTCTTCTCTACTTTTAGGTTGTTTTCATACTGTACTGTTTCTTCTCAAACCATGTATTTTCATTCTGTCCTGAGTGTTTATTTCACAGTTTCTTATTTCTTCTATGTATTCTGCTGTGCTGTGAGTTCCCATACCATGTATTTTCATACTTCTCTTTATTTTTTCATGCCATAAATTTTCATACTGCTCCGTTTGTTTCCATACTATGTATTTTTACACTGTTTATTCTCATAGTAAATTCATACTGTATATTTTCATACTGATGTGTGTATTTCTTTTAGTATATCTTCATACTATTTTCATTCTATATATTTTTCACACTGTTCTCACACTGTATTTTCAGTGCTTACAAGCGCTGGAGTTCCTGCACTGTAACAGTGTGATTCACAGAGACATCAAGAGCGACAACATTCTGCTGGGAATGGACGGCAGCGTCAAGTTGAGTGAGTACACACACCAAAGAACTTTTATAAACAAAAAAAAAACACAAAAATTCTAAGTTGTACAAAAACTGTTGAATTTATTGCCCAAAAGTATATTCCTTGTAAAGCTCAAGGTGATATGATAATACGTTAAGTACAAATAAAGCAAAACCTCTTTAATAGTTTGACAAGCTACTTACTGAAGAGTTAGTGAAGACGTTTACATTTTACCCTTTGTATGGTTCATATTTCGTTAGACACAAGGCTGAAAAGTCTTTTGGTCAACATGTATGAGCTGCAAAGCCATCAGAGACACAAGTAGTGTACTAGTATCTATGAAAGTCTTGATGACAAAAACAAATTCTGTGTCAGATACATCCCATACCTGTCCTAGAAGTCAAGACAGTCGCCCATCCAAGTACACTAACATAACCCATTGCTGCTTCACTTCAGTCATGAGATGGGTACTCGTCAGACCACCTGTAATTCATCAAAGTCTGGTGACAAAAAGTAGAAAAAAGTGATCTTTAGAAGCTAGGGCCTTGGTAGAACTCGCTCTTAAATAGTAATAGACATAATTGTAAATGATAACACCATTACCCACAAAACCAGGTAACATATCATACAATGCTTGACTCCCAACAGGTCACTATGTCTTATGTCCTTCATTGCCCGATTTTGTACTGCATTTTCATCGGCTAACTCTTGCATGCTATTTCTTGTCTCTGGTATTAAGCCTTTGATTTGCCTTGTGATTGGTGTGTAGAGTAAGAAATCTAAAATTCGCCACATATCTGAAATTCGCCACATGTGAAAATACTAATAAAATAAATGAATTGTGGTGAGATTTGTTGACTGTATAGTAAATTAAGGCTTTATGAACTGAAAAATACCAATTTTTAGACAAAAACATCATTTTCTTCATAAAATTAATTAAGGCTTTAGAGGTGGCGAATTTTAGATTTCTTACTCTACTCTGTCTTTCTGTTGGCTAATTTTTTTTCATTTTGTTCTTTGTATCCAGCTGACTTTGGGTTTTGTGCCCAGCTTTCGCCAGAACAGAGTAAAAGATCCACCATGGTGGGAACTCCTTACTGGATGGCTCCAGAGGTGGTCACCAGGTAAGTCTGTGCACTGTAATCTAATCCAGACTTTTCATGACACTTAACCTATTAGATTTCCACAGAGATTGAATTTGCCAGTTCTGTCAGTCCCTGCTCATTCAATACTTTGCTAATGCTGAGGTCCTCCCTCGGCAAAATTTTAAGGACAACTTTCGGTGATTTTAAAGTCCTAATCATAAGCCTTTCTTTGATTTTCATTGTTTGCCTCCTATTTTCATAGCATGGTGAATTTTTATGTCAGCTGACTTGTCAGTCAGCTGGCATTATGTCGTCACTCTGCGGCGTGGGCGTACGCGTACGCGTCCGCGTGAACAACTTCTCCTCCAAAACTACAAGGCCTAGAGACGTGCTGTTTTTTTTAAAAGATACCTTATCTATCGAGGATGAAAAATTGTTCAAGGCATGCAAATCTGTCTGTTCGTCTGTTTGCTAGAGACATTACAAGGGGGGTACCCCCACCAAAAGTGTGAAAATTTCAACTTTTTATCACAATTTTCTCAGTGACTATTGCAGGGATTTCTCTCATATCTTGCATATATGTACTAGGCCAGAGGTAGATTCTCTTGTGTGAGTATGAGACCTGGATCTCTCTTACTTTTTTTTTAATAAATTTTTTTAATAATTTTTAATGCATTAACATTCATGAAATCATGCACAAAATCATTTATAACTTGAAAACTGTTGCATCTAGAGCATTTTGTTAAAATATGTTATTCAGCTACTTTTTTCATAGCTACAATATGGTGAGTAAGTTGGGTGCCTGTCTCAATAGCTAAGTGAGTAATAGCTACTTTTGGGCTTTTCAGTAACTTCCATCATAAGTAGAATCACTTGTAACTTAAAAACTATTGCATTTAGAGAATTTCGTATAAATATGTTATTCAGCTACTTTTGGGTCAGCTATAACATAGTAAAATTTTAGACCTGTAGCTCATGGCATAGCTGAGTAATAGCTGCTTTTACGTTATCACTGTTGAGTAAATTGCTTATAACTTCAAAACTATTGCATTTAGAGAATTTCGTATAAATATGTTATTCAGCTACTTTTGGGTCAGCTATAACATAGTAAAATTTCAGACCTGTAGCTCATGGCATAGCTGAGTAATAGCTACTTTTAGGTTATCACTGTTGAGTAAATTGCTTATAACTTGGAAACTATTGCATTTAGAGTATTTTGTTTCAATATGTTATTCACCTATTTTGGGATCAGCTATAACATAGTGAAGTTTCAGATCTGTGGCTCATTGCATAGCTGAGTAATAGCTACTTTGAAGTTCTCACTATTGAGTAAATCACTTGTAATTGGAAAACTATTGCATTTAGAGAATTTCGTATAAATATGTTATTCAGCTACTTTTGGGTCAGCTATAACATAGTAAAATTTCAGACCTGTAGCTCATGGCATAGCTGAGTAATAGCTACTTTTAGGTCATCACTATTGAGTAAATCAGTTGTAACTTGAAAACTATTGCATTTACAGTATTTTGCTTAAATATGTTGTTCACCTACTTTTAGGTCAGCTATAACATAGTAAAATTTCAGACCTGTAGCTCATGGCATAGCTGAGTAATAGCTACTTTTAGGTCATCACTATTGAGTAAATCAGTTGTAACTTGAAAACTATTGCATTTACAGTATTTTGCTTTAATATGTTGTTCACCTACTTTTGGGTCAGCTATAACATAGTGAAATTTCAGACCTGTAGCTCATTGCATAGCTGAGTAATAACTACTTTGAGGTTCTCACTATTGAGTATATCATTTGTAATTGGAAAATTATTGCATTTAGAGAATTTAGTATAAATATGTTATTCAGCTACTTTTGGGTCAACTATAACATAGTGAAATTTCAGACCTGTAGCTCATGGCATAGCTGAGTAATAGCTACTTTTAGGTCATCACTATTGAGTAAATCAGTTGTAACTTGAAAACTATTGCATTTACAGTATTTTGCTTAAATATGTTGTTCACCTACTTTTGGGTCAGCTATAACATAGTAAAATTTCAGACCTGTAGCTCATAGCATAGCTGAGTAATAGCTACTTTTAGGTCATCACTATTGAGTAAATCAGTTGTAACTTGAAAACTATTGCATTTACAGTATTTTGCTTAAATATGTTGTTCACCTACTTTTGGGTCAGCTATAACATAGTAAAATTTCAGACCTGTAGCTCATGGCATAGCTGAGTAATAGCTACTTTTAGGTTATCACTGTTGAGTAAATCAGTTGTAATTGGAAAACTATTGCATTTAGAGAATTTAGTATAAATATGTTATTCAGCTACTTTTGGGTCAACTATAACATAGTAAAATTTCAGACCTGTAGCTCATGCCATAGCTGAGTAATAGCTACTTTTAGGTCATCACTATTGAGTAAATCAGTTGTAACTTGAAAACTATTGCATTTACAGTATTTTGCTTAAATATGTTGTTCACCTACTTTTAGGTCAGCTATAACATAGTAAAATTTCAGACCTGTAGCTCATGGCATAGCTGAGTAATAGCTACTTTTAGGTCATCACTATTGAGTAAATCAGTTGTAACTTGAAAACTATTGCATTTACAGTATTTTGCTTTAATATGTTGTTCACCTACTTTTGGGTCAGCTATAACATAGTGAAATTTCAGACCTGTAGCTCATTGCATAGCTGAGTAATAACTACTTTGAGGTTCTCACTATTGAGTAAATCATTTGTAATTGGAAAATTATTGCATTTAGAGAATTTAGTATAAATATGTTATTCAGCTACTTTTGGGTCAACTATAACATAGTAAAATTTCAGACCTGTAGCTCATGGCATAGCTGAGTAATAGCTACTTTTAGGTCATCACTATTGAGTAAATCAGTTGTAACTTGAAAACTATTGCATTTACAGTATTTTGCTTAAATATGTTATTCACCTACTTTTGGGTCAGCTATAACATAGTAAAATTTCAGACCTGTAGCTCATAGCATAGCTGAGTAATAGCTACTTTTAGGTCATCACTATTGAGTAAATCAGTTGTAACTTAAAAACTATTGCATTTACAGTATTTTGCTTAAATATGTTGTTCACCTACTTTTGGGTCAGCTATAACATAGTAAAATTTCAGACCTGTAGCTCATGGCATAGCTGAGTAATAGCTACTTTTAGGTCATCACTATTGAGTAAATCAGTTGTAATTTGAAAACTATTGCATTTACAGTATTTTGCTTAAATATGTTGTTCACCTACTTTTGGGTCAGCTATAACATAGTAAAATTTCAGACCTGTAGCTCATGGCATAGCTGAGTAATAGCTACTTTTAGGTCATCACTATTGAGTAAATCAGTTGTAACTTGAAAACTATTGCATTTACAGTATTTTGCTTAAATATGTTGTTCACCTACTTTTGGGTCAGCTATAACATAGTAAAATTTCAGACCTGTAGCTCATGGCATAGCTGAGTAATAGCTACTTTTAGGTTATCACTGTTGAGTAAATCGCTTATAACTTGGAAATTATTGCATTTAGAGTATTTTGTTTCAATATGTTATTCACCTATTTTGGGGTCAGCTATAACATAGTGAAGTTCCAGACCCGTGACTCATTGCATAGCTGAGTAATAGCTACTTTTAGGTTATCACTGTTGAGTAAATCGCTTATAACTTGGAAACTATTGCATTTAGAGTATTTTGTTTCAATATGTTATTCACCTATTTTGGGATCAGCTATAACATAGTGAAGTTTCAGATCTGTGGCTCATTGCATAGCTGAGTAATAGCTACTTTGAAGTTCTCACTATTGAGTAAATCAGTTGTAATTGGAAAACTATTGCATTTAGAGAATTTCGTATAAATATGTTATTCAGCTACTTTTGGGTCAGCTATAACATAGTGAAATTACAGACCTGTAGCTCATGGCATAGCTGAGTAATAGCTACTTTTAGGTCATCACTATTGAGTAAATCAGTTGTAACTTGAAAACTATTGCATTTACAGTATTTTGCTTTAATATGTTGTTCACCTACTTTTGGGTCAGCTATAACATAGTGAAATTTCAGACCTGTAGCTCATTGCATAGCTGAGTAATAACTACTTTGAGGTTCTCACTATTGAGTAAATCAGTTGTAATTGGAAAACTATTGCATTTAGAGAATTTAGTATAAATATGTTATTCAGCTACTTTTGGGTCAACTATAACATAGTAAAATTTCAGACCTGTAGCTCATGGCATAGCTGAGTAATAGCTACTTTTAGGTCATCACTATTGAGTAAATCAGTTGTAACTTGAAAACTATTGCATTTACAGTATTTTGCTTAAATATGTTGTTCACCTACTTTTGGGTCAGCTATAACATAGTAAAATTTCAGACCTGTAGCTCATGGCATAGCTGAGTAATAGCTACTTTTAGGTCATCACTATTGAGTAAATCAGTTGTAATTTGAAAACTATTGCATTTACAGTATTTTGCTTAAATATGTTGTTCACCTACTTTTGGGTCAGCTATAACATAGTAAAATTTCAGACCTGTAGCTCATGGCATAGCTGAGTAATAGCTACTTTTAGGTTATCACTGTTGAGTAAATCAGTTGTAATTGGAAAACTATTGCATTTAGAGAATTTAGTATAAATATGTTATTCAGCTACTTTTGGGTCAACTATAACATAGTAAAATTTCAGACCTGTAGCTCATGCCATAGCTGAGTAATAGCTACTTTTAGGTCATCACTATTGAGTAAATCAGTTGTAACTTGAAAACTATTGCATTTACAGTATTTTGCTTAAATATGTTGTTCACCTACTTTTAGGTCAGCTATAACATAGTAAAATTTCAGACCTGTAGCTCATGGCATAGCTGAGTAATAGCTACTTTTAGGTCATCACTATTGAGTAAATCAGTTGTAACTTGAAAACTATTGCATTTACAGTATTTTGCTTTAATATGTTGTTCACCTACTTTTGGGTCAGCTATAACATAGTGAAATTTCAGACCTGTAGCTCATTGCATAGCTGAGTAATAACTACTTTGAGGTTCTCACTATTGAGTAAATCATTTGTAATTGGAAAATTATTGCATTTAGAGAATTTAGTATAAATATGTTATTCAGCTACTTTTGGGTCAACTATAACATAGTAAAATTTCAGACCTGTAGCTCATGGCATAGCTGAGTAATAGCTACTTTTAGGTCATCACTATTGAGTAAATCAGTTGTAACTTGAAAACTATTGCATTTACAGTATTTTGCTTAAATATGTTATTCACCTACTTTTGGGTCAGCTATAACATAGTAAAATTTCAGACCTGTAGCTCATAGCATAGCTGAGTAATAGCTACTTTTAGGTCATCACTATTGAGTAAATCAGTTGTAACTTAAAAACTATTGCATTTACAGTATTTTGCTTAAATATGTTGTTCACCTACTTTTGGGTCAGCTATAACATAGTAAAATTTCAGACCTGTAGCTCATGGCATAGCTGAGTAATAGCTACTTTTAGGTCATCACTATTGAGTAAATCAGTTGTAATTTGAAAACTATTGCATTTACAGTATTTTGCTTAAATATGTTGTTCACCTACTTTTGGGTCAGCTATAACATAGTAAAATTTCAGACCTGTAGCTCATGGCATAGCTGAGTAATAGCTACTTTTAGGTCATCACTATTGAGTAAATCAGTTGTAACTTGAAAACTATTGCATTTACAGTATTTTGCTTAAATATGTTGTTCACCTACTTTTGGGTCAGCTATAACATAGTAAAATTTCAGACCTGTAGCTCATGGCATAGCTGAGTAATAGCTACTTTTAGGTTATCACTGTTGAGTAAATCGCTTATAACTTGGAAATTATTGCATTTAGAGTATTTTGTTTCAATATGTTATTCACCTATTTTGGGGTCAGCTATAACATAGTGAAGTTCCAGACCCGTGACTCATTGCATAGCTGAGTAATAGCTACTTTTAGGTTATCACTGTTGAGTAAATCGCTTATAACTTGGAAACTATTGCATTTAGAGTATTTTGTTTCAATATGTTATTCACCTATTTTGGGATCAGCTATAACATAGTGAAGTTTCAGATCTGTGGCTCATTGCATAGCTGAGTAATAGCTACTTTGAAGTTCTCACTATTGAGTAAATCAGTTGTAATTGGAAAACTATTGCATTTAGAGAATTTCGTATAAATATGTTATTCAGCTACTTTTGGGTCAGCTATAACATAGTGAAATTACAGACCTGTAGCTCATGGCATAGCTGAGTAATAGCTACTTTTAGGTCATCACTATTGAGTAAATCAGTTGTAACTTGAAAACTATTGCATTTACAGTATTTTGCTTTAATATGTTGTTCACCTACTTTTGGGTCAGCTATAACATAGTGAAATTTCAGACCTGTAGCTCATTGCATAGCTGAGTAATAACTACTTTGAGGTTCTCACTATTGAGTAAATCAGTTGTAATTGGAAAACTATTGCATTTAGAGAATTTAGTATAAATATGTTATTCAGCTACTTTTGGGTCAACTATAACATAGTAAAATTTCAGACCTGTAGCTCATGGCATAGCTGAGTAATAGCTACTTTTAGGTCATCACTATTGAGTAAATCAGTTGTAACTTGAAAACTATTGCATTTACAGTATTTTGCTTAAATATGTTGTTCACCTACTTTTGGGTCAGCTATAACATAGTAAAATTTCAGACCTGTAGCTCATGGCATAGCTGAGTAATAGCTACTTTTAGGTCATCACTATTGAGTAAATCAGTTGTAATTTGAAAACTATTGCATTTACAGTATTTTGCTTAAATATGTTGTTCACCTACTTTTGGGTCAGCTATAACATAGTAAAATTTCAGACCTGTAGCTCATGGCATAGCTGAGTAATAGCTACTTTTAGGTCATCACTATTGAGTAAATCAGTTGTAACTTGAAAACTATTGCATTTACAGTATTTTGCTTAAATATGTTGTTCACCTACTTTTGGGTCAGCTATAACATAGTAAAATTTCAGACCTGTAGCTCATGGCATAGCTGAGTAATAGCTACTTTTAGGTTATCACTGTTGAGTAAATCGCTTATAACTTGGAAATTATTGCATTTAGAGTATTTTGTTTCAATATGTTATTCACCTATTTTGGGGTCAGCTATAACATAGTGAAGTTCCAGACCCGTGACTCATTGCATAGCTGAGTAATAGCTACTTTTAGGTTATCACTGTTGAGTAAATCGCTTATAACTTGGAAACTATTGCATTTAGAGTATTTTGTTTCAATATGTTATTCACCTATTTTGGGTCAGCTATAACATAGTAAAATTTCAGACCTGTAGCTCATGGCATAGCTGAGTAATAGCTATTTTTAGGTTATCACTGTTGAGTAAATCACTTATAACTTGAAAACTATTGCATTTAGAGTATTTTGTTTCAATATGTTATTCACCTATTTTGGGGTCAGCTAATAACATAGTGAAGTTCCAGACCTGTGGCTCATTGCATAGCTGAGTAATAGCTACTTTGAAGTTCTCACTGTTGAGTAAATCAGTTGTAATTGGAAAACTATTGCCTTTACAGAAATTTGTGCAAATATGTTATTCAGCTACTTTTGGGTCAGCTATAACATAGTGATATTACAGACCTGTAGCTCATGGCACAACTGAGCAATAGCTGTTCTCAGGCACTGACTGTTGAGTAAATCAGCTATAACTTGAAAAATATTGCATTTGGAGTATTTTGTTAAAATATATTGTTCACCTACTTTTGGGTTAGCTATAACATAGTGAAATTACAGACCTATAGCTCATGGCATAGTGGAGCAATAGCTATTTTCTGGTTCTCACTATTGAGTAAATCAGTTGTAACTTGAAAACTATTGCATTTACAGTATTTTGCTTAAATATGTTGTTCAGCTACTTTTAGGTCAGCTATAACAGAGCAAAAATTCAGACATGTAGCTCATTGCATAGCTGAGTAATAGTTACTTTGAGGTTCTCACTCTTGAGTAAATCAGTTGTAACTTGAAAATTATTACATTTAGAGTATTTTGTTAAATATGTTATTCACAGACGTTTTGCTCAGCTATAACATAGTGAAATTGCAGACCTCTATGTCATGGGATAGCTGAGCAATAGCTTCTTTCAGGTTCTCACTGTTGAGTAAATCATTGTATCCAACCTGTAGGAAATCATGGGCTGGGAATCTGTTAATATGGTCCGATTTGACCTTGGAACCCTCCTTCAAGGTCAAATGAGGATAGCCAAAAATAAAAGTGCTTATAACTCGCTTATTATTGGTCCCAGAGGTTGGAATGAAAACCAACCTATAGAAAATCATGAGCTGGGAATTTTTTGGTGTGGTCGGATTTCACCTTAGACCCCTCCTTCAAGGTCAAATGAGGACAGCCAAACTTAAAAGTGCTTGAAATAACTTGAAAAATATTGCATTTGGAGTAATTTGTTAAAATATATTGTTCACCTACTTTTGGGTTAGCTATAACATAGTGAAATTACAGACCTATAGCTCATGGCATAGCGGAGCAATAGCTATTTTCTGGTTCTCACTATTGAGTAAATCAGTTGTAACTTGAAAACTATTGCATTTACAGTATTTTGCTTAAATATGTTGTTCAGCTACTTTTAGGTCAGCTATAACAGAGCAAAAATTCAGACATGTAGCTCATTGCATAGCTGAGTAATAGTTACTTTGAGGTTCTCACTCTTGAGTAAATCAGTTGTAACTTGAAAATTATTACATTTAGAGTATTTTGTTAAATATGTTATTCACAGACGTTTTGGTCAGCTATAACATAGTGAAATTGCAGACCTCTATGTCATGGGATAGCTGAGCAATAGCTTCTTTCAGGTTCTCACTGTTGAGTAAATCATTGTATCCAACCTGTAGGAAATCATGGGCTGGGAATCTGTTAATATGGTCCGATTTGACCTTGGAACCCTCCTTCAAGGTCAAATGAGGATAGCCAAACATAAAAGTGCTTATAACTCTCTTATTATTGGTCCCAGAGGTTGGAATGAAAACCAACCTATAGAAAATCATGAGCTGGGAATTTTTTGGTGTGGTCGGATTTCACCTTGGACCCCTCCTTCAAGGTCAAATGAGGATAGCCAAACTTAAAAGTGCTTATAACTCACTTATTATTGGTCCTAGAGGTTTCGAATGGAAAACCAACCTATAGAAAATCATGGGCTGGGAATCTTTTGGTGTGGTCGGATTTGACCTGGGACCCCTCCTTCAAGGGCAGTTGAGGATAGCCAAACTTACAATTGCTTATTATTGGTCCTACAAGTTTGGGATGGTAAACAAGCTACAGGAAATCATGGGCTGGGAATTTTTTTGTGTGGTCGGATTTGACCTTGGACCCCCTCCTTCCAGGTCAAACGAAGATAGCCAAACTTAAAGTGCTTATAACTCGCGTATTATTGGTCTTGGAGGTTTGGGATGGTAAACCAACATATAGGAAATCATGGGCTGGGATTCTTTTGGTGTGGTCAGATTTGACCTGGGACCCCTCCTTCAAGGGCAGTTGAGGATAGCCAAACTTACAATTGCTTAGAACTCGCTTATTATTGGTCCTACAAGTTTGGGATGGTAAACAAGCTACAGGAAATCATGGGCTGGGAATTTTTTTGTGTGGTCGGATTTGACCTTGGACCCCCTCCTTCAAGGTCAAACAAGGATAGCCAAACTTAAAAAGTGCCTATAACTCACTTATTATTGGTCCGAGAGGTTTGGGATGGTAAACCATCCTAAATTCTTTGGCTGGGAATCTTTTGGTATGGTCAGATTTGACCTTTGGACCCCTTCTTCATGGTGGAACGAGGATATTGCATTTATAGTATTTCTTTAAATATTTTTAACCTACTTTTTACCCTTAAACAATTACCTTGTTACTTTATTTCATAATACCATTTGCAGGGCACAACTTTTTTGTCGTTTTCTTCTGTCAGCTTCGGAATATTTTTCGAACATGTGTTCAGTTACCATTTACTGTATTTCTGTACAGCCCTTTCCCTGATAATTATGCTTTCCTCTCATTATCACCATCACAAATCAAAAACATTCAGTCAGCTGACACAGTGCCCGTTCACGGGCACTCTCCTCTTGTTTTATTTGTTAGAAATATTCATTGTCAGTTGTCACCCTCAAGCCAGTGATGTTGCCCCGGTACAGTTTTCATAAGAGGCAGAATAACGATAGATTGATCTTCACTGGCAGTCATTATTCATCGGAGCAATTTTACTTTTAACATATTTGATAGTTTGAGGAAATTGTCAAGGAAATTTGAGATTGAATTAACAGAATTGTAAATGGGCACATAAAATTATTTCCTGAAAGATGCGTTCATTAGTTTTGCAGTTGTTGCAAACACGGATAAACAAACATACCCAGATGTAAACTCCTCAGCAGAGGTTATAAACAACTATTAGTACAGCAGCGGTAGGGACCACAAGTATTACTATGTAACCTGTTCATTACACTTGTTTTAATGTTATACAGGAAGCAGTACGGTCCCCGTGTTGACATCTGGAGTCTGGGAATCATGGCCATAGAGATGATTGACGGGGAGCCACCCTATCTGAATGAAAACCCTCTCCGGGTAAGTGACTGGCATGGTGACTGGATCATTGATTAAATGTGTGGTTTGTTTAATCATTGGTAGACTGGCTAATCTATCGACTGGTTTAGCTAATTACCGTAGCCGCGCTCTGTAACGCCCATGGGCAATGTGACCAAAGATTTGCAAAAGTTGGGGATGGGCATTTACAGCAACGAAAACCAGCCGGGTGTTTTGAAAAAAATAACCCGAATTTGGGGAAACCGCGTTTTAGCACATATTGAGTGGAAGTAAAATAATTATGCGGTTGGTAAACAAATCTCGCCACAATAAAAGGTGACATAATCACTAAAATAAGGAAAATATTGTTGAAAATGGATATAAATTAATCATATTTGACTGATTATTAGGTTTTTATGAAGAAAGTTCACATCGAAACGACATATTGGCAATTTATGGGCGATAACATAAGATTGTGGATGGGCGCTTTCAAAAGCATGAGCGATACAGAGCGCGGCACCGGTAATACATGAGTTGACTGGTTGCCTGATTCAGTGATATCTTGGTGCATTGATTGATTGATTTGATCATTGATTGATTAATTGGTTTATTGATTGTTAGGTTACTTAGTTGATTATGATTACCAGATTGTAATTGGCAGTTTGTTCAGATTCCCATTATTTTCTCCATTTCTTATATTTTTTGTTGATATCCGGTTAATGAGTTACATTTTGAGAATTACAAAACCTCATTATTCATTCTGAATGGGTTACGTGTGTTTTTCAGTAATAGGCTAGTTCCTCCAACTGAAAAAAAAACTTAGCCACCAAATGGCACCGAAATTAACTAACAGTAGATGATAATAATAATAAACTGAAATTAAATCCAAGTGACATTTATCTACCACAGGAAATGTATCTGATGACCACCATTGATAAGCAAAAGAACAACATTGACAAATTAATGAGCAGTGTTTTGTGCTATCCCTGAATTCATTTTCAAAAGAGTTCCCAAATGATTAACAATAATAAATTAAACTCTGTGTTCATTTTTTTGTACCCCAGGCGCTGTACCTGATTGCCACAAACGGTAAACCAGACATCAAGGACAAGGTGAAGCTGTCGCCAGTGTTTCTGGACTTTTTGGATAAGTGTCTGGAGGTGGACGTGGACAAGAGGTCCAGTGCCTCGGACCTGCTCAGACATCCCTTCCTACGCCTGGCCAAACCTCTCGCTAGTCTCACCAGGTTGATAATAGCAGCAAAAGAGGCAGCAAAGTCACACTGAAAGAATAAAGGAGAACGTAGTGAGAAACCTGTAGATAGAACAGCATCATACGCGTCAGAACTGCCCAGAACATGCCTCGTATACCATAATTTCTGTAATAAGTGCCCCCAGTCTAATTATGCCCCAATCTCTAACATGTTTAATAACAGTTTCCAGTGGGCAAAGAGAAGAGATTAGAGCAAGCAATGCTCAGTAAAGCTGTGACTCGACCATTTATAGAGACACGATTATCACCCATCTCGGATCAATTAATCATTTGATTTAATCAACAAACATTAAAACACACAAAAGTCATTACATAAACATAACTGAACATTTTTATTGCTTGTGTTTTACACAGGACATTTTTTCTGTCGTTTCGCGGGACCAGTCGTGCCAACCGGTAAAGCAGTTGTCCATTGGATAGGGTATTAACTTATAAACATTTAATTTACTTATTAAATTTGCAATTTTATTTTCTTAATACATCTTACCTTATGGACAATCAACAGACCTTACAAAGTCACAAAAGTCATTACATAAACATAACTAGACATATTCATAGTATCTACCAACAAAATAATAAAGTATTACTTGTAACTTAGCATTGTTAAGTTATGCAAGTTAGAAAATGTGAGGTCACGGAATCACGTGGGATTTCCTCGCAAAATGTTAAAATATGCAAATTAGAAAATGTGAGAAAAGATAAGTTAAAAAATACTAAAAAGAGAGAATTAATTGAACTACCTAAGGTAATTGTTTAACTTATGTGAAAAATGTTATTCCACTGTTGTTCTTGTTGTTATAAACACTGAACTTTGGGGAGAAAAAATGCTGAGTCCCTTAGTGTTTATTACCAAAATTACACTTTGTATTCTGTCTTTTGTATTTTTTTCGGTAGACATCCTTCACATTTTGCATGACTAATTGTGTAATCTTTTTAAATATGTCGTAAAGCTGCTGGGTTGGTCTCAGAATATTGATTTTATCAGCTGAAGAGATGGCAAAATGCCACTGAAAAGAAAAATAGATCTATAAAAATATTGAAGAGCTGCCTTGAAAATGCCTCATATTTATGTATGTAACTCACATGTGTTTGAGTAGAGTTTTATAATTCTATACAAAGCCCCCCCCCCCCCCACTATGCAGCAAGTTTTATGCTATCAAGTATCATTTTGTATTGTAGTAGCACTCTCAATGATTTAGATCATTGTTTTCTGTGTCTAAAATAACAGCTGCTGAAAGGGATGTAAAGCCCCAACTGTTGACCTTTAATCTATATTAGCTATAAGAAATGGTATTGCAGGCAATTGTCAGCATGTTTGCGTTTTGCGTTTTTCTAGTTCTGAATATTTAAGGTAGTTCCCTAGATATTAGGTGTTTTACGTGTATTTATATCAACCAATTTAGTGCTTTCACGATCTGTCCTGTGTATCCCAGTTTTAAGTGGAAAGAAATTGTTGCAAAAATCCTGCGATTCATCCAGTAGCATGTAAGTTAACTTAGTCTATTCGTCAGATATTTTTAATTCTCAAGATAGAAAAAAAAAATGGTCCCTTCAAAACAATAGTAACCTAACTTCTGAAAATATGTTCTCGCTATTGATGGCCAGTGAAAGTAATCTAGTAAACAAGCATGGTTATGTAACATTGTGGCAAGAAGATGGAAAGTACTTTAACTCATTGGCCTGGTTAAGGTTGCCATAAAACATTAAATTTACAAATGAGCATTGGCCACTGAGGGGAAATGCCTCCATTAAGTAGCCACATGATGCCAAATGGTTGGTGTTTTTCAGACAAAATTTAAAATAATTACTTTATAGCAGAAGAAAATGAAAACTTGTTTTTCATTTACAACACTGCATGGTATTTATAACTTTGAGTAGAATTGAGTAGAAAAGCAAATATAAACTTGTAGTATTGAAATATTGGATGCTGTTTTATATCTGGTAATCCATAGTTCATGCAGTACTGTGTTGGCCTGATGAGCTACGTATGAATGCAACCTATTTAAGTCGTCGGGGCTTGTTTGTGGTTCAATGCATTTCATATTTTAGTAGTATCCTTAAGGGTTTCAGAAGTGTAAATTAATAAGGATTTGTAGTATGGTAGAACACATTGGCCGTGACATGGATGGCCATTTCAACATGCATCACACGTTTTTTTTTTTTTTTCAAAAACCTACAACATCCTCTCTCTTAGTTATGAGGCAAAATTCTAAAGCGGGTTGTTACGACCGCATTGAGGCAATAAGTCGGGTCATTTCTACAGTTGACATAATTGAGAAGATAAAGTTTAAAGTAAACGTTATGCATTTTAAATCCTTGCATTGCACAATAGTTTCCTTGTAACTATTAGCATTTATTGTCTTAATTTATTTAATTGATAGAAGTTTTTATATTTATACACTTTTTCACTGTGTTTTCTTTGTGTGTCTTTGCGTTGTGTTTGTTACAAATAAATCTTATGAATGTGTAAATGTACAGTCAAAATCTGTTTATCTAAACCACTTTGTAATAGAATCACCTAGAAGTGAAAGCCATTTTTTTATTGAAATTTGTCCTGTCATTTACATTATGAATAAATTTAAAGCTAAGTTAATAAACATATGAATAACTAAAACAAATAAGTCCATAGAATTTTGGATGACAAAAAATGTATACTGTTGAATGATACTGTAATTTCATCTGCATTGTTCAAGGATTTGTTGATTCCAGAAATACAACAAAAAACATCATTCTCATATTAAGAAGAATCTCATTTTTGCCAGGAACTTGGAATTTTTTTTTTTTTTAATTATTAATTTGGTTTTAACATAATTGGGACAGAAATTCCAGTTTAAATACTGTATAAGTGGCAGTCCAACTAACTTTTCAAATTTTCAGAAATTCCCTGGAACTGATTTTTACTGATGGTCAGTAATCACTGAAGAAGTAAACACAAATTGTGAAGTTTTACTAGGAGTTCAGTTTTCCTTTCAAATCTCAATGACTAAGGTTTAAGCCAAGTTAACATTTCTACTGATATACAGTAGTAAAAAATTACTCAAACAACGACTTCTAATCTTTGAACTCCTAAAGGGCCAGTCATACTTCTCCGTTGGATGGGGCACACCACATAGGTGGACATAGTTTGACATAGTTCACACAGTATGAATATATAAATGTACAGTCAGAATCCCTTTATGTAAACCACTGTATAACAGAATGACGGTAATTGTATAAAAAATGTCAGAATTGGAATAACAACCTGCCTCACCACAGATGACTTGAAACTTTCGAAATATGCATGTTGACTGTCAAATTGTGAAATGCAAGGTTTCAGCCTATGAGCTTCATTCTGCCAAGGATTAACCCCTTGGAGTTTAAAACAGAGTTACATCACATCCCTTGAGTAGATTAACCTCTTGGTAAATAAGCAGTTTGGGGAAAGTGTCATTTTTTTTGTAAAATCAGATTTATATTTTAAGGCTGTTAGCCTTAATAAAATTATGTACTTCCTAATATGGTGTTCTTAATAATATTAGCCTAAAATGGAAGTAGCGGGGACATTCAAAGGGCTTTATAAACAACCAAAGCATGTCCAGTTACATTTCTGGGATCAGTGCAATTGTCTGCAGTTTTTGCTCGCAATATTCAGGCTATCACTGTGTTACAATGAGTGATAAAATAATGAAAAAAGTCAGTGTGCAAATTGTGTTATCAACCTCAGTCAGTGTTAGGGTTATGGTGATGTAAAATATATACGGCTCGTAAATTGTGTTTTAGCAATGTAAGTAGGTGTTGGGTTGTCTTTGTCTTATTTAAACTGTACACTGCTTGACGCCATAAATTGGCATTACTCGAAACTCACCTTGCTGACTTGTGCTTGTTTTATGTAATTTTTTATGTGAATTTCTTTTGCTTTAGATATATGGATTAACACAAGTGCACCTTATAAATATACTTTACACCAAAAAATACCAACGTACTTTTCAGGGGCTATGATGTAAATTTATGAAATTGGTGCATTATAAACCAGCACACAGCCAATGAACATACATATGACAAAGCTGTAGTTTTGTGTCAGAGATCCTGACTGGCCACGGATAAAATTTATTGCTTAACTCAATTTTGTGCCGAACTAGCGCATGTGCCAAATTACTTAGTCAAGCAGTAAATAGATAAATAATAGATTAGACAGTGCCATGTAGCGATGGGTCAGTATCAAAAATGTTCATAATAGTTGAAATTGTCCCACAATTTAATGTGCTGACAATCAGCATGAAGGTCATATTATTTTATGCTGGTATATCAATAAAATAGTCAGGATACAATGATCTTGTTGTATGTTGTAACTTCTCATCCCCAGTAACAATGTGAAACTATTAAAATACACACTTCAAATGATTAGAAAAATGATAATATAAAAAGTTTCCATGTTCATAATGGATACATGCGTGATTTGTCCATCTTCAATAAGATATATCAGGACAATATCTCTACAGAATACACTGAAAGGGACTTATTGAAGCCCATAAGACCCGTCAACTATTGTACCAGTGTGGTCAGTAATGATACAGCATAATAATGGCTGTTTACTGTGGTCACCAGACATGGCAGTCAAAGGGTTAATGTATTCTATTTCTATATTTTTATGTTCACATTTTTGTCCAGGACCACGAAGGAGTAGTCTATTATCTGTTTCAGAAGTGACGGAGGATTTGGAGTAAATTAATTAAAAAAAGGGTATTAACTAATAAAGAGAAGCAGCTTACAAACTAATTGGCACAATAATTTCTAGAAATGCCCTCAAACAATTACAGGGCATCAGTGGCCGAGTGGGATTGGTATCCAGTCACTTGGCTATCCCTCTGTGGTCATAGGTTCATGACGGTGTGTAGGACCTGTCCTGGTGTGACCTTGGCTTTTGAAAAGGAATGTAAGACTCCAAATTTGACTTTATATTCCTTTCCCAAGAAATGTAGTACATTTTTTGTCCATTTTGTATTTAAATAGAATTTTTTTTAAAAATTAAAATATAGATGGTAAAAAGTACTTGGGTATAAAAGTAATACTAGCAGCCCTCGGTGTATTTTTATTTTCTCACAGTATATATATGTATATAATATTTATAAAAAAGGTCGGTGACAGAATAATTTAATATGCACCTACATTTTTATCTATATATTCATAGGTTTTTGCAGTAAACTTGTGAAATATTCATTCTGGGTGTGGATACTTAGTATCAACAAACACAGATGTATTTCACACTGGTGTAGGGATTATAATATATTGATACCAAAGCATGGTTTGGCTTTGCATACTAAGTCTTATCCATAATAAAATGTTATTTCTTTTTGTAAAATGCACTACCAGACATGAATATTGTGTGAATGTATATTAGAGTATGTAAGATCATAAAATTGTGAGACAACATAGCTATCAGAGGTATAAAAAGAAAAAACTGAATCTTTTGTAATGGTTAAGCTCAAAACTGCAAATATATATATATTGATCACACCTTTACTTTATATTGTATAACTGTGTGCACTTAAACAAATGTAGTATCTATGCATCCCTGTAATCTGGTGACCTATATTGATATGGAGTTGTGCAATGTTTATTATATTGTGTATTTTGTCATGAAAATGTGTGTATACCTGTTTTGCGTAAAAACATTTATTTATAACATAGTACGTTCGTTATTTGTTTGTCATAGCATAGGTAGGTTTATGATAAAATTAAAACAATAAATTTGTTTTGTATTTTTATTGGTGTGTGTTAATGTTTTGTCTGAGAATGAATCGAATATATGCAGCGGCAGATCCCTCTTAACTGGAAATTTGTTTTACGTGGAAGTGATTAGTAAGTCCTTAGAAGTGATTTTCAAGTGAAATTTACCCGTTTCGGAACATTTAATCAATTCTTAGAAGATGCACAGTGACTGAAGCTGTGTTAAGTAGAATAAGTGGAAATCCACCTTGTTTATGTTCAGTTGCACCTTACAGTCCATCTATTGATGGAGATTTAGCGCTATTAAAGTCCGGATTAGATGAGATCCCTTCAAAGTGGAAGCATATAGAACATAATTAAAGATATTTTGAATTGACATTTAACTTGGTTGAACTGGAATTTCCAGTTAAATGGATGTATTTAGTCACTCCCTTAAAATTCAGCCAGGGGAGATGTGGGTGGTAGCTAGGCACCTCTGAGGGGCTAGGTTCAAATCCCTGCTCAACTTGAAACAGGTAAGTTGGTAGTGGTCTGTGCCCGATGGTACAGACTCTGAACACTGGTGTACATAGCTTTCCTCCATCCAAAAGTGTCCAATATCTTTCAGTATTGGGCAGTTGTTCTGCTCTGTGATTTTGGCTATATATAGAAGCCATATGAAACACCTATATTTGTTTCAGCTATGTGATCACATAAAGCCAAAAATACACACCAGAAATATAGGAATGAAAAGTAAGTATGTTAAAAAACATCTTTAAAATTACAAATTGAGGAGTGGGTGTAATTGAAATAGGTTAATAGCCTCGTAAGTGTCCAATATTAGAAAATAATAGATTGTTGACTAGGTCCCTTTGAGACCTCTTAATATTGGACACTTGCTTGGCCATTAACCTATGCTTAAACATTTCAGTACCTTTAACTCACATTCATAATGTATTAGTGTTGAATTATTTTATATAATACATAATTCATATCCATGTAATATTTTCCTTCTCATCAGGACGTACATCTGAAGTGCTATATATGCAAGTGTCATCTTTTTTTATATTTAAATAAGAGTTTGTCAGTCAAAGTTAGATATTTGTGCAAGTAGTTTTGAAGTTGTATGTTCCATCTAAATGGCTACTGCTCATAAAGTATGACAAACCTGCTTTTGATTAGAATATGTATCTGTTTATATTCAGTTTTTATCATGATACAATAAAAAAGAACTTACTTTAACATGAGCCTTTCTTTTTTCTTTTCATTTTGAAGTCCACAATTTTGCAAAGGGGAGGAGTGAAGTTTACTTTATTCCCGTCCTAGTGACTACCATCAATGCAAAACATTTTGGACACCCCTATTTTTCTGTAAACTAATCTTTGGAAGGATGTTTTGGAAGGATAGCCGATGTCCAACAATGGTAGATCACTTTGGGAAAACAATGAATTAGGTTCCACATTAAAATTAAAACAAAGTCTTCCCATCAGTTTTAAGCCTGTAGAAAAATCCTAACACTAACACATTAACATAACTCAAATTATGTACATACCCGTGATGACATATTTCAACAAGCAATACCTGATAACTCAGACCTCCATACTCTACTCCGCTATCTCAAATCCTGGTTTGGTATTTGTGGTATTGTCCTAATTATGTGGTTTGTCTCACACCAGAGTAATCATCAGGCCATTAAGATAGGTTCAATACTATCTGAATTAAGCAAGTTTATCTGTAGAGTCCCCCCAAGGATCTGTGTTGGGACCACTGTTTCAATTTATACAGCTCCACTAAGGAAAATCCTTGGCCTTCATTATGAGATGAAATTCCATTTTCATGCTGATGACACCCAATTATATGTCCATTTATCTAACATAAGATTTTATTGCGCTACAATAGCTTACCATGTGGAACTGAATGCTAACTCGGGAGGCCGCAGGTATCCGGCCAATGTTCAAGAAAAATAGACGTTTAGTGTTGGCCGTAGCCTCAGGTTGTACTCTCGTGGAACTCTTCTCAATTCTTCTTCCTTTTCTCGTTGGCCACATGATTTGGAAGCATTTGCCTTTGGCATTCATATTTTCTACTATATCTCACTTTATACGTATTGTTGGATGTTACCATTTAGCCATTTTGTTTAAATATCTGTATAGCATATTCTGTGAAAGTTATGTTTCGACAGGATAAGTATTTCTTTAATTATTTGTGTTTTTGTGAGTTTCTCGGTTCAGGCTTGCTCATCTACGTGTCTTTCTATTGCTGTAAAAATGTCCTCCCACCAAAGATCGAGCAAAGATAAACCTACATCTTTGAAGTGTCGCCATTTCTGTTTGCCATTTGATAACGACAATTTTTGTCCTGTATCACACTTGAAGCTCCATGTGAGATTTGCTCTGGGTTCTCGGAAGAACAAATGTTATAGATAAAAAATAGAAAACGGTACGTTAGAAAACAGAAAGCAGACACTTGAAAAGATGAACTAGATTTGCTAGGGGACGAGGACGTGGAGTCCTTTACTGGATTTGAGGCAGACCTTGAGGGTGCTGCTGACAATTTATTTGCTTCTCCTCCATGTCCTCGAACCCCTACGTTTTGAATCATTGTCTTTAAAAACTCCAGCTAAATCTGTCCCACCAACCCCAGCAGAAAATCGAAAAATCGCTGGGTTCTCAGTTTAACTTCCAATTGCAACAGCAAATGGGGGTTTTCCAGGCTTCCATGCTTGAGGCCATGAAGTCTCTCTGAGACGAATTTCAGTCTTTCAAAAAGACACCTAAAGAAGTGGAGGTGGATCAGACCTCCACTTCAGCCTCTAAGCCTGGTACTAGCTACTAAACAAACTAAGAATCTGTACCCTACCCCTCATCCGAGAACTCAGCCATACTCTCACCCGGATGAGGCTATGGAGGTGGACTTGTATGGTCTACCTCTTCCACCCCGTCTCGGGGATGATCACTCTATGCATGAATCTCACCCGAGACATTTCTCGGATCAACATTCAGGTCAGTCCGAGGAACCTTCTCTGGTGGTCTTGGCTAGACGCATAAAAATCATGCAGATAAAAGAAAGCACAAGGTTAGGTCCAGGTACTTATCTTAGTCATCATCTTCAGAGGAAGATCAGTCCTCTGTACCCATACAAAGGTCTTCCAAGTCCTCTAGGGCCCCTTCTGATCAAGACCAACCTCAACACGGTCCAGACCCACTTTTTTATAGGGAAGTAGCCATGGCTGACTTACCCTCTCAATATGCTGAGGAAGTGGAGACCTTTAGGTGTAATCTTAATCTCCCTGACCCCAGGGAAACCATGCCCATGTCTTAAACTTCTGTTCTGGGCCTGGACAATAAAAAGGGCCAACAGGAGCTTAGGCCAAGAGGCTCTTCTTCTATGCTCCCCCTTAGCTCTCACATCAAAGATGCCTTTGATAAGTTTGAGCATGATTTTCTGGCCTCTAATTTACCTGAGGGTAAATATATTAAACCCCCTCCCTCCACTGCAAAAAATGGTACAAGGTGGGACAGCCTTGATATGAGGACAAAATCCAGGAGTTGAATACAGACTTTTCGAAGATCTGTATCTCTCCTAAACCCTCTGGGGCGCCTATGTCAAGGTTCCCCTACCAGTTCTTAAGGAACTGGAACATCAAGCAAGGCAGAACCTCTCCACTATCAACTTCATGGCTGCATTTGCTAAGACTTCTTCTTCCTGTAACTCCACTTTAGAAAAGTGTCAACACAGTCTGAAGTCTTCCTTCAAAAAGATTAAAACCCAGATCCAGAAAGGTGCCAATCCTGAAAAAGCAGCCAGGCGTGGTTACGAACAGGCCTGTGAATATTTAGAGATTTGGAATAAGACCATTCTTATCCAACAAAGAGCACCTGCCTGCCTAAGCAAATCTGTAGCCCATATACTCCAGAGGGAGCTATACACCATGGGTAACACTTGCCTGCTAAGGCGCAAGGCCGAAATTACCCTACTTCAACCACATCTAGGGGATATGAGACGCCAAGAACTCAGGAATTCACCCTATTGGCCTTCCTCATTGTTCAAGGCTCAACAAGTTAAGGAGGGAGAAGACTTCCTCCTCAAAAAAGGCACCTCTAACGATGCTCAGGGTTTTGGACCCTATCAAAACAAGCCCTTTCGTTGTCCCCACAATAAAAAAAGAGGCTCCTACAGGAAACGTCCCATGAGGGCAACTCCTCTCAAAGCAGTAACCAATCGTTTTCCTCAGGCAGGGGGAAACCGAATTTCAGAGGCTCCAAGGGTCATTTTCGACCCCACTCTAGGGTACGAGGGCATAGAAACCCCTAACCGCAATGACTCCTTAAAAGCCTCCCTCAGTCCACCAGTAGGAGGTTGCCTCCATTCTTTCAGAAGAGACTGGCAAACAAACAAATGTTCAAACAATGTGTTAAACATTATCACCAATGGTTACATTCTTCCATTCATTTCAAGACCAATTCTTGCCAGAGTTCCTCTGATTCAGTCAGGATACAACGCCCTTCAAAAAGACCAAGCTCTGGCCACTTGTATCCAGTCTCTTCTGTCAAAGAACGCAATAGAAAGGGTGGAAAATGTAAAATCTCTTGGGTTTTACAGTGGCCTGTTTCTAGTCCCCAAGCCTCACCAAAGGTGGAGGCCAGTAATAGACTTAAGCAGGCTCAACACTTTTCTACTTGTAGAAAAGTTCAAAATGGAAACTCCAGAGTCCATCAGGACCTCCCTGATTCCAGGGGAATGGGTATCGTTGATAGACCTATCAGACACTTACCTTCACATCCCCATCCACCCAAACTCAAGGAAATACCTAAGGTTTTGCCACAGGTCGCAGGTGTTCCAGTTTACCTCCCTCCCTTTTGGACTAGCCACAGCCCCTCAGGTCTTCACAATGATTGTAAAGGAAGTGAAGCTAATGGCTCTCACGAGGGGACTCAGACTTCACCCATACCTGGATGACTGGCTGATCAGGTCCCAGTCTCAGGAAGAAGCCCAAGTGAACACTCAGGCCGTGGTAGACCTAACCCAGTCCTTGGGGTGGATAATAAATCAGGAGAAATCCAAACCAAAACCAACTCAGGTGTTTTCATTCATGGGCTACGACTACCATCTAGATTCAGCCCTTGTAAAACCCACTCAAGAGAAATGGCTCAAACTTCAGGATTTGATCCTATGTCTCAAGTCAAAACATATTTAGACTGCAAGATGTTTGATGTCGCTAAAAGGGGTTGCTTGCCTCAATGGAGAAAATAGTCCTGGAGGGATGCCTTCACATGAGGCTCTTTCAGTTTCACTTCAAGGAGCACTGGAGATATCCTCAGTTGCTGGAGAGCCTCCTTCCTTTGACAGGAAACCATTTCAGCACACCTAGAGTGGTTGCAGAATCCCACAAATGTGATGAAAGGTGCAGACCTTCATCTCAAAGACCACAGTATCCAACTCTTTACAGACGCATCAAACAAAGGCTGGGGTGCTCACTTAGAGCAAACCTCTACAAAGGATCTGTGGTCAGACAGGCAAAAAATGCTACACATAAATGTTCTAGAGCTGAAGGTGGTTTCTCTGGCCCTTCAAAGTTTCAAGGACCAGTGTCAAAACCAAACAGTGTTGGTTGCAATGGACAACTGAACAGTGATGGCCTACATAAACAAACAAGGAGGAACTCACTCAGCAGAAATGTGTGCTCTCCTGTGGAAGGTCATGACCTGGTGCCATCATTACCAGTTAAACCTTGAAAGCCAGACAAATTCCAGGGTGTCTAAATGTGATGGCTGATCTTCTGTCAAGGTCGAACCAAGTGCAGTCAACAGAATGGTCACTGCATCCACAGGTGTTCAAACAGATTTGTCAAAAGTGGTTCACCCCTCATGTAGATCTATTTGCCACTCATCTGAACCACAAAGTTCCACTGTACGTGTCTCCAGTCCCAGACCTAAATGCTTGGGACATAGATGCTCTAAACATAAACTGGTCAGGTCTCACTGCCTTACCCTGCTTACCCTCCGATGGCTCTCCTTCCAGGGTGATCCAAAAAATCAGGCAATACAAGTGCCTGATCATTATAATAGCCCCAGGTTGGCCAGGGATGCCCTGGTTTTGGGACCTAGTGAAGCTCTCAACAGAGATCCCACTTCAGCTACCAGTGTCAACAACTCTTCTCAAACAGTCATACAATTAGGCGTTTCACAGCAATCCACATCTCAACCTCCACGCCTGGTGTCTGGGAGTGGACAGCTCCAAGAACAAGGCTTCTCTGTGGAGGTGGCAGAGAGAATTGCTGCCCCTCAAAGGTCATCAAAAAGGACCATCTACAAGTCAAAGTGGGCCCTATTTGAGAAATGGTACAGAGAAAATTCGGTGGATTTCTCCACTCCATCAAGTCTCAGTCTTCATTATGTACCTGTACCAAGATCTAAACAGGCACTCCTCGACCATTGATAGTTACAGGACGGCCATTGTTGACACCTTGGGCCCAACTGGGCACCATATTTCCCAAAGCTCAGACCTTAACAGGTAACTCTCCAGTTTTCACAGGGATCGTCCCAAAAGTTCCAGGAATCTTCCAAAAAAGGAACCTTTCTATTGTTCTTAATGAGCTCACCGAAGCACACTTTGAGCCTATGAAAGACACAGACCTCAAACATCTTACTCTCAAAACTGCTTTCTTGCTAGCTTTCGCCTCCGGCAAGTGCAGCATCAAAATTGATGCCTGGGTTGCCAAACAAAGTATCTAATCTAGGCCAATGGGAAAAGGTTGCCTTGTTCCCTTCTTCTGATTTCATAGCCAAAAACCAACTAGCAAGAGAAGGTTCTCAAAGTATGTCTCCGGTGACTATTCCTGCTTCGACTACCATTGTAGATAGACAATTCAAAGAAGACAGGACCTTGTGTCCAGTATGGGCCCTGAGGTATTACTTGGATCGAACCAAAACCTGAAAGGGTCTCGATCCCTACTCTTCATTTTCTTCAAGAAAGGACACACAGGTGCTCTTCACCGGCACCGGAAATATGCTGGAATATACCCAGATAACATTCCTCTGTCGGACTGACATTGGCTGTTGGTTGCATGGTCGTTTTGTTATTAGTCACATCATCAGCAGATTCTGCCAACGTTGGCCCAACGGTGGCTTGCCGACCACTACTCAGGTTAGATATCTCCATATTTTGCCAACTTTGGGCTAACGGTGGAATTTTATTCAAGATGGTGGCGAACAATAATCGGGGGTTTTGTGAAAAATTATTTCTTATGGTATGTTTAAAAATCATATTTCGGTGGGCCCACAAATTTTAACTAACTATTTAACAATTTTAGACATAAAAATGATATTCTCGTTATAAATTCACATAAAAAAGTTGTTTGTGAACATTATAATTTTATCACTAGATTATGGACTATCACCTTATAACACTGTTCCACCATTGTTAATGTTTGGTCATGTGACTTATCAAGGATTCCCTTAACTATGATCCTCCCACAATCTTGGAAATTTTATTTTAAATGTAGCTTTTATAAGCTACAATACCTACCTATTGTAACAATATGCTTTTCCGGTGGTTTTACCACGGGAAGCTTCCAACCGGAGTAGAAGTTGAAAACTTTACCCGTTAAAATAAGAGTTAATTGTCACATGTCTGCCGGTATATTTCCAGTATATTGCCGGTATAATACCGGTGCAGGTAGAGAGCACCTGCTTAGTCATGTGACCTAGGGAACCTATCAGATGCTAGCTATAGCTCTTCCTCATTTTTTGTTGGAACCAAAGCCCCATCTTCCAGTGGAAAGTCTGGAAAGCGGGGAGGACCAGGGAGGGCCTGTACTATTGTTACAATAGGTAGATATTGTAGCTTATAAAAGCTACATTTAAAATCAAATTTCCAATTTTATTACGCTACAATGTACCTACCTGTAACAATATGCTGAATCCCAGCATGTTGGAAGGCTGGGAAGACTGGACAATGGCTAAGGAACCTGGCGGAATAACAACGCTCTAGGAAAAACATCTGGAGTCTAGGGCGGAGGAAGGAGCCTGAATGCGGAAGAGGAATGGCACATCAAGGTTGAGGTGTCACGCCAAGGGAAGGATGACCGTCTTGGCATGCACAGCCAGCGCAGGCACTCCAATGCAGAGTTCTAAAACATAAAGTACACAAAATACGGTGAAAAAGATGTAAAAAGGGAATAAGATATGACACAAGAAAAATCGAAAGAAAGCAACACTAAGATTACCGAAAAAGTAAAACTTAACATTACATTCTCAAGATAATTGGAAACAAGAATATACTCCTGGTAACAAAGAACGCAGGGAAGGAACAGCAGGTAATGAACTAGAAAGAATTAATAAGAGTTACCTAAAAGGGTTGAAGAACCCGCTCTATGGTGTCAGAGGATTCTGACACGCCCCATCTAGGTGGTTCCCGAAGTAGTGCCCCCCCCATTTTCTTCCTGGAGTTAGCTGGAAGGAGGCATGACCTGCTGAGCTGCAACGAAGGATCCCAGATGATAAGAGCCTTCTTTTTGGTCTTGACCGGAAAGGTCCTTGAGATAGAATTTGGTGAAAGTATTGTGAGATTTCCAATGACAGGCTTGCATGATCTGATCCATTGATGTTCCCCCGTAAAAGGCTTTTGAGGCTGCAGAAGCTCTGACATCATGGGCCTTTACCCCTGTGAGGACCATGTCCGCTGATTCCACCTTGGAATAACAGAATTGAATAGTGTTTTTGATCCAAGACAAGATAGTGGAGCATTGGATATCCTTTGAGTGGCCCAGTTTATAAGAAATAAAAAGTAAATGTCTACCTGTTCTGGTCTCTTTCGTTCTATCCAGATAGCATTTGAGGGCCCTGACAGGGCAAAGGAGAATATCCATGTTCTGAGGGTCTTGGTCGCATTTTAAGGCTGGAATAATGACCAGGGAAACAATGTTGGGGCCCTCCTTGGCTAATTGGTTTTTGGCGATGAAGGAGGGAGAGGGAGTAAACTGAACCTGCTCCCAGTTGCCCAGGCTTAGAGTTCCGTCGTAGGTCTAGGCGTGGATTTCACTGTGCCTCTTTCCTGAAGCTAGGGCTAAGAGGAAAACTGTCTTCCATGTGAGCAGTTTTAGGGTACATTCCTCCTGTGGTTCAAAAGGAGGCTGTGTAAGTTTGTGAAGTACTAGCGAAACATTCCACTTTGGGAGTAATCTGGATTTTTTTGGTTTGTCTCTATAGAAACTGGCGATCAATCTGGCTATATTGGTATTGGAACTGATGTGAAGGTTAGAGTCCCCCAGGATGTCTGCAATAGCAGTCCTGTATCCTTCAATGGTAGAAGGACACCTCTTTAGGTCGTGAAAGAGATACCAGAAAAAGTTGCAGATGTCTCCTATAGAGGGACTCCCAAAGTCCACCTGTTGTTCCATGCACCATCGTTGGAAAACAGACCATTTTGAGGAGTAGATGGCTCTTGTTGAGAGCCTTTGAGGAGCAGCAATTCTCTCTGCCACCTCTGCAGCTCCTAGATACCAAACATGGAGGTTGAGGGAGGCTGGGTTGGCGTGAAAAAGGTTGTTCATTGGTTGTTTGAGAAGGGTTTGAATTTGAGGAAGCCGTCGTGACACGTCCAGAGACATTTCCACTAGGTCCCAAAACCACGGTTTTGATGGCCAGCCTGGGGCGATCAGAAGTAGCCTGCAGATTTGTGACTGGAGTTTTTGTATAACCTTGGGCAGTAGGGCGGTTGGGGGATAAGTGTAAGCAACCAGGTTCTCCCATGGAACGTTCAGGGCGTCTACAGCCCAGTCCTGAGGATCCGGGATCGGAGAGACATACAAGGGAAGTTTTGTGTTCAGTCTGGTTGCAAAAAGGTCCACTTGGGGACTCTCCCATATCTTGGAAATTTGTTTGAAGACTTGTGGAGACAGGGACCATTCTGTGCTTTGGATCTGATTCCTCCTTCAGAGGCCGTCCGCTATCACATTGAGGGACCCAGGTACATGTCTTGCTCTGAGTGTGACATTGTTGAGGTTGCACCATGTCAGAATTCTCCACATAAGAGCGCAGAGTTCTGCAGATCTTGTACCGCCCTGTTTGTTTATGTAGGACACCACGGAGGTGTTGTCTAAGGCAATGAGTACGCGATTGTTCTTGCAAGTGAGTTTGAAGAACTGTAGAGCCAGGAAAACTGCCTTCATTTATAAAAGGTTGATATGTAAATGTTTTTCTGTGTGAGACCAGACCCCTCCGGTTGAATCATGATCTAAGTGTGCGCCCCAACCTGCGTTTGAGGTCAGTTTTTCGTGTTCCCTTGGGTGGAGAAACTCTCCTTGTAGCACGTTTTTGGGGTCTAACCACCATTCCCTGTGTCGTATCATCTTCTGATTCCAGGGGATTGGAGTATCCAGAGACATCGGAAATTTCCAGTGAGTCTTGAGATGCTATTGAAAAGGTCTCATATGCATTCTGCCCAGTTTGACTGTCTTCTCCGTTGATGCAAGTAATCCAATGGTGGACATAAGAGTCCTTGCACTGATAACAGACTTCGACGAGAGGCGACGGAATATATCCTGAAGCTTCGTCCACCTGTCCTGAGTGGGCTTGATAAGCCCCAAATCTAGTAAAAAATGGTATCCCAGGAAACGAACCTCTGAGAAGGTACCAGTTCTGATTTTTTGTGGTTCACCAGGAAACCCAACTCCTGAATTAGGTTTAACAACTTTTGGGTCTGTTTGTGGAACTCCTCCTTGGAGGGGGCATGGATCAGCCAGTCGTCTAGGTATTGATGAATACGTATTCCCTGTTGCAAGGCTAAGAGCCTGACTTCCTTGACTATATTGGTGAAGATCAAGGGAGCTGTGGCTAGACCGAAAGGGAGGCTGGTGAACTGGTAAGAGACGCCTTTGTGGTAGAACCGGAGGTACTTGTGTGACTGAGGGTGAATGGATATGTGGAGGTAGGCGTCTGTGAGGTCGATAGAGGTGACCCATTTGTTCTTTCTGAGAGAAGCCCGTATGGATTCTGGAGTCTCCATCTTGAACTTTATTATGGCCAGGAATTTGTTGAGACAACTTAGGTTTATTACTGGCCTCCAGCGGTTGCCTGGTTTTGGAACCAGGAACAAGCGACTGTAGAAACCCAGACTGTCTGGTTTTTGAATGATGTCGATTGCGCCTTTGTGAAGTAAGTCTTGAATAGCAGTCAACAAGGCATTTTGTTTGTTGAAGTCTGCGAAGCCGCTGGTTATGCAAGGTATCCTGGACAGTTTTGGGTGCTCCCTGAAGGGTAGTTTGTATCCTTCCGCGATAAGGTTTAGGATTGAACGGTGTGCGCCTAAAGTCTTCCATGCTGGGAGAAAAGACTTTAGCCTGCTTCCCACTGTTAGGTTCGTTCTCTTTTGGACTTGATCTTGAATAAATATAATCTGAGACTGTACACAAGGAGTCTTTACCCCCTCCGGTGGGGTGTGAAAACAAGGAGTTCTTTTCCTCTCCCGGTTGCACTCAGAGTCTTTATCCCCTCTGGAGGGACATACTGGGGAGGATAATCCGAGAGAACGTCTGAAGCTATTATGGGTTTTAGTCCAGGAGCCTTTGGGGGTAACGGTGTTTGAGAAGTGTCATTGAGGAGGCTGTTGCTGTTGCTTGCCAGGGTGAAAGTAACCCCCACGGCCGTGTTCCCTGTGGCCACCTCGGCCTCCTCTTCGCCCACCTTGGTGGGGATTAGAAAAGAAGGGTTGTTGAACCATATATTGGGGTGCCGGCATTGGTTGATAGAACAGGCCTTGCTGTTGTTGACGCTGTCCACCTCTGCCCCTCTTGGGTTTCTTGTAGGGGTGGAAGTGGTCTTTCTTGGAGACTGGTTTTACCCCCAGCCCTATGAGGTGCTGTTCATATTCTTGCATTAGGGTTTGATCGAACAAGTCACCTCCTGAGACGGTTGCTGAGCGTAGATTGCGTAGTCTGAATGCATCTAAGTTTGGATGGGCGTGGTGGAGGTAAGCATCCCTTCTTAGCAAGATAAGGTTTGTGAGAGAAGAGATGAAGTTTGCAACCAGATCCGCGTAGACATGCTCCTGCTGATGCGAAGCATGAATTGCATCTGGGCGGCTTCTTGCTGTGTGATTTGGTAGAGTTGAAGCAAGATTTGTTCCCGAATAGGTGCCTCTTGGGTGGTCCTAAGTTGGTCAAACAACTTTTCTTGTTGATCTCTGGATACTCTGAGATTGTTCAAACATGACTCACTGGCCATGCCGAAGGTTGAAAGAAAATTGGCAATACTAATGTTTTCATGTGTCATGTATTCCAATTTTACAAGTTCTTTCTGTTGCACTGTGGCTGGAGGACCACTCCTATATCCAGGCTTGGCGATATTTGAAAAGGCCTGGGGCACAACCTGTGGAGTCTGCGAATACTTCTCATCCACGACATTTTACCAACTACCCTTATGGGGAGGGATTGTAGGAAATTTTCCCATATCCAGGGTGGAGGAAGTACTGGGATTCACTGCTTCATCCTGGGCTGTTTGGAGGCGAGAGAGGTCAGACACCATGGGGAGTTTGATGGATGGTGGTCTGCCTGCTTTTTCTTGAAGAAGAAGAAGGGGGTCGCGTCCCAGCGCCGAACCCGGTTTGTAATGTTCCTCTGCAGCCGGGTCTGGGATGGAGAGAAACTCCCTAACCTTTGTACAAGTTCTCGGAAGGGAAGGTTAGGGGGAGCTGCTTGTTCACCCATATCCGTGGGTTCTTCCGACCTTGGGGAGGTGAAAGAAGAGGCTGATGTATCTGCGCCATATTCCTCCTGTTTTAGCACTTGCAAGGGAGACTGAAGTTTTGCAGTGGTAGAAGTTAAGTTGGTAGGAGCTGCCGTAGCTTGTGCAGAGGGTGGAACGGTAGTGGTTTGAGGCGGAGCAGAAGGAGGCACTTGTATGTGAGAGGCCACTGCCTGCAGAGACTGAGTGGCGATGGCTGAGGAACCTTTTACATTGGCTAATCCCTTCTTAATAGCCGGTGCTGGTTGAGATGGAGTCTCGTCCATGGGTTCCTCTGATTTGTTAGCAGCTGGGACCGCAGACAAAGGTGTAATAGAAACAATGTGCGGTTGTGCAGTAGAAGCTTGAGGAGCAGGATTGGTTTGTGTAGGAGCCAAACGGCTAAACATGTTCTCCATGGATTGCTGTAGAAAAGCTTGGAGACCTGTCTGGAGTTGAGTTGAGATATCCCTCATTTGTTCTTCATTTTTTCTCTGTAGTTTATGCATTAACTCAAAGTTTTGTTGTTCCAGGTGAATTTTAAGTAACTGTGTCCTGGGTGTTTGAGGGATATCGATAGGTGTAGCAGTTCTTTGAGGTTGTGGCATTGAAAAGGTGGGGAAATAAGTCCTTTCTCCCCTTCTGCCTGGTGTTTGTCCGGTTGAAATAGTATCCTGGGTTAATACCGGATCCGGTGCCCTGAAAAGGGCTGGAGAAGAATCAGAAGATTGTTGTACCGGTCCGGTGTTTGCCGGGAAACTAGTCACCGGTAAAGAAGCAGTTGATGGTTGTGTGAGAGGACTGATGCCGGTGACCGGTGCAATATTGCCGGTCTGTTCCGGTTCTAAATCCAGCAGTGTGTTGTCTACTTGGCCGAGTTCTTCACCGGTAAATACTGGTTCTTCATCAGTTTCCGGTTCTAAATTGTCATCATGAGAGCCGGTACGATGGCGATAGGAAGATCTCTTGGCAAAGCTTTCACGTAAGTGTGTCCATTGTTGATCAGAAAGAGTAGAGCAAGCTGCACACTGGTTAACTTTAGCTCCCTGGGCACAGGGATCTTGCCCTTTACATTTTGACCTACAGCCAAAACAGGCAAGGTGAGAGTCAAATTGGGGCATGAAATGGCCACATTTGCCTTGTTTTTGGTAAGGAGGTGTTTTCACCATGATACCAAAAGAATCTATGAGCATTAACAATTAAAATATCCAAAATATAACTGTCTACCCACAGTTAAGATATGGTAACTAAACTAAAAAAGTAGAGTTACAGGAAAGCCAACTGTACAAGATGGCTTCCAACAAAAAGTGAGGAAGAGCTATAGCTAGCATCTGATAGGTTCCCTAGGTCACATGACTAAGCAGGTGCTCTCTACCCGCACCGGTATTATACCGGCAATATTCCGGAAATATACCAGCAGACATGTGACAATTAACGCTTATTTTCACGGGTAAAGTTTTCAACTTCTACTCCGGTTGGAAGCTTCCCATGGTAAAACCACCGGTAAAGCATATTGTTACAATAGGTAGGTACATTGTAGCGTAATAAAATGTCTATCACTTGCCTTCTGTTAAACAATGGCAACAAAACACCATGCTGCAATCTAATTGGCTGATGCTATACATTGAGTAGAATTTTTTCTTTTAGTGGCTTGCCGACGTTGCCTACGTTGCCTCCACCGGCCAAGAAGCCATTGGGTCAATGTTGGCTGCCAACGTCAGACCGATAGATGTGCCGACATTGGGCCAGAGTTGGCCCAAAGCCGGAATGCTATCTGGGTACCGGCAAAAAACTGGCATACATGTGACCACTTACCGGATAATTTATTTAATTTCACGGGTAATAGTTTTCAACTCTTACTCTGGTTGGAAGCTTCCCATGGTGAGCCACCGGTAAAACCTATTGTTACAATAGGTAGGTATTGTAGCTAATAAAAGCTACATTTAATATGAAATTTACAAATTAATTGTTAACAAGTACCAACAAGCTTTTTAGAAAGCGGCGAATTTACATCCATTGTCATAATAATTTTTGTATGAAATAATAACAACTCTCTGAGTGAACCAATGTCCAGGTGAGTTGATCTTTTTTCCAGTTTTGGATAATGTAGATTTTGTCTCTATTTATTGAAACAAACAAAAAATGAAAAGGAAATATAGCGTAGCAGAACCAAAAGTGCAATAAAACTGGCAAAGTTACATCACCTATTGCATTCATCATATGGAAATGTTGGTTGAAGATCACCTGAAATCCGGGTTTTAGACTAAGTATTAGTACGTCTGAACCTGAACTTTAGTGTGTTTCGAATTATTTGTTTTGTTTTGTTTTGACAGTTCTACGTTTTTATTTAGAACAAGAAACAAGATTACTGTAGTACTAACTCTGTAAGTAAAGACTATTCCTATTTCATGTACTTACGTACTGATGGTGCTCTACAGTAGTCAACTCTTTTTTTTTTCAACATTATATTGGTCAAATCGTCGCAGGTACGAGGGTAAGCCACATCGTGTTCACAGTGTGGTGTACGTATGGTGAGGTTTGATTAAGCGTCCCGCAAGGGACGCTTATTTGTGTATGGGAGACCTTCAGGCTCCGCCGGCTCCGCATTTTGTTTTCCTTATAACTCTGTAACCGTTACGCGAATTCTTTTCAAATTTGGCAGTAGCCTTGGGGAATTTTTTTGAATATGCTGCAGTGACATTTCAACCAATCAGAGAGGTCACATGACCAAAGTGTATTTTTTCGATGGGGAAGCTTGTCCGGATGATAACTTGAAAGGAATAAGCCTTATTGGAGTTCCGAGTGCGCATGTGCGGCAACTCTGTTTACAAACGAGAATGTGGAAAAACAATCGCCACGTGCGAACAAGAATATTCACTAATGCCCGGTTAAAATATATAAAAAAGAATTTTTTTCCTTCATTTTAAGATATTGTACATTGTTTTGAAGCATAAAGTACACACAATTTAAATTCCTGTTGTATTTTTATGGTTTTGTAGTGAATTCATCACTGAAAATTTGAAGTATGGTGAACCACGGAGTTTTAATGCTATTAAAATGTCCACTGGCAGTAAACACTACAGCAAATAACCTTTCAATCTGAATTTTTTTAGTGCATGGAAATGTGTATTTGTATTTAGTGAATATAATTTTGTATTTGTATTTTATTGTACGGCAAGGTTATGTCCCGGGACGTCCCGATATGTAACGTATTGGCTATATGTCGGGAAGTGCTAAATTGTGAGAACTTGGAAGTGCTTCATATAGGGAAGTGCTTTATATCATGGGATGCCTTGTTTTATGATTGTAACAATATTTTACAAAATGAAGGCCTCAAAAAAGATCAAATATTTTACACTCAAAACTCACGGCAGTACGTAGCACCAACTCATTAATATTCATGACAATATATGAGGTCATGGATTTCCCTGGATTTTCTTGCAATATTTTATAAAACTGAAGCTTAAAATATCTTAAACTCAAGAATTCACGGCAGTAGCACCAATTCATTAATATTCATGAGAAAATATGAGGTCATGGATTTCCCGGGATTTTCTTACAATATTTTATAGAATGGAAGCTTCAATGATGATTAAATACCTTTACGTAAACTCGAGAACTCACGGCAGTAGTACCAACTCATTAATATTCATGAGAAGATGTAAGGTCACAGATTTCCCGACAAAATCAACCAATGAAATCATTTCCCGACATTTAATTAGCCAGTAATTTACATATCGGGATGTCCCGTGATTTAACCACTGCGTTTATTGTATCCAACCTGACAGAATTTCTTTTCTTAAATTTTAATTCATATTTTTAGGCCCAAAAGATTTTGAAAACAAAGGACAATCCAAAACAGTTACTGTGGAGTTTTGATGTCATTTACTAATGAAGCCATTTGCAGGTGCCCTGGACTAAAATTTTTATAAATATTTTCATCAAAATATAATCTTAAGTACATTAATATATATCACAAAGCCATGGCGTCATGGGATAACAATAAAAACATAAATTTCTTTAAGTTTAAGCATACATTTATTACATGAAAATAAATGTGCCAAGCACCAATCATCTGTAAACTTGATTTTCAGTATTATTTTCACTAATACATCAATTATATGTAAAAGAAAATTTTTTTTTTTTTTTTTTACGAATACCAAACGGCCCTAACGAAGGCCATAGAAGAATTCCTTATTTTTATTATGCCAAACTGTTTGATTTCTTTGACATCAGTATACTTTTTACAGAACAAAAAATATGAACCAATAATTCAAACAAACAGTCATTTAAAAGTTGTACACTTTTGATGTACTGCTCAGCCAGTGAATTTCCTCACCCAAGTGAAGTTCGTCACCTGCTATAAAAGCATTCAAGGACTAGCAATATCCACATTTTAAAAAGTTGTATGGCTGAACTGTAGAATCCCCCTGACGGAAGTATGCTAATTATGCTTCAAACTTATTAGACCGAGTTTCTGTCCCATCGCCAACCGCCTTTGATACACCGATGGACACAACGGCGAGGGACAGAGCTCCCATGCACCCGCCCCCCGTGCAAATTTCGAACTGTTGGAAATTATTGCATTACTGCTTTCCTGCATAAGCCGGCCGCGGGTCGCAAGTTGGCCACCATCATCATATTTTGAAATTTCTATAATTCTAAAGGCCTGTATCATTCTTGAATGGTCTATTATAATAAGATTTATTATAACTACCACTTTTAAAACCTGTGCAACCACACATTTGTCTGTTTGATAAATTTAAATGAGTGGTGGCCAACTTACGACCCGCGGCCAACCTATGCAGGGAAGCAGCAACCTTAAAAATTCTTTGATACGTCTACATAGCTGTATCTGGGTTACAATATATGTTGTTACCCTAAACTGCTTTTACAAACCAGGAATTTCTTTTCTGCAGATAGCAGTGCACTGTTAAAGGTTTGTTTACATTTTAAAAATTGGTTAAACTATACACATATCAGTAGGATAGGCATTAAATATTAGTGAACGGCACATATACATACCTTAAAGAATGCAAATAACACTTTATACTTGTGGTAATATGTCTACAAATATGCCGTTCAAAATTTACACAGAAAACAAGTACATGTGAGCCCTGCCCCTCGCCACCGCGTCCACCAGCACATCAAAGCAACCGGCGACGGGACAGAAACTCGGTCTACAAACTTATAAATATATTAATACTTGGGGAATCATGAATACATTAAAATCTATCTTGCTGAATTTGCAAAGGGTCGACAAAGCAAAAAAAAAAAAAAAAATTACAGAGGTCGACAAAGTCGACAGAATTTAAGTGTACAAGGTACTCAGCATTGTTTTGTCAACTTTGTCGACCTAATACTGAAATGTCAAAACCTCAACATTATATATAATATGTATGTGTGCAATTTGTTGACTTTGTCAACCTGTCGACCTTGCATTCTCCTCTAAATTACTTTCATCAGATTGTCGACTTTGTCTACCTCTCCACCAATACCTTATCTATGTATATTTCTTTGTTTTTGTCGACTTTGTCAACCTGTCGACCAAATACCTAGTAATATAAGGCATATACTTATTTATTTGGTCTTATTTGCAAATAATAATTTTATAATTTGTCGACCTTTCAACCTCTCTACCTGTCAAGTAAAACTTTCCACTTGTCAACCTTGTCGACTTGTCTACATATTTTACAAGTTTTTTCTACATTTACATTATTCAAATTCTGAATATTCAAAAATATTAGATATTGCTAATCAGCATATTTATACTTCCGTCAGGGGGATTCTACAGTCGCTCCAGTTGTATACTTGCCTTGGAGAGCAAGGTATAATTGTTTGGATTCCATTGTTTGTAGGAAGATCATAGTAAAGAAGTTTTAATACTGTCATAAAATATGAGTGACGAACTTCATTGGGGTGACGAAACTCACCGGCCGAGCAGTATATTTTACTGCTCAACCAGTGAATAGCGTCACATGCCATTTAAACCCTCAAAAACCAGCAATACTTGTGTTTAAACACGTGTACTGCCTTTCTACCAATTATCGCCACCAGAAAACAAAACATATTTCAGTAATGGTCATATATTTTAAAAGCTTTTTGTTGTGTATTTGTTCCATTCACTTTGGAAATAGTTTTACCTTATTTGCTAGACTTTGTATGCTATTTTGGTGAAGCTAGATCTATTTGAATTCTGTCTGGCGATAATTGGTACCCGGCGATAATTGGTAGCAAGGCAGTAACCTCAACTTGCAATGTTTTTTTTTTTTTTTTTTTTAAGTGCACAAATTCTTTTATTCCCCCATTTAAAAATAAGGTTTCAGGAACCTGGTGCAGAGTAAATGGGGTTCTGAAACCACTCACCAGGACCTTTACAAAAAATAGCATCTCGCAGGATGCGCACTAAAGAACACACATTACCTTTTTTTTTTACAACACTTAAACTTGTGCAACTATATTTTTATTTATTTTGTTTTAAAAACTACAAATGAAGAAAAACAAAAAGTTAAATAAATATTTATACCAAAACTGCCGTTAGAATTTCTCTTTTCATGTCTGTTTTAAACCCCAAAAAACATATTAATATCGTTACCTTTTTTTTTTTTTCAGTTACTAGTCGCCCTGTATTAGAGAAAGGGACTCAATAGTTCCCATCTTTCAACATAACCCTTTATTATACCATATTCGTTTGTTGCTACACATTGCTCTAGGGAGTGATAGTATTGTATTAAACTTATACAACATTTAATGTTAAGTTGCTGTTTACATTTTGTATTATAAATATACTTTTTTACCACTGTGAAAAGATAATTTAAAACGTCCTTGTTTTCATTTTCGGCACCCCCCAGCAACACCTTCGCATCATCTAGGTTAAAGCTGATCTCTCTATTTACAAATATTACATCAAACAAATTGAACCAAAAAGTCTTTACCACTGGGCAGTACCAGAAGAGATGCTCCACTGTTTCGACACATTCCTTACAGTAGAAACATTTATCACTTTCTGTTAATTTACATTTAGATAAGAATCTATTAGTTGGAATTGATCTGGTCAAGATTTGATATTGAAAGTCTCTCAAGGATGTCTCTATTACACTTTGAAAGTTATTTCGATAATATTTTGACCAGTCAGATTCTGATATCTCCCTTCCTAAGATTTCAGCCCATTTTATTTCATGACCTCTATTATATTTATTTAATGTCCTTAGTTTTTGATATACCCATTTACTTGTTTGCTTTTGTTGCAAAAAGGATTGTAGGAAAGTTAGTTTCATTTCACCTTCCTTTTGTTGTGTTTTTCCACTTTTTAACCAATGGCTTGGTAATGAATGGGTCAAACTATAGAAGTCTACAAAGTTTACTTTGATTTGGTATCTTTCTATAAAGTCGTAATAACCAAGACGGTCTCCAGAGTTTGATAATAAGTCATTTACATATGCTATGCCTTTTGAAATCAGTTCTGTTGACCTATTACTTAAGTTTGGATTTGTCATGTAAAAAGTTCCCCACAATGGGTAGGTTCTGAAGTCATTTGTTTTACTGAAGCATTTTTTAAAACCATTCCATATCTGAAGGACATCTTTCCAGAAAGGATTTGGAATTTTTTCAACTAATTCCATAAGTGACTTTCCGTCCAGTTCTAAAACCATCTTTTTAGGTATTCCACAATAATTTTCAAAGATCGCCTGCCAGCTTCCTTCAGTTGTCAGGAGTCTCTTTAACCAAGATAATTTCAGAGACTTATTAAAATCCCTAATATTTGTTAGCTTTAAGCCACCTTCCCCTATTTCCTTTTCCAATTGTTTATTACAAATTCTAACGTTACCATTTTTCCAGAGAAAATCTTTTAACCTTTTTTCAATGGCCTCGAAAATGTTGCCGGGAGGGGTTGGTAGAACTGTTAATAGGTATACTATCTTCGGCAGCATCAGTGTTTTTATTACAGTAACTCTCCCAATTAGAGACAAACTAAACTTACTATACATATTTAATATTCTTTCAATTTCACTTATTCTTTTATCAAAATTTAATTGAAACATTTTTTCTTGAGTAACATGGAAGATTATTCCAAGAAGCTCAAATTGGTTTACCCAGTTTAGCTGATAAGTTTGTGATATCTTTAATCTCTCTTTCTCACTCCCAAGCCAAACAGCTAGGGTTTTTTCCATATTTATTTTGAGACCTGAGTATTTTTGAAAAGACTTTAAAATGCTAAAACTCTCATTCACAGATTGGACTGTGCCATCAAGCAAGAGGAAAGTGTCATCAGCATACTGCCCAATTTTTATCTCTTTATCATTTACCATGATACCTTTCAATTTGTCACTATTCCTTATTGCTGTTGCCAGCGGTTCCACTGCCAATATAAACAAGTAAGGACTTAAAGGGTCTCCTTGTCGACATGACCTTCCAATTTTAAAAAATTCTGTAAAAAAACCGTTATTTATAACACAACTATTGCTATTTTTATAGAGTATAGAGAACCATGTTCTAAAGTCTTCCCCAAAATTATATACCTTTAAAACAGAGTCTAAATAGTCCCACTCGAGGGAATCAAATGCTTTTTCAAAATCTATTAGAAGTGTCATACCCGTAATTTTTTTTTGTCTTATATATTCTAGAGAATCCGCTATTGTCCGAATATTTTCCCCAATATATCGATTTTTTAAAAAACCTTTTTGTTCATTCTGTATTATACTGGGGAGAACTTCCTTCATTCTGGAGGCTAGAGCTCCTGCCAGTAATTTATAGTCAACATTTAGAAGTGTGATTGGCCGCCAATTTTTAATCAGATCTCTCGGTTTGTTACCTTTTGGGAGTAGCGTTATCAGACCTTGTTTTTGTGTAATAGATAGTTCACCAGTATTAAAAGACTCATTCAAACTATCTAGAACAAAAGAAAATATTAGTCACAGCAAAAATTTACAATATTACAATATAATTTATTCATGGAAACCCATAGAAAAACTATGTATGAAAACTCCAATGACACAAAAACACCACAGACATACTTCAAAATTTCAATATCCCTCACAAAACAAATTTAACATTTTAACTTTCTCTTAATAACTTTCATGTGACTTATATTTAAAATGAAAAACAAAATAAGATGTCAGCTTTTTATATGTACATATATCTTGGGCTAAAAATATTTGAAACTGAAGAGGGGATTAGATTAATAGATTTTTCTGATACTCTGGATGGTAATATCCAGAATTTTGTACATTACTTTATGAATTTGAAAAAGTAAAGGTCATGACAGTGATATCATAGGTGAAGTTGTTTTCAAAAGTTTTATGGTATATTTTTATATTTGATTTGGTGGTCAGTACATGTACTGACCACATGGTGTTATAGTATTAAATCGTGAATATGCATGAGTTAGTGTCTAGTGTTTTGGTTGTGAGTAAATTTCATCAAGTAAACTAATGAATATTCATGACAGTCAGGCTGGCTTGTGGCTTGAGAAATTTTACTGTGATGTATAAATGTTACTTTTAAAAAATTTCTTTCATATTTTACCAGGGAAATTGTACCAGGGTGTTGAAGGGAGCCAAAATTTGGCAAATACATAACCAATTTTAAATTTTGATTTTAATCCATCAGAAGCAATAATTGGCTTTTAAATGTACTATAACTTATTAAATATTATACCTGCAGGTTTCACTCTTACCTTGGCAAAATATTAAGGCTGTCCACAGGTGCTCATTTTTCAAAAATATTCCAAAAACTACCATATTTTATGGAATGTGATTTAATCAATGCCTCTCCTCATTTTGGGGAATCAAATCAAATAAAGAAAATAATATAATTTTTTTTTTGTTTTGTTTTATAATGCCTTAGGTTATATCCCACAGGTGTTCCAAACAATAACATTTCTTATCAAATACAAAGCTAATTTCCTTGAATAAAAGGTAAACTAAAACTACAGTGAAATGAAATGTATGCAAAATTGTATTAATATTATATTTAACTTCAGTATAATTATGAATGTTATTTCCTTGTGAAAAATCGTTTTTCAACATCTAATTTCTAGCATTTTAAATACTTTCAAAATTTATTTGTCAACACCTTATAATTATGTTTAAATAAAAAGTACCACAAATACAGTATTTTCCTTTTAAGGGGGTAAATAATTTTTTTAAGAAATAAAAAAATTGAGTCAAAATATAGCTTGATGCATTTCCCAAAACCCTTATTTTCGCCCACCTTAGAAGACTTAAAACAATACTTTTAAATATATTTTCACATTGAAAAATCACACTTTCGTACATCTTTGTGTATATTTTTAAAATAAATTAAGTGTGATGGCTGTTATGTAACAAAAAGTACATAATTTTGCATTTTTTATTTCATAAAAATCACTTCCTGGTTTGAATCTACGTAGTTTGTTTATCCACATACGTTTTCCACGAACGGAACTCCAATAAGGCTTATTTTATCAATTCACCTGAAACTTGGCAAATACATTCATTCTATTAAAATCTGGAAATCATTAGATTTTGGCAGTGATTGGTTAAGAAATGGCCGATTAATTTATGATTAATTAATCATTATGAATTTTCCAAATAAGGAAAACACAAAAATGCTTACATCTCGAAAACCGTGCTAGATAGAGCGATTTCGACGAAATTTTTGACCCACAGGGTATTTCTGCAGAGTAGTTATCCCAATTTTGAAAAAAATTTTGTCTCGCCAAAAATGGCAGCCATTTTGAATTTTCGAATTTTTTGCAAAAATTGCAAAACATAAAAATACTTATATCTCGAAAACCCTGCTAGATAGAGCGATTTCGACGAAATGTTTGACCCAGGGTATCTCTGCAGAGTAGCCATGCCAATTTTCAAAAAAATTTTGTCTCGCAAAAAATGGCGGCCATTTTGAATTTTCGAATTTTTCGCAAAAATTGCAAAACATAAAAAATGCTTATATCTCGAAAACCGTGCTAGATAGAGCGATTTCGATGAAATTTTTGACCCACAGGTTATCTCTGCAGAGTAGCCATGCCAATTTTCAG
The DNA here is from genome assembly GCA_964017235.1 of Sabellastarte sp. h YS-2021. NCBI lineage: Eukaryota > Metazoa > Annelida > Polychaeta > Sabellida > Sabellidae > Sabellastarte > Sabellastarte sp. h YS-2021. The sequence continues at coordinate 14,233,388 of OZ024937.1, forward strand.
AAAAATTTTATCTTGCCAAAAATGGCAGCCATTTTGAATTTTCGAATTTTTGCGCAAAAATTGCAAAACACAAAAATGCTAATATCTCGAAAACCGTGCTACATAGAACGATTTCGACGAAATTTTTGATCTTCAGGGTATCTCTGCAGAGCAGCTATCCCCAAGAGCTTTCACTCGGTGAAGTTTCAGACCCGTAGCTAATTATTAAGCGTCCCTGAAAGGACGCTTATTTGTTTTCGCCTCAGTTTCCTCGCCGCCGCCGCATTATGGTCTCCCTTGAATATCTCCCTTATTATTAGAAGGTTTCAAACCATATTTGGCAGTTATATACCTTAGGCGTGGGAAAATTTTTCTGCATGCTTAAATTTGACCTTTATGAAGGTCACATGATCAAAACCTATTTTTTGAAAGTACCCCCCCCCCCCCCTCCCCGTCATCACAGTTCAGGAAAAACTACTTGCTACAGAGCCTTATAATTTGACACACCTGTTCATACTATCGAAAACGCGAGCTGATTAGATTTTGGGAGCAATCCCTTGAAAAATGATTCATTTATGAGTGATTTTCTGACACCTTCCAATCTGAAAGCCTTAAATTTAGACCAACCCCCCTCCCAGCAAACATTTTAAATGTTTATAAACGTTTATAAACCCACAAGGGAAACGTTTAGATAAGGTTTAAATAAGGTTTAAAATGAAATACTTGCAAACGTTTATATAAACGTTTTTAAACGTTTCTAAACCTATGTCTAAAGGTTTATCAATGTTTATAAGCGTTTAAAAACCCATTAGAGAAAGGTTTAGATAAGGTTGAAATAAGGTTTAAAATGAAATACTTACAAATGTTTATGTCTAAACGTTTATCAACATTTATAAATGTTTTACAAACATTTCACATTTACAAACGTTAATAAACGTTTTAAAACCCAAAAAAGTATGATAATACATTCATGGATAAAACATAGATAGTCTTTTTAATTAAGATAAATCTGACATAAAAACAAAATACTCTTTATCAAATATCAGTTCCTTTAAAGCTATAACATAACCTCATACTAAAATAGTAGTGTATTCTGACAGATTGATCACATAAAGTGAGATTTAAAAGGATATACTTACCAAAGATGTCTCCTCAATTCAAAAACAAAATGGCGTTATGGCTATGATGACATCAGCATCCAAATTCAAAACGAGGTCGGTTTACAACTAAACCTTTAAAAACGTTTACTAAATGTTTATAAATGGTTTATATTGCCGACAAACGCCATCTAAACCACCAAACCAAAAATTGATGAAAAAATTGGTTTATTTCAGGTTTACAAAACGTTTTTAAGTTTTATAAACGTTTATAAACGTTTAGAATGTTTGCTGGGCTATTGTCTTCTTAAGTATTGCATTTAGAGCTATAAAATGTACTGGGAGGTAATAGGAAACCATATGTTGAGAGTCTAAATAGCCGGTCAGTTTTACCCCATGGCCCCCCCTTATGGGTCAAACTGGGGTCATAAAATAGCTGATTTTGATTTTTTGCCTTATATCTCCTTTATTGTTGCTTTTATAGCTTCAGAATGTATTAAGAGGTATTGGGAAAGCATATATGGAGAGTCTAAATAGCCGGTCAGTTTTACCCCCCGATCCCCCCCTTATGGGTCAAACTGGGGTCATAAAATAGCCGATTTTGAGTTTTTGCCTTTATCTCCTTTATTGTTGCTTTTATAGCTTCAGAATATATTAAGAGGTATTGGGAAAGCATATATGGAGAGTCTAAATAGCCGGTCAGTTTTACCCCCCGATCCCCCCCTTATGGGTCAAACTGGGGTCATAAAATAGCCGATTTTGAGTTTTTGCCTTTATCTCCTTTATTGTTGCTTTTATAGCTTCAGAATATATAAAGAGGTATTGGGAAAGCATATGTGGAGAGTCTAAATAGCTGGTCAGTTTTACCCCCCTGACCCCCCCCCCCCTCCCCTTTATGGACCAAACTGGGGTCATAAATAGCTGCTTTGGAGTTTTTGCCTTATATCTCCTTTATTGTTGCTTTTCTAGCTTCAAAATGTATTAAGAGGTATTGGGAAAGCATATGTGGAGAGTCTAAATAGCCGGTCAGTTTTACCCCCCGACCCCCCCCCCCCCTTATGAGTCAAACTGGGGTCATAAAATAGCTGATTTTGAGTTTTTGCCTTATATCTCCTTTATTGTTGCTTTTATAGCTTCAGAATGTATTAAGAGGTATTGAGAAAGAATATATGGAGAGTCTAAATAGCTGGTCAGTTTTACCCCCCCGACCCCCCCCCCCCCCCCCCCCCCTTATGGGCGAAACTGGGGTCATAAATAGCTGCTTCGGAGTTTTTGCCTTATATCTCCTTTATCGTTGCTTTTATAGCTTCAGAATATATTAAGAGGTATTGGGAAAGCATATGTGGAGAATCTAAATAGCCGGTCAGTTTTATCCCCTGACCCCCCTTTATTGGTCATACTGGGGTCATAAAATAGTTGCTTTGGAGTTTTGCCTTATATCTCCTTTATTGTTGCTTTTAGACCTTCAGAATGTATTAAGAGGTATTGGGAAAGCATATGTGGAGAGTCTAAATAGCCGGTCAGTTTTACCCCCCAACCCTCCCTTATGGGCCAAACTGGGGTCATAAATAGCTGCTTTGGAGTTTTTGCCTTATATCTCCTTTATTGTTGCTTTTATAGCTTCAGAATGTATTAAGAGGTATTGGGAAAGCATACGGTGCAGCTTTGTGCATTCTTAGCTTTACAGCATGCTTATTAAAACCACAAAGCATTTTAAACTTTAAGGGACGCTTTGCTTTTGTTCACTCTAGTTCACCTACTCAAAATGAGGAAATGCTAATTATCTCTAAAACTATTGCGGATACCCAATTTTTATCAAATAACTCATTCATCTACTTTTGGGAGAGCTTTCACATGGTGAAGTTTCAGACCCATAGCTAATTACTCCCCTACTCAAAATGAGTAAATGCGAATTACCTCTAAAAGTATTGCAGATAGCCAATTTTTCTCAAATAACTCATTCACCTACTTTTGGGAGAGCTTTCACTCGGTGAAGTTTCAGACCCATAGCTAATTACTCACCTACTCAAAATGAGTAAATGCTAATTATCTCAAAAACTATTGCGGATACCCAATTTTTATCAAATAACTCAGTCATCTACTTTTGGGAGAGCTTTCACATGGTGAAGTTTCAGACCCATAGCTAATTACTCACCTACTCAAAATGAGTAAATGCGAATTATCTCTAAAAGTATTGCCGATAGCCAATTTTTCTCAAATAAATCATTCACCTACTTTTGGGAGAGCTTTCACTTGGTGAAGTTTCAGACCCATAGCTAATTACTCACCTACTCAAAATGAGTAAATGCGAATTATCTCTAAAAGTATTGTAGATAGCCAATTTTTCTCAAATAACTCATTCATGTACTTTTGGGAGAGCTTTCACTCCGTGAAGTTTCAGACCCATAGCTAATTATTCACCTACTCAAAATGAGTAAATGCTAATTATCTGTAAAAGTATTGCGGATACCCAAGTTTTATCAAATACTCATTCATCTACTTGTGGGAGAGCTTTCACATGGTGAAGTTTCAGACCCATAGCTAATTACTCACCTACTCAAAATCAGTAAATGCGAATTATCTCTAAAAGTATTGCAGATAGCCAATTTTTCTCAAATAACTCATTCACCTACTTTTGGGAGAGCTTTCACTTGGTGAAGTTTCAGACCCATAGCTAATTATTCACCTACTCAAAATGAGTAAATGCTAATTATCTGTAAAAGTATTGCGGATACCCAAGTTTTAGCAAATACTCATTCATCTACTTGTGGGACAGCTTTCACATGGTGAAGTTTCAGACCCATAGCTAATTACTCACCTACTCAAAATCAGTAAATGCGAATTATCTCTAAAAGTATTGCAGATAGCCAATTTTTCTCAAATAACTCATTCACCTACTTTTGGAAGAGCTTTCACACACGAAAATGAAAAATTGTGAATATCTCGGAAAAGCTATTTCTTCTCTTTTAGTGCTCGACGGGAGATACGCACCGCAGCAGTGGTCTTGTCAAAAAATTTTGTCTCCCCAAAAATGGTGGCCATTTTGAATTTTCAAAGTTTTTGCAAAACACAAAAATGCTTATATCTCGAAAACCGTGCTAGATGGAGCGAACTCAACAAAATTTTTGACCTGCTGTGTATCTCTGCAGAGTAGCCATGCCAATTTTCAAAATATTTTTGTCTCGCCAAATATAGCGGACATTTTGAATTTTCGAATTTTTTGCAAAACACAAAAATGCTTATATCTTGAAAACCGTGCTAGATAGACCAGACTGTGCTGACTTTGGTTGCCACAACAGTATAAGGCTAGAAACGAAGCATTTTCTTAATACTTTAACACTCACCTTTATATCCTTTTTGGGACGCTTTGTTTTTGCTATGCAAAAACATGCGCATTATCTTTTTTTTTTGCGAGCGATCCTCTAGTTTAAACATATTTTATTAGCAATTAGGCAACAATCGTAAACGATACAATTATATTAAGCCCTCTTGCAGGGTGAAGTATTTACAGATGATGTGAAGATGAGGCTGCAGAAAAGGGTCACTGCTGGCAATTAAAGAATCAAAAGTGTTTAGACTTGACAATATATCTACTGCCTGGCCACCAATTATGGTCACGTCTGTGTAGGAAAATTAATTCCTGTGCTTCAATAAATGAAAATAACACTACAGATATTAATTAGTGTGTGTTTATTTTACTAATCCAAAGTTTTGCCTTCGTTTCAGCACAATCAATTTCCTCTGTACATGCACATTGCACCAAAAATGCCCTATTATCACCCAAACAACTGGAATTTCTTCATACGAATTATGGTCACCCCATTATTTTAGCCACTGATATAACAGAAAATAATGTTTGATCTGTGGTGCTCTGCAAATATAACTTAATGTTTAGCCTTTAAAAATATATTTTAATAATCTTTTGTTCTTTAGAATAGGATTACTCTAGCTGTTTACAATTACTTCATGTTTTCCTCACCATGGCATTTACTTTTATTTGACCGGCTGGGGGTGACCATAATTGGTACACTGACCATAATTGGTGGCAAGGCAATATGGACTGCTTCAAATATTTTAATATTATCCTCAAAACATAAGTTTTGGTTTCCAAAGAGAATCTGGTCAAGAATTACTGAGTTATCAGACGGGGGTAATGATCGCAACAGGTTAGACTGATTAATCTGTCTCTCGGCCAATATTTAAAAGATGGATGTATTGACGAGATGGCATAAGTATGCGGCAGTTATTTTTTTATTGCAAAAAACATAAACGTCCTGAAGGGCAAGAAATGGCACACATCCTGACATTAAATATGGACTAGGCTACCACCTTGAGTATCAAGGATGTGCCCCACATTAAAAGAAATAAACTTTTTGCATAGTTAATGGATATATTTACCAAAATTTATTTCACTTGCAAAATTTCATCATTGTTTATACAAACAGGAAATGCAGTAAAGTGTCTATATTACTGCAAACACAGAAAATTGTGTTTCTGCATCTAAATGCTTTATAGTGTTAATACATTTAAGTGGATATTTTAAAGTTTAAAGTGACAGTAATTTTGAGATATTGAAGCTTTTTGTGTGGTGAGGAACTCTGTCCCAAAATGCCATCCATCAGTTTTAAAAAGGCATATTTTGGGACAGAAAACTCGGTCTACAACAGTTCATCTCTGATATTTGTATATAGGGGGCAAAAAAGGAAAAAGTGTGATGTGTCTTCATTTGGGTAATTGCAGGCACAAGCTAGATGAGTCATCAGTTACATGCAGGTTCTCTTTTAAATGGTGATTAAGCTTACTACAACCTAACCGTAAGCAGGTATGCTGAATATTAACCAATCGGCTCCCAAAACTATAAAGTTTTTTTGTTTTTTTTTGAAGTAAGTCACTTGGAAATATCTTGTTTAGTGCTTTTGAGAAAGATCCCAGTGTTGGTTTAGTTCTTACTTCAGTAGGGAGAGAGTTCCAAAGTTTGGAACCTACTACAGGAAAGGAGAGCTCACTCAATTTTGCCCTCACTATTGGAATCAGATAATCTCCAATTGAAAGTCTTGAATTAATACCTTAACTGTCTTAATCTTTTCAGGTTAGGGGGGAATCTCTTTAATCTGAGGTGGGAGAATATCAGACAGATATTGTGGAGCGAGGTTTAATTGTAATTTTGTACATCGTCTTTGAAATATGAATTTCACGTCTTTTTTATAACAGCTGCCAACCTGTTTCTTTATACAGGTTAGCTATATTAGATCTTGCAGGAGCACCTGTTATTAGTCTCATTGCTTCGACAACTACGTGATCAAACTTGGCAAGTAGACTGAAAGGTGCTCCGGAACAAACTATGTCTGCGTATTCCATTATAGGCCTAATGCAAGACAAAAAAATCTTTTCAAGAACTGGTCTATTTAGTTTGAACTTTAATGGTTTAAGTAACCCAAGAAGAGTAGAACATTTTTGTACAGAATTATTGATGTGGTGTGGTCCCACTTTAGATTATGTGTAATTCACAACCCCACATGTTTGTGTGAGGGTACATTAGCAATGGGAGTGTTGTAGAAGATGAGTTTTTTGTAGTTATTTCATGAGTTTTGCTTTAAGGATATAACTGAGGACTCAGTTTTTGAAGGACTAAATTTTATCAACCATTGATTAATTGGCCCATTTTTCAATGTTTAGTAAATCTTTGTTTATACATGTAGTTGCTATTGCAGGATTTATTACTTTAATGGTGAGGTTTTATGGACAACTCGGCCCACTTCAAACTCGTTCCATTTTAAAGTCGGCCCACTACAGAGTGGATATGAGAACAACTCATTAATATTCATATTTATGTATAAAATATGAAATCACAGTATATTCTTTCGGATTCTCTAACAATATGTTGTAAAAATCCTGCTTGAAGATCAGGTATGTTACATATCTGGAAACTTGTTTTTAGCTGAAGATTCAACAGTTCAAATTTCATTTATTAATAGAAATGTTGCTTAAAAATCCAATATTTTACGTGAAACTTTGTTTAACCCCGGGCCACTACCTTAAACTCTCGCATAAACCTCTCAACCGCAAAACATCTCGACGCCCCTTAAACAGGCCTATACTTTGGAGGGGGCTGAATTTGTAGGGGGCCGACTTTGAAATGGGCCGAGATGACCAGATTCCTATGTGAGCCATGGGGTTTACGTGGTAGTACACGGGTTGTCACAATTCCGTGCATGCCATAATTCTGTGCGTCAAGATTGAGCAAACTAATAGTGAAACCTATGCATTCATATGACAGAAAACAAAGAATTGGAGCAAGTAAGTAAGTAAGTAAGTAATTTAAAATTAAAGTGCAAAAACACTTACGTGTTATACTGCACTTAAATATTTACAATAATAAGCAAAATTATATATACATATAACAACAAATAATACAATTAACAAGTAGCCAAAAAGACCAAGAAAACAACATCACAAGAAATGACTAGAATAATCAAAGTGAAAAACAGCAATAAACAACAAAGAAAACAAAATACAAATATAAAATAAGAGACAAAGTATAAAACTATCACAGTATAATAGTCACCAAGACTAGACTTAAAAAGTGTAAAATATACAAATGATCAAAAAACAAAATAAAAATTTATTCTGTAAAATCCAGTCAAGATTTGTGTCTCCTCCAATTAGTCGCCTCTTACGACACGCAGGAGGACACGTTGGGCCTATTCTACTTCCCCGGACCCACAGGGGGAAAGAATTGGAGCATAAATAGCGATCAATTAAATGAAAATTCAACAAAATATCACATGCTGAAAGACAGTGTATTGCTGGATAGATTTCTAAACAAAAACACACGGAATTGTGACAACCTGTGTAAACATTTTATGTATGGTGTTCCTATGTAACTTCAGAATACTGTAACTTCAGTATGCAGCTTATGATGTATAAATAAAAAAATGCATGAATACTAAATAAAACGAAGCTACATAATGACACCTAATGTCTTCCCACATATATTCTATTGTACACAATATATGGCCTTGGGGCCTTGGTATATGTCTCTTTCATGCCACAAAGCATGTCCCGCTGCTAGGGGGCGAGGGCGTGGAAACCCCTCAACCCAATGACTCCTCAAAAGCCTCCCTCAGTCCACGAGTAGGAGGTCGCCTCCGTTCTTTCAGAAGAGACTGGCAAACAAACAAATGTTCAAACAACGTGTTAAACATTATCTCTATAATCTACTCACTGTTAATTTATCTTCAGTGTCTCTTCCAAAATAAAAGTGTCATCTCGTTCAGGGCTGAACAGTCAAGTGGTCTGTAGGTACCATGTTGATGGCAGGGACAGTGGGTAAATATGTCCAAATGGATAACCTGGGAAAGTTATTATTCTTCACAGTTATGGATACTACGTTTCAAATATTACTTTAATTATTCACAATAACCTAAAAAATGAGAAGATAGTTACTCAAGATGGCTAATTAGTTAATTAACATAGCTATGGAGCTATAACACCCCAAAACAAGTGTACTGAAAATAACTTATTACATAGCTAAGTGGTTATTACTCACTCGCTATACAGCTACGACTCCTAAAAGCAAAACCAAGCAAGCTGTTAAGCCAAGACACTTCCACCTATGTCCTTCATTTTAAAGCTTTGGCCATGAAGAAGTCATGGAAAAAATATTGAAATTTAGTGGATACACCCTGTAACAAGAGTGGAATAGCCCTTGCCCATGTAGACATTCCAATAAAATCATAAATTTCTGCAATAACAACCAGAAATAACAACCTTTAAAAGGCTGTCAAAAATTAAGGAAATATTACCAACTTAATATTATGTGAACACACTGGAATCACGAGGATTTATTAAATATCTATAGAATATTCTGTGATTTTTAGCCATTATAAATGATTTAAAAAAATTTTTGTTTCTGTGGATACAACAGAAGTACACACACGTGATATACGCCGAAGTTGTATTTGCACCAAAGTTACATAAAACAACGATATGTACTTGTTATTTCGACAACTTTGTATATTGATTTTACTTTATATACACTCAAATTTGAATAAAAATTAAATTAAACACATTATTTCATAAAAAATATAACCATCTGGCAGTGTCAGTGTAAAATCCTAGGTGAAATACAGAAGTAATCAATATACCACAAAGCTACCTATACATACTGGTGGACACAGAGTACACAAACTTTAAACTGGCAAAACAGATAGCACAATATGTCGATCACCAGGATAAAGGAGGGTACTTACAGAAACCATCCAGGGATAATGAATGAGATCAGACATGTTCAATATAAAAAACTCCCACTCGTGGACATGGACATGGTAACCACGACGATTGACTCTATCGGCATTGATCCCATTAGGGTCGATCGTCATGCACATCTACCATGGACAGTGATGTCCATGTCCTGTCGGACATAAAAATAAACTGTGATAAATGTTTTTTTTTATTTAATATTTTTGTTGAAATGAAGTAAAGACACACAAAAAATACAAAACACAAAAAGTATGTATGTGTTCACATATATTTTGGTGTTTTTAAAGGGAACTCTATGACAATTTACATTGGTGTCTGACAGGACTGTCCTGTCTAAGAGGTTTCCTATGTAATACCAGCCTGTAAGAAATCATTAGCTGTACATCTATCGATGGAATCACAGTTGACCTTTGACCCCTTTTTAAAGTCAAATGATGGTAATAAAATTTGAAGGTGCCTCTATCTCGCTTATTTTTGCTTCTGTAGGTTTCATTTGTAAAACCAGCCTGTATGAAATCGTAAGCTGTGGATCCTTTTTAGGATCTCACATTTTGCCATGAACTCCTCCTTTAAGGTGAAACAATGTTAGTAAAACCCTAAAGTGTCTCAATCTCTTTTATTATTGCTTCTACAGGTTTATTGTGTTCGGGGATAGCTTGCAATAAAGCGAGTTCAGGTTCAGCTATTCGTACCATTCAACAAATATTTCTGCAACATTGTGTAAGTTATTAAAAGATTGTAAAGAAGTCATAGTTGTGTAAGAAATATTGAAATGATTATACATATCATTACAAATTTTTAATGGGTTTATACTAATACATATTAATTTTCCTTCCATTTCACGAGAATCCACATTGTGCAAGGGGTAGAGGAAGATAACCGATGTATGCTAAATGACTTATCAAATCTCTCTAGCAGTCGTAATGGCACTGGTGGTGAAAGAAAACTAATAATACCAGTTCTTCATTGCAGTGATTACAAGCTTGTCTATATTCATATATTTCCAATGGTTGCAGGGGAATGCATTTTGTACAGAGGGTGGGTGTAGACGACCGCTTGCCAGTGTTTGTTTTCCCTACTTCATTGACTTTCTATTCAGAGGACCAGTCTTCCCACAAACAAGTGCTCACACTGTACAATCCCTACGACTTTGTACTCAAGTTCAAAGGTAAAACTTTGTCATACTCTTGTTGAGTAGCTTAGATTTCAGAGATTTCTCTTCTCTTCAACCTGTAAAAGATCTAGAATAATACTTATTATTGTTTGTATGAGTATTATATTGTCATGTATAGTCATGGATTTCAGAGATTTTTGTTCAGCTCTTACATTAAGAATCTTTAAATAAAATATTCTTTAATTATGTAGCATATATTTAGAATACTTAACTTCTTTTTTTGTTTTTTTTTGAAACAAAAAATTTAAATGTAAGATTTATACAAATGCAGTAGAATATGTTGTTGGGTCCAATCCCAAATGGTCATAAAGTAATTTCCCCAACCAGGCATTCGAGACAAGTACATACAGACTCAAATAGAAAAGGCTCTAGAAAAGCCTGATATTTATTGCCGCTAGAATAGAAATTTCAACTTGTAAAAGATCAGTTGAATGGTATTTGACTGCAGCTCAGCTCTGAAATTATCAGTTTTTCAAATTATTACCATGTGTAGAAACTCACAATTTGTCCAATTTCAGTCCTGTGTACAGCACCAAAGAAGTTCAGTGTCATTGAATCAGAGGGATCAATAAAACCCAGATGTTGTGTGGACATGTTAGTATTGGTCATCTAATTGACATAAATAACTTTGGTGATGTTGTGAGGATAAATTATTGTGCTATTTTTAGAACAATTAGTATCCTAAAGATTGCTAAACTTATAAGCCTTGATTATTCTGCTACATTGCTTCTCTTTAGTAGTTTTAGTGTTGGTTATGGTAAACTAGTATTCTGCTTTTTTGTGTGGTTGTGGTCAAAATAGTGAAAATAACCAGTTATTGCAGATATCAAAACTTTATAATATTTGTTTTGCTTTATGTTTAATTAAGACAGTTAAAATATGAATTTGGAGAAGTATCTAGCATTTGGGGTAAAATAGAGCATTTTAACCCTAACTTATCTAACACAGACATTTTATGTTTGATATTGTGATGTATGCAGTCATCTAAATGTTCACTATATCAGTGACAACAGAATGAAATACCAGATTGTATTTGTTTCAAAGCCCTAAAAAAAACAGTTTTCACTTCCAATAAAGTAACCTGAGCTCCAGTAATTCTTTAGTAAATAATTTTCTTCAGTACAAAATTTTCTGCACAAATGGAGCTTGGGGTGTCTGCAGGGCTGGGTGGAGTGACAATATGACAAACTGACTGTTTTGTAAAACTGAGTACAAAGTTTGCCAAAAGGGGGACTTGTAAAGCTGTTAAATTGCATGTATCTCCATGTATGTCATGGATGAAACCCTAAGTTTTGATCAGTTTTGTTTGCCTGGCTTAGATTAATTTTTTGAGTATTTTTTCTTATTTTCACAGATGTTTGAAATTTGTTTTCAATAAGTTTGTTTTCCATAAACCTCCATTTTTGCTTTACATTTTAACATCCGGTTGATTACTGCTTAAATGCCAGTGCCCTGAGTGGGACTGGATTTTCCATTTCTAGCTCACAGTCCAAATATAATAGGCCCATCTCCTACCTGATTATAGGTGAAGGGTACAGTCATTTGTTAGACATATCTCAAAGGCCGTGGAGGCAGTAAGCATCTGCCAGTATATGACCATAGCTATTGAAAAGGAACAGTCATTTAAATCTGACTTTGACCCTTGATTTTATATAATCCAAATAGTCCAATAAACTAACCATATCAGTTATATACAAGGATTCTGTAACAGCCAAATATCATGTTTAATGTGTTACTGTTGGTTTTCAGAGTGGTGCGACACAAGGACATCTGTATCAATAATGAAGGCATCAAGGACAAATTCCGTGTGCAGGTGTCTGAATTTGGACAGAAGCAAGTCAAAGGTTGTTACTCTGGCAGTTGTTCTTGCATCTTTTAACCCTACCTTATCATTATAAGCAGTATCCGGATATACATTTGTTAGGGTACCAGAAATAGTAACGTTTATAAGAGAGTCAAGTTGTTTTTGTGTTAAATAGTAGGAAAATATAAATTGGATATTGTCTAATTGTATCATAAAAAGTCAAATATTTAAATAAATTGTAAGAAAGTAGCTTTACTTAGAAGAAAATATTCTGGCAATTCTCAGGAAAATTCCCTGAACAGACCAATTATACTCACTTCTACTTCAAAGGAAATTTCAGTGTGTCACGAAAAAGTCCTTATTCTGCGACATTTTTCATTGGCATGTTTTGTACTTTTGTTCATCAGGCTATAAAGATGTGATTGCTGTTTTACTGCCGAAACAGGAAAAACAGGCAACGGAGGAAACGTTTGAAAGCCTGAATATCGGTGCAAAAGATCTGCCAGCCCAGGTGGTCAGCAGGAACTGTAAGTATATATAATAGCGGTCACAGATTGATGGTGCTAAAAGGGACTATATGGTTACCACTCTAATGGCTCATTTTTCGACAAAAAACCCTACTTTATAGATTTCAGTGGTAGTTGGTATATGGGAGTACCTATACCACAGAAAGCTAGGTGTCTACTTTAGAGTAACATTAATTTCTTAGTATGAGTCAGTTACAGTGATTTGAAGGTTACTGCTCATGTGGTTAATATTTATCAGTGACCGCATGGGGTTAATTCTTGTTTGGTTATACAGGATACCTTAATTATAGATACTAAGCTTAACTTAAAGGTTATCATTCGGATGGCTAATATTTGTATGGGATGTTAAGATAACCATCACCTTGACTCCACCTGGTAATGTTAGACTGATATAAGGAGAAAGATATTCATCATAGTATTTAGCATGATCTATGTATATAATTTTTTAGATGTGTGAGAGAATTTTGAATACTGAGCGATATTTAATAGGGAACCAACTTCCATCATGCTACCACTATCTTATTCTCTCAACATGGTGAAATAATAGCTGCTCTACTGTAGATTTATTTTGTAACATTGATGTGATAGCGTATACCTTTGACTTTTTTCAGTCAAGAAAACATTCTCATTTTTTGGTGAGTGGTATTGTGAATATGTTTAAATGTATTTACTCTCCACTTAACATTTTATGATTGTGTTTTTTGTCTCATTATTTCACTGTTTATTTCAATCCAGTTTCGCCAACACACCCACACTCCCCATCACAGTCCAGTGGACCCAGCTGGATAGTCATACTTTCAGCCATCCTGTGTATTGCTGCACTAATGCTTCCCACATCAGGAGAGTCATCCAGTCTGCCACACTACCTCAGTCTGTCTTTCAACCAGAAACTCATTGCGGCTTACATATTAGGTGAGATTTGTTATTCTTAATATGGCTAGAATGATTTTTTTGGTTACTTGATCACAAAACCATTCAGTTAAAAACTTGAGTCAAAGAATGTGAACCAGTACTTGATAAGCAACTAAAAGTATATTGTAATAAAACCTGCATAATTTGAGTTGTGCTAAAAGTGACAGTTATATGATTATATTGTTCTGTTAGAAAGTGTTTTCATTTTCAGTTTCGATTATTTTCTGCTTCTGTAAAGTTTCATTTCCTAAATAAAACCATTATTATAAGCCAGTATTCTAATGTCACATATTTTGAAGACCTGAGTCATGTCCTTGATTAATATCAACTAAACTTTACAAGTATGTTTATTTCTTCAGTAGATAGTAAACATTAGTGCAGTAACGATGCGGCTCGACTTGGTCATAGTCGTTCGCGAGCATTGAAATTATGATGCGTCGGTTCATACATTATAAAGATTGATTTTTCATCAAATTGTTTATAATCAACCAAAAGGTTACTTGCCTAATAAAATCTTATGATAATTAGCATTTTTAAAGAAAACAATCACATTTTTAAGTTGTGATAGCTTTCAAGTGGAAACAACAATGGCTGCTCTCCTCAAATTTTTAACCGCAAATATAAATTCTCACGACATTCAATAATTCATTGGATAGGGTCAAAGATCGAACTACAAAAATTCGTTTTTTATTTAAAACAGGCTAATTAATAAAATATATTTCTTCTGAAGTACTTGACCAACACTAGTGCGACTTTCGTCGGTTCACCGTTGTCCATTATTTCCGACACATTGACTCTAGTATTTCTTGACGACTTACAGCACTAGTGAACATTATTAAGAATTAATTGTCAGTGAATAACTTGAAATTAAAATAGAGTAAATAGTTAAAAATTCCAACTCATACAGTATGTCCAATTTGTCCAGTTAAACTCCCATGTTATTGTTTTTTACAGGTCTGGTTACAATGGCTGTGCTGAAGAGCTGATACAGAATGCAATATATTATTGTATTTATCCAAAATATTGCCCGGGCGTTCATTGCTTTCAAACAGCCGTTATAGAGAACCAATCCATGCTCATGACAAGCTAAATATTTCAAATTCTTATTGGGTAAGCTATTGTAAAATCATGGTTTTGGCGTATTAGCCAATAAGGCCCATGATTATTTCCAGTTTTTTGTGGCATGAAGCGACTCTGCTCCCTGAGTATGATGACAGCTGGTCGCTAAACTGGCTAAATATATCCATAATAAGTGGTTTGAGGAATTTATAAACTTATTTCCAGATCTTTATTTCCCAGTATTGAGGTCAAATACATTGCATGATGGATAATAAAGGGTGTTAAGTTGAATAATATGTTTATGTGAATGTGGGGCAATAAATTGGTTATTTACAATAACTTACTTCAGCATTTAGGATATTGTCAGAACTGTTTAATCATGTCATTGTTGTGTATCCATGAAAAAGCATCAAGTGAGATATAACTTACTGAGTTCAGGTGATGAAACTCAACTGCAGTGAACAACAAGGCCACTGCTGCAGCGGTTATCTCCTGCCTTAGAAACAGTAATAATGGAGAAATAAAGGAGACATAAGGCCTTTGTAGTAAGATAACCCTACTTGACATTGAAGAAGGGGTCAAAGGTAAAAGTCAGCAATTGGAAAAGAGATCGGACCAAGACTTCCTTTAAGTTGCTTTCACATTTGGAACCCCTAGTAGGATGATAAGGGAGATATA
Organism: Sabellastarte sp. h YS-2021; assembly: GCA_964017235.1. Classification (NCBI taxonomy): domain Eukaryota; kingdom Metazoa; phylum Annelida; class Polychaeta; order Sabellida; family Sabellidae; genus Sabellastarte; species Sabellastarte sp. h YS-2021. Next base: position 14,248,880 of record OZ024937.1, read on the forward strand.
AGGCCTTTTTAATAGGACAGTCCGATTTAACGTTAAACATGTGATATAACAGCCATTTTGTTTTCGAAACTAGGCCAAATTACTCTCGGCTAACTTTCTTAGCCATATATCTTTTGTGCAAATTTGGCTGCAATATTTCAATTTTTAGAGCATTTTGAACTAATTGGCTATGGCAGCAATTTTGTTTTTCAAAATAAGGCCAAAATTTTTCTCAGGAAAAAATATTTGCAGGCCAGGACTTTTCATGCACTGTCTTTACATTCTGAAGCCATAGCACCAGTAATAAGGGAGAATAAGGACGTTTTAGTGTGACGACCCCATTTAACCTTGAAGCAGGGGTCAAAGGTCAAATTCAACACCTGGAAGAGATTTCCAGGGCATTACATCCTACAAGTTGTTTTCACATTCAGTACCTCAAGGAGCAATATTAGGGGAGATATAAGGCCTTTTTAATAGGATAACCCCGATTGACATTAAACATGTGATATGGCGGCCATTTTGTTTTTATAACTAGGCCAAAATTACTATCAGGCTAGCTTTTCTAGCCATATATCTTTTGTGCAAATTTGATGAAGCTAGCTGGTTTATTTCAAGATTTAGAGCACCTTTATGATTTTCAAACAATTGGCTATGGCGGCCATTTTGTTTTTAAAATGAGGCCAAAATTTTGCACAGATAGGTTTTCATAGCCATAAACATTCCTTGCAAATCTGGTGAAAATATTTTTATAAATGAGAGATATATTAAGGTTTATGTAAAAACGTGACGAACGGACGGACACACACACGCACAGAAGGTATTTTATAATCTCCCAACCACAGCCTTAGGCCACATGTGGGAGATAACTAGTCATTATGCAGAATTATCATGAGGCTTTTTCACAAGTAATGCAAGTATTAGACTCATAATGTTGAAAATTATACCAAGTGTTGGTGTACTTTTGTCATTACTAGTACCAAATTCGTAACAATGCATACCCTAAAGAAATGTACGTTTAAGACTTCAGTGTGGCTTCAGTTAAAGGGCTGTTCCATTATTGCAGTTGTGTCCCCGGTTGGAATAGGATGATCGGGACTGCAATCACAAACTACAATCGGGATGATCATGTATAAAAGTTCTGATACTTTGCGAGAGCTTCCCGCTTGGATGCATTCTGGAGTCCATTAGGAGCCGTTCAAGACAATGTTATTATTAAACTATTTGAATTTATCTTAAACGTCCCCCGATGCTTAGCAGATCCTTTTCAGATCCTGCAGTCAGGAATACATCTTAAACCCATCTTAAACCTATCTTAACACTCGAAAAATTATCTTTTTGATCTTACAGCGATCTTAAACCTATCTTTTCATATTAAGTCAATCTTTAGGGTTCATAAACCAACCGGATGGAGTGGGAAACTACCGCAAACTTTTCAGGGACCTGTGAGAAAACTTCTTGAAACAATTGCCTCATTAATCAGAAAGCCATAAAACATCACAAACCTATGTTAAACTACACCCATGGATCATGAATGTTTTCATTTTTGCTAGTTGGGAAGTAGGTTTTACTATCGGGGTCGCAAAAATGGAACAGCCCCATTTGTGGATTCCAGGGGCCGGTTTCACGAAGCCTCCTTTGTTTTTTCTTTCCTTAAAGTAAAGGAAGGGGGATTTCTAACCTTTGGAAAGGATTCCCTTAAATCCTGTTTCACAAAGCCTCCTTTATTCCACCTTACCAAAGATTTTCCTTAAAACAAAGGAAGGGCTATTCCCTGTATAACCACACTGCTTGGAATTTCCCCTCCATTACTTATATAACCTTCACACAATTTTTTTATTGCGTTAATACATCCTATCCAATGGACAATATGCTAAACCGGTCGGCGCAGACCGGCCCGCCAAACGTCAGAAAAAGACGTCCTGTGTTTCCACCGGCTGGCCGGTCCTCACACTGCACTCGCCAGGTGGCGTGTCGTACTTCCTTCCTGTCTAGACAAGCTGACGTCATAGCATCTTTTTCGTTTGGCGCATGCACTGCTTGAACGAATATTTGGAAATAGTTTTAAAATTTTATTTTATGTGAGTTTGAAGAAGTGCTGGATTGTGGAACTTTACGTATCACTTCCTCACATACTATAGATCATTTCTACAGTTACTTTAGTTCTTGGAACATTTTGTGAGTTATTAGAAGTGCGGTTTTTATACCTTACGGATCACTTCCTCACGTGTGTTTGTATTATCATGTCTTCTCCAAGTCAACGTAGGGGGGGATGCGGCCACATGATGGCTGGCTTTGATCACCACTCTGTGTGTGCTAGGTGCCGTGACAAGAAGAAGGGCTCTGACCCTTGTATTAAGTCCCCACCAGAATCTTGCGGACATTGCGACCTTTTGACACCAGAACAAAGGACTCAGTTATCAACCCCCTCCTACAAACTAAAGAAGGAACGGAAAGAGGCCAACACCCATCAAAGATTCAGACACTCTCAGTCCCACCCTTGTGGACCCGGCACTTGTGTCGGTAGTAGGGGTAGTGGATGGCCAGGGTACCTCCGGTGCCTCTGGTTTGAGTGGGCAGGAAGAGAAGAGGAGGAAATCTGAGAAGAAATCTGATAAGAAGTCTACATCTTCCAAGTCGGTTAAGCCGGACAAGTCGGTTAGGTCACCCAGCCGACCTGCATCCTCATCTTCATCTACCGGACAGGGGAAGTCCACTGCCCCTTCTACCGACTCTAAATTATCAGATTTGGACAAAAAGTGGTCGGACCGGTTCAACAGGCTGGAGGCCCTGCTTATGGCCAAGACGTTGGACCAACCTCAGGAACCAGTATTTGGAACTGTCAAGGTCACCCCTTCACATGCTCCACCAGCTGATTTGATCCGACCAGAACCCTTCATTCAACCGGCTTCTCTTGCTCAACCAACCGACACTGCCCTTGCCTCACTGGCCACCGACCCAGTTCCTCACGGGTCTACTACTACTTCAAAAGCCTCCTCATCAGGTCTACCAGAGCTGGCACAACCAAGGCAGAAACGCTCAGTCACGGCCTTTGACACATCTAAGAAAGACGCCTCTCCCTCTAGTGATTCGGAATCGGACAGCCTGTCTTCCGACCATCCTCTTGTTGATATCTTTCCGGAGGAAGGAGAATTGTCAGACGATATGGAAGCAAATGCATCTGATCATGATCAGTCCCTCTCGGAGGAGCAATCCTACCGAGAAACTATGAGGGGGATTAGATCCTTCATGAACTGGTCTCATATTCCGGACATTGACTCTGGTGCTACAACTTCTGAGGACAATCCCTTCTCCGGCCCCAAGATGCACACTCCAGGGAAAGTCTCTGTTACTCTACCGACAGATGAATGGCTCTGCAAGAAACTTTCAAAGCTCAATCTTACCCTTACTCAAGGATATCCCACACGAGCTTCTGAAGCAGGGGGCCTCTTGAGAGACCAATTCGTCCGCCCACCTAAATCACAGACCAAGTGGTATGGGTGCCACCCAAACCCAAAGAAGGACTCTGACCAAGTAGTTACTTCGTGGCATACCGGATCTTCACGCCTAAACAGTGGATACTTGAGGATTGCCAGACAGGCCGGTATAGCAAGTGCCCCACCCATGTCGAGGCCTATTTCCCAAGAGAACTTACGTAAATGGGAAAAATCCGCGCGGGAGTCCACTATTATATGTAACCAGGCTGCTGGATTCAACCGGTGTTTACTGAAGGTCCAACAGAACATGGGTGCACAGTTAAAGGCAATACGAGTGGAATCCAAGGGCAAGGCACCGACCAAGGCTTCAGCTGCTGTTGACGAGCTTCAGTTTTTACTGGATTTCAACGCCAGTGTGTGTCAATCCATGGCAAAAGCAGTCGAACACCTCACTGAATTTGTGTTCGTCAACATGGCAAATGCAACCCTCCTGAGGCGAGATTCTTATCTGGCATATCTTAAAGCTGGTGTGAAGGCGGATACCCTCAATGCCCTCCGTACCTCACCTCTTCATCTGGATACTCTCTTTCCATACTCTTGTGTAAAAAAGGCTGAGGAGGACTTTGATAGGAACAAATCTGGTTCTGTATATAAGGGTCACCGCTACCACCCATATGAAAGGCAGGAACAAAGGTCGGACAGAAAACAAGACAGGCCGGCCTGGAAGACTTTGTCACGCACTCAACGCCGCAAGAACAAAGGGAAATAACAGTACTCCTCACGTCCTGCCAAGGGTCAGCAGCAGTATAAATGACAATCAATGTTTTTTGCAATTGAGACCACTGCTGCTGACCGGGAGCCCACAAGAGACTATGAACACTTTAAATGCAAAGTTGCCTGTTGTAAATTCTGCTCATACTGCGCCTGGGCATTCGCAAAAGAAAGAAATAAGTCCCGGGGCAGCAGTTTGTTTTCCAGATCTAAGTTCATTAAAATCTGTGAAAGGTGTTTCTTGTGTCATTCCATTGTCTCATGTAAATATTGTAACAAATGCTCCCAATGTTGTCACAAATCTTCCTGTAGGGGCCAGACTCCAAATGTTTTGGGAAAAGTGGTCAGAGCTGGGAGCCGGTCCAAAAGTTGTTCAAATCCTGAGGGAGGGTTACACCCTTCCCTTCCGGACCAGGCCAAACTTGTCAAGAATCCCAACAGTTGTAAGCTGCTATGGCAATCCTCACAGAAATCTCAAACTGTTAGAGGCATTACATCAGCTTACGGCAAAAAATGCTATAGAACGGGTACACAAACAGACCTCCCTAGGGTTTTTCAACCGACTATTCCTGGTTCCCAAACCCAACAACAAATGGAGGCCAATCCTAGATTTGAGCAATCTAAATCCCTTTCTCAAAACCGAGAAATTCAAGATGGAGACTCCGGAAACCATCAGAACCTCTCTCCAACAAGGAGAGTGGGTAACCTCCATAGACTTCAAGGATGCATATTTCCACATTCCCATAAAGGAACAGTCAAGGAAATTTTTGAGATTTCACGCCCAGGGACAGACCTTTCAGTTCAAAGCTCTCCCTTTCGGACTATCCACAGCTCCCATGGAGTTTACTGTCATAGCAAAGGAGGTGAAACTTATGGCCACTCAGAAGGGTATAAGACTCCACCAATACCTAGACGACTGGTTGGTGAGAGCCACATCCCACCGGGCCTGTCTTCAACATACACAGGTCCTAGTACAACTGTGCAGACATTTAGGTTGGCTGGTGAACATAGAAAAGTCGGAATTGGAACCCAAGCAAGTTTTCAACTTCGTAGGTTACCAATTCGACCTCCAGTCCGGTCGGGTCCGACCGACACCGGACAGGTGGCAAAGTCTACAGGAAAAGATACTAGAACTCATCTCCCGACCGGCTTGTTCAGTACGGGAACTGATGTCCTTAATAGGCCTGCTAACCGCGACAGAGAAACAAGTTCACCTAGGCAGACTACACATGAGGCCCATTCAGTGGCATCTCAAAAGAAATTGGAGAATACCGGAATCCCTACACAAACGGATTCCTCTGCCCAGATCTCTGCATCCTCACTTACAATGGTGGCTGCAAGAAGACAACGTTCTCACAGGCCAACCCCTCTACAGCATGCTCTGCAAATCTTTACAGACGCATCAAAAGAAGGGTGGGGCGCTCACTTAAACGAGTATATTGCCAGAGGAACCTGGTCCCTACCGGAAAGCAAATTGCACATAAATTACTTGGAGCTAAAAGCAGTCTTTCTGGCTCTAAAAGAGTTCCAAAAATTATGCATAGACAAAATGGTGCTGGTTGCAACCGACAATACCACCGTAGTAGCCTATATCAACAAGGAAGGAGGCATGAGGTCGGGCCCACTTTGTGCCCTACTCTGGAGAATCTTGACCTGGTGCACCCAGAAGCAAGTGACGCTGAGGGCACGACACATTCCCGGCCACCTAAATGTAGTGGCAGACAAACTGTCCAGATTAGGTCAGACCATCCAAACCGAATGGTCCCTCCTGCCAGAAATCTTCCAAGCCCTATGCGACAGGTGGCATCAGCCTCAAATAGATCTATTTGCTACGAGGTTCAACAACAAGCTGCCCCTGTTCGTATCACCGGTCCCGGACCCCAGGGCCACTGCAGTGGATGCACTCAGTTTGTCATGGGAAGATCTGGACGCATACGCCTTCCCACCGACAGCCATATTGGGCAAAGTGGTGGAGAAGTTTGCAAGACTCCCCGTACCGGAGGTTGATCATTATTGCCCCGGGGTGGCCCAACATGACATGGTTTTGGGACCTAGTGGAAATGTCCAGCCAGATCCCATTGCTTCTGCCTCACCTACTTGCCAAACCTACTGACTCAGCCCTTCAATCAGACTCCTCACAGGAGTCTAACAAACCTAAATCTCCATGCATGGCTCCTAGAGCCACAGCTATCAAGGAGCAGGGTTTCTCTGAGGCAGTGACAACAAGAATTGAAGCTCCTCAAAGAGGATCAACCAGATCCGTCTATGAGGCAAAGTGGGCCATTTTTACAAAGTGGTGCATCACAAATCAGGTGGACTTCAGGACACCTCCTGTAAAGTCAGTGGCTGATTTCCTCATGTACCTTTTTGAGGAAAGGAAATTGCAGCCCAGCACCATTGATGGCTACAGGTCTGCCATTGCTGATAAATTGGGAAGCTCAACTCTCAACATCAGCAAAGATGAAAATCTCACCCGTCTCTTGGATAGCTTCCACAGAGACAGACCCAAGGGCAGAAGAGGTATTCCCTCCTGGAACCTATCTCTGGTTTTACACCAGTTAACAAAGGCTCCCTTTGAGCCAATTAAGGAGGCCTCCTTGAAGCACTTGACCTTCAAGACAGTTTTCCTCTTAGCCTTGGGATCAGGCAAACGCAGAAGTGAGATTCATGCTTGGCAGCATAAGAACATCAGACACCAGTCTGATTGGACTAAGATATCCCTGTACCCGTCTCCCTGCTTCCTCTCCAAAAATCAGCTGGCTAAAGAGGGTCCAGACAGTGTGGCCCCAGTGGTTATCCCAGCCCTGGCCCCAACTCTGAATAGGTCCCTCAAGTCTGACAGATCCCTCTGTCCGGTTAGAGCCTTGCGTTACTATTTGGACAGGACTTCAGACTTCAGGCAGAATAAGGAGTTGGTTTTTGTCTCCTTCAAAAAAGGCTTCGACAAGGACATCTCACCTGCCACTATCTCCTCTTGGATCAAACAAACTGTGATCCTATGTTATGAGCTCTCAGACCAGGAGGCCCACAAGTTACATCAGGTTAAAGCCCATGATGTCAGGGCCTTCGCTGCTTCAAAGGCCTTCCAGTCGGGAGTCTCTTTGGAACAAATATTATCAGCATGCCACTGGAAGTCACATAACACCTTCACCCAATTCTATTTGAAGGATGTGGCATGGGCTGATTCTGAGCTTTACCACCTGGGTCCTGTAGTGGCTGCTCAGCAGATCCACAAATAACCCAGGCCAGAGGGGAGATGGGTACATATGTATATAGTGTATATATAGTTAAGAAGCATCAAAAAAAAAAAAAAAAAAAAAAAAAATCAGACGTGCTTCCTTCGGGAGGTTTATTTCTTGGGACTGAACTCATCCCTCTCTTCCCCTACCTCAGAGCAGGTCTGTCAAAAAGGGGGGGGAGGCGAGTCGGTTTGGACCAGTTAACCGGTTTCTGTTGACCGACCATAGCCTTAAGGGTCTTGATAATCTTAGATCGACCCAGGCTTAAGGTTGTTAGTTATTTTCTGAGTTCGTATAAGTCCCTAGTACCTTACCCACCGACCAAGCGGTAGTTATTCAGCATATTGTCCATTGTATAGGATGTATTAACGCAATAAAATTGCAAATTTAATAAGTAAATTAAATTTTTATAAGTTAATACCCTATCCAGTGGACACGCAAGACCCTCCCACCGACCCCGCTATCAGTTTACTAGGGGTCTAAAGGAAGGAAGTACGACACGCCACCTGGCGAGTGCAGTGTGAGGACCGGCCAGCCGGTGGAAACACAGGACGTCTTTTTCTGACATTTGGCGGGCCGGTCTGCGCCGACCGGTTTAGCATATTGTCCATTGGATAGGGTATTAACTTATAAAAATTTAATTTACTTATTAAATTTGCAAATTTTAAATATTAAGAGAATAAATTGCATTTTAGCATTTTAACGATTTTAAACTTGGTACATTAGGTACATTTTAATTTTCAGATACATTATTTGCATTTTTATTTCTTTTGGGAGTTGTTTCCAAAACCTATAACCACACCAATGTTTTTCTTTCACTGTAAGTACATGTGCACTTGTGCACTTATTTTGTACCTAAATTACCTTATGCAGGCAATGTCCTTAATGTAACACTGTTAAAGATCAGTAAAGTCAGTAAATCTATATTTTACTATATTTTAATATATATTGTAAAATGCAGATTGGTTGTGATTATATTTTGAAAATTAATACAGTAGGTCACATGACAATTTTTTACCCAAAGTAAGGGAGGGGCCTTTTATGTTCAAGGAAACTCTGTGAATATGTTTCTCACTTCAAAAGTTTGAACATCAATTTTCCAAGAATTAAACAACCAAATTGTATGAAATAAACAGCAAAACATTGTTTGTGGATGTAGGTTTGACAATAATGTTTCAAGTTCTATATATTTAGGTGGATTCACCGTAAAATGTTCATTAAAATTAATAAACATTCCTTGAAGGACACTTCCTTAAATGTAAGGTAGGTCCTTAGCTTCCTTGAAATTCAAGGGAGTTTTCAAGGTCCCCTTTAAGGAAGGAGGCTTTGTGAAACTGAGATTTTGTAAAGGAGGGAGAAAATCAAGGAAATCCTAGAATTTAAGATGACCGGCCCCTGATCTGGGTGTGAAAAAGTAGAAAATGACAAATTTCTGAATTCCTGCTATATAAAGTCTTAAGAAAACATTTGGAATAAAGTTAATTACTAAATTTCAGTGTAGGCAAAGGTATGCCATTCCTGCTTCAGAACTGTGCACAATGTGCACTCGTATATGTCAACCAACAGTGCATAGCAAAGTGTTTTTCTTCTATCGACCAGTGGTCAACACCTTTGTATGGTTATTTTACTTTCCTTCAGTACGTTAGCATTAAATCTTTTGGTATACTGAAATATGTTCATTTAAAATATTATATACTAATATGTTTTGGATGATGGGAGATACTTGTGGGCGTGTGTATTCTAGCAATTTTAACAGTCTGGAAGCTGTTCATGCCAGAATTTCCTTTGCTAGAATATTGCTCTGCTGGAGGTGAAGAGGTTAATCACTGTCCTGATAAACCCTTGGAGATCATACAAAAAATTCCAGACACAAGATATCTGTTGTTGGCCAGAAGTACTATTTGAATAGCATTTGACACCCAATATTTGGTAAAATACATACAACCAGTGGTCTTCTATTTATAAAAAAAATATACTTTTACCTTTGCCCACTTTTAAATATTGGACCATAATATCAATGACAGGTTAAGGTGGACTCTTTTATCATGTAAATATCATCATTTATGTCCCAATTGTATGTTTCAAGATGCATTATCGGATTCATATGAGCAGTAGAAGAAAATATATGACTTTGTATAAGAAACCAGCTGAGTCACATTAACGTTAAAACAGATTCCAAATGTTCATTATTTACCAAATACCATCACCAAATATTAAGTGATTCTGTTATTCCTTTACCATGATCTTATAATTTGGCACACACTGTGGTGACTTATACACATCTCGCTCTTTAAAATAGTTTAAATGTATCACTGTTTATACTGTATTTGGTGTGGCCAGTGTCCAGCTAATAGAGTTCTCAGATGTTTTAACTCTTATTGTCATGGCTATATGTGTTTCTCAGCATGTTTTCAAGCTAGGTGGTCTGTGAAGGTTTCAGTGAATGTTTATTCTGTATTATAATATTGTACACCAAGCAAGACATTCTATTGGGCAATACTTTGCCACAAAATATAATTGTAGAGATCTGTTCCTCCAATATCACAAAACCATTAAGGTAAACAGAGTAGACATTCAAAATTTCAACAAGTCAATCTAGACTTGTTCAAAGTGGCTCTTTTTAACATCATTTACAAGCATTTCACAGGTAATGTATTGGGTTATTGTGTGGTTATTGACAATGTTTAAATAACACTTCTTTCCCGTTTGTGTGTGACTTTAATAGAGTTTAATTGTGTAGCTATGAGAAGGTTTGGAATTTGCGAAACTTTTACTTTTTTAGAGGGGATGAGATATTTCAGCTGGTATCCTAGTACTACCATTTTACTCAAATACCAGAAAAAATATTGCAAATGAAAATGGTATCAGCCTGCTATATATCTCTGGATTCTGATTTTTTTCTTCTCTGTGATGGAGATTAAGCACTATAAAGTACTCATTGCGTAACCATACATCTTGATTATTAGCACATAAAATGGTGGGATAACTTAAAACTCTGGAGACAATGTGCAGAATTTTTAGTGTTCACAGCAATTTTCATTAAAAGAATTTGCTTCTTTTGTTTTTGTTCCCATTTATGTGTCTATTCTATTGGAACATTATTTAAATGCAATATTTTTTTTAAAATCCAGGAACTGAAGGAATTTTGAGGGATACTGATTATGGAAAGTTTATTACCGACCCTTCCAAAGTACTTGCTACTTTCAGTGTTTACTTTCTTGTGGAAGAAAGTTGGTGTTAAAATTGCAAATATGTACGCTTTTAATATATTGTTGGCTTGTTAGTTATTGAGTTTAAATTATTGTAAAGCTTCAGGTTTTGTTTATTGTTTATCGTAAAGGTGACAAAACAGTGAAAACACTGTGTTATTGCAATTGTAAAACCTTTGGTATTTTTGCTTTGACAGATTCAGAAACTAAATTTGCAAAGTAGATTTGGAAACAACTGAAGTTCATGTGCCAACACCTGTTCATATTAAAGTAGTATGTTGAGACTTGGACTTTTCAATATTGCTGCTGTGTTGAAAGATTTTTTTTTCCTACCAACAAACCAATAAACAGGGTAAATAGTTGAGATCAAACATAGTCTCCTAAATGATTGATTTTTTTACTGTTTTCATTAAAATATTTCCTTTAATATTGTCTAAAGATTCACTCTTCTGAATGTTTTGGCTGATTTTGTTATTTTGTCTTATTTCTATGCAGCTGCTTAATGTGTGTTAAAAGTTACAGCAAAATAAAAAAAAACACAGTAACAACAACACTTCTTTTATTTGCAGAACTTGTGTGATTTTTCATAATGAATATCATAAACATGTCCTCTCAGGTTCTATAATAACCGTCTTCTTTCTGACATGTTACATGACCAAATCAGCCAATTTAAAATTCTACACAAAAGTCCATGACATACTCTGGTACTGGTTGAGGTAATTTTGAATTAAACCTCTGTTATGAGCAATGTTATGTTAGTCTGTATAAAACATGTCTCAATTATTGATTTTAACCTTGTCCCTTTCCTGCTGAAGTGTTACTCGATCTCAAGACATTTACTTTCTCCACAGTACACCACGGCATTTATGAGCTCACACAAATATGGCTTTAATCACCCATCTCTCCAGCCCAGATATTAAACCATTTAAATTACTGAAAATATATGATTTTTTTTCGATTTTTTTTAATCTGTCTGAAACTACCAGGTACTATAACACTACAAAAGCCCCTTAATTGTTGGCAATAAGGTTCTAAATCGTCCAATGCAGTTGTTGCAAGAGGTTAGTCCAGGAATTGTAACTGGTTTTCTGCATTGTATACATATCAACAGAGGATTTTCACTTTGCAACAGTAAAAACTAACAAAGTGTTACGATATCATGATCACAACCACAGATCTAATCTTTATTGTCACAGAACAATTGTGGTTATATAATGTTTACTTTGTGTCATTTTGACAATAGAAGAAATAATTTCAAATAAATAACATTTAAAACTATTTGACAAAATATATGTAGAGATTTTACTTCTACCTGGCACATATTACTTGAGTGCCTACATATTTGGTTTGGGTACAATATTATCTATGATCTCATGATTTTGAAATTATGACCACAATCTTTATTTTAAGTGCTGTATAATAACCTCAAAATGTTACATTTGACAATGACATCACTATGACTTCTACAAATGATTTTGAGATTTTTGTTTTGTGATTCTTTATAAATAATATTCTCCATGTATGAAGTTTTAAAGACCTGTAAATTTCCATAATTAAACCACAATTTTGAACAATTATGTCTGTTTACAGCTACTATTTTCTGACAACCAAGTCGAGCCAATATCTGTCAAGAAATTTGTTATGTTGATCTTTGTCAACTGACATCAAAATGTACAAATGTTAATAACCTGGAGAACTTGCTTCTGATTCTAATTCCTCTTTTATTCTGACTAGCTCTTGATTGTTGAGACCACTTTCTCCATTTGTTTGATCATTTTGCTCAACTTGTAACACTATAATTTCATTATCACTGGCACTGTAACTGCAGGTACTGCTACTGTCGAAATTATCCTCTTTTTGTGCCTCTACATCCTGTGGTGAACTACTTATACCATCTTGTTGTAAGGATAGTCTAATTACAGTATTATCATCTTCACCAACATCCTTTCCAATGCCAGAGGCCATTGAAACCCATTCACTATTGCTGTCTCCAGTATCTCTACTTTGTTCATTAATTTGGCATGAGGTATCAGGTAATACACCTTCTTCACCACCTCTATGTCTCTTCCATAACTTTTTAGAAACCTGTGACCTTTCATCATTTTCTGTGTTTTCTTGAGATTCACCTTTGCTTGGACTGCCAACTGCATTGTCGCAAGTACTTGACACTATGCAACCTTGTTTATTGCGACTATTTTGATGATTATGGCCGTCTTTGCACAATGTACATTCATCTTCCCAGTTGTTTAACAGAGAAGATTTTTGATGGAATTTGTAGCATGGTTTTGCCTTGAGAATACTTCGGACTGGAGATTTTAATTCCTTTTGGTTGCTTTTATCTCCACACAGAAAACAATGTGGTGCACATCTCTTTAACAAGCGACTCATTGCTGAAAAAAAGCATAAAAAAAGGAAAAGGAACTAAACCCATAACGTCAACTACACAAAGATTTATTTAATAATGTGAATATATTTAGGAAATATACAATTTATCTTTTAAATACAGCTAACATAATTTTATTGGAGGGCCTTGGCCAATGAGATTTACCCTGCTATATAGAAGTCCTGATGAAGTATTTGTCTTGATCTCTTCGATCATGTATGAAGTCATCATCTTATGACTAGTTACTTTTTATAGAAACAACTAACAAGTAAATCAGAAATGAGCTCAAAGAGAGTAATTTGTTTGATCTAAATAAAAAACGTCTTGATAAGTAAGCACTATGCTAACATGCCAAACACTGAGGAAAGGTATGAGGGGGAAACTAAAATTCTATATTATATTTAATCCTGTTCCCTGCATTTAGGATTTAAGAACTGCATGAAACTAAGACTGGATAATTTTGTAAAGGATTGTTGTATAAAAATAATACTTTTTTTCACTGATAAGCTTGACCATATATCGTCCATAAACAACTTTTGCACTGAACCAGTGTTGTGTAAATAGGCAGGTTCTCTAACTGTGAAATAAGTTCCTCAAAAAAATTTTAACAATAAACCTCAAACAAAATTTGTCACTTTTTCTCTTGTTGGTAAATAATCATATAAGAATTATAAATATTGATAAATAAATAAAACATATGCAATTGTACAAATGGGCAGCAGGGTATTTAACATGTAGAATGGTTATCCATTGGGTGTTCATGTTTGTGAAAATTTACCATAATTTCTTGTAATGATGCAGATCCATTTCCACTTTAAACTGTTTAAAATTCATATTGATATTTTAGAAAGATATATATGGGAAAAAAAATTTCATCCAAAACTACACAGATTATCAAAGTACTATGTCATTTCTTTTGCACGAGCGCACTATGTTTCAATACTAATGAGGGGACAAGAACAGCATTTTAAAAAGGAAAATTAAAATAATTTCTAAGAAATAAAGGTAATACAAGACCACTGCCGTGGTATGATCTCCCGCCGCACTACATCAAAAAGTAGGTGAACAACATATTTGACAAAACTCCTTTAACTGGCAACTGAATGTACACATTCAATGGCAAATCATAGCATATACACATTCAATGATTTGGCCATCGAATGGCCACATTCCAGAGTTAGAGCCACTGAATGTACATATTCCGCAGTTATGTACATGTAAGATATGCACTAAAAAGGTTTGGATATCTTCATTCCACCTCAAAGAAGGGGCCCAAGGTCTTACCCTTACCCTGTGCTTTTCCACAGGTTGGTTTGAAGCTCTCCCAAAAATAGGTGAATGAGTTATTGGAGAAAAATTGGCCATCTGCAATACTTCTAGAAATAATTCGCATATACTCATTTTCAGTAGGCGAGTAATTAGCTATGGGTCTGAAACTTCACTATGTGAAGGCCCTTGCAAAAGTAGGTGAATGAGTTATTTGAGAAAAAATTGGCTATCTGCCATACTTTTCAGAGATAATTCGCATTTACTCATTTTGAGTAGGTGAGTAATTAGCTATGGGTGTGAAACTTCACCAAGTGAAAGCTCTCCCAAAAGTAGATGAATGAGTTATTTGAGAAAAATTGGCTATCTGCAATACTTTTACAGATAATTCGCATTTACTCATTTTGAGTAGGTGAGTAATTAGCTATGAGTGTGAAACTTCACCGAGTGAAAGGTCTCCCAAAAGTAGGTGAACGAGTTATTTGGGAAAAATTGGCTATCTGCAATACTTTTAGCGATAATTCACATTTACTCATTTTCAGTAGGTGAGTAATTATCTATGGGTCTGAAACTTCACCATGTGAAAGCTCTCCCAAAAGTAGGTGAATGAGTTATTTGAGAAAAATTGGCTATCTGCAATACTTTTAGAGATAATTCGCATTTACTCATTTTGAGTAGGTGAGTAATTAGCTATGGGTCTGAAACTTCATCAAGTGAAAGCTCTCCCAAAAGTAGATGAATGAGTTATTTGAGAAAAATTGGCTATCCGCAATACTTTTAGAGATAATTCGCATTTACTCATTTTGAGTAGGTGAGTAATTAGCTATGGGTCTGAAACTTCACCAAGTGAAAGCTCTCCCAAAAGTAGGTGAATGAGTTATTTGAGAAAAATTGGCTATCTGCAATACTTTTAGCGATAATTCGCATTTACTCATTTTCAGTAGGTGAGTAATTAGCTATGGGTCTCAAACTTGAAAGCTCTCCCAAAAGTAGGTGAATGAGTTATTTGAGAAAAATTGGCTATCTGCAATATTTTTAGCGATAATTCGCATTTACTCATTTTCAGTAGGTGAGTAATTAGCTACGAGTCTGAAACTTCACCATGTGAAAGCTCTCCCAAAAGTAGATGAATGACTTAAAAAGTAGATGAACAACTTATTTGAGAGAAATTGTGTAGCCGCAATACTTTTGAAGATATAAGGCATTTACTCATTATGGTTATCATTAAAAATTGACAAAGTAGCTATTACGGTTTGCGAGATATTTGTCATTTTTCACATTTTCACCAAAAGTAGCAATAAAGTAGCCATTACTCACTTGTACATTGAGCAACAGTTGTGAAACTTAAATATGTTACAGTTCACAAAAAAGTAGATGAACAACTTATTTGAGAGAAATTGTGTAGCTGCAATACTTTTGAAGATTTATAAGGCATTTACTCATTATGGTTATCATTAAAAATTGACAAAGTAGCTATTACTCACTTAGCTATGGAGATACACTTCCAAACTAGTGACCATGTTGTAGCTGTGGAGATAGTAGCTGAACAACATATTGGAACAAAATTGTGTAGCTGCAATAGTTTTGAAGATATAAGCCATTTACTCATTATGGTTATCATCAAAGTAGCTATTACTCAGTTAGCTATGGAGTTACAGCTGTGAAAATTCACAATACAGTATATCCAAAAGATAGGTGAACAACATATTCAACAAAAATCCTCTATATTCAATAGTTTTTGAGTTATAAGTGACTTGCTCAATGGTCAAATGTTAAACTTAGTATAGCTATTACTCAGTTAGCTATGGTGCTACACCTTGGACACCTCACCATGATATAGTACATGAAGGAGTTGTTGAACAACATATTTCAGGCCAATATTGTAAGTAACAGTTACAAAGACAAAATCAATTTACTCATTTTGCTCATTGTTAATAACAGAAAATAGCTATTACTCACTTAGCTATGAAGATAGAACCCTAAAAATGGTACCATCTTGTAGGCATGGAGAAAGTAGCTGAACAACGTATTTTACAGAAACACTCTAAATGCAGTCGTTTTGGAGTTATGAGCACTTTACTCAGAGTAGCCACCATTGCTATTACTCACTTAGCTATGGTCCTAGGTGTGAAATAACAGCATCAAATGAAAGGACATAAGCAATAAGGTCATAAAAAACATTGAAAAGGCCAAGGAGAAACAACCAGTGTGATGTACAGCCCTTTATAAAAGCGTGACACACACTCAATAACACACGAACACACGCACGGAATGCGTTTTATAATCTCCCGCCCGGCCGGAGATAATAAATTTAGGCAGGTCCAAATATTGTAGACCGAGTATCTGTCCCGTCGCCAATTGTTATTGAAATACTGATGGACACAATGGCGAGGGACAGAGCTCACATGTACTAGTTTTCTGTGTAAATTTTGAAATGTTGAAAATTATTCCATTTACTTTATAAAGTCCTGTTTATGTTTATATAGATGTATCCGGTTTACAATACATATGTTGTTAAACTAAACTGCTTTTACAAGCCTGAAATTTCTTTTGTAGTTGGCTATGTAATGTTTAGGGCTTGTTTACATTTTAAAAAATAGGCTGAAATACATACATGCCAGTTTGATTGGCATTAATTATCAATGAACGGCATACATACATCAGTTAAAGAATTGAAATAACACCTTATACTTGTGGTAATATGTGTACAAATATGCCGTACAAAATTTACACAGAAAACTAGTACATGTGAACTCTGTCCCTCGCCATTGTGTCCATCAGTATTTCAATAACAACTGGCGACGGGACAGATACTCGGTCTACAAATATTGGTTTTATTTTTAGCAGCCCATTTTACTTCGCAATAAGGTGGAAGAAAATTTTATTGACGAATTTTATTTCCGGAAAAACTTTAAAAATGGTATTTTGATGGAATATTTAGATGCATGTACCTAGTACATAGCCCTTTTATCGCCCAACTGAATACAGAATAAAGCTAATTAGCACTAGCTGTTCAACATTTGTAAAATACCAGTATTCAATTATAAGTTATTACGTTACTGTAGTGCAAAAATGAGACTTCCAAAAAAGTGGAACATTACGTATATTCTTGCTACCTACCGTTTTGTTGAGGGAGTTGTTTGTTTTGATTTTTGGTACATAGTAAACCTAAATCTAACAGCTTATCACAAATACTAAACGAACACTAAAATTCGGTCCAAACCTAGAACTGGATAACAGCACACTATTTTTTAACTGATCCTTCGCATAGAACAGCATACATTATTACCCACGTTCGGGTGGGCGTTTCAGTACTTACTATACTTACCAGAACTTACTGGAAGATACTTTTTTCTATTTGTGTGGTAGTTTCCGGGTAAACAAGTAAGTACTGAAGTGATCGACATATCTCCTCTGATTTTATAGTAAGTAAGTCACGTGATAAACAAAGGAAAAGGGAAGGAATAACATATTTTATTGTAGATTTGTTATTGACCATGACAATAATTGTTTATTTTGTTATTATTGCAATAGCAGTAGAAAGCTATGAAAGAAATAAAACATTTACACCTTTGTCACACTTATTAAGATTAAATAACTTGTTTCATTTGATAAAAAACAGAAGTAAAATGCTTCAAAATCACTTTAATAAAACTAACCATGGAAAATATTTTTTATACACACCCCTAATATTGAATGGTTTATGCAACAACTATACAATTTTCATAACAAGTTGTGAGTTTATATGTAAAGTTATTGATTAAAAATGGGCAAAGGAAATAAATAAAAAGTTTAGAACGTATTTCTAATACCTCCAAATACCCACGTGGAATCAACCTCATTTATAAAAATAACTGCCAATCAGATTTAAAAGAAATGACGTCATGGGGAAGTACTTACTTTTTTCATTTTTGTGGTCGAGTTTCCAGTAAGTACTGGTTGTTACTGCGCATGTGGGCGGAGCTTATTTTACTTGCCGCATATTTTCCCACGCGAATGACCTAATTGCTAAGCTCTTGTTTTATTCATCAGTATAGTATAATATCTCCATTTACTAAATCTCCTTGAACTTGTTTTAACCTCCCTTATCACATTATCACAATGGACTTGCATTAAAACTAAGTGTCTGTTTATTGTACTGTCCTGTAAGTAAGACTATCAAAACAACAATTTAATTTTTAAAATTGATTCTGACATTGATATACACATTTTCAGCAATAATCTAAATTAGTTTACTGACATGAAAAAGTTATCATATTTTACATGAGAAATCCTGGTGATTTGATAACATTGTCGCTTATTATACAAGAACTATTCAGTACCACTATCATCAATAATAACCAAACTTGAATGTCAATTTCGAAATTTTAATTTTACACAGAAGACGCTACCATATGAGAATTAACATAAATTATTTACCTTATCTGAAGTTTAAAACTTGCACAGTGGCGGAAATTGGTATAAATAAAATTACTGATGTGTCAATAAGTGGATATATACTTATAAAATCTATGTGGTAGTCATTCGTTGGTACAAGTATATTTTAGAACATGAAAATCACTTATCAAAAACAGCATGACCCTAAGCTGTTCAGTTATAACTTTCTATCACTCCAAATATACACAATAGCTCATTGATGTCATGGGGCTCAAGGATTTTTCTTATCAGTACTCCTAGCTACAAACACAGACTGTCACTTCCGTGTGAGTTCGGCTCTCTCTCTCAAGTAAAAATGCTGAGGATTTGTCACAATAAGAGCCTTATTATTGAATGGCTAGAAAAACCCTAACTTTGACCTTTGTGAATGCTGCAAACACCCCTTGGTCTGCGACTAAAAATAACTACTAACAGGATAAAACAATGGGAAGTGTTTATATTTCTCACAACAATTGCATGGTGTAAGCTTTAATAGATCCACTCTTCTGTGACCAGAGCTGAAAAGTAATTAAACTGGGACAGCAATGGGTTGAAGTTGTATATATATATTAAGCTTGTTTTTGTGATTTTCTTCAAATTATATTCACTTGAAAGTATTCTGCAAATTAAAGTTGTTTTATAATTACAATGACTATTCTTGATACAGTATTTAAGAAACTTGACAGGATACAATAATTGCTCATGCACAGAGAATGTGTCATTTTTTCTATTAGTTCATATATTTAATAATATTACAACACCGTCATCAGGTTATGGGAATTGAGTTATCTTTTTGGAGAAACATAAAATAATGGATATGTAGTTAAAAACATAAAAGATTGGAATATATATACATATACTGAATGACAAAGTTTATAATTGCTCATGTAAAATTATAAACTGACAACAGCCAACAACTTTCCGCAATGAGCATATCATTATATATATGTGCATAAATTAAAAATTCCTTTGTAATTCCTTTTCATACATACATTTGGTTATTTAGATGTATAAGTTTTATATACAGTCAACTACAGGGTGAGATTTATTCCCGAATCAGACAAGTTAGACAAGCAAACAGCCAGAACAACACTAATGAGATTCGATTTCTATAGTTAGCGAAAACAAGCTATGAAACCAGGAAGTTTTTCTTACAAAAATGACACTCTGCAAATGATAATTTTCCCACATTGTAACACATCACAATTTTTTAGTTTTAAAAAATATGCACAAATATCTTTAGAAATTTACATTTACGGGAAACATTAGGGCTTGGTGTTCATTCAGAACCTCAAGATAGTAACTTTGTATAAGGTTAAAATTGATTAAAACTTACTTATCAATAAGTTTCATGAATGCAATGACATACAAAATAGATTATTTGACATAAAAAACGTATATATAATGCATATTCAATTGGGATCACTTTGTTCACTTGAATTATGATCTAAGTGATCACTCTCCCTCATAGGATCACTTGATGTTATGATTTTACTTACGTGAGAGGCCCAAATCGAATAGAAAATATCACTTTGGATCACTTAAATCATTGTGAATCCAATACGCATATAGATAGTATTATTTGATATGTTGTTGAATTTTTAAGTAATTTTTTAAAAAAAAAAATATGAACAGTACCACTAAAACACAAGAAAAATCTTTCTAGCCTATTTGCTGTAAGAAGAGGACACATTTCACAGGCCAGTAGTATGCAGCTAATACATTTGCACGATGGGTTAGATATGAATAAATTTCTTGAATTATTACCTGTGTTGTTACTCGGGACAGTTTTAATTCAGGATGCCCATGTAGTGAACATATACAAATGCTATACGCGCTTGATCAAATAACTGTACCATCCATGTATCAATGATACACAAGTATTTATGCCATATATATGCTGTTTTGAGAAACCTTTACTGTATTACTACTGAGATAACAGAGTCACATTTTCAAGACCCCTGCCAATACAGATATAGTGACTATGCTGAAAGACACGTTCCCTTCTGCAAAGCTGTACTCTTATAATTTTCTGCTATATCTTGTTTAATATAACTGGGTATATATTACAAAACATTAATAAAGAACAGAAAATATATAAATCACTCTTCCATTTGATTAATGAAAACAGCATGTTTTTGAAAAGAGTCCTGAGTTAAAAATATATAGGAAATCCCATGAAAACATGTTTATTTATTGTTAATTTCACAAAGAAGTATTTTATTCAGGAAAAGTTTCAGAAACTTCTTGGCAGCCACTGTCCTTGACATGTGATAAGAATAAGCAGAAAGTCTATTCTTGTTTGTTGTGTATATACAAAGTGTGTTAAAAAAGTGTCCTGAGTTTGCAACACAGGTGTACAGCTGGATGCTATGAAAAAAAAGTTCCTTTTACATTTGCATCACATCTACCGTTGATCATTATACTTGATGCCGTATACATTATTCTTAAAATCTAGAGCAAAAATAATGGTCAAATATTTATAGGTGTAGAGAGTTTCAGTCTTTCTGAAATGATGACTTTGTCCTGCCTTATCACACACATAAACTATACTGTGTGATCACATGAATTTCATTGATGAAACAGTTTTATGAAGTTAAAATGATGTATTTATTGATACTGCACAATTGTTTTTATTGCTCTATTCTTTCATTTTTATATCTACAATGTATCATTGCTTGTACACTCACAGTCACATGATTTACTGGTAGTGTTTACATGTGGCAGTGATTATAGATCTGTGTGTCTGCATGTTTTGATACAGTGATTGATTATGTTAAATATCTATACATCCTCATATAGACTGGTTAGCGGGAGTGTTTTACTTTGTTCTCTGGTTAATTTGCTCTGACCTTCTAATGAACAATTTTGGATGCAGTATTTATGTAGACAGATCTGGGGGGTGGGGGTGGGGGGGTGGAGGTTGTAACGCCCTCCCTTTCAGAGTATGAAACCTTTATCATGAGGGTTTATTCACATTCTACGCCCCCACCCCATCCCCTATATTTGCATGTGCAAATAATTTTTCCTTGATAAATAATCTGTTTGTACATTAAGTAAATTTTAACTTCTTGTTCACTTAGAAATAACAAATTGAAATATCCGCTTTTAAAATAAATACACTTATTTGACTACCTTAACTTTAAACGCCACCTATCGAATGATTTAGTAAGTGCACTTGTCAAACAAGTTGCTAGGATTTTGTACACAATCATGGACGTCAAAAGTAAAGTTTTCATTTTTCTTCATTCCTCTCTACATGGAGTTATACCCACATAATATAACTGTACAGTATTTAAAACAGATTTAAAATAATATTTTGTGATACTAAGGAATTTTAACATGTCGTATATTTTTCATCTGATGATGATGGATGACTGGACGTAAATCATAGAACACCATACTCAGTACATGTTAATTTATTAGTATCCTGCTAGCTAAATATCACTTAAATGCACGAAATATTATTTTTATAATTGAAGAGAGAATCCATTGCTTGTGAAAATCCAGCCGGTCACAGATACACACTGCAGGGATAAAGGAATTCAGAAAGGAATTCCCTAAATTGTTTAAACCAACACAAAAAACAAATTCTACACGAGTGATCACAATAGTGTCTGCCTGTCTGGTTCATAATAATGTCCGATTTTTATTAGAGGTTATTTTTCAAATGTTGCAACAAGAATTTTGAAACTTTTTTTCAAATCATTTACTTTGAGATTGATTTTATTTCATGATAATTTTTAAAATTGAACCAAACCCCCATACCGAGTACATTCACGTTCTGTAAAAAATTAAAGGACACAATTATGACCCAGACACGGGTGGTCATTACTTCTGTCTGGCAATAAGTATACCCAGTGTTAGTAGTAAAACAGTTCATAAATTGAGCCAAACATAAACAAACTGTCAGTTGTGTTATTTTGTGTCATCTATTCAGTATGTGGCACAACTTGATTGTTTCTTGACATCTTAATGTGTCAAAGTAACATTGCACCACCATACTGTCTAGACCGAGTTTCTGTCCCGTTGCCAATTGCTATTGATATGTTGATGGACACAATGGCGAGGGACAGAGTTCCAATGTACTTGTTTTCTGTGTAAATCTGAAACTATGGGAAATTATTTCATTTACTTTAAAAAGTAATTATTATGTTCAAATAGCCGTATCTGGTTTACAGTACATATGCTGTTAAACTAAACTGCTTTTACAAGCCAGGAATTTCTTTTGTAGTATAGATAACTATGTAATGTTGAAGGTTTGTTTATATTTTAAAACAGGTTAAAATACATACATACCAGTTTGATTGGCATTAAATATTAGTGAACAGCACATATACATAAGTTAAAGAATTCAAATAACACTTTATACTTATTGTAATATATGTAGAAGTATGCCGTTCAAAATTTACACTGAAAACAAGTACATGTGAACTCTGTCCCCCGCCATTGTGTACCAACAGTATATCAATAGTAAGTGGCGATGGGACAGAAACTCGGTCTACATACTGTCCTGTCTGTAATACTGTTTGTTCACCTCTGTATATATACAGTTACGATATCAGGAATCCAACATTTTCATTAAAAATCCATTATTGATTGTTTGAATTGCAACAACATAAAATATGAATTTTTAAAGATGTAGTAGCAAGTGTAAACGATTACAAGAGGTTTCGCGGCATGGAGGTTTCGCGTAAAACTCAATGGCGAAACCGCGAGACCTCTCGACACCGTGTAAACTATGAAAAGCAGTACTAAATATTATTATCTCTATATTATCTTCATGTTTATGATGCAGTTATGCCATTTACAAATATTTTAAAAGAGAAAGAATTGAAATTTTTCGCATTTGTGGATTGTTGTACCTTATATACCTGAAAGTTTATTTTGGAAAGCTAGTCTCAGGGTGTATCCAGTCATACAAAACCGGGAAAACTCATAGAATTCCATTTTTTTTTTCAAGCCTGGAAAAGTCATGGAAATTAAAAGGCATCCTCTCACGAAACAGGTTGTTCCTTTCTGTCATCCAACATTTCAATACAAGGATACGTTAATGTAGTCAGATCAAGTTTTGGTGTCTTCCACATGTTCCTGTACTGTGACTGGAACCTTGTGCATGGTTCTCAAAGGCAAAAAAAACTCCAAAGCATGTAAAAGGTCCTTGATTTTTAAGCTTGGTCATGGAGAAGTCATGGAAAAAATCTTGAAATTTAGTGGATAGTGTGGATAGTGGATACACCCTGTAGTCTCTCATAACCAATTTCAGAATTTTTTTTTTTTTTTTTTTTTTTTTTATTTGCACATTATATGTTGTACATTACATGTCTACATTATTGTATTTAAAGTAAATCATAGAGAACTAAAAAGACAAATTAGCCAAAATTTTAAAAATACACGTTTTCAAGGGCTAGTGGTTAGACATTTCCTAAGAAAACAGGTATCCATTTGAACCAAACATCATTAAATTTTTTCTTTCTGTTGTTTATTATTGCCAAATATTGTTCATCTTGATATGTTTGTTGAAATCTATACTTTAAAGCTTCAAATATATAACAAGGGCTATTATTGCTTTTAAAATTTGTATCATAAATATACTTCTTTGTATTTAGAATAATTGCATCGACAGGAATTTTGTTTTGATTATTCAAACGGTATCCAAACAGAATATCTAATTTGCCAAAGATGACATCTATCCTAATTGTCTTGTAAATATATTCTTCAAGTAAGTGCCAAATTTTTTTAACATTTTCACATTCAACAAACATATGCACAATTGTTTCATTTTCACCACAATAAACACATTTACTACTGTCTACTAGATGGAGTTTATACAAATAGTTTCTAGTTCCTATCACTCGATATAGTACCTTTATCTGGAACCATACAAGAGTATTATTGCAAAGACTTTTATAACAGGAATTAAAAATATTTTTCCATGCAGTATCATCAACTCTGATATTTAAATCAACCTGCCATTTATCTTTCATTGAGTGTTCATTTTTATCTTTTTTCTTTATCAGCCTATTGAAGACACTTGCACCTTTCTTGTTTTCATACAATATCTTTACATAAAATGGAACAAAAGGTCGCTCTACTCTATTTGATTGTCCAAATCTATATTTTTTTAAGAATTCTTTAACATTTTGTTGTACTCTGAGATAATGGAGAGGGTTTATTGTATTTATGCCATATACTCTTTTTAATGTGTCAAGATCCATCACAGTACCTAAATCATTTATAACATCTGCTACTGTAACTATTCCTTTTTCGTACCATGTTGGTAGATACATCTCTTGATAAGACATTTCTGTGTTGTACCATAATGGACTGGTTAGTAAATCTGTACCATTTTTGATTTCCTGTTTATTGGATATTTTAATCCATGCATCAAATGTATTTTTCCAAAATAAATTGTTTGACCTTTTTTTCAGTATAACTGGATAGAAAGTTCCAAAATTGGTAAATTTTGTAATATTGGTATTATACATCTTTTCAAATAATTCTATCCATAAAGGCTTACTATAGCTTTGATTTGTTATTAACCTTCGCACCCAAGTTGCTTTAAGTGAAATTATAGAATTTCGAAAATTTATCATATTTATCCCTCCATTTTTATTTTCTAGTTCTACAGTTTTTCTGTTTATTTTGTCTGGCTTACCAGACCACAAAAATTTAAAAAATATGTCATTTATTTCATTGATAAATTTTTCTTTTGGATCTGGTAAGGTAGTGAAAAGGTGATTTATTTTAGACATCAGAAAGGTTTTTATGACAGTTACTTTACCCAATGGGGTGAGATACCTTTTGTTCCATTGACTAATACTTTCTTTAATTTTTGCTTTTTTTACTGAATAATTAAGTTCAGGACATTTATCTAGATCTACAGAAAAAATTATACCAAGTAATTTAAAATTCGTTACCGTCGTCCATGTATAACTTTTGCAGGCAATTTTTTCTTTTGAGTGTTTTTTTTTGCCTATCCAAACGATCTGTGTCTTTTCAGTATTTACCTTTAAACCAGAAATGGAACCAAAAATTTCTAGAATATTCAATGCTGCTTCCAATGAATTTGTTGTCCCATCTAAAATCAAAGTTGTATCATCAGCAAACTGAGTCATTTTATATTCTGAATTACCAATTACTATTCCCTTTATGTCATTGTTATTTTTGATAAATAATGTTAATACTTGAGCTGCCAGGATGAATATATATGCCGAAATAGGATCTCCTTGTCGACATCCACATTGTATGCTAAAAGGATCTGACAGATAACCACTTTGTATAACTCTTGCCTTTATTTCTGTGTTAAATAATTTGATCCATTTTAGAAAGTTTTGTGAAAATCCCAAAAAGGACAAGGTTTTATATATGAATGTCCAAGAAATGGAATCGAATGCTTTTTGAAAGTCTAATAAGACAAGCATACCAGGAATTTGCATATCTTCAGTATAACTTAATACATCGTACACTAGCCTACATCAGAATTTGCTTATATTCAAAAGTTGCTTAAAAATACTTGAAAACAAAAACAGCAGACTTAGCATACACAAATTTAACTAAAGTACTGTTGAAATTAATCAAATTCACCCTACTTTCAGGATTGTGAGTTATGGCAGAGAGAAGAGAAAGCAGAACCATCCACAGTGGCAAGCAGAGGCTTCCTCTCCTGATAAATGCCACTGTGGAGGAAGTCGGCGCTTCCATAGAGTACAAGACAGGTGCTTCTTACCAAGGACAGGTTAGTGTCCAGTATCCACAGTCTAGCAATAAAGGCTGAAAATGCAAATACTGGATATTTGTTATTTCACTGGCCAGCCGTATCCTTCCGTTTATGTGCCCGGAACAAATATTTGCTGAGTTTTTAACTTTGTATTGCCTGCAAAACTGGGTTTTTGCAATTTTCAGATTTCAAGATAATCCCCAGAATTAATTTTTACTAATAGTCCGTTTTTGCAGTAGATATTAATTCAGATTTCATATTTCATAAGGAATAAACTTTCACTGTCTGAACTAAGAACTTAAGAAGCCAAAATTAATGTTTGGTGAAAGTTTCCCTTATTCACTATCTAAAGCACACAAAAGTTTATAATATACCCGGTATTACTGTTGGTTTTGATACATTTCAGCCTTTGTTACTGAAATTTAAGATTTGTATTAGTGAAAATGACACAATTTTTACTCCCTTAAATCAAGATTTGTATACATAAAAACCAATAAAAAAATCATGGGTATCAGTTTTATCTTGACTTACAAGGTCTAGGTTTATGTTGTACTGGAAACAAAGATAATAACAGAAGAGAAGCATGCTGGTATTAAACTGTATGACAAATTTTATATTTTTTTTATTGGAGTCAGTGATGTATATGAGTAATGAAAGACCCATAGATGCTTACTGGTAAAGTTGACATCCTGTAAGTAGAAATATGTATTATATTCTATTTTCATTAAAAATAAGGTTGTGAGGGACATTTTTCCATCACCTTGAATTTAATTTTACCCTTTTATTATTATTAACGGCTGTCAGGGTATTGTTTTTACCCATGGTTACGAGTCATATTAGTTTTGCAACTTCCCATTGTAACAGATGGTATTGCATCAAGTGAGCCACAGGTTTTGCCGCAACTCCACATAAAAGCATGTATTGCCACATCTGTATGTATGGGTAATATTCAAAACATTCAAACCATAATTCGACTACACAAATGAATATCAAAATGGAAGTCTTAAAAGTCTTAAAGCTTCATAATTTTTAGTTAACTGAATTGCCCTGTTTTAATACTTAATTTTTACATGCAGTTTCTTTCTCTTACATGTTCTCTACTTAAACATTATTTAGACATTATCTCAATCTGTGTACTGTTTCACTACTTCTATATCTCATGTTGCTGAAAACTATTTCTCCAGGCTGTGGGGTACAGGCATCTCTGATGCTATTTTAAATTATTATTAACGCTCGACGATAGGAGAGGGTTATTGTAATCAGTTTGTTTCTGTCAGTCTGTCTGTCTGTCTGTCTGTCTGTCTGTGCACCGTTTTGCCCTTATAACTCAAAAACTATACCATCAATCGAGCTCAAATTTGGTGGGTAGATATTTCATGGGGTACAGACGGAATCTTCCAAATTTGGTGTAATTTGTTTGAAAATTAAAGTCAGGAGACAGGTTTTTAAATTTTTAATTGGGTATATACAGTGAAACCTACTTGTCTTCAAAAATCAATATCATGATAGGATTTCCTCCTCATAAATTCTTGCTTCATCAGATATCCTCTGTGGCTGTGAGTGTAATGTGTAGAACTTGTAATCTCATGGTTGGGGTTCAATACCAGTCAATTCTAATTTTTTTTTTTTTTTTAATTTTTGTTTTTAGGTTTTTTTTAGCAATTTTTTTAAAGGTCTTTTAAAAAGAAAGAAAAAAACACAGCATCTAAAATTTTACTGTTCAAAAAAAAACTTTAACCAAGATAAAGTGTTCAACTTGATGGACAATAATAGATCAATTGGGCATATACAGAGAAATCTGATTTTCTTTATTGCATAAGTAAAAAAATCAATATTTTGCTGTCTGATGATGTCATTACTTAATGATGTCACAATGCAATTGTCATTGTGAGGTCACAAAACCTAGCTTGTGATACGTGTGATATACTTCTTCTCATTAAATTTATGTCTTGAAATTGACATAAATACAATTGAGAGGGAAGTGGTGTATTTGTCATGTTTATTTATTTCTGTTTTTTTTTTTTTTTTTTTTGTTTGTTTGTTTCAATTTCTTGACAGTCCATCACAAAAATTTACCCCGAGTAATTTTGACCAAGAAGTGGCTTTTAACCAATATTTTTACCTCTACCAGGAATTTATGTTTGTTGTGTGCTTTTTTGTCTATTTGTCTGCCTGTTTTTGGTGTTTAGATTACTCCAGAACTAATGAACAGATCTTTATAAAAAATTTGTGAGTAGGACCTGGTGAAAGGAAGAAATTACTAATTTTTGGGAAAGACGTGGATCATATTTTGGATACAAAAAAATCATGAATTTTCATAGGTCCCATTTCAATGTATTTTAATGATTTTAGCTTTCTACTTCATATTTCTTCAAAAGTAATTAATAAATTTTGATGTCAAATTTGAAGTAGGAAGGGACTAGCCATGGGAAGGAGTGATTATAGTTTAGGAAAGATCCAATTAATATATTGGATATCAAGAAGCCTCCAGAATTTCTGGAAATGCCACCATGGGGGATGTGTGTTATACTTTATAACACTTGTGAGACTGGTCACATCGAGTCGAGCGTTTTGCTCTCTCTGAGTGCATCTTGTTATTAAGTGTTTTTAGTCCTTTCATATTTGTCTTTTCAGGGTTTAACTATCTAAAGAAACCTTAATATCAATATTGTAGGGTCTTTTGAGTGTTCACCATATAAGGTAATGCTTCTTCCTCTGTGTTTTGATTGACAGCTACTGGACAATAAAAAGGCAGGTAGAGGAGTGTTCACCTGGCCAAATGGAGCAAAGTACGAGGGGGAGTTCATCGACAACAGTCGTCAGGGAAAAGGTACTAAAGTATGCTGTGTTAAGATTGCGATACTTGAACCCAAAAGCTTTTACTTACAGATGCACACAGTATACTAGTTGAGCTATTAAGAAGGTCCTAGTGGTGGGAAATGAACAAAATCTAGAATTTGGTTTTCTTGTCACTGGTGCAAACTTGGGTGCACATTATTGCTGTAACGAGTTAACTGTAACTGGAGTCGTAACATGATGGGCGCTATTTGGAGATGACATTGATTTACGCAAAAAAATCAAGTTTTTATAAAATAAATAATGATAAACTAACCTTGTTGCAAATTGATACTTTTGCAATTTGTCAAACTAACAAAACTTAAAAAAGCAATAATTTTAATGCCAGTTTCATATTTAACTTACTCGTGTGGCTGTTCCATGAACTGCACATACATACTTGTACAATTTAACTTGCAAAAAATATATTTCCTTGCAATAATTACCACTAAACATAACTAGTGTTAATATTTGAAGTTTATCTTATTTTATTTATATATGTATATTTCGTTACTCAAGCTCAACTTGAGTTATATAAAAACTTGCTTCTAACAGTGATCCTTGATCATCGGAAATCACCAATGAAAACAGCACTACGTTTTAACCCATATAATAAAACTATATGTAAAAATATTTTTAAAAGAACTTTTTATTGTACTTTTCACAAAATATCAGCCATAAAAATGCCTAAATATTGACTTAGGTGTGACTAGTTATTGAATGACTACACTTAGTATTATTGGTGTATATTTTTCAGGCAAGCAGACGTTTGGGGATGGCACTGTGTATGAAGGAGACTTTAATGAAGACATGAGACATGGTGATGGGGTGATATCTTGGCCTAATGGAGAGGTGAGATACTTTGTCTTTCAGCTGGTCAATAAGTAATGCAAAAGTTGTCAGTTGGGACAGATATACTGAAAGTCTGTATGATTTTGCAGCACTATAAGACATAGATATTTTTGAAAAACTTCATCATATATTCTCAACAGAATGTATGTTTTATTGTTGGCCAAAATATCATATTTTGTATCATATTGATGTTTTGTGTAACTTTGCTGGGTCTAAATTTCTAATTTTTTGAACCCAACTTTGTTTTTGGTGCAATACACACTTGTCAGGTTCCTAAAATCATTGTTACAGTGTCACTGCTATCATATGTAAAAATATTGATCTATTATGATTAAAAGTTTGAATATAAATATTAACATGGCATCAGTCACCATTTTCTGAATATAGTTCTGTAAAGTAAAACAGTTAAACATTGTTTGAAATTTAAAAAAAACAACAACTAAAATTTGTCAAATCTTTATTATAATGGTTTATGAATGTTTTCATGGTTCTTTATATATATGTCAATCAAAATGACATAACAAGTGTCAGTTAAATTGCAAACTGAAGGACAGAGACTCAAGGATGATGTTTTGTCCCCCAGGTTCTTTAGAATAGGTGTAGCGATTAGACTACCTGTCCCAATATGAACCTGGCCGTTGAATGGGTTTTAACAGCCATACCTTGAGCTTTATAAGTCTGGCACTCTATTTGCCATAGTGGCAGACAAAATGTAGTAGTGAAGAGATCATGTATCTATATTTCAATATTGATCGATATATTTTCCAAAATTTCAATATCGATACTGAAAGTGTTCATTTCAATATCATTTTTAGCCCCTGCCAAGGAAGAATTTTCCAAACAGTGTTGCAGCTTATCAATTCCCTGTAGTTTGATCATCAATATTGAAACATTAAATCATTATATCCCCAGACGAAAGTCGGGGATATATTGGATTCAGGTCTGTTGCGCCGCCGCCGCCGTAGAAATTTCCTTGTGGACGCGATAACTCAAAAACAAATTAATATTTTTTTTTCAAACTTGGTACACATGTTAAGGGTGCCCAAAGGAAGATCCCTATTTTAAGGTGACCTTAAACTCCCACTAAAAATGAACTTATGGCCACCTTAAGGTCAGAAATTGGACTTTTGGCCACTTAGAGCCCTGTAGGTCAGAAACTATGATGCTCAGCTGGCTGAAATTTTACCTGACAACACATTAATATGTTCTTAGTACATGTGCCGAAAATCACGACTTTAAGTTGAGGAGAAAATTGTGTTTGAGGCCCATAAATACCCCCACTTAGGGATTTTTTGCTATACTTTTCACATATTTTGCCCTATAATTTGGAAGTGGTAATTCTGATGAGTCTCAAACTGCGCTAGGTATAACTTTGATATGTAATCCTTGTCTGTAGAAAATTTTAGGGCTGTAGGTTTACCCAAAGGGTTCGACTTAAGGTCTCAAAAGTGCCCACAGAGACCCAATTTATGCACTTTTTGCCACTTTCAAGCACTGTAGCTTTCAAACTATGTCTCTCATCTAAGTTAAATATCATCTGGGAATATATCTATGTGTTTTCTTATATGTGCCCCAACATTTAGGCCTTTAATAGACAGTTAACCTGTGTATCAGGACCATAAACACCCACCCGAGTGACCCTTATAAGACATTTTTCACATCTTTTTCCCTGTAACTAGGAAATGGTAAGTGTGAAGTTTCAAACTGTATTAGATATATATTCTGTGTGTAATCTTAGTATGTAACAGATTTTAAGTCTGAAGCTTTAATTTTGAAGGTCAAATTGAGGTCTCTAAAAGGCTCCCAAAGACCCAATATTTGGACTTTTTGCTACTTTTAAGCCCTGTGACTGTCAAACTATGTGACTGATAGAGCTCAAATCCTATCTGGGAAGATATTAGTATGTTATTTTTATATGTGCCAAAAATTAAGGCTTTAAGAAGACATTTAACCTGTGTATGAGGACCATAAATCCCCACCCGAGTGACCATTTTTAGACATTTTTCACATATTTTTCCCTGTAACTTGGAAATGGTAAGTCTAAGAAGTTTCAAACTGTATTAGATGCATATTCTATGTGTAATCTTAGTATGTGACAAATTTTAAGTCTGAAGCTTTAATTTGAAGGCCACATTTAGGTCTCTAGAAGGCCCCATAAAGACCCAGTATTTGGACATTTTGCCAATTTTAAGGCCTGTGACTGTTAAACTATGTGACTGATAGAGCTGAAATCTCATCTGGGAATACATTATTATGTTCTTTTTACATGTGCCAAAAATCAAGGCTTCAAGTAGACATTTAACCTGTGTATGAGGACCTTAAACACCCACCTGAGTGACCCTTTTAAGACATTTTTCACATATTTTGCTCTGTAACTTGGAAATGGTAAGTCTGAGAAGTTTCAAACTTTATTAGATACATATTCTATGTGTAATCTTAGTATGTAACAAATTTTAAGTCTGAAGCTTTAATTTGAAAGGCACATCGAGATCTCTAAAAGGCCCACAGAGACCCAATATTTGGACTTTTTGCCACCTTTAAGCCCTGTGACTGTTAAACTATGTGATTGATTGAGCTGAAATCCCATCTGGGAATGCATTATTATGTCCTTTCTACATGTGTCGAAAATCAAGGTTTTTAGTAGACATTTAACCTGTGTATGAGGGCCATAGACACTCGCCCAAGTGCCTTTTTTGACATTTTTTCCGTATTTTGCCCTGTTATTTGGAAATGCTTAGTGTGACAAGTCTTAAACTGTATTATATATAATTTTTGTTTGTTATGTATGTCCCCCAAAAAGTTTCAGATCTGTAGTTTAATTGCTAAGGTCTCTTTAACAATTGTAAAATGCCCACAGAAACCCAATTTATGGACATTATGCCACTTTAAAGCCCAGTAACTGTCAAACTATGTGGGTTATAGAGCTGAAATCTTTGAATTTTTAAAAGGAAATGCCTGTCTATTTAAATTTTGAATATTAATAATGTTATGGCTATCTTAGTCTTTTAAGAACTTATTTTTGTGTGTTATGCCTCTGCTTGCTGAGTTTTTAACTTTTTAAAATGAAACTGGTTAAACATATTCAAGTAGACAAAATGGACACTTTAAGTGAGCTTTAAATCCCAATATTAATGAAATTATATCCTTATGTAGTAAAACTAGGGGATTTTTAACCCTCAACTAGCCCAGTTTTATTCAACTTGCCTCAGTTAATCTTGACACAGCTCCTACAGTTATGAACTCATTTCAGTTGATAATCACATACTTAAAATTCTCAATTCTTTTTGTATTTGAGTACCCCTTTTATATAGATTGTTTGTTTACCATTTACGCTGTAGCAGTCTCCATCTCTTTGTAGTCCCAACCCACATCCCCCACCCGGATTCCCCCCACCCACCTCTGGGACCTCCAGCTATATTGAGTGACACTAAATAAACAAAGGTATTTAATGATATCAGATGAGAAACAAAGAACTCAATGGGGTTGCAGATCTTGTGTAATAGTGAGAGAGGTGTTGAGAAGGAGAGAGGGGTGGGGGTGGGAGGCGGTGGTCTTCATTACATATAACACAAAGGGGAGTCAGAACTGAGATTGTGTCACATATTTAGGTTGCATATATATGGACCACATATATAGGTATAGAGGAAATGAATAACTGACAACAATTTGCAAATTCTAAAAATAATATAATAAAATAATAATATAAATAATTTTTTTTTAAATAATATTTTATTTGTGAACAAATATAGAAACAGATATGCGCTTTTGGGATTATGAATTTTAGAATGGACATTGAATCATCAATCATTTAAATACTTTGAAGGAAGATTGAAAAGTATGATGAGTTGAGTTAAAAATAATATTTTATTTGTCAACAAATATAGAAACAGATATGCTCTTTTGGGATTATTATTTTAGAATGGACATTCAATCATCAATCATTTAAATACATTGAAAATAGGTTTAGAGTTATCATTGCAGGAAGATTGAAAATATAATTTGAGTTATGTATTCGGCGTCTGGGGATACACCATCTTCCTTGGGAAGATATAAACAGAGTAGATTGATGTGCTGAAGTTCATATAATAATGGGTAATTATGTTTTAAAAAATTCCCGATCAAAACCTGTGGCGTGAGTGATGACCTGTCTGGGGATATGTTGGCGCCGAGTTGGCCCAATCTAGTTTATTATGAGATTTTTCATGAGATTTATTGCTTTTATAGGCAGGTTGTATTAACTTCATGGTCTGCTATGCAGATCTTACATGTATGCAAAATGATTTTTGATAATTGAAGGTTCAATAGGTGCAAATTAATGCATTTTACGGCATGAAACGATATCTCGGTATCGATCAATATGCAAAGCCGATTTAGAGTTTGATATCGATATCGAAATTACATTTCAATCCTTTCAGGCTTTCACTATAATATAGTTCAATTAATATTCTGTTAACTTTGCAAAGTTACAAGATATAATTATATGTCCTTTCAGAGTTATGAAGGTCACTTCTTCAATGACCGACGTCATGGTTACGGGTCATACCACTGGCCAGATGGCTCCAAGTACACAGGCATGTTTTACATGGACAGAAAGGAAGGCTATGGAGCCTTCATCTTTGGAGATGGGAGCAGGTTTGAGGTGGGGATGAATATAGATAATAATGTATTAATTGCAGTCAGTCGACTCTATTTAAGTAGAGCCTATGAAGTTGAAGTCGTGAGAAACGTACTTATGCATGAGGTTCACGATTAGAAAGTAGGGATGGTACGGTAGCAGGTTTTTCTTTTCTATATCTCAGAAATGTGAAACCGTTTTCGATTCATTGAATTTTATTATTTTTCAATCAAAATAAAGCAGGTTCATCAAAAATCACTAAAAAAACCCTTAAAATTTGGAAAAGATACACTAAATGAAATATGAGAATTTCTGCAGACTTATTGTGTTTTTGTTATATTTCATGTTTTCCAACAATTTTATACAGTGACAATTGACATGTCGGAATTGATATTTTGTTTTGGGTATTTCAGTAACGTGTTCTTGATAACCCTTACACTGGTAATAAAATATCATCCCTGTTAAAAAGTGTACTATTTTTGTTTAGGTAAAGGAGATCTTAATTGAGAATTTCTTAAAGAGAAGATCAAGTCATTGCAAGTATCAGCAGTACAGAACTAACATTGCCTAAATAAGTGAGCATGAATCCTTACCCATGCAGGGATGTGAAACTAGATATGGGTAAAATATCCCAAAAACAAATTCTGGAATCTTCATCCAGATCATCTTTAATGAGGTGGACTGAATCACAGCTACACTCCACCTTGCTTGGAAATAAGACCTCAAATGAGATTAATAGGTTTGGGTTTTATGACTAGATATTGTCAAAAAAAATCTTTAAAACAGTTCTGAAATCTCAGTCCGGAACATTTTTGTGGAGAACAGAGCCACAGGTAGACCCCATTAGTGGTGGGATCGCCAGCTTAAATGACAGATCGAGCATCGCTTGTTAGAAGCGAGTTGAACTCGAGTCAAACTCGAGTAATTTTCGGGATAGAGTATTTCGTTTGTTAGCGAAAATATTTTACATAACCGTACATGAGGCAAAACTTTAAACTGGAAATGGGCTTTCGCGATATAATTTAAGTTAAATCTTCATTGATTTAAGTCAGAATAAAGTAAAAATACAATATATTTCTGAAAATTTCAGATATTTCTATTGTTATGGTGAAGTATCAGCCTTAGATGGTTAAAATATGTACGTTTACAAAAAAACTCTGTCAACTCGTCCCAGCACTAGACCCCATGCACCTTTGTGTGAAATATGACCCAGTTTTGATGTATAGTTTTGGAGTTATGCACAAGGACAGACAAACGGACATGTTTACCCTTTCTCCTCTCCTTCCGAGGGGCAATAGCAATAAAGAAAAGTATACTCTCTTTGTCATCGCCATCAGTGGTTTTAAATTGTTCTCACAAAAAAAGATAGAACTACATTGTCACACGAGTATATGTTTTTCAGTTAAAACAGATCCACACACCACCTATACTGAATTGTACATGGGAGCAAACAATATTTGGCGCTGTTTTGAATAGTTATATTGCTAAAGAAAAAAAACCCATAAAATTTGTAGGTGGCTTCAAACTGTTTCCATTTGAAGTTTGTACATAATTTTGATGTACAGTGACTCTGGTAGATCATTCATGACAGCATTTGTAGGGTGCAAGTTTTAGGTATAATAATAAAATTAATCTTAGTTGGAGTTGCGTTGATTTGGTTTTAATTTTCAAAAATGGGTTGTTCGTTTCAGTTGTGAGTATCCATTTTGTATAACAATGATTTCAAATGTCAAGAAGCCAAAAATGCCTGAATATTTTATTATTTATTTATGCAAAATTTTCTGTAAAATAAGCGAATTTTTAAAAATTGTTAGCTATCATCCCTGATGCCATGTAACTGACAAATCATTGAGTATATGCTGAAATGTTCCACCACTGCTGTTGTTTTTATAATATTGTCTGACCACGGTTTCTTATTTTAGCATCATGTTATAATCAACAGGAATTTTGGAAATCATGAACGAATACGAAACATTCAAGAAAATTTGGATTTTTTTTTCAATTTGGTAAAATGTTTCTTTGGTGTACATGAGGCATCAATACAAGCGAAACAACAGTTTATTTATGAGTAAAGGAAGACATTTTAGGTGACTGCGTGTGAGTAGTGAATGAGGTTCTTGGTGGCATATGGGTGGTCAGGTTTGGCATCTAATGATAGGCTGTCACCTCTGTGTGGGTTTGACTCCCATGAGTGGCAATCCTAAGGACCTGTCCCAATATGACCCTGGGTGTTGACGGGAACGCAAAAACCCCAAATTGACAAAACCTCTTAAGTGCAGATTATGAAATGTTTCTGTGGCATATGTTTTATGCATTTGTTGTTAAATATAAAATATACATTTTTTAAATATGTACATTTCTGGATACTAGTTCTTTATATCTCTGAGCAGAAAGCAAGTATCCAGTTTCTTGTCTTTCACATTCTTTTATAATAAGCATGTATATTGTATATATTCAGGGTCTATACAAATCAGACGAACGTTTTGGACCTGGTGTGCAAACCTATGCAGATGCAACCCAAGACGTGGGACTCTGGCATAGAGAGAGACTCGTAAAGTTGTGTGGTCATCTCAAAGTAAGTGAAATAATTATTGGGTGAAACTACTAAGTGATGCCATATCAGACTGAAAATGAACTTAAATTATGGGATAGTTTACATTCCCTCACCCCAAAAAGTGATGGTCAAAGGTAAAAATGGACCACTAAGATCAAGCCGACGACCACTAGCTATGCAACCAGAATAATTTATCTAGCTCTGTGGTAGTTATTTAAACTAATTCATATTTACTTCATACTTGCAGTGACCTTGGGTTCAATCACCAAAGGTCACAAGTAAGGTCAAAAGGTCAGAAGTCCCTAACCAAGTGAGATGGGCAAACTATAGCCCTGCAAAGCATTTTATAATCTCTCACATTGAAAGATCAGTGGTGAGAGATGAATTGATCTAAAGGTCGGTCACATAGACTCGTAAAGTTGTGTGGTCATCTCAAAGTAAGTGAAATAATTATTGGGCGAAACTACTAAGTGATGCAATATCAAACTGAAAAATGAACTTAACTTATGGGATAGTTTAAATGCAACCAGTGAACGTTTTCACAAAAATTGAAGTGTGGATTTCATTCACTGATATGGAAAGAGACTGCAATATGTGCAGTGAACTTAAGTTTAAAGCTAATAATACAGCAGAAAGTAATTATATTTATATTATCACTCACAGGAAGTCGTCACCATCTACAAATTGTCTAATCTGTTGTATTATCACTCACAGGAAGTCTATACCATTCATAAATTGTCTAAACTACTATATTATCACTCACAGGAAGCCTTCACCATACACGACACTGAATTTGAATATGATCCAGAAAGCAACAAGATGTTCATCTATCCTGAGTATTTACAGAACCGTACTGACGTGATTGAAAAAATCCTAAACCCTCCGGAAGAGTTTGATTACCCACCTCAAGTAGACGTTACAGAAAAGACAATTGAACAGATTTT
The DNA here is from genome assembly GCA_964017235.1 of Sabellastarte sp. h YS-2021. Lineage (NCBI taxonomy): Eukaryota > Metazoa > Annelida > Polychaeta > Sabellida > Sabellidae > Sabellastarte > Sabellastarte sp. h YS-2021. The sequence continues at coordinate 14,287,097 of OZ024937.1, forward strand.
CCATGACTCATTAGATGCCCGTAGTTTGGCCGTCGATATCCGTGCTTTCGACGAAGCATTTTTTGAGGCTGCAGTCAAGAGTCGACTGGCAAGACACTCCGCAAAAAGCCCAGCACTAAAGAGTATCCCAGGCTCAGCAAAAAGTGGTAAATCGACCAGTAGTAAAGTGACAGGAAGTAGTACAAAAGGGGCCAAAAATGCAGAAGTAGAAAAGAAGAGAACACCCAGTAATTCAAGGTAAAGGTGGTATAGGTTTCTTTTTGTAAATGTTTGTGGTCAAGGACTATTGTTGGACAATGGCCAGATTTTAAAAGAATAACCTTAGTGAAATGACTATTGAAAAAGAAATTTATCCCTAAGTACATAAACAAGAAATCCTTAATATTTTCCCAGCCTTAGAATAAACTATTTAACTGGACTTTTGTTGCTTCTTACATTATCACTCGTAATTAAGGCGTTGAAATGTAATACCTTATACAAAGAGAACGACTCAATGCAGATCATATTACTGTAAAACCGGTTAAATAGCTATTCCTTTTCATTTGAATCGTTTACTGAAAGAAATTAGACTATAACATTGCTTGTTTTTCTACAGACAAGGCAGCTCAAAGTCACACCGTACAGCCAGTGCCCTTTCTACGATTTCTGCAGTTTCCGAGGACGATGAGGGGATCTTTGAGGAGGAGGACACAGCCGTTGAAGCATGGAACAAAACACCCTCATGTGTGGCCATGCAGAAACATGTACTACGCCACGCACCAAGTCAGAAAAACCTCAGTTTTGATGTAGAACAAGTGGTATCTGGTGACAGGTGTGTCACCATGGTTACTTAGTTTCAGGGATACCACCTCAATACTTTTTTGTTGACCAGTGTCAGTGATTAGTGACTAGTGCTTGAACAGTGGCTGAAATAGTTTTTACCCCACAGCCCTTAAGGGCCGTTGGGGTATTGTTTTCACCCATGGCGTCCGGATGGGCGGGCGGGCGGGTGGCGGGAAAAGTTTGTCTGGCCTGTATCTCAGAAACTGTTAGGGGGTGTAGGTGTGCAACATCATGGTGTGACCTTGATTTGACCTTGTCGCAGTGACCTTGAGTTTGAAAATCTTGTCCGGGCTATATCTCTGAAACCGTAAAGTGTAGGAAGTTGATACTTGGTAGGGACATTGGTTAGGGGGTGTAGGTGTGCAACGTCATGCTGTGACCTTGATTTGACCTTGCCGTAGTGACCTTGACCTATAAAATCTTGCCGGGCTATATCTCGGAAACCATGAGGTGTAGGAAGTTGATACTTGGTAGGGACATTGGTTGGGGGTTGTAGGTATGCATCGTCATGATGTGACCTTGATTTGACCTTTAACCTTGACATAATGACCTTGACCTATAAAATCTTGTCTGGGCTATACCTCGGAAACTATAAGGTGTAGGAAGTTGATACTTGGTAGGCACATTGGTTAGGTGGTGTAGGTGTGCAACATCATGATGTGACCTTGATTTGACCTTTGACCTTGCTGTAGTGATCTTAACCTATAAAATCTTGTCCGGGTTATATCTCAGAAACTGTAAGGTGTAGGAAGTTGATACTTGGTAGGGACATTGGTTAGGGGGTGTAGGTGTGCAACATCATGGTGTGACCTTGATTTGACCTATGAGCTTGCCGTAGTGACCTTTAAAATCTTGTCCGGGCTATATCTTGGAAACCGTAAGGTGTAGAAAGTTGATACTTGGTAGGGACATTGGTTGGGGGTTGTAGGTGTGCAATGTCATGGTGTGACCTTGATTTGACATTTGACCTTGCCGTAGTGACCTTGACCTTTAAAATTTGTCCAGGCAGTATCTCTGAAACTGTAAAGTGTTGGAAGTTGATGGTAGGGACATTGCTTTGGGGTTGTAGGTGATTAATGCTGTCATCTTGCTATTGAATTGTCTTGTTTTAATACTTTATCTTTGCACACATTTTTTCTCTTAGATGTTATTTTCTCTACTTAAAATCATTTAGACCTTAATATAACTGACACTGCGCTGAAAGTATCCCGATCTTTGTACTGTTTCACTACTTCTATATCTCATGGTGTTCAAAACTATTTCCCCAGGCTGTGAGGTACGGGCATCTCTGATGCTATTTTCTTTTTGTGACTTAAAATATCCCTGTGCAATGATTAAGTAGTGTACAAGTTAGATGTGATTGTACTTTAAGTACATTATTTAGAGCTGGTTTACCTTTCCAGAACAGTGGTTATATAGCCATAGACCAGGGTATTTATTTTCATTCAGCAAACCCCTTTAAGTTACATCTTGTAAAGTTGCTTTGTATCTAGTTCTCAAAATCATGTCAAAATATTTCCGAATTACTTTGATGCATTATTTTGAAATAGAAAAATTAATGGATTAGTCACTGGAGAAAAAGGGTTCCTGAAAAAAAATATAGCATTTTTTTGAAGCAAAAAAAAAAAGAAGGAAATTGATGAACTTTTAAAACTTATGGAGAATTAACACCAGCTTAATGTCTTTGTTTGTATACTAGGTCAGGTTTTGGTTCACCGGGTCCTATAGAGCGCCACTCCCTGGAGTTCCTGACTGCCGCTATGGAGGGGGACTGTAACAAAGTCTCCGATTTCATGATTGAGGACAAAGTACACGTAGACGTGGCCGACAAATCGGGACACACAGCACTACTGGGAGCAGCGGTGAGTAGAAATTCAGTACAGTACTGACCAGATATGTAATCTTTATAATAATGACTGTCACAGGTGCTTGAAGAAAACAGGCTGTCTGTGTTGAGAAACCATTTTATTTTCCACCGGACCCCATATTTGACCTGTATAGAGGGATATACAGAGCGGGTTATATTTTATTTGTATACAACAGCGCCTCCGTACCATGGATAATTAGTGTCAGTAACTTCCGGTTTTTCACAAGTATCTCGAAAACTATGTAACCTAGAAATATGTATAATATATCATTAGAAAGGTCTTTAAACAGTGCCTGTGGTTATTTGTGTTACATAAAAATCCAAACAGAAATGGCTGAGAAATCACAAGTTAAATATCAAGGTTTTTATTACCCCACAGCCCTTAATGGCTGTTGGGGTATTGTTTTCACCCATGGTGTCCGGATGGTCGGGCGGGCGGGTGTCCGGGCGGGCGGGTGGTTGGGCGGCGGGAAATAGTTTGTCCGGGCTGTATCTCAGAAACCGTAAGGTGTAGGAAGTTGATACTTGGTAGGGACATTGGTTAGGGGGTGTAGCTGTGCAACGTCATGGTCTGACCTTGATTTGACCTTTGACCTTGCCGTAGTGACCTTGAGTTTGAAAATCTTGTCCGGGCTATATCTCGGAAACCGTAAGGTGTAGGAAGTTGATACTTGGTAGGGACATTGGTTAGGGGGTGTAGTTGTGCAACGTCATAGTCTGACCTTGATTTGACCTTTGACCTTGCCGTAGTGACCTTGACCTATAAAATGTTGTCCGGGCTATATCTCGGAAACTGTAAGGCTTGGGAAGTTGATATTTGGTAGGGACATTGGTTAGGGGGTGTAGGTGTGCAACGTCATGGTGTGACCTTGATTTGACCTTTGACCTTGCCGTAGTGACCTTGACCTCTAAAATGTTGTCCGGGCTATATCTCAGAAACTGTAAGGTGTAGGAAGTTGATACGTGGTACGGATATTGGTTAGGGGGTGTAGGTGTGCAACGTCATGGTGTGGCCTTGATTTGACCTGTGACCTTGCCGTAGTGGCCTTGACCTATAAAATGTTGTCCAGGCTATATCTCAGAAACCGTAAGGTGTAGGAAGTTGATACTTGGTAGGGATATTGCTTAGGGGGTGTAGGTGTGCAGCGTCATGGTCTGACCTTGATTTAACCTTTGACCTTGCCGTAGTGACCTTGACCTATAAAATGTTGTCTGGGCTATATCTCAGAAACCGTAAGGAGTAGGAAGTTGATACTTAGTAGGGATATTGATTAGTGGGTGTAGGTGTGCAACGTCATGGTCTGACCTTGATTTGACCTTTAACCTTGCTGTAGTGACCTTGACCTATAAAATATTGTCCGGGCTTTATCTCGGAAACTGTTAGGTGCAGGAAGTTGATATTTGGTAGAGACATTGGCTAGGGGTTGTAGGTGTGCAGCATCATGGTGTGACCTTGATTTGACCTTTGACCTTGCCATAGTGACCTTGACCTATAAAATCGTCAGGGCTGTATCTCGGAAACCGTAAGGTGTAGGAAGTTGATACTTGGTAGGGACATTGGTTATTGGCTATAGGTGTGTATTATCATGGTGTGACCGTAATTTGACCTTTTACCTTGCCATAGTGACCTTGACCTTTAAAATCTTGTTGCACCTTTGGGTCTGTCTTTTGATGCAGATTAAGCAAAAGTCATATTAGAATTTATTAAGAATTTTACTTTCATAACTTCCCATTGTAAGAGATAGAATTTCATCAAGTGAGCCGCAGATTTTACTCCCAACACCACACCTAAGCATTCATTAAATGTATTACCACTTCTGTATGCATGGTAATATTCAAACCATCTAAACCATAATTCGGAAAAGCAGATGTATATAAAGAGTGTTGAATTTTAGTTTACTGATTAATGCTGTCATCTTGTCATTGAATTATCTTGTTTTAATACTTCATCTTTATACGCATTATCTTTCTTTTAAACATTATTTCTCCATTTAAACATTGTTTGGACCTTTATATAACTGACAGTGCTCTGAAAGTATCCTGAAGTTTGTACTGGTACAGTACTTCTATATCTCATGGTGTTGAAAATATTTCCCAAGGCTGTGGGGTACGGGCATCTCTGATGCTATTTTATTCACTGGTGCCCCTGTATATATGTCAGCCATTTTCACCTTCTCTCTTTAAATATGAATTTATTTAACTTACAAGTCATTCACAATGGTGGATAATATAAGTAAAACATCCCTCATGGAGGTTAACAATATACTACTCGTGCTACACACTCGTATAATATTGTTATCTTCATTCGTGATATATTTTTTCTGTACATGTCATTCGGGAAGTTTTCCTATTGTAGAAACAAGCAAGCTATGTATTTCAAACTGTTACAGTAAGGAATCTAAAATTCGCCAGATATCTAAATTTCGCCACCTCTGAAAACCTTACTTAATTCTATGAAAAAAACAATGTTTTGTCTTAAATTTGGTATGTTTCAGTTCAGAAAGCCTTAGTTTACTATACATTCAACAAATCTCACCTCAGTATATTTATTTTGTTAGTGTTTCCACATGTGGCGAATTTCAGATATGTGGTAAATTTTTCATTTCTCGCTCTATAATATTTATTTCCATCAAAATTATCACTAAAAAGTTTTAATACCATTTTTTTTAAACAGATATTTTAAGTTTAGAAAAAGGCTGAGAAGGTAAAATGTGGAATCGGGAAACAAAATGGCAAAATAAAGTAAATAATTAATAATTGGTGGGCAAAGTTGACTTTTAATTGACCTGGACAATTTAGGGCTATTCCCAGCACTAGTTCAGGCTATATCAAGTGTCTACATACCTGAGTAGAAATCCTGGGATGGGACATATCATGACCATACATTAGACACAAAACCCTCAGGTTCCAATCAAGGGCTTTGTTGAATAATTTAGACAGAAGAAAGTATATATAACTTGTCAACCAAGAATCCCAGAAATATGACTGCTTTATGTGGCTACTAACTGCTTATTACCATTTTGATGCAATATAAATATACTCGGCAGTACTGTTAATTATCAGTTTTACACGTTTAAACGGGTACAAATGAAAATTGATTTTTGACAGGTGCACTGCCATGAGGACGTTATTAACTGTCTGCTGGACAGCGGCGCGGATGTGAACAAACTGAATGATGAGGGCGTGTCCAGCCTGGCAGCCTGTCACGTGAACTTCTACAGCTCAGACAGATTCAAGTACAACATTGCAGAGAAGGAGGGACAGCCCCCCAGTGATATGGATAGAGAGCCAGGTGAGTGGACAGACAGACACACAGACATGTAGTCATGTACACAGTCGTGCAGATTCAAGTACAACAGCACCCCAGTGATATGGACAGAGAGCCAGGTGAGTCGACAGACAGACACACAGACATGTAGTCATGTACACAGTCGTGCAGATTCAAGTACAACAGCCCCCCAGTGATATGGATAGAGAGCTAGGTGAGTGGATGGACAGACATACACACAGACATACATACACAGATTTAGATAGAGCAGCCTTCCAGCGATATGTAGATAAAACCAGATTGGTGGATAGACAGACACAGACAGGCTGGCCGGATCCTGAGCCAACACTTACAGAGGCACAGACATACAGACATAGGAACAGAAACAAAGACAGTTTCAGGTACAGCAATCTAGAGAGGGACAGAGCAGGACAGTATATATAGACTAGTGATGGGATTATGTATTGATATTTCAATATCGATCGATGTATCTTCCAAAATTTCAACAGATCTACTAAAACTGTTCATTTCAATATCGTTTCTAGCACCTGCCAGGAAGAACTGTCAAGATAGTGCAGCTTATCAGTTCCCTGTAATTTAATCACCCATAATGATACATTAAAAGATTTCTTATGAGATTTCACATCTGATTTAATTGTTTTTATAAGCAGGTGATATTGAAGTCATGGTCTGTTTTGTAGATGTTATATATTTGCATAATGATTTTTGATATCTGAAGGATCAGTAGGTTTCAAAATAATGCATTTTACGGTGTGAAACGATATTGAAATATCGATCGATATGCAAAACCAATTTAGAGATTGATATTGATATTGAAATTGTATTTCAATCCCTTCACTAATATAGACTCATAGATATACACACATATGCAGACACGGAGAGATGGTCGAACACTTAATACAAATAGAAACAGAACCTGATGCAACTGCAATAATATTAATAATAATTAATAATATTACTCAATTCTTCTTCAGTACACAAATCAAAAAGCCACTTAAATTCAACCACAGCTTTGCCCATGCTCCTCCAACTTGGTGGAATGCAGATGATATCCATACTACAGTTTCACTGACATCTTTCCGGGGCAAATTGAAGATGTACCGCTTCAGTAAAGCTTATCCCCCAAAATCAATGTTTGAGTTTTGCATCCTGTTCAATAGCCAGGGGTCATATTGAGACAGGTCCTCTGCCTTGTGACATGTGCCCACACACAGAGGTGACTGCGTATGATTAGATGCCAAACTTGCTTACCACTTGGCCACCGTGGACCTATCACTTACCCTCCATAATGCTCCTGTGTCCCCGACATCTCTGGTGTCCACCTGGCTATGTGTTTGGTTTCTGAAATCTTCTTTCATTGCTGCTCAAATGACAGAGATTAAGCACTATAAATTAGGGCTGCGAACTGTTCCTCGAGCCTCGATAGACAAGTCAGTTTTTGCTAGTACTCAAGTCCATTTTAACTATTCGGTTACTCACAGCGTATTGTATTATTGCCTGCAAAGTTAAATGTTTGTATAAATTATGCTACATTTCTGCCACATAATATTAATTAAAGTTGTGGTTTTGGCTTAAAAACATATAATTTACTCTATATACTAGTGGGTGGACGATTAGACCAATGTTCGATCAATCGTCGATGTCATGGTACAATTGTGTTCGGTCACTGATAACTTCTAGAAATCGATTAAATCTCACCCTTCTTTATGTGTCTCAATATCCACATATTTTTTATATTTTGGGCAGCTTCCAGAACTTTCCTTCAATAAATTTTCTCGCGAATTTTGAGTTTGTTTACAACTACCGCCATATTTACCGGAAGTGGGTACTTTTGGTAGCTTCTATATGTCGGAATCACCGTTTTTCTTATCGGATTGAACTATACTTTATCCCGGAAAGTGTTTCATGACAGTGGAGTTAAAAAGTCGATTATGGGTCGATCATCGGTTGGAAAAATTTAAGCAATTCCACTCATTACTATATACTGTAATAATACCTGGTTAAATAGAAGACATTTTTCTTCAAAAGTTTTGTTACCATTTATTTACAGATGACTTCTAATGGTAGGTACTAAATCTCGCGATTGCTCAAATTGAGGTCGGTTGTCAGAGTGCGGATACTTGGGGCTGATTTTGAGCACCCGTCCCACCCTACTATAAATTACTCATTAAGCGTCCCTGAAAGGGCGCTTATTTGTTTTCGCCTCAGTTCCTCCCCCCCCCCCCCGCCCCGGCATCGCAGTTCAGGAAAAACTACTTGCTACACAGCCTTATAATTTGCCACACCTGTTCATACTATCGATAATGCGAGTTGATTAGATTTTGGGAGCAATCGCTTGAAAATGTCTCATTTATGAGTGATTTTCCGACACCTTCCAATCTGAAAGCCTTAAATTTAGGTCAACCCCCCCTATTATCTTCTTAAGTATTGCATTTAGAGCCATAAAATGTACTGGGAGGTAATAGGAAACCATATGTGGAGAGTCTAAATAGCCGGTCAGTTTTACCCCACGGCCCCACCTTATGGGTCAAACTGGGGTCATAAAATAGCTGATTTTGAGTTTTTGCCCTATATCTCCTTTATTGTTGCTTTTATAGCTTCAGAATGTATTAAGAGGTATTGGGAAATAATATGTGGAGAATCTAAATAGCCGGTCAGTTTTATCCCCCGACCCCCCCCCCCCCCCCTTGTGGGTCAAACTGGGGTCATAAAATAGTTTCTTTGGAATTTTGCCTTATATCTCCTTTATCGTTGCTTTTATAGCTTCAGAATGTATTAAGAGGTATTGGGAAAGCATACGGCGCAGCTTTGGGCATTCTTAGCTTTACAGCATGCTTATTAAAACCACAAAGCATTTTAAACTTTCAGGGATGCTTCGCTTTTGTTAGCAAAAGCATTCCTCTAGTTTCATTACATTTAGCAACGGAGAATTAACCAAAGAATTGACATGATCTTTTGTTACTCTTTCGTTGAGTTTTGTGAGAATGATCATAGAATGCTGATGAATGCGGATTTTTCTTTAATGAGTATTCAAATACTGCCTACAACCCTACTTTTTATCATCACAACGATGAATTATGTGCTGTGCAATTTTCCCCCCTATGTAACATTTATAATGGCATATTGCATATTTTTCTTCTAGGTTACGATGTGAATGAAGCAGTGAAAGGTCTCCTTAGTAACAAAAAGGCAGGTGTGTCGACAGAGCGTAAACCAACACACGAGGAAAAGCTAGAGGATCAGAAGATATCCCGGCTCAGACACGAGTACGGCAATGTGTCACAAAGCAACGGGGATTTGAACCAGAGTCTCTCCACGGAGTTCTCCAGTGTGTCAAAAGTAAGTTCAAAACCTTCCTAAGACATCTTACTTTTATTTAACATATAGTTCTTTAGATTTTGTGTATCCCAGTTTTAATCAGAAAATAAGTGTTGAGTAAAATCCTATGTTTTGAATTATCTAGTAAATACTTTGTAACTTATTTAAAAGTCAAAGATTTTTAATTTCATAAAAATGTGATCTGTTGAAAACAGTGTTAACAAAAATCCCCCCCACCCCCAGACATGGCCGTGTGACTAAGTGACAGTAGGACAGGAAGTAGCTATTATTTATTGTGATAGGAAAGCTTAAATATTTCTGAAGAAAATTTAAATTATGAAATTTTAAATTATAAATAAGTTTCACAAATTTATTTTATCAAAATATATATATTGCATGGATAAATAACCAAGTAAGTTGTAAATATACTTAGTCCAAAAAAATCGCAAGTTTTATAAAGAATAAAATACCATATATCTTGTGTTTCTTGTTCAGCTAAGTATATGTAAGTTATAAGTAGTACAGCCAATATTATATTTGACATAAGTTATACAGATTTATTTTAAAATGGCATAAATAAGGTCTTCCATAACATGATAAATATTTCCATTGTAACTCTATGAGAAGCCTAACCTGTAGAAAGGAATGTTGCCTGGTGTTGTGAAATGCACAGAACTAAGCTCTGTATAATTAAAAGTTCAACTCATCCACCACAACGTGTATATAACTCACACCTGATACACTATGTACAGCAACCCAGTGAGAAGCAGCTGGGCACTCTGAAGTTCAAGCGTGCAGTGAGAATTAATGTGGAAGAGGTGATGGCGGCGGATAATAACCCACCGACCACTGAGAGAGACCTGCAGCAGTATACACAGAGAAGTCAAGATAGTAACGGTAGCGATGACAGGTACAATGCTTGATATGTCATAATCTTAAATAAAAATGATAACTCACCGTTAACAGAGAAAAATACATAGACCATGCATAGAACGTTACTAGTGGGTAAATTGTTTGGCTTTGTGGATATTAATTTGAATGCAAAAATATTTCAATATCGGCTGATATCGGGAGGCTGAGATTGTCTACTTAATAGTTCGAATCTGGGATACTGAAAACTTTTTTGTTCCAACCCGCTAACAGGAAGTGAACTTTACCAAATCAAAACATGTAAGATAAAAGTGTACTATTTCTTCAGATTTAGGCTTTATTTCAAACATTTGCAGTGTAAGTTTGCAGTTTTAATTAAGCGGCCCGTCAGGGACGCTTATTTGTTTTCACTGAAGTTCGACTGATCACCGCCGCCTCCGCAGGATTGTGGTCTCCCTTGAATAACTTCTTAGCCTTTCATATTTTTCTTTCCTTGTTACCTTTCTTTAAAACTATAGGGGCGGGAAAAATTTTTTGGATACTTTGCGCAGACCTTAAGCTTTACTTAAGGTAACCTTAAGCATAACTCCAAAACACCCCGTCATCGCGTTTCCGAAAAAAAGCACACACACCTGTGCTATAAAATTTATCATGTACATTCTAGACCAAATTTGCAAGGTCGAAAGGATTTTCTCATCAATCGGACCATAGATGCCTGAATGGGAGGCGTTTTATTTTCGTAAATTTTTTAAAAATGGGTACTTGGTCTGTATCTCAAAAACGGTGAGGATTTCGGCGTTTTGTTGGAATAACTTATTCAGCTACTTTTTGATAATCTTTCACATGCCGAAGTTTTAGCCCTGTATCTGCAATCTTAAGGTCACCTAGGTCGCCTTAATGTCAAAAAAGGGGGTTTTAGCCCTCCAGTTCACTTAGTTTTTCATTTTTTTCAGCCAAACTTGCCACATATATTAAGATTTGCCAAAGGAATATCCTGACTTTATGGTGACCTTAAACTCAAAATCTTAATGGACATATGGCCTGCTTAAAGTCATCAAATTGGAATAAAATCCTCTGGCTCCTTTTTTTTCCATTTTCTTATATCGAAATTATCACTGGTATTAAACTAGATAAAAATAATACTTATGGTCGCCTTAAACTCTCAGTATGAATGGAGTTGTAGCCACCTTAAACTGAAATAAGGAGGTTTCAGCCTCCAAGTATCTTATTGTTTGACTGACCTCAGTTAAACTTTACACACCTATAAAGGATGGCAAACCAAAGGGTTATCCTGACTTTATGGTAACCTTAAACTGTTAATATAATTTTGACCCCCCTAAAGTCATAAAATTTGAGTAAAGCCGTCTGGCTCCTTTCTTTTTCAATATCTAACATATATTGATATTGAAGGGACGTTCTCATTTTATGGTCACCTTAAAGTTGCAATATGAATGAAGTTATGGTCACCTTACAGTGAAAAAGGAAGTTTCATCCTCCAGCTATCTTATTGTTCAACTGACCTGAGCTAAACTTTATGCTCGGTTAAATTTTCTACACTTTTAAAGATGACAATAGGCACATTCTTATTTGCTTTCCACCTTGGAGTTCCAATGCAAGTACAGTCATGGCCATCTTGATGTGAAAATGAGGGTTTTCCGCCCCTAACTGATTAACTGTTCAGTAACATCAGTTTAACTTGACATTGATTATACTTAAGTAACACTTTGTATAGCATTTCACTTAAAATTCCTGTACTTAAGAGGCTTTGGCCATCTTAACACGATAAATATATACTTCTTGCTCCCTCCTCATTTATTTTAGCACTTTTTAAAACCACACCTGACATATGTATACTTCAAAAATATTTATGCTCACTTTAACTTGACATTGATTATACTTAAGTAAGATTTTGTATAACGTTTCACTTAAAATTCCTGTACTTAAGAGCCTTTGGCCATCTTTACATGATAAATATGTACTTCTTGCTCCCTCCTCATTTATTTTAACACTTTTTAAAACCTCACCTGGCATATGTATACTTAAAAAATATTTATGCTATCTGGCAAACCTAATCTCTTAGTGTTTATGATGTTATGACATCTTCAAAGACAAAAATGAGGTATTTATGATGCACTGATGTGGTTATTAACATATTGCAACTGATCAGTGTTGGAATTGTGGGGATATAACTTTTTCTTTTTGGAAAAAAGCTTTAATTTATTCAACTTTTCTTTTGCAGAAGAAGTTGAGGATGTAGGTACTTGTTCGAAATTCACTTGTTCACATAGACTATGTAAATTGGTCAAATTTATAGACTTGACTTCTTTCAGAATATAAGATGACTGTAAAAAAAGCACTCTCTCATAAACAGTTTTTCTTGTACAGTATTTTATGTAGCTCCAACTAAGTGGAAATGAATGAGTTGTCTCTTTCTGCTTCCTCCCCAAACTCTGTATTTGCTTTGGTGTGATATCTATCTAGAGTTACATTCATGGAAAGTCTTTCTAACCAGAAAGACCCCCCCCCCCCCCCCCCCAACTCTCCTTTAGTGCACTAACATGCAGGTGAAAAAAGATTTGCCTCTATATGTGGGGGGTGGGGGGTGGATGGAAGGAGAGTGGGTATTAGTGTGGTTTAGATGATAGATAGAGATATAAATATATGTGTATGTGCACTTCATGGAAACAAAAAAGTCAAGCTGTTTATGCTGTTCTTTAGAATGTGTATTGTTTTCTTTTACTTTCTTCCATTTTGTGTGACGCTTGTACATTTAATAAAATTAAGCTCAAGTTGGAAATGAATTTTGGAAATTCTCCTTTAGTGCACTAACATGCAGGTGAAAAAAATATTTGCCTCTATATGTGGGGGGTGGGGGGTGGATGGAGGGAGAGTGGGTATTAGTGTGGTTTAGATGATAGATAGAGATATAAATATATGTGTGTGTGCACTTCATGGAAACAAAAAAGTCAAGCTGTTTATGCTGTTCTTTAGAATGTGTATTCTTTTCTTTTACTTTCTTCCATTTTGTGTTACACTTGTACATTTAATAAAATTAAGCTCAAGTTGGAAATGAATTTTGGAAATTTTAATGCATTAATATTCCTCAGATCATGCACTAAATCACTTATAACTTGAAAAGTCTTGTGTTTAGAGCATTTTGTTCAAATATGTTATTTTTCCATAACCTTAAGCATTTTTCATAAAAACCGGTCATCGCGTTTTGGGAAAAAGCGCACACACCTGTGCTATAAAATTTATCACGTACATTCTACACCAAATTTAGAAGGTCGGAAAGGATTTTCTCGTCTATCGGACCATAGACATCTGAATGGTAGGCGTTTTGTTTTCGTAAATTTTGTAAAAATGGGTACTTGGTCCGTATCTCAGAAATGGTCAGGATTTCGGCGTTTTGTTGCAGTAACTTATTCAGCTACTTTTTGATAATCTTTCACATGCTGAAGTTTCAGCCCTGTATCTCCAATCTTAAGGTCACCTTTATGTCAAAAAAGGGGGTTTAGCCGTAGTAAAGTTTCAGATCTGTAGCTCCTTGCATAATTAAGTAATTGCTGCGAAACCTAAACATTCTACTGCAGTAAATAATCTTTTCCTTACATCTGCATTTTATTTCAGTGACTCTTTCTTCTATTCTCATCTGCTCCATCCCGCATTCCCCTCACTTAAATAAAAATGCATGGGACACAAGATTTGCCTCTCTGTGACATCTTTTACAGATTACTTCGCACTTTTTCATCAGGGCCGCTTCGTTTTTGTCAGCAAAAACATTTTTCTAGTTGAAATTGCGATATTGATATGTGTCTTTAGACATGGATATCGGCAATCCTGTCCCGAAACAATAAATATTGCTAGTACATGTATCAATAAACAATGTACCCACTGAAGGTTACTTTACCTAAGATTGATCAAAATTCAGAAGATATGAAGTAATAGTGGTGGAAAATGAACTGCTTGGCAGATGTTTGTGCTCTCTGAATGATTTTTTTTTTTTAGTTTTTGTCTTTTTTTCCCACACAGTGATGTTGGAGCTGAGGAATTTGCCTCGGAGACGAGTGTGCGTAACTACCCCATTGAGATCTCAAACCAACTGATAGAACGCTGTGCCACCGCACTCAGTACAAATGATATGGTGGTCGGCAGAACACGTTCTGCAAAGAGCGACCCGTCCTCCCTTGGTACAGTGAGAAGACTGGCTATTGACAAAAGAGAGTGAGTATGAACAGAAAAAATAAATTAGTTGTTAATTGGCTTCCAGTTAGGTATAGGGTACAATTCAAAATAGGCCTCATTAAATACAAAATCCTCAACCAAGGTCAGCCTGTTTACCTAAGAGAACTAATCCACCCCTACATTTCCTTTAGAAATACTAGACAAAGTACCCCTAAACTCAAGTTCCTTCATACCCCCACTTTTGACCATAGAGTTTATAAATCAATTAAACACTTCTCAAATTCTTTTAGTCACTATGCCCCAGTTCTTTGGAACTCTCTCCCCTTCCAAATAAGAAACAGTCCCTCTGTCGCATCTTTCAGGAAACGCCTCAAAACCCACCTTTTCAACTCTAGCTTCCCAACTTAGTCTCCTTCCCTCTCGGTCCCACCCACAAACCTGGTACACTGACCTTGAACGCCCCTCGACTCTTCTTATAAGAAATGATTTTTGTTAACTAGCGCACTGAGTTCCCCTTAGTGGGGAAGATATTGCGCCTGCAAATCAGTAGATTAGATTAGAGTTGTGGTTAGGGTTTGTTAGAATCTCTATGTGAATGTTAGGGTTAGTATTGGGAGATCTGGTTCCATCTCAGTGACCTCTGCTCAGAATCCTGGCTACTGATAAAATTGTTGTAGAATGTAAATTAGAAATATGAAGTAATAATTATGAAAGAGACTTAATTAATAAAGATTATAGGCAAAATTGATTCAACATTGACACATTTAGGACTAAACTTTTTGTTACTTAATTATTACGCTGTTAAAATTGAATAAATAAATCATTAATAACATCAAAGAAGAACTTTTTTACACTCCAAAGTCTAACTACCAGAAAGACCATGCCTCTTCATACGACAGACCACCTTTATGTTGGACCTTCACCAGTGTGTTGTGACATTAGTATTCAGAATGATTTATAAACTGCTTTACTGATTTATGTACACCTGTCACTTTGGTATGTGTTAAAGGAAAATACAATGGTGGTTTAACCTTTTCAGGAATTAAAAAATTTTGCAATTATAGTCAAGTTTTCAGTAATTATGGCTTAATTTTTAATCACTAAAGGCACCTGTATCACATCTTAATAAATTATTAATTTTTCCGGACAAATTTTGATAATAACACAGTGCACATGTTACTGAGGTATGTTTTGGGCAGTAAACGTAAGCTGAATATAACTTTGTTCAAGTATAATACAGTTATGTTTGGCCAGAGTATATAGACTGACATGTTGTTTTAAGCTTAAGCTCGTGTTTTTCAGACAAGTTTTGATGGAGAACACGATCCGTCTGTTACTAAGGCGCGGCGCGGATCCTAACGCGGCCAATGTGCCAATGCCTGTACTGTTCTTTGCTGTCAAAGTGGGAGATGTAGAGGCCGTGAGACTACTGCTTATGAAAGGGGCTTCCACTAAAGCCAGGCTGCCACACAGTGTGAGTAATAGATATTGTTGTTGCGACGATGTTTGTAGAAGTTCGATAGTTCGCTTGTTTACTGCCCCAATTTTGAGGTTCAGTTCAGACGTCTGAAATTCAGACTTTGCAAAATGTTTAGAAACCACCAAGATCAGACCACATCCCAAAAGATCCTATTTTCGCCCTTCTATAAAACCTGCGTTTTAATGAAAATAAGGTGAAATGTATACAAATTATCCATGGATTTTTAAGTTTTTAGCATATTTTCAATAAAGTTGCAACATGTTCTGTTAGTTTCTGTGTTTTTACTGCTTTTGAAAACATTTTTTCGATGATCAGACTAGTTCGAAGTTTGCTGGCTTGTACATGTAGATACCAAACATCGAACCTGTCATTCTAGGCGATCTCCGAGCACTATTAGATATATATGAAAAAGCCAGGCTACCACACAGTGGGTGTACTACATTAAAAATAAACCTAGACTAACACCTAGTCTGAGTACTACACTTAAACTAAAGCTAGACTGTCATACCACTGTGAGATAAGCTAGCTGATCTGAGTACTGGACATATTGTGTGAGTAGTAGATATAAACTAAAGCTAGGCTGCCACACAGTTTATGGAGAGGAAAAAAATATCTACACTATAACGCACACGAATACCGAACTGCGAGACAAATTTAGGTAGCTCGGATACCAGGGTGGACTTTAACCACTCGTCGCAGCCTTATGCAAGATCTGTATGAACAGAATGGTGATAAGCAGATTTCAGGCACATGGGCAGATACCTACTGTACTAAAGTATATCCATTTAGAGATCTGCCCTGGGGCAATAAATCCTGACTTGGCAGTCTCAGGGATCTTGTATTCTGTAAAAATATCAAAAACAAAATAGTTATGTTACAAAAAAAAAAAACCAACCTAGCTTTTTATTTATTCATTTTGTTCCCACAGAAAGGAGGTCTAACTCCTTTACACATCGCAGTAGCCTTGCCTGGAGAAGAAGGGGTGCAGATCACGGAACTACTTTTGAATGCACTTGCAGATCCCGACGCCAGAGCAGAACCAGATACATCATTTCTAAATAGGAATTTGGTAAGATGTAGAAACTTCATGATACAGAAATTGAAAAATTAGTAATAGTGACAAAGTAATGATGAAGTTAAATTTAAATATAGCAGCAAATACATAAGTAAAAACAGGAACACTTTAGTATTTGTAATTCTTTAGTGTTTCAAATTTGTTAAATATAATTAAACCTTTAAATATACAATCCTTCTGGTGTTAACAGTGGTAAACAGTGCTGGAATGTTCATCAACCTTTTTAAAGACCTTCATAGACCTCTTGGAATACCTGTTACTTATAGTGTATCCACCATTGTCATATCTGTCAGCTCACAGTCGATACCAATTATATATAGTGAATTAGTGGGTGTAGATTGGTCAGTTGGAATTTGTTACTTAAAATATTCTGTTCCAGGATGTTATGTATGAATAGGAACACTTGATTGTGGTCTGAGTTTTTGTGAGTTTTAGCAATTGTTATGATCAATTTCATTTCCTGTTGAAAGTCGGTTCTATTAGGAAATACTAAAACACATTTTATTTAAGGATACCGGAATCAGAACAGTTTTGCATTGGCAGGATACTGCAAAGAAAAATCTGCTACCGTCTCATCCCTAGTATAAACTGCTCAATATGTACTCCAAAGATTACTCAAAAAAAAATAGTGAAAGTATATTATTCTGATAAAATCAACCTTAAATGAGTCAGTTTCTTCAAATTTCTAAAATAAAATAATGCAATTCTGACCATCATGTTTAAGTATAGAGTAACAGTAAAAGAGTATTTGTTGAAAAGTAGAGTACTATAGTGAAAGTGTACTTGTTGAAGAGTAGAGTAACGGTAAGGGAGTACTTGTTGAAGACTAGAACAACGTTCAGTAAAAGAGTATGTGTTTAAGAGTAAAGTAACAGTAAAAGAGTATCTGAATATGACAAGTACTGTATTGGTTGACCCCCTGCCTAGCTGTTGAATGTAACATAGTATCACTAAAAGCAGTGTATCATTTGCAAACCAAAACTAACATTTGCCAATAGTGAAATGCCATTTTAATTTTTAGTGTTGTTTAATGGCCAGGAAATATAGTACTTTACAAGTTGTCATTGTGTAATTGAGTGTTTGTTTCAGTGCTGAATCTGCACAGCATCCCATGTCTCGTGCCAAAAATTGTTCAAAGCTTATGTAATGTATTGTTTAGACACCTTGGAGTCAGTGTAGTGATACAACTGTGAGTGAACTGATTGACTTCATCGAAGAAAGTAGTTCCATATCTAGTCGAAGCTCTAGATTTATCCGAGTAATGAGTCATGTATCTCTTTTAAACCTGGTGTCTGGATTTTTCTGCAAAGCTATATAATTTCTCTCCTTCATTCTTGGAATAAGAAATGTTGAATGGTTTGTCTGCTTGTATGAAATTTGCCACTTGATAAAAAAAATTTTTTTTAGAAAGTAAAATAGTAAATTAAATGTTGAATAACTTTGAAAATAAGGATAGTATTACATGAAAATGAAAATTATGTAGACAAATCTGACTGAGAATGACATTTTGTTCTTGCAATATTTTAAAATAAACAATATTTTAAGTAGATTTATGAATAACCAGTTTGCTAGTTCCTCAACATAGTTGGCCCAGTTTTGAGACACTATCTAGCCTGTTTCACAGTAGTATTTTAGTCATTCCAGCTGATTGTATAACGTTATAACTAGGGGTGATATTTAATATTATGTTTAAAATGGTGCATTATGTGATTTGATGCTAGTATGTTGTGTTATTTATGTTTTATAGCATAAAAACGTCACCCATTCAAAAGGCTGTTACATATACACGAGCACTCGACCCTTAAAATTGGGATTCAATAGATTGTTTACGATTGTGACAAAAAATAGAATTGAGAAAAAAAGTAATGAAATTTTGTGGCAAATTTTATATACTATGATAAATTGTACACTTTTACTCCATGCCTATCTTTTATTTATATATATTTTTTTTTATTTGGTGGGATTTTATATTCTATTCTATTTCAGATTTGCAGGCATAGCTATCAAATGTGAAAACTTATATACAATATTGCAAAGCTCTTAATGGCAGAGTTATGAAAAGTCACACAATAATTTGAGGGCACTATAACCTGCAGAGAGGCTGAAAGTGTGTAGAATTGAGAGTTGAAACAAGAAAATATGGAAATATATGTTCTCTCAATTTTTTAGGTTCTAATTAATTCATTTATACTTTCACCAGTATGCACAATGTAACATTTGTTCAAACTATACACATGATACAAAGTTTATATGTATGTAATAGTACTGGTACAAATAGTACCAAATAATGAATATATTCTTCTATATATAAACTGGAAATTATCTCAATTTTGCTCTGGGTAAATCACACTGCCTTCATTTCTCGCACAGAAATAAAGACAAGTCTAACTCTATAGCCAGCTGAGATATAAGTGAATCCACAGAAGTTAAGGTGTTATCAGAGCTCATATATGCAAGCATATCATAAATATGACACAAATCATTCTTAATTGGGTCTTAACTTGTTTCTATAACACAAATAAAATCTTCTACTATGCCATATTTTAGGAGTATATTCTAATCACAAATATTTGATAATGTATTACTAATGTATTGAACACAGCTTGATACTGATATGAATGTTATTTGAAACAATGTAATGTGGTGGGTGATAACATTCAATTACTTTCAGTATATTGTCCCGCTTACTGTGTCCATATTTGCAAACCCACAGTGGTAGCCATGCACAAATCATGTAAGAGCCCACACTGGATTACCGTCAGGCCACTGATGTCTGTGAAAATATTGCTGGACAAGGAAAAAGTTATCCGAAAGCTACGTAGGACTATAGTTGACAACAATAAATTTGATTTTTTTTGTTTATATTGATACATTTGCTTTTCACTTGAGCAGTTTGCCGAGTATTTCCTGATCCGGTAATACATACATTTTTCAGGGAGTAGATTTTTTTCTATAATATTATTCAAATGTTCACAGAAACACAATACAAGTATAGAATCACCTTAATACACTGTCAATGCTGTCATGCCCCACAATATATTTAGGTGTCTCTGTCTTGTTACGTTGTTTGGTAAGACAACATTTTTTGTGCATGAAGCATCTGTGTAATTACTAATTAAATGGATTGGGAAAACAAGAATGCCTATAAAAAAGAATTGTTTGGAAAAAAATCCTACCATTTATTTGTGTTACATAATGAATTAATGATAGTATTTCAGTCATGTTTGGGTTTCGGGAGTATATTTCAACCAATAGGAGTCGAGTCTCTTTAGGTTTTACCATCATAAGATATTCCAACTCATTGATTTGACTACAAGTCAAACAATATGAACTCTGTTACCTTTTAGTATGTTTAACCCACTGAATTGGCCATTCTACTATTATAAAGTAAACCAGCATAAAAGACCCCTTTAAGTTGTCCTGGTTGTCAAGTAGAATTCCTTTTTAAGTAGAAATAAATATTGGGTCCGCCTGAGAGGGCGTTTTCCTGTTGTTGTTAAATCAGACACAAAAACTCTAACTTTGACCTTTTCCCATTGAAATCAACCATTGACATCTGGAGGAGAAAAAGTATTTTTCTACTCCCTTGAGGTCTAATTTTACAGGGTTAAACTAATTGTCCAAAACAAACTGCATGACAAAATTACTGAATTATGGTTGCAAGCAATGTAATATCTAATTTGCACAGAACAGAGTTTTATTGAGACCTCGAGAAGAAATTTCCATACAAATAGGCGTGTAGGTCAAAAGACAAATAGGCGTATAGGTCAAAAGACAAATAGGCATATAGGTCAAAAGACAAATAGGCGTATAGGTCAAAAGACAAATAGGCGTATAGGTCAAAAGACAAATAGGCATATAGGTCAAAAGACAAATAGGCGTATAGGTCAAAAGACAAATAGGCATATAGGTCAAAAGACAAATAGGCATATAGGTCAAAAGACAAATAGGCGTATAGGTCAAAAGACAAATAGGCGTATAGGTCAAAAGACAAATAGGCATATAGGTCAAAAGACAAATAGGCGTATAGGTCAAAAGACAAATAGGTGTATAGGTCAAAAGACAAATAGGCGTATAGGTCAAAAGACAAATAGGCGTATAGGTCAAAAGACAAATAGGCATATAGGTCAAAAGACAAATAGGCATATAGGTCAAAAGACAAATAGGTGCATAGGTCAAAAGACAAATAGGCGTATAGGTCAAAAGACAAATAGGTGTATAGGTCAAAAGACAAATAGGCGTATAGGTCAAAAGACAAATAGGCTGTATCGGAGGCTTGTAACTAAAGTAGCCAAGGACAACAACAAAATAACATCATGACAAGAACAAAATTAATGTAAACAATCAACCAAGTATTGATGAAATTATATTCCAAAATAAAAATGAACTAATGAAGGTTAAATAGGGTATTCGATCATTTTTTTAGTCTTTAATTTGTCTCAGTAGAAAAGGTGAATCATAGTAGAATGTGCAAATATTTCTAAAATACCCAAAAATGCACAAGAATTTTTTCAAGTTCTTTCTTAATATTCTTTATATTGAATGTTTCTTATGCATGGAGAGCACAAAACTATACTGTCTGCAAGACTTTGCCTGTATGGTGATACATCTACTTTTTTGCAAATCTTTTTAGGATACGATCATACTAGAACTGTCTGTATTTATAGTGTATTTATATGATATACACTGCTGCAAAACTGTTGCATGGTTTGCACCTGTGTTGTTCCTTTCTTGTTACAGAAAAATATATCATTTTGAAACTGCATTTTTCTTTCAGAAACAACTTGCATGTTAAAGCAATTACAATATGTTCTCTGATGGCTGCACATTTCTCATTTCTGAATTATTGCAAAGTTGTGTGTTATATATTTTGTTATTGGCTATTCACTGATACTGTTGGGACAGTAATGGTTTTATATTAATGTATATATAATGTAATAATGGAATATTTTTGGTGTATAATTTTCTCAAGTACTTATTAATGAATACAGTAATCAATTAATCCAGAGTACATTGAATAAGAGAGTATTCTTCTTATTGACTATTTTTCACATATTCTCATAACCAGAAAAGAATCATTCTTTCTAAGAAATATTGGACAAAACTGGCTGTTTTTTTTTTGTAATTGATAGGAGTATTATAGTAAAAGTAAAATTAAGTGCAAAAGTTACTGCTAGTAATATTACACTAGTAATATTATAAATACAAGTGGCGAACTGGAAAACAATACTATTTGTCATCTATTGAGTAATCATATGATTTTCAGATGTGATAGGTTTTTTTTTTTCTTTCACCAGGAAGAAGAGTGGAGTAAAGATCCAATTTCCGAGGAGAGTCAGCTGATCTCAGGCGGGAGAACCCCACTACACATTGCGTGTGCGCGTGATGACAACTACAAGGTAATGGGTTATAAAAAGTTGCATTGTGAACAGCGAGTGTGGCTAGTATACCATAATACAGGGTGCAAATATGATAGGGAAAAAGGGGAAAATGTGTAACATTTCACTGCATGGAAAATACAGGAAATTTGATAAAGAATTTGATGAAGATTGAAATTTCAAGGATTAATATTTAGGGAATTAATTTCTGTCAGTTGAAAAATAGTTGATAAAAAATAACTCTTAATTTGTAAAGTTGCTGTGATATATAAATTTAGGTGTAAAGAAACTTCAGTAACCTAACTGTTAAAATAGAAGACATTACTTTTTTTGCCTCCTGTTTTTGACTACAACTTCCAAAATTTCATGGAAACCTTAAACTTAATCTTGGCAACATGATGAAATCTACAAAGTAGTGCAACTAGGCACTCTTTATTCTTTCTAATGTTTCTTTGCTTTACTTTCAGAATGCCTGCAAAGTGGTACATTTGTTGTTAGATCACCATGGCAACCCAAATCTCTTATGTAACGGAAACTCTCCTCTTTCATTGGCTATCATCAGTGGAAATGACATGGTACATACTAAAGTTTTATTTTTCTGATAATTCTATACTCAGTAAATATAATGTCGATGAGTAAGTGTGATGTTTTAAAATTAAATGGTCAATTCTGATATTTACCAAATAAAAAAAAAAAAAAGTAAAATAAAATGTATGTTCATTGATAAAACTGCACACAGGTGCCTTGTGTGAAGTTGTAATTCTTTTGTCAGTCTGTGCATCCATCCATGTTTATTTCCTGCATACCTACCTGCCTGCCTCCTGACCCGTGTTTACCTCTCACACATGGAATGTGAAGTGCTCTCTGTGTATACCTGTCTGTCTGTCTGTTTGTCTGTCTGTCTGTCTGTCTGTCTGTCTGTCTGTCTGTCTGTCTGTCTGTCTGTCTGTCTGTCTGTCTGTCTGTCTGTCTGTCTGTCTGTCTGTCTGTCTGTCTGTATGTATGTATGTATCTCTCTGTATATTTCAGGCTATAGACGAGCTGTTGGCTTACAATGCTGACCTGTGTTTACCTCTCACACATGGAGTGGGGAGTGCTCTCTGTGTATACCTGTGTGTCTGTCTGTCTGTATGTTTGTCTGTATTTTTATTGCGTAAAATAGCCTTACCTTATCCTCACAAGTGCTTGGTTTGGTTTTGTGGAGCAAAACGTATCGACCGACAAGTATTTTTTTAAAAGAATTTTCTTGTCGGCAGGTGACCCCTTGTCTGCGCATGTCCGCGCATGCGCCGTACTCATTGTCGACAGGCAATTGTCGAGAGATCTTCATTATATTTTTGGTCGATATGGGAGCAACACGTATTTTCTTTTATTATCGTCCATTTACAGACGAAGATCTATGAAGTTTTGAAGCGTGCAAGCGTGCACCTACCTGTAGTTGTCCATTACTGGACTGGTACTACCACTAATTCTACCTCCCTTGTCCTGAAAAAGGTCAGAATAAAGATGTTTTATACAAGAAATCTTGCTGTGAAGTCTTCAGCGGAAGACGTTACACGGCTGCACTCACCTTCTATTCGACTGGAACTACCTGCTTGTCGAGGAAAGGGTTGCAAGAAGAGTTTGCTGTGAAGTTTCCAGTGGGAAACAAAGAAGAAAGAATTTAGTTACCTTTACAACGGAGGTCGTAGATTCTTTACTGTGGGTGGAGCGCCACCCTGGTACAGTAACAGGTCTCCCTCCAAAAGAACGATTACAGAAGCATATCCACGTATCCTTGCAGTTATTATTTTGTTTCCCAGCAGGTACAGTGAACTTCCTGCTTCTCAGACTTGAAAATATGGACAGATTACCTTCTTTTGCTGTAATTTGGATGAAGATCCAACAGATATGGGGCAGTATGTGCACTGCTTGTCTGTTCAGCCCTGGAAAGAATACTGTGACTTTTGAGTTAATTCTTCTGCAAACTCAACGAAGATCAAACTGGCTAGATGAGATATGGTGTTGAAGTCCTTGCTTCCAACTTTTACGAGTGTATTTTGCACAGTATATACAGGAATTTGTCCTACTAACCACAAAAGATCGTCGTACCACTCTGCCTAGTTTACCAGGACAGAGGGATACAGAAGAACGTGGCTACATTAATGCAAGTCACCATGGAGGCTCTTCTTGCAGAGTTACTGGCAGTGATGGGAGATTTTCATTGCCATCCCAGAGTTGTGCGAATCTTGAGACGGAGTTGTCGAATTACTCCCCAGTCGAATTCGCCAATGCTTGTACTACCCACAATGCAAAGCGATGACGTCAGACAGGAAAACATGGCTACAATATAAATACCGCTAGATATTCTTATGGCTAGCGCTTCAAAGAGCGATTCATCCACTCAACAATTGCAGAACTACAGGTTCCTATGGCAGTTTATTTCTTGTATAGAAACTCGGCTAATGACGACCTGTGATAGATCTCAGTGTCCTGAATTGATTTCTAACTACGACTTCAACGGTCATTGCCCACGAGTGAAGTTCGTTTACTATGTCAATAAATACCTGCTTGTCGCCTCATTTAAACTGGAGGCAGCAGAAATTATTAGAAATTCGGTTACAAAAGATGCGTTCTTCTATGTACCGACTCCCAAGATTTTCAACATCTACTGCAGTTTAATGTACACGGTTAAACCAATCAGTTCAAAGCAATATGAAATTCGGGTTAGCGACCCCTCTACAGTATCATGCGAGTAGTAAAGAAGCAAAACTCTTTCTTCAGTCTCACGGAATAGGAGTTCACCATATACCTAAACCACTGGTTGTTTAGTGTACGTAAAAGACACCAGTATTGGGTTCAAACCAAAGAACTCGTCCAATTTTTCTTCAACTGGGCTTCGTGATATCGATTTCCTAGGTTACCACTGCATTTTGGTAACAGGAAATTTCTTTCACCATATACCTAGACTACTGGTTGTTTAGTGTACGTAAAAGACACCAGTATTGGGTTCAAACCAAAGAACTCATCCAATTATTCATCAACTGGGCTTCGTGATATCGATTTCCTAGGTTACCACTGCATTTGGTACCAGGAAATTTCTTTCTACCTCGAATAAATTAAATACCTGAGAATCTATTCAAGACATGGCGATCTCATCACAATCAACCCCAAGGTTGCTTATATCCCAGGTAGGGATACTAGCATCTTTGGAAAAGACTATACCAATGGGTCAGTTATGTATGTGTGCCTTTCAGTGGTATCAAGAAAAAAACTGGCAATATCTCCAGTCACTAGTTGTGAGAATTCCTGTTTCAAATCCTTCTGAAAAAGCATTTTCAGTGGTGGAAAATGCCAAAAAAAATGGGAAATAGGATGCCTTTTCCATACACAGGTGCACTATTCCCTTATTTTCGTAGATGCATTAAACCAGGGTTGATGATCCCATCTTAAAGCATCACAGTCAGTGGCTTTGGACAGTTTAAAAATGTATATATTACATTTCAATGTCATACAACTGAAGGCAGTGTCTTCAGCCCTTAAAAGCCTTCAAGACAAATTCTACACAAAAGAATTCTGATAGCATCAGACAACACCACTGTGTTTGGTTATCTGAACAAACAGGGGGGGGGGGGAGCGTATACCTCCTAGTTTGGCACAGCTTGGCCTACTGCAATCCTTGAAATATACTCATAACAGACATATTCTTGGTTGCTTAAAGGTCATACTCAACATCATCTCCAGAAGGGATAAAGGTTTGGCGCATCTTGGCCTACTACAATCCTTGAAATATACTCATAAGAGACAGAAATATTCTGGGGTTACTTAAATGTCATGCTCAATGATCTCTACAGAAGGGACAAAAGTAATATGTACAGAATGGTTCTTACTCCCTTTATGGTTCTAGACAACGTGCAAGTTTGGCACACATCAACAATAGGTGTTTTATGCAGGTATGCTGCATCTTGGCCTACTGCAATCCTGGAAATATTCTCATATGAGCCAGATATATTCAGGGTTGCTTTCATGTCATGACAGCCTCTCCACAAAGAACCAAATAATACAGACAGGAGAGTCTTCATCTTTAATATTCTATTTGATTTACATAGTTTGTCAAATACCAATGGTAGAGATGTTTGCTACCAATATGAGTCACAAACTTCCATTCTACGTTGCCAGTCCCGGATGCTAATGCTCTGAACATAGATGAATTAAACATCTTGTTGGAGGTTCTGGACTGCTAGGCCTTTTGTCCTATACCACTTATTCCAAAAAGTCATTGAACAAGTGAACACCAGGTGCAAAAGGATTGTAGTGGCCCCTTGGTGGCCCATGAGTCATTGGCTTTGGGGTCTGGTGAGTCATTCAACCAAACCTCCATTACAGCTACTTCACTGGTCTCAGAAACAGCCATTCAGTCAGAAATACCATCTGAATCTGTTGCATTGGCACCTTCATGCTTGGCACCTTAACACCACTCAGAATCTCTTATATTATTCTCTGGGCAAGGGATAGAGAGAATTAGGGCATCTCGAGGACCCTCATCTTGGAATGTATGAGTCATGATGGGCCATTTTGAGCTCTGGTACCCACAGAATAAGGTGGCCATCTCAGAGCCTACGGTCTCAAATATACCAGATTTTTTGATCCATTTACTTGCAAAAATCTGAAACCTGTCACTATTGTTGGCTTTGCAGCAGCCATAGCTGATCATTTACTTTTTTTGTGCAGGAGTTGAGCCAAAGCCTGGATCTTTATAGGCCTATTGCAAGTTTACCCACTGCTAACAGAGGTGCAGCATCAAGGGATTTGCCTTTGCTTCTGTTGGTTTTCACAAAAGGCTCCTTATTAACCTTTAAAGGAGGTCAGTCTAAAAAAGTTTGACTTGCAAGACTGTTGCAATGGCATTGGAAGTGTATTTTGGGACTTTGGTTCCTTCAGACACAAGCCTCATAGGAAGGAGTTTACAGTTCTCCCTCCTACCTACCTTTTCAGCAAGGACCTATTAGCCTCAATTGGTCTAGATTGGCTCCAGTGGTCACTTCAGCTCTAGATCATTCCTGAACTCAAATTGCCTGGACACATGATTCGTTGTCCTCCTACAGCACTTACATCCTTCTTGGACAGGACTACTGCTTGGAGAAAAGGGAAAGTCTCCTTCTCCTGCCTTTTAGCAAGAATCAGTTGGTTTCTGATGCCCCAGATGGCTCAAACCAGTGGTCATTCCAGCTCACAAACCTTTCTTGAGCTGACGTTGGACTGATGTTGTGACACTCTGCCCTCTTACAGTACTTAGTTACTATCAAGACAGTACAAGTACTTCAAGGAGGTGAAGAATCTCTTGCTCATATCTTTTAAGGAAGGCTTGATGGAGATATCTTGAGTTCTGCTATCTCTCCCTGGATCAATCTGGATGCATGATTAGATTGCCAGTCCTTTAATTCTGATTATCAGAATCCATACATTGAGACACATATTACATCCATGGCTGCCTCTTTACTTTTCAAGAGTGGGGTCTTGCCTCAGCAGATATCAAACTCTTGTTATTGGAAGACCCACAATTCCTTACTACATTCCACTCGAAGATGTAGCTTGGCAATCCCATGACCAGTCCATGAATAAATTGGGTCTTGTGGATTCACCTCAGCATGTAGTCAAATTTTTGTGTTTTTTATACATGTTATTCATATGACTCGCATACTTTGTTCTCTCCAGTTATACAAGTGTTGTGTCACTGACATATGTCTTTCTTAACTTACATGTGGCCCCATATCTGCAGTTTATGCAGTTCAGTTTGCCTGCTTGGAGATATTCTCATTGTCAGATGATGACATCTTGTTTGGGGAGACATGCAGACATCTCCGGCCAATACCGGGTGATGGTTGATAGTGCTATATCATTTGTTGTAAAATTGTCTACAACAGCAACAGCAGCAACAATGATGATCACATCATGGATCTCTTGTTGAGGTTAGCAAATTACTTATCTGTGATGAAGAAGTAATATATATAACCTAAGATGTGGCGTATGGAAGCTTATCTTATCCTCTTATCGAGTGCTTTACTTGGTGACCCCTTGTCTTACGATCATCTAACAGTGTGGCCAAAACAAATACCCTCCACCTGTTATGGTTGTATTCAAGCACTTGTGAGGATAAGGTAAGGCTATTTTACGCAATAAAATGTAACAAATTTTATTGTAATTTAACTTTTTACAAGTTAAATACTTACCTTATCCTCACAAGGATAAACCCACCCTACCTCCCCGCATAATTTGTTTTGTTGGGACCAAAAATACAATGAAGATCTCTCGACAATTGCCTGTCGACAATGAGTACGGCGCATGCGCGGACATGCGCAGACAAGGGGTCACCTGCCGACAAGAAAATTCTTTTAAAAAAATACTTGTCGGTCGATACGTTTTGCTCCACAAAACCAAACCAAGCACTTGTGAGGATAAGGTAAGTATTTAACTTGTAAAAAGTTAAATTACAATAAAATTTGTTACAATTTCAGGCTATAGACGAGCTGTTGGCTTACAATGCTGACCCGTGCTTACCTCTCACACATGGAGTGGGGAGTGTTCTCTGTGTATACCTGTGTGTCTTTCTGTCTGTCTGTCTGTCTGTATGTATGTTTGTCTGTATATTTCAGGCTATAGATGAGCTGTTGGCTTACAATGCTGACCCGTGCTTACCTCACACACACGGAGTCGGGAGTGCTCTCTGTGTTGCTTCCAGTACAGAGTATGAACACAGAAGAAATCCTGACAACAGACTGAAACTGGTAAATATCACTCTGTCACACTTGTCCATTACAATTAGGTATGAGACGATACCGTCAGTATCCTGGTATTGAGACAAGTTTACTGAAATATAATAATAAAATATGAGAACTAGTTGTAAATTTGGATGACAATGGAAGGTCAGATGATAAAACTTTTACAGTACTTACAGCAGGTTATAATGATAAAGTTTAAAATAAGGACTAGGGTGACATCAGTATATTTTTCAACAATTAGATTTGTTACTATAAGAAATTAAGAATGACCAAAATTAGCAACATTGTCTTTTGTAAGTTATAGAAAACTGATTTAAGGTCAATTTCGTTAAAACATTTGCAAATTAATTCTCTTGTTTATGAAAGAAGAAAATGAGGTACTTTTAGTAAATTTGTGCTGCGTCTTTTATAACTATTCTTTATTTACATCCATCAGATTGACAAGTTGGTGCGGGCGGGTGCAGACATCTTGGCACCCATACCTATTGGTCCAAAGCGTCTGCAGGGCACAGCAGTGGATTACTCCTACTACATGTACAACCTGGTAATGTCATGTTCAAATCCTTTTTAACCTGGTAATGTCACCAAACTCTCATTGTACTGGTAATGTCATACAGTTCTTATTTATCTGACAATGTCATGCAATCCTTGTAATCTGGTGATGTCACCTTTTTTTAGTATCTGGTAAAGTCACTAAACCCTTATTGTTCTGGTAATGTCATACAGTCCTTATTTGTCTGGCAATGTTATGCAATCCTTGTAAGCTGGTGATGTCGCCTAATTTTTAGTATCTGGTAAAATCGTGAAATTCTTATAATGGTAATGTCATGCAATCTGTGTAACCAGGTAATGTTACAAATAATTTCCAGCGATTATGCCAAATAGTATCTACTCCAAATAGACATTGTATTACATACAAATTGTAAAAGAAAAATGAGGAAAAGGTTCTTAATCTTGTATTTCAACTTAATAAAATCTATAGGATCGTAGAATTGCCCACATGCCTTACCACGCACTGTCATTGGCTGAGCGGGAGACATACAACGCACGTAGGCGGCTGCTGGCGCACATGGGCGATATACTGCGTGTCAAAGCCGTGGAGAAAGAGAAGAGGAGACTGATAGAGGAACAACTGGAAGGGCGCAGGAGTGAGTGATAATAGGAGATATTGGGTAATAATAGGATAGTGGTCGATAGGGGTACAGTGTGATAATGGTGGAGTGAGTGATAATAGGGGTTTATAAAGGTTCCAATATTTTATGATCAATTTATATCCATGAATTTCATCTATAAGCTGAACAGAAGTATTTGACAATTATCTTCATTTGGCTTTTGAGTGTTTACTTTTTTTAAAACTTAAAACAGACATGATAAAACTTTACAACTTTTTTGTGCAAATTCTCAACTTGAAGACAACCTAGCTATTATTGTATAATATGATACATCTTGTCTGACCAGGTCGCAGTCCTAGCCCAAATTTCGTGTACATGGGTGCGGGACAACACTTACCCGATGGAATGGTGAAATCGGCCAAAATCCCAGGCAGAGCCGTCCTGGCAAGTGACAGTAAAGTTAGTTTTTCTGGTGGAAAGACCAATACAGGGGATATCAGGTAAGAGATACACATGCTTGTTAACCTTGTGGTGTCAAGTTCAATAAAATAGTTAAATAATGACATAAATTTTAAGGAAAAGTCTGCCGTATGGCCTGATTGAAATTATTTCTACTTAAAAGGAAAATGTCCAACAGAATTTAGTGTAAAGAGGTTTTGAGTGTAAATTTTGTTTTACTTTTCAGAGTTTTGTTTACTATGTCATATATCAAATTCATGGTACATTAATTGATGCCATATGACTTTTTCCCTTTTTTTTTTTTTTTAATAATAAATTTTCAAGAGTTTGACATTTTTGCTTATGTTGTGTTTGATGTAAATATTGTATACACAAAATTAAACATGGAGCAAATATTGATCAGATAATTGTATTACTAACTGCTATGTTCATGGAAGATAATGGTGTACATTATTACAGCTTTGCTTTCCTCCATCACTAAAATTTGGCTGTTGCATTATGACCAAAACAACATGAAAGCTCTAGCTGTGTTGATCAATCAGTTGTATATTAATTGCTGTAAATAGCGCTTTGTAAAATTTGGTAGTTACAAAAAAACACAAAGACAATTATTACTTATGCAAATGTCAGAACTTTATATATTTAATCTCCTGTTTGTTTTATATTTTATTTTGAAAAGTAACTTGTATAGTTTGCTTTCAATTTTAATGTATACTTTTCCTTCATTATACAGTGCAGAATCGTAAGAATGTGTGATACTATAAGATAATTTGAAGTTTGAACTTTTTCTTTATATTTATTCAGCTTAATTAATTTGAAATTGTTTGGTAGTTGCCTCATTAAATTTTCAGAATTATTGTCGATTATTTGACTATAAATATAAATTTTATTTTTTTGTTGTTGAGTAATTTAAATTGTTGATGCAGTGTGAGTAAATAATTATTAATATTTTTGTACAAAACTTTCATTTTCAAAATCGCTTCCTTTTATTTTATTTATAATGTGTGTTACTTTAAACTGAAAAAGTCTCTTATTCATGGTAATATACAAAAAATTTAAGAGAAAGTGTTTTTGGGGCAAAACGCACTTGTATGAAGAAATTATTGCCCACATTACACGTTGGTATCCCCTAGATTCAAATTAATGCCTGTTTTCAATGTTAAGTGCTGAGACAGGGTCAGATGGTCCGACTTTGTGGAAAAAGTAGGTAGAAGCTAGGAAATTGGGTTCTCATGACACTTAAAATATTGTTTGAAATATATCCATAAATAGCATTGGATGAAACCTGATTGTCAGTCAGATTTGTCTACCAAATCTTTGTTTTATTTGCAAAGTATTCCATGTTTTCACAGATGTGTGATATTTTATTGATGATCATTGGTTTACAGGACACTATGCAACTGAGTACTGATCATACCATTAAAATATTGTTTATAACATAAATAAGATTTTTGACACCTGATTGTCATTCAGATTTGTCTTCCACACACCTTGTTTCAACAAAACACTTAGTGCTGCTCACCGTGAATTCAGAATGCCATTTTAAACTTTTTTTCTCAAATTTGAAGTACCGTAATTATCTGTATAAACGCTGCCTCCCTGTTAAACCTCTCCCATCCACTTTTGCAATTCTGGGATACCCCTCCCCCCCCCCCCCCCCCCCCCCAAAAAAAAAAAAAAAAGATTTGTTTTAGTACATCCCTAGTTCAAAAAGTTGCCAACAGGAAATGAAGTTCATCAACAAAACATGGCAGGTTTGATCATGAACGCTAAAGATCTGTAAAAATACAATGTAAAATTTTATAATTTCTTCAGATTTAACTTTTGTTTCTAATATTATAAGTTCTCCCACAATTAAATACACTGACAATCAAGATGCAGGGTGTAAAGTATCTAATCATCCATATCTACTAGACACTTGAATTGTTCTCTTTTCATCTTAAATACTAGTCCCCCCCCCCCCCCCCCCCCCCCCACCACTTTTTAAAATGCATTATTATAAAAAGAATCAGTGAAGAAGAACTAAATATCAGCTGAAGTTTTGTTTAAAAGCTGTTTAGTACATTGAGTGATTTTTGGCTGATCCATTTTGTAAATACCAGCTGTGGAGATTCGGGGATCATAAAATTGTATTAATAAATTAGTCTTATTAGACACCTTCTCAAGAAATACCATGACAGATGCCACAACTCTTTTTACGTTGGACTAAAACAAAACCATTATATAGCTAGCATTTTACTAAAAGAAGTGTGGCAGTTTTGCAGTGCATAGCAATAATTATATTAACTGCTTAGCCACCAAGAGAGCAGTGTTGAAATTAAAGCAATATCCACATATGTCATTACCATGTAAAATAATGAAAATTTATTAACTATTTGACAGATTTTCACCAAATTAACATCATTACTAACACCAAATTTCAAATTAGGAAATTCCTAAAGCACAAGTTTGAATTATTAAAATTAAAACCATAGCTACTGGTGTTATTGAAATTATGCAGTTGTATTAGCTAATTAGTCTAATTATTTAGTGTTGCAGTACATATAAGTAATGGCATTAATAATTTTTCCAGCAAGGTAGCGATATTCAATTTATTGTACATTTGTATATGCGGGGAAATCTGGAGGTTGAGGAGTTTCCAGACAGTTTAAATTAATTAAACTAAGAGCATAAGTGTTCAACATTAATCAGAATGTCTTCAAACTTAATATTTAAAAAGAAAATGAATTTCAGTATAGCAAGAGTTTTCATTACTGTTGGAAATATTGTTGAACTTTTGACAACCAAAGGTGCCATATTCATCCAGAAAAAAGGGGTTTCTTGTAGTCAAAATGTGTACAGAGAAATGAACCTGCTGAAAAAAATGTCAAACAGGTTCATCACAGTCCATAGTGTCCCCAATGAATAATATTTTTTAAAAATGTCATGTGTTCCATTACACCAAGACTTTTAATTACACACAGTGCTGTAGGAAAGTAAAATAACCATATATGGGCATTAACGTCTGGCTGATTATCATTTAATCACTGCTGAATAGACTTTGCTATAGACTGGTAAAGATGAACAATAAATTAAATTCTCATTTTTTAAGAGAAAACAGGTCACAAATAATTAAAGAAATGTTAATATACAATCTATTATCCTGTTAGTCTTTTCAAGTAAAAGTTTAGGGGTGTTTGGAGAGATCTTATGTGAGTTTGGCATGTTACATGTATCTTTAAGCACTGCTACGGTAGTTGCAAATACTTTGGTTGGAAGTTGTCGTGTTGGAACCATAGCTGACTATAGACTAGATTTGAGTCAAAAATATGGCACCAAATTAATGTGAACATCTTCTAAGACACTGATTTTGCCAAGAATGGATAGTACAATAAAAAATAAAAAGTTAGGATGTGAAGGGGTAAAGTTTACTATAAATAGGTTTGTGGCATTTATCATAAATCATCAAATAGGAGTACTGAGAATAATCATATCGTTCAATCAGAATTATGGAATTTAGTTATAGAAAAAGAGAAAAAGAAGTATAGTGAAGTATTAACTTGATTAAAATCCATGTGTAAATAACAGCCGGCTTCCTGTTGATACAAATTTTACGCTACACAGAAGGATTTCAGTCAACAAGCGCCGTCCTGCTAAAATTGCTGCCAGGTTTGAATGGAGTGATTTGTTTTTTTAATGTTTTTGAATGCTGTCTCTGTTTTTCCTTATAATAACAAATGTGAAGTTTGCCACAGTGCGTGTCAAGTTTAAAAAAATGTGTGTGAAAATTACCATTGAAAATACAGTAGAATCTCTGTTATCCGACCCTCTTGGGGGAGTAATAATTAAGTTGGATAATAGAAGTGGTAATATAGCAGGCTTAAATTGAGTTGGGAGAGTAGGTTGAAGTTGGATAATTGAAATTTTTGGGTAATAGAAGGTTGGATAACAGAGGCTCCACTGTCTTTGAAATTACAGGCTGGATTGCAGTCTTCTCGTGGAAATACGTAAAATTGGTTACATCAACATAAAGTCAATAAACCAGATATAAATATGTAGACTGAACATAGGATGGCAGGGCAGTGGTTTAATCCATGTGTAGACTTGCTGACCTGTAGTTTTCTTGATTATACAGTGAATGACATGAGATGAAGTGCCAATCTGCTGATCTTTCAAAAATGTTTTCTTAAGTGATGACGTGCTGACATTATATATATCTAGATGTATATATTTTATATCATTTATCTTTCTACCCACCCACCTGTCTACCACTTTATTGTATAGTTTAAAAGGTACACTATTGAAAAAAAATCATTCACTTATTATGTATTGGAAGGGAAAACTATTATTATATGAAGGGGAATACTGCAGTCCTTACAGATTATTCAAGAAGTACACAAATGTATAGAAAGTACTTCTGAAATATGAGAATGCATAAGTCCAGTACCGGATATAGTTTTTATAAAAATCACATATTTGATGATGATTGCTCCAAATAAACTTTTTTAGATAAAATAATACTCCGGTAATTAATGTGGCAAATTTCATATTTTTACCTTAATATATTCAGTCTTTACTATAATGTCAGTGTTATACCCAAAGTAATTTTCTGTTACCGATGGATACACAGTATGGGTTGATTATGTTAAATTGTTATAAAATGTTTACAGATTTTCATCAATAGATGTAATAGATATATTGTCCACTGAGATTGCTTTTCATGGCTTTATTTATTTATTTATTTATTTTTTTTTCAAATCTTTCAAAAACGCAGCTGAGAAAGAAACAAAAAAACAACACCTCAAATTTGAGACTATATGGACTTTTGGTTAAGAGTTGAGCCGTTTCGAGAATCCAGGCATCTGTTCAAGTAGAAGCAATACTATTCAAATTACTGGTTCTAGCACTAAAATATCTGATTTCTTTAATCACATTTTGTTTTGCTGTGTAGTTTATAAGTGTTTTGTTTATCTGGATCATAAAATTAGTTTAATTTACAGCTGCTCAAGTGTTAACCCTTTAATCATTTTTCTTAAATCTTATCTATACTATAAAAAGTACTTGGTGCCATATACTTGAGCCCGGGCCTGTTATTAATGTTATCGACCATTTGTTTAATACTGTTAGAATTGATGTACTGGTATTGGAGCAGTCCTCATATGATATAAAACAGGACTCATAATATTGTCATAATTGTTAACAATATCACATTATTATCACAAGTAACGCAATGATGTTCTTTTAGTATTATAAAGTATTTATGGCTGCAAATAATTCATTTTGTACCAAGTTGGCCCGAGGGTAATCCACAATTAAAGAAATGTCTTACCTTTTTGATATACGAGGTAGGATTTCTGGCACATTTTGCACCTCAGATTCAACTCTCCTAACTGTAAATACAGAGGGTGTGTGTTTTTCTGAAGTGTATTTTATAATTTAATATATATTTAAATGAAATTAAGATCAATTTATTCATAAAGCAAGAAAAAGGAACAAGCAGTATTATAAATTACATTTTGAAAATTATTAATACTTTCATCCTTGCTTTCATCCTTGCTTGTATATAAAAGTATAACATACCTTAACTATTTTTCCTGTAAGGTTTTTCCATGTAAACATAACTTTTTTCTAATGGTCACCCTTTAATTATCTGTCATTTTAATCAAAACTTACGACATTTATAAACCTTCATAACTTCCAGTTTTGGATTCACCCAGCAGTGACATGTTTTCCTATTTCCAAACCTTTCAGTTTGCAAGATAATATATACCACGTAATTTTTCTGTCTATGCATCAATATTTATTTTGAAGCTGTCACTTGAAAAAAAAAAATTCTTTTTTTTTTGCTAAAGTTTGTTGTTTCTGGTAATGATATTAATACAGCAGATTCTGTGTAACCGTAGAACCAAATATTTACAGAATGTGGTTCTCTAAGTTATACCTAACTTCCATTTTCACCTTCAAAAATACTGGATTTTCTGATATTAGCACTTTATAATTGCTTTCACCTACAGCTGTACAGTCTGCTGTATTGATGAACTGATAATTTATTTGGAAATAGTCCAATATCCTTACGTATCTCAAGAATTTTACCTATTTTACCTGGATTTTCAATTTATACACTGATTCTACCTGTACAGTCTGCTGTATTGATGAACTGATAACTTTTATGCAAATAGTCCAATATCCTTAAGTATCTCAAGAATTTTACCTATTATTATGAAATGTTCCAGTTAAAGAGTTAAAGAACCAAAATGAGATGCTTCAGTATTAATTCTAGAAATCAACATCGTGGGCCTTGGTTTTTACTAAACTTTTTTTTAGTTGAATTTAAATGTTTGAATTTCATTTAGATAAGAAATTAGTAAAATTATGAACCAAAAATTTAGTTTTCTATCAGTTGTATTTTCTTTTCAATTTGTAAAACTAATGTTAGATGTCTTGTACAAATTATCAACATGGACCTGTTGAAATTTCGTTAAACTTTTTTATAAGTTGATGTGGCTTCTGTTCTTGCCTTTTTGTTAGAGCTTTTTGGCATTTATCTAGACTTGAGTGTGACCTCAAAGTTGTAACATGCGTATTCGTGTATTTCTTTATGTTTGTTTCTTCTCAAGAAGCCACAATTTTTGTGTTTTTTTTTGTGGCAGTGTTTGATCTTCTTCCTGACTTTGACCTTTGTGTGACCTTGTTTACTAGTGTGATTGGTCAGTTAGGATCAGGCTTCAACTTTAACCTTTCTGACCTGCGGTGACATTAATATATCTTTGTTCTTCTCGCCAAGAAAAAAATGTAACTGTTGTGCTATACTTTTAATGAGATGACACTTTCACCTTGACCTTTCTGACAGCCCTGATCTTTTTATCTCTACAGGAAGCAGATGTTGTAACAAGTGTGGTGGCAATGTTGGGATGAATTGTTGTCCTTGACTTTTATTTTTTGAGGTGGCCTCCTGCTTGCCTCCGCAGGAAACAACTGTTACACTAATACAACTAAGTGTATAAATAGCTACTTATTGGGAGAATTTGGCAATCTGTAATGTTTGATTTGAACTTCAGTTAATTAACCCTTATATTTCTTTACTTGGGTAGGAACTGCTTAATGTCCTTTGATTTGTCATTGAGATCATCCTCAATTTTTTATTTAACCTTGAGGTAACCTTTATATATTTCAACTGAAAGCCATTGTAATGGTAATATTATGAGTCTGACCTTGAGGTGATTTTTATATTTTTGCACAGAAAGCCCCTGTTACTGTACTGTTTTGAGTGTGACCTTGAGGTGACCCTTTATATTTTGCACAGGAAACCCTTGTTACGTTACTGTTATGAGTGTGGCCGCTCTGTTGGAGTACGACTGAGTGTGTGTACACGCTGTAAGGAGGTCTACTACTGCAGCAAGGTGTGCAAGGTGAAGGCTTGGAATGCTCGCCATAAGGAAGAGTGTATTCGCATCGGGGGTGAGTCACTTGATCATTCGCAGGAGACTATGCTATGTACTGCTTTCATTTCCACTAACATCAACACAAATAGAACATTTTTTGTGGTTTAGTGTTTGTTGGTTTTTGCACTGTCCCACTGTAGAAACTGACCAGTGGCAAAATATTCTAGGGAAATTAAAGTATGAGAGATAATTATGAAGAGTGAAAGCAGTGGCCTAGTTTGGTGTTATGTTATTACTATTGAGTGACAGTGTAGCTGTTTGTATAGGAATTAAAGACTGTGTAAGGGAAGGACAGAATATTAATTGAAAGTGAAAATCTAACTTATGATCTAGTTTAGGTCTCTACTTCCACAGCACATAGTCGAGAATAACATAAAGTTGACAGTCCAACTGTATAGACCGATTTAGACAGAGATTTACAAAAAGTGAAAGTGAAACTACTTCCCTTCTGGTGATTTGCATTTGCATAGGGCAGAGCTTAAATCTAGTCACCTAAAGGGAAACCAATGACTGATGCTCAGAAATAATTAGTGAAAACTGATGACCAGTTATTGCCTTGTAATTAGGGATGGGACGGTAGCGAAAATGTGGTCTCGGTATTTCGTTTTGTACATTCCGTTTCGTTTCCGGTATTCCGATATGTATAAAAGTTGCTAAAAGGTCTAGAATATTGCAAATTTCAGTGAATATTAAGAAATGTTTGTGTTTTTTAACTCATTATAATGCTTATTCATTCATATTAAACGTAAACAAAGAGAGTACTTAAAATATATTTAGTACTACCTATAACAGGAAATGATTCATCAGTAACCAAGGAAACTAAAGTGCAGGTGCTATGGAAAAATTTTATATCTTAGCCCTTTTTACAAGTTAAAAATGCAAAAAAAACTGGATTTTGAGATTTCAACAGTTTATTTATTAGCAATCTGTACCATTTGTGTATGTTTAGGGTATAATAGATGAAATATTTCGAAATACCGTCAGGAAAATGTACTACCGATCGGCAAAGGAAATGCTACCATAACAACACTACCGGTACTGCTGTCTCATCCCTACTTGTAATAGTGAAATTATATTTACAAAAGATATAGTACAAGGAAAGATCAAGTGAAAGTGAAACTAATGTCCTAGTTTTTGACTTCTGTTCACAGGACAGAGTCAGAGTCCGGGTAAGGACAGAGTAGACAGTCCCACACCACAGACGGATCCAGACAAAGGCAAGCCTACAAACGTGCAGGGAATTATGGGACAAAACCAGAGGATTAAGGTAAGGAGATAGATTTAATGCTTTGAAGCCATTTTTTTACTTGCTTGAACCCCGTTGACTAAACTTCTGACAGGTAGAATTCTTGTGTGGGTAGAAATATATAGTGGGTGTTTAAAGTGCCTTCTCAAGTGAAATCCACCCCTCTTATCTGGAATTCTTGTTTAAAAAGAAAAAATACTTCTCAAAAACTACAGTATAGCTATATGTTTTTTACATTAGTTAGACATTTGGAGCACTATTACAGTTGTATTTGAATAGTGCTTATATACCGTCAGGGACCGAAATTTAAAATTTTTGGCACAAGCTAAATTTTGCTTGTCACCATTATCATTATAAGCAATTTCTTGGAACAACAAGCCAAAAAATGTGGCTGGGAGATATAAGCCATTAAACAGACTGAGTGTTAAATGGTAGTGTGTATTAACTCGTGAAATTGAGTGTTTTGAATTCGACAAAAAAAATAAATTTTCGCCAAGAGGCAAATTCTGCTAGCAATAAAAGTTTTAACAAGCAAATTTCTAGAAATGACCAACAAATGCTTCTTGTTTCAGGTGAATTTCAGACCTTGTAATACCCTTGAATTTATTACAAGAAAAAACTGCTCTGTTTTCATGTTAGGACTGCAATCCAATAAATAAGCTTCTAATATAATATTCTGTGTGAGAATATTAGCAATAGCATTATTATGGAAATGTGTGATTTAATGGTTTGATTACTGCATAAGATGTACTTTGTTTAATGTACAAAATGCCTGTAATTTAAAAGCTTATGTAAAATGATTGTTTGAACTCATTTTAACTAAAGTTTCTGCAGCTGTTTATACAAGTAAAAAAAAGAAGATTTTTGTTTGTTTCAAAAATAGGGATAGGTTGGTAGTTCTGGTGTCTCGATATCAGAATTTAACAGAAATACTGTGATAACACTGTACAACTGTCATCTCACTGTCACAACACATAGAATTGAAGGAAAACTTAAAATAGTGGAAACAAACCCTAAAACTGAAGAATTTACGCATACTTTTCCCATATGTTTGTCCTTTTAATGACTTTTATTACAATTTCGTTGAGGAATTTAGTGCAACATTTTAGTTTCATGAGTTTCATTTCCTTTAATTGACCTAAACACTTGTCTTATAATCATATCATTAAAATATGACAAATTGACAGATACTGATACTTTTATGATACTGGTGTATTAATTCTTACTAAGTCTGCCCGAAATAAGAAGAATTGATGACAGCTAGGTCGGTATAAAATAAGTCCCGAATTAAGTGTAGGTAAGATATTATAGTGTTTTCTTATCATTATTCCTTTTCACATCACTGTTGAGAGATTGCTGAGATACATGTGTATATATATTTTTCCTGTACATAAAACATTTGTATATACATTTTTTTTTATAATATGAGGTCACATGTTCCCTCAGGAATGAGCCATGTGTCATGTGACACATACAAGGGTGGCAGCCAACTTGGATGTTAATTCTGGAGTTTTTAAATGTAGTTCTGAATGTGCTTTCGAATATTGCTGTGGTTACCATATTTTCTTCACCGAGGAGTTAATTATTAGTGCTGTGACGATGTTTGTATAGGTTCAATAGTTCACTCATTGACTGCCCTAAAAGCAATGTTTGTTTCAAACGTTGGAAAGTAGACTCCGCAAAAGGTTTAGAAATCAACATCAAAAAGTATCCTATTTTCACCCATCTATGAAGTTTACATTTTATTAAGAGTAAGGCATTTACTCCAAATATCTATGGATTTTATATTTTTGGCATATTTCAACAAAGTGACAAGTTTTTATGTTAGATTTCTGCACTTTAACTAGTTTTGAAAAGATTGGTTTGATGATTGAACTACATCAAAGTTTGCTAGTTCATCGAGATACCAAACATTGAACCCGAAATTCTAAACAATTCACAGCACATATGATCAAAAATATCACTTCAGTCTGTATTTGAATGAAATGCATCACTAGTAATGGAGACAGTGTGGATAAGATTATACTTCAGGATCTAGAGGCTCTTCAACCTTTTAAACAACTTTATATTTCAGCGTTCATTGCAAGGAGCGAATTCAAGTGGCAATAACCCCCTCAGTGACCTTGGCCCTGGCTCTTTTGACCTTCAAGGTCGTCCAGTAAGAGGCGACAACAAACAGTTAGCAGCCAGTAAGAATGTGGGCCAAACCGGAAAACTGGCCAACAATGCCACAGGGAATTTACCCAGAGGCAAAAAATTGGAATATCTTGGGAGTATTAAGGTCAAGGATCTTAAGGGCAAAGGTCAAGGTTATCTGAAGGGGGCCAAAAATGGAAAGGTAGAGTGTAACTTGCAAAAGATTGATTTTTAAAAAAATTTTTGTGTGTTTGTTTTTGCACCTAACAGAGTTTTGCAGTTTTATTGGCACTTGGTAGAATGTAGAAATGTGTGTGTGTGGTTATTTTGTACAGTGATGGTTTTTAACGGTGTGACATATTTAGATCACCCCCCCTTACCAGACCACCCTCCTCACCTACAGTGCACCACTGACATGTACAATCTTGCTAATGCCATTCCAGTGTGTTGTGTGGCTGCAGTGTGTTTTAATGGCTTCTGGTGTGTTGTATTGGCCAGAGGACTGTTTCTCATGCAAAGTCTTACTTAAAGGTTCTGTCTCACTTATCTGGTTAAGTGCCACGGTGTAACTGTGTTTTGTAAGGAAATCTAGTCTACCTCAATTCCTAGTTTCAACGATTATGTCTGTTCAGATGGAAAAGTGTAACACGTGATGAATTTAGTCGCTGTAATGTCTCGGTCACAAATTGCTTTCTGAGTTGTATCACCCCAAACATGTCTTACCATATCTGGATCCCAATGAATCACCCAACCCCATCCACACAAAGACAAGGCAAACAGAACATGGTCAACAGTATTCGAAACATAGCTGAAGGTAGACAAGCCCATTCGACTGTAGCTCTTGGCTGCACCATGGAAAGCTGTGACCTGTGTATAATGTTATTATTCCCCAGAGTTTTATACTGTGTTTCCATTAAAGCTGTGCTCAGCTTTCCTGACCTGCTTGCATGAAGATGAATGAATTCAAATCGAAGCTTTAAAATCACATGAAATCTCAACAAAATTATACAATGAAATAAATGACTTACCAGGATCTATGTTTTTTTGGAATGTCATAAAATTCAAAGCCAAAATAAACAAACCGGAAAAGAAACTTTTGAAGAAAAACATCTTCTATTTAACCAGGGGCCGATTTCACAAAAGGACTGAAGCCCAGACTTTCACTTAAATTTAAGACTTTGGTTGTAAATTTTGTCAACAGAATGGTAAATCTGTGTTCTAAGACTTAGTGGATTTCACAAAGCAGCTAAGTCTATGAAATTGCTAAGTCAGTGGACTTAACTTTAAGTCTGGTATGTAGTGGGCTTAAATTTTGTCAAGAGGACTTAAATATGGCCGCCATAAACTTTTCTCCTCTTCAAAATTTGAAATGGCTGTAAAAAAAATATAATTATACAAAACACCTCACTAAGCTAGTCTTTGGGAAGTTTATATGTTGTAGCAAGGTTTTCCATTTCAAAACGGCACTTATCCTTAAGTAAAATGCATCAAATGAAGGATATATATCACCAATATGACACAGAAAACTGCTGTGGTTATTTGATAAGCTTGGACTTGGCTAAGGCACCCTTTGTTAAATCCATTTAAGTCCCAGACCTCGCTAAGACCAAAGTCTTAGATTTAAGTCCCTGACTTAGCCAAAAACTTGGCTAAGTCTAAGTCCCTTTGTGAAAACGGCCCCAGATATTGTAGAATATGGAGTAAATTGTAGGTTTTTAAGAAAAACTACAACTTTAATTGATATTATGTAACGAGTATGCAGAAATGAAGCATATTTTACAGAAATGTTTCATTACGCAGGCAATAATACAATACCCAGCGAGTAAGTAATGAAAATGGACTCGAGTAGTAGAAAATACCGACTCGTCTATTGAGGCTCGAGTAACCGTTCGCAGCCCTATTTATAACCACCAGTAGGCTAGGCATTCATTAGAACTCTAGATATTTATTCCAAATACAGAATGAGTGTTTTTACCTGTAATGAAGGAATTCTGTACCAAGTGTAAATTTTATCAAAGCTGATACTTCAATATTTTACATCCAATAGTTGTATAATTACCCAAAACCTCTCCCAGGATT
This sequence comes from Sabellastarte sp. h YS-2021, assembly GCA_964017235.1. Classification (NCBI taxonomy): domain Eukaryota; kingdom Metazoa; phylum Annelida; class Polychaeta; order Sabellida; family Sabellidae; genus Sabellastarte; species Sabellastarte sp. h YS-2021. The sequence continues at coordinate 14,330,592 of OZ024937.1, forward strand.
TCTATGTTACCCATTTAGTTTTCTTAAATTTTATGATTAATTGATTAACGTCTTTACCCTACACTTTCTGATAAGGTGCCCCAATCTCTCCTGATTTAGAAATGTATCTTTAAGGCCCAATATAAAGTATAATTGATCACCTCACTTTTGGATCTATGAAAGGTCGTGAGTTAAGCAGCCTCACATATTGATTATCAGTCTGTCAAGGGTTGTTTATAAGAACAGCTTACTCTTTGACTCTAGTTCTCTTCTCCTGTGACAAAACTTAAAATATGCCTCAATTGAGTCATTTTCCAATTATATTTGGCCAGCACTATAAGGTGATAGTAAAATTACACACAAGTATGAAGGACATTTGCACGCTAACTGTGTGTATTTAATATTTTTTTTATTTATCTATTTGACCATTTCATTGATTTTCAATCAATTATTTTGCAGAGCTTTGTACTTGAAAATTAATTCACAAGAAGGTAAAAAAAAAAACATAACATTTCTACTGTATTTTTCTGAGGTATTACTAGGGTGTCCGTTATTTTCAAAAAATAGCTGTAGACGAGGCATTACTTTGATCTGAGTACAGTTTCTATCATTCTACCTTTCTTTAGTGTTCCAGTATTGAAAAAGTTTGATTTTATGAAGTCATTGGAAGTCGTTTCCACTCTCACAAATGTTCATTTTCCTATAATTGTTTCATGCTAAAAGTTCTGTATTTTTTTGTTTGAAGAACTTTCTGTCATCTGAACACAATCTTACTCTCCCCAACCAGTTCAGTTACTGGAGGTTGTACTGTACTTAGTAATGCCAAGAAAGAAAAGAACCATCCAGTACATTAACCTGTAATACACACACCTTCAGTGTATAAATTTTAACCCTGGCAAAATTTCAGAAAAATACAGTATTCTTTTGTGATCCATGTTCCCTTAAAATAATTGTATCTGTCTTTCTTACAATGTGTACTGTATTTCATTCATGTGATTTCATAACATACTGCCACTGCACTGTGGTTTATATTTGTCTTATTTTACTGCATTACCAAATATGGAAATATATACATAGAAGAAATTCCTAGTAATAATCTGACGTTTACCTGGAATCACTTAATTACACTTCTTAGATGACTGTCCTCTGTTCATATTTCACACATCTGTATGTTCACCTTCACTGAGCTACACTAGAATATTTCAGTACAAATACAAGCTATTAGTGCCACTAGCGGATCCGGGGGGGGGGGGGGGGGGGGGGTTCAGGGGGTTTGAACCCCCCACCCCCTTGAAAAATAATGTGAAGGGGTTCAACCCAAAGTACAAAATTATTTCTTGACAGTGGTGTTAAATTTACAGGAAATGCACTATATTTTTACAAAAAATTAATTTTTTTCCCGGGGGGCATGCCCCCCGACCCCCTCGGTTATAATATCTCTGATGTGGACCCCGACTTATTCAATGTGAACCCCCACCTTACTCGATGTGAACCCCCACCTTACTTAAAGGCTGGATCCGCCCCTGAGTGCATATGAAAGTTGTTGACCAATGAAATAAGCTTCAAAAAGCAGAATTAGTGATGTTAACGTAAAATGCCTTTCTGAACACTAGATGGTATAAGTTTATTATTTGCAGTTGCAACATCACATCTCAACAAAGTTTTGCATATTTGTTAAGTCATACAGTGTACAACTGGTTTCTGATAAGCAGCCATCATAACAGTGACATAGTCTAGATGACAACATTGGTCTTTCCACTGATTGAAATTACATAGTGTTTTTAAAGTGATGTTTAATCTAAATCTTAGTCTTAATGGTTCAAGCCCCTTTTCAGTACCGATTTCATGTATCATTGTAAAGAATGTTGTTCATCTGGAAGTCTAATACCTGGTTCACACAGCTCTGGTGTATCATTTCCAGTGTAATTGGGTCAATGATTAACACAAAAGAAACCGGCATTGAAAATTTGATGAAGGATAAAAATCATGGGTAAATAGATTGATTTTTTGTTACACTGGAAACAAAGGGTGGACGGACGTTTCGGACACGGACAATTCGGCCTAGGACGTTTCGGACAGGCGTTTTTTCAGGTTTGGACATTTCGGACAGATTTTTTTTTTATAAAAAGTATTTTTTATGTTCTGATTTTTATTTTCACAAAAGAATGAATGGTAAAAACGTTTATTGTATATAATTTTTATCAACATTTATCACTAGAGTAAAACATTTATTTGTATATTATTTTTGTTAACATTTATCACTTTCACTGAACATTTATCACAACAATATACTTTAACTGAACAAATCCAGTCAATAGCATGACTGGTAAAAAGACAAGATTCATGAACATTGAATCTAGTTTCATTTTAAATGTTTGGCTGACCTCCTCTCAATTTGTGGCTCCCACTCCGAAGAAAATCTGCTGTGTACTTGCAACCTGAAGATCTGTCCCCACAGAGATTGCACAATCTAGTTTGAAGTTCTGTGTAAATTTTTTGGTTTCTTTAAGGATTTAAATGGTTAACCACCAAATCATCACCTGAGCTGTGCAATCCTGAGTAAGTTTCGATATTCACATGCTTGAGCATGCACTGACAAAGAAGTTCAACAAATTTTATAACAAAAAAAAATTTGTCCAAAACGTCCACCTTTGAAAAAAAGGCCTGTCCGAAATGTCCTAGGCCGGAACATCCTAGGCCGAAATGTCCTAGTCCGAAACGTCCATTCATCATTGTAACATGTTAGAATGCATTACTAACATTTATTCCATAGCAGTCCAAAATCCGTTAAGTATATACTTCACATTTTTTACCCATAGTTTTCAAGAAATTTCAAATAACTTCCACATTTTTTGACACAGTAAAAGACCATATAAGGCCTGTTTTTTTTTGTCAGTTACACTAGTCAGTACATTGGTGCATGTTAGCAGAAGAGTGTGACAAAGACATAACCTTGTAATTTTATAGTTAAACTTCTAGACTGAGTATATGAACAAGGTGGGAGATAAAGAATGTGTTAGATAAAGGCAGAAGGTTTACAAATTAAATTGATAATTTAACACAAAAGGTTTGCATTGCAAGATGAAAATACTATTCAAATATTGATATATTAAACCTCATCAACTTTGTCTCTCCACGTCAATGAAATCACTTCAAACTGTAACATGCAGCATAATTGATTGCTTCTTGAGGACATTGGAGCGCCTGTTCCATTTCCATGTTTCATACACAAACTGAAGACATACCACTTTTCTGTAAAGCCTGTCCTCCATAGCTCTCCCATCTCCCTGACAACAATTGTCACAGTCTGGCGAGTGTGCTATATTTCTGCAGTGTGATTTTTTTAAATGCGCTTGCGCTTTTAGAGATATATTTTTTTTTTTTTTTTGTCTCTGGACTTTCATGAATTGTGGCATAGCGTGATGAGTACCTGTCTCTTCACTGAAGTTAGGCAGCAGTGGGCTGTGTTAGTACTGGGATGGGTGACCGCTTCAGTGCACTACTCATGTCTGTGATGGCTTTGCGGCTCGCGCTAGTAGACCGAAACCACTCTCAGCCTTGTTTCCTTCTCCCGTTATTGTTCTGATGCCTTAAAGTCTGCCATATGCTAGAGATTAAGCACCACAAAAGGACTCATTGTATTACATCATTACTTATCTAATATTTGTGAAACATTTGTTCCTATAATAGAAGGTTCATAAAATTGGAGAGGTAATTCAGCATTCAATAGAAGTGTCCAGATCAAAATGCCATTTAAGTAATAAATATGAATTATATTTAACAGTAAAGATATCAGATTTTAGGCCGTGTTTAGGTCTCTAATGATATAAAACACACAAGAATGGCATGATCTTGATATTATTGACTAAATTCATGAAGAGGGTGTTTCACTTGCAGTAAAAGTGATAGCATTGAATTGGCTGTTGTTTTAAAAATGTTTTTGATATACAATGTCTACTGGTGTTCTACCATTTAATGGCTGCCTATCAGTGAACACCCACATTAAAGATAAATGTTTCAATATATGTGCAATATGGGTGTTCTCTGGTATTTATGGTTTATCGTAAAATCGGCCAATATAGAGATTGTTTGTCAAAATGTATATTTCCCAAGAAATGTTATAACACTAAAAACAATTAGTAATGCTAAAATTATTTTCTAGTCTGGTTGAATACAGATATATTCTAGGGCAGTTAATGCAAGTTAATATCAGAATAATATTAACCACACTGTGGGTGTTCAGTGGTAGATTGCCGGTATAGTTACCAGTCTAATGACAATTTCAATGCATTCTATTGTGGTGTCTGTTGTCTGCTGTGAGCAACATGGATCTAACTTCTGTTTAAAACTACATGTACAGATATTGTATTATTTTGGTCAAATTAACTCCCAGTCTTAGCCACAGTACAGTTTTATCCTGCAAATGCAATAATTGACAATATATTTCCCAATTTTTCCTGTGTGAAAAAAAACTCAGTCATCAATTTACATAAATAAGGTGGTTTGTCAAGTTTTAACTCATTTTATATGATTTGTTCTCCACCATACCATATATTTGAGCTAAATACCATGAAGTACAGATCAGGGGAAAATATTAGAAATTTTCTGGTGCCCCTTGCTATAGTAATGTTTTGCCATTTTTGTATAAATAAATGTATATTTTCGTAAATTTGTCTTTAGCTGTGTAACCCATAAACTTTTTACGTAATCTCAAATTTTTATAAAGCTGCTCACATTTGTTGCATAAAAATCCACACAGAAAGTGCACAGAAATTTGAAGTTAAAAGTTGAAGTTCTTATATTCACTGGTACCCCTTACCTCTGATACTTTCTACAGCTTATTTTTTACATTGTTTAGAGAAATATTGACTTATTTTGTTTCTTATTACAGGACATGGTTGGAAAATAAATATTATCATATTTATGTTAAAGCATTCATAAATATATATAAAAAATGAATAAATGAATGACAAACTTTTATGTTATTCTTATCATTAAATACAATGTGTACATCACTCGAGTAATTTTGCTGTTGTGTTAACCAACATCACATCCACAATAAAGTTTTATCCTAGAGCTGTGGTCATTATTGAAGTTTGCTAATATTTTCGAAATATGATACCATGAATATGATGTAAAAAAGTCTGTTAATGTTCAAAACTCACTCCTGATATCTATGCAGACATGCTGTTTGCAAATGTTAATTTATGATGTGCGATTTTTTTTACGACAATACAACAGTGTTTCAAAACTAATGTAAACAGTGCATGGTCAGACAAAGGCAAGTAGATATAGTCCATGATCAAGTGCGGAGAAGTGGATGTAGTCTGTTGTCAGGACATGAAAAACCAATGCATATCTTTCCATGAATTGATCCTTAATCTGAATGTAGTCTTTGGTATTTGCTCAGGTTGTCCCTGGTCAAATGCAATGGAAGCCCAATGCATAAAACTGGTATTCATGGCCTGTAATCTATATTTCACTATCACTTACACAATCTTCTCATTCCAGATCCCATTCAAAGGCACAGACAAGAAGAACCGCTCCAAGCCAGGCATGTGTATCGACCCAGTTACAGGACTTATTAAGATCATCGACCCTCACACTGGAAAGGTCACCTTCATGGACAATTACAGCTTTGTGTGATGTTTTAACAGGCTTTTACTTATGTTTCCTACATTAATTTTGTTATAATTAAAAAAATAGAATGTAGGGAAAAATAATATTGTTAATGAAAATTGTATTTTTTTTTCTTTGGGCCAAAATGACTGGTATCCTTATTCCTAGAAAATAAATCATTTGTTTTAAATAATTTTTTTAAAATTAAAATAGTAATTTAGGAATTTCATAAAAATGTTCTTAGAATCAGAGTTGTTTAAATTGTCACAAAATGAAACTTATTATTTGTGGATACAATGTAAAGTTATCCATATATTCATCTCAGTAGGTATTTTCACTAATTTATCAATCCAATTTGTATAATACAAAATATTTGAGAAAATTTTGTCATCTTTTCAGTCACACTTTTTATAGACCATGATTATAGAGATAAGGTTCCTATCAATATTCAGAAATACCGCTTGCATTTTTATGGTATAAAAATGTGTGTACTTTCTTGTTGATTGTTGTTGTGTGATAGTTTGAGTTAGTAATAACTACATTCTCTCTTTCATAATGTGTCAGACTATTTGTACAATGAAGGCTCAGGCATTGCCTTGAGCTGTAATTTTTGTACTCAAGTACTTTTTAATAAGTACTCATTTTTGGAGCTATAAAATTGACATAAAAGTGTACTATTTTGCTTTGATACGTAACAGAAATTCACCTATGTTGTCTTAATTGTTGATTAGGAGTATTCACAGTGTAAAAATATTCAGTATGTTCATAATATGCAGCAGAAAAGGGCAGTCTTCTCTTAATTCTGTACTTTGATTAATTAACTACTTTTTCTCTATATCAAGTACTCTTTCACTGATAAAAATGTTACAAAGACGTAACAGTTATTTCTGTGTAAATTAACATCATTTTTTTCGTATGTCTACAGTACCAGTAGAAATTTCAGTGGCATTAATTTTAGCTAATTATCTTTGCAAAAATTAATTCCAAGTTAAATTCGAATTTGTATTAATCTAGATATGTAAGAACCATTTGGGGACAGTGTAGCTCTAGTGAAAGTCTTAAAATTTGGACTTAAGAGAAATTTTCTTGTAGCTTAAATTTAATTTATACTGTATTTTCAAAAATGCCAATCTTTAAGTAGAAAGAACTACTTTTTTTCCTAATTCTGTACTCTATATAACCCATTACTGTACTTTTTAATGAGTACTTAAGTCTCTGTTTAACAGTCCTACTCTGTATTGTATATTCATCTACATTGAATGTCTGGTATTATTATAATGCTGTTCATACGTCTGTTGAATGATTCTAATCGTAGAACTGCTGATAATTTATTTTATTGATTTATTTTTGTTCATTAAACTATTGATATTGGGTCATAATATTGTGCGTGTGCCAAAATATGAATCTTTATTACTAACCACAATGCCTTTTGATGACAAATTGTTATTATTATTAGTCAATAAATAATGAAGTATTATTGATTGTTTTATCAAATTTACAAGTTGAACTGTGTTAAGTGATATATCAAGAGACTAGAAAACAGTTTTTAAAATTATATTCACCAATAAATGTTATTTTATATACCATGTATTCTGTAATAAAATCCCTCTCTCTAATTATGGGCCACCCAATACTTTTAACAATACTTTTCAGTGATAAGGAACTGAAGCAAATGGTACTAACTTGTGAAATGCCCAGTAAATTCTGACAGTGTTTCAGTCTTCTGAATCTTGTAATACATACGGATGTACCCGGTGGTATAATCTAAATTACATGTGATCGAAACATTTTAAAGTAGTTATTTCATAAAATACAAGAAATCTTAAACCTGTGTTTTTTGTTCTAATAAAACGCCCCCCACCCCCACCCCATGTTAAAATGCATGGCCTCAGGATGTTTATTACAGAAATTACAGTGTTTTAATTTTAAGGTTCACTAAATGTTCATAAGAGTTACCACGCCTGCTTGCCACCTAGATTTTCTAACCAGTTTGTGCCCTCTGCAGGGGATGAGACAGAATACTTCCAGTTAACTAGTATTTGAAGATAACACAGTAAATGTCATTGCTCGATTTCCCAAAAGGATCGAACATTTTCCTACAATAATATCTTATGTTGTTCAAGTATGATGTTTTGTATTGTGTATTTTGGTGTTTCAGTCAAAGTGGTCTCAGAATAATGTAAGATATTAGTATTGTAATTTTTATATATTGTTTGTTTTTTTTTCAGTAATTCTGTGATTTGTGTACACCAATTCTAGAATTCATTACACCAACTGTGACTGTATTGACATGTTTTTTTGTTGTTGTTTTTTTTTGTTTTTTTGAGCAATTTAAAATGGTATAAAAATATGGCCAACTTAAGCCTAAGATTTGCCCAAGACCTTTCGTGACTACAGCCCCAGTTCTCATTATGCAGAATCTGCTGTAAATAGTAGAAACAGAGGAAGTGTCTATTGTATGTTTTTAAAGAATTACGTGGTTAAGCTTGAATGGTTGAAAATTAAGTCACCGTTGAACCTTGTTTATGTTGAAAGATGAGGGGTTAAAGAATATATTCAGCGTTACTCATTGATCTATTAAATGTACTCCTGAATGGTATAATGAACTCCTGTAAGTTTTCAATTTAAATTTAACTGTTCAGGTTACTGATGGATATCAATACAAAGACTTGGAGCATGTCTATGATTAATGTTATACTGAGGTCACTATCCTAACATATGCGTGGCAATTAGTGCCACGTAATTAATATACATATCAAAATTGTAACACTGCTGTGAATGTAAGGATTTCTAGAGGACTTGACTATCATACAGATGATGCTTCATACCTCGGCAACCAGCTGTGTTTGTTGATTCTTACGGGTAGCACTTCTTAACACACCACCATGTACAATGAATAAGGCTGTGACTTCATTAGAAAAACAATACCAGGTATTCGTCTCACAAGAACCGATCCGAATTCTGGTAACCGTATTTTAGTGGTCACCCTGTGGAAGTAGCAGAGAAGCAAAAATGGAGGATGATGTAAACAAAATGTTACGAAAAATAATATTAAATATCTGTATAAATAAGGAAAATTATGTGAAAAACTAACAGAGAAATCTGACAGAATACTGAAGTTTACCCAAGTTTTTTGCGGTTTTACAGTACATTTGATTTTTTTTTTCGGTTACCTGCTTCGCCACTTTGTACTCGGTTTCTCAAAGAATTCAAACCGTTTTCGGGTAGCCGGGTAACCTATCGCAGCCTTAGTAATGAATAGGATTCAACCCAGAAGCACAATTGTTCCCCTTAAAGTCACAAAACTTGTATGTTACAAGCATTCTAGATAACCATGTAAATTTCAATGGAAAACCTTCTCAGAACATGTTATTTAAACATCGACTGACGGGGCATTCCACTTATCAGCATTCTATTTAACAAGGTTGTAGGGCATGGAATTTTACTTTTCGAAAAAGTCACATTTTGGTAAAATGTATTCTAGAGCTATACAGTCTGTGATTCTTGTGTATAGTATTGCTATAAGCCTGTGATATTTTTGCAAGATGTTTTTGCAACTTCTTTGATGTAAGTACAGAATAAGAAAATGTCAAATTATACGCAGTATGTTGAATTTGTCGCTGGCCAAAATTCCCCATCAGTGGACCTGTCCATGTGGTTTGCAAATATGGCCTAACTTAAAAGTCAGTTTCAGACACGCAAGTTTAAGGTTCTATAATATCCTTAATTTGGTTAATGGGTTACAGTACAATAAGAGAAGTATAGGGAAATTTGTAAGTGTATTTCATAAAACTTAGGCTTAACATAGATACATACTTGGCAAATTTGTTTTGGAAAGAATATTGCTTCACGTATTTTAAATTAATAGTTGGGGCTAGTGATGAATTTCACATACTTGCCTGGCGTGGTAATTTGGCCAAAATTAAAATGTACATTACTTTTGTTATTTATGCTTCCTGTATGTATATTAGCATGGATTTTCATTGATAAAAATATTTATTGACAGAGGTTCAAGAGATAAATATGATTTACAGAAAAAAATGTTATGTTAATTACCCTTTTAATGGACTTTTAAGGGGAGGGGGGGGGGGGGGGATAATACAATTTCAAATTACAGCCCTATAGTGTGGTATATGACCAATAAGCATAGAGCTTACAAATAATATCTTTTGTATCAGTAAACTAGGTTGGCTACAGATTGAATTCACTGTTTATTTTACAAATTTGAGAGGTCTGCTAAATTACCTAGCCTAAAATTTCTTGTTGATTTTTTAATTACCTTTCTTACTCCAAAAAAAAAATATATTGTTATTGTGCTGTTGACTGTAGGTTTACAAAGGTTGGTGTATAAATTGTTTTGTAAGAATAACAAGTATTAAGAAGTATTATGTCTAGTTATTATGTATTTATATATATAAAAAATTTATTGTCATATTTAAGTTTTGAAGCTTATCATATTTTCAAGAAAATAGCAGAATAAAATTTTTCATCTGCCAAATTATTTTTGTTTGATTTGGCTTTAACCCTTCTGCCAAGAATTGAACACTATTCAGATGTTTTAAAGGAAATTCTAGGGTTAAATAGCTTTCCAGTGAGTTTGAGCAGCTTAAAACTCAACACCACAAGTCCTCCTTGTTATCCATGCTGTCCTCATAGGGAATATTTTAGACAATAAATTGCAACGGACTAAGGGTTTTTATATACACAGTGTAGAAATAAAAATAACCATACATGGTTATTAACTGCTAGCTGATATGTGTACTGGGTAAATCTGACTGCCTTTCTAGACTTCCTGTATATGGTTTCCTATTACCTCCCAATATATTCAAAAGCCCTAAAAGCAATATTCTAAAATGGTCTTTTGCGCAATGCAGGAATCGCAAATGTAGAACAGTAAATAAAATAACGCTGTTGAATTCTGTGTGCATCGTCCCTTCGCATACAAATGTAAACAAATGACTCACGGTTAAAATATTCATAAAACTGTCATTTCTTGCTTGATTTTAATAAATAGCATATCCTTTTAAAGCTTACAACAAATTGAAAGCATCTACAGTGACAGTCCCTTAATATTTCATAACAAATTCTCTGAAAATAGAGTGGCAAAACTACTTTTTTTTTAAACCTTAGATATCGCTATGTATGTTTCGTTGATGAAACAGCCAATATGGCGTTGGATTTGTTTTGAATTTTGCGTAAGATTTACCCCTTATTTTGAAAAAAATATCAATGAAACCATTTTAGAATAGGAATAAAAGACAAATTCTCGTGCTTTATGATCGTTTTAAACTATTGATCTGCCGTATTAAAGCACTCACCCCTTCGGGCTTCGTGGCTTTAATATTCAGCCGATCAATAGTTTAAAACCATCATAGAGCACTCCAATATGTCTTTTATTCTTATAATAATAAAGGAGATAAAAACCAAACATGCAAATTCTGTGATTTAATGAACGCTTTATGATCGTTTTATACTATTGATCTGCCGTATTAAAGCACTCACCCCTTCGGGCTTCGTGGCTTTAATATTCAGCCGATCAATAGTTTAAAACCATCATAGAGCACTCCAATATGTCTTTTATTCTTATAATAATAAAGGAGATAAAAACCAAACATGCAAATTCTGTGATTTAATGAACCCAGTTTGACTCGTAAAGGGCACAAGGTAGGAGATAAGGCTTTCACTGGCTTTCTAGAATCCCTGCATATTGTTTCTTATTACTTCCCAACGCACTAAAAATCTGTAAAAGCAATAATGAAAGAGATATAAGCCAAAAACTCAAAATCTGGGGGGTAAATCTGAGCAGTATTTTAGAAACTCTGTATATGGATTCCTATTACCTCCCAATACATTAAATGTAATAGGTCTGGAGAAAGTATGGGGGTTCTGATGAATTTAAGCTTTCTGAATTCTAGCTGGTATAAAAACACTCACAGGTTGCTCCATTATGGTCCAATTGCTCCCAAAATCAAATCAGCTTAAGATTTTGATAGTGCTGATGTATAGTTTAAATAATGCCTTTCTACAGTAATAGTTTTGGCTGAGTGGCAATGACAAGGGGGTGTACCTGAAAAAAACTTATTTTTGATCGTGCGACCTTGATAAACATAATTATCAAAAAATAATCGTGGGAAAAGATTTTCCACACCTAAGGTGTGTAAGTGTCAAGAATGGTTAGAATCTGAACACTAATAAGGGAGATATTTCAGGGGAGACGATAATACCACGACGGGGGTGGGGAAACTCAACCTGAAAACAAATATGCGCCCTTTCCAAGGGATGCTTAAATACTATAGAACAAACATAATTGACTAAGACATGTACTATATTATTATGTTATCAATATAGAGTTAATGTCATATTTAAATGCACATGTATTGTTGCACAACCAAAATCTGCAATGAAAGTTTTAGATGACTGTGTTAATACATCAATATGCTTCTAAATGTCTTATTGAGCTTGTATGTCTTTGGAAGAAATATATTGGTTATTAAAAGACAAAACATTGCCCAGGGGTGAGCTGTAACTCATTGAAATCCTTCATAAAGTTCTTGCACCTTCAATGCTTTTACATGACATATCTTGACTGTCGTATGTCAAAGCCTATATCAAATGCCTATGCATTTCACGAAATACCTGAACTGCTTTGGAATTTCGCGAAATGCCTACTTAAACAGATTGCCTGTAACCAATAGGGAAAAGAAGTAAACCTGCAACCTTTCCCATCTGAAAAGTCCAACAGATATTACTCACTTAGCTATTGGGAGAGAGTCCCAAGTTACTCACCATGTTGTTGCTATGGAAAAAGTAGCTGAACAACATTTTAACAAAAGACTAAATGCAATACTTATCAAGTTATAAGTAATTTGCTGCATGAAATCATGAATGTTGATGCATTAAAAATTATTTTAAAAATTCATAGAAAAATTAATAAAGAAAGATCCAGGTCTGATACACAAGGGAATCTACCAGTACTTGTGTTCATCTACACAGTAGATATATGCAAGAGAGAAATTCCTTCAATTATTACAGTCAATGAGAAAATTGTGATAAATTGTGGCATTTTATTGCGTTAATACATCCTATCCAATGGACAATTGCTTTACCGGTCGGCGCGACCGGTCCCGCCAAACGCCAGAAAAAGACGTCCTGTATATAATACCGGCATGACCGGTCAGGAGAGTGCATTCGCCAGGTGGCGCATCGTACTTCCTCTTCCTGTCTAGACAACGTGACGTCATAGCATCTTTTTCGTTTGGCGCGTGGAGAGTGAAGACGTGTTTTCAACGACAAGGAAATTTTGGTTTTTTACTGAACTCATCCGTTTTATTTCATATTTGAAGTAATTCAGAAGTATTATCTACAACTATGTCATCACCTGGACAAAGAAGAGGTTCGTGCGGACACGCTATGGCTGGGTTCGACACCCACTCCAAGTGTGCGCGGTGTAGGGACAAAGGGCTAGGCGACGACCCCTGCGTCCTGAAGAAGGAATGCGTTATTTGTAAAGGGTTTACCCCTGAGCAGTCCCTTCAACTGGCTATACCCACCTATAGGGACAGAAAAGACAAGAAGATGACCTCCAATTCTACGGCCTCATCCACCCCCACTCTCGTGGACCCAGCACACGTTAGCGTACTGGGTAAAGTGGAAAAGGTCAAGGCTGTGCAGTCGACCCCTACCAAGAAGACGAAACGTAGTGAGTCTCCCAAGCCATCTGCCAGCAAGAAGAGATCTTCAAGCAGTAGACCTTCAACTGAAGATCTCAAGCAACTGGATGACAAGTGGGGAGAGAGGTTTTCCAGACTTGAGGCGATGTTGCTAGCCAAGGTTTTCACAGTGCCAGTTGAACCGGTTGTGAAACCTGCTTCAGATGTGACTCCCACTCAGAAGCCAATTTTTGACCCTGGTGCCACCACCAGCAGTCTACCTGTGGAGATCAGTCTGCCAGTTGAGAAACCCGGTCCCTGCCTTGACCAGGCTTCCGGTATTGCTGTAGAGGAGATGCAGATTGCCACCCAGCCCCTTGGGGCTCCCGGTGCAGGGATAGCAACCCAGACTCTTCAGGCCCCCGGTTCATTCCCAGAGGTTCAGCCCACCGGTGATGTAGATCTGAATGCAGCTTCTGACAGTGAAGATGAGCAGTTCAGCGAAACCGGTTCCCTGGATGGCGACATCCACCGGGACCGGTCAGCAGACAAAGAGCCTTCTAGAGATGACCCTGAGACTGAGCCCACTGAGGAGGCTAACTACAGGGAAACCATGAGGGGTGTGAGGAGTTTCATGAACTGGCACAGGGTTCCTGAGTTCGAAACTGTGTCCTCTACTGCAGATGACAACCCCTTTGCCGGTACCCGTGTCCAGCCAACCGGTAAAGTCAGTGTGAAACTTCCTGTGGACGACTGGTTGTGCAGGAAGATGTCCAGCCTTAACCTCACAATCAAAGAAGGCTACCCTACTAGGAATTCTGACAACACTGGCCTCCTCAGGGATCAGTTCATCAAAACCCCTAGACCTTCTAGATGGTACGGGATGCATGCTGAAAAAGACAGTGAGAGTTCTACGGTTCGTAGCTGGTCACCGGATCCGGCCAAACTCAACCACTCTTTCAGCAGGGTTGCCAGAAGAAATTTGCCATCTGCTCCACCCTCCCGAGCCTTCAGTCAGGATCTCCTCAGACGCTAGGAGAGGGCAGCTCGTGAACAGACAATAATGTGTAACCAGGCTGCTGGTTTGTCAAGGTGTCTGACCAGGGTTCAGGACTCAATGAACTCTCAGTTAAAAACCCTCGACAGTAAAGGCAAGTCATCTGAAAATATGAAACAGGCTGTCAGTGAACTGGAGTATTTGACCACTTTCAACCGGTCTGTATCTCAAGCAATAGCCAGGACTATGCAAGACCTTTCAGAAGCAGTATTCATCAACATGGCCAACTTCACCCTTGCTCGCAGGGATAGTTACCTCGACTATTTACATGCTGGGGTGAAGCAAGATACGTTGCACGCCTTGAGAACGTCGCCAGTTCATTTGAATGCTTTATTCCCGGACCAGCTTATATCAAAAGCTGAAGAGGAAATCTGTAAGAGTGAAGAGAGGCGTTCTTCCGGTACTTCACACCGACAGCAAGGTCGCTTCCACCCATATGCTGCAAGTGACAAGGTTACTAGCCATCACACTGACAAGAAGAACGCCCCTGCTTGGAAACAGATCAAAGACAAGCAGCAAGCTATGGAAAGGTCGTGGCAAAGCCTCCACATTCTCCCAGAAGCTGGCCAAGAGATTCAAGTCTCATAAATGACAATCACTGTATAATTCCTGTGACCGGTCAGAAGAACTCTGTACTTATTACCGGTCAGGGAAACTTGAACCCAGCACCAGTGGTGTCAAAGAACAGCAAAGTGACTTTAAATTTCAATGTAGACTCTCATGTTGCAAATGCTCATATTGTCACCGGGTTGCCGCTAAGGAAAGGCGTAAATCCCAATGCATGTCAATTGTACACAGAAATAAAATATGTGAAAGATGTTTTTTGTGTAGGTCACTTGCCTTCTGTAAATCTTGTCACCAATGCCCAACATGCTGTTTTAGATCCTCCTGTAGGGGCCAGGTTACAACAGTGTTGGGAGAAATGGGAAACCCTGGGTTCAAGTCCAAAAGTGATAAAGATTCTGAGGGAGGGTTACACACTCCCCTTCCAGTTCAGACCCCACTTGACAAGGTCACCGACTGTAATAAGCAACTACCACAATCCAACCAAACAGTCCTTCCTTTTAGAGGCACTGTATCAGCTGATAAACAAAAATGCAGTCGAACCGGTGGAAAATCCAAACTCACTGGGGTTTTACAACCGGCTAATTTTGATACCCAAACCCAACAACCGGTGGAGACCGATTCTAGACCTGAGCACCTTGAATACCTTTTTGAACACAGAGTCGTTCAAGATGGAGACCCCAGAGACAATAAGAACCTCCCTACAGACAGGGGAGTGGGTCACATCCATAGATTTCAAAGACGCATACTTCCACATACCAATTCACAGTCAGTCCAGGAAGTACATGCGTTTTCACCTCCAGGGTCGGTCCTACCAGTTCAAAGCCCTTCCCTTTGGCCTGTCCACAGCCCCCATGGAGTTCACAGTGGTGACCAAAGAGGTCAAACTCATGACACTTCAAAAGGGTATAAGGATCCACCAGTACCTAGACGACTGGCTGGTGAGAGCCTCTACCCACGACACCTGTCTCCAGCATACTCAAACCCTGGTCACACTGTGCCAGGAGCTAGGGTGGCTGGTGAACAGGGAAAAATCAGAACTGGTCCCACAGCAGGTCTTCAACTTCGTAGGTTACCAGTTCGACCAGAAGGAGGGCAGGGTCAGACCAACAGAGGAACGTTGGCAGACCTTGACAGACAAGATCAGGTCAATACTGTCGGTTCCGGTATGCCCGGTCCGGAAATTTATGTCCCTCATAGGGCTACTCACAGCAACAGAAAAACAAGTCCACTTAGGGCGACTACACATGAGACCCATACAGTGGCATTTGAAGATGCATCAAACAAAGGGTGGGGCGCTCACTTGGATGACCACACTGCAAGAGGAACTTGGTCCCTTCCAGAGGGCAAGTTACACATAAACCACTTAGAGCTAAAAGCGGTATTTCTAGCTCTAAAAGAGTTTCGAACCCTGGTCTGCAACAAGACAGTGTTGATAGCTACAGACAACACAACAGTGGTTGCCTATATCAACAAAGAGGGGGGGATGAAGTCGGGGTCACTGTGTGCCCTACTGTGGAGAATCCTGTCCTGGTGCACCAGACAGCAGGTAACCCTCAGGGCATGTCACATCCCCGGCCGGCTGAACGTGATAGCAGACAAGCTATCCAGACTTGCCCAGACCATTCAAACAGAGTGGTCACTTCATCCAGCAGTGTTCCAAGCTGTATGCTCAAGGTGGCACCAGCCACAAGTGTTTGCCACCAGGTTCAACAACAAACTGCCACAGTTTGTGTCACCGGTTCCAGACCCCCAGGCTTGGGCAGTGGATGCACTCAGCCTCTCCTGGGAGAACCTGGACCCGTACGCCTTCCCACCGGCAGCCATCTTGGGCAAAGTGGTGGAGAAGCTCCAGGACTACCCCTGCAACAGAATAATTCTGATTGCTCCAGGGTGGCCCAACATGCCCTGGTTTTGGGACCAGGTAGCAATGTCAAGCCAGATCCCACTGTGTCTGCCCAGCATACCAAACCTAGTGTCTCAGCCATTCAACCAGGTTCTTCACAGGAACCTGTCGAATCTGAACCTACATGCCTGGCTCCTAGAGCCTCAGCAATTAAGGAGCAAGGCTTCTCTGAGACAGTGGCAGCACGAATTGAGGCTCCTCAAAGAAGATCAACCCAATCTGTCTATGAGGCAAAGTGGACCATTTTTACAAAGTGGTGCCTCAGTAATCAGGTGGACTTCAGGGCACCACCTCTGAAAGCCATTGCTGACTTCCTCCTGCACTTGTTTCAGGAGAAGAAGTTACAACCAGGCACTATTGATGGCTACAGATCCGCCATTGCTGATAAACTGGGCAATTCCACCATTAATGTCAGCAAAGATGAGAATCTCACTCGTCTCCTGGATAGTTTCCATAGAGACAGACCTAAGGGCAGGAGGGGCATCCCCTCCTGGAACCTTTCACTGGTTTTACATCAGCTCACAAAGGCTCCCTTTGAACCCCTGAAAGAGGCCTCCTTGAAACATTTAACTTTCAAGACTGTTTTCTTGCTGGCCTTGGGTTCAGGTAAACGCAGGAGTGAGATCCATGCTTGGTTACATAAGAACATCAGACACCAGTCAGACTGGTCTAAGGTGTCATTGTACCCCTCACCCAGCTTCCTATCCAAGAACCAGCTGGCTAAGGAAGGTCCAGATAGTGTGGCACCAGTGGTCATCCCAGCCCTGGCTCCATCTCTGGATAGGTCACTCAAAGGTGACAGGTCCCTATGCCCAATTAGAGCCCTGCGCTACTACTTGGACAGGACTGCAGACCTCAGGCAGAATAAGGAGTTAGTCTTTGTCTCCTTCAAGAAGGGTTTTGATAAAGACATCTCACCTGCCACCATCTCCTCATGGATCAAACAGACTGTGGTTCTGTGCTATGAGCTCTCTGACCAGGAGGCCCTCACCTTACATCAGGTTAAAGCCCATGATGTTAGGGCCTTTGCTGCCTCTAAGGCTTTCCAGTCAGGGATTTCCTTAGATCAGATCTTGTCAGCCTGCCACTGGAAATCTCACAACACCTTCACCAAATTCTATTTGAAGGATGTTGCCTGGGCTGATTCGGAGCTTTTCCACCTGGGACCTGTAGTGGCTGCCCAGCAGGTGCACCACCAGGCCCAGAATTGACGAGATGTTGTATATATGTAAATATGTACATATTGTAAATATGTTAAATATGTACATAATGTAAATATGTTGATGTACATATATTTTCAAAAAAAAACAAAAACAAGAGGAGAGTGCCCGTGAACGGGCACTGTGTCAGCTGACTGAATGTTTTTGATTTGTGATGGTGATAATGAGAGGAAAGCATAATTATCAGGGAAAGGGCTGTACAGAAATACAGTAAATGGTAACTGAACAGCATGTTCGAAAGATATTTCGAAGCTGACAGAAGAAAAGGACAAAAAAGTTGTGCCCTGCAAATGGTATTATGAAATAAAGTAACAAGGTAATTGTTTAAGGGTAAAAAGTAGGTTAAAAATATTTAAAGAAATACTATAAATGCAATATCCTCGTTCGACCATGAAGAAGGGGTCCAAAGGTCAAATCTGACCATACCAAAAGATTCCCAGCCAAAGAATTTAGGATGGTTTACCATCCCAAACCTCTCGGACCAATAATAAGTGAGTCATAGGCACTTTTTAAGTTTGGCTATCCTTGTTTGACCTTGAAGGAGGGGATCCAAGGTCAAATCCGACCACACAAAAAAATTCCCAGCCCATGATTTCCTGTAGCTTGTTTACCATCCCAAACTTGTAGGACCAATAATAAGCGAGTTCTAAGCAATTGTAAGTTTGGCTATCCTCAACTGCCCTTGAAGGAGGGGTCCCAGGTCAAATCTGACCACACCAAAAGAATCCCAGCCCATGATTTCCTATATGTTGGTTTACCATCCCAAACCTCCAAGACCAATAATACGCGAGTAAAAAGCACTTTAAGTTTGGCTATCTTCGTTTGACCTGGAAGGAGGGGTCTAAGGTCAAATCCGACCACACCAAAAGATTCCCAGCCCATGATTTTCTATAGGTTGGTTTTCCATTCGAAACCTCTAGGACCAATAATAAGTGAGTTATAAGCACTTTTAAGTTTGGCTATCCTCATTTGACCTTGAAGGAGGGGTCCATGGTGAAATCCGACCACACCAAAAAATTCCCAGCTCATGATTTTCTATAGGTTGGTTTTCATTCCAACCTCTGGGACCAATAATAAGCAAGTTATAAGCACTTTTATGTTTGGCTATCCTCATTTGACCTTGAAGGAGAGTTCCAAGGTCAAATCGGACCATATTAACAGATTCCCAGCCCATGATTTCCTACAGGTTGGATACAATGATTTACTCAACAGTGAGAACCTGAAAGAAGCTATTGCTCAGCTATCCCATGACATAGAGGTCTGCAATTTCACTATGTTATAGCTGACCAAAACGTCTGTGAATAACATATTTAACAAAATACTCTAAATGTAATAATTTTCAAGTTACAACTGATTTACTCAAGAGTGAGAACCTCAAAGTAACTATTACTCAGCTATGCAATGAGCTACATGTCTGAATTTTTGCTCTGTTATAGCTGACCTAAAAGTAGCTGAACAACATATTTAAGCAAAATACTGTAAATGCAATAGTTTTCAAGTTACAACTGATTTACTCAATAGTGAGAACCAGAAAATAGCTATTGCTCCGCTATGCCATGAGCTATAGGTCTGTAATTTCACTATGTTATAGCTAACCCAAAAGTAGGTGAACAATATATTTTAACAAAATACTCCAAATGCAATATTTTTCAAGTTATAGCTGATTTACTCAACAGTCAGTGCCTGAGAATAGCTATTGCTCAGTTGTGCCATGAGCTACAGGTCTGTAATTTCACTATGTTATAGCTGACCCAAAAGTAGCTGAATAACATATTTGCACAAATTTCTGTAAAGGCAATAGTTTTCCAATTACAACTGATTTACTCAACAGTGAGAACTTCAAAGTAGCTATTACTCAGCTATGCAATGAGCCACAGGTCTGGAACTTCACTATGTTATAGCTGACCCCAAAATAGGTGAATAACATATTGCAACAAAATACTCTAAATGCAATAGTTTTCAAGTTATAAGTGATTTACTCAACAGTGATAACCTAAAAGTAGCTATTACTCAGCTATGCCATGAGCTACAGGTCTGAAATTTTACTATGTTATAGCTGACCCAAAAGTAGCTGAATAACATATTTATACTAAATTCTCTAAATGCAATAGTTTTCAAATTACAAGTGATTTACTCAACATTGAGAACTTCAAAGTAGCTATTACTCAGCTATGCAATGAGTCACAGGTCTGGAACTTCACTATGTTATAGCTGACCCCAAAATAGGTGAATAACATATTGAAACAAAATACTCTAAATGCAATAATTTCCAAGTTATAAGTGATTTACTCAACAGTGATAACCTAAAAGTAGCTATTACTCAGCTATGCCATGAGCTACAGGTCTGAAATTTTACTATGTTATAGCTGACCCAAAAGTAGGTGAACAACATATTTAAGCAAAATACTCTAAATGCAATAGTTTTCAAGTTACAACTGATTTACTCAATAGTGATGACCTAAAAGTAGCTATTACTCAGCTATGCCATGAGCTACAGGTCTGAAATTTTACTATGTTATAGTTGACCCAAATGTAGCTGAATAACATATTTATACTAAATTCTCTAAATGCAATAGTTTTGCAATTACAACTGATTTACTCAATAGTGAGAACCTCAAAGTAGCTATTACTCAGCTATGCCATGAGCTACAGGTCTGAAATTTTACTATGTTATAGCTGACCCAAAAGTAGGTGAACAACATATTTAAGCAAAATACTGTAAATGCAATAGTTTTCAAGTTACAACTGATTTACTCAATAGTGATGACCTAAAAGTAGCTATTACTCAGCTATGCCATGAGCTACAGGTCTGAAATTTTACTATGTTATAGCTGACCCAAAAGTAGGTGAACAACATATTTAAGCAAAATATTGTAAATGCAATAGTTTTCAAGTTACAACTGATTTACTCAATAGTGATGACCTAAAAGTAGCTATTACTCAGCTATGCCATGAGCTACAGGTCTGAAATTTTACTATGTTATAGCTGACACAAAAGTAGCTGAATAACATATTTATACGAAATTCTCTAAATGCAATAGTTTTCCAATTACAACTGATTTACTCAATAGTGAGAACTTCAAAGTAGCTATTACTCAGCTATGCAATGAGCCACAGATCTGAAACTTCACTATGTTATAGCTGACCCCAAAATAGGTGAATAACATATTGCAACAAAATACTCTAAATGCAATAGTTTTCAAGTTATAAGTGATTTACTCAACAGTGATAACCTAAAAGTAGCTATTACTCAGCTATGCCATGAGCTACAGGTCTGAAATTTTACTATGTTATAGCTGACCCAAAAGTAGGTGAACAACATATTTAAGCAAAATACTCTAAATGCAATAGTTTTCAAGTTACAACTGATTTACTCAATAGTGATGACCTAAAAGTAGCTATTACTCAGCTATGCCATGAGCTACAGGTCTGAAATTTTACTATGTTATAGTTGACCCAAATGTAGCTGAATAACATATTTATACTAAATTCTCTAAATGCAATAGTTTTGCAATTACAACTGATTTACTCAATAGTGAGAACCTCAAAGTAGTTATTACTCAGCTATGCAATGAGCTACAGGTCTGAAATTTCACTATGTTATAGCTGACCCAAAAGTAGGTGAACAACATATTTAAGCAAAATACTGTAAATGCAATAGTTTTCAAGTTACAACTGATTTACTCAATAGTGATGACCTAAAAGTAGCTATTACTCAGCTATGCCATGAGCTACAGGTCTGAAATTTTACTATGTTATAGCTGACCCAAAAGTAGGTGAACAACATATTTAAGCAAAATATTGTAAATGCAATAGTTTTCAAGTTACAACTGATTTACTCAATAGTGATGACCTAAAAGTAGCTATTACTCAGCTATGCCATGAGCTACAGGTCTGAAATTTTACTATGTTATAGCTGACCCAAAAGTAGCTGAATAACATATTTATACGAAATTCTCTAAATGCAATAGTTTTCCAATTACAACTGATTTACTCAATAGTGAGAACTTCAAAGTAGCTATTACTCAGCTATGCAATGAGCCACAGATCTGAAACTTCACTATGTTATAGCTGATCCCAAAATAGGTGAATAACATATTGAAACAAAATACTCTAAATGCAATAATTCCCAAGTTATAAGTGATTTACTCAACAGTGATAACCTAAAAGTAGCTATTACTCAGCTATGCCATGAGCTACAGGTCTGAAATTTTACTATGTTATAGCTGACCCAAAAGTAGGTGAACAACATATTTAAGCAAAATACTCTAAATGCAATAGTTTTCAAGTTACAACTGATTTACTCAATAGTGATGACCTAAAAGTAGCTATTACTCAGCTATGCCATGAGCTACAGGTCTGAAATTTTACTGTTATAGTTGACCCAAATGTAGCTGAATAACATATTTATACTAAATTCTCTAAATGCAATAGTTTTGCAATTACAACTGATTTACTCAATAGTGAGAACCTCAAAGTAGTTATTACTCAGCTATGCAATGAGCTACAGGTCTGAAATTTCACTATGTTATAGCTGACCCAAAAGTAGGTGAACAACATATTAAAGCAAAATACTGTAAATGCAATAGTTTTCAAGTTACAACTGATTTACTCAATAGTGATGACCTTAAAGTAGCTATTACTCAGCTATGCCATGAGCTACAGGTCTGAAATTTTACTATGTTATAGCTGACCCAAAAGTAGGTGAACAACATATTTAAGCAAAATATTGTAAATGCAATAGTTTTCAAGTTACAACTGATTTACTCAATAGTGATGACCTAAAAGTAGCTATTACTCAGCTATGCCATGAGCTACAGGTCTGAAATTTTACTATGTTATAGCTGACCCAAAAGTAGCTGAATAACATATTTATACGAAATTCTCTAAATGCAATAGTTTTCCAATTACAACTGATTTACTCAATAGTGAGAACTTCAAAGTAGCTATTACTCAGCTATGCAATGAGCCACAGATCTGAAACTTCACTATGTTTTAGCTGATCCCAAAATAGGTGAATAACATATTGAAACAAAATACTCTAAATGCAATAGTTTCCAAGTTATAAGCCATTTACTCAACAGTGATAACCTAAAAGTAGCTATTACTCAGCTATGCCATGAGCTACAGGTCTGAAATTTTACTATGTTATAGCTGACCCAAAAGTAGCTGAATAACATATTTATACGAAATTCTCTAAATGCAATAGTTTTGAAGTTATAAGCGATTTACTCAACAGTGATAACGTAAAAGTAGCTATTACTCAGCTATGCCATGAGCTACAGGTCTAAAATTTTACTATGTTATAGCTGACCCAAAAGTAGCTGAATAACATATTTATACGAAATTCTCTAAATGCAATAGTTTTTAAGTTACAAGTGATTCTACTCATGATGGAAGTTACTGAAAAGCCCAAAAGTAGCTATTACTCACTTAGCTATTGAGACAGGCACCCAACTTACTCACCATATTGTAGCTATGAAAAAAGTAGCTGAATAACATATTTTAACAAAATGCTCTAGATGCAACAGTTTTCAAGTTATAAATGATTTTGTGCATGATTTCATGAATGTTAATGCATTAAAAATTATTAAAAAAATTTATTAAAAAAAAAGTAAGACAGATCCAGGTCTCATACTCACACAAGAGAATCTACCTGTGGCCTAGTACATATATGCAAGATATGAGAGAAATCCCTGCAATAGTCACTGAGAAAATTGTGATTAAGTGTTGAAATTTTCACACTTTTGGTGGGGGTACCCCCCTTGTAATGTCTCTAGCAAACAGACGAACAGACAGATTTGCATGCCTTGAACAATTTTTCATCCTCGATAGATAAGGTATCTTTTAAAAAAAACAGCACGTCTCTAGGCCTTGTAGTTTTGGAGGAGAAGTTGTTCACGCGGACGCGTATGCGTACGCCCACGCCGCAGAGTGACGACATAATGCCAGCTGACTGACAAGTCAGCTGACATAAAAACTGACTTGCTTCCCTTGGGAAGTTTATTTCTTCTGGGACTGAACTCAGCCCCTCTCTCTCTATCTTTCCCTTCTCAGACCGACTCTGGAAGGAAAGGAAAAAGGGGGGGGGGCAACGTCGGTAGACTCCCGGTTAACTGGTGAGTTGGTGGCCGACCTTGACCTGCCAGGGTGCTCTGACCCTAGGTCAAATGGGCCTGTACAATTTTGTTCTGTTATGAGTTCACATAAGTCCCTAGCTGCTTACCCGCCTACCAAGCGGTAGTTATTCAGCAATTGTCCATTGGATAGGATGTATTAACGCAATAAAATTGCAAATTTAATAAGTAAATTAAATTTTTATAAGTTAATACCCTACCCAATGGACAGGCAAGGCCCACCCAACCGGCCCCGCTATCAGCTTACTAGGGGTTTTACTAGGATTAGACACGAAAAAGATGCTATGACGGTAGCCGGTATTATATACAGGACGTCTTTTTCTGGCGTTTGGCGGGACCGGTCGTGCCGACCGGTAAAGCAATTGTCCATTGGACGTGGTACCCCTCTTCTAACTGCTCTGGGGGAAAGACAAACACACAGATTTGCATGCCTGTTACAATCTATCATCCTTGATAGATCAGGTATCTTTTAAAAATAACAGCACGTGTCTCTGGGCCTTGTACTTTTTGAGTTGTTCACGTGCTCATGGACACTGCAGAGTGATGCCATAATGTCAGTCAGCAAACACAAAACATATTCTGTAACATACACTTGGTGGGAAAACCACAAACTGTAGCCTATTTACAATAGCCTACAGTTTACAAGATCTTTCGTTGCTGATGTCTTCTGAATATATGGAAAAGAATGTTTCATTTTATCACTTGTTCATGACAACTGCTTCTATATTCTGTTGAACCAAAACTACGAATGTTTATGTATGATCCAACGGAAACGTGTTATGGGTTTGTAATTTATCCTTCCCGAAGATTTGAAGGGGCATTACCATCACACCTTCTATACTTCAAATATTCCATTTTATTGCGCTACAATAGCTTACCACGTGGGACTGAATGCTGTCTCGGATGGCCGCAGGGTTGTCCTCTCGTGGTACAGTATGAGATCTCTTCCTACTTTCTCGTTGGCCGCGTGAATTGGTAGTGTCTGTAACTTACACAGATATTTTCATCTATTTTTTAGCACATACATATTGTTGGATGTTGATTTTTGGTTATTTTATGTAATGTATAAGAATAAAAACAAGAGTGTCCTGAGTGTGAATAGACACCAAAATGAACCCTCAATTAAATAAATTGGTTTATGCCAATTGGATGTATTGCCACAATATTCCACTTTAGGCCCAACTCCATACATATTTGGTACAAAGTGAACTTTATCTGTGACTACTATCACTTCTGCATTTGTTTTTTGTTTATTTTATGTAATGTATCTCATAGTTTATTCTGTGAAAGTTCCGTTTCGACAGGATAAGTATTTTTCTTATTTTTGTGTTTTTGAGTTTTCCTTGGTACAGGCTTTTCAACTCTGTTTTTTTATTGCATTTCAAGATGTCTGCCCACCAAACAAATAAAGATAAGCCGAGATCTAGGAAGTGTAGACACTTGCTTCGCGTTTGATGCACATAAATACTGCCCTACCTGTAGGGAATCTGGCATGGGTGATGACCCCTGTGTTACGTTTGAAACTCCATGTGAAATATGTGCTTCTTTCACAGAACAACGGATAAAAATTTCACACTAAAAACGCTATGTTAAGAAGCAAAAGAAGGACACTACTAGTTAAAAAGACGATAAACTCGATTTTTTAGGTGATGAGGACGTGGATTCATTTACTGGATCTCATGCAGACCTTGAGAGTGCTACAGATAACTTATTTACTTCACCCCCGTGTCCTCAGCCCCTACGCTTCAGTTCATTGTCTATCAAAACGCCAGCCAAGACTGTCCCACCCACCCCAGGTAATGCCTTACAGCAGAAGATTGAATCAAATTTAGAAAAATCCCTGGGTAACACACTCAACATTGTCTCACTTGTCGAGGAAATGGAAGTGGACTATGGTCCTGCACTTCCTCCACGTCTCGGTTCTGACCTTCATAACGCAGAATTCTAATGCATCTGAGGAGACTTCTAAGAAGGCCTTGGATAGACCTAAAAAAGCCTCTCACTCTCACAAAAGACATGATGTTGAACTGAGGTCAGCCTCGGATCAATATTATGATGAATCCGATGAACCTCGGATTTCTTCTTCTAAACCCAAAAAACATGCTGACAAGAGTAGACATAAGGTCAGGTCCAGATATGTGTCATCCTCTTCAGAGGAGGATCAGTCCTCTGTAGCCAGACACAGGTCTTCAAAGCCCTCTGGGGCTCTCTCTGACCAAGACCAACCTCAACATGATACAGACCCCCCCTTATTATAGGGAAGTAGCTCTGTCTGACGTTCCCTCCCAATATGCTGAAGAAGTGGACACATTCAGGCGCATTCTTTCACTCCCTGATATCAGGGAGTCTATGCCTAGGTCCTCAACTTCAGTAATGGGTCTGGATGATGAAAAAGGCCATCAGGAACTCAGACCTAGAGGTCCTTGCGCTATGCTCCCACTCAGCTCAGTTATCAAAGATGCCTTTGATAAGTTTGAGCATGATTTCCAGGCCGCTAATTTACCTGAGGGTAAATACATCAAATCTCCTTCCACTGCAAAGTTGTACAAGGTGGGGCAGCCCTGTTATGAGGAGAAAATACAAGAGTTGAATACAGATTTTGCAAAAGGTTCCAGATTTTGGGCAAGGTTCCCCTACCAATTCTTAAGGAATTGGAACACCAAGCTAGGCAAAATATTTCCACACTCAACTTTACTGCTGCCTTGTCAAGACTTCATGTTCTTGCAATGCACTCTTGAGAAGTGTCAACATAGCCTGAAGTCAACCTTTAAGAGGGTTAAGTCTCAGATACAGAAAGGTGCCAATCCTGAGAAAGCAGCAAAACGTGGATATGAGCAAGCCTGTGAATACTTAGATCTTTGGAATAAGATAATGGTTCTTATTCAGCAAATAGCTCTCACATGCCTCAACAAATCCTTAGCCCATATACTCCAGAGGGAGCTATGTACTATGAGTAACACCGGCTTGCTAAGGCGCGAAGCCGAAATGACCCTTTTGCAACCACATCTAGGGGAAACGAGACTCCAAGAACTCAGGAACTCGCCTTTTTGGCACTCCTTGTTCAAGTCTCAACTTGTGAAGGAGGGAGAAGACTTCCTCCTCAAAAAAGGCACCTCTAAAGACTCTCAGGGTTTCGCACCCTATCAAAATAAGCCCTTTTGTGGTCCCCACAATCAGAAAAGAGGCTCCTACAGGAAATGCCCCTATGGGGGCAACTCCTCACAAAGCAGTAACCAATCGTTTTCCTCAGGTAGGGGGAAACCGAACTTCAGAGGCTCCAGGGGCCGTTTTCGACCCCACTCTAGGGAACGAAGGCGTGGAAACCCCTCCCCCAATGACTCCTTAAAAGCCTCCCTCAGTCCACCAGTGTCGCCTCCGTTCTTTCAGAAGAGACTGGCAAACAAACAAATGTTCATCCAATGTGTTAAACATTATCACCAATGGCTACGTACTGCCATTCATTTCAAAACCAAATCTGGTCAGAATCCCTCTGATTCAGTCAGAATACAAGGCCCTTCAAAAAGACCAAGCACTGGCCACTTGTATCCCGTCTCTTCTGTCAAAGAACACAATCGAAAGGGTGGAAAATGTAAAATCTCTCGGGTTTTACAGTCGCCTGTTTCTAGTACCCAAGCCTCACCAAAGGTGGAGGCCAGTCATAGATTTAAGCAGGCTCAACACTTTTCTACATGTAGAAAAGTTCAAAATGGAAACTCCAGAGTCCATCAGGACCTCCCTTATTCCAGGGGAATGGGTATCATTAAGACCTATCAGACGCTTACCTTCACATCCCCATCCACCCAAACTCAAGGAAATACCTAAGGTTTTGCCACAAATCCCAGGTGTTCCAGTTCACCTACCTCCCTTTCGGACTAGCCACAGCCCCCCCAGGTCTTTACAATGATTGTAAAGGAAGTGAAGCTAATGGCCCTCTATAGAGAGTTCACCAATACCTGGACAACAGGCTGATCAGGTCCCAGTCTCAGGAGGAAGCCCAAGTGAACACTCAGGCAGTGGTAGACCTAACCCAGTCCTTGGGGTGGATAATAAATCAGGGAAAATCAGAACTAAAACCTACTCAGGTGTTTTCGTTTGTGGGCTACGAATACCATCTAGACTCAGCCCTTGTAAAACCCACTCAAAAGAGATGGCTCAAACTTCAGGATTTGATCGTACGACTCAAGTCAAAACATGTTTTGACTGCAAGATGTTTGATGTCGCTATTTGGGTTGCTTACCTCAACGGAGAAAATGGTCCCGGAGGGACGCCTTCACACGAGGCCCTTTCAGTTTCATCTCAAGGAGCACTGGAGATATCCTCAGTCACTGCACAGCCTCCTTCCTTGGACAGAAACCATTTTAGCACACCTAGACTGGTGCCAAAATCCCTCAAACGTGATGAGAGGTGCAGACGTTCATCCCAAAGACCACAGTATCTTAACTCTTTACAGACCCCTCAAACGAAGGTTGGGGTGCTCACTTAGATCAAAGTTCTACAAAGGTTCTGTGGTCAAACCGGGAAAAAAGGCTACACATAAACGTTCTAGAGTTGAAGGAGGTCTCCCTGGCCCTTCGAGACTTCAAGGACCAGTGCCAGAACCAAACAGTGCTAGTTGCAACGGACAACTCAACAGTGGTAGCCTACTTAAACAAGGAGGAACTCACTGAGCAGAGATGTGCGCTCTCCTGTGGAAGATCATGACATCGTGCCATCACTATCACATAACATTAAAAGCCAGACACATTCCAGGGTGTCTGAATGTGATGGCCGACCTTCTGTCAAGGTCGAACCAAGTGCAGTCAACAGAATGGTCACTGCATCCGCAGGTGTTCAAACAGATCTGTCAAAAGTGGTTCACTCCTTATGTAGATCTATTTGCCACTCATCCACTGTACCACATACTTCCACTGTACGTATCTCCTGTCCCAGATCCAAATACTCTGAACTTAAACTGGTCTCACTGCCTATGCTTACCCTCCGACGGCCTGCCTATGCTTACCCTCAGATGGCTCTCCTTCACAGGGTGATCCAAAAAATCAGGCAATGCCATTGCCTGATCATCGTAATAGCCCCAGGCTGGCCAGGGATACCCTGGTTTTGGGACTTAGTGCAGCTCTCAACAGAGATCCCACTGCAACTTCTGGTGTCAACAACTCTTCTCAATCAGTCCCACAGCAATCCTCAGCATCTCAACCTCCATGCCTGGTGTCTAGGAGTGGACAGCTCCAAGAACAAGGCTTCTCTGTGGAGGTGGCAGAGAGAGTTGCTGCCCCTCAGAGGTCATCAACAAGGACCATCTACAAGTCAAAGTGGGCCCTATTTGACAAATGGTGCAGAGAAAATTCGGTGGATTTCTCCACTCCATCTGTGAAACATATCTCAGACTTTTTCATGTACCTGTACCAAGATCTAAACAGGCACCCCTCGACCATTGATGGTTACAGGACGGCCATTGTTGACACTTTGGGCCAAGCGGGCCACCATATTGCACAAAGTTCACGTTGGTTACTCTCCAGTTTTCACAGGGATCGTCCAAAAAGTTCCAGGAATCTTCCCAAATGGAACCTTTCTGTTGTTCTCAATGAGCTCATAAAAGTGCCCTTTGAGCCTATGAAAGACACAGACCTCAAACATCTTACTCTCAAAACTGCTTGCCTCCGGCAAGTGCCGCAGCAAAATCCATGCCTGGGTTGCAAACAAAGTATCTAATCTAGGCCAATGGGAAAAGGTTGCCTTGTTCCCTTCTTCTGACTTCATAGCCAAAAACCAAGTAGCAAGAGAAGGTTCTCAAAGTGTGTCTCCGGTGACTATTCCTGCTCGACTACCATTGTAGATAGACAATTCAAAGAAGACAGGACCTTGTGTCCCGTGCGGGCCCTGAGGTACTATTTGGATCGAACCAAAGACCTGAGAGGGTCTCGATCCCTCCTTTTCATCTCCTTCAAGAAAGGACACACCTCAGACGTCAGACCCGCTACTCATTCTTCTTGGTTGAAACAAACCATTCTTCTTTGTTATAAACAAGCAGACCAACAAGCCTTGGACTTGGTCCAAGTTAAAGCACATGACATTAGGGCCTTTGCGGCCTCTAAGGCCTTTTACGGTGGGGTATCGGTGGACCAAATCATGCAAGCCTGTCACTCGAAAGCTCACAACACTTTTACAATTTTTACCTAAAAGACCTTACTTGGTCAGACAACAATACGTATCTGGGACCAGTAGTGGCGGCACAACAAGTCCTAGATCCTTCCCCTCAGACTATTTATCCTCGCAAAGAAGGGGGGGGGGGGGGGGGGGGACATCCGCTACAACCAAGTCTTCAGGAGTCTAATCCCAGGGTCTAGGTATAGGTTTACCTCTCAAGATGTTATGGGCAAGGTAATTTTTTATTTTTAGTTTATCAAGCATAATATGTATTAGGGACTTATCAAGGTTGTCATTAATCTCATGTTAGTTGGCTAAAAATTTGAGAATACCAACCATAGGGCTGGTTTTTCACTCGTGGATGGGTCCTAAGGGCCCTTACACTACTTAAGTGAGCACGGCTGCACTTCTCTCCTACAATCAAAACATCCTGACAGTTTTTAGCACGGTCATTCATTCTATTCAGGTTTTTGGCTCTTTACAGGCACGGTCTTCGGGATTGGGGCACTGTAAATGGGACTCAGACTGGTGTTTCTAAACATTCATTCTAATCTATTACTTCAAAATCTAAGAAAAATTGACATATTTTCCAGTCTCGGCTGTAATCCCTCCACCGTGCTGTTGCATTCAGCATTCAGTCCCACATGGTAAGCTATTGTAGCGCAATAAAATTGAAAATTTTAATTACTTAAATGTAGCTTTTATAAGCTACAAGCTTACCATGTGTGACTGAGAAGAGTCCCACCCTGCCTCCCTGCTGTATTACAGCTGAGGGCTAAGGTTTAAAAATTGCAACGAGAATGTAGGAAGAGATCTCATAGTGTACCACGAGAGGACAACCTGAGGGTACAGCAAACTATAAATGTCAAGACAGCATTCAGTCCCACGTGGTAAGCTTGTAGCTTATAAAAGCTACATTTAAGTAATTAAAATTTTCAATTTTATGATCTCTGTTTCAAGCAGAATCAGTTATTTGACCAAATTTTCACTCTGCTAACATGTCTGAACAACATTAAACAGATATACTCAGATCTGCTCTAGTAAGGCTCGTACATCTAGAGATCACTTTTTTTATTTTTTTTTTTTTATGGTCTTTCATGAATTGTGGCATAATGTGATAAGTGTCTGTCTCCACACTGAAGTTAAGCTGCAATGGGTTACATTACTACTTGGATGGGTGACCGTTTCAGTGCACTACTCGTGTCTCTGATGGTTTGTGGCTCGTGCTAGCAGACCGAAACCCCTTTCGGCCTTGTTTTCATGCATTTCTCACACTACATTGCTAACTGGCTAACTGTAGTATTTAATCAAGTCCAAAGTGATCAAAAGCAATAAAAGTCGGTAGAAATGATTTATTTTACAGTAATTGTTCACACAAATTATTACATACCAAGGTGTAAATTCATAAATAAAATTAGTCTGAGTAATTACATATATTAAACTTCAGTTAATATCTGTTCAGTCTGGTATGTAAACACTTTAAAAGTAACAATTTATGCAAAATATTCCATCCATGTACAAATATATGTAAAACTTCGTTAAAATATGCATTTCATAAATGAAGGTAATTTAAACATGCTTGTATGTAAGGCTGCAACGATTCTTCGGTTACTCGGAAACGAAACGATTCACTTCAATACTTGAGGCAAGAAAAGAAAACCGGATCTTCGAAAAGAACTAAACATAGAAGTAAAATCTACTACAAAATTCAAGTTTTTTCTTTAAATATATTAATATATTTATATATTTTACTATTATAAGGCGTTTCCGTTTCAGTATTTTATATTTTAACTATTTGCAAACTTAAATTCTTTGTGTAACAACGTTTTATAAGACGGCATTTTATTCTAACGTATTTCGAAGACGCCTCAAATCTCGCAATACAAGGATGGTTACAGTTTCTAATATTTTGCATTATAAATGCGTCTTTTCCCCAAAATTCAATAAATTATCAAAATTCTTTCCTGTTGTGTGGTTTGTAACCATTTAATAAGGCGTGGTATGTCAAAATATGAAGCAGTTTATTTCGTGGGCGATAATCAAGCGAATAACCGAATCCGAGTCGATTCTTATAAAACGAGGAATCGAGGCGCATTTTCGGGCTTGCTTGCAGCCCTACTTGTATGACAACAGATCCCAGGCTTTCCATCAATATTTTAATATGAATGAACCATTATTTCCCTGGCTTCTACATATACACTGCCTACTGTAAGAATAATATAATAACTGAGTATATCTGTTTAAGTTCTCATATGACTCTTGTAAATTCCTTTCAAGATCCACTTTGAATTTATATAGTAAAGCAACATTAAGGATAACCAGAAGGCTAGGGTTTCAAATGAACAAGTTCTACATAGAGTTGCAGTTGGCTTTCTTTTCCAAAACCAGTTGTTGGTTCCTGAAAACATTCAATAACCAGTTATTAACCAGTTTTGAAACTGTATGAAAAATCTCAATTCAAAAAGTAAATAAAATAAAGTCTCATTTCACCTGGCGAATGCACACTCTGTGACCGGTCCTGCCGGTAGTATATACAGGACGTCTTTTTCTGGCGTTTGGCGGGACCGGTCGTGCCGACCGGTAAAGCAATTGTCCATTGGATTGGATATATTAACACAATAAAAATACATTATTTGGTTTGTTTGATACATGTCACTTCAATAAGTAAATAAAATAAAGTCTCATTTCAATCCCATGGTAGTTTTGGGAGTCACTGACTGGTGAGATTCAAGATGCTGAGATTTCTTTCTTTGGCACCTATCTCTGACAATATCCGATCAAAGTTTCTTTGTTTTGTATTTCCGCTCAAAATTTGCCACGTCAAACTTGCGCTTGCATCCCTCGTAGTTCATGTAACGGATCTTGCCGAAAATGTCACGTTCTTTCCAACCCTGGTCATGTATGCCACAGATAGACCACATACAGCCTGAAACAGAATAAAATAGATATACTGAACACATGTAATGCAACACATACAGCCTGAGAAAGAACTAGAGGATCGCTCGCAAAAAAAAAGATAATGTTTTTGCATAGCAAAAACAAAGCGTCCCGAAAAGGATATAAAGGTGAGTGCTAAAGTATTAAGAAAATGCTTCGTTTCTAGCCTTATACTGTTGTGGCAACCAAAGTCAGTGCAGTCTGCTCTATCTAGCACGGTTTTCAAGATATAAGCATTTTTGTGTTTTGCAAAAAATTAAAAATGTCCGCTATATTTGGCGAGACAAAAATATTTTGAAAATTGGCATGGCTACTCTGCAGATACCCAGCAGGTCAAAAATTTTGTTGAGTTCGCTCCATATAGCACGGTTTTCGAGATATAAGCATTTTTGTGTTTTGCAAAAACTTTGAAAATTCAAAATGGCCACCATTTTTGGGGAGACAAAAATTTTTGTCAAAACCACTGCCACGGTGTGTATCTCCCGCCAAGCATTAAAGCAGAAGAAATAGCTTTTCCGAGATATTCACAATTTTTCATTTTCGTGTGTGAAAGCTCTTCCAAAAGTAGGTGAATGAGTTATTTGAGAAAAATTGGCTATCTGCAATACTATTAAGAGATAATTCACATTTACTCATTTTGAGTAGATGAATAATTATCTATGGGTCTGAAACTTCACCAAGTGAAAGCTCTCCCAAAAGTAGGTGAATGATTTATTTGAGAAAAGTTGGCTATCTGCAATACTTTTACAGATAATTCGCATTTACTCATTTTGAGTATGTGAGTAATTAGCTATGGGTCTGAAACTTCACAGAGTGAAAGCTCTCCCAAAAGTAGGTGAATGATTTATTTGAGAAAAATTGGCTATCTGCAATACTTTTAGAGATAATTCGCATTTACTCATTTTGAGTAGGTGAGTAATTAGCTATGGGTCTGAAACTTCACCAAGTGAAAGCTCTCCCAAAAGTAGGTGAATGATTTATTTGAGAAAAATTGGCTATCTGCAATACTTTTAGAGATAATTCGCATTTACTCATTTTGAGTAGGTGAGTAATTAGCTACGGGTCTGAAACTTCACCATGTGAAAGCTCTCCCACAAGTAGATGAATGAGTTATTTGATAAAAATTGGGTATCCGCAATACTTTTACAGATAATTAGCATTTACTCATTTTGAGTATGTAAATAATTAGCTATGGGTCTGAAACTTCACCATGTGAAAGGTCTCCCAAAAGTAGGTGAATGAGTTATTTGAGAAAAATTGGCTATCTGCAATACTTTTAGAGATAATTCGCATTTACTCATTTTGAATAGGTGAGTAATTAGCTATGGGTCTGAAACTTCACCATGTGAAAGCTCTTCCAAAAGTAGGTGAATGAGTTATTTGAGAAAAATTGGCTATCTGCAATACTTTTAAGAGATAATTCGCATTTACTCATTTTGAGTAGGTGAGTAATCATCTACGGGTCTGAAACTTCACCAAGTGAAAGCTCTCCCAAAAGTACATGAATGAGTTATTTGATAAAAATTGGGTATCCGCAATAGTTTTTGAGATAATTAGCATTTACTCATTTTGAGTAGGTGAGTAATTAGCTATGGGTCTGAAACTTCACCAAGTGAAAGCTCTTCCAAAAGTAGGTGCATGAGTTATTTGAGAAAAATTGGCTATCTGCAATACTTTTAGAGGTAATTCGCATTTACTCATTTTGAGTAGGTGAGCAATTAGCTATGGGTCTGAAACTTCGCCAAGTGAAAGCTCTTTGGGATAGCTGCTCTGCAGAGATACCCTGAAGATCAAAAATTTCGTCGAAATCGCTCTATCTAGCACGGTTTTCGAGATATAAGCATTTTTATGTTTTGCAATTTTGCGAAAAATTCGAAAATTCAAAATGACCGCCATTTTTTGCGAGAAATTTTTTTTTTGAAAATTGGCATGGCTACTCTGCAGAGATACCCTGTGGGTCAAAAATTTCGTTGAAATCGCTCTATCTAGCAGGGTTTTCAAGATATAAGCATTTTTATGTTTTGCAAGTTTTGCGAAAAATTCGAAAATTCAAAATGGCCGCCATTTTTGGCGAGACAAATTTTTTTTTTGAAAATTGGCATGGCTACTCTGCAGAGATACCCTGTGGGTCAAAAATTTCGTCGAAATCGCTCTATCCAGCAGGGTTTTCAAGATATAAGCATTTTTATGTTTTGCAATTTTTGCGAAAAATTCGAAAATTCAAAATGGCCGCCATTTTTGGCGAGACAAAATTTATTTGAAAATTGGCATGGCTACTCTACAGAGATACCCTGTGGGTCAAAAATTTCGTCGAAATCGCTCTATCTAGCACAGTTTTCGAGATATAAGCATTTTTATGTTTTGCAATTTGTGCGAAAAATTCGAAAATTCAAAATGGCCGCCATTTTTGGCGAGACAAAATTTTTTTTGAAAATTGGCATGGCTACTCTGCAGAGATACCCTGTAGGTTAAAAATTTCGTCGAAATCGCTCTATCCAGCAGGGTTTTCAAGATATAAGCATTTTTATGTTTTGCAATTTTTGCGAAAAATTCGAAAATTCAAAATGGCCGCCATTTTTGGCGAGACAAAATTTATTTGAAAATTGGCATGGCTACTCTACAGAGATACCCTGTGGGTCAAAAATTTCGTTGAAATCGCTCTATCTAGCACAGTTTTCGAGATATAAGCATTTTTATGTTTTGCAATTTGTGCGAAAAATTCGAAAATTCAAAATGGCCGCCATTTTTGGCGAGACAAAACTTTTTTGAAAATTGGCATGGCTACTCTGCAGAGATACCCTGTGGGTCAAAAATTTCGTCGAAATCGCTCTATCTAGCACAGTTTTCGAGATATAAGCATATTTGTGTTTTGCAATTTTTGCGAAAATTTCGAAAATTCAAAATGGCCGCCATTTTTGGCGAGACAAAATTTTTTTTGAAAATTGGGAAAACTACTCCGCAGAGATATCCTGCGGGTCAAAAATTTCATCGAAATTGCTCTATCTAGCACGGTTTTTGAGATATAAGCATTTTTGTGTTTTGCAATTTTTGCGAAAATTTCGAAAATTCAAAATGGCCGCCATTTTGGGCAAACAAAAATTTTTTGAAAATTGGGAAAACTACTCCACAGAGATACCCTGTGGGTCAAAAATTTCGTCGAAATCGCTCTATCTAGCACGGTTTTCGAGATATAAGCATTTTTGTGTTTTCCTTATTTGGAAAATTCGTAATGATTAATTAATCATTAATTACTCGGCCATTTCTTGACCAATCAATGCCAAAATCTAATGATTTCCAGATTTTAATAGAATGAATGTATTTGCCAAGTTTCAGGTGAATTGATAAAATTCCTTTCAAGTTATCATCCGGACAAGCTTCCCCACCGAAAAAAGACATTTTTGGTCATGTGACCTCTCTGATTGGTTGAAATGTCACTGCAGCATATTCAAAAAAATTCCCCAAGGCTACTGCCTAAACCTGCCAAATTTGAAAAGAATCCGCCTAACGGTTACAGAGTTATAAGGAAAACAAAATGCGGAGCTGCCGGAGCCGGCGGAGCCTGAAGCTCTCCCATACACAAACAAGCATCCCTTGCGGGACGCTTAATGAACACATGAAATGGAACACATACAGCCTGAGACAGAATAAAACAGATATACTGAACATACGTAATAGAACACATATAGACTTAAACAGAACAAAACAGACATATTGAGCAAATGTAATCAACCGCATACGGAATGAAACAAACTAGCATATAGAACACATGAAATAGAACACATACTGCCTGAAAGAGAACTTAACAAACAAAACACATGTATAGAACATATACATGGAATGGACCCAGGTATAAAGCCATATACAGAGAGCATGCCAACTAGGTATTAAGTGCTATGTTATTGCAACCTTGGCATAAATTGCCATACAAAAATTTGTCATCCTATATTCACTGGAAGACTTGTCCATACACAATTTCTCACTGTGACCTTGGTTTAAATCTCTACGACCACATGAAATTAGTGAATATGAATGCATGTCAGTTTGCATTACCAGAATCCTGCACTGATTGGGAGTGCTGACCATCCACAAGTTCTTGTGTTTAAAAACCACTTTATGATAACTTGATACAAGTTTCATAGGC
The DNA here is from genome assembly GCA_964017235.1 of Sabellastarte sp. h YS-2021. Classification (NCBI taxonomy): domain Eukaryota; kingdom Metazoa; phylum Annelida; class Polychaeta; order Sabellida; family Sabellidae; genus Sabellastarte; species Sabellastarte sp. h YS-2021. The sequence continues at coordinate 14,367,945 of OZ024937.1, forward strand.
ATTTATGTTTTATTCATATGCATATCGCCATCCCTGATAATATGTGACATATGAGGCCACGACTAATTTTTCTTACCCACGTATCCATTTGGGTCGCGTCCGTCTAGACTGAACTTGTCATTCAGGTAGATTGCATCGTCGAGTGCTTTCTCTGGTGATTCAGTCCACTCGAGGATCTTCTTGGCCCAGTACATCCGAAGAAACCCATGCATTTTACCCTCCAACACCATCTGCTTCTGTGAAGCAGAAAGATTAAAACAGTAACTATATGTGTTCTTGTTTTTATGGCCAAAGACCAGTGTATCATTGCTGGCCAAGTACCTTCAAACATCATTAGTTTGCCTTGGATAAACTACCATATTTAAGAAGCCTGAAAGTAAGAGTTTAACTATCCATCAAAATTTTGCAAGTTTCTCATATAACCAGTATCAGAAAGTCAGAAACATCAGTCACCTCCTAACAGTAATATATTTAAGACAACACTTAAGTCAAAACTCAATCTGTGATCTTTGGTGAATGTCAACTAGGAAAGAAAATCCCAAGTATCAAATACATCTTACATTTGAGAAATAGAATACATGTATAAGATTAGACACTTTCTGTGAACTACAAAACCTGCTTTTTCAATTTTTGATTTTGTGACCGTGCACTCATGCCTACCCTGTCCCACCAAGATTCATCGTTCACACCATCCAAATAAGAAAGTGCAACCATCCTTTAACCATTACACCACTGACATCATGTGACGTCATAACTTAGCTGGATTACCTGGGCAGCATTCCACAGCTGGTCATGGGTTTGAGCCTTCTCTAGCTGTTCCCGTGTGTACACATGTTTCCTTTTATCTTTACTGTGTTGTTTTAGGGTGGTTTTGGCCCAATCGTATGCACCTGGTAAAAGATCATGTTTGATTTAAACAAAAGTATAAACTGGGGCTAAGTGGCTACGCCATATATTGGTATAGTAAATTTTTGCATTAATCAAAGTTTATTTCAGACATTCTGAAATTATTATTTCCTCTTATGGCTTATTTAAGGAGTTTGTTGAAAAATGTAGGAAACACTGTACCTGCGATCTTATCATAATTCTCATTGTAGTAGCAGAAGTTATCTGCTAGTTCCCTGCGAATGATTCCCTCCTCAATGTACCCGTCAACACTCTCCTTGAACTTTGACCTATATGGATTCACTTCAAGCATGGCACGCTGCACTGACACCTGACCTGTGCAACAATGGAGGAAGATAATATTGTAAGTTTGTAAACCGTTGGTATATAAAACAAAGAGCAGGCATATAACCTGCAGTGAACAAAGAGCAGATTTGTCATTGGTCGCCATATTTAGTATCAGATAACCTCAGAAGCTAAAATTTGGTGGCCATGAACACAAAATTGATACGTATGAACTAAAGATGGGTCGGTATGAAAAATATGTACATCGGGAGGTCGCCAATGCAAAACCGTACCGATTCCGGGATTCCGCGTTTTAGTACACCCCATACAAACATGGACGTTTCCTCTTCACAACATCACAATAAAAGTGACCAAATGGATGAAATACGAGATAAAAGTTTATAATTTCTTCAGATTTCTTGTTTGTTCCCAATATATTAAGTTTTCCTTGAGTGATATGGGCTGACAAGCGAGATTGAGGTTATAAATAGACGTAACCAAAACATGGCAGTTCTGCTCAACGTAATCGCAATTCATTAATAAAATCTGCAAATGCCTGAAAATTTGGGAGAAAAGCTGTAATTTCTTCAGATTTTGGGTATGTTTCTAATATTTTAACTCTTCCTTCCATTATATGTGCTGACAAGCGAAGTGGCGGTTGTAAAATCTCGTCACGGTATTTCAGTAAAATGCTCTCGATACCGGGATACCGGAACTACCGACCCATCCCTAGTATGAACTGTGGATTTTCCAACACCCACTCATTGGAACATACACAAATGTATGATCAGAAGTTTGTCAGCAATCTTCAAATAATGTCAAACTAGAGGATCGCTCGCAAAAAAAAAATATAATGTTTTTGCATATCAAAAACAAAGCGTCCCGAAAAGGATATAAAGGTGAGTGCTAAAGTATTAAGAAAATGCTTCGTTTCTAGCCTTATACTGTTGTGGCAACCAAAGTCAGCGCAGTCTGCTCTATCTAGCATGGTTTTCAAGATATAAGCATTTTTGTGTTTTGCAAAAAATAAAAAAATTAAAAATGTCCGCTATATTTGGTGAGACAAAAATATTTTGAAAATTGGCATGGCTACTCTGCAGAGATACCCAGCAGGTCCAAAATTTTGTTGAGTTCACTCCATATAGCACGGTTTTCGAGATATAAGCATTTTTGTGTTTTGCAAAAACTTTGAAAATTCAAAATGGCCACCATTTTTGGGGAGACAAAAATTTTTGTCAAGACCACTGCCGTGGTGTGTATCTCCCGCCGAGCATTAAAGCAGAAGAAATAGCTTTTCCGAGATATTCACAATTTTTCATTTTCGTGTGTGAAAGCTCTTCCAAAAGTAGGTGAATGAGTTATTTGAGAAAAATTGGCTATCTGCAATACTATTAAGAGATAATTCACATTTACTCATTTTGAGTAGGTAAATAATTATCTATGGGTCTGAAACTTCACCAAGTGAAAACTCTCCCAAAAGTAGGTGAATGAGTTATTTGAGAAAAATTGGCTATCTGCAATACTTTTAGAGATAATTCGCATTTACTCATTTTGAGTAGGTGAGTAATTAGCTATGGGTCTGAAACTTCACCATGTGAAAGCTCTCCCACAAGTAGATGAATGAGTATTTCATAAAAATTGGGTATCCGCAATATTTTTACAGATAATTAGCATTTACTCATTTTGAGTAGGTGAATAAATAGCTATGGGTCCGAAACTTCACAGAGTGAAAGCACTCCCAAAAGTAGGTGAATGAGTTATTTGAGAAAAATTGGCTATCTGCAATACTTTTAGAGATAATTCACATTTACTCATTTTGAGTAGGTGAATAATTAGCTATGGGTCTGAAACTTCACCAAGTGAAAGCTCTGCCAAAAGTAGGTGAATGAGTTATTTGAGAAAAATTGGCTATCTGCAATACTTTTAGAGATAATTCGCATTTACTCATTTTGAGTAGGTGAGTAATTTGCTATGGGTCTGAAACTTCACCAAGTGAAAGCTCTCCCAAAAGTAGGTGAATGAGTTATTTGAGAAAAATTGGCTATCTGCAATACTTTTAGAGATAATTCGCATTTACTCATTTTGAGTAGACGAGTAATTAGCTATGGGTCTGAAACTTCACCAAGTGAAAGCTCTCCCAAAAGTAGGTGAATGATTAATTTGAGAAAAATTGGCTATCTGCAATACTTTTAGAGATAATTCGCATTTACTCATTTTGAGTAGGTGAGTAATTAGCTATGGGTCTGAAACTTCACCAAGTGAAAGCTCTCCCAAAAGTAGGTGAATGAGTTATTTGAGAAAAATTGGCTATCTGCAATACTTTTACAGATAATTCGCATTTACTCATTTTACGTAGGTGAGTAATTAGCTATGGGTCTGAAACTTCACCAAGTGAAAGCTCTCCCAAAAGTAGGTGAATGATTAATTTGAGAAAAATTGGCTATCTGCAATACTTTTAGAGATAATTCGCATTTACTCATTTTGAGTAGGTGAGTAATTAGCTATGGGTCTGAAACTTCACAGAGTGAAAGCTCTGCCAAAAGTAGGTGAATGAGTTATTTGAGAAAAATTGGCTATCTGCAATACTTTTAGAGATAATTCGCATTTACTAATTTTGAGTAGGTGAGTAATTAGCTATGGGTCTGAAACTTCACCAAGTGAAAGCTCTCCCAAAAGTAGGTGAATGATTAATTTGACAAAAATTGGCTATCTGTAATACTTTTAGAGATAATTCGCATTTACTCATTTTGAGTAGGTGAGTAATTAGCTATGGGTCTGAAACTTCACCAAGTGAAAGCTCTCCCAAAAGTAGGTGAATGAGTTATTTGAGAAAAATTGGCTATCTGCAATACTTTTAGAGATAATTCGCATTTACTCATTTTGAGTAGACGAGTAATTAGCTATGGGTCTGAAACTTCACCAAGTGAAAGCTCTCCCAAAAGTAGGTGAATGATTAATTTGAGAAAAATTGGCTATCTGCAATACTTTTAGAGATAATTCGCATTTACTCATTTTGAGTAGGTGAGTAATTAGCTATGGGTCTGAAACTTCACCAAGTGAAAGCTCTCCCAAAAGTAGGTGAATGAGTTATTTGAGAAAAATTGGCTATCTGCAATACTTTTAGAGATAATTCGCATTTACTCATTTTGAGTAGGTGAGTAATTAGCTATGGGTCTGAAACTTCACCAAGTGAAAGCTCTCCCAAAAGTAGGTGAATGATTAATTTGACAAAAATTGGCTATCTGCAATACTTTTAGAGATAATTCGCATTTACTCATTTTGAGAAGGTGAGTAATTAGCTATGGGTCTGAAACTGCACCAAGTGAAAGCTCTCCCAAAAGTAGGTGAATGAGTTATTTGAGAAAAATTGGCTATCTGCAATACTTTTAGAGATAATTCGCATTTACTCATTTTGAGTAGACGAGTAATTAGCTATGGGTCTGAAACTTCAACGAGTGAAAGCTCTCCCAAAAGTAGGTGAATGATTAATTTGAGAAAAATTGGCTATCTGCAATACTTTTAGAGATAATTCGCATTTACTCATTTTGAGTAGGTGAGTAATTAGCTATGGGTCTGAAACTTCACCAAAAGTAGGTGAATGATTAATTTGAGAAAATTTGGCTATCTGCAATACTTTTAGAGATAATTCGCATTTACTCATTTTGAGTAGGTGAGTAATTAGCTATGGGTCTGAAACTTCACCAAGTGAAAGCTCTCCCAAAAGTAGGTGAATGAGTTATTTGAGAAAAATTGGCTATCTGCAATACTTTTAGAGATAATTCGCATTTACTCATTTTGAGTTGCTGAGTAATTAGCTATGGGTCTGAAACTTCAGAGTGAAAGCTCTCCCAAAAGTAGGTGAATGAGTTATTTGAGAAGAATTGGCTATCTGCAATACTTTCAGAGATAATTCGCATTTACTCATTTTGAGTAGGTGAGTAATTAGCTATGGGTCTGAAACTTCAAGTGAAAGCTCTCCCAAAAGTAGGTGAATGAGTTATTTGAGAAAAATTGGCTATCTGCAATACTTTTAGAGATAATTCCCATTTACTCATTTTGAGTAGGTGAGTAATTAGCTATGGGTCTGAAACTTCGCCAAGTGAAAGCTCTCCCAAAAGTAGGTGAATGAGTTATTTGAGAAAAATTGGCTATCTGTAATACTTTTAGAGATAATTCGCATTTACTCATTTTGAGTAGGTGAGTAATTAGCTATGGGTCTGAAACTTCACCATGTGAAAGCTCTCCCACAAGCAGATGAATGGGTTATTTGATAAAAATTGGGTATCCGCAATACTTTTACAGATAATTAGCATTTACTCATTTTGAGTAGGTAAATAATTAGCTATGGGTCTGAAACTTCACAGAGTGAAAGCTCTCCCAAAAGTAGGTGAATGAGTTATTTGAGAAAAATTGGCTATCTGCAATACTTTCAGAGATAATTCGCATTTACTCATTTTGAGTAGGTGAGTAATTAGCTATGGGTCTGAAACTTCACCAAGTGAAAGCTCTCCCAAAAGTAGGTGAATGATTAATTTGAGAAAAATTGGCTATCTGCAATACTTTTACAGATAATTCGCATTTACTCATTTTGAGTAGGTGAGTAATTAGCTATAGGTCTGAAACTTCACCAAGTGAAAGCTCTCCCAAAAGTAGGTGAATGAGTTATTTGAGAAAAATTGGCTATCTGCAATACTTTTAGAGATAATTCGCATTTACTCATTTTGAGTAGGTGAGTAATTAGCTATGGGTCTGAAACTTCACCAAGTGAAAGCTCTCCCAAAAGTAGGTGAATGAGTTATTTGAGAAAAATTGGCTATCTGTAATGCTTTTAGAGATAATTCGCATTTACTCATTTTGAGTAGGTGAGTAATTAGCTATGGGTCTGAAACTTCACCAAGTGAAAGCTCTCCCAAAAGTAGGTGAATGAGTTATTTGAGAAAAATTGGCTATCTGCAATACTTTTAGAGATAATTCCCATTTACTCATTTTGAGTAGGTGAGTAATTAGCTATGGGTCTGAAACTTCACCAAGTGAAAGCTCTCCCAAAAGTAGGTGAATGAGTTATTTGAGAAAAATTGGCTATCTGCAATACTTTTAGAGATAATTCCCATTTACTCATTTTGAGTAGGTGAGTAATTAGCTATGGGTCTGAAACTTCACCAAGTGAAAGCTCTCCCAAAAGTAGGTGAATGAGTTATTTGAGAAAAATTGGCTATCTGTAATACTTTTAGAGATAATTCGCATTTACTCATTTTGAGTAGGTGAGTAATTAGCTATGGGTCTGAAACTTCACCATGTGAAAGCTCTCCCACAAGCAGATGAATGAGTTATTTGATAAAAATTGGGTATCCGCAATACTTTTACAGATAATTAGCATTTACTCATTTTGAGTAGGTAAATAATTAGCTATGGGTCTGAAACTTCACCATGTGAAAGCTCTCCCAAAAGTAGGTGAATGAGTTATTTGAGAAAAATTGGCTATCTGCAATACTTTTAGAGATAATTCGCATTTACTCATTTTGAGTAGGTGAGTAATTGGCTATGGGTCTGAAACTTCACCATGTGAAAGCTCTTCCAAAAGTAGGTGAATGAGTTATTTGAGAAAAATTGGCCATCTGCAATACTTTTAGAGGTAATTCGCATTTACTCTTTTTGAGTAGGTGAGCAATTAGCTATGGGTCTGTAACTTCACCAAGTGAAAGCTCTTTGGGATAGCTGCTCTGCAGAGATACCCTGAAGATAAAAAATTTCGTCGAAATCGCTCTATGTAGCACGGTTTTCGAAATATTAGCATTTTTGTGTTTTGCAATTTTTGCGCAAAAATTCGAAAATTCAAAATGGCCTCCATTTTTGGCAAGAAAATTTTTTTTTGAAAATTGGCATGGCTACTCTGCAGAGATACCCAGTGGGTCAAGAATTTTGTCGAAATCGCTCTATCTAGCACGGTTTTCGAGATATAAGCATTTTTGTGTTTTGCAATTTTGCGAAAAATTTGAAAATTCAAAATGGCCGCCATTTTTTGCGAGAAATTTTTTGTTTGAAAATTGGCATGGCTACTCTGCAGAGATACCCTGCGGGTCAAAAATTTCGTCGAAATCGCTCTATCTAGCAGGGTTTTTGAGATATAAGCATTTTTATGTTTTGCAATTTTTGCGAAAAATTCGAAAATTCAAAATGGCCGCCAAATCGCTCTATCTAGCACGGTTTTCGAGATATAAGCATTTTTATGTTTTGCAATTTTTGCGAAAAATTCGAAAATTCAAAATGGCCGCCATTTTTGGCGAGATAAAATTTTTTTCAAAATTGGGATAACTACTCTTCAGAGATACCCTGTGGGTCAAAAATTTCGTCGAAATCGCTCTATCTAGCACGGTTTTCGAGATATAAGCATTTTTGTGTTTTGCAATTTTTGCGAAAATTTCGAAAATTCAAAATGGCCGCCATTTTTGGCGAGACAAAAATTTTTTCAAAATTGGGATAACTACTCTGCAGAGATACCCTGTGGGTCAAAAATTTCGTCGAAATCGCTCTATCTAGCAGGGTTTTTGAGATATAAGCATTTTTATGTTTTGCAATTTTTGCGAAAAATTCGAAATGGCCGCCAAATCGCTCTATCTAGCACGGTTTTCGAGATATAAGCATTTTTATGTTTTGCAATTTTTGCGAAAAATTCGAAAATTCAAAATGGCCGCCATTTTTGGCGAGACAAAAATTTTTTCAAAATTGGGATAACTACTCCGCAGAGATACCCTGTGGGTCAAAAATTTCGTCGAAATCGCTCTATCTAGCACGGTTTTCGAGATATAAGCATTTTTGTGTTTTGCAATTTTTGCGAAAATTTCGAAAATTCAAAATGGCCGCCATTTTTGGCGAGACAAAAATTTTTTCAAAATTGGGATAACTGCTCTGCAGAGATACCCTGTGGGTCAAAAATTTCGTCGAAATCACTCTATCTAGCACGGTTTTCGAGATATAAGCATTTTTGTGTTTTCCTTATTTGGAAAATTCGTAATGATTAATTAATCATTAATTACTCGGCCATTTCTTGACCAATCAATGCCAAAATCTAATGATTTCCAGATTTTAATAGAATGAATGTATTTGCCAAGTTTCAGGTGAATTGATAAAATTCCTTTCAAGTTATCATCCGGACAAGCTTCCCCATCGAAAAAAGACATTTTTGGTCATGTGACCTCTCTGATTGGTTGAAATGTCACTGCAGCATATTCAAAAAAATTCCCCAAGGCTACTGCCTAAACCTGCCAAATTTGAAAAGAATCCGCCTAACGGTTACAGAGTTATAAGGAAAACAAAATGCGGAGCCGGCAGCTCTCCCATACACAAACAAGCGTCCCTTGTGGGACGCTTAATAATTGAGTTATGAGTCAAGCAGCCGTTTTCTGTAATGTTTACATGAAACTCATGCTAATTTATACAATTTTTTTCTGCATCCTAAACTTAAAAAACAACGCTCACAGACACTGTGCAGAAGTGTAGGATTAAACAAAGACCTACTTTTCACGAGTTATCTTCTTTTAAGTTCAGACAGAGAAACTGCTCAAGACTTTTTATACAGAAGAATTTTGCATACCAAAATGATACCATGGTGACATGTTGCTGAGTGCCTCTTTGTTTGGGTTGTTTCTGTCTGTGTTGAAGTTCCGGAGTCGTTGTTTTATAAAACTGTGCAGCATCTTCAAACCTGAAATAAAGGGACAGTAGCAGTAAGACTGGTGTAACTCAACACGCAGACAGTGCGGTTTTTTTAGGGATAATTATTGAATATTCCAAAGCTGCACAATACACTTACCGTAAATTTCCAAAATAACGCCCAGGTTCAAATAAATGCCTGGTTCAAATTAACGCCTGGTACCAAGCACACTGTTTACAATTTATAACACTGTTTTTTGTATTTCAAAAGAATGCCTGGTTCAATTTAACGCCTGGTCTGATGCCATTTGAAAATAATTAACGCCCGGGCCATATTTTGGAAAAATACAGTAATTTCTATATTTTTTTCTGTGTCCTATTTCAAAGGTGCTCACTTTATTTATTTCCATTTGTATTTTCAGTGTAATGGTTATAGCGATTTTGATCTGGTTAAAGTTTGCATCATGATGTACTTCTAGTCTGTGCTGATTTAAGACATATGCGGAATTAACAAGTGACACACAGTACCTGCTTTAGTTCCTGGTTGGGCCCACTCCACTTCTGAAACACTCATGTCCACTTGTAAGGAAGATTCAGCTGATGACCAGTCCACACCCTACACAAATTTATGCAGAAATAGTAGATATTATAAACGGAAAGCTTTACAGTAACACTACACAAATTGTAACAAATTTTATTGTAATTTAACTTTTTGTAAGTTAAATACTTACCTTATCCTCACAAATGCTTACTTGGTTTTGTGGAGGCAAAACGCGGCGACCAACAAGAATATTTAAAAATTATTCTTGTTCGAGAGGTGAACCCCGTAGTTAGTGATAGGTGCGCATGCGCACAACACATTGTCGGTTGGACTTTAGCGAGAGATCCTCATTTAATTTTTGGTCCCCTATGAAAACAAACCTGTGAGGGGAGGAAGGGTGGGTCTGTCCTTGTGAGGATAAGGTAAGTATTTAACTTGCAAAAAGTTAAATTACAATAAAATTTGTTACATTTTATTGCGTAAAATAGCCTTACCTTATCCTCACAAATGCTTGATTCCAACCATAACAGGAGGAGAGGTTTGTTTTGAAACCTCCCTGTTAATAGACTATGGGGTTCACCATAAAAGCATTTGAAGGAGAGGATAAGATAAGCTTAAGAATGCTGCATTAAGATTACTCATTACTGTGAAAAATCTGTGAAGATAAGTAAGGAATGCTAACCTCATGAATATCCATGATGCACTGTTGTTGTTGATACTTGATTCAATTGGTATGTGCTATCTTACAGCTACCCATCACCGATTAACTGAATGGTCGGGGATGGCTTCCTGGGTCCTTCGAGCAAGATGCTGTCATCCACCAGAAAGGCATCCCCAAGCTGACTCCTATGGTTCCTTAAATACAGTCATGGGGCCATCTGAAAAAAGAAGACAAATGTCAGTACAAGCTACTGGTATGGCTGAAGACATGTAAGTATGTAGAACATATGAAAAAACATGGAAAACATACTCAAAAATTCACCACATGTTGAGCAGAAACCACTGGGCCTAACTTGAAATCTGATTGGTTGGTGGACTGCCAAGCTACATCCTTCAAATAAAAAGTGGTAAAAGTGTTGTGGCTCTTCCAAAAACATGAGCCTAAAACTTGTTCTAATGAGACCCCACCCTTAAAGGCCAAAGAGGCTGACATGGATCTTATGTCATGAGCCTTTACATGAACATTGTCGGACATAGAATCCGAAGATTGATAGGCTAAAGCAACAGTTTGTTTGATCCAAGATGAAATAGTGGATCTTTGAATATCTTTGTCAAAACCCTCCTTAAAGGAGATGAACAAACGATTTTTGCCCTTTCTTAAAGTAGAAGTCCTATCCAAATAGTACCGAAGAGCTCTAATAGGACACAGAGTCATATCATCAGACAGATCGGAGCTCAAAAATGGCTTTAGAGCTGGAATGACTATAGGTCTGATCAAATCTGGACCCTCAGAAGCTAACTGGTTCTTAGCCAAGAAGGCAGGAGAAGGAGAGATAGTGACCTCCTTCCAGTGAGGCTTATGTCTGAGGGAAGAGAATGTCCAAGCGTGCACCTCCCCCCTCCTTTTGCCAGATGCCAAAGCCATCAAGAAAACAGTCTTGAAAGTCAAAACCTTAAGACTTGCATCCTTCAAAGGTTCAAAAGGAGCCTTAGTCAAAGCCATAAGAACCAAAGATAGGTCCCAAGAGGGAATACCTCTATTGAGAATAGGTTTGTCCCTATAAAAGCTTGCAAGAAGTCTATTCAAGTGTATGCTCTTGCCCACTTCCAGACCAAAAGGTCCTAAATGGTCAGAAATTGCAGTTCTGTAGCCAGCAATTGTGGCAGGCTTCAAATTTTTGACAGTAAACAGATGGTTCAAAAATTCTGCTATGTCTGAGATAGAAGGCTCTACGCTGACCACCTTATTCTGTTGGCACCAGAGTTCAAAAATGGCCCACCTTGACTCATATAATCTTCTAGATGAGGGTCTTTGAGGTGCCTTAATTCGATCTGCCACCTGCTCAGAGAATGATTCAAGTGATTCTGAGTGGTGTCTAGGTGCCAAACATGAAGATTCAGATACATGAGATTCTGATGGAACTTGAGACTGAAAGGTTGTTTTAGCAGATGAGGCCAATGAGGAAGTTGTAATGGGGGCTTGGTTGACAGATTGACTAGATCCCAAAACCAATGCATTCTGGGCCACCCTGGTGCTACTACTATCATTCTGCACCTGTAGGTGTTCATTTTCTGTATGACCTTTGGTATGAGAGCTACAGGACAAAAGGCATAGCCGTCCAGACCCTCCCAGGAGATGTTCAATGCATCTATGTTCATAGCATTTGCATCTGGGACCGGTGAGACATAGATTGGTAGCTTGTGATTCAAATTGGTGGCAAACATGTCGACAATTGGAGTGTGCCAAACTTTGCAAATTAGACTGAATATTTGAGGATGAAGGGTTTGTTTATTTGGGGTTTTACGTCGCTTTCAACACTGTACAGGTCATATCACGACGGGTAGTTGGAAGGGCAGAGGAAACCAGTACATATAGTTCGCTAGGGTTCTGTACTGTAAACTGCCGACCAACGGCAAGCAACTACCAGCTTTCCCACTTACGGCCATGACGGGGATCGAACCCCGGCCGCAGAGGTGGGAGGCGAGAGTGTTACCACTCTGCCACCGTGGCCCCTTTGAGGATGAAGGGACCATTCTGTCTGAATAATTTTGTCTTTCCTGGAGAGACTGTCGGCTATGACATTGAGGCAACCCTGAATGTGTCTGGCTCTTATGAGTATGTTTCGAGGATTGCAGTAGGCCATGATGCGCCAAACCAGGAGACACATGTCCCACGAGTGTGTTCCCCCCTTGTTTGTTCAGATAACTGACTACAGTGGCGTTGTCTGTTGCTATAAGAACCCTCTTGTCTAGGATACTGTTTTGAAAGCTTTTTAAGGCCAGAAACACTGCCTTTAACTCTAGGACATTGATATGAAGCAATTTTTCCTGATCTGTCCAATTTCCACTGACTGTCAGATTTTCTAAATGAGCTCCCCAACCCTGATTTGACGCATCTGTGAAAATAAGGGTATTGTGTTCCTGAGGATGTAAAGGACAACCCTTTTCTAGATTTTTGGGATTTTTCCACCATTGAAGATAACTTTTCAGAAGATTTGAAACCAGAATCTTCAGGTCTAGAGACTGAGGATATTGCCAATGTGTCTTCAGCTACCACTGAAACGGACGCATGTGGAGCCTGCCCATTGGAATTGTTTTTTCTAGGGATGCTAGTACACCGATCAGGGACATAAGCGACCTTGGGGTTGTTTGTGATACGACCTCCATGTCCTGAACAGCTTTTTCTAGAATTTTCAACTTTTTTTCGGTTGGAAAGACTTTTCCCTGAATCAAATCGAAATTGTAGCCCAGAAAGTCGATTTTTTGTGTAGGTTCGAGCTCTGACTTTTCGAAGTTTATCACAAAGCCGAGATCTTGTACCACCTGAATGAGTTCTTTTGTCTGTGAACGACATTGGTGGCTGGTATTTGCTCTTAACAACCAGTCGTCTAGATACTGGTGAATACGAATTCCGCGAGACTGAAGAACAAGCTTTACCTCTTGTACGATTCGCGTGAACTCTAGAGGTGCTGTTGCTAGCCCGAATGGCAGAGCTTTGAACTGGTATGTTCGCTTGTCTACATGGAAGCGAAGCAAATGATGAGAGGCCGGGTGTATGGGAACATGAAAGTACGCATCTTTGAGATCTATGGACACTAGCCATTCCCCTTTTGTAAGCGAATTTCGGATGATCTCTGCAGTTTCCATCTTGAAAGTCGGAACCTGCAGAAAGCTGTTCAGCACACTTAAGTCTATTACTGGGCGCCATTTTTTCCCGGGATTTGGTACAAGAAACAATCTGCTGCAAAAACCTAGAGTTGTGCATACCTTGAGAGGGTAAATAGCCCCTTTTTTGAGCATATCTGCTACACAATCTGTGAGAAAGCGATGCTTTTCCGGTGTGCTGTAACCACTGCGAATTGTGGGAAGCACTGACTTGGGCGGATTCGATTGAGGAAGAATTTGGTAACCGAATCTCAAGATCTGCACAACTCTTGGATGACAATGAAGGCGTTGCCATACCTGCCAATATCTTTGCAAACGGCCTCCATGTAATAGAAGTGGATAGTCACTTGCGTCTATTGCCTCCTCGTCTTGAAGACGATTGGTAGGGCTTCTTATTGAATCTATCTGGTTGGCCACGAAAAAATTTTGAACCAGAGGAGTACGAGGCAGAAGAACGCCTGTCATCAAAGCGACTGTTCGACTGGAAAGACTGGCGGTTATCAGTCTTCAATCTTTTGGGGGATCTGTCCTGTTTCTTCTGTATTTGATCCAATGTAGTGGGACAAAATAAGTCCGCAGATTTGAACCCTGTTCTTCGTAATTTGTTGAAGTCGTGTTCCTGCAAGTGAGAAGCACAAACTTTCAGGATGGAATCTCTTCTTGCCAACTGTAAATTACAGGCCAACGCAATAGAGAGATCAGTGACAGACTCCAAAGCCTTATCAAGTGAACTAAGGCAGGCTGACTGCATTTGCAGGTGAGATAACAGCTTATCAGAGTCCCTGAAAACATCTGAACCACCCTGTTGAAGCAACTCCTCCATAGAAGATGAAGTTTTGCCAATAGCCCTCATGAACCAATTGACATAAGATAAAATTTGCACACATTCTCTAGATACAGTCTCCATACTTGTATGTTGCTTGATAGGTACATGAACTGAAGATGGAATCGCCTTTGGGAAGAGAGATCTGAAGGCATCTTGACATTTGGGTGCAGAGTTCGAGAATTCTACCGTGGAAGACCTGTAGAACTTCATGGGAGGCCTGTTATATTGTAAAAAATTGTCAGTGTTAACAGGACTGCACTGCAACCTCTCAGGCTCACCTTTCTTTGGGTTACCAGAAGCTTTGGCCTCATAAAAATCCCAACGCTCAACTATGGCTTCCACAGGTGGCATGACCATGGGAAGAACTTGTTTTTTCTTTGATTCCTTGCTCTTGGAACCAAAAATTTTGGTAGGTTGGTCAGAGGATTCTTCTGGAACTTCAACCTGTAGTAAAGCTCTGACAGCAGCCAAAGTTTCCCTGTACGTGGGATCTTCTTCAACCTCCTCATGAGGAGATGGAGATCTGAGCCTCTTGCGTGAGGAAATACTCGTAGATTCATGGACCGAGCTGACATCAGAGAACGCATCTTCACCAGATTCCAAAGCTCTAGGGCGAGGCTGGTGGGGTGTTGGTAAAGAAGATGAGGAAGACGAATTCGTCTTCAAGGAAGTAATTTGTGACTGCATATCTTCTAATCTCTGTAGAATTTTTAGCAAGGATTCCTCTGCTACAGGCTGAGATTTCTCAGCTGTAGGGGAACGATGAGGGTCAGATTCCTGCCCTAACAAGGAGTCTTTAGATTTCTTTTTTGACTTGGAACGAAGCTTTTTCTTCTGTTCAGAAGTGAACTGTAAACAGTTGAAGCAATCTTCTTCTTTTGAAGTGACACAGACATCCTGACCCTTGCCCTTGTCTCTACAAGGATAACAGAAAAGGTGTGTGTCCCAATCGTACAGTGGGTGACCACAACCAGAAGCACGTTTCGTAGATTTTAACTGTGACTCAGCCATGATGACCTTCCAAAGAAAAACGCGCAGCCTCCACGACGACCAAAAATTGAATGAGGATCTCTCGCTAAAGTCCAACCGACAATGTGTTGTGCGCATGCGTACCTATCACTAACTACGGGGTTCACCTCTCGAACAAGAATAATTTTTAAATATTCTTGTTGGTCGCCGCGTTTTGCCTCCACAAAACCAAGTAAGCATTTGTGAGGATAAGGTAAGGCTATTTTACGCAATAAAAATACATAGAAATATTCACAGAAAGCACCAGAGTAACCCTCCGCATAAATAAACTGAACTCATTGAAAGATTTACAGTAGCTCCACACGAATAAATACATCGAACCCCTATTATCCAAATCTTCAGGTTTCTAACCTCAAACTCATTCTCCCGACTCCATAATTCAATTGTACCCCACCAAGGTTGTATTCCATAATTCCAAATTGTTTCACTCTAAAATACACTTTGTTCTTTCTAAACACACTGACTTCATTGGTTTGGCAGTATGATAGCGTTATCACCGGGGCAACTCAGAATATGTCAGTCCCACAAACATTGGAATTCTTTCATGATATATTGGTGGTCTACACAACCCTCACCTTTGGCACTGGTTTGGCAGTGTGTGGATGTTTTATTACTGGAGGGAATTCTGTGAAGTATTGTTTCAGCTGGTTGTGGATCTTGTTGCGAATGGTTCTGGCTCCATACTCCAGTTTTGGGGAGGCTTCCCAGCAAGGCACGATATTGTGAGCATCTACCTGAAGTGATAATCAAAGGGAAAATGTAACAAATGTCAGAAATTATGGATTTAAAAGAACTGCATATTAACTACCCACAAGTTGCCAATATATTACAAGTGGAAGAAGTGTGTATGAAAACTGACAAGCCCTTCGGGCTTCGTGGCTTTAATATTCAGCCAATCGATAGTTTAAAACCACCATAAAGCACTCGAATGTGTCTTTTATTCCTATATTAATGTACTAATGCTAATATAGAATCAGACTGGACCAGTTTACCTGGCAGAAGGGCACATGTTTAAAACCATCATAAAGCACTCGAATGTGTCTTTTATTCCTATATTAATGTACTAATGCTAACATAGAATCAGACTGGACTAGTTTACCTGGCAGAAGGGCACATGTTTAGGCAAGGCTTTTTTGACCTCCTCCACCCAGCCCATAGGTACACGCAGTGGGGAGAAATCGGTCACCAGACCACCGATGTTGTGTTGCTCCACAAAGGATGGGATGTTGTCTGAAGCCGGTCCCAAAAACAGATGGAAAGCAATGTTCAGCTTCTGGCATTCCTAGAATTTCGAAAAAAAAAAAAATTCCTACGTTTTTTTTTTTACATTTATATATTTACAAGAAAAAACAATGTTATAATAGTATTGTGGATGATAGTACATTTTACAACCAATTCCCGTCAGCGGAAATTTTATAAAAAAATCCAGTTCTGTGTGATTTAGCAAACGTGATATATAAATCACATTTAAACCACAATGTGCTTTCTGTTGGTTAAGTTCGACCAGCCGGAAGCATCTGTGTAGGTCGAAATCCCATAAAAGACAATGCTGAGGACCTGTCCTAATATGACCCGGAAAGTTGGATGAGATCTAAAACCCTAACTTTGACCATCCAGGAACAGCATTCTTGAATTATTGATCAGGTTGGCTTTTAATTGATTCCTTCTCTCTTTGTGACTCTAAACACCTCTCAGTCTGCAATACGATTGAGATTAAGCAGTATAAAAGTACACCTTACACTTCATCACAGTGACATTCGCCATGCTATTATCTGAACCAGTTAATTATTTGAATGATGATAATTTTACGGAGTTTTTCGTTACCTTTTCCACTTCCTTTAGCCCTTTCATCAGAAAGCCGTAGTGTCGAATCGTGGCATCCAGAAACTTTGGCACAAGACAGAAACAGACATGAAGAGGCAGCTCTAACTTCAGGGCCAATCTCTGGGCATAGAGAAAAGCCCAATTGTCTGAAACATATATAACTGTACTTTGGAAGAATAGTATTACAAATGGCCAATCTCTGGGCATAGAGAAATGCCCAATTGTCTGAAACACATATAACTGTACTTTGGAAGAATAGTATTTCAAATGGCCAATCTCTGGGCATAGAGGAAAGCCCAATTGTCTGAAACACATATAACTGTACTATGGAAGAATAGTATTACAAATGGCCAATCTCTGGGCATAGAGAAATGCCCAATTGTCTGAAACACATATAACTGTACTTTGGAAGAATAGTATTTCAAATGGCCAATCTGTGGGCACAGAGAAAAGCCAAATTGTCTAAAAAATACATCTTTATTTTGAAAAAAAAAAAAAAAAAAAAAATAGCATAACACGGCAACTTTCTTTTGAAGCTCTTGCAATTTATGCACCAAACTGTTGGTGTGATTGTGAAATGTCTACTGCTACCCTGCATAAGTTGGCCGCAGACATAAGTTGGCTGCCCTCACCATATCTTCACAGGGCTTTAACGTGAGTGGCCTACTACACTTTGAAATCATGTACATATTATTGTTAAACTTATTATGTGCAACAGTTTTCATTGGTGTACAATAACCTATTTGTCTTTCTGGAGCCTGTACATGAGCCGTGGCCAACTTATGCCTGTGGCCAATTTATGCAGGGTAGCAGTATATTGGTTGCTATATGATAGTCATGTTAATGAGATTTTGGCCCAAAACCTGGCCACTAACCCTAGATCACATTATCTACATACAAAGAGTGCTAGTTATGTGATAAATTTATAATAACAAGGAGAAAGAAATCGGAAAAATAATTATTTAAACTAGACTAGATCTCTCAGCAACAACTGACCTTGAACCCTCTGGTCACGTGACATCCAGTAGAGGATTCCTTTGCTGTCAGGGTTGACATCTCCCGTCTTTGACAGAACTTTCACCTGAAATATACATTAGTCCATAAATTTTAAACTGCTAAAATAAACTTACACCAGTTAAGTTTACACTGTCACATATATTACATAAGATGATAGTCTGAAAAAGAAGGTAATCCTAAACTACTCATTGGAAAATCCACCCTTGAAATTATCATCTGAGGCCTAGTGGGTAACACACTCACCTAGGAATACACAGGCTGTGGGTTCAAACCCAGATACAGGCAGATACATAGTGGCTCGGATGAACACTTAAAATGGCGGTGCTCTGTCATTGGGTCCTATCCCAAGTGGCAGGTTAAAGAACCTCAAGGACGTTGATAAATGGTCATCCTTGAGTCTCTGTCTTTTAGTTAGTAGAATGTCAGTAATTTGAGAGTTGGGCTCTACTTGTACAGTCAGATGGGCGAAATAGCGCTTGGAGTCCTGTAGTACATAGAGATATTGCACCGAGTATAAAAACAATACAATCTCTTGAATTGGACTAGACTTCGATATATGGTGGCCCTATCACAGCTCATCAAAGCAGGGCACAGTCAACACACACTTTGTTAAAGCCACAAATAAGACATTTATAACATTTTTCACAGGAAAATCATTCCCCCTTTATATCCAGACAGTCGCATACTTACCCGCTTTTTTTGGAATTTGAACTCTATCACAGACTTGCAGGTGCTTCTTCTTTTCTCTTCAATCCTCTCAAAGAAATCGGGGGTTTTCTCTGACTTTTTCTCTGGACTCGCTCCAACTAGATCATTCATCTGATATGAAAGTACAAAGTAAATTGTCTGAATTACAACAGAATTGTTTGTATCTTGTAACTTCTTCTTTGTAGAGAAAAGTGTCATAATTAAATGTGAAACCAGTTTGTCTGTTCGGAACTTCCGATATATGTATTAGCAAAGACATGTAAAACTTTCACTCCTGATAATGTTCATGCAAAAATGTATGTGCAATGACAATAACATTATTGATCAGAACAAAATCTACAGAGCAGGTCTTGGGTCAATTTTGTCAATTGTTTAAATTTGTTTCATAACATTACTGTTAACATTCTGTCATATTTGTATGGATTTTTATTATGTTTTCTGTATACTTTTTTCACTGATAGTTATAAACACTTTGAATAAATTGATAATTTGTTGTTTCATAAAAGTACACAACATATAATATACAACTAGAGGATCGCTCGCAAAAAAAAAAGATAATGTTTTTGCATAGCAAACACAAAACGTCCCGAAAAGGATATAAAGGTGAGTGCTAAAGTATTAAGAAAATGCTTCGTTTCTAGCCTTATACTGTTGTGGCAACCAAAGTCAGCGCAGTCTGCTCTATCTAGCACGGTTTTCAAGATATAAGCATTTTTGTGTTTTGCAAAAAATAAAAAAATTTAAAATGTCCGCTATATTTGGCGAGACAAAAATATTTTGAAAATTGGCATGGCTACTCTGCAGAGATACCCAGCAGGTCCAAAATTTTGTTGAGTTCGCTCCATATAGCACGGTTTTCGAGATATAAGCATTTTTGTGTTTTGCAAAAACTTTGAAAATTCAAAATGGCCACCATTTTTGGGGAGACAAAAATTTTTGTCAAGACCACTGCCGCGGTGTGTATCTCCCGCCGAGCATTAAAGCAGAAGAAATAGCTTTTCCGAGATATTCACAATTTTTCATTTTCGTGTGTGAAAGCTCTTCCAAAAGTAGGTGAATGAGTTATTTGAGAAAAATTGGCTATCTGCAATACTATTAAGAGATAATTCACATTTACTCATTTTGAGCAGGTGAATAATTATCTATGGGTCTGAAACTTCACCATGTGAAAGCTCTCCCAAAAGTAGGTGAATGAGTTATTTGAGAAAAATTGGCTATCTGCAATACTTTTAGAGATAATTCGCATTTACTCATTTTGAGTAGGTGAGTAATTAGCTATGGGTCTGAAACTTCACCATGTGAAAGCTCTCCCACAAGTAGATGAATGAGTATTTGATAAAAATTGGGTATCCGCAATACTTTTACAGATAATTAGCATTTACTCATTTTGAGTAGGTGAATAAATAGCTATGGGTCTGAAACTTCACAGAGTGAAAGCTCTCCCAAAAGTAGGTGAATGAGTTATTTCAGAAAAATTGGCTATCTGCAATACTTTTAGAGATAATTCACACTTACTCATTTTGAGTAGGTGAATAATTAGCTATGGGTCTGAAACTTCACCAAGTGAAAGCTCTGCCAAAAGTAGGTGAATGAGTTATTTGAGAAAAATTGGCTTTCTGCAATACTTTTAGAGATAATTCGCATTTACTCATTTTGAGTAGGTGAGTAATTAGCTATGGGTCTGAAACTTCACCAAGTGAAAGCTCTCCCAAAAGTAGGTGAATGAGTTATTTGAGAAAAATTGGCTATCTGCAATACTTTTAGAGATAATTCGCATTTACTCATTTTGAGTAGGTGAGTAATTAGCTATGGGTCTGAAACTTCACCAAG
Organism: Sabellastarte sp. h YS-2021; assembly: GCA_964017235.1. Classification (NCBI taxonomy): domain Eukaryota; kingdom Metazoa; phylum Annelida; class Polychaeta; order Sabellida; family Sabellidae; genus Sabellastarte; species Sabellastarte sp. h YS-2021. The sequence goes on from OZ024937.1 coordinate 14,388,365, forward strand.
TGAAAGCTCTCTCAAAAGTAGGTGAATGATTAATTTGAGAAAAATTGGCTATCTGCAATACTTTTAGAGATAATTCGCATTTACTCATTTTGAGCAGGTGAGTAATTAGCTATGGGTCTGAAACTTCACAGAGTGAAAGCTCTCCCAAAAGTAGGTGAATGAGTTATTTGAGAAAAATTGGCTATCTGCAATACTTTTAGAGATAATTCGCATTTGCTCACTTTGAGTAGGTGAGTAATTAGCTATGGGTCTGAAATTTCACCAAGTGAAAGCTCTCCCAAAAGTAGGTGAATGATTAATTTGACAAGAATTGGCTATCTGAAATACTTTTAGAGATAATTAGCATTTACTCATTTTGAGTAGGTGAGTAATTAGCTATGGGTCTGAAACTTCACCAAGTGAAAGCTCTCCCAAAAGTAGGTGAATGAGTTATTTGAGAAAAATTGGCTATCTGCAATACTTTTACAGATAATTCGCATTTACTCATTTTGAGTAGGTGAGTAATTAGCTATGGGTCTGAAACTTCACCAAGTGAAAGCTCTCCCAAAAGTAGGTGAACAATTTATTTGAAAAAAATTGGCTATCTGCAATACTTTTAGAGATAATTCGCATTTACTCATTTTGAGTAGGTGAGTAATTAGCTATGGGTCTGAAACTACACCATGTGAAAGCTCTCCCACAAGTAGATGAATGAGTTATTTGATAAAAATTGGGTATCCGCAATACTTTTACAGATAATTAGCATTTACTCATTTTGAGTAGGTAAATAATTAGCTATGGGTCTGAAACTTCACCATGTGAAAGCTCTCCCAAAAGTAGGTGAATGAGTTATTTGAGAAAAATTGGCTATCTGCAATACTTTTAGAGATAATTCGCATTTACTCATTTTGAGTAGGTGAGTAATTAGCTATGGGTCTGAAACTTCACCATGTGAAAGCTCTTCCAAAAGTAGGTGAATGAGTTATTTGAGAAAAATTGGCTATCTGCAATACTTTTAAGAGATAATTCGCATTTACTCATTTTGAGTAGGTGAGTAATCATCTACGGGTCTGAAACTTCACCATGTGAAAGCTCTCCCAAAAGTACATGAATGAGTTATTTGATAAAAATTGGGTATCCGCAATAGTTTTTGAGATAATTAGCATTTACTCATTTTGAGTAGGTGAGTAATTAGCTACGGGTCTGAAACTTCAAGTGAAAGCTCTTCCAAAAGTAGGTGAATGAGTTATTTGAGAAAAATTGGCCATCTGCAATACTTTTAGAGGTAATTCGCATTTACTCTTTTTGAGTAGGTGAGCAATTAGCTATGGGTCTGAAACTTCACCAAGTGAAAGCTCTTTGGGATAGCTGCTCTGCAGAGATACCCTGAAGATAAAAAATTTCGTCGAAATCGCTCTATGTAGCAGGGTTTTCGAAATATTAGCATTTTTGTATTTTGCAATTTTTGTGCAAAAATTCGAAAATTCAAAATGAACGCCATTTTTGGCAAGAAAAATTTTTTTTGAAAAGTGGCATGGCTACTCTGCAGAGATACCCTGTGGGTCAAAAATTTCGTTGAAATCGCTCTATCTAGCACGGTTTTCGAGATATAAGCATTTTTGTGTTTTGCAATTTTGCGAAAAATTTGAAAATTCAAAATGGCCGCCATTTTTTGCGAGAAATTTTTTGTTTGAAAATTGGCATGGCTACTCTGCAGAGATACCCTGTGGGTCAAAAATTTCGTTGAAATCGCTCTATCTAGCAGGGTTTTCGAGATATAAGCATTTTTATGTTTTGCAATTTTTGCGAAAAATTCGAAAATTCAAAATTGCCGCCATTTTTGGCGAGACAAAATTTTTTTGAAAATTGGCATGGCTACTCTGCACAGATACCCTGTGGGTCAAAAATTTCGTCGAAATCGCTCTATCTTGCAGGGTTTTCGAGATATAAGCATTTTTATGTTTTGCAATTTTTGCGAAAAATTCGAAAATTCAAAATGGCCGCCATTTTTGGCGAGACAAAATTTTTATCAAAATTGGGATAACTACTCTGCAGAGATACCCTGCGGGTCAAAAATTTCGTCGAAATCGCTCTATCTAGCACGGTTTTCGAGATATAAGCATTTTTGTGTTTTGCAATTTTTGCGAAAATTTCGAAAATTCAAAATGGCCGCCATTTTTGGCGAGACAAAAATTTTTTGAAAATTGGGAAAAGTACTCTGGAGAGATATCCTGCGCATCAAAAATTTTGTCGAAATTGCTCTATCTAGCACGGTTTTTGAGATATAAGCATTTTTGTGTTTTGCAATTTTTGCGAAAATTTCGAAAATTCAAAATGGCCGCCATTTTTGGCGAGACAAAAATTTTTTGAAAATTGGGAAAACTACTCCGCAGAGATACCCTGCGGGTCAAAAATTTCGTCGAAATCGCTCTATCTAGCACGGTTTTCGAGATATAAGCATTTTTGTGTTTTCCTTATTTGGAAAATTCGTAATGATTAATTAATCATTAATTACTCGGCCATTTCTTGACCAATTAATGCCAAAATCTAATGATTTCCAGATTTTAATAGAATGAATGTATTTGCCAAGTTTCAGGTGAATTGATAAAATTCCTTTCAAGTTATCATCCGGACAAGCTTCCCCATCGAAAAAAGACATTTTTGGTCATGTGACCTCTCTGATTGGTTGAAATGTCACTGCAGCATATTCAAAAAAATTCCCCAAGGCTACTGCCTAAACCTGCCAAATTTGAAAAGAATCCGCCTAACGGTTACAGAGTTATAAGGAAAACAAAATGCGGAGCCGGCGGAGCCTGAAGCTCTCCCATACACAAACAAGCGTCCCTTGCGGGATGCTTAATAAGAACGATAAAACTAAAAATATAAAATTAATTTATGAAGAAGCAGTAAACATAATAGAAAACTGTGCTCTGGTATTACGTTTAATGCCTAAATCTCACTTTCAGTCATGACATGAAATGCCTAGGCACTTCATGAAATGCATGAACTGTTGAGGCATTTCATAAAATGACTGAAATTTTTAGCGATTCCCCAAGGTTTTATATATTTTTTATTTGTTTTGACAAAGTATTAACCAGAAGAAAGCCTAAAATAATGATTTTCTCAACAACAAGTACTGGAACATTCTTTCATCATTTCTACCTAAACAAAATGTGGTTTATTATTCACAACACTAATACTGAATATTAATTGATATTGAAACGTACCTTTTGTTTCTTTTCTGAAGAGGCCATATCCTCCTTGGTATTATTTTCGGTTATGTCATCATCTCCCTTTCTCTTGGCCATGTCAACTAACGACCCAGTCCAGGTACTGCAAAAACCTCTGAAGTAGAGCTCTTTTGTGACAATGCTACTTTTTAACATGAAAGGTCTTACTTAAGTTTGGGTATCAGTTATGATTTGTTGTTGATACCACTGACACACAGCTACAGTCTTGAATGTTTTCAAAACAAACTCAGTTTCACCACTGTGTAGATTTTACCTTTCAAGTCAAAGAAGAGCATTAACTATCTTGAGGCTGAAACGAAAATACCAAATATTTGTTAGTCAATGGTGAGTAGTAGTGCTGGTATTGTTTATCGATATTGAAATATTTATCGATTCACGCTAAATTTGCCGATATCAATAATGTAGAGTGCCATATCAATATCGAAATATACTACTTAACAGGTACAAATATAGGGTTTTTCATTCAAATAAAGGAAAATATTTGAAGAATACATTGGTTTTCATATTATTTTTGTAAACTTTCACTTACCGATAAAGCGGAAACGCCATATTTGTTTACGTTTCGGGAAATACTAAACCTCGCGAAAGAGTTTGGAAGGTGTCCCAGAGGAAAGCATCTCATGTCCCGATATTTCAATATTGATCGATACAGAAGGCAAAAATATGGTTTGATATCGATATGCATATTATTATTCGATACCAACACTAGTGAGTAGTACTCTTTGAATATCATTGAACAATAAATATTTGGGATATTGAAAATTTTATTCATAAACAAGGTACATGACACCTAGCTATAGTGGTCGGACCGGTTCTGAAAATAAAAACCAGTTTCCAGGGCTTTGAAACCAAACAAAATCCAGAATTTTGAAAGTTTACAGAGATTTGATAAAAAGTTTTATGCGAGCGTAGTCAGCGTACATGAGCTATATTCTCAATAGGAAATATGCATAAGCGAGATATTTAGAAGTTTGTACACGTCTTTACCATGAATATAAAGTGAAAACATAAATTATTACCTCAAGTATATTTGTTCTTTATTGTTTTAATGAAATATTAACCAGTAGAAAGCCTAATATAATGACGTTTTCAATAACCGGTACTTAAATATTCTTTGCGGATTTCGTCATTCCTACCTAAACGAAACGAAATGCGGTTTACCGTTCACACCACTGTGAAAGAAGTCGTGTTTTAAAAAATACTTCACTTGTCTTGACAGATGAATTTGAACCAACAACAATGGAACTTAGAGCTAATTAGGTGACAATTCCCATTAGGTGATATCATTTGCAAAATTGCCACATCTGACCATCACCACCTCCCTGACATGTGTCTGAAATGCAACTATACAAGAGTACGGTAAATGTATTCCATAAATAACAACAATCAGCAAAGGTTTGCATGTTTAAGACAGCAAACTTATTAAATTTCAATATCTACGATGAATGGATTAGCAATGTGACAATGTAAACGGATAATGATGAATACCAAAACCATGAAACCAAAATTATCAGAAATTTAATAAAATTAAATCCCAAAAGTCTCTGACGCGACGCCATATTCATTCTAACATATTGCAACAAGCAATCAGTGCCCGTGAATGGGCTCTGTATCAGCTGACTGTGTGTTTTGAGTTTCAGAGTAGAAGTGACAGAAGAAAAGGACACAAAAGTTGTGCCCTGCAAATGGTATTCAGAAGTAAAGTAACAAGGTAACTTTTTTATTTAAACATATTTTATTAGCAATCGGACAACAATCATACAAGTACAATTATATTAAGTCCTTTTGCAGGATGAAATATTTACAGATGAAATAAAATGAAAATGAGTGGGATGAACAATCACTGGTATAGAGTTGGTGAGAATCGTTTGGACTGGCAGATATATTTATGGACTGCATCAAAGATAACTAGATTCTTTTCATAGCTTAAAATATTACTTCCCGTAAAGTAGGATTTCTGGTGAGATTTCGATATTTCCTGCTATTATCAATGCATTTTGTAAAATGTGACAGATATTGTAATACAAGGGGCAATGTAGAATAAAATGATTTATGTTTTCTTGAGGGTACCCACAAGCACAAGCTTCATGATCTATTACATGGAGGTTCTGCATTAATGTACATTCAACTTGCTACATCCCATCCTTAAACATGCATGGTTTATGTTATCAATACGACTACTATGGCAGTATAAATTGTGTGTTGACTTTGAAAGTGTGATTGATGAACATTTTAGCTTTGAGAGTTCTGCAGCAAAGGATTTGAAGGAGGATGAATTTTTTAGTTCAGCTGGGAGAGTGTTCCATAATTTTGTGCCCAATGCTGGGAACATATGGTCAAGGAGTCTTGTATGAGTTCTAATCGGCAGAAAATTGCCAAGCACGGCCCTAGATTCAATATTATGTCGTAGGTTTACTGTTTGCATTGGGTATTCTCTAATTATACCAGTTAAATATTGTTAAGATATGTTGGACAAAAGTTGTTGGAGATTTTAAATACCATTTTTAGTACGTGTATTTCTGTTCTAGTGGCAAGAGGAATCCAGCCAGTTTCTTTGTACAAATTAGAAGTGTCTGATCTAGCAGGGGCTCTAGTTACAGCTCTCATTGTTTCTACTACAATGTGGTCAAGATTAGACAGGACACTGATTGGTGCTCCAGCCCAGATTATATCAGCATATTCCTTGATAGGTCTAATGTAAGAGAAAAACATTTTTTCAATGGCCTTCCTGTTTAATTTGTTCTTTAAAAACTTCAGAATACCAATAAATCTTGAACATTTGTCAATTAAACTTTCTATATGTTGATGCCATTTAAGATTGTGTGAGATCCACAGTCCTATGTGTTTGTGAGCCCGCACAAGTGCTATAAGCATATTATAAAATATATAAGTCTTGGATGACTATTCTGCATATGTGGTTTCAGTGATACAACCATACTCTCAGTTTTTGATTGACTAAATGTCACAAGCCACTGCTTTGCCCATTCTTCAATGTTCTTTAATTCTTGATTGATTAGCTCTGCAGACTCTCTATGGTCCTTAACAGTGGTGAACAGACATGTGTCATCGGTAAAAAGCCTGACATTGCAGTTTTTAACAACAGTTGTGACATCATTAATGAACATTAAGAAAAGCAGAGGACCTAGGACCGAACCCTGTTGGACACCCGCAAGGATTTTTAACCAGTCTAAGAAGGTAACTGTTAAGGTGTAAAAAGTAAGTTAAAAACTTATTTAAAGAAACTTGCAAATGCAATAATTTTCAAGTTACAACTGATTTACTCAACAGTGAGAACCTCAAAGTAGCTATTACTCAGCTATGCAAGGAGCTACAGTTCTGCAATTATACTATTTTTAGCTGACCCAAATACTGTAAATGAAATAGTTTTCAACTTACAACTGATTAACTGAACAGTGAAAATCTTACAGTAGCTATTGCTCAGCTATGCCATGAGCTACAGGTCTACAATTTCACTATGTTATAGGCTTATAGCTGACCCATAAGTATGTGAACAACATATTTAAACAGATTATTCTAAATGCAATAGTTTTCAAGTTACATCTGATTTACTCAACAGTGAGAAAACTTGAAAGTAGCTATTGCTCAGCTATGCCATGACATACAGGTCTTCAAATTCACTATGTTAAAGCTGACCCCAAAGTAGGTGAACAACATATTTATAGAAAATACTTAAAACTTTTTAAGTTAAAATACAATATTTTTAAAGTTACAACTGATTTACTCAACAGTGAGAACCTGAGAATAGCTATTACACAGCTATGCCATGAGCTACATGTCTGCAATTTTACTATGTTATAGCTAATTCAAAAGTAGGTAAATAACATATTAAAAGAAAATTCTCTAAATGTTATAGTTTCCAAGTTACAACTGATTAACTCAACAGAGAAAACCTCAAAGTAGCTATTGCTCAGCTATGCATGACATAGAGGTCTACAATTTCACTATGTTATAGCTGACCCAAAAGTAATTTAACAAACTATTTAAACAAAATGCTCTACATACAATACTTTTCAAGTTGCAACTGATTCTCTCAACAGTGAGAACCTGAAAGTAGCTATTACTCAGCTATGCCATGAGCTACATGTCTGCAATTTTACAATGTTATAGCTAATTCGAAAGTAGATGAATAACATACTAAAACGAAATACTCTAACTGCAATAGTTTAAATGCAATAGATTAAATCAACAGAGAAAACCTCAAGTAGCTATTGCTCAGCTATGGAATTACCTACAGGTCTGCAACTTGACCATGTTCTAGCGGACCCAAAAGTAGGTGAACAATGTATTTAAAGAAAATACTCTGAATGCAATAGTTTTCAAGTTACAAGTGATTTACTCAACAGTAAGAACATGAAAGTAGCTATTTTTTAGCTATGCCATGACCTACAGGTCTGCAATTTCACTATGTTATAGCTAACTCAAAAGTAGGTGAATAACATATTTAAAGAAAATACTCTAAATGCAATATTTTTCTAAACAGTGAAGACCTGAGAATAGCTATTACTCAGCTATGCCATGAGATACACATCTGCAATTTTACTATGTTATAGCTAATTCAAAAGCAAATGAATAAGATATTTAAACAAAATTCTCTAAATGCAATAGTTTTCAAGTTACAACTTATTTACTCAACAGAAAAAACTCAAAGTAGCTATTTCTCAGTTATGCAATGAGCTACAGGTCTGCCACTTTACTATATTAAAGCTGACCCAAAAGTAGGTGAAAAACATATTTACAGAAAATACTCTAAATGCAATGGTTTTCAAGTTACAACTGATTTACTCAACAGCGAGAACCTAAAAATAGCTATTGCTCAGCTGTGAAATAAGCTACAGGTCTTCAACTTTGCTATGTTATAGCTGACCCAAAAGTAGCTGAATAACATATTTACACAAATTTCTGTAAATGCAATAGTTTTCCAATTACAACTGATTTACTCAACAGTGAGAACCTCAAAGTAGCGATTACTCAGCTATGCAATGAGCCACAGGTCTGGAACTTCACTATATTATAGCTGACCCCAAAATAGGTGAATAACATATGAAACAAAATACTCTAAATGCAATAGTTTTCAAGTTATAAGTGATTTACTCAACAGAGATAACCTTAAAGTAGCTATTACTAGTGCTGGGACGATGTTCGCAAACTTCGGTATTATCGCTCGCTGGCTCATTGCCAATCAATGATCGGCAAAATTTAAGTAAAACCGATATTTGCTAAATCCATTTCTTTGCAGCTTTTTGGTCACAATAAAATACTACCCTCAATAATATTTTGTAAAAATCTGAAATATCCACCAGTTAAAATCACAAAACTAGCCGTGAATGCACGTAATTAGAAACACCTTGGGGCTTTCCCACTGTTGTCAAGGTAATCAAAATCAGCCAATCACAAGTGAGGATACATCAAGCATGGTCTGTTAGTGAGGGACACGTCTGTGAATGGCTTTTAGATTATATTTTGGTCATATTTGTGGCAATTTGTGTGTATTTTACTTGATATAATTTAATATTAATATTTTATCTGTCTTTTTTACACTTCAACTCCATAATCGAAAATGTTCGAAGTTTGGTTACAAATGTCCGATACGAACATCAACAGGAAAAATCCAAGCGATCTCCCAGCACTAGCTATTACTCAGCTATGCCATGAGCTACAGGTCTGAAATTTTACTATGTTATATCTGACCCAAAAGTAGCTGAATAACATATTTATACGAAATTATCTAAATGCAATAGTTTTCAAGTTACAAGTGATTTTACTCATGATGGAAGTTACTGAAAAGCCCAAAAGTAGCTATTACTGACTTAGCTATTGAGACAGACCATGTTGTACCTATGGAAAAAGTAGCTGAATAACATATTTTAACAAAATGCTCTAAATGCAACACTTTTCAAGGTATAAGTGATTTAGTGCATGATTTCATGAATTTTAATGCATTAAAAATTATTAAAAAAATTTATAAAAAAAAATTAAGACAGATCCAGGTCTCATACTCACACAAGAGAATCTACTTCTGGCCTAGTACATATACGCAAGATATGAGAAAAATCCCTGCAATAGTCACTGAGAAAATTGAGATAAAGTGTTGAAATTTTCACACTTTTGGTGGGGGTACCTCCTTTGTAATGTCTCTAGCAAACAGACGAACAGACAGATTTGCATGCCTTGAACAGTTTTTCATCCTCGATAGATAAGGTATCTTTTAAAAAACAGCATGTCTCTAGGCCTTGTAGTTTTGGAGGAGAAGTTGTTCACGCTGATGCCGCAGAGTGACGACATAAAAATGACATCCAACAATGCAGCTACAGGTTTACAGTTTAAATTAGGGCTGCAAATATTCTTCGGTTACTCGGCAACGAAACGATCCAGTTGTAAACTCGAGTCAAGAAAAGTTTAATACTTTTGAAGATATTTGACATTTACTTCTTTTGTTATTTAGCTACAAATGAGAAAATAGCTATTACTCACTTATTGAGCTCCAAAGATAAAGCACTTTATAAATGCTGCTTAATAATAATAATATGGCATGCAATAGAACCCCAAACTATGTACCATCTTATAGCTAAGGACAAAGTAGCTGAACAACATATTTCAAGAAAAAACTCTAACTGCAATACTTTTTGAGTTACGAGTCCTGTACTCAAAGTAGCTAAAATTGCTATTACTCACTTATCTTTAGGCCTAAGTCCACAAAACCCCAAAAAAATTTCAAGGGCATGAAAATTCATTATGACAATTAATTTACCAAAAATCGGTAGCTGTAGCAGTTTTGGAGAAATCTGCGTGACACACTAACGCACACACGGACGGACGCACGGACAGAGGGCATTTTATAATCTCCCGTACCGGGCCTATCGGCCGGCGGGAGATAACAAAACATAGCACAAAATAATATGGATTTAAGTTGTGCACAAATGACATTGGTTTCAGGAATGTCATTGTATATCTGTATTGGGTGACATATTAAAATTGACTCTAGCATCTCAGGAGTAATATGTTAAAAAATAAATCGAAAAAGGGACTGTTTTGTCATGTTTATAACTAGTGCTGGGACGAGTCGTAACTCGATGGGCGATAATTAGGGTAACATCGATCTGCGCAAGTGAAACTTGAGTTTTTGAAAACGTCAATATTTAAAGCTGACACTTCACCAACACAATGGAAATATCCAATATTTTCAAAAATATATTGCATTTTTACTTAATTCTGGCTTAAATCAATGAAGACTTAACATAAATTATATCGCGAAAACCATTTCCAGGTCAAATTTTGGCTAATGTACGGTTATATAAAATATATTCCATATACTAATTGCTAATAAAACAAAATACTTTATCCCAGCAATTACTCGAGTTCAACTCGCTTCTCACAGGTGATGCTCGATCTCCCATTTTAACTGGCGATCCCACCACTATTTATAACAAATGTACTTGTATATTAGTGATTAATGGGTGGTGCAATTATTTTTATCAAGTTTTTATCATTCTTATGTACGGATGTCCCGAGTTTACAACACAGTTCAGAACTTAGACCGAGTTTCTGTCCCGTCGCCAATTGCTATTGATATACTGATGGACACAATGGTGAGGGACAGAGCTCACATGTACTTGTTTTCTGTGTAAATTTTAACTGTTGGAAATTATTGCATTAACCTTAGAAATTCTTTGATACGTCTACATAGCTGTATCTAGGTTATAATACATATGTTGTTGCACTAAACTGCTTTTACAAGCCAGGAAGATCTTATTTGCAGATAGCAGTGCACTGTTAAAGGTTTGTTTACATTTAAAAAATAGGTTGAACTATACACATATCAGTAGGATAGGCATTAAATATTAGTAAACGGCACATATACATAGTTCAAAGAATGTAAATAACACTTTATACTTGAGAAATTATGTGTACAAATATGCCGTTCAAAATTTACACAGAAAACAAGTACATGTGCCTCACCATTGTGTCCATCAGTATATCAATAGCAATTGGCGACGGGACAGAAACTCGGTCTATTCAGAACTAACAACACGTGTGTACAGTATAGCCAATGTAGAGGTTTTTGATATATTCACGTTTTCAATCATTTAAACGATAAGCTCTAAGCCTCGTTTTTGGATGGCATTTTTACAAAATTTTAGAATGAACATGCAGTCACACTGAACCAGTGAATTTGAGGTTTTGTTATTGTTGTTTGATGTCTGATAATATTGGTTGCGTTGGTTGTGATATTCAGCATTGTCCATTTACGTTGTCATATCGAAAACCCGTCCATCAGTATGTAGTTCATCGGCGATAAATTCATTCATGAATATAAACAAAACTTCTGTGTAAAAACTACTGTACAGTACAGTGCTGAATTACTGTATATGGTTCATTGCGCCAAAATGAAGGATATAAAAGACTTTCCTCACCTTGTTACACCACTTTTCTTTAATTTAATGAATGTATCGCTGCACCGTTTTCTCCTTGGGGAAAAAAGCCTTCAACTTTTGAGCGCCGTTATGTAAAAGTTATGTAATATCGCATCCATTCGAAACATCATACGAGAGAGAGGGATACAGCGAAAAATAGAAGACAATTTAGTGAGACCATATGGCCCGTATTCACGAAAGGTCTTAGACTTAGCCAGGTCTTAGGCTTAAATCCAGTCTCAAAGTTAAGACTTTTGCCCAGCTAAGTTTTGTCTTAAAAATGTCACAAAATACTAGTGACTTAGGGGAGACTTTTATCTTAGACTTAAGCCTAGGGCTTAGTCTTAACGTTTACATCACCACAGTGGTTTTTGATTGTCATGTGACTTCTTTGTACACATAAAAGATGTACTGAACAATATGTTATTGTTAGAAAGAGAAAATAAGAAATTCAGGCAAAACAGTTTAATTACAAGTGGCTTTAAAGAAAACTGTAACAGTTTAAAAAATACCTTACAGAAAATATGTTTCTCAGATGACAGCACCACAAAGTGTGTATTCTTTCTAAATATTAAACTTTATCCGTAACTGTTATTTTTTCATTTTGTGCACTTAAGAAGAAAACAAAATTACAGTGTTGTAATATATTAATTAAAGCTCTTGAACATTGTTTCCAGGTTTATGCAGCAAATTGTGCATCTATGAACTCAAAATTAATATAATTTTTACCATGTCATTTATAAAATAATACAATATTTATCCATGCTGATAATTGATTAGCAATCCAACTTGTGATGCTCACTACAATATTTGTTTTGTTTACACTGATGTCAATCATTGATTTTTTTCAAATTTTAAACTTGATTGGTTTATGGATCAATAGTAAAAGTGGTCGTTGGTTTGACCTTACAAGTGCCAGTTTTTTTAGAAAATCAATACACACAGTATACGCTAATGTGTCATGTGTACTCAAGTGTCAAGGTCAATATGCACAAATACTTCATATTTGATTGGTTTTGATATATATATATTTTTTCTAACAAAGACTGCATCAGTTACTTTTTCATTTTGATATATATAACTATGGAAAATGGATTAGTGAAATTGTACTAGTTAATGATTATTTATTAATGGCCTATAACAAAATGGAATACATTTAATTACTGGAAGGATATGAAAGCAAATTGTTATTGGATAGTATTTATGTGTGTAATACATGTTTTTTTTTTTACTTGAGGGATATATAATCTGATGAGTGAATTATAGATATGTGAATGCAAGTGATATAACAGGAAAACTTGTCCACTTACTGGTCAGAAAAGGATAAGTTTTCCAGTTGAAAACATTCTAACCACTTATTTTTCCTAGCAAATATTTGGTATGTATTTTTGATTAATTTAGAGCCATTTGTAAAACTGAAGTGGGCATTTGTCAATACATGTGCTATATATAAGACCTGTTTAAGCCTCCTGCCTACCAGTCTTAAAGTTAAGCCCTTTACTAAGCCTAAGACTGGTCTTAACTTCTTTGCGAATACCACTAAGACTAAAGCAAAAGCCATTTTTCTGCAAAAGTTAAGACAAAAGTCTAATCTAGCCCGGGCTAAGATTTTTTTGTGAACACAGGCCCTGGGGATAACCAGATGCAACCTTAGATGCCCATTAGAAACACCCAGTAGGCTTCATAGGTTTTACACTGGCTGGCATTAATTTGTAAAACACCGAATTCCTTGCTGTTAGACTATCTCAAAATGTAAGAAATCATTTTAAACAGCAAAAAAAAAATGAGAATTTGCATTGGTCAATGTGAATTTTCAATGTGCTTTCTCATTAAAATAAGTGTCTTAAATTACTCTGCCTATAGTTGTAAAAAGACTATTATTAGTCTGTTATAGGGGTTATAAGAGATTATACGACAAATAATGATGTTAGGATCATGAAGGTGAAGCCTGAGCATTTCAAATGAGCTATGAGCAGTAAACTATCTAAAAGCTCTGAGATTGCAATCAGTGATTTCTATTCTAGAGTTTTTCTCGAAAGAGTGTGACATAACTTAATTTGTCCAGTCTGAAAACAATACAGAAAAGCTCATTTAGAACTTTCTGAAGTTTAGTAACACTGCCTTGGCTGACCCCATATTATAGGGAATTACAGTAGTCTAATCGACTCCTGACCATAGCATTTGTCATAAGAACTGCAGTCTTGTCAGGATTAACTTTCAATTTCACACCATTCATCCACTGATGAACAGTGAAAAGACACTCAGTCAACTCAGTTACACCAGAGTCAAATTTCCTAGAGTCTATTGGCAAATATATTTGGGTGTTATCAGCTTACAGATGGTGCATGACCTTAAAACTTGAAAAGACTTGACTCAGCTAGCAAGTATTAAGACTGAAAAGAAGGGGACCTAGAACCAAGCTTTGGAGGATGCCAAAAGGGAGATAAAAAGACTAAGAAAACCTGTCTCATAGTTTAAATTAATTTCTGTTTGCAATGGTATTACAAGACTCTACTACAAAAACATTAAACCATTGTTTTAGGCAATCATGTACGATAAAGTGATTTGTTGTGTCGAATGCTGTGGAAAGGTCTAACAATGTTAACTGCCTTTCCTGAATCCACAGATGTAGATGTCATGGATTTTAAGCAGTGCTCTCTCAGTGGAGTGAAAACAAAATGAAAATAATCAAGATTTTGACACCATTGAGTGAGACTGAAGCTACTCCAGGCGCATTTGCTCTATTACTTTTTCTACAAACTGCTGACCAGTGGTGGGAAGAAAATTCTATAAATGCCATTTTCTTTGTTTGATATATGTTTTGAATACCAGTTCATTTAACTCAGTAAACCAATCAACATTTTGATGCATAAATAATGAATGAAGTAATCAGCCCAAATGAGCCATAGATCTCATTAAATCTTGCTTATGTTCTTCACTGAAAACACCTGGGTACACATTAAAAAAACGTGGGCTATATATAGTATGCCATGAAATTCAGTCTGAAATAGTTATTCAACCTGAATGCTGTCTGGGTTAGACTTCATCAATTCATTTTGTCTTTTGTGTAATATATGGGTACTGCATGACTTTTGGAGAAACACTCAGCCCTGAGAAAAAGACCTTTCTCACTCACAACAAGAATTGGCTGTCTGGCTATAGTGTTAAAAAAATCACTAAAGACCTCAAATATTCCTGTGCACTTTTTAAACCAATAAAAACTCCCAATCTTGTATCCATAGGACAGTTCTATCTTTAACTCAACTGATGTTTTAGCCAGAATACTAGTATGTTTGAAACATAACCCCCATAACCCAGATAGCATTACGCTGTCAGACCGACATTCACTGTTGGTCACATGGTCAGCAGATTTTGCCAATGTTGGGCCACATTGGCCCAACGGTGGCTTGCTGGCCACAACTCAGGTTAGATATCTCTATATTTTGCTGACGTTGGGCCAATGGTGGATTTTTATTCAAGATATTCAATAATAGGGGATTTTGTGAAACTTAGTGAAAAATTATTTATCATGGTATGTCTAAAAATCATATTTCAGTGAGCCTACAAATTTTAACTATTTAACAATTTTAGACATAAAAGTAATATTCTCATTATAAATTCACACTGGAAAAGTTGTTTGTGAACATTATACTTTTATCACTGTATTATGGACTATCACCTTATGACACTGTTCCATCATTGTTAATGTTTGGTCATGTGACTTATCAGGGATTCCCTTAACTAAGATCCTCCCACAATCTGTCTATCATTTGCCTTCTGTTAAACATTGGCCACATTACACCATGCTGCAATCTGATTGGCTGATGCTATACACTGAGTAAAATATTTTTTTACCGGTGGCTTGCTGATGTTGGGCCAACGTCGGACTGCCAGCCAAAAAGCCATCTATGCTATCTGCAAAACTCTGTGTATATAACCTCTTTCTTCCATGCAATAAAATGTTGTTTTATACTTGTAAAAGAATGTCAGAATCATGTATGTCAACATAAAAAGGGGAAAGTAAGGTTTTGTACGCAGCCCCTACTGGATATAATATATTTTTCAGGATTTTACATATTTTATGCAAGGATTATTTTTGTGCATTTACAAAATGTTTCAGTTTGTGAAATAATTTAATTAAGGAATAAAATGATCTATTAGACAGTTGTATACAACTGCCTTAAAATTCGCATATTCAAAAACCAGTTAAAACTGTTAAGAGGAGAGTTCTAGTTTAATTTCTTCTGATTTAAATATTCAAGTGAATTGTCCAGTGAGTGATTCAAGTGACCCATAGTTCCATAATTTTTACTGCTGTCTTTAAGATTTAAAAAAAATCCATTTTACAAAGTTTCATAACATTTCTTCCATTTTATGCCTTCAAAAGTGGAACAGTATTTTTACAGTTTTGAACTCATTGGTTACCCCATGTCCCACACATAAGACTATACCACAACATGACCAGAGACAAAAAAAGGACTAGCCAAGAATACCAAGGGTTTGTCAATCACCAAATTACATGACTTTATCATCATGAAAACAGAAAGATTCATGAAAGTAATTGCATGATGATCTACCAAAACCATAGTAACAATTAAGTTTTGACCACTGGTAAAGGCTGTGATAAGATACATGACGACCTATGACAGTGAACAAAAATGTCATGCAATGAATATAGGCAGCAGGTATTCAAGATAAAAGAAACATTTTCTAAGATCTATGCAGAGTATGGATGTTGAGGACTTTAAGTCACATGAAAGTTGTCCCTTAAAATCAGCAAAGTGGGGCCTGGGCTTAGGGAAATTTGTTTCAATATAATCCATAACAATTGGGATTGCCCATGTAGTTGAAGACATATGAATGAATGTCCAGTTTGAGTTAGTAAAGAGCAAAAAACGTATTTTCCATCATTACACTTTGTGTGCACCATGGTAATAATCTCTCAAGTAGAATCTACAGCCCAAAGTTTGCCAAATTATATACCACAGTCAGAGACTATGCATCTATTTAATTCATTAAAGATTGTGTTCTCAAAATACAAAGTTTCATAGTGTAGCTGAATACCTGCATTTATGATCTAAGATAACAAAGATCCACAAATGAAGCATGACAGTTGTGGGAGCATGAACTCAGGTGAGAAATCCCCATCCTATAAATAACAATATACAAATGCGTTGGATGTTTTCCATACTTTTGAGAATATCTCCATAAATGCCTCCCTCTTTACAGTTGAGGCTAAATGGGTGACATAAGTCTCTGTATTTTCAGTGATTATTCACCTTACTCCAGCATGCTGGAGATATAATAAACTGTAAATTTCCTATTTAAATTAAACTGTTTATGCCAATGTTGGATACCAATACAAAGACTTGGAGCAAGTTTAGCCTGGGGTGTGTCCTGTGCCTAAAAGTTGTGATGATTTAGATGATGATGCAGATGAGAATTCGCAGGTGGGAATACCTTTTTCTGTTCTCATGGTAAAATTATTTAAACTACATGGATTAATATATATTTCACCATATTTGCATCAGCTGCGTTAATACTAGGAGTTCACTTTTAACTCTGATGCAGGTAAAGCACTTCAATTACTCAACTTTGGTATTCATGGCTGCAGTGACTGACACATTGGTGGTAATTGACGTTGTGGAACTTATGTCTAGTGTTGTGGTAGAAAACATAGTAATTACATATGGGTGATGACATGCATTTTTAAGGGTTCAACTCGCTAGATCAACTCATTGGTTGAATGCAAAAAGTTGAATGAGAAAAGTTGTACATATGGTTATGGAAGTGTGGCAAAAAGGAAATCTGTAACAATATTGTAGAAACTCTTTCATGGAGAAATCTTCCAGAGTGTTGAACGTAATATATGGTTGTAAATTTCCAAAAAAGTTTAACAATTCAAATGAAATGACCACAGGGTCTGATTTACTGTCTCTCAGGTTTGGATAAGTTTTTTTTAATTGTTAAAAGTGTCTTTTCATTTTCTCAACCATTGCCATGTAATGCTGATAATGTGAGGCACTGATTAGCTATTTGATCATCTAGGGAATTTCATAGACTGTACTGTGTCCTTTCTGAGTAACTTTTTGGCTGTATTGGTTTGGCACATTGGCACTAAGTTCCTAGGACTTGCTCTGTTGCGCTTGGGATATCAGTCTTGGGTTTAACAGAAGGGGTGAGTGGATATATAAAGTTCTTGTATTGAGACAAGGTCAGCTGTGTGGAGGTAGCATTGGTTCTTTCTCAGAGTTTACACGGTTATTGATTATTCTCAGGCAGTTGTTTGGTGTTCTGTAAGGCCCCAGGATTGTTCTTGTAAACCATTTATGGTTCCATTCTGACAGAATTCGAAAAGGTTGGCCTGGTAACAGTATTGACAATGCTGATTTTGTGGTTCCCTCATAATCTTGTGATATCATTTTGTCCCTCCTCAATGTTACAGCTTCATAGTTGTTTTCGTGACCTATATTGTGTTGACTTGGCAGTAAGGTTTCTATGTGAATCTCAAACATCAGCTGACGGATGATGCAAGCTGACATGGTCTGTCGATGTACTCTTACATTTAGTAGTGTGAGATTTCTTGCTTGTTGTCCATGTGTTTTCAGAGAATTGCTTTAGTGTATCCTATCTGTCATTCAATGAAACCATTACTTAAGGGGGACTGGTAATATGCTTGATGTACCTTTTGTCAGATAAAAGATTGAACCCTCTACTAGCATATTAAGGGCTATTGCTGGAATAGATTATTTTCAGGTGACCAGACATGGCACAGTAGTATTTGATTTTATTTGCAACATCATGGCTGATCACAGGAGTAGGGCATCTCATCGATCAGATGAAAATTGCTTTACTTGTCAGCAATTATGAGAAACTGTCATCTTCGATTTTGAATAGGTGTGCATTTTTTTGCAAAAACTTTAGAGGTGTAATTGGCTCATGTCAGTTTTGTGTTGGGAATTCTTGGCATTCTGTATAAACTCTTTCTACATGTTTGTTTACATTTGGCAAGAAATATGATTCTCTTACTAGGCTTCTGGTCTCCAATCCCTTGATGAGACTGATGAAGTATGCTTAGGGTTTGGTTTTGCATATAGTGTTTGGTATAAGTATTTCCCTTTCCTTAAATACTATTGCAGCTTCTATGGTAAACTCATCTCTGCATGAATGAATAAGTGGGATGCAATTCGTGAGTGAGTTCTTTGATGGATTTTGGCCATCCATTGTAGGTTACTTTTTTGGGAACAGAAAATTTGGTATCCCTTGGATTTTGAGCAGGATGTCTTTTTGTTTATTGCAACTGAGTTTGATCATGATCTTGCACAATGTATCCAATGTTTGTTAAAGTTCAGTCGTGTTTGTGCACACATCCCTACCCACGGATCTAAAAACACCAGAATATTCTTGTGGCATATTTATGCAGGTGTGTTATGGTCAGTCAAAATATGGAACCTTTTCCATATAATAAAGTATGGGACCTTTCACAAAGAAAATGCCGAGCATTTCTTTCTATATTGAAGTATCTTTGTTATGTTTCTGTCAGTGCTTTTGAAGCGACCGCCACAGGTTTTCCATCTTAACCAATTGCTGCTCTTAAGCCATTCATAGAGGTTCCCACCTCAATGG
Source organism: Sabellastarte sp. h YS-2021 (assembly GCA_964017235.1). Lineage (NCBI taxonomy): Eukaryota > Metazoa > Annelida > Polychaeta > Sabellida > Sabellidae > Sabellastarte > Sabellastarte sp. h YS-2021. Next base: position 14,407,653 of record OZ024937.1, read on the forward strand.
ATGTAGGTGTTGCTTTAATGAGGTAGTCAAGGTCGACCTGTTGAATATTTCATGTTTTATACAGTGCTTTATTTGTTAAATTCTTCTCAACACCAAAGTGAGCTTTGCTTGAGGTTGTACTGTAGTATACTGTTTTTGGCTGAGTAATTGTGAATGAACTGTGATAGATATAGTGTAATCCCCAGTAATTTTCTCAGTGGACTGAGTAGATGTTTCAAAAGAATATGATTTTAATTTGCTTTTTGAGCACTTTGTGCTGTTGAAGAAGTTTTTTTTATTCTGCTTGTATCATGTCTTTTTCATGCTCTTTTTCTGTCGTACCTGTCTCATAGAACTCTCACCTGCAATTCCTGTAACACCTAAAATACCTTCTAAGATCTACTCTATTTTCTTCTGCAACTTATCTTGAGAGGTACTCATTCGAGTAGAAATCATCTAATGCCATACCTCTGACCCAGAGGGCTACAGATTGTAATGTGTTGCTGGCTTTGTTTATCTAATTTCATTGACCAGAAGCTGGCTTTTATCAAGTTTGTTGAAGTATTGAGCACCTGCAAATTGTAGATTCAGCTCCTCCACTGTTGGTATTTTGTGCAGGTAATATTTGAGTTTCTTGTTCACCTTTTTTGGGTCAAAACATGTATGTGATCCATCTTTTCACGTGAAGCATGAGATTTGAAAAACAGATAATACTTTTATTAACTTTTCTGTATGGTCATGCGTTTGCTCTCCATATACTGTAAAGTTCCAGTTTGATTTTATCTTTCAAGTGCATGGATCATTGTCTGGGAGCTACATTGTATGGGGTCAAATCATCTTTTGAGTCTGATATCTCCTTGGAAGATACCAATTCTGTCAAAGCAGTTGGGAAATTCTTTACATAGTCCCTCAATATTGTATATCGGGGCTGCTGCTTCAGGGGTGACAGAATGAGCAGTGAAGAGGTTTAATGTCTCACACCTTTGTAATCTTAGTCCAGGTGGACTTTGTATATGGTATCTATCAGCATGAATTTCGCTTTGTGACATGTACACTCCTGATGGTGTACTCCTATGAATGGACCGAATGTATACTTCATGGTTTCACCTGTGTATGCTATGAGCTTTACCTTCTAATAAGTTAATTTTGGCTTGATTTCACAACTGTCCTCATGCACTTTGCATTTTTTTCGCATGGGAATGGTATTGGCACATGCTCCTGTGTCCATTTTTAGATGTATTGAAAATTACTGAATTTTCTTCCCTGGTGGGCCTGTTTTCACTTTTCTAGCATGTTGATACTGTGTGCAGTCATAGCATCCAGTGTAGTTTTGTACCTGTATGCATTAACTTTGGTATTGTTTTATTTTCTGTTCAATACAAGATCTATTAACAATTTTGTGTTGCATTTGTGGCTTTTGTGGTGTTCCCTGGGTGTGCTTTTCTGTACTTCAGAAAGAAAGAGAACTCAGAGAACTCTTTTTTACAACCTTTGCATATGCATGGAGTCATATGCAAGTCATTACTTTTTATTGTGGGCAGTCTCACAATACCCGCATGTTTGTTTGACTCGATAGGGCTGTCCCCTGATGACATCAAAGTTTTTTTTCTTTTGCTTGACTTTCAGCTTGGGTGGTAACATCATGAAGTTGTATGTTGCTTTTGGTGAGTGCCTCATACTTCCTACCAGTTTCCTACAATTTGTTTTACCGTGAAACCTTTTGGTTGTCTTTTTTCAGTTGTTCAAAATGGGTATACTTGCTATGACAAGCACAATAAGTCTTTAACATATTTTATCTTCTTTTCAGTCATATTTTTCAGCAAGTCTCCTGGTTCCAGCAATAAAATTGTCTGTATTTATTTTCTTGTAAAAAAATTTCATTAACTGGAGTTGGTGAATGTAAAAGTTGATAAGAAATGATGGCAGCAAGAACTAGAAGAAGGCTACCCAGATAGCAGTCCACTGATGGACACCTGTGGGCCACCGTTCACAAATATGTTGGCCCACAAGAGACTAATACCATTTGGCCACCATTTATTTTTTGTCAGTTCGGCCAATGTTGGCCCATGTGCGATCAGGTTGCAGCATGGAGTTTTCTGACCATTTTTGTGCAGATTTTAGCTAAGGGAATCATTGATAAGTCACATAATCAAAGATTTTATCAGTTGTATTATATATGGTCACAGGGGGCCACGGTAGCAGAGTGGTAACACTCTCGCCTCCCACCTCTGAGGCCGGGGTTCGATCCCCGTCATGGCCTTAAGTGGGAAAGCTGGTAGTTGCTTGCCGTTGGTCGGCAGATTACAGTACAGAACCCTAGCGAACTGTATTTACTGGTTTCCTCTGCCCTTCCAACTACCCGTCGTGATATGACCTGTACAGTGTTGAAAGCGACGTAAAACCCCAAATAAATAAATAAATAAATAAGATAAGATCAATAAGCATTTTATCGACCACCGGAACGTGCCTACTGTTTGTATTTTGTTATGCACCTTCGTGTTCGGTTGGTATACACTACCCTCGCATATTGAGAGATATGATCAAAATGCTGAAAATCAAGATACCCGTAAAACAAAGATTTGAAGCTGTACCATAGTAAGTTGTTATTCAGTTATGAAAAAAAGACCAAAACGAAAGGTTAACACGGTCCGTTAACGCGTCCTTTTCCAGTACTGTGGCGGATACTGCTTCCCGCCTTAACTTGGCACAACTTTGACATTAAATCCTTATTTGTGGTTATTGTTTACAGTATATATCGTGCATTTTTATTGATCAAAATATGCATGGAGACAAGGGCAAATTATACATATAATTTAACAACAATAAATGAAAAATAAACGTTTTGGAAGGTTTTTTAAGGGGCGATAATATAATTTCTATGGAAGAAGTGTAACATTAATCAGTTTAATAACAGTACCATCAATTATTAATCCAAAGTACTTGGTCAAACTTAAAACGTCACTGTTCATTATCTTCTTCAACATTTTCTTCTTGGGTTTCTTCATTTTCCACATGCCATAAATCTTTGAAACTCCTTTCAGTAAGGCCATTGTTGAAGTGGACCCTGCATTTAATGTTTTCCAAAGTGAATTGATGACCTTGTGGCGAGATGGGCCCCCCCCCTCTCAATCTGAATCGATCAGTCAATCACTCGCAGAGGGGGGGGGGGGGGGGAGGTGCGGGTTCACCACCCCCACGACCCGAAACCAGCCCGCCACAAAAGAAGAAACCCTCTCGACTTGGGGTTTCTATGTGTAACTCCTTCCTTATTATATATCTACATATCAACGTTAACATTAACATTACCATTAACGGTTATTTCCAGCTTCTCACGTTACAATATCAATCATATATAAAGGAAGGTTGACTGAAGTACAACCCGGTCATGGATATAGGTTGATAGGTGACCAGTACTCTACAACCCGGTCACCCCCTCCAGATCTCACTACTGAGGCCTCAGTCAAGTTAGCCAGTACCGAAACCTACTAAACTTCAACTCTAAAGGTAGACTGCCACCAGGTTAAATAAATTAACCAAAATAAATAATGAGGTAAAATGTAATTTATATTCAGACTAAGTTATCTGAACACCTTCAATGGACTCAGCAACAGGATTTAGTATGTACCATTAGTATCCATGGCTACCCCCCCCACTGACCACTATCACCCACCCGTTCAGTTCCCCAAACTGCCCAACTACCACAACAGACCCTTCCAGTGTTTCAAAGTCAAAGTTGGGGTTTTACGTCCCGTTCAACAGCCAGGGTCATATTGGGACAGGTCCTCAGAATTGCCACTTGTGGGACTCAAACCCACAGAAGTGACAGCCTATGATTCCAGTGTTTCAAGTCAATCAGTACCCATAACCACTCCCAACTTCGGGTGCACACTAAACCCACCTAGTCCCATTCATTAAATCTCTAACACCCATTGTGTCCATAACTTCTAACTAAACTCCAAGGTCATTCTCAATTCAACTCAATGTTCACAGGAAGTGGTAGCGTGAATGTGAACATCAAGTGTTAACAATCCAATAGCATGGCCAAGTACAACTGTAGAGTAGGAAGACATGAGCAAGATGAGATATTTGCAGCTTTAACCCCCCCCCCCCCCCCAATAAGACCAAGTCTTAAGAACTATCCCAATTAAATTATATTTTTAATTTTAGTACTCCCCATGACCTCTGAAGGTCAATGCCATTAATCACCAACCTATTCCAACCAAGACCCATTAATCAACACAAGTTCCCATTTACTGTGACCTTTGACCCTGAAAGGTCACCCAGTTTGACTCTCAACTGTATCTCCATTGACCTTGAAAGGTCGCATGCTTCCATCTTGAAAGGCCACCGCCGTAAGTTCTTACGTTCTTGTTTCTAAGTTTAATTATTCCGACTGTTGACAGATATGACCTTCAAGCTTCAAGGTCACCGAACTAACCGTCATATATGACCTTTGACCCAACATGACCAAAGTTCATAGTTGAAACCTAGAAAGTTGAACAGATCTAAATGTAACATTATTTCGACAAGTTCCACTAATACAAGTTATTTGAACCAAGAACTGTCAAAACTATAAGTTTCGGCAACATACCAATAAAGTTTATCCACGGTCAAAGCTAAAGTTTTTGAGTAACTTGTGACCACTAAGGTTATAAGTCAAAGTTCACTCAGGATTTGAACCTGTGTCCTCCAGGTTCAAAGTCCAGTAATTAAAATCTCAACTTGTTAATCACTCCGTTTGAAGTTACTGACTTATATATTCTCATTGAAATTATAAATATTATGGTAACAACAGTTTATAGAAAACACAATAAGTAAATTCAATAACAAGTTTATTAACAATTGTAAAGCATGGAAACATATGTAAAATTCAACTGCAGACATCCACTTTTATACAACTTGCGCACAAACAAACGAACACCCTCCCAACACCCAGACAACACAACAAGCACCCGCGCAGTCATACGCGCAGTCAAACTGACAACTTGCACAACACACACACCCAAATAATAATAACCACACCACATGCATACTGGGCCATTTGTGTTAAATCAAAATTATATACAGGCAGGATATGAATATATAAAGTAAATTAAGATGAACTAATTGTAAGGTTAAAATCATAGTACACACCAAACAGAATAAAGTAAGATAAGAGAAAATAATATAATTAAATTTAGGGAATGTGAGAGTTAGCAATAAATTAACTAAGTGCACCAGTTATTTACGTGTAAAATGTAAGTCTCAAAGCACTCATAGTATCAAGCCAAAACACCAAGCAATATATACATGTGCGTACTATTACCGTATTTACAAATATAGGACAATTATGAGAAATATGAATGTTACAAGAAAGACGATAAATAACCAAACACTATTTTTAGGATTTTACATGTGAATCAACCAGACAAAGATTTTGGACCAGGGCCAAGTCTGAACAAGGTCCTGAAATGATGAAAATTAGAAATACTTTAAGATTTGAAAACACTCTGAAGTGCGGTCTGTACCACATTCCCAGTGTCCAAGATACATTTAACTCATATGTATGTGAAGGGTAAACGAGCCAATATATATGTCTAGCAATACACAGACGTCAACTAAACCACCACACCGTATAATCATACAGAATACTTTTAGTAGTGTTACGATCGAAAGTAAATATGGAAACCGGGTCTCGAAAACAAAAATTCGGCAGAAACCGGATTCGTTTGAATTAGTATACACCAAACTGTAGTCACACTGTAAAATCTTCTGCACGCGTACATGAACTATTACTTCAACTAAAATGTGGTTTATTTTTGGATAAAATCTTATATTTTGGATATTATTTCACTGTACATTGGCAAAATATTACACAAGCAAATGTTTTTCAGCGTTTTTGTGCAATATTTTATACGTTTGAGGTGAAATATGTGACATTTCGGGAACCGGTTCTTGGACTTTTGTCACCGGATTTCGTTTACGTTTATATGAATCGAATAGAAACCAACTATCCGGTTTGCCGTCTTTACCACTACCGGTGAATACAATTACCCTGTACATTTTAATTGTGCAATATCTTAACAGATCAACAGGGTGGAAATATGCTTTAATGTAAGTCGCATGTATTTTCCAACATCATGGGCATTCATAACCACAACATGGGAATTTAACCTACTCAAAACTGAATATCCTGCATTGTGATTAGAATTAACTACTGAATGAATATTACCAGGCCCACACTGTACACATTTTAATTACAACAGACCAGTAATTTCCCATTTAAAGTAATATTCACCCAACCCACGACACCTGGAGGTTGGACAACCGATTTACCCACACATATACAGTAGATTTGGTATAAGTAGAACTGCCATAAGTAGAATATTGCCATAAGTAGAAGTAGTTTCTAAGTCCCAACAATTATTGGTTCAAAATATACGGATAACTAGAAGTTCGACTTACAGAAAGTTGCCATAACTAGAACCTAATTTGATGCACAAAGTGTTACTTTTCAATGGGAATAACAAGGTATAAGTAGAACCTATAAATTTTGTGTATACAGAAATGTAAATATCCAAGAAAGAGGTGACAAAATAGTACCGTTGTGACACTCTTTGCCTGATTCCTCACTTTTGTGTTATTAAGTCTGAACACCAAGCAAATAAATATCACAATAGAGTGATCACACAAGTGTTAATTATTGCAAGAGACTTAAATTACATAGTGTCTCTTGTACTTCATATATTTCTCAAAGTGGGTATAACTAGAAGTTGCCATAAGTAGAAGTAAATGGCTGACATTTTGCAACTTCGACTTAGACCAAATCCACTGTAACCACAATACAAGAGGGACAGACACATTTGACTGTAATAACACTGATCCATACCCAACCTTCAATATTTCACCCAGGAGTTTACCAAAATTACATAGGCCCTACCCACGGTTTGCCCTGCAACCCAGTTATCACCCAGCATTCAAAATGAAAGTTATCGCCAACCCAAATTGTTAATACAGACAAAACACATAAATTTTGAAAGGGGCACCTACAGCAGAAGTTTTAACTCAGGGGAAATGAATGAAAGATGACTTAAAGAATGAAATGTACAATATCTTAAGGTGGGTGCGAGAGTTTCACCTGAACTCCCCAGTTAGGACCCACGCAGGCTGTTATTAACAGGACGCATCCACAGCTATTGAAGTGCACCCACCCACAGGTGATAGCAAACCTCAGACAAACATTAAATGAAACATGGAATAATGTACCCCCATACTCTCCAAATGGGGGTTATTCATTGAAAAGATGAACATGAATGAAACCAAAATACAGTTTTTATGGACATGAAGGTCCAGGAATAAGAGGGAAATGACCAAAGGGGGATAAAATTTCAAAGGTTAGCTACTCCATTAAGAAATCCAACCCCCACCCCAACAAAGTTCATAGTCCGATTTTTAAAGCCCCAAATATGTGAAACTATTGCATTAAAATTTACAACAATGATACATGATGATCTATACCCCAGGGCCCCCCTCCCCACCAAAACTTGGGTCGGTAAGCCGACCAGGACAGGAGTAATTTAAAAATTCATACCTAATTCAAAATTTCTGAAGTCTTCTGCTTCCTTACGAAACCCGTAACTGTCTTCAGACGCAGAAAACGTCACGACCTCCTAGCTTTTCTAACAAGCAATCTGATTGGCTAGAATTCCCGCCATGTATATAACCTCTCATCTCATTGGACGGGGCATCGGCCTCTCCATCCAGGGTATTCGCGCCACTCCACTTTGTTTCGTCTGCTAACACAAGATCTACCAAACACCGAAGCGGTCACGACTAAAACGCGAACTTCCCAATAACTTCAAACCCTGAGAACGCATCCCGCGATCTACCCTGCGAACTACCAACTACCGAAAGAAACTCGTTCGCCACAATACCCCCTTCCCAGATCAGACGTCCTCATCTGATGAATTCTTAACCTAGAAATGCCTATCATAAAACCCAGTAACGGACATGGGGACACAACACAAAGACCATCTATGGGGTCTACATTTTGGTCATTAACCTCTCAAAATTTTGCCCGCATTTTAAAAGCACAATCTCAATTTCATCACCCCAAGTCCAACCAACCTTATACCCACCAGTATTACCACCTGTAAAATACTTTTACTGTGAACACAACACTATGATACACATAATATTTTACACATTAATACCTTACAGCCTACAACACAGCTGGACACCACTCACTAAAATTTAGCCCAATCCAAACTGTGCCAACAACTATCTTTTCTTGATTTACCCATCACCTAAGTGACCCTGACCTAACAATGAACTTTACTAAAGTTCACTTAAGGTCCAATTACCTAACTTATAACATGACAGCAACAATTGTCCCATAAATTTGATCAAAATAGCAACCAGCTCTCAACAGAGTATTACTGATTACAACGCAACCAACCATATCAACAATATAGTATATATACACAGACTTGTATTGACACCCTTTTGAGAGATCAACTGTCCCGTTCTTCTTGACTGCTCCTGAGCAAACTTGATGATCACCCAACACGTATGTTGCAGATCTTTAAACAGAATTACTGTCTCCCTAGGCCCAGGATACCAGTTACATCCTGAGACCCAAAATGTCGATCCTAGGGATTCTGATCCCATGTACCGTCTATACCGTCCATAGCATAACAATATATCATTGTTCTTCTTATACACCACACTGTCTGTAAATAGTTCTTCTTAAGTCTCCTGCACAACTATTACTCTGTCCGGTGAACCAAGGAAGTTCACTTACGGTTTACTAATTTCACTGTCCATACTGATTAGTGAATTACCATCATAACTTGTAGTTCACTGTCTCTTCTGGATTACATAACTTATACCATATGAAATTCACTGTTCCATGGAAAGTCAATTCTGAGTCTCATCAGCACAATGCAGCTGGTCTGTCCTGGAGTCAGACCACCAGGCACCGGAACCACACCCCAGGGAAAAATCACAGGGACCAACAGGGCTGGCTGACATCGGTCGACAGATGGAATCTGACATCACAACATCCCAAATATCTTGAGCGGAAGGTCAACAATGGCCAGATACACTTGGGATAAGTAACACTGACATCTGATGTAAGCTGATAATAGAAAAGTCGATGCAGGATAACACACAAATGTCTGTAGATATGAGCCCTAATAGTTCTCACACTTGACAAGAGAACTAACATGTCCACTGGTTCCCACACTTGACAAAGGGACTTCCTGTCCTATAGTTCCCACACTTGACAAGAGAACTAACATGTCCACTGGTTCCCACACTTGACAAGGGAACAACTGGTCCTCACGTCCCAACCCTTGACAAAGGGACTTCCTGTGCTATAGTTCCCACACTTGACAAGGGAACGAACAGGCCTCAAACTCCCTGGCAAGCAGCCCGCGACACCCGGAAGACTTCCTCCAGAAGCAGACCTGAAAATACTCCAAAGGAACACAAGATCCCCATCAGTGACATCAATCCACCATGATACTGATATTGAATTCTCAAAAGTGCCAGTACAAGATAATATTAACTCAACAGAAAAAAAACCAAAAAAATTCAAATTTTCTTTACAACCCTTATTTTCTAAGTTACATTACTTAAGGTATTACATTGTACCACCAACAACTTCTGGCTTTCCAGAACAAAAGCCAAGCTTTACACTGTTTTTACATTATGATAGGACAATCAAGGTCTTTATTACAAAACACAACTCCTTTAAGACCAGTACAAAATTACCACTTATCTTTGCTGTGTTCACAAACTGATGCCACTACTCACACCTGTACTATTCTCCCTACTAACCACTGCACAAGAATCACAGACCAGACCAGACCATTACCGTTCCGAGCCAGGACCATATCTCTCGACACCAATACCAATCTACCCATACTACCCCCTTCCGAGATCAGACGTCCGCGTATGATGACAAGAGACACATCACCGAACTGCGACATACCATGGGACAGTGGGACTGCAATATACTATAAAAAAAAAACATAGATAATAGTAATACTAAAAAAAAAACTCATTTTAAGAGTTATTCTCATTTTAAGAGTTATTCTCAAGATTACTTAGTTATTTTTACATTTACTTGCCAATTTACAAGCTATCTTTCAGATTTAAAATTCTCTAGCAAAACTCATCATTTCCAACTAAGGAAAAGTTACACTCAGAAATTTTTTTCTTTTAGAATCTGACCTATATAATAAATACACAAGACCTAAAAAAATAATACAAAAAAGGTAATAATACTGAAACAATCAGATACAAAACAACAAGAATAAGACACATGCAACAGGAACACTTTGGTTTTCAGCTTCTTGGTGCACCAATCTGAAACAATTGGACGAAAAGATCCTGAGCATATTGATACAGCAGTTATTGGTAATACTGAAAAGAAATAGAACAACTTCCTGGAGTAAATGCAGTCTACTGGACGGAAAACCTGGAATAAATACAACCCTAGCACAATACACAAGACAGATTTTACCGAAAATAACAAAAACCACATCATAATAAGAACCTCAAGTCACATGTCAGGTAGCCAATATCCAAAATCAAGTATTAAAATTTCCCACTTTATCCCTTTAAAAAAAAAATAAATAAAATAAAAAAAATAATCAAAGAAAAATATATATATAATTAAAATAATAAGAAAAATTGCATTTCCTTCTCCCCCAATAAAAAAAATTCCTCACATATATACACATTCACTTACAGGTCCACACAGTTACACATCTATGTGACAACCTGCTGGGTAAATATAAAATCATTGGAATTACAGTATAAATGAATGACCTACTAAATTTAAATAAGCAATTACCAGATAATCAATAGAAAATTACCACACCTAAATCAGAGAACACATAAATTACACAAGAAAACACCTAAAGAATCACTTTAAAAATGATCTACATAAATTAACCCTCCAAAGATCATGAATATATGCATAAACACTATTACATTCTACCTGAACACAGTAATGCACAGACAGAACAATTAACAGAAACAAAAAAAAAAAAAAAAATAATAAATTTACAAAAAAAAAAAAAAAAAAAAAAAAATAATAAAAAAAATTAATCCTGGTATCAACCATAACAGAACCTCTACCGTGGTATAATCTACCGCCGAGAGTTAAAATTAAATCAATAATAAAAATAATAATAATAATAAACTAACAAGAAAAAAAAAAATATATATATATATATATTTAGGCTCCTTGGCCCATTATGTACAGTTATCATAAACACCTGTCCTACTAAATTATTTTAAACCTACAACTTAAATTTTTTTTTTGTTTTTGTTTTTGGAATTTACACGCCTAAAATATCCCTCTAAAAAAAACAATAATAATAATACAAATAAATTGGTGAACCCCATATTTACCCAAACTAACCCCCCTATGTTAGAGCCTATTTCCATTTCCCTTGCATTTAAATCAACAAAAACAACCCCAGAGAAAGGAAAATTTATCATCATAAAACTAATAATAATAAAATGACAATAACAGTTAGCACATAAATGTAATACATCTGTCAATCATTACACTAGCTGCCCAATAGGCCAGACAGTTAATTTCCCCCAAGATAAAACCCTACGTGACACACGCCAACACACCCACAAGTAGCATTTTACAATCTCCCTGCCCGAATAAAATAACTAACAGAAAAAAAAAAATAATTATCATAAATAAATATCACATAAATACTAGTCCCACTTGTCTTACGACCGGTTGACTGAGAGGTCGGCCGAACCCAGAGCCAATACATCCAAGTTCCAGGTCTTCCCACCTGCCAACACAGTCCACTCAAAATCTCCACAATCATCCAGGCTGGAGGGTGGGTTGGACCCCAGAGCCGAACCTCCAGGCCCCAACCCCCCACCCAGTCTCCAACTCCCTGATCTTAAACATCTCTTGTCCTGTTCATAATTATCTTAACTGTTCCTCGAGTGTCTTATATGCCAGTTGCCCATCATGTTGCTCTATTCCAAATCACATAACAAAAATGTCCATAAAACTTGAGCAATCCTTTGCTTATCTCCTCTTAACCTTCCGGGACTGGTGGGTCAGTTGGGTTTCAGAGCCAGACCTCCAAGAACCAACTTTCCCACCAGGCCCACCATTCACACACAACACTTATATCTTCTTTCGTCTCCATACAAAATATCCCGACTCAAAATCACTGTTCATATCACTTTCTGCAACTTGCATATCCTTCCTTCATATTTCCCCTAATTATCCTCAACCTCCATCGCTGGGGAACCTTGGGGACTCGTGTCCCTCTCTCCCTGGGTTACTGTGGTGGTCACCACCATCCTTTGCAGGCTGTAGGTCACCTCCTGTGTGACCGCGCGGGTCTTCCAAAAGAGCCACCACCGAGGTAGTTGTCACAACAGGACCCGTTTGGATCGATCCCTCACTAGTATTTGGAGGCACTGAGGGCTGGCTCCCGGAGGAGCCCTCCCCGCAGTGAACCTCGCGTTTGTGTTGTTGGTATTTCGTTCTGCTGGGAAAGAATTTCCCACAGAACACACAAACCTTTGGGGTGGGCTGAGGGCCATGGTAGATGGTGATATGGTGTCGCCTATCTTCCATAGACAACAAAGGCAGCTGGCAGATGGGACAAGAATAACTTGTCCTACCCTCAGCTGAGGCCGTCGCTCCCTCAGGAGCGCCAGCGGCAGCTGAGGGGCCAGCTGTCCTGGGGGGTTGGGGTGGAGGGGGAGGAGGAGGAGGACAAGGGCGAGTGGAAGAGGGCACTGAAGGGGCGGGAGGGGGCAAGACCAAATCCATAAGGGGTACTACCCCAGGGCTAGGAGCTGAATTACCTGATCTGGTGGAAGGTTTAGACTTGGGAGGGTCAACTCGTGACATCCTCCCCTGATCCTTGCTCCCATCAGATGTCTTAATCTTGGTGGCACCCTCCGGCCCCACGCGGTATCCCCCATGTTTGAAGGACGGATCCTTCAAACGGATATCACGGGCCCCGAAGGATGCCCCCGCTGGCTCCGACTGACGGGACTTCAGTAGTCCCTTTGCCCTCATTTCCAGGATCTGTTTTCCCCTGCCAATACCGACAGGGGAGCGGGGGCAGCCCCGGGAGGCAGTGACCCTCGGGCCGGCCTGACCCGGTACCGAACCCGTAACCTTGGGCCTCACCACAGATTCACTACTAGTGGTTTTGGGCCTGACAGAGGACTGGGGCTCAGCCCTTGGGCTTCGCTCCATTCCCCTATCATAAACCCTCACCACCCTTCGTGGAGGGTCAGCCACAGGCGACCGGTCCCGGGAGCGAGGTTCAGCCCTGGGAGGATCGGCTCGTGAGCTTCTCCTCCCCTGACTGTGCCCTTCACCCTCTGGGCCAGAAGACCTGCCTGACTGGGAATGGACTGACCCAGCCAAGACCTCAGCCCAGGTCTTATTTGGATCAGGAGCCCGGCTTCGGGACTTCACTGAGGACTGGGAGCTAGAACCCCTCTGGGGGGAGGCTCGTCCCTTGGGTGGGTGGTGTGCACCCTGCCCTCGGGACTCCCCTCCCTTACCCTTCGGAGCCTGGCTCCTGACACACCGCCTTATGTGTGTGTCCCACTCCCTGAATGGAACAGGAGTGTAGCACCTGGGACACAGGGGTAGTATTCTGTCACTCATATTCTCACTTGTATTCTGTAGCCTAAAAACAAAACACAATAGAACTCCTAAGTGGTAATTCCCAGTTTATTTCTAGTCCCCCATATACCAATCCCCATGACGGACTGGGGACTTTCTTTGTCTCAATGGTCTTTGGTTACCCTGGGACCCAAATAATTCACTCTCAACTGGCCCTTGGGACAACTCAACACTCACATCTCCATACAACTCATCCACCCACTCCACATTCACACTCCCTCTCAACCTACAGGGTTTCAAATGGTCATGATGCACAACTTTACTGGGTTTGTGTGCTGACAACTGAATCCTATACAAAACATCAGAGATAACTTCCACAATCACATAGGGACCAGTCCACTTGGCACTGAGTTTCGGAGTTTTGCCTCTGGCATTGCTCGGGAAGTAATACCAGACCATGTCTTTCAACTTGTAACTGTTCACAAAGAACCTGTTCATGTAACCTCTTTTCTGCCTAACCGCAGCCTTCTGCAAAGCAACCCGTGCCTGCTCATGGGCATCTCTAAACTTTTTCTGAGTCTCAAGTAAAAACTCAGGGCCAGACAAAACCTTTTCATCAGGGGTAGGAGGGGTAGCAACATCAATGGGAAGACTAATTTCTCTGCCAAAGCACATCAAATTTGGGGTTTCTTGGGATGACTCCTGGACTGAAATACGATATGCCATCAAGACATATGGCAGTTGCTCATCGCAGTTGAACTGGTTCTCCGCAACCATCATTGCCAACAACTTCTCAAGGGTCTTATTCTGTCTCTCAACTAACCCGTCACTCTTGGGATTCCTGGCGGTGGTACGAGTCTTGTAAATACCCAGCAGAGTGCACACCTTTGTAAACACTTCAGACTCAAAATTTGCACCCAGTCTGGTTACCCAGCCCTCAATGAAGGCGGTAGCCACAGTGTCTGCCCGTTGATCTGGTAAGGCAAAAGCCTCAACATACTTGGTGAAATAGTCACAGATCACCAGAATGTACAGGTTACCTCGGTCTGACTGAGGCAAAGGACCTACGAGGTCCATGGCAACTCTCTCGAAAGGGACCCCTACAATATACTGATGTAATCTCCCTCTGGCCTTCTTTCCTGGGTCTTTGAAGCGTTGACAGGTCTGACAAGTGGCCACCCACCACCGAACATACTGAGACACCCCAGGCCAATAATACCTAGCTTTGACCTTCCTATGGCAGTTGCTCATCCCAGTTGAACTGGTTCTCCGCAACCATCATTGCCAACAACTTCTCAAGGGTCTTATTCTGTCTCTCAACTAACCCGTCACTCTTGGGATTCCTGGCGGTGGTACGAGTCTTGTAAATACCCAGCAGAGTGCACACCTTTGTAAACACTTCAGACTCAAAATTTGCACCCAGTCTGGTTACCCAGCCCTCAATGAAGGCGGTAGCCACAGTGTCTGCCCGTTGATCTGGTAAGGCAAAAGCCTCAACATACTTGGTGAAATAGTCACAGATCACCAGAATGTACAGGTTACCTCGGTCTGACTGAGGCAAAGGACCTACGAGGTCCATGGCAACTCTCTCGAAAGGGACCCCTACAATATACTGATGTAATCTCCCTCTGGCCTTCTTTCCTGGGTCTTTGAAGTGGTCTGACAGGTCTGACAAGTGGCCACCCACCACCGAACATACTGAGACACCCCAGGCCAATAATACCTAGCTTTGACCTTCTCATACACTTTATTTGCTCCCAAATGAGCAGCAGTTTTGGAATCATGAAGCTGTTGGAGCACCACACTCCGGTACTTCTCGGGGAGCACCAACTTAAGCCTACTTTCATCAGAGGGACTCTCACCTTTCCAGTGGTAATACAGCAACCCATCCTCAATCCAAAGTCGATCCCATCCAGTCAGAAGAGTTTTTGATTCTCTACTAAAGTGACTAACCAGCTCCCATGATGGACGAGGCTCTTGACCCTCCACAAACTTATAAACTGGTCCAATTGAGCTATCTTCAACTTGTGCTGCTTTCATCTCAAGCTACATCCCATAACCTACCTTCCGACTCCTCTGTGACCTCCGGATACCCTTCTGAACTTTCTCTTAATACTGAAATCTTACCAATCAGCTCATCTGTTTGTGAACTCACAG
Organism: Sabellastarte sp. h YS-2021; assembly: GCA_964017235.1. Lineage (NCBI taxonomy): Eukaryota > Metazoa > Annelida > Polychaeta > Sabellida > Sabellidae > Sabellastarte > Sabellastarte sp. h YS-2021. The sequence goes on from OZ024937.1 coordinate 14,423,416, forward strand.
ATACTTGCTCTTTACTCTGAAGTGAGGTACAAAGACAACCCTTACCAACACACGGCCTCCTTGACAATGCGTCAGCATTTCTATGCTGAACCCCTGGTCTACAAATGATTGTGTAATCATACTCAGCCAAAACATCTAGCCAGCGAGCTAGCTGACCCTCAGGTTCCTTGAACCTATGCAACCACTTAAGGGACCCATGGTCAGTACGGATGGTGAAATGCTGACCATACAAGTAACAGTGGAAATGTTTCACATGGTAAACTACTGCCCACAACTCCTTTCGAGTCACACAGTAATTCCTCTCTGCTGTATTCAGAGACTTACTTGAGTATGCTATTACTCTTTCCTTACCATCTTGTATTTGGGATAACACGGCCCCAATCCCAACCCCACTAGCATCAGTGTCCAACAAAAACTCGCCATCATCGATTGGATATGCCAGCACTGGAGCTTCGGTCAGCAACTTCTTCAGTGCATCAAATGCCTCCTGACACTCAGCTTTCTTTCAGTTAACCTGTGTAAGGGAAAGGCCAGATGGGCAAACCTCTTGATATACTTACGGTAGTATGAAGCTAACCCCAAGAAGCTTCTGACCTCAGTCTTACTCTTAGGGACAGGCCATTCTTGTACACTTTTCACTTTACCTGGGTCAGTTTCAATTCCCTCAGCACTTACAATGTGACCAAGAAAGGCCACTCTCTGTTGGAACAAAGTACACTTTTTGGGCTTAAGTTTCAGTTTCGCCTTCCTGAATCTGTCAAAGACCTCACCGAGCCTCTCTACACCCTGACTTACTGAAATAGACGGCACTATTACATCATCAAGGTAGACGAAAAGCTGATCATAAGTCATACATCCTAGAACAATCTGCATCAACTTCTGAAATGTACCTGGCGCACCTGACAACCCAAACGGCATTACCTTCCACTGGTGCAACCCTAAGTGTGTAGCAAATGCAGTTTTTGGCATAGATTCCTGATCTAGTTCTACCTGCCAGTAACCACTCAACATATCTAATGTACTGAACCACACTGACCCTGACAAACTTGACAACAACTCTGCAGTATTTGGCAACGGAATCCCTGAACCTGTGGACGCCTCATTGACTCGCCTAAGATCCACACAAAGTCTCAAAGAACCATCTGACTTCTTAACCATAACTACCGGTGAAGCCCAAGCACTATCTGACCTCTCAATCAATCCTCTGTCTAACAGATCTAATACTTGCTTCTCAAGTTCTTTACGCTGGTGAGGCGGCAATCTTCTAGGGCCTTGCTTAACAGGTTTATTATCACCGGTCTCTATGTGATTTTCCTTTTCCCAAAAATGGCGGCCATTTTGAATTTTCGAATTTTTGCCAAAAATAGAAAAACAGGAATTTGCTTCTATCTTCTTAACAAAAGGTTGATAGGGTGGACATTACACATGTGTGTTCTTCTGTGCTATCCTGTTTCTATTCATATGTCGCAGCTACAAGCAACAGGGCGTCCTATTTCTAGTTTCCCATTTAAAGTAATATTCACCCAACCCACGACACCGAAAACCCTCCCGGAGGTTGGATAACCGATTTACCCACACATATAACCACAATACAAGAGGGACAGACACATTTGATTGTAATAACACTGATCCATACCCAACCTTCAATATTTCGCCCAGGAGTTTACCAAAATTACATAGGCCCTACCCACGGTTTGCCCTGCAACCCAGTTATCACCCAGCATTCAAAATGAAAGTTATCGCCAACCCAAATTGTTATTACAGACAAAACACATAAATTTTGAAAGGGGCACCTACAGCAGAAGTTTAACTCAGGGGAAATGAATGAAAGATGACTTAAAGAATGAAATGTACAATATCTTATATCGAGAGTTTCAACTGAACTCCCCAGTTAGGACCCACGCAGGCTGTTATTAACAGGACGCATCCACAGCTATCCAAGTGCACCCACCCACAGTTGATAGCAAACCTCAGACAAACATTAAATGAAACGTGGAATAATGTACCCCCATACTCTCCCAATGGGGGTTATTCACTGAAAAGATGAACATGAATGAAACCAAAATACAGTTTTTATGGACATGAAGGTCCAGGAATAAGAGGGAAATGACCAAAGGGGGATAAAATTTCAAAGGTTAGCTACTCCATTAAGAAATCCAACCCCCACCCCAACAAAGTTCAAAGTCCGATTTTTAAAGCCCCAAATATGTGAAACTATTGCATTAAAATTTACAACAATGATACATGATGATCTATACCCCAGGGCCCCCCTCCCCACCAAAACTTGGGCCGGTAAGCCGACTAGGACCGGAGTAATTTAAAAATTCATACCTAATTCAAAATTTCTGAAGTCTTCTGCTTCCTTACGAAACCCGAAACTGTCTTCAGATGCAGAAAACGTCACGACCTCCTAGCTTTTCTAACAAGCAGTCTGATTGGCTAGAATTCCCGCCATGTATATAACCTCTCATCTCATTGGACGAGGCATCGGCCTCTCCATCCAGGGTATTCGCGCCACTCCACTTCGTTTCATCTGCTAACACAAGATCTACCAAACACCGAAGCGGTCACGACTAAAACGCGAACTTCCTAACAACTTCAAACCCTGAGAGCGCATCCCGCGATCTACCCCGCGAACTACCAACTACCGAAAGAAACTCGTTCCCCACAGCCTGGTTAACTATCCTGTATTCTGCACATGCCTTGTAAGTGTTTCCTCTCTCACAGGTTTTGTTTGGGCTTCCACATACCTGGCTTCCAGGTAGAGGAGAGCAATTAGCAAACAGAATTGCATCTGGCCCCTGGCAGCTTTTTGATTTGTCTTTTAGTGCCAGCCCTCAACATCATTGTTGGTCCTTATTTGGCAAATGAAGGCAATCCTTGTGTTCAATTCAAATGATAAGTCTGGGGTCTTCAGAGTGCATCTTCTGTCAATACAGATCTGTTGATCTCACCAGATTCTATGGCTTTGGTTGAAATGGTTCATCCCTGAATTCTGTGACAAGATCCTGCATAATGTTTCCTGCTGATGCATACATCTCTTTGGCACCCACCCTCTTGGCTGAAGAAGAGATCTTGGCTGTAATTAGTGTCCCCTTTGTGGTGGGTGGCAGTGCTCCTTATTTCCCCTTGTGAAGGTCTGGCCAAACCACATTACATGGGTTAGCATGAAGTGGGTCGATTTTTTCATGTGTTTTAGTGCCATGTAAAAAGTAGACTGGCTAGAAACATTATGTTGGCAGACATACAGAAGAAAGTGATAGCAGCAACATAATGCAAAAATTGTTTATAACTTTCTTCTATCAAATGTAAACTGTACAAAATCTTTGAAAAATATCTGCACCAAACATTCATAAAGTGGGCGATTTTTCAGTCCAAAGTACCTCTTCCATGTTCATATTTTGACCATATAAATGTGTTTCTTGGATTTATTATATTTAAAAGTTAAAAAAAATGTTCACAAGAAAGACAATAGCAATAAATCCATGAACAGTAGATTTGGTTTGTGAATGTGCCATCATGTAATTGCAGTCAGGATTTTCCATCCCATGAGAAGGGCAATATAATTCTTTTTTAATATTTTAAATTAATAAATTGAACAGACATCAAAACATCCAAATCGGATCTTTTGTGATGTAACTAAGTACTGTAAAACTTTCCCCCAAACTTTAAGATATAGGAATACAGCAAATTTTTATTTTGGTAGAATTTCTTGAAAAAATGACCCACTTCATGAATCAACCCACTTCATGCTAACCCATGTACTGTGTACTACCAGTCTATTCTGCACTTACATTTCATTTTCCTCTGTTTATATCTATAACCATTGGAGTCCACAAGAAGATCCTTTGCCATAGTTAGTGCCACCTGTCAATGCCTGATAGGTAGTCTCATAAGTAGTATTGAAGTACTCAGGGTTAGGGGTAGCATCAGCAATGGAGGGTTCCTCCAACTCTGCAAGGATTTCATAATCATATCAGCTGCTAGCAACATCACCAGTTCTAAGATGCACTGTATAAGTTGAAGTATTCCTGTAAGGAGTGTCACAGATGCCGCGGACATCTGGCACAAACTATCGTGATCCATCTTGCAGTCCAGAGGAGAGTCAAGTGCTTTCTAAAGGTGCTGATGCACTGTTTCTGCATGCGTGTGACATGCTTCTGCATCTAGTGCATCATTTGAGCATTTCAAGCACTACCAGTCACTGGCAGTCAGTGACCTCTCCTTTCACCACCCTGCCGTTAAGAGTCCTGTATATTCCTACACATAGGGCTGCCTTTGTATCTCAGTAAATATTTAGAATCACTTTATTGGAATTATCGAAAAATGTATGTGTACTGTAAAAGATTCAGTGAGTGAATGATAAAGTCAGTAACACGCAGGGGTATTTATCGTGAAAATAGAGACACAATGACACTCATACATGACATGCTTCTCAATATGCCTGGGAGTTCAACTTGTTTGGAACAGAATGCACCAAACAACAATCAAGTAATGAGTGGTTTATCCAATCCACAATCAACCTGTGAAAAGCAATCCAATTGTGGCCTGATATGTGTACCTACAACAATAATCTATATAGTCATTATAGTGACAGGTTGTCATGATTGTTGATGAGCATATACACAGAAAGCATGGTGATTGCAAGTAGTTTCTCACTAGGGAAAAATGGGGAATTCAGTGACACTAGAGACTAGTTATATTTATGACTTACAACAATTGCTGATTTAAAAAATATTGTTTTTAAAGTAATAGATTGTAATGTAAGTACTTTTAAAATGTTTTTCAAAAAGGCTTTAAAATGTTATAGTGAAACCTCTTAAGATTTTCTACAAAACTTCTAACAGCGAAACATCCAAAACAATGGCACCTGGCGATCGCAAAACTTCTCAACACCAGGCATACAGTGATGAAAAACTGATGAAAACATCTTTAAATCTGTTTTAAATCAATTTTTAACTCAGAAATGCAGACTAACCTAAAGTGCCCATGTAAAATGCTTATCTTCAAAAAGTTTTTCTATTTGTATAATAGAATAGAGTGACGGTCGTGACCTAATGAATATTAATGAGTTGGAACCACTTGATGCACCCAATAGCTCTCTCAACATTAATCCTTGCATTGGCTATTTGCTTTGGGTCTATGATGTTTTGTGTGCTGATTTGTTCCAAACCTGAACTTGTTGAGGAAGTTTCTAGTAATGCAATTCTCAACAAAGTTCTTCACGAATTCGGAAACCCCTGACAGCTGGAATAAGATCATAAGGCTCCAACAAATGTAAAAACGTATCAGTGATCTGTGCCACTCTGATGCTGTCCCGTCCCATACATTAGACAAATGGGATATCATGCCATTAGGTGGTACGCCTATCAAAACCCTTCACAGTGTTGTGGTTTTTGTAGTCTGACCAAGTAAGAATTTGGATTTCACAATGCCATAGTCTTTCTATGAAAAAATTAGTGCAGTCTATGGTACTTCTAAGATTAGGATGTTTGGATAGAGAAGGTGGAATGGATAATTGGATGCCGTCCTTTGAGGGTCACATGATAAGAGACTTCAGCTCTTTCGCTAAAAATAGGTCCATGTATTGAACAGTGAAGACGTTGTTGCTTCAGATATGTCTGTAAATATGAGCTGGTTATATACTGTTTACTCCAAGCCTTAATTTCATTAAAATCAAAAGAAACTTTTCATTCAGACCTAACTTTCCCTGTGAACCCATTTTTTTGGGCATACTTCTTTGGCGGGGGACTGGTCATTTCTTTTTATCACACTTGTGGTCAAGATTAATACATGGATTTGGCAAACAGCAGGTCCAGTTATCAGTTTTGGGCAGCCACAATTTCTGCGTCAGTGGGTCCCCTCTTTTCACCATACATATTCACTGCATCCACCCTTTTGGATTCTTTTTTTCAGCAGGAACGGGTTGAAGTGTGAATGGTGTTGAACATGTACAGACAGCATAGTTTGGTTTGTGTTGTGTTTTTTACTACTTGCTGCTTTCCGCTTCTCTCTGTTGTGGTTGTGGCTGGAGTAGTATATGAAGGCACAAACTCTTGACCTTTAGTGAAAATACTAGCAAGTTAATTATTGCAAACCATATACAAGGAGATGTATGTAAAAAAGCTGCCATTTATTTGCATTAGTTTTGCTGAAGTGCAGGGGCATAACAAAAAGAGTATTGTGCCACTAGGTTCCTTTCGAAATTGGTGTAATTCTGTCCGTTCGTTTGTCCGTATGTCTGTCCATCCGTCTGTCCGTCCACATTTTCATTTCGACGGGGACATAGATCACCATCATAGTTAGGTTCCTTTCGAAATTGGTGAAATTCCGTCCGTTTGTCCGTTTGTTTGTCCATTTTTTTGTCCGTTTTTTGTCCGTTTGTCCATCCGTCTGTTTGTCCACATTTTTGTTTCTGGACTCTAACACGAAAAAAGTTTGTCCTATCGAATTCAAACTTGACAGGGACATAGATCACCATCATAGCTAGGTTCTTTTCAAAATTGGTGTAATTCTGTGTGTTCGTTTGTCCATTTTTTGTCCGTCCGTCCGTCTGTCCGTCCACATTTTCGTTTCCGGACTCTGACTCGAAAACAGTTACAAATCGACTTCATACTTGACAGGGACATAGATCCATAGGTTCCTTTCGAAATTGGTGTAGTTCCGTCCGTTCGTTTGTCCATTTGTGTGTCTGTTTGTACATTTTTTGTCCGTTTGTCTGTCCATCCATCTGTCCGTCCACATTTTCGTTTCCGGACTCTAACTCGAAAACGGTTTGTCCAATCGAATTCAAACATGACAGGGACATAGATCACCATCATAGCTAGGTTCCGAAATTGGTGTAATTCCGTCCTTTCATTTGTCTGCTTATAGCATAGATACAATTATGTGTAACCTAGATTACAAGTTTTACGTTTCTTAGCACGTCTAACACATTCACCCTAAATTGGTGTAATTCTATTGGTTCGTTTGTCCGTTTGTTCGTCAACATTTCCGTTTCCGGACTCTAACTTGAAAACGCTTTGTCCAATCGAATTCAAACTTGACAGGGAGATATATCACCATCATAGCTAAGTTGCTTTCGAAATTGGTGTAATTCCGTCCTTTCATTTGTCTGCTTATAGCATAGATACAATTATGTGTAACCTAGATTACAAGTTTTACGTTTCTTAGCACGTCTAACACATTCACCCTAACTGGGTAACCTAACATTTCTTTCCTTGTTTCTAAATGTAATTACAGCAGTTGCTAACCTTATTGCTACCTGCGCAACCCACCTTTTAGGGCATCTTTGACCCTCTTGTTTCACTTCTACTCTGAAACTCAAAACACATGGTGAGCTGACACTAAGCCCATTCATGGGCACTGATTGCTTGTGTAAGCTTGTTATTGAGACAACTTGTTGCAAAAAATGCATGTGTGACACGGGTGTATATTCTGTGAAGTTTATTCATTATTATTTGTGGAAATAATAATGAACAAATTTGATCAGTTTTAAATTAAAACATTTTTTTGGGCTGGCCAACTCGATGAAACACTGAGTTTAATAACCAATGAGCGCCACCTGTGAGGCTGTACCAAGGTGTTCTGTTCATATTGTGCAAACAGTAGATGAAAATTAGAATGTAGTGCTGATTGATGGTTATAGACAGTTATAGCTTAGTAACCAGGTGTTTGTAAAGTTTATGATAGATGCTTATCTGTTGTACATTCAGTTCAGTTGTTTCAGTGAGAATAATAGACAGAGCTTTTTATGGCATTCTTCCAACATGTGTTTGGAGGCAATGTATATTTTTTAAGCACGAGCTCTCCGAGGTTCATTCTTCTAGAGATCACTAATTTAAAAAAAAAATTAAATTTGTGTTTGTTCTCTGTGAACTCTAGCCGACTACTGGTGTTTCTGATTGCTCTGCAACTCACACATTTAGACAGAAAGAAATTTGTTTTTCTTGTTTTTTTTTTTCAATTTTCGGAGGCTGTCTGGGAATTGTGCGACTTTACAGTATTTTTTTTTCGAATATAGGGCCTCCATTTCAAATACACTACTGATTGCTTGTTCAGTTTTGGCAGCCATCTTGTTCACAAAGTCAGGTGATGTTGTCTCTGCAAATTGTCTTTTTGTGAGTTGTTCAACTCTGCTCACAGTGACCTTCTCTTGGTTTGTGTCCATTGACGTGCTTGTATGTAATTTCCTTCTTTGTAGTTTCAGTATTGGTATGTATTCGATATGCTGTGATTGGGAATTTGCCATAGTTTGTGAAATGTGCCATATTGTGTAAAATTTTGTCATAGTATGTTAAATTTTGCCATATTATATAAAATTTGACATAGTATGTGAAATTTGCATGTGAAAGTTACATACATTATGTGTAATTTGCCACAGTATGTGAAATTTTGCCATACTATGTGAAATTTGCCACTTTCAGCACCCTTTAAAAAAAATCAAACTTTGACCAACTTTGCATCCGGATAGACCAGAGACGTCAGGTAGTTCTGGAAATGCAGCATATGTGTAGAAGTTTCCACAAGTCAATGAAATGGCAGGGAACTTGCTAACTGGTGAATTTCATTTTCTGTTTCGAATTTCAGATTTATGACTTTATGGTATGAAGGAATTGTCTTCCAGTGACTGTCCTGAAAGTTGCAGAGTTTGGCACCCAATTTATTATATTTCACCAATATCTTTTCAATTAAAATAATTATCTAATTGATTCATCAAAAAGTGTTTCATTGCCATTTTATACCTTTATAACTTCACCATCTTTATTTCACTTTATATTATTATATCCCCAGACGAAAGTCGGGGATATATTGGATTCAGGTCCGTCGCGCCGCCGCCGCCGCCGCCGTAGAAATTTCCTTGTGGACGCGATAACTCAAAAACAAATTAATATTTTTTTTTCAAACTTGGTACACATGTTAAGGGTGCCCAAAGGAAGATCCCTATTTTAAGGTGACCTTAAACTCCCAGTAAAAAAGAACTTATGGCCACCTTAAGGTCAGAAATTGGACTTTTGGCCACTTAGAGCCCTGTAGGTCACAAACTATGATGCTCAGCTGGCTGAAATTTTACCTGACAACACATTAATATGTTCTTAGTACATGTGCCGAAAATCACGACTTTAAGTTGAGGAGAAAATTGTCTTTGAGGCCCATAAATACCCCCACTTAGGGATTTTTTTGCTATACTTTTCACATATTTTGCCCTATAATTTGGAAGTGGTAATTCTGATGAGTCTCAAACTGTGCTAGGTATAACTTTGATATGTAATCCTTGTCTGTAGAAAATTTTAGGGCTGTAGGTTTACCCAAAGGGGTCGACTTAAGGTCTCAAAAGTGCCCACAGAGACCCAATTTATGCACTTTTTGCCACTTTCAAGCACTGTAGCTTTAAAACTATGTCTCTCATCTAAGTTAAATATCATCTGGGAATATATCTATGTGTTTTCTTATATGTGCCCCAACATTTAGGCCTTTAATAGACAGTTAACCTGTGTATCAGGACCATAAACACCCACCCGAGTGACCCTTATAAGACATTTTTCACATCTTTTTCCCTGTAACTTGGAAATGGTAAGTCTGAGAAGTTTCAAACTGTATTAGATATATATTCTGTGTGTAATCTTAGTATGTAACAGATTTTAAGTCTGAAGCTTTAATTTTGAAGGTCAAATTGAGGTCTCTAAAAGGCTCCCAAAGACCCAATATTTGGACTTTTTGCTACTTTTAAGCCCTGTGACTGTCAAACTATGTGACTGATAGAGCTCAAATCCTATCTGGGAAGATATTAGTATGTTATTTATATATGTGCCAAAAATTAAGGCTTTAAGAAGACATTTAACCTGTGTATGAGGACCATAAATCCCCACCCGAGTGACCATTTTTAGACATTTTTCACATATTTTTCCCTGTAACTTGGAAATGGTAAGTCTAAGAAGTTTCAAACTGTATTAGATGCATATTCTATGTGTAATCTTAGTATGTGACAAATTTTAAGTCTGAAGCTTTAATTTGAAGGCCACATTTAGGTCTCTAGAAGGCCCCATAAAGACCCAGTATTTGGACTTTTTGCCAATTTTAAGGCCTGTGACTGTTAAACTATGTGACTGATAGAGCTGAAATCTCATCTGGGAATACATTATTATGTTCTTTTTACATGTGCCAAAAATCAAGGCTTCAAGTAGACATTTAACCTGTGTATGAGGACCTTAAACACCCACCTGAGTGACCCTTTTAAGACATTTTTCACATATTTTGCTCTGTAACTTGGAAATGGTAAGTCTGAGAAGTTTCAAACTTTATTAGATACATATTCTATGTGTAATCTTAGTATGTAACATATTTTAAGTCTGAAGCTTTAATTTGAAAGCCACATCGAGATCTCTAAAAGGCCCACAGAGACCCAATATTTGGACTTTTTGCCACCTTTAAGCCCTGTGACTGTTAAACTATGTGATTGATGGAGCTGAAATCCCATCTGGGAATGCATTATTATGTCCTTTTTACATATGGCGAAAATCAAGGTTTTTAGTAGACATTTAACCTGTGTATGAGGGCCATAGACACTCGCCCAAGTGCCTTTTTGGACATTTTTTCCGTATTTTGCCCTGTTATTTGGAAATGCTTAGTGTGACAAGTCTTAAACTGTATTATATATAATTTTTGTTTGTTATGTATGTCCCCCAAAAAGTTTCAGATCTGTAGTTTAATTGCTAAGGTCTCTTTAACAATTGTAAAATGCCCACAGAAACCCAATTTATGGACATTATGCCACTTTAAAGCCCAGTAACTGTCAAACTATGTGGGTTATAGAGCTGAAATCTTTGAATTTTTAAAAGGAAATGCCTGTCTATTTAAATTTTGAATATTAATAATGTTATGGCTATCTTAGTCTTTTAAGAACTTATTTTTGTGTGTTATACCTCTGCTTGCTGAGTTTTTAACTTTTTAAAATGAAACTGGTTAAACGCCGGTTAAACATATTCAAGTAGACAAAATGGACACTTTAAGTGAGCTTTAAGTCCCAATATTAATGAAATTATATCCGTATGTAGTAAAACTAGGGGATTTTTAACCCTCAACTAGCCCAGTTTTATTCAACTTGCCTCAGTTAATTTTGACACAGCTCCTACAGTTATGAACTCATTTCAGTTGATAATCACATACTTAAAATTCTCAATTCTTTTTGTATTTGAGTACCCCTTTTATATAGATTGTTTGTTTACCATTTTTGCTGTAGCACTCCATCTCTTTGAGAGAACATGTAAAAAAGATGTAGAAGATGAGATACATTTTGTTTGTGTTTGTCCAGCTTTAGAGCTGATTCGTATGAAATATTTCAAAATTTTAAATATAGATAAATCTGAATTATTAATAGATCAATTATCAAGGGTATTAACTCATATGAATGTCAATATGGTTATTAATTTTATTTTTGATTTGTGGCAAGAAAGAAAAAGTAAATTATATTGTTAATTTTTATGTATTGAATTGCTGTCTTTATTTACTGTATCTTACCTCAAAATATGTTTGCTCTGTTTGTTATTAACTCTCTATTTAAAGTGACTTATAAGCCCATATAGGGCTGGGTATTACTTCAATAGTTTTTGTATAATCCTTGTCAACATAATACATGTCACTATAATAAACTAATAAACTAAACTAAGTCCCAACCCACATCCCCCACCCGGATTCCCCCGACCCACCTCTGCTTGCTGAGTTTTTCACTTTTTAAAATGAAACTGGTGAAACATATTGAAGTAGACAAAATGGACACTTTAAGTGAGCTTTAAGTCCCAATATTAATGAAATTATATCCTTATGTAGTAAAACTAGGGGATTTTTAACCCTCAACTAGCCCAGTTTTATTCAACTTGCCTCAGTTAATTTTGGCACAGCTCCTACAGTTATGAACTCATTTCAGTTGATAATCACATACTTAAAATTCTCAATTCTTTTTGTATTTGAGTACCCCTTTTATATAGATTGTTTGTTTACCATTTATGCTCAACCCACATCCCCCACCCGGATTCCCCCCACCCACCTCTGGGACCTCCAGCTATATTGAGTGACACTAAATAAACAAAGGTATTTAATGATATCAGATGAGAAACAAAGAACTCAATGGGGTTGCAGATCTTGTGTAATAGTGAGAGAGGTGTGGAGAAGGGGAGAGGGGTGGGGGTGGGAGGTGGTGGGCTTCATTACATATAACACAAAGGGGAGTCAGAACTGAGATTGTGTCACATATTTAGGTTGCATATATATGGACCACATATATAGGTATAGAGGAAATGAATAACTGAAAACAATTTGCAAATTCTAAAAATAATATAATAAAATAATAATATAAATAATTTTTTTTTAAATAATATTTTATTTGTGAACAAATATAGAAACAGATATGCGCTTTTGGGATTATGAATTTTAGAATGGACATTGAATCATCAATCATTTAAATACTTTGAAGGAAGATTGAAAAGTATGATGAGTTGAGTTAAAAATAATATTTTATTTGTCAACAAATATAGAAACAGATATGCTCTTTTGGGATTATTATTTTAGAATGGACATTCAATCATCAATCATTTAAATACTTTGAAAATAGGTTTAGAGTTATCATTGCAGGAAGATTGAAAATATAATTTGAGTTATGTATTCGGCGTCTGGGGATACACCATCTTCCTTGGAAGATATAAACAGAGTAGATTGATGTGCTGAAGTTCATATAATAATGGGTAATTATGTTTTTAAAAATTCCCGATCAAAACCTGTGGCGTGAGTGATGACCTGTCTGGGGATATGTTGGCGCCGAGTTGGCCCAATCTAGTTTTATTCATTTTAACATTTCACATCCTAAACTCAAAGTGACACCTCAAATATGTTTCAGCGTTGAATTGATTTAATTCTACATAACATTTCTTGAACCAAATGACATGTTTTGACATGATTTCGAATTTATTGTTTGTAATCTTCTTATTATTAAACTTCTTCTTTTTTTGCCATATCATATCTGAACTCTTGTTTGAACTTATAAAATTTCTTAGCTTCTGTCAACTTATCAAGTAATCTTTTTGAATTTCTGTAAGTTCTAAAATGTAAGTTAGCTGAAATCGGAAATAAAAAATCATCTCTGTATATATGAAGTTGCCTAACTAAGTAAATGGTTTGCCCCTGCATTGGAAAGCAAACTGCTGTACATATACTTGATTATATGACATATAATTTTGTGATTGGTTTGAAAGACAGACACTCAAGTGCAGATAATGCTTACCTGGAAAAGAGAATGTAATAGAATAGACGCAAACATATGAAATTGTGCTTAACCTTCAGTGCTTGTACTATAGGTCCGTCTGTATCAGTTCAGGGTTTCCACTGTTGCAGTAGCTTTATGCCTATTGTGTAAAGGGGTATTGAATACCTTAGGTTTTCTGAAAACATAATAATTTGTCCCAATTCAATTGTTATTGACATGCTTTAACACAGCATAGGCACAGCCATGTTTGGGTCAATTAACATAATTAATAACAATACCAGACACAAATGGCAAGGATTTTTCTTAATGTAGAGAGAAGTATTACTGCCTACTGGTCCTTTTGGCTTGTTTGTTTTCTGTAAGGGTGTTAAACGAGTCCAGGTTTTAGTTCCGGTGAATATTTTCCAGTCTCTGCTAGGCCTGCGTGCGAACCAGTAAAGGTTTCAATGTCCTCATCTCCCAATAGATCCAAGTCATCGTCTGGATATGTCTGTTGCCTTCTGTTTCCGAACATACCTACGCCTGTTTTTAATCTTAAGTATTTGCTCTTCAGAGAAACCCAAACAGATTTCATACAGCTTTTCATAAGGTAACACAGGGATCATCTCCCTTGTTAGCTTCCCAACAGGTGGGGCAGTAATTGTGGGAGTCAAAGGGTAAACAGAAATGATGACATTTGCAGGATCTAGGCTTGTCTTTGCTGGATCTTGCTGAAAAAATTAAGCAAAAAATCGAACTCTTCCAGATCACGCGGCCAACGAGAAAAGGAGGAAGAGTTGAGAAGAGTTCCACGAGAATACAACCTGAGGCTATGGCCAATTATAAATGTCTATTTTTCTTAGACTTTGGCCGGATGCCTGAGGCCATCCGAGATCAGCATTCGGTTGCACAAGTAAGCTTGTAGCTTATGAAAGCTACATTTAAGTAATTAAAATTTTCAATTTAATATGTTTGCAATATGTTGGTGGCATGATGGAATACATTTGATGTTTTCTGCTTTGATGTAATTTGAATACTTACCTAATGTCTGACAATATCCACATGACCTTTCTGGACTGCTGGAAGTTCTTGGATTTCAGAGACTGCTGTTGGGGTGTCTCTACTTTTCCTGAGTTCTAAAGTTTGGGGTTACATAGAGTCGACACAGTCATGACAGTGTTAGTTTTTTTTTGTTGAAACTGGTTACTTGGTTTGTAGTGACCTTAAAGATGCTGAATGCTGTGTGCACAGTGTGGACTCAGTTTAGACAGCAGCATCTATAATATCCTTCAGACTGGTGACTCCTTTCTGCAGGATGTGACTCCAGATTTTGTTGAAATCTCAGCATGTCTGTGATGTCTCTTCTCTCCACTAATTTGGACAGTTGAGTTATCCTGTCTCTTAAATTGATGTCTCAGGATATTTGCCCTTTTCTTTCTTTCGTGAAACCCCTTGCATATTTATTTTCACTCTTTGACAGTTCCAAAGATAATTCCAAGGCCTCACATTCTAGCTGCTGTTTCTTACAAAGGTGTAATTGTCTACTGTGTCTAAAATTGTTTGTTGATTTGTTGGTGCATCATTTTGGATGATGTTATGTAATATCTTTATACATTGCCTTTGTCAGTTACATTTTCATGGACACTCCATCTGTGTAATTTATGGTCTTGACAAAAATATTGGAATTTGGTCTTAATCTTACCTTGTAACACACCTTGGCTTCATGGTGCATTGTAGCATAGTTGTGGCAAAATGAACTCTTATGCTTGCAATTTTTACAATAATGTTGTACTTACCTTATGAATGACAATATCCAGGTGACCTTCTGGACTATTTGAAGTTCTTGGCTTCAGAGACTGCTGTTATGGTCTCTACTCTTCGTGAGCTCTGAAGTTTGGTGTTGTGTAGAACAGACACAATCATCAAAAATGTTCTGTCTCTTCATGAAATGCCTTCCATATTTTAGTTTTACAATTGGACATCTGTGATCTGTGATCTGCTTTATGACGTGATTTCAAGTCAGCACATTCTTACATTGTCAACTGGTGTTTCTTTCAAGGTGTCATTGTTTACCATGCCCCAAGTCTGTTTGTCAATTTCTTTATGTATTCTGGGTGATATTCTATAGTATATTTGAATGTACATTGTCTGTTCTCTTTTACCTATCCTATGTCATATATCCTCTTTGCAAAGATCAGAACTTGTATTTTGTACACTAATTTGGCTTTAATGGAACCTTGCAGCACATTTTGGCTTCATGATGCATAGTGCCACAGTTGAGGCAAACTGAACTCCTGTGCTTACAATTTTTACAGTAATGTGTTTACTTACCTTACAAATGACAATATCCAGGTGACGTTCTGGACTGTGCTTAAGTTCTTGGCTTCAGAGACTGCTGTTGGATCTCTTTTTTCCAGAGTTCAGAAGTTTTGGTTTTGCAGAGAGCCAACACAGTCGTGAAAGCATTAATTTTGTATTGAAACTGGTTCATTTGGCTTTGTAGTGACATCAGAGTTGCTGAATGTTGTGTGTCCAGTGTGGACTGGGCTTGGGCAGCAGCATCTATAATATCCTTCATGCAGGTGACGTCTGTCCACATAACAGTGAAATATCAAATCATGATATCTGTGATGTATTTTCTCTCCAGTAATGTCAATAATTTGAGTTATCCTGTCTATATTATTGTGGACAGGTTTTGAGATGTCCTGTTTGGTAATAACATACTGGTTCAGCATCAGCTACTTGTTTGAATACTTTCCGACCCAATTATTCTGAAAAGCTGTCTTGACATTTCCTAAGGCACAAGTTTTTGTAAGTGATAAAGAGTCTAACCATATCTGTGCCTTACATTGAGAGTGCAGCACCGTGCCTTTGTTTTGTTGTCAAAGTTTTTATAGGCACAAAACCTGTCAAACTTCTTGAACTGTATCCTCACCTGTTGGTTTGTCTCATCAGAACTATGGAAATTAATGTTTACAGAAGTTAGATATTGAGTTGTTGGTGTGCTGAGTTGATATTGTGGTAATCTGTGCCTTGCCATGTTCTGAAAGTATAACTGGGAATCTCATTTGCTCTATATCTATTTTGCAGCTGAATTTAAAAAAAAAAGTTTGTTAACGCTTAGTTTTTCAAATCATACTCTCGCAAACTGTATCACCACAAAATTGTCACAATGATAGAATTCCTGGCAAATAATAAAATAAAAAAAATCCTACACAAGTTTATTACCAATGTTGAACAAAACATTTAAAAATAAGGTAGTCTATTGTGCAAATGAGGTGAAAAAAAGGAAAAAAAAAGACTAAAAATCCATCCCCCGTTTCAGTGTGTACCAAGTGATAGACAATGAGCTGTGTGAAAATCCACAGACCCACATACAATCACAGTCCATCCTGCAGTACGAACATCATTACAGTACTTAAGGTGGCTAAGGCTGAACTTAAAAACTTATTGTTTTGAAACCACAAGTTTATAGCAACAAATTATTTTGCCTTGGTTATGAATTAATTAAATTTGCGCATTTGTATACATACATACTGGTTCAGTTGCATAGCAAAATTATAGAAATATTCTAAGTAAGAATGGAACTTTTAGAAAGTTAAGAGTGTTCAAATTTCACCTACAACAATCAAGCAGATCCAGAAGGTTCACATCAAGGTCAAGTGCCAGTTAGTGGTTAGCTTTTTTGGGGGAAGAAAACCATTACTGTAGAGTATGAAAGTTTTACACTGATTTGATTTTGGATAATTAGTGTTTTGTTGACATAAAACTTCTTTTTGCAATGTCAAATCAAAAATTAACACAAAACAAACAAACAAAAAAAAAATCATATTTCTCCAGTGAAGTAATAAAGTATGATTAAGTTTAATCTACTTGCAGGAATTTTAAATGTTTTCCCCCCATTTACTGTACCCCTGCAGGTTGATAACAAGTTGCCTCCTTTATGATGCACAGATTTTGCATGTATAATTTTACACTACTGAACAGGGAAGTTATGGTTAACTTATTCATCTGAAATATTTTGGTAATTAATTAGAGAAATAACAAAATTATTAAAAAAACAGTAAAGATAAATTTAGTTAGTCACCTCTGATAAAATCCATGAGATATCTTGCCAATTCAGCATCAAATTTTAACTGAAGTGTGTCTCTGAGTATTCTCCAGTCGTTAAAACATTCACCTATATTAATTCTAGTTTGAGATCGAAGTTTATCCTTTTCTTTTTTTTCTCTCTCTTGCTCATGTTGCCTCTTTGAATGAAAACAGTAAAATGACTGTACTTCATGGATAGATGAGCTCAGTTTTTCCAGAATTCCCCAGTGTATTACCTTTATCTTTGTTATCATAATAAACCAGACGGGCCACTCTGCTGAAGTTTAAAGTGCTGTATCTTAGTTTATTGCATGAAGTTTTTCATTTGGACTGATTTTATGGTTTTTTTTAATCAGTTCTAAAGCATGGGATAAAAAAATAGCACCTTAAAAATTGGGGAGCACACCTTTAAGGGTGGTTCCAATAGTAGTGGAAATGTGTTTTTAATAGCACAATACCTTGAGATATGGAAGTATAAATAGAAAAGTTCACAATCTCTGAAAATTTTCAACAAATTGATAACAAATATTATTGTGTTTGTTCCAAGATATCTGATAGTCTTTGGGTGACAGAGTAACATAACATGAAAACTGTAAAAAGATTTCCATTGGGAATTAATTTTCACCATATTTGCAAGTGAATGCAATGCATGAAATTAAATTATTGCTAATATTTATGTACATTTAAGGTCACCCTATATACTTAGTATAATAATGAATACTTGCAAGTGTGCAAAATTGAATGAAACACTTATTCATGTCAATTGCATTGCTAAATATTGACATGGGAAGGACAAGGGTTTAGTTTCTCAAATAAGCACACCTTTTTATTTGTAAAAACTTTATTTCAACAACAGTTAGGCAGATGTGCTGTGATCTAGAATTTAACCAGTTTGGTATTTCATGAATTGGCTGGTGATTCACTAAGTGTGTGTCCTAATGTGACCGTAGCTGTTGAACAGTATGTCAAAAAAACCCCAAATTTGAACAAAATAAATTACTTGCTAATTGTAATGTAAAATTTCACATTACATACAGTATGACAACACAATAACAGAATGTATTTGAGTTCTATTTGAGTTTTTTTTTTGCTTTTTGATGCATCATTTAAAACAGAATTAGCTCGTAAGTCATATCTTAAGAAATTGGAACCCATTCAAAACCAGGACTTAAGAATATGCCTGGGAGCCTTCAGGACTTGTCCAATGCAAAGCTTGTATGTTGAGGCAAATGAACCCCCTTTATATCTCAGGTTTGATAAGTTATGTGTTCAATATGCATTGAAATTGAGAAGTAATCCTGACAATCCAGCTTCTGATGTTGTTTTTAAGCCCCAGTATTATGATCTGTATGAGAAGAAACCATCTGCAATAAGATCTTTTGGGCATCGTGTAGAGGAAGATTTGGCTGTTGTTTGTCCTCAGCTGGATCTAATTCAGACTGTGTCATTGCCAGATGACCCACCCTGGACTATACAGAAACCTCACATAGACTTACTTCTCACCCATCAAAAGAAACATCTTGGTGATGATTGTATGTTTCAAAGTCTATTTGCTGAGTTAAAAGGCTATATATACTGATGGATCAAAAACAGAAAATAGGGTTGCTGTGCAGCTGCTACATCTAATAACCTGAGTGCCCAAGTCAGACTTCCTGGCAATGCTAGTATATTCACGGCTGAATTACAGGCTCTTAAAATGGCTTTTAATATTGTAAAAAATTGTGATTGGGATCGTTTTATCATATTCACTGATTCTTTATCTAGTCTTCAAGCTCTTGATAGCAACACCTGTGATCATCCTTTTATTCAAGATATTTTAAAACTTTTTAATGATTGTCAGTCAGTGAATAAGAAAGTTGTTTTAGCTTGGGTTCCAAGTCACGTAGGGATAAAGGGCAATGAAAAAGCATATGAGCTTGCCAAACAGGCCTTGAATTTTAATGTTTTAGACTTGAAAGTCCCCTATACAGACCTATACAAACTATTTCAAATAAACCCTACAGTAGGAGATTTTTATGTTTGGACGGGTTTATCTCGTAGGGAGGAAATAGTAATTACTCGAGCCCGTATTGGACACACCTATTTCACATACAGTTATCTGTTAAAAGGTGAAGATATGCCCTGGTGCATTCCATGCCATTGTCTTGATACAGTCAAACATATTTTATTAGACTGTATCGACCTGCGTGACACTAGACTAAAATATTATAGGAACATAGATACAATGAAGAAGTTATTCAATGAAAATGTTTGTAATATTATAAATTATTTAAAAGAATGTGGCCTGTTCAAAAAGTTTTAATTAATTTATTTTGTGTTTTGTCCTTTGTGTTAATTTATTTGTCTAATCTAGTCTTGGTTAGAATTATACTTTGTCAATTTCATACTTTGTCTGTTTTATATTTACATTTTGTTTTCTTTGTTGTTTGTTGCTTTTTTACTCTAGTCTTTATTCTAGTCATTTCTTGTAATGTTGTTTTTCTTGGTCTTTTAGCCATTTGTTTTTGATTGTTTGTTGTTGTTTGTATATATACTTTTGCTTATTATTGTAAATATTAGTTAACATATTTATTAGTTTTAATAGTGCAGCATCCCCCTGTGGGTCCGGGGATGTAGAATAGGCCCAACGTATCCTCCTGCGTGTCGTAAGAGGCGACTAATTGGGGGCAGCCTGTTTGCCGTGGGTTGCGATCCGTGTCAGTGGAAGAGAGGGTCCTGGCTGTTGAGCCAATACTTTGTTGCGGCATTGAGGAGGCAATACACAGCTTTGGCCTCAATTTCACTTAGTCGGAAGGTTAAGATGGCCTGGCTTAATCAATCGGCTGGTAGTGCCAAGCCCTAGTGCTCCAAATTAGTGATGGCTTGTTTATTCTAATGGTTTATACTGTTGTTTGATTGTATTTTGCTGGTGTTTGGTTTGTGCTTTTGTTTGGAGTATCTAGAAGGCGGCTGCTTAACAGGTCAATCAAGGTTCACGTCTGTGTTCTTTGAGTATACTGCTGATGTATCTCTGATATCAGTGTGCAGGGCTCAGCTCCACACTATTATGATATCCCCTTGTTGGGCTCGAAGGGTGGGTGGAGAACATTGGCAATGAATAAATACTATAACATTATGGCTACACAAAATACCCAAATGACTGATAGGAAAAGGATTAGAACTTCGCCTGATTTCATGACTTCGAACTTGGATTCTGTTCAGATTTGTACATGGCCGCGATTTCTGTTAGTAAAAGGTACAGACAATGAGAGACCTCAGTCAAAACTGTCACCATTTGCTGTAAACAAGGCCATTGTTGCTGTTCTTGGGTCTGATCCCTGTAATATGAAGAAATTAAGGAATGGAGACATCTTGGTTGAATTAGACAAGGAAAACCAAAGCAGCAAACTATTGAAAACGACCAAACTGAACCTGACTATGGACCATGTTATCCCTATCACTGTATCACCACACTACAACCTGAACACAAAGAAAGGGGTCATTAGATGCCCAGATATAAAAGACTGTTCTGATGAGGAGATATTAGATGGACTAAAAGATGAAGGTGTCATAAAGCTGGACAGGATATTAGTATTTAGAGATGGACAAAGGAAACCAACAGGGACATTTATATTGACATTCCAAAGTCAGACCTTGCCAAAATACATCAGGGTGGGTTACTACAGGGTGGCTGTGTCACAGTTCATACCAAATCCCATCAGATGCTATAAGTGTCAAAAGTTTGGTCACACTAAATTCAATTGCAGAAAGAATGAAGTTTGCACAAAATGTGGGCAAGAAGATCATACAGACTATCAAGAATGTAGGAATGAAGCAAAATGCGTAAATTGCCAAGGAAAGCATGCATCAAATGATAAAGAATGTCCAAAATGGAAAGAAGAAAAGGAAATTCAGAGAATAAAGGCAGAAAGAGGGATTTCATATACAGAAGCCAAACAAATGGATATATTTAATTCTGTGAAATCAACCTATGCCCAAGCAGCTGCAGCAACCAAACCCGTGGTGAAAACAGCAACCATAGCAACACAAACAGAAATGACATGGCCAGAAGGTACCAAACAACCCAAAAAGTGTGCGGTTGAGAAACAGACAACTAAAGTAAATAAAACCAGTGCATCGAGTCAGACAAATGCATCTCAAAATGACCCCATTAAATTGAAAATAAGCCAGAGCAAGGTATATTTGACCAAACAGCATAAGGGATCTGATGACCCAGTTAAACAATACAATAAATATGATGTTTTGAGTGACAGTGACAGTGAAATGAGTTGCGAAGAATCCCCAATCACAAATTCACAAGGGCGGAGTGGCAATAAAAATGTAAATAATGGAACCAAACAAAAATAAAAGTATACTACAGTGGAACTGTCGTGGCTTTAGGCCAAACTTTGAAGAAATTAAAAATTTAATTTCAAATTTTAGACCCTACATTTTAGCATTGCAGGAAACTCATTTTAAAGAAACAGATAATGTAAATATTAGAGGCTTTGATCACTATTTTAAAACTTGTATGTCTGAAGTAGATGGGAGAGCCACTGGTGGCTGCTCTATTTTTGTTAAGAAAGGTATACCCCATGAGGAACTTGAGTTGGATACAGAACTGCAGGCAGTTGCTGTAAAAGTATCTCTACATAAAACTATAACTGTATGTAATGTATATATTCCACCACGTTTTAATGTTGCACAAACTGATCTTGAAAATCTAGTCAACCAGTTACCTGCACCTTTTCTATTTATTGGTGATTTTAATGCACATAGTGATTTATGGGGTTGTTCCTCGTCTAATAGTTTAGGCTATAAGGTGGAACATCTACTTGAATCCTCTGACATTTGTTTACTTAATGATAAGTCACCTACCTACTTTCATCCTGCATCAGGTTCATTCACCTCAATAGATTTGTCTTTATGTTCTGCATCTGTTTTTCTTGATTTTACATGGCAGGTCCATTCTGATCAGTGTGGTAGTGACCATTTTCCTATTTTAATTGATATAGTTAAGAGTATGCCTAAGGACAATGTTCCTCGTTGGAATCTTAAAAAGGCTGATTGGCCAAAATTCAAACTTCAGTGTTCTCTGGATATTAATAGGCATAATTTTACTGACATAACAGAAAAGTTTCCTGCATTTTTAGATAAGTTAAATGACATAGCAACAAAATGTGTGCCAAAGTCAACTGGACAGTCCACTGGTAGCTACAAACCATGGTTCAACAGTGAATGCAAAAAAGCAGTTAAAGCTCGTCAAAATGCAATGGATAAATGCCG
The DNA here is from genome assembly GCA_964017235.1 of Sabellastarte sp. h YS-2021. Lineage (NCBI taxonomy): Eukaryota > Metazoa > Annelida > Polychaeta > Sabellida > Sabellidae > Sabellastarte > Sabellastarte sp. h YS-2021. Next base: position 14,446,007 of record OZ024937.1, read on the forward strand.
TATAAATCCTACATCAGATAACATAAATGAATATAAAAACTGTCGAGCTAATGCTCGTAAAATAATTAAAGAAAATAAAAGGAAATCATGGCATGAATATGTATCAAAACTAAATGTAAAGACACCAGCAAAGAAGGTATGGGAAATGATAAGGAAAATAAGTGGCAAACAAAGTAACACCACAATACACCATCTGGAAAATAATGATGGGACAAAAATAACAGAAAGAGTTGATATAGCAAATAGGTTGGCCGAAGAAATCCGCAAGAATTCTAGCAGCAACAATTACCGTACAGAGTTTCAAAAATATAAAGAGAAAACTGAAAAAGAACACTTGGATTTTGACACAGTCAACTTTGAAAACTACAATGTACCATTTACCATTAGAGAACTATGTGATGCTATGAATAAGTCTCATGACACAGCCACTGGTCCAGATGAGATCCATTATCAGCTGCTAAAACATCTACCAAGAGACTCACTTATGGTGTTACTTGATATATTTAATGATATATGGGCTTCAGGTGAAATTCCTGAATGCTGGAAAGAGGCCACTGTAATACCTATTCCTAAACCAGGCAAAGACCCAAAAAACCCGTCCAATTATCGCCCCATTTCCCTGACGAGCTGTTTATGCAAAACCACGGAAAGAATGATTAATACTAGATTAGTTTGGTTCCTTGAGAAAAATAATATTTTAACAAAATATCAAAGTGGTTTTAGAAAAGGTCGAACTACAACAGACCAATTAATAAGACTTGAATCTTTTATTCGAGATTCCTTTTTAAAAGGCAACCATGTATTCTCTGTATTTTTTGATTTAGAAAAAGCCTACGATACAGTATGGAAGTATGGCGTTATAAGAGATCTACATAAAGTAGGCCTAAGGGGGCGAATGCCCATGTTTATTCAGAATTTTTTATCAAACAGAGTTTTTAGAGTTCGTTTAGGATCCGTTTATTCAGATATACATGGGCAAGAGATGGGTGTACCCCAGGGCAGCATCCTCTCTGTTACATTATTTATTTTAAAGATTAACAGTATTGCTGATGTGATTCCAGCTAGCTTTGAAAAGTCTCTTTTTGTTGATGATTTCTCAATCACTTGTTCTTCTAGAAATATGGCTTCAATAGAAAGGCAACTTCAATTGTGTTTGAATAAAGTAGAGAAATGGGCTGATGAAAATGGTTTTAAATTTTCTAAAACCAAAACTGTTTGCATGCATTTTTGTAATAAAAGAAAACTTCATCCAGACCCAACATTAACAATATATAATTCACAAATCCCTGTTGTTTCTCAAACTAAGTTCCTTGGTATTATATTTGACAGTAAACTGAATTTTAAGGCACACATTGACTATATTCGTCAGAAATGTGAAAAAGCTATGAATCTACTGAAAGTAGTTGCCAAAATGGATTGGGGAGCAGATAGAAGTGTTTTAATGAGACTTTATCGTTCATTTGTTCGTTCCAGATTGGAATATGGTTGTGCTGTTTTTAGTTCTGCTCGTAAGTCTTATCTTAAGAAATTGGAACCCATTCAAAACCAGGGCTTAAGAATATGCCTGGGAGCCTTCAGGACTTCTCCAATGCAAAGCTTGTATGTAGAGGCAAATGAACCACCCTTGTATTTAAGGTTTCATAAATTATCTATTCAGTATGCTTTGAAATTGAGAAGTAATCCTGATAATCCAGCTTATGATGCTGTTTTTAACCCCCAGTATTATGATTTGTATGACAAGAAACCATCTGCAATAAGGTCTTTTGGGCATCGTGTAGAGGAAGATTTGTCTGCTGTCTGTCCTCAGCTGGATCTAATTCAGACTGTGTCATTGCCAGATGACCCACCCTGGACTATACAGAAACCTCACATAGACTTATTCCTCACCCATCAAAAGAAACAACTTGGTGATGATTGTATGTTTCAAAGTCTATTTGCTGAGTTAAAAGGCTATTACTCTGACCATAGGGCTATATATACTGATGGATCGAAAACAGAAAATAGGGTTGCTGCAGCTGCTACATCTGATGGCCTCAGTGCCCAGGTCAGACTTCCTGGCAATGCTAGTATATTCACAGCTGAATTACAGGCTCTTAAGATGGCTTTTAATATTGTAAAAAATTGTGATTGGGATCATTTTATCATATTCAGTGACTCTTTATCTAGTCTTCAGGCTCTTGATAGTAACAACTGTGATCATCCTTTTATTCAAGATATTTTAAAACTTTTTAATGATTGTTTGTCAGTGAATAAGAAAGTGGTTTTAGCTTGGGTTCCTAGTCACGTAGGCATAAAGGGCAATGAAAAAGCAGATGAGCTTGCCAAACAGGCCTTGAATTTTAATGTTTTAGACTTGAAAGTCCCCTATACAGACTTGAGAGTGAATGTAAATAGTGTTTTTAAACAAAAGTGGCAAGCTCAATGGAATGAGTGTCCTGATAACAAACTATTCCAAATAAACCCTACAGTAGGAGATTTTTATGTTTGGACAGGTTTATCTCGTAGGGAAGAAATAGTTATAACTCGAGCCCGTATAGGACACACCTATTTCACTCACAGTTATCTGTTGAAAGGTGAAGATATGCCCTGGTGCATTCCATGTCATTGTCCTGATACAGTGAAACATATACTATTAGACTGTATTGACCTACGTGACACCAGAATAAAATATTATAGAGATATAAATACAATGGAAAAGCTATTTAATGAAAATGTTTACAATATTATAAATTATTTAAAAGAATGTGGCCTGTTTAAAAAGTTTTAATTAAATTATTTTGTGTTTTGTCCTTCATGTTAATTTATTCTGTAATATCTAGTCTTGATTTGTGTTGTACTGTGATATTGATCTATACTTTGTATTTTTACACTTTATTTTGTTTGTTGTTTATGTATTGTTGATTGTGATTTTTTACATTGTTTATTTTAGTCATTTTGTATAATCTTGTTTTTTGTTTGATATTTTTGCTACTTTTTAATCATTTGTATATATATGTTTGTGAATATTAGTTAACGTATTTATAGTAGTTTTTATAGTGCAGTATAACACATTAGTGTTGTTGCACTAAAAATTTTACATATCTATCTATATATCTATCTAATAGTGCAGCATGACACATAAGTGTTTTTGCACTTTAATTTTAACTTACTTACTTAAAACAGAATTATACAGAGTGTATTTTAAGGTTCACAATGTTTTGATAACACGTTTTTTACTTACCATTTGATACAAACCATGGAATATATAACAGCTGTTGGTAAACCTGTGTAAAAGTAGCAGATTTGCTCAATTGAGCATATAATGGATAAATGTAATTGGGGCATATCTGAGTGCAACACCAACAATTCCAAAGCAAAAGTTTCCATAAAGTTTGGCAGACCATATGAACATGCACTGTATTTTTAAAATATTGCAATAAATTTTGGAATTTAAACACAATAGTTTTTGTGTAATCAGAAGATCAAGACACAGAACTTTGCCTAACATGGTCTTATGAATCCTTACATGAATTTGCAAGGAACTTGTGGCCTTTACTCTGTAGGTGTGATAACTGTCATAAAAGCAGAAGAAGCTATTGATTAAAATAGCTGCAGTGCATTTGCCATTTTTTGACATGGAGTTTTTATTTCTAATTTTCTAAAAACAACAAAAAGTATAGCGATTTTGACAGCCTGGTACAATATTGCAGATGTTATTGTGACTTATCTCAATGGATCACCAGTACTTCTGTCTGGTTTACATAGCTGCAATATCTTTATCTTGTCGAACAGACAATATTTTTACTTAAAATTTCATTAACCGGGTAAAGAAGAATACCATTCTGGAATCAGGCACATGATAGCAATAAACCAATTAGACATTCTATGTTTCTCTGATCCAAGTATCACCCTGAGAAAGTATCCAGTTGTTGCAACCTATTGCACAGAGTGCAAATCTATGCGAGTAATCACACAGATTAAACAAAAAGTTAGTTTGAGTCATTGATCACACAGCAATAAAACATTGAACACTCTATCACACAGATATGATCAGCCAGTTTGTGCCACCTGTCACACAAGAAATAATGAGTCAGTTTCTGCCAACTACAGCAGAGAGCCACACTATTAGTCATTCTACCCATTGAACTGACATACTTAGTCAATATGATCCACTTAGATCAAAGATGGAGATTTAGATCCTGTTTAACAGGGCTAGGTAATGCGATCCACTTATCACATTCAGCAGATCATCAGTTTGTGTCAGTTATCACAGGGTGTATAATCTGTATGTGCCACCTATTACAATACCGACAATAAGTCAGTGTGTCCAATCAGTGATACAGAGAAGTTAATCAGCATAAGCAACCTATTATATGTAAATAATAATCACTCAGTTTATCCTGTCCATCACATTCATTTATTACAAAGCCACCACTGATAAAGCAGATTATCAGTCAGTCCAGCCATTACACAGAGTACAGCACTGCAAATGTTCACCATAATGCAACATCATGGAACATATTTTATTAAAGCACACAACCAGTACTTGCTTATGGTGCATTTTTTTGACATTTTTACTCACCATGTAAAATGGTAAAAAAGATAAGTTTTTGAGAGATGAGTCATTATGTGGCTCCAATTAAACAGAGGTAATCAGTATTAATGGGGGTAATAATACTTTGTCCCTCAGCATATCCTTTGTATTTATTAATGTTGTATATATTTTAGTTAATGTAATTATTAGTTTTAATGGTGCTGTATAACACCAAGGTGTTAAAGCACCAAAAAATTTTAACTTTACTTTACTCAGCATATCCTTGTTTATAATTGGGTTATGCTCTTCCTTGTTTGATGATTATTTTGGTTAATGAGGCTGTTGCTTTGCAGTCCATACTCCTACTGTTATCATCCTTTTGGAGGCAGCATTAAGGCCTCAGTGACCTACAGCTTAACCAGTTTGGTATTAACTAAAGATGTTTTTTCTTATTGGAAATTGTAATCCAAACAGAAATTAAATTAATCCTCTCTTCACAACCATTGTTGTACATCAAACTACTGTTTCATATTTCACTCCAAAGTCTGGGCCTATCGCAGGACTGACTGAATAAGTCATTTTGACTCTGGGTGTTGGAACGGGACGTAAAACACCAACCATGAACTATCAACCGTTCTTGTGTAGTGTATAAATCCTTGCCAACTTATATTCTTGTATAAGTCAAAGAATATGAAAACTTGTCATATATGGACAGTGTTTAAAATAATGAATTAATTTACTATAGCATGATTTTTTGAGTCATCATTACTGATTATGTGTCAATATAATGTACTGATCAGTCCAAAAAAATACCCCAATTCAGTATAAATATTCAACATATATTTTGTAATGGTTGCTTTACATTTGACCAATTATTGTTTATAAGTAAGGTGAAATAAAGTCCAGGACCATTTACCTGTTGTATTGCACTAAGTTTTAAACATAACTTACTTCCGTCTCGCTCCCACTCAGTTGCCTCATTCAGGAATAATCCATCAGTGCAGATGATTTCATTAATGTATTTTCAATTATCTCAGCCACCACTAAACATTTTTGATAGTCTAATGCCCTGGGTGGTGATCTTAACTGATAATTATATTATTACTCATCGGGTTCTCATTTACAATACTTAAAAATTGCCATTATTGTATCGGGTATAAAAAAAGCTATACATATTATCCATTTTTAGAAGCCAAAAAACGTGTTTGCCCCTTCTCACATGTATGCTCCACATCTATTTCTTGGACTTGTCCACCTCCCTCTCTTTATATATAATGTTGTTTTCAGCTAGTCGTCTGTGGTATTTGATGTTATGTTTGGTTTGAAATATTTATTAATATTTATGGTGTAGTCCAACACAAAGGTGTTCTTGAAAACCTTTTTTTAAAAATTATTTAACTTACTTACCTCTCGCTTCCACTCTATTGTCTCATTCATAAATAGTTACCTCTGGATGGGGTCATCCATCAACTCAGATGATTTCATCAATGTGTTTTCAATTATTCCAGCCACCACCTCACATTTCTGGTGGTCGAATGCCCTGAGCTTAACAATTTAGCAATCCTATAAAAGAATATCCATATTTTATTACACAATAATTTTACCCCCAAAAATAAAAATGCATAAATAAATAAATAAAAATCAATTTTGCTCATCTTATACATTCATAATAGATAAAGTATACATGTCATGTTAATATTATTACGTTCATAAAGATATTATCAGCAAAAAGCTCTCCAGAATAACTGAGCTTGTTTCTTATTTCACAGCTTATGACAGAACTTTTCTTCATTTTGACAAATTCAGTGGAATCTACTGTGGTGGTTCTTTTTTATACCCAGGGACCATAAACATAAACAGCTGATAATATACTTTAATGCACAGAAAGTCTCTTAAATCCAAAGGCAGGAATGATGGTTTCATTAAAAAATTAGATTCAAGAACCAAGACTAACGATTACAACCAGTGTAATCCACCATTATCACATAAATAAAGAGATGCAGTCTTTAACCATCTACATTTTAACTCCTCATGCTCATTTACAGCATTTAGAAACTACCATTATTGAATCATGTATAAAAGACAGTACATATTATCTGCTTACTGTTTATTGAATACACACTGTTGGTCATATTCAACACTGACTGCAGTATGAATAGTAAACACATTGATTTTGTTGTTGTTGCTGGTTCAAGTGACCATATTACATAGATTAATCGCAACATCTCCTAAAAAATGTACAAAAATCTTAATAAATCTTTATCAGTATTTTGTGGACATGTTATTGTATGAATACTTAAGAGGTATTGAAATATCTTGCTCATTCTTTACACGCATTCTTTACTTTTTATTCACATTTATGATGTGTTAACAAGTTGAGTTTAAAAATCCATAACATAAATGACTTGGAGATTTATTTTTCTTTGGTTCCCATTGTATACTGTAATTTTCTTTCATTTTAGCTTTTATTTATGTGATATGTTTTCTGTGACTAGACATTGAGACATAAACTATTCTTCAACTATGCATACTGATACATTTTAAAACTCTTGCTTTTACATGTTCTGTGAATCTTTCCATGCTGTCTAAATCTTGTTAATTTGCTGAGTCTGATGATCAGGTATTGATTTTCACTTGAAGTTTCCACAGATTCTGTCATGACAGTTTCTCCTGGCAGCTGGTGTTTCCAGGGAGATTAGAGATTTATCATTTCTCCAATCTGACAGTGTAATCATGGACATATTCATTTTCATAATTGATGTTAACTGAAACATTATAAAGGCTAAATATATTAAAAGTTCAATGTAATCATACTCTATAAAAATTTATGCATAAGACTGCATTGTAAAAGGGCATAAGAGATGCATAGGGAGTTGCTTTTTAAAATTTTTTCTTTCGTGTTTTAAGATGCCAACAAATTAGTATCCACACAATAGAAAATATTGAGTTTGATGGACACGAAGAACATGTTGCAGTCCAATCATGGTATATCCCCCAAGAGTAGTTCTTGTCACACATCACTGTGGGTACGCTACAAGGTCTTCTATAATTGACAAGTGTTCAATGTCTGAAATGCCCAAACTTTAAATTGTAGCAAAGACTGTATAAACCCACAATGAAATTCCTGGCAATCAATATTGTTGTGACAAAAGCCAGTGTAAAAGAAATGATTTAAGGCCATTTATGAGATATTTAGCCAAAACCGCAACATAAAAATGTACTTACCTGTCATTCAATTGTAATCGACATGCTTTTGGTCAGCATTGATGAAGTCATGTTTGAGACTGAGAAAAATTTTTGCTTCCCTATGTATAAATATCGTTTTCATTTTGACTCTGACCCAAATCTATGATTTGAGTTTTAATGGTGTATTGAACATAATTTCATCTGCTCGCCTGTGAAATTGAGTAGTTCATTTTTATTCATTATCAGCTTTCACTTTACCTGAAATTACTCCCCATGCATCCATTTCACATGATACCCTTTATTTGATGGATGTCATGCCCCCTGTGGGTCCGGGGATGTAGAATAGGCCCAACGTATCCTGCGTGTCGTAAGAGGCGACTAATTGGGGGCAGCCTGTTTGCCGTGGGTTGCGATCTGTGTCAGTGGAAGAGAGGGTCCTGGCTGTTGAGCCAATTCTTTGTTGCGGCATTGAGGAGGCAATGCACAGCTTTGGCCTCAATTTCACTTAGTCGGAAGGTTAAGATGGCCTGGCTTAATCAATCGGCTGGTAGTGCCAAGCCCTAGTGCTCCAAATTAGTGATGGCTTGTTGTTTCTAATGGTTTATACTGTTGTACTTGATTGTTGTATTCTGCTGGTGTTTGCTTTGTGCTTTTGTTTGGAGTATCTAGAAGGCGGCTGCTTAACAGGTCAATCAAGGTTCACTTTTGTGGTCTTTGAGTATATTGTTAATGTATCTCTGATATCAGTGTGCAGGGCTCAGCTCCACACTATTATGATATCCCCTTGTTGGGCTCGAAGGGTGGGTGGAGAGCATTGGCAATGAATAATTATTATTTTACTATGGCTACTCAACACTCTCAAATGACCGATAGGAAACGAACTAGAACTGATATCTTGACTACGAGCTTGGATTCTGCACCAATTTGTTCATGGCCACGTTTTTTGTTGATAAAAGGCACAGACAATGAGAGACCCTTGTCTAAGCTGTCGCCATTTGCTGTAAACAAGGCCATTGTTGCTGTTTTAGGATCTGATCCTTTCAATATAAGAAAATTAAGAAATGGAGATATTTTAGTTGAAGTTGACAAGGAAGCTCAAAGCAGCAAACTACTGAAAACGACCAAACTGCACTTGACTATGGACAATGTTATTCCCATCACTGTATCACCACACTACAGCCTGAACACAAAGAAAGGGGTCATTAGATGCCCGGACATAAAAGAATGCTCTGATGAGGAAATATTAGAAGGACTTAAAGATGAAGGGGTCATAAAACTGGACAGGATATCGGTATTCAGAGATCGACAAAGGAAACCAACAGGGACATTTATATTGACCTTTCAGAGCCAGACCTTACCAAAATACATCAGGGTGGGTTACTACAGAGTGGCTGTGTCACAATTTATCCCGAATCCTGTGAGATGCTGCAAGTGTCAAAAGTTTGGTCACACTAAATTCAATTGTAGAAAGAATGAAGTTTACACTAAATGTGGGCATGAAGATCATACAGACTCTCAAGAATGTAAGAATGAAGCAAAATGTGTAAATTGCCAAGGAAAGCATGCATCTAATGATAAAGAATGTCCAAAATGGAAAGAAGAAAAGGAAATTCAAAGGATTAAGGCAGAAAGAGGTATTTCATATACAGAAGCCAAGAAACAAATGGATATATTTAATTCTGTGAAATCAACGTATGCCCAAGCAGCTGCAGCAACTAAACCTGTGGTGAAAACAGTGAATGTAGAAACACAAACAGAAATGACTTGGCCAGAAGGCACAAAACAACCAAAAAAGTGCGCAGTTGAGAAACAGATAAATAAAGTGAATAAAACCAGTGCATCGAGTCAGACAAGTGCATCTCAAAATGACCCCATTCAGCTGAAAATAAGTCAGAGCAAAGTATATTTGACCAAACAACATAAGGGATCTAATGACCCTATTTTTTATTTATTTGGGGTTTTACGTCGCTTTCAACACTGTACAGGTCATATCACGACGGGTAGTTGGAAGGGCAGAGGAAACCAGTACATATAGTTCGCTAGGGTTCTGTACTGTAAACTGCCGACCAACGGCAAGCAACTACCAGCTTTCCCACTTACGGCCATGACGGGGATCGAACCCCGGCCGCAGAGGTGGGAGGCGAGAGTGTTACCACTCTGCCACCGTGGCCCCCTAATGACCCTATTATACAACACAATAAATATGATGTTTTAAGTGATAGTGACAGTGACATGAGTGTCGAAGAATCCCCAATCACAAGTTCACAAGGGCGGAGTGGTAATAAAAGTCTAAATAATGGAACCAAACAAAAATAAAAGTCTAATACAGTGGAACTGTCGTGGCTTTAGGCCAAATTTTGAAGAAATTAAAAATTTAATTTCCAATTTTAGACCCTACATTTTTGCATTGCAGGAAACTCATTTTAAAGAAACAGATAATGTAAATATTAGAGGATTTGATCATTATTTTAAAACTTGTATGTCTGAAGTAGATGGGAGAGCCACTGGTGGCTGCTCTATTTTTGTTAAGAAAGGTATACCCCATGAGGTACTTGAGTTAGATACAGAACTGCAGGCAGTTGCTGTAAAAGTATCTCTACTTAAAACTATAACTGTATGTAATGTATATATTCCACCACGTTTTAATGTTGCACAAACTGATCTTGAAAATCTAGTCAACCAGTTACCTGCACCTTTTCTATTTATTGGAGATTTTAATGCACATAGTGATTTATGGGGTTGTTCCTCGTCTAATAGTTTAGGCTATAAGGTGGAACATCTACTTGAATCCTCTGACATTTGTTTACTTAATGATAAGTCACCTACCTACTTTCATCCTGCATCAGGTTCATTCACCTCAATAGATTTGTCTTTATGTTCTGCATCTGTTTTTCTTGATTTTACATGGCAGGTCCATTCTGATCAATGTGGCAGTGACCATTTTCCTATTTTAATTGATATAGTTAAGAGTATGCCTAAGGACAATGTTCCTCGTTGGAATCTTAAAAAGGCTGATTGGCCAAAATTCAAACTTCAGTGTTCTCTGGATATTAATAGGCATAATTTTACTGACATAACAAAAAAATTTCCTGCATTTTTAGATAAGTTAAATGACATAGCAACAAAATGTGTGCCAAAGTCAACTGGACAGTCCACTGGTAGCTACAAACCATGGTTCAACAGTGAATGCAAAAAAGCTGTGAAAGCTCGTCAAAATGCAATGGATAAATGCTGTATAAATCCTACATCAGATAACATAAATGAATATAAAATCTGTCGAGCTAATGCTCGTAAAATAATTAAAGAAAATAAAAGGAAATCATGGCATGAATATGTATCAAAACTAAATGTAAAGACACCAGCAAAGAAGGTATGGGAAATGATAAGGAAAATAAGTGGCAAACAAAGTAACACCACAATATACCATCTGGAAAATAATGATGGGACAAAAATAACAGAAAGAGTTGATATAGCAAATAGGTTGGCCGAAGAAATTCGCAAGAATTCTAGCAACAACAATTACCGTACAGAGTTTCAAAAATATAAAGAGAAAACTGAAAAAGAACACTTGGATTTTGACACAGACAACTTTGAAAACTACAATGTACCATTTACCATTAGAGAACTATGTGATGCTCTGAAAAAGTCTCGTGACACAGCCACTGGTCCAGATGAGATCCATTATCAGCTGCTAAAACATCTACCAAGAGACTCATTTATGGTGTTACTTGATGTATTTAATGATATATGGGCTTCAGGTGAAAGTCCTGAATGCTGGAAAGAGGCCACAGTAATACCTATTTCTAAACCAGGCAAAGACCCAAAAAACCCGTCCAATTACCGCCCCATATCTCTGACGAGCTGTTTATGCAAAACCATGGAAAGAATGATTAATACTAGATTAGTTTGGTTCCTCGAAAAAAATAATATTTTATCAAAATATCAAAGTGGTTTTAGAAAAGGTCAAACTACAACAGACCAATTAATAAGACTTGAATCTTTTATTAGAGATTCCTTTTTAAAAGGCAACCATGTAGTCTCTGAATTTTTTGATTTAGAAAAAGCCTACGACACAGTATGGAAGTATGGTGTAATAAGAGATCTCCATAAAGTAGGCTTAAGAGGGCGAATGCCCATGTTTATTCAGAATTTTTTATCAAACAGAGTTTTTAGAGTTCGTTTAGGATCTATTTATTCAGATATGTATGAACAAGAAATGGGTGTCCCTCAAGGCAGTATCCTATCTGTTACATTATTTGTTTTAAAGATCAACAGTATTGCTGATGTGATTCCAGCTAGCTTTGAAAAGTCTCTTTTTGTTGATGATTTCTCAATCACTTGTTCTTCTAGAAATATGGCTTCAATAGAAAGGCAACTTCAGTTATGTTTGAATAAGATAGAAAAATGGGCTTATGAAAATGGTTTTAAATTTTCTAAAACCAAAACTGTTTGCATGCATTTCTGTAATAAAAGAAAACTTCATCCAGACCCAACATTGACAATATATAATTCACAAATTCCTGTTGTTACACAAACTTAGTTCCTTGGTGTTATCTTTGACAATAAACTTAATTTTAAAGCACACATTGATTATGTTCGTCAAAAATGTGGAAAAGCCATGAACTTACTGAAAGTAGTTGCCAAAATGGATTGGGGAGCAGATAGAAGTGTTTTAGTGAGACTTTATCGTTCATTTGTTCGTTCTAGATTGGACTATGGTTGTGCTGTTTTTAGTTCTGCTCGTAAGTCTTATCTTAAGAAATTGGAACCCATTCAAAACCAGGGCTTAAGAATATGCCTTGAGCCTTCAGGACTTCTCCAATGCAAAGCTTGTATGTATATGCAAATGAACCACCCTTGTATTTAAGGTTTGATAAGTTATGTATTCAGTATGCTTTGAAATTGAGAAGTAAGCCTGACAATCCAGCTTATGATGTTGTTTTTAACCCCCAGGTTTGTGATCTTTATGATAAGAAACCATCTGCAATAAGATCTTTTGGGTATCGTGTAGAGGAAGATTTATCTGCTGTCTGTCCTCAGCTGGATCTAATTCAGACTGTGTCATTGCCAGATGACCCACCCTGGACTGTACAGAAACCTCACATAGACTTATACCTCACCCATCAAAAGAAACATCTTGGTGATGATTGTCTTTTTCAAAGTCTCTTTGCTCAGCTGAAAGGTTGTTATCCTGACCATAGGGCTATATATACTGATGGATCGAAGGCAGAAAATAGTTTTGTTGCAGCTGCTACATCTAATAACATCAGTGCCCAGGTCAGGCTTCCTGGCAATGCTAGTATATTCACAGCTGAATTACAGGCTCTTTAAATGGCTTTCAATATTGTCAAAAATTGTGATGGGAATCGTTTTATCATATTCACTGATTTTTTATCTAGTCTTCAAGCTCTTGATAGCAACAACTGTGATCATCCTTTTATTCAAGATATTTTAAAACTTTATAATGATTGTTTGTCAGTGAATAAGAAAGTTGTTTTAGCTTGGGTTCCAAGTCACGTAGGCATAAAGGGCAATGAAAAAGCAGATGAACTTGCCAAACAGGCCTTGAATTTTAATGTTTTAGACTTGAAAGTCCCCTATACAGACTTGAAAGTGAATGTACATAGTGTTTTTAAACAAAATTGGCAAGCTCAATGGAATGCGTGTCCTGATAACAAACTATTTCAAATAAACCCTACAGTAGGAGATTTTTATGTTTGGACGGGTTTATCTCGTAGGGAGGAAATAGTTATCACTCGAGCCCGTATAAGACACACCTATTTCACACACAGTTATCTATTGAAAGGTGAGGAAATGCCTTGGTGCATTCCATGTCATTATCCTGATACAGTCAAGCATATATTATTAGACTGTATTGACCTACGTGACACTAGAATTAAACATTACAGAAATATAAACTGAATGAAAAATTTATTTAATGAAAATATTTTTAATGTTATCAATTATTTAAAAGAAGTTGGTTTGTTCAAAAAGTTTTAATTAATTTATTTTGTTCCCTGTTCCTCATGTTAATTTATTCTGTAAAATCTAGTCTTGTATAATATTGTCATAGTTATATTTTGGTATTTTGATTTTTTATTCATTTTTTTTTCTTGTTTATGTTTTTCTAGTCTCTCTATAAAATTATATTGTAATAGTTAAACTCCATTATTATTTTTATGTTTTATCTTATTTGGTGTTCTTTTTTACTTTTGTAGTATACTTATCTTTTTTGTCTTCTAGTCAACTTTAATATAATCTTGTGATTTGGTTTTTTGCCAATTATTGTGTATTTGTATATCACAGTGGTTTTTCTGCTGTAACTTTAGTTTAAAATGGTACACATAAACACACACACACTCAGAGAAGACTTGTGTGTGTTGTTGGTGGTGTAAACAGAGCACAGCTTGTACTCTCACTTGTATGATTTTATGCAGGAGAAATGTCTGTGAAAAAAAGGTTCTTTATTTTGTTTTTGTTTTTTATAAAACTTTTTCAGTGCACATGAAAAAACAAATTATATGTATTAAAAGCACTATCTTTGTTTAATGCATTAGTATATATATTCTAGTAATTCTTTTTAAAAACCAAGCTGAAATATTACACATTCCATTCCATGTGCATATGTAAACAGAACAAAATGTGTTGTGAAATAATCAGAGTTTCTGGAAAATATCATAAACTTTTAATCAATGATTAATTAATGTTGCTCATTTTTGATAAGCATATATGTTATATGTACTTTTTCCAGAATGTCAGGGCAATTCAATGGTATCAAATTCATTGTTGTTTATTTTTATATAAAGACACAATTCCCTGAAAAAAAGCTGCATATTTGTTGTAAAATAGGAAATTAAATGCTAAAACAAAGAGAAAGATTGCATAAAACATAGATAGGACTATAAGTGTATTCTATAAGTATCATTGAAAAATGAAAAAGTTACCTATTTCACCTTGTTAAACTTCCTGTTATATCCAATTACAGCTAAACTATCCACATGGTAAATACATTGACAGTCCCTGCTCCGATATGTTAATAATTAGGCACATTATATACAAAATAAATAGTTTTAAATAATCAGTTCATGTACAGAAGAAATAATTACTGTCTCAATGAAATATCACAGTTTGAATGGTGCCACCAGGTTTTAATTTTTAACAGTGTTGCTTTTACTTCTTGGTTTAATAATTAGGCTTTGTATTGAGGGATTAGTGTGTGGTGCTCTCTCATTGTGAATAGCAATCTCTGTGTAGTATTTGTGACATGACACATATTTCGCTGAATCCTGTTGAACTCTCTATGGATGGACTCGCCTCCTTGTTCTCCATGGAGACCCATTCCAAAACCCCATTTACTAATCCAGTCTATGACATGATCTTCCAGAAAATGATGCTTAGGGATGAGTAAATTTGGAAAGTACTGTCTGTAATATTTCAAGTAATTTTCAATGGAAATTTTGATATCTGGAAGCATATCTTGTGATATTTTATCCATGTGTCCAACTTTAGTGTGAATGTCAGAGAAATATTGGTTAAGTTTCAAAAATTTAGATGCAGTTTGTTTTGCCCTATCATTTATGTCAGGCTTTCCACTCAGCTCACAAACTTTTTCTAGAATGGTACACCATATGTCATCCTGGATATTTGACTTTAAATACTTGGAGCAGTGATTCCCTACAAATGACTTGGAATGATAAGCCTGTTGGACAATATTGTGATGCTTTAGTGTAATCTGCACTGCTGATACAACAGGACCAGACTGGACTTGTAGTGATGGTTTACATTTTACAAGTTTCAATTCTATTGAATCTATGCGGGTTTGCAGTTTCTTAGCCTCCTTCTCAGTCAAGTTGCTGTTTTCTTCGTCTCTTTCATCCCTGAGAAAGCCAAGTGAATTCAGCAATTTCCTCTTTTCCCTCAACCCTTTAATGTACTGGTGAAATAATGAGTTATCTAGTTTTGCCTTTGAAAGTGATATGTCTTCAGCAATTTGAAGATCAATTTGGTGAAGCTCATTTTCCAGAAGGTCATGGTGTTTTTTCACAATCCCCAGCAGCATATGAAGGTATGGAGGGCAAACATGTTTTACTTTGACATCCCACATAGGCCTATGTATCACATTGTTGAAACTGGAGGCAAGTGACAGATTTTGTTTGCCATCCTTCTTGAAGTTCTCATAGTCTTTTATCATTCTTCCAAGTTTTCTAGCCCTGATCAAACCTCGACAATCAAGTGGAATTTGTAGATCACCATAGCGAATATTGCACCAGAGACAAAAATGTTTACCTCTTGCACCTGAGAGACCATATAGACTAGCCAGAAAGGCATAATCTCCATAAACAAACAGCCTTATCCTTTTGTTTTCCCAATAATCCTCTTTAAGCTGGTTTATTTGGCTCTCATGAATGGAGCATATCTTGCTCATATTTTCATAAATATCTTTGGCAGACATACAGGCATATACTATTGTGTTCTCCTTCGAATTTGGCTTGTCTAAATTGCACACTTGGAGGCACAATTTAAAAGAATTGCCTCCATGATCTCCACCTATTTTTACCCATATCTCATCCTTTGGCATTCCATCTCTCCATAGAAGTTTGCCATTTTGCTTGTAGCCATCAAGTAAGTCCTTCACAAACTTTTGGAGGTTCCTCACATGGACTACTGGTGCAGATGTTTCTGTTAATCCTCCTTTACTATCGTGACTTTTGTCATTTCGTTCAATAACTGTTATTTGCTTTGTTTCTAAATAATTTGACAGAATCTTTGATCTTTCAAGTCTTTCCTTTTTCTCACTTTCACAATGTACTCCAAGTATTCTTGTCAGATAGCGTTTCTGTCGCCTGTGCTGATTCCATGACAAACCGAGAGAAGTTTTCATAGCTAAAGCAACTCTCTTGGACAGGAAAGATTTTTGTTTTACCCCAGCATTGGAACATATTTTAAGTTTAGAGTTTTTCGAAAGCACTTTAAGCTCAGATGACTGCTGGGCACTGTGTGAATCCTTACTTTTTCCTGCTACAGCAACACGATACGAGGCAATTTGACGTGCTCTTCTTCTTTTTAATGGAGACGAAACATTGGCACTTTCCTTTCTTGGTTTCACTATTCTTTTCAAAAGTAGTGGTTGACCACCAGTCTTGCAAGCTATGATATTTTCTTTAGCAAAGTTCAGTTTTCGTTTTGTTAAATGTGTATGTAACCTTTCCTCATCCTTGTCAAGTGGTGAGGTGATTGATCTAGAAACTGTTTTATTGAATGTACTATCAGGTGATTCTTCTTGAGTGAAAGTTCCAAAAATCGGTGATGTTTGAATTTGCATTTCAACATGAGATTTATTGGGTTTTGGAGTACTATGTGCCTGCTCGTGACCTGGAGTTTCAATTATAACATTAACTGACTCACTGGTGGATTGTATACTTAGAGGAGAGTTGATATCACAGTTATGATGGGACATAAGGTCATAGGACATTGTCTTTTCACATTTTCCACACTTCACAGGGAGCTTTGTTAGTTGCTTGTGAAATCTTTCATCAGCGCTTTTAACATCACTAGTTGAAACAAAATCAGAACATACTGGACACAGAACAGGGTCACTTTTTTCACTGTGGATATAGTTTGATAAGCATTCACAGCAAAAGTAATGATCACACTTGGTTTTTACTGTTGCTAATGAATATAGATCTTGACAAATAGGACACTTGTATGTTTCTGCATGTTCAACTGGCACTTTTGTATGATCAATGTGGACTTCCAAATGTGATATATTTGTGTCATGATCGAAAAGCTTCTTTAAAATGTCTTGTTGAGCTGATTGGCAAGAGGTTTTACTTCTTGGTCTTCCCTTTTGATGTTGTTTTTTTTTACGTCCTTTGCCAGATTGAGAATCGTATTGTTTGCACACTTTACAATCAAATCGCTTGTGGCACTGCCACATGTCTGAAACGATTTTTGCTCTTTCTTTAACACCTAGATATTTTTCATTATCCAGTTTTGTAGTTTCACAGAGAACTTTAGCATTTTTCATCTTGAAAAAACAATGGGTGCAGATTTTCTGAGGATGTATTTCAGTGTCTGATGTAACATTTATTCCATAGAAAATGAAAATTTCATCTTTGCTATTGACACAAAGTCTTGGCACCTGCCTTTTGTCTTTCTGTAGACGAGTCAGGACTCTGTTACTACAGATCCTGCACATATTATCGAGACACTTGAAGTGATATTCCATTGTCATTGATTCACTTGGTCTATTTTTTGCCATATTTCTTAGGCAAAATTATAAATATTAAGAAGTATATA
This sequence comes from Sabellastarte sp. h YS-2021, assembly GCA_964017235.1. Lineage (NCBI taxonomy): Eukaryota > Metazoa > Annelida > Polychaeta > Sabellida > Sabellidae > Sabellastarte > Sabellastarte sp. h YS-2021. Next base: position 14,464,005 of record OZ024937.1, read on the forward strand.
AAGTGATCAGAGTTATTCTCCAATATTCATTAATCTACATGTACATAGATTAAAATTTGAGCTAGACACAAATTACATTTAATGATTTAAACAAATAATCTTTCAAGATTATGTTAAGAGTATATTTTATTCTATGAAAAGAATAACCATACAGACATATTTATAAGATGTCATTTTACAAACCATTCTTAAAAAAACATTGCAGTGTCTGCAATGCCTATTGCTTCAGCAGCTAAAAGAGCCTATGTTTTTATCATATGCATAACAAACACGCAACTTCAAGTATATGCACAATACTCTGTGTGTGGTGTGATAAATGGGGCTATTAAAATGATTAAACAAAAATAAACAGAAAAGTACCTTAGTGCATCAGAAAGCACAGGATCTGGGCTGTATTCTGATATAAATTTTACCTTGGACAAAAATGAGGAAACACTAAAACTTACAGGTTTAAAAGAGGTGAAATAGGGGCCACGGTGGCAGAGTGGTAACACTCTCGCCTCCCACCTCTGCGGCCGGGGATCGATCCCCGTCATGGCCGTAAGTGGGAAAGCTGGTAGTTGCTTGCCGTTGGTCGGCAGTTTACAGTACACAACCCTAGCGAACTCTATGTACTGGTTTCCTCTGCCCTTCCAACTACCCGTCGTGATATGACCTGTACAGTGTTGAAAGCGACGTAAAACCCCAAATAAACAAATAAAACCACAAATAAATTTCAAGAGGTGAAATAATTGTTCATTGGAAACTCAATTCTCTTATGTTTAGTTCTAGGGATGAATGGAATGTCATCTTTTTTGTTGGTTAATTTTAAAAGAAAGATTTTTTTTTTTATTTGGTCAAAATAAGTATGTTCTTATCTTTTAATACATATAGGTTTTGCTTAACAATTTGGGGAATAAGTATTTTTAAAAGTTGATTATAAAAAGAGATCCCAAGTTTGTCAGCTTTTCTTCCACGATAAAATTTGTATGTGTGGAGTGTGTGTGTGTGTGTGTTGTAAACTGCTGTTGTGTAAGTGTTAACCAGAACTTATCTTATGTAGGCCAAATAACACAATCCAACTAAAACACAGGAATTACTTGCTTTAAAACCACTGTGATATATTTGTTTGTTGTAAATATTAATTAGTGTATTTATTATTTTATTTTTAGTGCAGTATGACACATTTGTGTTTTTGCACTTAAATTTTAATTATCTATCTATCTTGATGGATGTCATAAAAAGCAAAACTGTTTCTTGCTATTAAGTACAGAGGTTATTAAGTTTCCATCTATAATACAAGTGAGAGACAGCAGCAGGACATTTCATGACTGTGTCCTGGCTGTTGAACGGGACGTAAAAACCCCAACTTTGACCTTTCATGACTGTGTCAGGGTCAAAACATGGTAGCACAAAATGTTAGAAGTTTGCATAAACCTTTATCTCTCTTACATGTGTGAAGATGTCTTCTCCAAATTTGCAGAGAATGTTTACAGCTATCAAAACATTCCTGTAAAAAGTTTTAGCCTCACCTTTGGTTCACATAGGGCAGGATTACTTTGACCTCCATTGTTGGCATCATTATCTTACTAAATTTTCAGACAGTATCTGAAAAATAACTTACAAATGTTCTTGCACCTTGATTTTTAACTTACTAAACAGTTTATTAAAAAAAATTATTGAATTCAAATGTGGATGTAATGGCTTATGGAGATGTGTCCAATTCCAGGTGACCTTAAACGCCCGGTAATATTGATGAGTTTTTCATTTCAAGACAGTATCAATTCAGTTCGAATTTGGCAGGTGGATTTTTTTGCCTAGTCATTTTGCCACATTCCATGTATCATTCCAGTGTTCCTTGTTTGGATAATATGTACTTATCCATTTTCTTTCTGTCAAATTCCTTCTAATTTCACCTAACCTTCTAACTCTGTGTTAGTACTAAAACTTTGTTCTTTGCTTTGAAATAGTTCAGTGTTAATACCTTTCTTGTTTCACAACTCCATCGGAGCATATGAACCATACTTGGCCATGTGGCCTGGGCTGTCTTCTCTCCCATTGCCACCTATGTCACATTCAGACCTCAACACAGCAGGAAGGAAAAAAATTGTTAGCTAAATAATTTATTTACAATATGTGTAAAGCAGTGTTAAACCAAGATAGAATACTCATTTAAAACAATAATGACTTAAACATGTATAACTATTAATGACTCAAAACTTTAATTGTTATAAATAGGTTATTTAAATTGTTTTTTACAGATCACTCACCGATTATAGTTCATATAGCTTGATTAATGTTCAAATAGAAGGTATTACCTGATCCCTTGAAAGTGTGTGTTTACCTGGTCTTGTATAGGTTGTAAGATCTGTTTTGATTGTCACTGATGGATGGACCTTTGTGAACGTGTTTAATGGTAACTATTGTGAGATTCTCCTCTGGACTATGCTTTGGTATGCTACCACTTTCCCCTTGATTGCTGTGCTTGACCCCTTTGCTCCTGTGACTGCACTCCCAGTAAATCTGTTTCCCCACACCAATCAGTTTCTTCAGTTCAAAAGACCTTGTGCTGTTTTTAACTATGTTTCAAAGTTTTTTAGTTGGTAATACAATTTCAGCTGGTGTACAGAGCTCCTGTACCAACAATACTAATTTGGTTAATGATATTGTAACTAGAATTTTTATTAATAAAAATACTAACATAATCCAGACTCTTGCTTACGTGATCTGAATGTGTCACACCTGCTGACAGCTTGCCCCTGTGTTCTGCTATGACTCGCTTTTGACCCTACCTATCAGAAGATGGAAGAGGGAAGATGGATGGGCCTCTCTTTGTTTGGATTATGTAAGTGTTTTTGTTAATACAATTAACCAATTTTATTGTATAAAAACATACATACATAATCCAAACAATTGCTGGAATGCTGCCCTGAGATCCCTGGTGGGTACATTTCTGTAGACTAAGGTTCCAGGAGAGAGGTCTGAATAACTGTGAAGGGGCCACAGTGGCAGAGTGGTAACACTCTTGCCTCCCACCTCTGAGGCCAGGGTTCGATTCCCGGCACGGCCTCATGTGGGAAAGCTGGTAGTTGCTTGCCGTTGGTCGGCAGTTTACAGTACAGAACCCTAACGACATATCAGGCACCATATCAGCAGTGCCTGCACAGTGCCAATATTGATTTAGTATTTGATCAATATTTTAGGCTTATATAACTATTGTGATTAAGGCTATGTGACCTTTAAAAATGTCCTGTGCCTTTTCAGTATGTTATAGTGCCTTAAGGTGGTTTCTATAGTAGCCTTTACTTGAATGTACTCTGTCCCATTGCCTCCTTAGTGCAAAGATAAGGTGTACAGATTGTTTATTTAATTGATGATATGTTACATAATTAAATTGTATAAATATGTATCACAATATACTCCTAGTTAATTTTATTAGTGTAAACAATATGTTTACAATTTTTATTATTATTTCTACAATTTCGTGTTTATGATCATGTTTATTATGGTCAATAAATAATGTAAATACATCTATTCTAGAACAGGCTTTCAACTTAACAGTCTTTCAGTTGTTTTCAACTTAGCTTCCTGTGGGTCCGGGGGAAGTAGAATAGGCTCAACATATCCTCCTGCTTGTCATAAGAGGCGACTAATTGGGGGCAGCCTGTTTGCCGTGGGTTGCAATCAGTGTCAGTGGAAGAGGGTCCTGGCTGTTGAGCCAATTCTTTGTTGTAGCATTGAGAAGGCAACACACAGCTTTGACCTCAAGTTCACTTAGTCGGAAGGTTAAGATGGCCTGGCTTAATCAATCAGCTGGTAGTGCCAAGCCCTAGTGCTCCAAATTAGTGATGGCTTGTTGATCCTAATGGTTTATACTGTTGTTTTTGATTGTTGTATTCTGCTGGTGTTTGGTTTGTGCTTTTGTTTGGAGTATCTAGAAGGCGGCTGCTTAACAGGTCAATCAAGGTTCACTTTTGTGTTCTTTGAGTATATTGCTAATGTATTTCTCATATCGGTTTGCAGGGCTCAGCTCCATACTATTATGATATGACGGGTGGGTGGAGAGCATTGGCAACAAATAACCACTACAAAGGTCAAAGTTGGGGTTTTACGTCCCGTTCAACAGCTAGGGTCATATTGGGACAGGTCCTCAGAATTGCCACTTGTGGGACTCGAACCCACAGAGGTGACAGCCTATGATTAGATGCCAAACTTGCTAACCACTAGGCCACTGAGGACCTCAAAATAACCACTACAACATTATGGCTACACAAAATACCCAAATGACTGATAGAAAAAGAACTTTGCCTGAATTCATGACTATAAACTCCGATTCCACACAGATTTGTACATGACTGCAATTCCTGCTAGTAAAAGGAACAGACATTGAGAGACCTTTGTCAAAACTGTCACCATTTGCTGTAAACAAAGCCATTGTTGCTGCAATTGGGTCTGGCACCTACCAGTGTAGGTTGAGAAATCAAGTTTGATTTAAAATAGCCTCTATGTAAGGTACATCTACCAAGCAACCCTCTATACGTTTGGTTATAACTTCCTGTCCAGTGGACCTACCTGAACCAACCAAATCTCCCCCTTACAACAAAGACTGGGTAGTAGTATATATTAACCTTACTTTTACCTTTAAAAATACAAAATAGCTAATGAGCATCTTATGTTTTTTAAAAAGAAAATATTTCTACAGAAGCCATTCCTTGGTGTCCTGTCTTTCTACGAAATCCTGCAATCATCTCTGCTAAACTCAATACATATTTTTGTTTCTTTGAAAACCATTCCCAGTCTGCCCATAAAGTTTGAAAGTTGTGATTGGTCTGCAGTAGTTATGTTGTTAGAGTAGTTATATTGTTTTATTTTTAATTTCTTATTTTAAAAACGTACTGGAACAAATTCCAGAGGTCTCTGGTGGTGGTGTGGGTTATTAGGTTTGCTCTCTGATCACAAGCTGTCAGCTGTAATTGCAATCCAGCTATTACTACTCTCAGTCAGCTTCTTTTTTCCTTCCAAGGCATGTATTTTACATCTTTAGTCATCAAAGCTTCTCTGTTTTCTTCACCCAATCCATGAATAAAGATGTGTTGGGGCCAATTTGCTTATGCTTTGAAATCATGTCCAGCTGTTATTGTTTCTAATATAGAGGTGTTCCTTTACCACTTTGAAATGTTGCATACACTTCATCATCACTTAAAATTTATTTTAGTTCTGTCCCATACTCAAATTGTCTGTTTTGCAGTTATGGATTTCTAACGCATTTTTTGCTAAGTTGTTTTGTATGCTATCTGTGACTACATTCAGCTCTAGAATGTAATGTTTAAAAAAATAAGTTGACCATTCAGCAAAGCTTTATCATTATGAAGCAAACATGCTTTGACATATTTTCTAGAGCAAGTCTCACCTATGTAATATCTTCAAATTATCCATTAGGTATAGTTTTTTCACTGAAAACACTTAATGGACTTTGCCCTTTACCAGGATATTGTGTCTATTGATAATTGGTCTATCACTGGGCTGTAAACATGTATTAACATTGATGCTGCTTTTAGTCTCAATTCTAAAGTAGTGTTTGGAGTGTTTCGCAAGTGCACTTCATCCTCCCTATCTGTGAGTGAAAAGGTGCTTGTAACAGTTGTGAGTATAGCCAAATCAAATGTCTACCACACCCTACGGTACAGCAGCAATATTTTCAATAATAAATAAAACTGACATTGACATACTGACAACAAACATTCCCTTAACACATGCACCATATCCACTCATCATGAACACAACATTCATCCAGCATTTACACAACATCTGCATATCCTGAACATCCCTCCATCATATACATTTGTGTATGAAGGGCATTACATTGGAAACCTAGAAATTATCAAAACAAGTGTCACCTACCTGTATTTTTATTTGGGATATATATCACTTTCAACAAATTATATCCTAGTGGTTTTGGGGTTGGGAAAACCATTAGCCTTTTACCAAACTGTTTAAAAGCTTGACTGAAGGATAAACTGCCACATATGATAAAGTTTATGACCAGATATATTAATTTACTAACTACCCAAAGTCAATCCTATTGAGGTTAAATATCACTCAGTGACATTCTATAGCTTCTCACAGGGGCCACGGTGGCAGTGTGGTAACACTCTTGCCTCCCACCTCTGCAGCTGGGGTTCGATCCCCGTCATGGCCGTAAGTGGGAAAGCTGGTAGTTGCTTGCCGTTGGTCGGCAGTTTACAGTACAGAACCCTAGCGAACTGTATGTACTGGTTTCCTCTGCCCTTCCAACTACCCGTCGTGATATGACCTGTACAGTGTTGAACGCGACGTAAAACCCCAAATAAATAAATATAGCTTCTCACAACATTTGAACCTGTCCGTGTGATATGCCATACATGCTACCTTTCACTTGAAAAACACATCATTTGTTCACATATTTATCTGGGATGAAGTTCCACTAGTGTCTATGAAAGGTTTCCAGTGATGATGACCCCCGTGCACAGCAAAAGACATCCAGCTCCACACCACCCTTCTCACAGAAACCAACCTTGGTGTACAGGTCGACCCCAGGGACATCTTGTATACAGGGCAGGTGCTTTTGCTGGGTCTCTCTCATCTTCTTCATGGCCTCCTTGTTGATCAGTTGAAAGCCATGCTGTCCATAAGATCCCATATGGTGTCCAAGAGCTCCTGAATAAGGGATACCACATGTCTGACGTCTGTAGCACTTGGCCAGTTCAGCTGTGGTGAGTTATGAGATATGTGACTCAGTGGGTTGACGGCCACCAAACTACTTCTAAATCTCTCTTTTGGCCTTCCTTAACTGCTTTATGCCATGCTCATCCCACTCAAAGATACAACTAGAGAGCTTTGAGCAAAATGTACCATATAAAGGATGGTGTTTTGTTGTAAGACAGCATGTGAAGCCCAGTTCAGCTGTTGTGAGTCCTGTGACCAAACTACTTATTCAGCTCTCCTCTTTTGGCCTTCCTGAACTGCTTTATTTCATGCTTACCCCGATCAAAGATACAACGGGTGAGATTTGAGAAAAATGTACCATATAGAGGATGGTGTTCTGTTGTAAGACCTTGTGTGAAGTGCTGCATGAAATGATAAATATCAAGTCTAACATCACACTTCCTTGGATAAAAATATCCCAAAGCTGACGCAATACCGCAATCACCACAACAGTCTCGATCCACAATTATAATACTAGATCCAGGCTCACCAGCATCTCTGTAGCATCCCACATACCCAGGCGCATTTCCTGCAGACCAACAGCCTCGTCTGTGGTCATGACATAGTTGAGAACCTCCCACTTCTCGTGAGCCATGTTGGTCATCCGCGAAGCAGTGCCCTCAATACTGCCCACCAGCTTCTTGGTGATCTAAAATACAGATAGTAGAAGGCGATTGAATTTAAAATTACTGGAAAACATTTTAATAAGTGATCAAATTTCCTTACAATGAAGTGAAACAGTGACACAATATACTGTTCATACTGACGTTACAGGGGAACCTCTATTTTGCAAACATCTTTGGACAGTGAGAAATTGTTTTAATAATAGGTTTATAAAAGAGAGATGACTTGTTGGTACAAAACAATATCAACATAGTCAATGTAAGTTCATAAAAAATATTTGCATAATAGAGAGTTAGGTAATAGAGCTTCTGCTGTTGTTACTCCACAAACAAGTTACATGTGCTATGAGAACTCTAAGTTTAAATTGTGGTTAATAGATTTGGCATGGGATTTTTTTTATATATTACTACCAGAGTAACTCTTCACTGAAGTATTGAATTTCACGTACTAGTGATAGTACTGTTGCTTGTCCCACAAAAATTACACAATAGATCCCACTTATTTACATAAAAAAATTTCTTATGCACCATAAATTCTCATTACCTTCTTGGTTGAGTTTCAGATTTAACACTCGACCAAATGTGGAGGTCACTGAGGCCTTCATTGCATCAATGTGGTACTGGACCTCATTGACATGTGCAGTTTCAAACCATTGAACCAGTGACAGATACACCTATATGCACACCCATGCTTGTGGAGTTCACAAACTGTCAATTGGACTGTCAAACTGTACTGGACCACATGTCGCCCCCGTTCTTCACTGAGTTCCTCCAGGACCGGCTTAAGGTAACTGGAACTGTTCCCAGAGACTTGAGGTTTCATAAGGGTGACACATTTTATGTCAGGTACCAAATTGATGTACTTACCTGGTGCAGAGTTTGGTTCTTGCTCAGCCCTTCCTTGCTCAGACTATAGCACTTTATTATTAATTTTTTTACTTTATTTTATATAAATGGGCAAGTGTATTAAAATGTTTGTATGTTCATATACCTATCTTTTTCTATCCTGCGGACAATGCATATAATTTAAGTGTTGTCATTTAGGAAGCCAGAATAAGTTAATTTAAATGTATTTATACTATGAACTTTAAAAGCAAAATGTCTTTCCTGAACAAGAACAATTAAATTTGAGTAATTTTTTAGAATCAAGAGCACAAACTGTAACGTGCCAAGGGTCTTGAGTTGAACTAAAGTCAAGAGAAAGCCTTATGTCACATAACAGAACATTTATTTATAAAATATAACAAGTATTTTACCAGCAATTTCTGGGGCTGAATTGGTACAAGCACTGAATCACAAAAGTATCAAAAGTAATCAGAAATCACATTTATGTTATATACATTCAATTAATACCCCCAGAATCATCTAAAAGAATTGAAAACAAGACATAACACTGGAAACCTACTGTCTACTAACACTTAGACCTTGGATCATACTCTATGCCAAAACACTGGTTCCATCCTTTGACAAGTACCATAGTAGATTCAGTACCTAATGAAATGAATTGAAATAAATTCAATTAGTCATGGGTTTTACCCCATGAAACATTCATCAAATCACCGGCATTCAGCCTGAAGCCTATAATCATATGACTGAAATCAACACATCATGCACAATCAACCACATGCAATTATAACATTTCAGTCCATTCGATTCTTGCCAGGTTTTACCCTGCCACTACTTCAACATTATTTCATTCAAGCATAGTCAAATACAACAAGCAGCAAAGTATAAAATGAACACCCAACTTCCCCTGAAATAAGCAGTTAAAATATCATGATACTTTAAAGTAAATTCCCAAACAAGTTTTACCCTAAAATCAAACCGAAATTATGTACAGAACATTCTCTTTTCCCTGCTTTAAAATGTCACTAAAGTCATTTTGCAACTTTCCCTGTATTTATTTGGGGTTTTACGTCGCTTTCAACACTGTACAGGTTATATCACGACGGGTAGTTGGAAACCAGTACATATAGTTCGCTAGGGTTCTGTACTGTAAACTGCCGACCAACGGCAAGCAACTACCAGCTTTCCCACTTACGGCCATGACGGGAATCGAACCCCGGCCGCAGAGGTGGGAGGCGAACTTTCCCTGTAAGCTAAACTATGAAAATAATACCATGCATGTTTTACCCTGAGATCTCTAAAATCTAATCACAGAAGAAAATACCAGGTTTTACCCTGACATGACTGCCTTCTGTTACCAATTCAGCAAAGAATGACAGAATCCACCCTGCTTTTATAGAGAAATCCCAGACATGGGAGAATAACTCTCAGTTTGCACCTGTAAAAATGTAACAAGGAATCCCATTGGTTTAAAATTTAGTATTCCCCCAGACTTTGAAGTGACAACTTCCTCTCTGTACATTGACATGAGGATACAATGCAAACCATTTACAGCAATCATATACAACAAGGATAACAGTATATGCCACTAAAAAGGTAAATAAATACAAGTTACAATCATAATACATCAATTTCAAACTGTATCATAATGAAATGGTGAAAACGCAATATCGCCGATTTCTCCGATATCACCGCATGCTTCATTACCCCCCTACTCATAAAAACTAACTCGTCCTGAGTTAGGCATTCCAATTACTACAACTGCAGCATCAGTAGGTTACAGACAATATATTTACCATAACCTAACTCATCATATGCCACACACACACAAAAAAAATAAAAACAATAATAATAATCACATGAAACACAATATCACACTTGAAGCATGCAAAATATGAAATTTAATTTACTATATACTCCATGTTAATGCTATATTTAATCACACACACACAAAACCCCCCCAAAAACCCAGTTTCTAAATGTCCATAATGTTCATTAAAAAAAACACAAAAAAAACAACAAAAAAAAACAACAACAAAAACAGTTCATCATTCTAAGCCAACCTCGGGTCCAAACAACACTGTCTCCTGGAAACCCTCACTTTCATTGCAGTTGGCACAGGAATGTCTATCTTGACAAGCCTCCAAGGAACATCTTGCCCCACCCCATTCACGACAATTTTTCCTGGTTGATCATGCAGCAACTCCAGAAACCCATCTTCAGGAATGACATCCCAGTCAGAATCATTCTGCTTTTCCTGTTCATGTTTCTGAATGTCTTCAAAATTTAAATCCAAAGGATTACTACTAGCAATAGTTGGCCAGTCATGTACAAACTCTGCTGGCGGCTCCAATGGTATAACTGGTACTCCCAATATCGTGGCAGAAGAAACTCTAATGTCCCTAGTCTTCCCAGACTCCCTCTGCTGACTGGTCACATTCATCATCTTCTCTACATGCATTTCCTTTTGAAACTTCCTCCCCCGCTTCAAGGGAATTGGCTCTCCTACATCAAAGAAATGAGTGGCTTTGTGGGCTTCAAAAGTCTCCCAATCGCATTCCGGGAAGATGAATGGGCAATCCAGACTTGGACAGCGGTACTTAGGCCCATGAGTACATCTATAATGAAACTCTCCTTCGAACTTCGTCTGATAACCAAAGCCACATTTGACACACTTCAGTAGCCTACGATGAAAGAATAGGGAACTTTGTTCTTAAGTACCTTAATTAAGAAAAGGTTTTACCCTTTTTCATAAGATAAGACAGTTAGTTCCACATGTCCTCTGACCACTGAAAACAGAAAGTAAAAGGGAAATGAATGAATGTAAATCATTTAAGGTTTTACCCGTATGCAGTGATTAATGATTGCCTAGATCTGCCAAACAAATCTTAGTTCATAGTCTTGTAAGAAACTAGGCAATTTGGTTTTTCTACCCGCTCTGGTAGTATCGTCCAATGTTTTACCATCGGACTATGAAACTGGCCTTGTTGGAGAAGAATTTGTCAATGTTTCACCATTGGACAAATCAGTCAAATGCTGTGACTCTGACAAAGAAAAAGAATTGTCCAGTGTTTTACCACTGGATGAATTAGAAACATGCTGGTCACTTGGTACTTCGTCAGTACCTGGAAAAGAAATCAAAATCTCTTCCCTATCATCTGCTGAATTGTTGAAACCATGCGACTCTGAATTCACATTCTTATTTCCTTGATCTAAAGTAGATCCTAAAACTCTGTCATTCGATCCTTGTAACCAATTGTCCAATCTGACATGAGCAGGTTTCATCATGATGTACATACTTCAAATCAGATTTGGATGACCTTTGAATCCGATACACAAGATCTGACACCTTCCCAACTACTAGAAATGGCCCTGTCCATGGAAGATGAAACTTAGAACTAGTGCCCTGTTTCCTAGCTGAGCTGTGGAGATATACTGTATCTCCTACTGCATAAGATTTGAAATATTTCCTGAAATCATAAGCCTTTCTCTGGCTATCACTAGACTTGAGTAACTTTTCCCTAGATATATTATGAATTTTATGCAGATTTTCTCTCAACTCTTTCACATAATCAACACCAGATACCACACTTTGTGTCTCAGGAATGCCCTTTCCTAACATCAAGTGAACTGGCAACTGAATATCCCTACCTAGCATCATCCTAACTGGACTTTCGCCAGTAGTCTCATGGATAGATGACCTATAGGCCATCATCACTAATGGTAAACAATCATCCCAATTCTTATGATTTGTTTCAGTCACCTTACTTAGCATATCCTCTAAAGTCCTATTAAATCTCTCTACGAGACCATCACTTTGGGGATGATAAGGTGTTGTACGAGTTTTCTCAATTCCTAAAATTCTACACAAGGCCTGGAACAAGTTGGACTCAAACTGTGCTCCTTGATCCGAGTGAATCTGGCTTGGAACTCCGAACCTTGAAACAAAACCTTGAACCAAACAATCAGCAAAGGTACTAGCTTCCTGATCTGGCATACCAAAAGCTTCAACCCAACGAGTAAAGTAATCACTAATGACTAGAATATATCTATTGCCATTATAAGTCTCAGGCAAAGGACCTAGTATATCCAAAGCAACACGCTCTAAAGGAGCACCTACATTGTATTGCTGCAGTGGATCTCTAAATTTTCTCACTGGGGACTTCCTTCTTTGACAAACCTCACAACTTTGGCACCACACTATAACATCACCCTTACGCCCTACCCAATAAAAACAACTACGCATTCATGCAAGAGTACGTCTTATGCCTAGATGACCATAACTGGCTTGGTCATGCAACTGATTCAAGGCTAAACCTCTAAGAGGTTCAGGCAGGACCAACTGAAGCACAAAGTTACGTTTCCCTGTGGGCCATCACTTCCTATACAAAATGCCATCCCTCAAAACCAGTCTATCCCACTAAGACCAGTATGCTTTCACAACACTATTCTGGTGTGCTATCTGAACCCACTGTGGTCTTTGGTCAGTTTCTATCATAGCCTTAACAATTCCAATGTAAGGATCCTTTTCCTGAGCTTCACAGATGTCTGTTGAGGTTTTACCCTCAAACCAACCCTCAGTAACACCCGGTATTGAAACAGTTCTCACATTTGAACACGAGCACTCATCCTCTACACACTGAGTAATTCTCATCTCAACTTTATCACAATACCTGCAATTACTACAAGGTCTACGTGAAAGACTATCTGCGTTACCATGCAACCTGCCAGCTCTATGCACCAACTGGAAATTATATGTCCCTAAATACTCACTCCATCTTCCAAGTTAACCCTCTAAATCTCTAAAGTTCAACAGCCAACGCAAAGAACCATGATCACTTCTAACCACAAATGGCACACCATAGAGATAAGTATGGAAATGTTTCAAAGCATCAACAACAGCTAAAAGCTCTCTTCTAGTAACACAATAGCGCCTTTCAGACTTTGTCAGAGACCTGCTGTAATAACCTATCACTCGTTCATATCCACCCTGCTCTTGTGACAAAATAGCACCTAAACCACACCACTAGCATCTGTATCTAGAATAAAGTTCTCCTTTGGATCGGGATATGCCAGAACAGTGGCTTCAACCAATGCTTCCTTCAGCTTAGAAAAAGCATTTTGACAGTCTATGCTCCAGTGAAACTTTACATTCTTCTCCGTAAGCCTATGAGGTCCTCAGTGGCCTAGTGGTTAGCAAGTTTGGCATCTAATCATAGGCTGTCACCTCTGTGGGTTCGAGTCCCACAAGTGGCAATTCTGAGGACCTGTCCCAATATGACCCTGGCTGTTGAACGGGACGTAAAACCCCAACTTTGACCTTTGACCTTTGTCCGTAAGCCTATGTAAGGGTTTTGCTAAGGTAGAAAAATTCCGAATGAATTTTCTATGGTAAGACCACAACCCTAGAAAACTCCTCAATTCCTTCAAAGATCTAGGAACAGGCCAACTTAACACTGTCTCAGTTTTCTTGGGATCAGTCCTTATACCCTCTGCTGATACAATGTGCCCTAAAAACGCACTTTTTTGCGGAACAATTCATATTTCTTAGGCGACAATTTCAGACCAGTTGCCCTTAATCTTTTAAAAACTTCTCTCAGATTATTTAGATGTTCTTGAAAAGTAGAACCCTTGACAATGATATCTAAATAAATCGGGCAGATATCAGGGTTTAACCCCTGGAATACACTGTCCATGAGTCGCTCAAAGGTACTCGGGGCATTCGTCAATCCAAATGGCATGACACAAAATTGAAACAGACCACTTAAACTAGCAAAAGCTGTTTTCTCACGATCATCTGGATCCATCTCAATCTGCCAATAATCACTTTGTAAATCAAGAGTGCTAAACCACTTTGCTTCCCTAAGCGACTCCAGGCAATCCTGTGGATGAGGCAAAGGATAAGAATCCTTTATGGTAATGTTATTCAACTGACGGTAGTCAATGCAATATCTAATTGAACCATCCTTCTTTGTCACTAAAACAACAGGAGATGCCCAAGGACTACAAGACGATTCAATTACACCAGTTTCTAACATTTTATCAATTTCCTCTCGCTCAACCTTCCTTTTTGCCAGGGGTAACCGTCTTGGTCTTTGTTTGATAGGTGCATGATTACCAGTATCAATCTTATGTTTCACTAGATGAGTTTTACCTCTATCTAGCTTTGACTCAGCGAAAAGATCACTATGAGAGAGAAGTAAAGCCTTAGCCTGACACCTCTGATCTTCATTCAGACTACTAGAAAAACCTGCAAATACTGGTTCAATGTGCTCAAGAAGATCCCCATCAGTACTACATAAAGTCACTGAATCAAGCTTTGAACAATCAGCTTCACCAATTGACCTTATATCCTGGACAATACTACACTCTCCCAAGATTGTTTCCTTGTGTAACTTGATATACTCATCAGATGGGTTCATCGCCCTCACAGGAATAACAGATGAATCAGTACTAACTAAAGCTTTCGCCAACACTATACCCCTCTTGCAACACCTCTCAGAAGATTCTATCATTAGACATTCAGGCAAAACAGAATCACTAGAATCAGAAAAATATCCTGGCAGAATTATTTCTGAATTCCCTGGAACCTCCCTACGGTAGCTTAGTTCTGAATGAGTCACTCCCAGGAGAGTGTAAGAGATCAGGGACATCACATGGATGATGAGAAGATGGAGAAGAAAAACAAACGAACTGATGAATCTACTTCAAGTTAAGATTGCTGCCTAGTCACATGCTGTTTCAGTACCACATGGACCTCTCCATGGTCAAAGAGTACCGAACTTCTAGGTGATCAGAGGTTCTTCGCTGGCATGGACCGTCCCGCCAAAGACCACTATTTCAAGTTAGAAATACTGCCCAGTCACGGCTATTTCATGGACACGCCCCACCAGGCCAGAGAGAGAAGAAAAGAGGACAACGAGGATTACGACCCTTTTACAGGCCGGGTGCATCCATTTTGCTTGGGCCTCAATCTATAGAAAAATTCAAAAAAACATGGAACACTTTTCTTACATTACAACCGCATGATAATATACTGTTGTTAATGCTACCATTGTCACCTGAACCTTGATTAATCCTCCACCACGGTTTCCATATAGCAACTTTCCCAAGGCAAATCAATCCAACTTCCTCAAAACACACCCCACCCCACCGACTTGTCTCTCAAATCAAATATCTGACTTTGAAAACAACTAACGCAACTTTCAATCACAATCTTAGTCTCCTAAACAGAGACTAATAATCATTCATATTTAACTAGTAAGCTAAATTTAGTCTCCCAAACAGAGACTAACCCATGCACACATTCCAACCAAAACACAACAAAACACAACCAATGTTCACTAATCTCCTAAATAGAGATTATATATTGTAAAAATCTTTAGCGTTTCGCGCTGTGTATTTCATAATGGTCAAAGTGTTTTGTCCTACAACTTCAGATATTTTTTGGGCAACGTTCAAAATGGACCATGGAGTATTCTGTGGCTCTCCTACATCTCTATTGGGCAAAAACGGACAATCTGATTCCAGCAAGATGTTTGAAAGTGAAATCCTTTTCACAACGTCTAGACACTCCACATGGTGAGTACCCCACACAATCTTGGGTGAAAATCCAAAATACATTCCTGGAAACACCTTCTGCCAGGCCTCAAAGACTTGAATCCCAGCTGTAAAGCAATGCAGGTACACTGGATGAGTCGGTAGCAGCTCCGACTCAAGTACTTTCAGGCAATCAAAATAAGCTGTTGAAGAACCTGGATTGTCACGGCATTGAATGACTATCGGAAATCCACCAAACTTTGCCATACGGGCCAGCTGTTTCAGCATGTTTTTCTGGCAATTTCGGTTCACACGGAAACCAGAATAATCCAGTCCAACTTCACCCACAGCGACGACATCTGGCGACATAAGTTGCTGATCAAGTTGATCCAACAGATCATCCCTTGGCTCGTTACACACTTTGGGGTGCAGTCCCAAACAGCAATAAACAGGAATCTCTTCCATCTTCCACGTGGCTCTAGTTGCCGCATCGGGATACGGAACTTTGTCCGGGAAACAGTAGGATGAAACCAATGCTGCGATGTTCACATTTTGCTGAGCCCTTGGACCATAGTTATATATTGTCTTTTTCAAACCATGTATTTCCACACCTCTTTTGCCCTGCAAAAACTCCTGCAAATGACAATGTGCATCAACTACGTCCCCATACAAGATGCCAGATAACGGAACCTGTAGTTCAGTAGGGGTAAGGGCTGTGGTATCCTGATGACCCAGATAATTCATAAGGCCTGCAATTAGTCTCCAGTGAATGAGACTACCTACTGAGTTTGGGGGTGATACCATCAGAAGAAAATTGGCTCTTCTCCCATTTATATGTCGTTCAAAAAGCTGCATGTTCTCCTGATCTGCTGCTGACAAAGCTTTGGTCGACTCGGCGGCGGGATACAATTTCTGTTCCACGATAATTCTCAATAGCTCCCGGAATGAATGCGCTCCCAACTCTCTTCCTAGCAACTTCAAAAACTGTTTGGCCTTCTCCAGATCCAAGCACTGACGGCTTACACTCCATGGAATATGCGTCCTTTCCACATGTTCGCGAAGCTTCTTCGTGGTTACCGTACAGGCTTCAAAAATGCAACGCTTCCTTGACGTCATATTTTTCGTCAAAACCGGGTATACCAAAGGAGGAATTGGCTCATCGCGTTCCACTTCCCTGATCCACTTGTCATGCGAAATTGTTGACGTGTCAGTTTCTGTCCAAGTTTCCTCTTCGGCAGACTTGATTTGAGATTTCCCAGAAAATTGCTCATGCACGCTCCAGGTATCATCCCTAGGCACAATATGGACCTCCCGTCTCTCAGGGGCAGCCGCTCCCAACTCTTCCACTTCCAAACCCATTGGCTGTTTTTCCAGTGCTTTCAAAACTGGCTCCACAAACATGGGTGCCTTGGAAACGTTAGTGAAATCTGCTCCTGCTTCAGGGGTAAGCATTCGTCTGATCAACTCCGAATCCTTTGGCTTTTCAGCTTCCAGGATGGCTACGTGTTCTAGAGTTGCTGGTACAGGACAATCCAAAATCATTAAAGATCCACTGGAAGCCTTCATGGTATCCTCCACAGTAGGGAAATCTAGAGGAGTTGAAGTACGTGGATGCAGGACTGGAGTCTCCACAATCAGAGACTCGGTAGAAACAAGGGTTTCCGTAGCAACAGCAGGACGACTCTTCTCAACTCTTTGAAGTTGGTTCATGCAATTCACCAATAAACTTTGCTGTGTCAAGGGTGAAATCCGGTTCACTGGATCCGCCATTACCCTAAATATCTCTGCTGTAGAGATATGAGGATGGCCTGCTTTAAGCATAGCAAACACTTGTTGCTCTTCAGCTACTGGTAATTCCCTGGAACTGGTAATATCTTCAGCAAGCCTTAATCTAAACAAAGGACCAACCTTACTCTCCAACACACAAGGAACACTTTTGCCATCAATACTCAAAGAGCTATTGGCCATGTCAATCACACAACAATTGTTTGACAAGAAATCATTCCCTAGTATAACTGGTTCATTTGTCTCAGCCACAACAAAGTTGTGATTGAAAATACCCAGTCCAGTCTCAAGAGACATGGTCACTTGTCCCAAAACCCTTATCCTATCACCATTGGCCAGTACAATGTTCTTAGCAAGTTCTGTCAATGAACGCCTGACGCTAGATGGGATTGAATAAAACTTCTTAGAATGGAGTATGGATTTGTTGGCTCCTGTATCAACCAAACAATTAACCTCAATACCACCACCTAACTTGCCTTTAAATACAATCCATCTTCACATATGTTAACTCAGGGCCCAATAGTCAAGTCAGCTGAAGTATAGCCCCCTACATCAGCTGTTTCTCTTAAAGATTCCTTCTCACTCCTGCCAGATGGCAGCTGAGACCTATAATCATCACAGTCTATCACATAGTGACCTTTTGTACCACAAAACACACAGGTAGGCTTAACATTCTGTTGATCAGCTTTATACTTCCAACATTTCAACATAGTATGACCCATACGACCACAATAATCACATTGGGCATTCACTGTATTGCTTTGCTCCCCTTCCCTGAAACTTCTAAAGCTCTCTTTTGGCCTTCCTTAACTGCTTTATGCCATGCTCATCCCACTCAAAGATACAACTAGAGAGCTTTGAGCAAAATGTACCATATAAAGGATGGTGTTTTGTTGTAAGACAGCATGTGAAGCCCAGTTCAGCTGTTGTGAGTCCTGTGACAAAGTGGGTTGAGGGCCACCAAACTACTTCTTCAGCTCTCCTCCTTTGGCCTTCCTGAACTGCTTTATTTCATGCTCATCCCACTCAAAGATACAACGGGAGAACTTTAAGCAAAATGTACCATATAGAGCATGGTCTTCTGTTGTAAGACCTTGTGTGGAGCGCTGCATGAAATGATGAACATCAAGTCTAACATCACACTTCCATGGGTAAAAACAGTCTCGATCCACAATTATAATACTAGATTCAGGCTCACCAGCATCTCTGTAGCATCCCACATACCCAGGCGCATTTCCTGCAGACCAACACCCTCGTCTGTGGTCATGACATAGTTGAGAACCTCCCACTTCTCATGAGCCATGTTGGTCATCCGCGAAACAGTGCCCTCAATACTGCCCACCAGCTTCTTGGTGATCTAAAATACAGATAGTAGAAGGCGATTGAATTTAAAATTACTGGAAAACATTTTAATAAATGATCAAATTTCCTTACAATGAAGTGAAACAATGACACAATATACTGTTCATACTGACGTTACAGGGGAACCTCTATTTTGCAAACATCTTTGGACAGCGAGAAATTGTTTTAATAATAGGTTTATAAAAGAGACATGACTTGTTGGTACAAAACAATATCAACATAGTCAATGTAAGTTCATAAAAAATATTTGCATAATAGAGAGTTAGGTAATAGAGGTTCTGCTGTAGTTACTCCACAAACAAGTTACATGTGCTATGAGAACTCTAAGTTTAAATTGTGGTTAATAGATTTGGCATGGGATTTTTTTATATATTACCACCAGAATAACTCTTCACTGAAGTATTGAATTTCACGTACTAGTGATAGTACTGTTGCTTGTCCCACAAAAATTACACAATAGATCCCACTTATTTACATAAAAAATTTTCTTATGCACCATAAATTCTCATTACCTTCTTGGTTGAGTTTCAGATTTAACACTAGATCAAATGTGGAGGTCACTGAGGCCTTCATTGCATCAATGTGGTACTGGACCTCATTGACATGTACAGTTTCAAACCATTGAACCAGTGACAGACACACCTATAAATGCACACCCATGCTTGTGGAGTTCACAAACTGTCAATTGGACTGTCAAACTGTACTGGACAACATGTCGCCCCCGTTCTTCACTGAGTTCCTCCAGGACCGGCTTAAGGTAACTGGAACTGTTCCCAGAGACTTGAGGTTTCATAAGGGTGGCACATTTTATGACAGGAACCAAATTGATGTACTTACCTGGTGCAGAGTTTGGTTCTTGCTCAGCCCTTCCTTCGGTGACTATTACTGTGTGAGGTACGGGGAGAGACTGAACAACTTCCCTGGATTCATTAGTGGTCTGCATAGCAACCAGGAAATAGGCAAATAAAACGTATCCATTTACCTGGCAGTTACCAGTCAGGAAGACTATAGCACTTTATTATTAATTTTTTTACTTTATTTTATATAAATGGGCAAGTGTATTAAAATGTTTGTATGTTCATGTACCTATCTTTTTCTATCCTGCGGACAATGCATATAATTTAAGTGTTGTCATTTAGGAAGCCATTATAAGTTAATTTAAATGTATTTATACTATGAACTTTAAAAGCAAAATGTCTTTCCTGAACAAGAACAATTAAATTTGAGTATTTTTTTGGAGTCAAGAGCACAAACAATAAATTCACAGCTATCTGAAACTACATTATACATATAGAGTATAACCTCTATTATATTACCTTCTATCATCTGACTTCAATTTGATGAATTCATCTGTACTTTTTCACAAATTTTAGTTGTTTTATTGTTTAATACACAAATGCTTCTGATGAAACACAAACTTTAATTAATCCAAACAAAAGAAGCTGACTCTTGCAAGAGATAATAGAGTTCTGACAGCAAATACAAATACCTTGACTAGAAAACAAGTAGTTTTTATGCCAGATCAGAAATTCTATTCTTATTACCTCATGGTAGCTACCAAAACAAGGAATCCTTTTTCTACATAAATCTAGAGTCTGTGTGCTCTTGCCATGGGCACTTTTGGATTTGTTGCAGGACATCCTTCCACATCTTTCCAGGGGTTTGCCTGGTCTGGAACTGCAGTCGACCTTGGCATACTACTTGAGAGCATGCTTCCTATATGAATCAGGCTTGCCTTTCTTCGGCATACTACAGAAAATAAAAATGGTGCTAATGAAGAGTTGCAGCTGAGTAAAGTTAATCTGTCAAGATCATATAAATTAAAATCACATTAAAATAGTTGAACACAATGACTGCTTCATCCAAGTAAATTATCTCTTCTCTTGTATTGGATCTACAGATTTTTATGAAACAAAAAAAAAGCGAACTTTTTTCACTTTAAGGAAAAACGCTGGGTGTCTAATAAAATTGAAACAATAATCTACTATGGATATGTGTGTACCTCCCAAATTAATGAATGCTATATCTTTATTCCTTTGCTGATGTAACAGAAGAAAAATGGACAACATTGAAACAGTAAATTAATCAACTTACCTGGATATGTTCCTGTCTTTTAAACTTCTTCCAGTAAAAAGCAGGATAAAATCCATAAAATCTATAGTACTAAACATATTTTCAAATACAAACAAAAGCACAACAGTATAATACCAAGCCAAGCTTGAATTTTGAAATCCAGAGCATGTTCTTCATTATAAAACTATGATACCCAGTCAGAATAGTATATACAACAGATAAATGTAAATATATATTCAAACTAATTAGGGATCGAGTTATATTTTGCCCCTGCCCTCTCCCCCAGTCCCCCGATGCCAATAGTGGCTGTCTTTTATCTTTCTATATATGTGCAATACATAAGTATAGATATCCACCACTCCACCCCTTCCCCCCTCCTTGTGCTGATAAATATATCCATATTAAATATATATGTATACTTTTATATCTAGACACCACTCCCCTCTCCCCACCAGCTGTGTGTGGTGTGTGTCTTCTCACCTGCTATTGGTAGGTTTCTCCCCCTCTCTTTATCCCCCTTGTTTGGAATTGTTAGGAATTATTTCAGATTGTTACAAAATATTTCAAATTATTAAGAATTGTTAGGAATTGTAGCAAATTGTAAGGAATTAAAATGGTAGTCCATTCGATGGGTGGTGCGGGCCAGAGTTTGCTTGCTGTGGCATTACTCTGTAAAGTATGAGATACCTCTGCTGTGTCATCATACAAAGTCTCATCCTCACTTATTTGCACTTCATTTTCCGAATGCTTGTTTACTTCAACATCTTTATACAATGCAAAGTGATCCATTAAACATTTTTCCCCCTGTGGGTCCGGGGAAGTAGAATAGGCCCAACGTATCCTCCAGCATGTTGTAAGAGGTGACTAATTGGGGGCAGCCTGTTTGCTGTGTGTTGCGATCCTTGTCAGTGGAAGAGAGGATCCTGGCAGTTGGGCTAATTCTTTGTTGCAGCATTGAGGAAGCAATACACAGCTTTGGCCTCAATTTCACTTAGTCGGAAGGTTAAGATGGCCTGGCTTAATCAATTGGCTGATAGTGCCAAGCCCTAGTGCTCCAAATTAGTGATGGCTTGTTGTTTCTAATGGTTTATACTGTTGTACTTGATTGTTGTATTCTGCTAGTGTTTGGTTTTTGCTTTTGTTTGGAGTATCTAGAAGGCGGCTGCTTAACAGGTCAATCAAGGTTCACTTTTGTGGTCTTTGAGTATATTGCTAATGTATCTCTGATATCAGTGTGCAGGGCTCAGCTCCATACTATTATGATATCCCCTTGTTGGGCTCGAAGGGTGGGTGGAAAGCATTGGCAACGAAAAATATCTACTACATTGTGGCTACACAAAATACCCAAATGACTGATGGGAAAAGGATTAGAACTTCGCCTGATTTCATGACTACGAACTTGGATTCTGTTCAGATTTGTACATGGCCGTGATTTCTATTGGTAAAAGGTACAGACAATGAGAAACCTCTGTCAAAACTGTCACCATTTGCTGTAAACAAGGCCATTTTTGCTGAAATTAAGGAAGAAATTAAGAAATTAAGAAATTAAGGAATGGAGACATCTTGGTTAAAGTAGACAAGGAAAACCAAAGCAGCAAACTATTGAAAATGACCAAACTGAACTTGACTATGGACAAAGTTATCCCCATTACTGTATCGCCACACCATAGCCTGAACACAAAGAAAGGGGTCAAGATGCCCAGTTATAAAAGACTGTTCTGATGAGGAGATATTAGATGGACTTAAAGATGAAGGTGTCATAAAGCTGGACAGGATATTGGTATTTAGAAATGGACAAAGAAAACCAACAGGGACTTTTATATTGACATTTCAAAGCCAGCAGTGGTCCTAGTTTTATACCCAAAACCTTGCACATCCCGACAAACATTTCTGACTCAAAGTTGTTACCCATATCAGTATGCAGTTCCCTCAGGACCCCCAACCTCGTCACCCATCCCTCAAGGAACGCTGTAGCCACAGTCTTAGCCTACTGGTCAGGCAGTGCAAACACCTTGACAAACTTAGTGAAATAATCACAGACCATCAGAATGTAATAGTTCCCCCTGTGCGACTGGGGCAAAGGTCCTACAATGGCCATGGCTTCTCATTCAAAGGGCACCCCCACTATGTAATGGTGTAATCTTCCCCTTACTTTCCTCCCTGGCTCTTCATACCTCTGAAAGGTCAGACAGGACTCCACACACCATTTTACATACTGGGACACTCCGGCCAGTAATACCTAGCCTTTACTTTCTCATAAACTTTGTTCACTCCCAAGTGGGTACCTGTCTTGGAGTCATGCAGCTGTTCCAAGATGACTTCCCTATACTTCTCTGGGACAACTAGTTTCAAACGGTTCCTTTCTTTACAGTTTTCGCCTACCCAGTGCCCAGTGTTAGTACAACCCATCCCTCACCTGTAGACTGGACCAGCTAGTGAGTAAGGTTTTGGATTCCTGATTCCAGTGACTGACTTCCACCCAAGAAGGCTTCTCCCCAGACCCCACAACCAACTTGCATACTGGGCCTACTGAGTTATCAGGCCTACTGAGTTATCCTGAGCCTTCTTCATGTATGCCAAATCCCAAAAATCCAACCCCACTGGATTCTCACCAGACTCACTTGCTTCAACACTCACTACTCTCAACTTTTCTGTACTGCCAGTGTCACCTGACTCTTTTCCTGTGTAGTCACACACATGCAACCCTTACCTTCACAAGGCCTCCCTGACAAAGCATCAGCGTTTTTATGCTGCAGCCCTGGCCTACAAACCAACCTGTAATCATATTCTGTCAGAAGATCCAGCCACCTTGCCAACTGTCGCTCTGGCTTGTTAAACCTATGAAGCCATCAATCAAAGAACCATGATCTGTTCTGATTGTGAAATGCCTACCATAAAGGTAACAACAAAAATGCTTCACATGATACACCACAGCCCATAACTCTCTTCGGGTCACACAATAGTTCCTCTCAGCTGTATTCAGGAACCGGCTAGAATTTGCTATCACTCAGTATCATCCTAAACGTGGGAGAGAACTCCACCTATACCTATTGCACTTGCATCCAAGAAATACTCTCCTTCATCCAACGGATGGGGGGCCACGGTGGCAGAGTGGTAACACTCGCCTCCCACCTCTGAGGCCGGAGTTCGATCCCCGTGACGGCCTTAAGTGGGAAAGCTGGTAGTTGCTTGCCATTGGTCGGCAGTTTACAGTACACAACCCGCTTTGGTCAACAACTCCTTCAACTTATCAAAAGCCTCCTGACACTGATCAGACCAACAAAACTCTGACTTCTTATCAGTGAAATGGTATAGAGGGTGGGCACTGTGGGCAAAACCTTTGATGTACTTCCTTTAATAAGAGGCCAGTCCTAGGAAACTTCTCACCTGAGTTTTACTGGTGGGAGTGGGCCACTTTGAAACAGACTCAGCCTAAGCAGGATCAGTTGCTACCCCCTCAACACTCACAATAGGTTTAGAATCTCCAGTTTCTATATGATGTTTGACCAAAGAAGTCCTTATCATCCATGGAGAATACATCCTGGTACTTGACCAACAACTCCTTGATCAGAACTCTTTATCTCCCTCTGGGACAACTTCTACAGCCCTATCATACAGATCCACCAGTTGTTCAGGTAACCCACCCCCATCAGAAACCTTTGCCAACCTCCGACAACTCTCATAGCTGCTTTCCCCAAGGTTATTACTCTACATCAACTCAGCTGGACTCACCCCTGCCACTGATATACCTGGAAGCAAAACAACCACTTCCTCGAGAGTATTACAAACCCTAACCCACAAAACTTTCCTGTGATGGATCAACTACAGCCTTGGGCAAAACCAAACCACAATTTTCAAACAAGCTCTCATTGGGGTCTACCACACAAACACCAAATGGCACCACCTTCCTTGACATATCTCACCAAAGACTCACATCTAGGTGGAATTTCAACTTTACTATGCGTCAAAACCCTACAAGACACAGGTTTTCTATTCTTGTCAAAACAAGGAACTTTCAAACCTCTACATACCAGATGTTTTCTCACAAAATCTAGAGTACAACTAGATCAACCTCCCACGGTCCAACCCAAGTCTTAACCACAACAGATCCCTGCACCACACACACACCACCATCAGTAGTGACTAACCTACCTGCCCCAAACTCAGATGGCGGGGCCAAGGATAATCCCAACCACCTACACACCTGGTACTACAAGATGGACACAGAAGCACCACTATCAACAACTGGACCTTCTCGCCCTCTAGTACTGCAGTAACACCCTCAGTCAAAGTCCGGATCACAAGAACAGTGAGTCCACCCTGCTCAAACCCACCATAAACATCTGGGGCATCCCTTACAGCCTTTCAGCCCCATGAGAGTGGCCCTGTCTACTTTTCCTGCTTCTGGAGGTCGGGCAACTGGGACATATAGTGACCCTCTTTCTCACAGTTGTAACAAACAGGAGGCTTCTTACCTTTCTTTCCTGTCCATCTTCAACATCTTCAATATCTGTCACAACAGCACTTTCAGATCCC
This sequence comes from Sabellastarte sp. h YS-2021, assembly GCA_964017235.1. NCBI lineage: Eukaryota > Metazoa > Annelida > Polychaeta > Sabellida > Sabellidae > Sabellastarte > Sabellastarte sp. h YS-2021. Next base: position 14,489,492 of record OZ024937.1, read on the forward strand.
CATCTGTGGCCACTGACTCCTCTCCTACTATCCTAGCCTGGGATCTTGAAGTCTTTGAGGAGTTTTCAAACAGTCTTACTGCCACCTCTACTGTCTGTTGATTGTGCATTTGTACCTCACGCTTCAGGTCCCCCTCCGGCAATCCGTCTAACAAAGCTTTAAGTGTTAACTCATGTAAAATGTCCTCAGGGAACCGCGGAAACGTTCTTGCCACCAAGCAAGGAATCTCTGAGGCATAGCATGTGGCAGCCTCCCTGGGTTATGCCTACGCCCCTACAATTCACTTCAGTAAGATTTCTTTCTGCCAACTGACCCAAACCATGACTCCAACCTTTGAACCAGAATACCATAATCACAGGGCAATCTCTGACCTACCACATAGCTCCTTGCCTCTCCTTCCAAACTTACGAACAGGTGCTGTCCTATCTCTGGCTCCCTCCAACCATTGATAGCACATGTCTCGAACTGCATTATGAACTCATCTGAATTGATAGTTACCCCATCAAATCTGGGAGGCTTGGCATACCCGGAGCTTCTTGAAATGCACAGTTTGTAACCAACTCACAATCTACAAAGAACAATATAAAAACAAACATTAATTCCTCACCTACAACAAGAAAGAAAAAAAAATCTTTAAAATAGCTAGTCCTATTTAACCACCTACAAAAAGAAAAAAGAAAAAAAATTCAAAGAAAATCATTCCTAAAATACTTACAGCCATGACAATCACTGTTAAGCCATCCCACCACTGCCACCATAAATAATGTGGCGGGACGGGCCCCCACCCCCATGTAAAACCAATGGAGGGCCAGCTCCTGGTCCCATCACTGGATTCCCGTGGACCCACAGATCCACCCTGCATGGGTGCCTTATGGACAAGGACCCCCATGAGAGAGATTCCCTTTAAATTGGTGCTTTGTGGACAGGAATCCATCCTGTATGGGTGCCTATGGACAGGAACCCAAACTTGCAACCATAATCTACATAGAGTGATAGAGTGGACATGTCCTGGTTTTTCCCTGAACCCTGATAACCCTGGTAACCTGCCAAAATTGCCTTGTTTTACCCATTAACTTATCTCAAGAATTATAAAATCCAACCATAATCCCAATTTACTTATGCTGCCACCAGGTCATTATTAAGGTTGACCAACCTATAGGTTTTACTTATGCTGCCACCAGGTCTATTTGAGGTTAAACAACCTATAGAATTGTTTTGAACTCTTGGTATTGTGACCTAAACTGTAGAGTAGGATAATGTAAATAAGATGACTTATTGTGATCTGAGTGCTCTAGGGACCAAGAATTACAAAGTGTTACTTATGTTATGACATTTTTATGACATTTAGACATGAATCAACAGTGCAAGCAACAACAGCAAGCTTATGCAACACCAAAGAAAACAACACATCATATGGCACCAGGCATAAAATCAAAGCATAATAAAGTTATTGAGAGTGCAAAATATAATATAGAAATAATTACACAGGGCCAAAGTAAAATAGGGAAGGCTAATAGTTTTGAAAAGAAAAAGAAATAACAGGTGAACATTACAATCAGAGCAGGCTTTAATAAAAAAAAATGCACCGAAAGGCTAATTTGGAGGAGCACCTGGCTGTCAGGTTAAGTTAAAAGATGCTTCACAGGAAAACTTTGACCTATACTTCTGAAAGGCTAATGATTTAAGAACATAGGATACAAGGGTAAACACATGAAGTAGCAATAGAAATATTTTGTATGGATAAACAGAAGTATTGACTCCAAGATAAAAAGAAAATATTTAAATGCAAAGCCTAGGGCAAGGCTAGGAATATTACCCCAGGATTAATTAAAACAATATTAATTTGAATAGAAGATAGTATGGAAAAATTAATAAATTTATTTAATATAATTTACTGCAAGACCAAAGAGCCACCGGAAAGGCTAATATTACACATGTTACAAGGAGGAAAAAAAAACAATTTGACAGCCAGCTGTGGAGCAGTGGAAATAAAGAGAGGTTAAGTTTTTAATGGCTGAAAAATAAACTTTCCTAAACAATTTAATATCAGAAATTAGTTAAAATTAAGGTGTTCAGAATATCATTGTAGAAATTAAGAAATTTGTCTTTACAAGTGTTTAGACATTTACAGTTAAGCATAGATTTGAGCTTTGTTAGAAAGCAGTATTCCATTTCTTGGCAAAGCTACAATTAAATGAAATGGATGAGTTTAGAAATTAAGATATTAATTTACCGGTTATTCCTTAATTATAACCAGAACAGAAAGTTAAATTACACTTTTCAACTTGAAAAGTTACTTTACTTTATGTTTAAAATATTACAGTAACAGGCACATAACAGCCTTTAGTCTAAATATACGGAAAAACATATGAGATGCAGTCTTATCCGTGGAATTCGGACATGCCATAAATTGTAGTTTTCGTGAAGCTTAATGGTTATACTGTCCTGTGAGAAAAATCTGTAGATTAAAACATAAAGTTTAGCCAATGTTCTTACTGAGACAGTGTTTAACATAGCTACCATGATATCTATTGGAAACTCGTATGGTTGAAAATATGCCAAAGCTCTAACAAAATACAAAGGGTCCATGGTGGCATATGGAAAAGTATGGTGTGCCTGTGCAAAAAAGGTAAAAGTCATAGTGAAAGCGTTGTGATCAAAATCCATGTAGAGCAATTCTGCTTGTCCAAGATTGTGCAACCATGTCGCTAAGCGGTTATTTTGGATGAGGTGATGTAGACTAAAAGTGAATGCTTGTGTACCATCACGCCAAGTTGCCATGGTATGTAAGGGGTGCTGCAGAGGGTCAATAAATGTGTCAAACTGAGGAATACTAGGTTGTGGAGTTGTATGTGGCCTGTGATTCCAGAAAGTTGGATCCGTTAACTGAGGATATGGACACAAAAAAAGGTATATGATGGGTGTAATCTATGTGGGGGATGTCGCAGTGGGTCACGGTTTTGATATGAAGCTGTTGCTGTCTCATACACATTTTGAAACCCTTTAGGCATATTGTTCAGGGAGATCATGTTTAGAGGGTGTACCGTGGGTGCAAGCGGCAGAACGGCCGGAAGCTGATCTAAAAGATCTCAGTTACATAATACTTGCCATTCAGAAAGTAATTGTTTAATGTAGCACAAAGTGATCTTGATAATCTAGTCAACCAGTTACCTGCACCTTTTCTATTTATTGGAGATTTTAATGCACATAGTGATTCATGGGGTTGTTCCTCATCTAATAGTTTAGGTAATAAAGTTGAACATCTTCTTGAATCCTCTAATATTTGTTTGCTTAATGATAAGTCACCTACCTATTTTCATCCTGCATCTGGTTCATTCACCTCAATAGACTTGTCTTTATGTTCTGCATCTGTTTTTCTTGATTTTGCATGGCAGGTCCATTCAGATCAGTGTGGTAGTGACCATTTTCCTATTTTAATTGATATAGTTAAGAGTATGCCTAAGGATAATGTTCCTCGTTGGAATCTTAAAAAGGCCGATTGGCCAAAATTCAAACTCCAGTGTTCTTTAGATATCAATAGGCATAGTTTTACTGACATAACAGAAAAGTTTCCTGCATTTTTAGATAAGTTAAATGATATAGCAAGGCAATGTGTGCCAAAGTCAACTGGACAGTCCACTGGTAGTTACAAACCATGGTTCAACAGTGAATGCAAAAAAGCTGTTAAAGCTCGTCAAAATGCAATGGATAAATGCCGTACAAATCCTACATCAGATAACATAAATGAATATAAAAGCTGTCGAGCTAATGCTCGTAAAGTAATTAAAGAAAGTAAAAGGAAATCATGGCATGAATATGTATCAAAACTAAATGTGAAGACACCTGCTAAGAAGGTATGGGAAATGATCAGGAAAATAAGTGGCAAACAAAGTAACACCACAATACACCATCTGGAAAATAATGATGGAACCAAGATAACAGAAAGAGTAGATATAGCAAATAGGTTGGCCCAAGAAATTAGCAAGAATTCCAGCAGCAACAATTACCGTACAAAGTTTCAAAAATATCAAGAGAATGCTGAAAAAGAACACCTGGATTTTGACACAGAAAACTCTGAAAACTACAATGTACAATTTACCATTAGAGAATTATGTGATGCTCTGAAAAAGTCTCATGACACAGCCACTGGTCCAGACGAGATCCATTATCAGCTGCTAAAACATCTACCAAGAGACTCACTTATGGTGTTACTTGATATATTTAATGATATATGGGCTTCAGGTGAAATTCCTGAATGCTGGAAAGAGGCCACTGTAATACCCATTCCTAAACCAGGCAAAGACTCAAAAAACCCGTCCAATTATCGCCCCATATCTCTGACGAGCTGTTTATGCAAAACCATGGAAAGAATGATTAATACCCGATTAGTTTGGTTCCTTGAGAAAAATAATATTTTAACAAAATATCAAAGTGGTTTTAGAAAAGGTCGAACTACAACAGACCAATTAATAAGACTTGAATCTTTTATTCGAGATTCCTTTTTAAAAGGCAACCATGTAGTCTCTGTATTTTTTGATTTAGAAAAGGCATACGATACAGTATGGAAGTATGGCGTTATAAGAGATCTACATAAAGTAGGCCTAAGGGGGCGCCCATGTTTATTCAGAATTTTTTATCAAACAGAGTTTTTAGAGTTCGTTTAGGATCCATTTATTCAGATATACATGGGCAAGAGATGGGTGTACCCCAGGGCAGCATCCTCTCTGTTACATTATTTATTTTAAAGATTAACAGTATTGCTGATGTGATTCCAGCTAGCTTTGAAAAGTCTCTTTTTGTTGATGATTTCTCAATCACTTGTTCTTCTAGAAATATGGCTTCAATAGAAAGGCAACTTCAATTGTGTTTGAATAAAGTAGAGAAATGGGCTGATGAAAATGGTTTTAAATTTTCTAAAACCAAAACTGTTTGCATGCATTTTTGTAATAAAAGAAAACTTCATCCAGACCCAACATTGACAATATATAATTCACAAATCCCTGTTGTTTCTCAAACTAAGTTCCTTGGTATTATATTTGACAGTAAACTGAATTTTAAGGCACACATTGACTATATTCGTCAGAAATGTGAAAAAGCTATGAATCTACTGAAAGTAGTTGCCAAAATGGATTGGGGAGCAGATAGAAGTGTTTTAATGAGACTTTATCGTTCATTTGTTCGTTCCAGATTGGAATATGGTTGTGCTGTTTTTAGTTCTGCTCGTAAGTCTTATCTTAAGAAATTGGAACCCATTCAAAACCAGGGCTTAAGAATATGCCTGGGAGCCTTCAGGACTTCTCCAATGCAAAGCTTGTATGTAGAGGCAAATGAACCACCCTTGTATTTAAGGTTTGATAAATTATCTATTCAGTATGCTTTGAAATTGAGAAGTAATCCTGATAATCCAGCTTATGATGCTGTTTTTAACCCCCAGTATTATGATTTGTATGACAAGAAACCATCTGCAATAAGGTCTTTTGGGCATCGTGTAGAGGAAGATTTGTCTGCTGTCTGTCCTCAGCTGGATCTAATTCAGACTGTGTCATTGCCAGATGACCCACCCTGGACTATACAGAAACCTCACATAGACTTATTCCTCACCCATCAAAAGAAACAACTTGGTGATGATTGTATGTTTCAAAGTCTATTTGCTGAGTTAAAAGGCTATTACTCTGACCATAGGGCTATATATACTGATGGATCGAAAACAGAAAATAGGGTTGCTGCAGCTGCTACATCTGATGGCCTCAGTGCCCAGGTCAGACTTCCTGGCAATGCTAGTATATTCACAGCTGAATTACAGGCTCTTAAAATGGCTTTTAATATTGTAAAAAATTGTGATTGGGATCATTTTATCATATTCAGTGACTCTTTATCTAGTCTTCAGGCTCTTGATAGTAACAACTGTGATCATCCTTTTATTCAAGATATTTTAAAACTTTTTAATGATTGTTTGTCAGTGAATAAGAAAGTGGTTTTAGCTTGGGTTCCTAGTCACGTAGGCATAAAGGGCAATGATAAAGCAGATGAGCTTGCCAAACAGGCCTTAAATTTTAATGTTTTAGACTTGAAAGTCCCCTATACAGACTTGAGAGTGAATGTAAATAGTGTTTTTAAACAAAAGTGGCAAGCTCAATGGAATGAGTGTCCTGATAACAAACTATTCCAAATAAACCCTACAGTAGGAGATTTTTATGTTTGGACGGGTTTATCTCGTAGGGAAGAAATAGTTATAACTCGAGCCCGTATAGGACACACCTATTTCACTCACAGTTATCTGTTGAAAGGTGAAGATATGCCCTGGTGCATTCCATGTCATTGTCCTGATACAGTGAAACATATACTATTAGACTGTATTGACCTACGTGACACCAGAATAAAATATTATAGAGATATAAATACAATGGAAAAGCTATTTAATGAAAATGTTTACAATATTATAAATTATTTAAAAGAATGTGGCCTGTTTAAAAAGTTTTAATTAAATTATTTTGTGTTTTGTCCTTCATGTTAATTTATTCTGTAATATCTAGTCTTGATTTGTGTTGTACTGTGATATTGATCTATACTTTGTATTTTTACACTTTATTTTGTTTGTTGTTTATGTATTGTTGATTGTGATTTTTTACATTGTTTATTCTAGTCATTTTGTATAATCTTGTTTTTTGTTTGATATTTTTGCTACTTTTTAATCATTTGTATATATATGTTTGTGAATATTAGTTAACGTATTTATAGTAGGTTTTATAGTGCAGTATAACACATTAGTGTTGTTGCACTAAAAATTTTAAATATCTATCTATCTATCAGAAAGTAATTGAACACAATAGTAAATCACTGATGAACACTTGTCAAATATATAACTACCCCTTGTGAATTAGATGTCATAACATTCAAAAATACATATTTTAAAGGTTATGTTAATATACTGTAAATATATAATACTGCATAGATATTGCTAATATCACTTTGCCTCTTAAGTCAGCGTATTAGTTCCTTTTTATGACAGCCACGAATGGTGTGGGCCTATTCTGCATATGTCTCTCAATAGTGCATAAAGTGTAACACCAGTATGATTATCAGTTGATTACAACATCCAAAAGTCTCAGTAAAATAGCTAATTTATATCCCGGGGTCCACACGGGGCACTGTCTAAATTTTACAGTAGTTTTTTTCAGAAAGAGCTGTGATACTATACAATATGAATTTGGAGGGGAATGATGGTATGCAACATCTATCAGAATTAATACTAATTATAAGCATCATATGAATGATAATGTACTTGTGATGAATAATAGCACACTGGGTGCTGTGATAAAATATATAATTTGATCACACATCACTACATATGAAAATTGCAAATTATATGTAATAATATAAATACAAACCTGTACAAAAAATATTATATAGGTATTACTCATCATTCGATATACTGTGGACCATACCAAGCTGATATGAAAGTAAATAGTGCAAAGATAACCAAATGTGAGGAAAAGACGGAAAGGAAAATATGATGAAGGTTGTGATAAGAATGTGCACTTAGTAGTAATACTGATTTGAATTTTGAATTCATGTTGTCAATGGAACCGGATGATCTTCCTTAAGCGTTAAGTTTCCAGCAAAAAGAAAGAACGGGTATCAAGAAACATTTTCTCCTCTTGCCCATTGACAAATGAGAAATTTAAAAGTTGGTATTTTTGATGCAGTCATGGCCTTGACATGTAAAATGATACACATGAGAATCAAAATATTGAAAACATGAATGAAAATACATAATAAAATACACAGAGATTCAAGTTGTAAAATATACCTGGTAATAGAACTTTCATCAAATTTAATCAATACTGTAGAGAGGATTTTTAGTATTTTCACACAATATACTTGACATATGTTTATACTAGCTTTTGATCATAGCTCAACTTTTATGGCCGTATATATATAGCACTGAAGGAGGTTTAGCATTGAAACACATTTGAAAGTATTTTGGAACATAGTTTTGCTTAAAATTATGTTATTGATTTACAACAATAATGTAGTCTATTTATTTTTTAACATACTATTTTCTGGCCAAGCCGTGTGCTGTGCCACCCAGGTAAGTAAGTAAGTAATTTAAAATTAAAGTGCAAAAACACTTACGTGTTATACTGCACTATTAAAAACACAATAAATACATTAACTAATATTTACAATAATAAGCAAAATTATATATACTTATAACAACAAATAATACAATTAACAAGTAGCCAAAAAGACCAAGAAAACAACATCATAAGAAATGACTAGAATAATCAAAGTGAAAAACAGCAATAAACAACAAAGAAAACAAAATACAAATATAAAATAAGAGACAAAGTATAAAACTATCACAGTATAATAGTCACCAAGACTAGACTTAAAAAGTGTAAAATATACAAATGATCAAAAAACAAAATAAAAATTTATTCTGTAAAATCCAGTCAAGATTTGTGTCTCCTCCAATTAGTCGCCTCTTACGACATGCAGGAGGACACGTTGGGCCTATTCTACTTCCCCGGACCCACAGGGGGAGCCACCCAGGTATAACTGTGACATTATTACTCTGTATTATTTAACTGTCTACTATTTGTTGACATAAGTTTGGATGTAGACATGTTGGTGTTTGAAACTGCACTTTGTATGGTTGTTGCCTCGGCTTTGACCTTGTACTGGGGCAACTAGGGTCACTGACTGTATTTTCTTGTGTTGCTGGATAGCAGAGTGTAACTCTGCTCTTAGGTCTGTATGTGGTGGAGGAATGTGGGGTGTAAGGGGTTTTTGAATTATTGAGTGTTTCCATAATATACAGTGTTTTTAGCTGGTACTGATGTGGAAAAGGTTCTCTATACATAGGTGGGCTTCTTGGCTTATCAGAACTCTATCTTAAAGGTGGGTGTGTCAAAGCTTATTGAATCCTGCAGGCTACTAAGGGGCCTATGTGTACACATGAGGGTACCCTCCAAATTTCACCATTCTTCCATACGAGTGCGCCATAATAGTCAGTTTATATATACAGAAGGGCAGTAATGTTTGCCCTTTCACCCTGGTTATAGGGTTTTGAGTGATTGTTGAAAAGTCTGGCATTAAGGAAGGTAGAGGTCCAAGGTATTCGGTGATCAGATTGTGATTGTGGGCTATGTCCCAGCTTTGGCTGGGTGGCCAAAATATGGTGATATTTCTAAACCATTTGATCTTTTTCAGTCCTAAAACAATGAGATCCTTGCAGCACCAATCAAAGATTAGAAATACCAGTGCTGTGAGGAGTGTAGCTGTGTGGGGTGTAGGGTGTATAACCAAAGGGTTATACCAAGATGTTGGGAGGGGGTGTATCTGCATCGTAAATTTTGTCTGAGTCAAAATCATAGGCTCTGATTGGCTGAGCCCTCAAAACTAGAGCTGTAGCTAGAACTCTAAGGTGCCAACCCACATATAGCAAAATTGTATATGCAGTTACGTGGAAAATAAAATTTATCCATGGGGGAACGTCTTTCACAATGCCAGTTTTAGCATAGACTGGTTGAATATGTGTGTCATACAACTTGTCAGCTAAATGTTGGTATGTTATCTCATTATTCTGTAGGTTCTGTAATACTTTGTGTAAATCAAGGGTGTCTTGATGATCTGTTGCTACAGTTTTATACATTTTTGCATCAAAATTTTTTAGATTAGATAAGGCCAAATCTGGATCATTATCATCAAATGTGTTACCTCTATACTGTGATAGATCTTTCTCAGCAAGTAATACCTTCGCTACCATTAAATTCCTAGGATACTTAACTGCTAGTAATAGATGATTCACAATCTAAATACTGGGGAAAGATCACTGTATTATTACATTGGATAACACAACCACAACTATGTTGTAAGAGCAAAAAACATGTTTTACAACCTTTCGTAGTTTGAGATATCTTTACAAGTGATGGTATACTCTGATATATTCTGAATTAGATATGTAGTAGCATTCAAAGGAATTATCTGTAGAGTTATATCGATTGTCTGAATAATATACTGGCAAGTCCTTTGTGTGATGTGTTCTGAGTTTATTAAGATTGCATACTCACATGAAAGTTGTTGACTAGCATCATGCAAAGGTGGCTGGTAAGAACATATTTTATTGTTGCCAGGTATACAGTGCACAAATAAATCTTGTCTGGGGTGAAAGTAGAATCGTCTGTCTGTTGACTGGGCTAAGTATTCTGCATCTTTGATGTATGTGATATGAGGGGAATTTGTGGCTGCAGGAAGTGGGTGACTGTTGATTTGGTTCAGATGAAAACGTCCACTGTTGAATGTAACTGGGATGTGAATTCCCAAGTACAAAGTACTGTCTTTTCTCTGGATGTAAAAATCCTCAATGGCATAAAACTCTTGTGCACTGTTTATTGCTAGGCATTCAAGAGGTCGACTCTCCCTAAGTCTAGTAGCCACTAAGTCGAGGACATCTTTGGCGAAGTCAAAAGTTATTAAATGTGGTGACAAATAACCTTGTATTAAAGAAGCTAAACCAGTTTCTAAATTTCTGAGTTCTGCAGAAACGTTTTCAAATTCTCTGTAAAGGTAAAAAATATCTTTGAAATATGTGCTTGAAAACTGTAAGGCCAATGCCAAATTATTAACCATTTGTGTAGCATATTCAGATGTAAAGTTTGATCATGTTTGGAGTCGAGAAGATAAATGCCTAAGTCTTTAATTGGTCAAATCCAAGGCTGAATGCATGTCTGTGAGCATATTTTGTGTTGCCAAAGCATGATTTTTGAATTGAGTTTCTAAATGTGCAACTGCAGATTGCATTTGAGCAATATCTTTTTGTCTACCAAGGCCAAAAACTTAAAAAAGGTGCTAGAGATATCTAACCAAGCATGTCTGTGCCTTCCAGAAGAAAAATCATTGAAAGTCATATTGAGTCTGTGGTAGAATCTTGAATACTCAGCTGCAAAATCATTGAAGATCTTGGTGACAATTTGGTCATATGCATTTTGGGCCTGGCAGTTGGCTCTATTCAAATAGCCTGGTCCTTCTCTTGCAGTCTGACACTGTTTCAGTAGTGTCTGGGCGTGGTCTGCTAGATGTACACATCCTTTGTGTATGGTATGGTATGCCGGGTGACTGTAGTTCTGGCCCAAGTAGAGCAAGGTCTTAAATACGTAACCTTGAAGGTGGGAACTTGGGGTAAGCGAATTCTGAAGAACTGCAACAGCTTGTCGGTGACAAACTCCATGTCACCGACAGCTGTGAACGTAAGTCCGTAATTTGCTCTGTTGACAAAAGGTGATCGTAAACCAAGTATAACCACTGGGGTGGTAAGCAAGTATAAGTACATCAAAAATCCCATGTTGCTCTGTCCCAAGTGGTAATTTGGTTCAGCTATTCTCTTACATTTATTTATTTGGGGTTTTACGTCGCTTTACATTTCTATTCTTAAGTTATGTCCTTTAAAGAATTATGCTAGTCCAACGCCAAAATATTAAGACAAGTTGATATTATCTATAGAAAGGGCCTTTCCAAAGCTGTTGTAGTTTCGCGGATGTCGGTACTTGGATGGAATATTTTTAAATAAACTGGCTGATTAGCGGCTAGAGGGATGTTTTTTCTACCCTTATTTTTGGAGTCTTCTTGAGTCTCACAATATTCGTCATGAAGTGAAAAATATCTACACTTAATTTTTTGTCCTCCATGACTCGTTTAACCACATTTGAATAATAATGTGTGTGATTTAATGGGTCTCCTGTTGAGTTTGAAAAAGGAAATATGGAGGGAGGCCATAGCTACATCTTCCGCTGTTGTGTTTTGCAAGGGAACTAAGGTTGAATATCCAGACCACAATTCCTTAATAACTAGTATATAATTGGAAGGACTGTCTGGTGCATTCAATTTCCCTTTAAAATCTATCGCATAAGTGGAGTATGGTTCTGGTAGTCTGGCCATTTTATTTGGTTTTTGATGACTTTGGTGCAAAGGTTTGACTAGTTGACATTTCGGGCAAGTCTGACTATGTCTTGCACAATTTGTCTTAATTTGGGGCTGTAGTATTGTTGTCTGAGCTGGAGAAATAGCTTAGTGATACCTATGTGCCCTTGTTCATGGGTTTGTATGACAGGTTGTTGCATTAATCTCTCGGGAATGCATAGGACTATTTTATGACAAGCATAAGTTTACCCTTTCTTAAGTGTTCAAACATTTTTCTTAAAGTCAATATATGCTTTTCAAACATGGGGGAGCACACTAAACCATCATCCAAATAGTAATGTATTTCTTTATGTAACATATCATGAAAGAGTTTATTTATTGCTGTTACTAGTGTGGACGAACTGACCATGCATCCCATGACAGCACAGATATATTCCTTTTTTCCTTTTCTGGTATCAAAGGCAGTGAATTTTCTATCAGGTTCTTCTAGTGGCAGTTGAAAGTAGGTAGAAGTCAAATCAAAGGTGGAAAAATACTTTGATCCAGGTGGGATTGATGCTAGAATGTCTCAATTTTCTCATTGAGTGTCCGGCAATCTAGATATGGACGAATGCTACCATTCTTTTTGGTTGCTAACACAATAGGGTTGGAATAGGGGCTGTCACTATTTTGGATTATGCCTTGGTGTAAAAAGGTCTTTAACACATTCTTCTAGAATTGCCATACATGTGTTATTCAATCTCGGTGGTCTACATGGCCAAACTGGAGTGTCTTTTGGGATCTCCAAGTGTTGTTCAATTACATAAGTGCAGGATAACTTCTGTCCAGGGTGGAGAAATACATCATAATATTCTTTTAAAGCTCTAATAACTGATCTGTTTCCTGAGGAGTTAAAGTGGAAGCTTGAGAAAGGTCATGCTCAAGTAATGGGAATTTCACCTGGGGTAAAGAAGAATGGCCCTCTGACTGTGGGCTCGGTGGGTTACAGTTGGTATGGATTTGTTGAGTCAACACAAAAATTGTCTTCATTAAGTTTGGGGAAGTTTCCAAATTTGATTTGCATGACATTTTCTCTTGTGTTCTATTAAGAGGGATTATTTTTGTGTCTGTATCTAGGAATTGTAAGAAGCCTATCTTTAATTTTTCAGGTAAGGTGAGGGGTGTTTGTTTTATTGGTAATTGGGATCTTGAAAACTGGTTTCTGTCCATCCTTGATCTGTATATAAATGTCCTGGACAAATAGTTTTCCAACATATCTTGGCAATAATCTAGTAGATATCATAACTGGACCAGGTTCTATCTGAGGAGCTCTAGTGGAGCACAGTACTTTCACTGTGGAGTTTGGTGGAATTTCAGTTGGTGTTTCTATATGAACTGCATTATTCGAAGTCAATGTACACAGCTTGGAACCAAAGTCCAAATGAGATCTTATATCCTTTAAAAAAGGTACACCCAAGATTATGTGATTTGCTGAATTTTGTGCTACATAAAATCGATTGGTCACTGCATAATTTGCTATTCTTAGTTGTGGGAACATAGTGTATTTGAAATAGACTTGGTTATTTTCTGCTGTTGTGATGGCCTGTGAGATATTACTTTTAAATCTAACCAAATTCCTCAAATTCTCATTTTCAGGAAAACTTTTTCAGGGAAAGTGCAAATGTCTGATCTAGTATCTATCAAAGCAACATATTCTTCATCTACTAGTTTGATTTTTATTGAGTTGGGGCGCGCATGCGCCTTCCAACTCAAAACTGATATGTTTTTTTGCGAGCCTTTGTCCTCAAATTTCTGGCAACTTGAAATGACTAGAATAATCAAAGTGAAAAACAGCAATAAACAACAAAGAAAACAAAATACAAATATAAAATAAGAGACAAAGTATAAAACTATCACAGTATAATAGTCACCAAGACTAGACTTAAAAAGTGTAAAATATACATATGATCAAAAAACAAAATAAAAATTTATTCTCTAAAATCCAGTCAAGATTTGTGTCTCCTCCAATTAGTCGCCTCTTACGACATGCAGGAGGACACGTTGGGCCTATTCTACTTCCCCGGACCCACAGGGGGAACCACTCACGTATAACTGTGACATTATTACTCTGTATTATTTAACTGTGTACTATTTGTTGACATAAGTTTGGATGTAGACATGTTGGTGTTTGAAACTGCACTTTGTATGGTTGTTGCCTCGGCTTTGACCTTGTACTGGGGCAACTAGGGTCACTGACTGTATTTTCTTGTGTTGCTGGATAACAGAGTGTAACTCTGCTCTTAGGTCTGTATGTGGTGGAGGAATGTGGGGTGTAAGGGGTTTTTGAATTATTGAGTGTTTCCATAATATACAGTGTTTTTAGCTGGTACTGATGTGGAAAAGGTTCTCTATACATAGGTGGGCTTCTTGGCTTATCAGAACTCTATCTTAAAGGTGGGTGTGTCAAAGCTTATTGAATCCTGCAGGCTACTAAGGGGCCTATGTGTACACATGAGGGTACCCTCCAAATTTCACCATTCTTCCATACGAGTGCGCCATAATAGTCAGTTTATATATACAGAAGGGCAGTAATGTTTGCCCTTTCACCCTGGTTATAGGGTTTTGAGTGATTGTTGAAAAGTCTGGCATTAAGGAAGGTAGAGGTCCAAGGTATACGGTGATCAGATTGTGATTGTGGGCTATGTCCCAGCTTTGGCTGGGTGGCCAAAATATGGTGATATTTCTAAACCATTTGATCTTTTTCAGTCCTAAAACAATGAGATCCTTGCAGCACCAATCAAAGATTAGAAATACCAGTGCTGTGAGGAGTGTAGCTGTGTGGGGTGTAGGGTGTATAACCAAAGGGTTATACCAAGATGTTGGGAGGGGGTGTATCTGCATCGTAAATTTTGTCTGAGTCAAAATCATAGGCTCTGATTGGATGAGCCCTCAAAACTAGAGCTGTAGCTAGAACTCTTAAGGCGCCAACCCACATATACCAAAATTGTAGATGCAGTTATGTGGAAAATAAAATTTATCCATGGGGGAACGTCTTTCACAATGCCAGTTTTAGCATAGACTGGTTGAATATGTGTGTCATACAACTTGTCAGCTAAATGTTGGTATGTTATCTCATTATTCTGTAGGTTCTGTAATACTTTGTGTAAATCAAGGGTGTCTTGATGATCTGTTGCTACAGTTTTATACATTTTTGCATCAAAATTTTTTAGATTAGATAAGGCCAAATCTGGATCATTATCATCAAATGTGTTACCTCTATACTGTGATAGATCTTTCTCAGCAAGTAATACCTTCGCTACCATTAAATTCCTAGGATACTTAACTGCTAGTAATAGATGATTCACAATCTAAATACTGGGGAAAGATCACTGTATTATTACATTGGATAACACAACCACAACTATGTTGTAAGAGCAAAAAACATGTTTTACAACCTTTCGTAGTTTGAGATATCTTTACAAGTGATGGTATACTCTGATATATTCTGAATTAGATATGTAGTAGCATTCAAAGGAATTATCTGTAGAGTTGTAACGATTGTCTGAATAATATACTGGCAAGTCCTTTGTGTGATGTGTTCTGAGTTTATTAAGATTGCATACTCACATGAAAGTTGTTGACTAGCATCATGCAAAGGTGGCTGGTAAGAACATATTTTATTGTTGCCAGGTATACAGTGCACAAATAATTCTTGTCTGGGGTGAAAGTAGAATCGTCTGTCTGTTGACTGGGCTAAGTATTCTGCATCTTTGATGTATGTGATATGAGGGGAATTTGTGGCTGCAGGAAGTGGGTGACTGTTGATTTGGTTCAGATGAAAACGTCCACTGTTGAATGTAACTGGGATGTGAATTCCCAAGTACAAAGTACTGTCTTTTCTCTGGATGTAAAAATCCTCAATGGCATAAAACTCTTGTGCACTGTTTATTGCTAGGCATTCAAGAGGTCGACTCTCCCTAAGTCTAGTAGCCACTAAGTCGAGGACATCTTTGGCGAAGTCAAAAGTTATTAAATGTGGTGACAAATAACCTTGTATTAAAGAAGGTAAACCAGTTTCTAAATTTCTGAGTTCTGCAGAAACGTTTTCAAATTCTCTGTAAAGGTAAAAAATATCTTTGAAATATGTGCTTGAAAACTGTAAGGCCAATGCCAAATTATTAACCATTTGTGTAGCATATTCAGATGTAAAGTTTGATAATGTTTGGAGTCGAGAAGATAAATGCCTAAGTCTTTAATTGGTCAAATCCAAGGCTGAATGCATGTCTGTGAACATATTTTGTGTTGCCAAAGCATGATTTTTGAATTGAGTTTCTAAATGTGCAACTGCAGATTGCATTTGATCAATATCTTTTTGTCTACCAAGGCCAAAAACTTAAAAAAAAGGTGCTAGAGATATCAAACCAAGCATGTCTGTGCCTTCCAGAAGAAAAATCACTTCAAGTCATATTGAGTCTGTGATAGAATCTTGAATACTCAGCTGCAAAATCATTGAAGATCTTGGTGACAATTTGGTCATATGCATTTTGGGCCTGGCAGTTGGCTCTATTCAAATAGCCTGGTCCTTCTCTTGCAGTCTGACACTGTTTCAGTAATGTCTGGGCGTGGTCTGCTAGATGTACACATCCTTTGTGTATGGTATGGTGTGCCGGGTGACTGTAGTTCTGGCCCAAGTAGAGCAAGGTCTTAAATACGTAACCTTGAAGGTGGGAACTTGGGGTAAGCGAATTCTGAAGAACTGCAACAGCTTGTCGGTGACAAACTCCATGTCACCGACAGCTGTGAACGTAAGTCCGTAATTTGCTCTGTTGACAAAAGGTGATCGTAACCCAAGTATAACCACTGGGGTGGTAAGCAAGTATAAGTACATCAAAAATCCCATGTTGCTCTGTCCCAAGTGGTAATTTGGTTCAGCTATTCTCTTACATTTATTTATTTGGGGTTTTACGTCGCTTTACATTTCTATTCTTAAGTTATGTCCTTTAAAGAATTATGCTAGTCCAACGCCAAAATATTAAGACAAGTTGATATTATCTATAGAAAGGGCCTTTCCAAAGCTGTTGTAGTTTCGCGGATGTCGGTACTTGGATGGAATATTTTTAAATAAACTGGCTGATTAGCGGCTAGAGGGATGTTTTTTCTACCCTTATTTTTGGAGTCTTCTTGAGTCTCATAATATTCGTCATGAAGTGAAAAATATCTACACTTAATTTTTTGTCCTCCATGACTCGTTTAACCACATTTGAATAATAATGTGTGTGATTTGATGGGTCTCCTGTTGAGTTTGAAAAAGGAAATATGGAGGGAGGCCATAGCTACATCTTCCGCTGTTGTGTTTTGCAAGGGAACTAAGGTTGAATATCCAGACCACAATTCCTTAATAACTAGTATATAATTGGAAGGAGTGTCTGGTGCATTCAATTTCCCTTTAAAATCTATCGCATAAGTGGAGTATGGTTCTGGTAGTCTGGCCATTTTATTTGGTTTTTGATGACTTTGGTGCAAAGGTTTGACTAGTTGACATTTCGGGCAAGTCTGACTATGTCTTTCACAATTTGTCTTAATTTGGGGCTGTAGTATTGTTGTCTGAGCTGGAGAAAAAGCTTAGTGATACCCATGTGCCCTTGTTCATGGGTTTGTATGACAGGTTGTTGCATTAATCTCTCGGGAATGCATAGGACTATTTTATGACAAGCATAAGTTTACCCTTTCTTAAGTGTTCAAACATTTTTCTTAAAGTCAATATATGCTTTTCAAACATGGGGGAGCACACTAAACCATCATCCAAATAGTAATGTATTTCTTTATGTAACATATCATGAAAGAGTTTATTTATTGCTGTTACTAGTGTGGACGAACTGACCATGCATCCCATGACAGCACAGATATATTCCTTTTTTCCTTTTCTGGTATCAAAGGCAGTGAATTTTCTATCAGGTTCTTCTAGTGGCAGTTGAAAGTAGGTAGAAGTCAAATCAAAGGTGGAAAAATACTTTGATCCAGGTGGGATTGATGCTAGAATGTCTCAATTTTCTCATTGAGTGTCCGGCAATCTAGATATGGACGAATGCTACCATTCTTTTTGGTTGCTAACACAATAGGGTTGGAATAGGGGCTGTCACTATTTTGGATTATGCCTTGGTGTAAAAAGGTCTTTAACACATTCTTCTAGAATTGCCATACATGTGTTATTCAATCTCGGTGGTCTACATGGCCAAACTGGAGTGTCTTTTGGGATCCCCAAGTGTTGTTCAATTACATAAGTGCAGGATAACTTCTGTCCAGGGTGGAGAAATACATCATAATATTCTTTTAAAGCTCTAATAACTGATCTGTTTCCTGAGGAGTTAAAGTGGAACCTTGAGAAAGGTCATGCTCAAGTAATGGGAATTTCACCTGGGTTAAAGAAGAATGGCCCTCTGACTGTGGGCTCGGTGGGTTACAGTTGGTATGGATTTGTTGAGTCAACACAAAAATTGTCTTCATTAAGTTTGGGGAAGTTTCCAAATTTGATTTGCCTGACATTTTCTCTTGTGTCCTATTAAGAGGGATTATTTTTGTGTCTGTATCTAGGAATTGTAAGAAGCCTATCTTTAAATTTTCAGGTAAAGTGAGGGGTGTTTGTTTTATTGGTAATTGGGATCTTGAAAACTGGTTTCTGTCCATCCTTGATCTGTATATAAATGTCCTGGACAAATAGTTTTCCATCATATCTTGGCAGTAATCTAGTGGATATCATAACTGGACCAGGTTCTATCTGAGGAGCTCTAGTGGAGCACAGTACTTTCACTGTGGAGTTTGGTGGAATTTCAGTTGGTGTTTCTATATGAACTGCATTATTCGAAGTCAATGTACACAGCTTGGAACCAAAGTTCAAATGAGATCTTATATCCTTTAAAAAAGGTACACCCAAGATTATGTGATTTGCTGAATTTTGTGCTACATAAAATCGATTGGTCACTGCATAATTTGCTATTCTTAGTTGTGGGAACATAGTGTATTTGAAATAGACTTGGTTATTTTCTGCTGCTGTGATGGCCTGTGAGATATTACTTTTAAATCTAACCAAATTCCTCAAATTCTCATTTTCAGGAAAACTTTTTCAGGGAAAGTGCAAATGTCTGATCCAGTATCTATCAAAGCAACATATTCTTCATCTACTAGTTTGATTTTTATTGACTAACCTCTTGAACTTAAAATTAACCTTTAAACTAGCACTGATAAGATCTATTTGGGCCAGTTACAGCTAAGAAAAAAATTTATCAAGGAAAATATTTAATCCTGGAAAATGAAAGCTTGCATTTTTCATTAATGGCCCCCGTCACGGCCTCAAGTGGGAAAGCTGGTAGTTGCTTGCCGTTGGTCGGCAGTTTACAGTACAGAACCCTAACGAACTG
Organism: Sabellastarte sp. h YS-2021; assembly: GCA_964017235.1. Taxonomy (NCBI): domain Eukaryota; kingdom Metazoa; phylum Annelida; class Polychaeta; order Sabellida; family Sabellidae; genus Sabellastarte; species Sabellastarte sp. h YS-2021. The sequence continues at coordinate 14,508,808 of OZ024937.1, forward strand.
TACTGGTTTCCTCTGCCCTTCCAACTACCCGTCTTGATATGATCTGTATAGTGTTGAAAGTGACGTCAAACCCCAAATAAATAAATTCATTAATGGCTCTAGTCTTCGTAGATATCAATAACCAACATCTTTTATATAAATTGATCATTTTATTTAACTGAAGTGGTGTAAATGCTGCAAAATGCAGGGATTTGTGTACAAGTTTTGGTTACGAGTTGGCCTTCCCTTCATCCGTTATTTTCTTTGTGGTTTATTTGTTGACAATAAATAGCAGAAATCATGTGCAGACAACGATTTTACATTAACAGTGACTGCAGATTGAGGATTTTATCGGATGAGCAATATAATATATTTCTCCATTGACGTAATTGGAGTTTTGTGTACTTTTTTCATTGAAGACATACTAAAACTCGGAAATTTGCCTCTTTTTAACCCTGGAAAATGCCCCAAAATTGCAATTGTTGTTTGCGCATGCCCCACAATTTTATTGAATGAAAGCTTGTACTATAATGACGTCACTTCATTCATAATGTCTTTGCGGTTTATTTGTTTGACAAATGCAGTACTAGAACTTATCACGTGATTTTTTTGGAAGTGAGGCTGCATACAGCCTGTTGGTTATCATGTGAGTATACTTGATAAATGAAAGTTTAAAAGATATCTCGTTGTTACTGTATAAAATAAGATGCATTTTTGTATTCTATCACTTTAAAATATTGATCATGCATAGCTTATATGAAAAGAAGACAAAACCGGAAGAGACTGGTGTGATTTTGTAGTTTTCAACCCTCTATTGAATTATAGTGGAGAGAATTCTGTTTGATGAGGAATGTTGGGTAAAACTTCATAGGGCTGCCAGCTACTTCTATACGCAGCACTTGGCTGAAGCACTAATGGTGAAGATCATAAAGGAGAGGCACATAATTTCTCCTGCCCCTTTGTGTTTATCTGCATCTAATGCAGTAACTAGCGCAACAACTTCTAGCAGTACAGCTACTTCAGTACCCATGATGCTACCTCAACCATCTACATCTAAGAGACGGAGGCAGACTGTAAAGGTGAAACGAGAGGCAAGACCAGTATACCAATGCCCTGAATGTCACAAAGAGTGTAAATATCCAGAGGACATTAGCAATCATTGTGAAAACACAGTCCAGTGTGAACTTTGTCTGGACTGGTATCACTGGGATTGTGTTGCATTCAATGGTTGTGACAAATGGTTATGGCATATTTGTCCGGAACATTTTTTTTTGTAAATCTAATGTCTGTCTGCTATTACATTAATCATGTAACAAAATAATTTGGTACAATGCACCTTGAAATATCACTTGCTTTTTTAATATAATTATTTCTTTAGGTAAAATGGCTTTCAATGCATTGTATAGGTAATATCTCAACAGCTAGTGTTAATGCCACAGGAAAATAGTACATACTACTTGGATAGGAATCCATATTGTTAACTATCAGGTTATAGGTAAGCAATTGTCAACATTACCACACAGGGTCCGGGGTTTGAACCTCCAACCTCAAAGGTGGGAGGTAAATGTGTTAACCACTACACCTCTTGAACCCCCTTTTCTGACTGCTATGCAAAAGGAATACTGTGTGCAGTAGTCATACTGTTAGTATGGATGGTACTTTTCAACGAAACCTGTGTGCATCCAATATGCAGTGTAATTAAATTATTATTTTACTGAATCAGAAGTTGAATATCAATACCAGAACATATTACATACGTTTCAGTATTGCCAATTTTACAAAATCAGTGCTATAATTTATCTGGTGGGCTTTTGGTCAGAAGCTCTCAATGTTTTTTACCTGTAGCCATTTAAAAGTGCCAATTTCTTAAGTTTAGTTTATAGTACTGGGTAAGTCCTCTATCGATCAATGCCAAAGAGGAAATAAGTCCTTTCTTGTATAGTTTTATTATTAGTATCACATAGGTTCCTCCTAAAAGGATATATACATTATATTAGAAATGGTAAACTTTTAAGACCAATGTTATGTAACTTCTTGTTTTAATAAAACCATGTTCTGTATTGCCATTTGTTACATGTTACACCTATTTTTGGATATGAATAAAATTATATTCTAAAAAGGTTGATTTAATCTCATTTGAAACCATTTGATAATATTGTGACACTTTCAAGTAACCAAAAACTTTTACTTATATTTGAAATGTACATCAATTCAAATATAGGCCAGTTTACATTATTAAGCTTTGTGAATCCATTTCAAAAACTACTTTAATAGCACTTAATCTGTAATGGGAAGACATACTGTAGGCACATAATACAAAATCAGAAAAAAATATTTAGTATTCAAGTCTTATAATGGCGCATTAGCAAATTAAAAGTAACAATCACCTGGCCTGAAAACTTTTAACACATTGAATCTTTTACTCAAGTAGTGGTGGCAAAAGATTGCACAGTGAAGCACAAGGGGCCACGGTGGCAGAGTGGTAACACTCTCGTCTCCCACCTCTGAGGCCGGGGTTCGATCCCCGTGACGGCCTTAAGTGGGAAAGCTGGTAGTTGCTTGCCGTTGGTCGGCAGTTTACAGTACACAACCCTAGCGAACTCTATGTACTGGTTTCCTCTGCCCTTCCAACTACCCGTCGTGATATGACCTGTACAGTGTTGAAAGCGACGTAAAAACCCAAATAAATAAATAAACAGTGAAGCACAAACAGTAATGATGTCATCAATTAATGGCAAATGGGTTATAGGCAGTGTCTTGTGCAAAATCGCAAACCACTTTATTCTGCCAATGGCACGCTTAACACGAATGCGTGCATTTGCTATTTTTTTTGTTTTTTGTACATCTTTTGTCGACATTTGCTCTAAGCCACTGCTTGGTGGTGGTATTACTAAATTAGCCAAATGCTTAATGAGTTCTTCCTTGATTGTAAAACCTCTGTCGGCCAGAATGACATCGTATGGCTTGATCAGATCTCAAAATCCATCTGCTAATGTAATGTGTCTATCTGATGCCCTACCACCCCACACATTTGACAGATACGTAATTGTACCATTTGGGGCAATACCAATCAAAACTTTAACAGTATTGTGTTTCTTATAATCTGACCAAGTTAATGCTTGCACTTCACGATCTCTCGGTCTTTCAATAAATATTTTTGTGCAATCAATTGTGCACCTCAGCTTACTGTAATATGAAACTTCTTCAGGCAGATATGACTGGATAGCTGCTTTTTTGGGCCACATAATCAAACACCGTAGCTCCTGAGTTAAAAACTTGATCCACGTGTGAAATATATTGGACACACTTGCTTCAGATATTTCCATTATATCTGCCAACATTACACTGTTAATTCCCAACCTTAGTTTCATGAGTACAAGCAACATCTCCTCTCTGGTTGATAGCTTTCTTGCAGGACCCATTTTCTGTGGCGATGCTTTGAATTCTCTTGACTGCTCCACATTATTTGCTTCCCCCTACCAGTATTTGAGTTTCTTGGCCTTTGGTTCAAGTAGTGAATGAAGGTCTTCAAATGCTTTAACACTGACTAAACCAGTATAAACTTTTGCTTTATAGCACTTTATGTTCCCTGACACTGATTATGCGTGCACTTTAGATGAAACAGCTCTTCTTTCACTTTCATAAGTTCTTTCCCCTTTATAACACATCCAACACAATCACAACAAGGTTGACAGTCAGATTTGTACGAGTAGTTGGCATGATCCCACTCCACAATAGGTTTATCCTCTGGTATGCTTTTCTTCATCTCAGGAGGCACAAATTCCCGTGTCTTAGGGGCTGGCCTCTTTCAGACATCAGGTTTGTGGCCGAGATTTGCTATTGGATTGGGACAGGTATCACTTTTCAGGTTTCCAATGAAATGTTTTGAGCAAACTCTGTCATTTGCAGTAGGAATCCAAAGCTTCTTAGTTACAGGATCTTGCCTGTTAACTGCTTTTATCCATTCCATTCTCCCTCTTTTGTTTTTCTTTTCTGTTGGAAAGGGATAAAGTTCAAAAGGTTTACTACAGGTGCGAACAGATGACTCATGTTTCACCTTGTGTATTTCACATGTAGCACCCTTCCATTTCTCAAGTTGATATGTTCCATTCGAACAGTGAGTGAAAGCACAAATTCTTCCCATATCTGAAATAGGAACAACACTTGTTATACACTAATACATGTAGTAAACCAGTAAATTTATTTAATTAATTGATTTATTTAGTTGGGTTTTAATGTCACTTTCAACACATTGTATAGGTCATATCACGACTGGTAGTTTTATGGGCAGTTGGTCAAGGTTCTGTACTGTAAACTGCCGAAACTAAAAGCAAAAAAAATACCAGCTTTCCCACTTGAGGTTGGGCCAGTATTCGAAATCCAATCTCAGAGGTGGGAGGCGAGAGTGTTACCACTCTGCTACTGTGGCCCCCAGCAAGGTAGTTCCCCCTGTGGGTCCGGGGAAGTAGAATAGGCCCAACGTATCCTCCTGCGTGTCGTAAGAGGCGACTAATTGGGGGCAGCCTGTTTGCCGTGGGTTGCGATCCGTGTCAGTGGAAGAGAGGGTCCTGGCTGTTGAGCCAATTCTTTGTTGCGGCATTGAGGAGGCAATACACAGCTTTGGCCTCAATTTCACTTAGTCGGAAGGTTAAGATGGCCTGGCTTAATCAATCGGCTGGTAGTGCCAAGCCCTAGTGCTCCAAATTAGTGATGGCTTGTTGTTTCTAATGGTTTATACTGTTGTACTTGATTGTTGTATTATGCTGGTGTTTGGTTTGTGCTTTTGTTTGGAGTATCTAGAAGGCGGCTGCTTAACAGGTCAATCAAGGTTCACTTTTGTGGTCTTTGAGTATATTGTTAATGTATCTCTGATATCAGTGTGCAGGGCTCAGCTCCACACGATTATGATATCCCCTTGTTGGGCTCGAAGGGTGGGTGGAGAGCATTGGCAATGAATAATTATTATTTTACTATGGCTACTCAACACTCTCAAATGACCGATAGGAAACGAACTAGAATTGATATCTTGACTACGAGCTTGGATTCTGCACCAATTTGTTCATGGCCACGTTTTTTGTTGATAAAAGGCACAGACAATGAGAGACCCTTGACTAAGCTGTCGCCATTTGCTGTAAACAAGGCCATTGTTGCTGTTTTAGGATCTGATCCTTTCAATATAAGAAAATTAAGAAATGGAGACATTTTAGTTGAAGTTGACAAGGAAGCTCAAAGCAGCAAACTACTGAAAACGACCAAACTGCACTTGACTATGGACAATGTTATCCCCATCACTGTATCACCACACTACAGCCTGAACACAAAGAAAGGGGTCATTAGATGCCCAGACATAAAAGAATGTTCTGATGAGGAAATATTAGAAGGACTTAAAGATGAAGGGGTCATAAAACTGGACAGGATATCGGTATTCAGAGATGGACAAAGGAAACCAACAGGGACATTTATATTGACCTTTCAGAGCCAGACCTTACCAAAATACATCAGGGTGGGTTACTACAGAGTGGCTGTGTCACAATTTATCCCGAATCCTGTGAGATGCTACAAGTGTCAAAAGTTTGGTCACACTAAATTCAACTGTAGAAAGAATGAAGTTTGCACTAAATGTGGGCATGAAGATCATACAGACTCTCAAGAATGTAAGAATGAAGCAAAATGTGTAAATTGCCAAGGAAAGCATGCATCTAATGATAAAGAATGTCCAAAATGGAAAGAAGAAAAGGAAATTCAAAGGATTAAGGCAGAAAGAGGGATTTCATATACAGAAGCCAAGAAACAAATGGATATATTTAATTCTGTGAAATCAACCTATGCCCAAGCAGCTGCAGCAACTAAACCTGTGGTGAAAACAGTGAACGTAGAAACACAAACAGAAATGACTTGGCCAGAAGGCACAAAACAACCAAAAAAGTGCGCAGTTGAGAAACAGATAAATAAAGTGAATAAAACCAGTGCATCGAGTCAGACAAGTGCATCTCAAAATGACCCCATTAAGCTGAAAATAAGTCAGAGCAAAGTATATTTGACTAAACAACATAAGGGATCTAATGACCCTATTAAACAACACAATAAATATGATGTTTTAAGTGATAGTGACAGTGACATGAGTGTCGAAGAATCCCCAATCACAAGTTCACAAGGGCGGAGTGGTAATAAAAGTCTAAATAATGGAACCAAACAAAAATAAAAGTATAATACAGTGGAACTGTCGTGGCTTTAGGCCAAATTTTGAAGAAATTAAAAATTTAATTTCCAATTTTAGACCCTACATTTTAGCATTGCAAGAAACTCATTTTAAAGATTCAGATAATGTATATATTAGAGGATTTGATCATTATTTTAAAACTTGTATGTCTGAAGTAGATGGGAGAGCCACTGGTGGCTGCTCTATTTTTGTTAAGAAAGGTATACCCCATGAGGTACTTGAGTTAGATACAGAACTGCAGGCAGTTGCTGTAAAAGTATCTCTACATAAAACTATAACTGTATGTAATGTATATATTCCACCACGTTTTAATGTTGCACAAAGTGATATTGATAATCTAGTCAACCAGTTACCTGCACCTTTTCTATTTATTGGAGATTTTAATGCACATAGTGATTTATGGGGTTGTTCCTCGTCTAATAGTTTAGGCTATAAGGTGGAACATCTCCTTGAATCCTCTGATATTTGTTTACTTAATGATAAGTCACCTACCTACTTTCATCCTGCATCAGGTTCATTCACCTCAATAGATTTGTCTTTATGTTCTGCATCTGTTTTTCTTGATTTTACATGGCAGGTCCATTCAGATCAGTGTGGTAGTGACCATTTTCCTATTTTAATTGATATAGTTAAGAGTATGCCTAAGGACAATGTTCCTCGTTGGAATCTTAAAAAGGCTGATTGGCCAAAATTCAAACTTCAGTGTTCTCTGGATATTAATAGACATAATTTTACTGACTCTACAGAAAAATTTCCTGCATTTTTAAATAAGTTAAATGACATAGCAACAAAATGTGTGCCAAAGTCAACTGGACAGTCCACTGGTAGCTACAAACCATGGTTCAACAGTGAATGCAAAAAAGCTGTTAAGGCTCGTCAAAATGCAATGGATAAATGCCGTATAAATCCTACATCGGATAACATAAACGAATATAAAACCTGTCGAGCTAATGCTCGTAAAATAATTAAAGAAAGTAAAAGGAAATCGTGGCATGAATATGTATCAAAACTAAATGTAAAGACACCAGCAAAGAAGGTATGGGAAATGATTAGGAAAATAAGTGGCAAACAAAGTAACACCACAATACACCATCTGGAAAATAATGATGGGACAAAAATAACAGAAAGAGTTGATATAGCAAATAGGTTGGCCGCAGAAATCCGCAAGAATTCTAGCAGCAACAATTACCGTACAGAGTTTCAAAAATATAAAGAGAAATCTGAAAAAGAACACTTGGATTTTGACACAGACAACTCTGAAAACTACAATGTACCATTTACCATTAGAGAACTATGTGATGCTATGAATAAGTCTCATGACACAGCCACTGGTCCAGATGAGATCCATTATCAGCTGCTAAAACATTTACCAAGAGACTCACTTATGGTGTTACTTGATATATTTAATGATATATGGGCTTCAGGTGAAATTCCTGAATGCTGGAAAGAGGCCACTGTAATACCTATTCCTAAACCAGGCAAAGACCCAAAAAACCCGTCCAATTATCGCCCCATTTCCCTGACGAGCTGTTTATGCAAAACCATGGAAAGAATGATTAATACTAGATTAGTTTGGTTCCTTGAGAAAAATAATATTTTAACAAAATATCAAAGTGGTTTTAGAAAAGGTCGAACTACAACAGACCAATTAATAAGACTTGAATCTTTTATTAGAGATTCCTTTTTAAAAGGCAACCATGTAGTCTCTGTATTTTTTGATTTAGAAAAAGCCTACGATACAGTATGGAAGTATGGCGTTATAAGAGATCTACATAAAGTAGGCCTAAGGGGGCGAATGCCCATGTTTATTCAGAATTTTTTATCAAACAGAGTTTTTAGAGTTCGTTTAGGATCTGTTTATTCAGATATACATGGGCAAGAGATGGGTGTTCCCCAGGGCAGCATCCTCTCTGTTACATTATTTATTTTAAAGATTAACAGTATTGCTGATGTGATTCCAGCTAGCTTTGAAAAGTCTCTTTTTGTTGATGATTTCTCAATCACTTGTTCTTCTAGAAATATGGCTTCAATAGAAAGGCAACTTCAATTGTGTTTGAATAAAGTAGAGAAATGGGCTGATGAAAATGGTTTTAGATTTTCTAAAACCAAAACTGTTTGCATGCATTTCTGTAATAAAAGAAAACTTCATCCAGACCCAACATTGACAATATATAATTCACAAATCCCTGTTGTTTCACAAACTAAGTTCCTTGGTGTTATCTTTGACAGAAAACTTAATTTTAAGGCACATATAGATTATGTTCGCCAGAAATGTGAAAAAGCTATGAATCTACTGAAAGTAGTTGCCAAAATGGATTGGGGAGCAGATAGAAGTGTTTTAATGAGACTTTATCGTTCATTTGTTCGTTCCAGATTGGAATATGGTTGTGCTGTTTTTAGTTCCGCTCGTAAGTCTTATCTTAAGAAATTGGAACCCATTCAAAACCAGGGCCTAAGAACATGCCTGGGAGTCTTCAGGACCTCTCCAATGCAAAGCTTGTATGTAGAGGCAAATGAACCACCCTTGTATTTAAGGTTTGATAAGTTATGTGTTCAATATGCTTTGAAATTGAGAAGTAATCCTGACAATCCAGCTTATGATGTTGTTTTTAACCCCCAGTATTATGATCTGTATGATAAGAAACCATCTGCAATAAGATCTTTTGGGCATCGTGTAGAGGAAGATTTGTCTGTGGTCTGTCCTCAGCTGGATTTAATTCAGACTGTGTCATTGCCAGATGACCCACCCTGGACTATACAGAAGCCTCACATAGATTTGTATCTAACCCATCAAAAGAAACACCTTGGTGATGATTGTCTTTTTCAAAGTCTATTTGCTGAGTTGAAAGGTTGTTATCCTGACCATAGGGCTATATATACTGATGGATCGAAGGCAGAAAATAGGGTTGCTGCAGCTGCTACATCTAATAACCTCAGTGCCCAAGTCAGGCTTCCTGGCAATGCTAGTATATTCACAGCTGAATTACAGGCTCTTAAAATGGCTTTCAATATTGTTAAAAATTGTGATGGGAATCGTTTTATGATATTCACTGATTCTTTATCTAGTCTTCAAGCTCTTGATAGCAACAACTGTGATCATCCTTTCATTCAAGATATTTTAAAACTTTTTAATGATTGTTTGTCAGTGAATAAGAAAGTTGTTTTAGCTTGGGTTCCAAGTCACGTAGGCATAAAGGGCAATGAAAAAGCAGATGAGCTTGCCAAACAGGCCTTGAATTTTAATGTTTTAGACTTGAAAGTCCCCTATACAGACTTGAAAGTAAATGTAAATAGTGTTTTTAAACAAAAGTGGCAAGCTCAATGGAATGCGTGTCCTGATAATAAACTATTCCAAATAAACCCTACAGTAGGAGATTTTTATGTTTGGACGGGTTTATCTCGTAGGGAGGAAATAGTCATAACTCGAGCCCGTATAGGACACACTTATTTCACCCATAGTTATCTGTTGAAAGGTGAAGATATGCCCTGGTGCATTCCATGTCATTGTCCCGATACAGTCAAGCATATATTATTAGACTGTATTGACCTACGTGACACTAGAATTAGATATTACAGAAATATAAACTCAATGAAAAATTTATTTAATGAAAATATTTTTAATGTTATCAATTATTTAAAAGAAGTTGGTTTGTTCAAAAAGTTTTAATTAATTTATTTTGTTCTCTGTTCCTCATGTTAATTTATTCTGTAAAATCTAGTCTTGTATAATATTGTGATAGTTATATTTTGGTTTTTTATTCATTCTTTTCTTGTTTATGTTTTTCTAGTCTCTCTATAAAATTATTTTGTAATAGTTAAACTCCATTATTATTTTTATGTTTCATCTTATTTGATGTTCTCTTTTACTTTTGTTTTATACTTATCTTTTTTGTCTTCTAGTCAACTTTAATAATCTTGTGATTTGTTTTTTTGCCAATTATTGTGTATTTGTATATATTTGTTTGTTGTAAATATTAATTAGTGTATTTATTATTTTATTTTTTAGTGCAGTATGACACACTTGTGTTTTTGCACTTAAATTTTAATTATCTATCTATCTATCTAAACAAAAGTGGCAAGCTCAATGGAATGCGTGTCCTGATAATAAACTATTCCAAATAAACCCTACAGTAGGAGATTTTTATGTTTGGACGGGTTTATCTCGTAGGGAGGAAATAGTCATAACTCGAGCCCGTATAGGACACACTTATTTCACCCATAGTTATCTGTTGAAAGGTGAAGATATGCCCTGGTGCATTCCATGTCGTTGTCCCGATACAGTCAAGCATATATTATTAGACTGTATCGACCTACGTGACACCAGAATTAAATATTATAGAAATATTAATACAATGCAAAAATTATTTTGTGAAAATGTTTTTAATATCATTAATTATTTAAAAGAATGTGGCCTGTTTAAAAAGTTTTAATTAATTTATTTTGTGTTTTGTCCTTCGTGTTAATTTATTCTGCAATATCTAGTCTTTAGTTTGTTTGTTGTTTATGTATTGTTGATTGATTTTTTACATTGTTTATTCTAGTCATTTCGTATAGTCTTGTGTTTTTGTTTGGTATTTTTGCCAGTTTTTGATTGCTTGTATATATATATGTTTGTGAATATTAGTTAATATATTTATAGTAGTTAATGTTTTTATAGTGCAGTATAACACATTGGTGTTGTTGCACTTAAAATTTTAAATATCTTATCTTATCCCAGCAAGGTAGTAAACGACTGCAGCATAAGGAACTAAGTCAACCTACTGTGGACAGGCCCCCAGTCACTTGTGGGAGTCAAACTCACAGAGGTAACAACATGTGATTAGATGTTGAAGATGCTAACCCAATAGGCTACAATTGGCCTGTTAATATACAGAAATATGAGGCACAATAACCCTTCCTATATACAGATGAAGAAATTTTAAATAGCTGGGGAAAACATCAATTCTGGAATTTTTTAGCAGTATTTTACACTTGTCTGAAGACACCAATATAAGGTACAACTCTAGCACCAGTCCATAAAATTAATAACAGTAATACAATTTCTGTAACATACCCATAAACTGTTTATTTATAGGCCGATTTTGCAGGGACAAATGATGAAATGACTGTAGATGATATCTTTACGGATACAAACAAATAGCCCTTAAGTGGGTGATAATAGGAGCAATATCACAAGTACAGCATATCTGTGTAAATTTAAAACAAGATGCCAAGTGCAAAAGTATAAGTACAATATGTCACATAATACAAGCAATACTCACTGCTTAATTTGCTGTAAAATTGTCCATAAATAGCCAATTCTATCTCTGAGTACAATTTCCTTTGTTTGTCATGAATTTTAAACTAGGTCACGCTTCGGCTGAAAGGGCTTACACCTGGTAACAGTCATCCGAACGGGACAGTAAAAGCGAACGCAAATGTAAATATTAAACAAACAACATTGAAAGCCACAGATAATTACGTTTATACCTACCTATTGATGTTCATATCATTATTTATATATTTTGACCCATTTCTACACTAAAATGAATAAAATAACAATAAAAGTCTTTTCTTTGTATTCTGCTTTGGGTTTTCTCCAGGCGTGCATGGTTGTTTTCAGTAAGAAGGGGGTTTAGCACTGAAAGGAGGACAGAGCCAGCGTCAGGCCTACTGCACTGTGTTAGTGAGCATACAGTTTTTCATAAATTGTATTTTACATCAAAAATAATAAACAGTACTCTCACTATTTGGTCTTCAGAATCTGTTAGGCTATATTACCTGCTAACGGAGCTCATAGCTCCACAATTTGGAATTCAGTGGGCCTCTACCCTCATACACTTGTACCACTCTTGAGACCCATGGTCCACGTTATTTTCTGTGGATGTTATAACTGGGATTTATTATCAATTATGAAACTTATTTCTCATAAAAATTATATTAGTATTAGTATCAACATTGACCTTGCTGTTTTGGGGGCCACGTAACACTCTCGTCTCCCACCTCTGAGGCCGGGGTTCAGTTTCCGGCACGGCCTCAAGTGGGAAAGCTGGTAGTTGCTTGCCGTTGGTCGGCAGTTTACAGTACAGAACCCTGACGAACTGTATGTACTGGTTTCCTCTGCCCTTCCAATTAAATTATTTTGTGTTTTGTCCTTCATGTTAATTTATTCTGTAATATCTAGTCTTGATTCGTGTTGTTCTGTGATATTGATCTATACTTTATTTTTACACTTTATTTTGTTTGTTGTTTATGTATTATTGATTGCGATTTTTTACATTGTTTATTCTAGTCATTTCATATAATCTTGTTTTTTTGTTTGGTATTTTTGTCACTTTTTAATTATTTGTATATATATGTCTGTGAATATTAGTTAATGTATTTATAGTAGTTAATGTTTGTGTAGTGCAGTATAACACATTTGTTTTGTTGCACTGAAAATTTTAAATATCTATCTATCTATCCTCTGCCCTTCCAACTACCCGTCGTGATATGACCTGTACAGTGTTGAAAGCGACGTAAAACCCTAAATAAATAAATACCTTGCTGTTTTATCTTGCATCTCATGTACAATAAAAGCTGTCATCCTCTGGCTTCCCTAGTTTTTTTTTAATTCAACTTTTTATAGAAGTTGGAGTCAGCAGTTAAATCACACATTCCAGCTGGGATCTCATGGCCCACCAGCTAGTTGGACATCAATGGGTATCTAAGATTATTTGATTTTGTGAAAGTATCATATTGCAAGCTTATTAATAGCTTCAATAATTTGTTTGATAAAAATGACTTTCCACAAATTCATTGCTTCATAAAAGTATCCACATCATCAAAAGAATATGGCTGAACCTTCTGAACCAAATATATCCATTATATTCTGCAAGTGTTTTTTCATTGATAATAAAGACTTCAGTATGTTCCACGATGTTGGAATTGCATTTTCTTTGCTTCTAGGGATTTCTGGATAAACTATTTTCAGAGTATTTCACTAGAAATACAAGAAAGTAGTGGGAAATATTGTTTAGGTCATATCATTTGTATCATGCTCTGTTGAATGATGCAGGAGAAACGATGCAAAATACTACATAGGTCATATCAGTTGTAGCATTTTTTTGTTAGGTGTGGGAAAGCACTGCAAAACATTGTGCAGGTCATATCACAAGAGATAGTTTGCAACGAAAGGTATACTTGGTAGCAGTGCAACATATGGAACAGGTCATACCAAAATTACAAAATGAAACCAAGGTACACCATGAACAGTTTATCTAGCATATAGTTATTTAGTTTCACTGTGTATTGTGTAAAGTATTAAAAACATAAAATGCATGCATAAAAAAATCTTTGCTGTACTTTTCATTGCATTCAGAAGCTCTAGAATTGCTTGTATACTTGGAAATTAGTCAAGTAAAAGATATCAGTGCCTATCAAATATACAAAAAATGTAAAGAATGCATGACATATCAAAAATTTTTAAGAAGCAATTAGTGTGGGTGTATGATTAGCCTTTGAATAGAGAATGCTGTAAAGACTCGTAGCAAAAAAAAAAAAAATCTACAAAAGATGTTTCTCCAACATCTTGTCTACAATTTACCTAGGACACTTCTTTAGAGTTGCATAAAATTTCTTTAGAATTGCATAAAAATACGCTACTACATTAAGTTATCATCATTGAAGTTTTAAAATAGATGTTTATATCAATGGAAATAATTGTATTTTAAAAATCACATTGCAGGTAGTATAAAAAATATTAGAGTTGCACATAAATAGCTTTTATTAGGGACTGTGAAGTGAGTGGAGCTGGGGTTGGGGATCAACTACTCTGAAATATTAGTGTGCGGATTGAGAGAGTTCAGTCCAAGGGGTCAAGTATGTGGTAATTTTAGTGGATTCTGAAGGAGTTCTTTGGTGGGGAGGATCAAGAAGTTACAGTACATAGTGTGAGTGGGTGTTGAGGGACGTACACAGAGCCCGAGTGTGGGATAGATCAGTGATGAATACCTTGAGGACTGTTTTTCTAGATTATATTTTAATAAATATTTATCGATAATGAGTTTGGTCAGGATAAGCAACGGTCTCCAGATACTCAATATATAAGCCCCCAACACAAGAAAATACAGATTCTTAATATGTTCAAAGATCAACATTGATTTCAATTGGCTTTTTCTTATTACTTTGATGTTAACTTTTATTTGCTTATTTCATGGATACACAACTATACATATAGGTTCTTAACCATATCCAATGTTTTTGAACATACACAAGAAACTTCGTTCAAGTAAAAAGTTTCACAAACTACAACAAAAATATTAATAACAAATAACATAATTGTAGCAGCTGTAACAGGATGTCACATATGCAATGCCTCTGTAAAAGTTTATTAGCTCTAATGCGTATGATTTGTATACACATGTAATGTCACTGCTTCTATTACTGCTGTTGTCACTGTTATTCTTGATGTTCAAAATGATGTTGACATTCATCACAGTTGAATAAACTGGCTTGAATTGTAAATGCTTAGTTGTTGTTTGATCATTTGTCAGCAGACACTTGACAGCTAATGCTTTTCTTCTTAATAAGCCAACATTTGAAAAAGTTAGAAAAATAATTATTATAATTTGGCTTTAGTGGCACAAATAACTCAAATTATATTCACATACTTCTTACCTCTGCAGACTAACACAGTCACCTCCCACTTCTGAGGTTGGCGGTTCAAACCTTGGACCCTATGTGGGAAACTTGGTAGTCGCTTACCGATGGTCGGCAGTTTACGGTACAGAACTTTGACCGGCTGTATGTACTGGTTTCTTCTGACAACACAAAACTACCCATCGTGATATGACTTGTATAGTGTTGAAAGTGATGTAAAACCCCAAACAAATAAATATTTCTGCAGGCAGTTGCACCAAATGGACTGGTTTCCAAATAAATCTAGCAGACAGTAAAATAAATAGAAATCATTGGGTTTCTTCTCCCACCACTGGTCCCCAGTTTACATGAAATTAAAATACCTAACCAGCCACATTTGATTTATATGAAGACCCAGTATATATACATTAACAACTACATTGAAGAGACCCAACGAGCTCCATTCAATTCTTTGGACTTGTTTCTTCATTATTGTAGTTTATAGTCTGTCTTTTGATAGAGATTAAGCGCTATAAAAGTAATATTTGAATTAGAAATTCATATAGTAACCAAACAAGCACATAATTTACTTCAAGTACTTGTGTCAATCAGTATTCAAGTACACTAATGCTGGAGCAAATTAACCTGGAAGCATCATATTTATTTATTTATTTGTTGTTTTGCATCGCGTTCAACAGCCAGGGTCATATTGCGATGGGTAGTTTACGGGTGGAGGAACCAGTGCATACTAGTTGGTCAAGATTCTGCACTGTAAACCACCGGGCATCGGAAAGTAACTACCAACTTTCCAACATGAAGCGCCCGGCCCGAGATTTGAACCAGCGGCCTCAGAAGTTGGAGGCGAGCACTTTAACCGCTACACCACCGAGCCCCCAGAAGCATTATAATATTTTGATTATCAACAAAATAATATTATATCTCCATATTGCTTAACAATGGGCAAGTGACAATCTTGGTTTACTACTGCCTTATACATACCACAAGCCTCCCACCTCTGAGGCCGGGGTTTGATTCCCGGCACTGCCTCAGGTGGGAAAGCTGGTAGTTGCTTGCCGTTGGTCGGCAGTTTACAGTACAGAACCCTAACGAACTGTATGTACTGGTTTCCTCTGCCCTTCCAACTACCCGTGGTGATATGACCTGTACAGTGTTGAAAGTGACGTAAAACCCCAAATAAATAAATAGACATACCACAGGTGTCCCAATGGCCCACTTAATTTTATTTACGAAATAATGAATGATCATCCAACCACAGTGGAACCCTACCCAGGCTGTCCATTGTTACAATATTTGTTGTAAGATTGCTGTTCGGTTTCACTGTCCCATTTCATGACGTGAAGCACTGAGTAGGTACTTGTGTTAATCAGTACTTAAGTACGCAAATGATTTTGCAAATCAATCTGAAGTATTATATATATTTAAGTAAAATGTGTATCTCCATTTTAGAACACAAACGTTTAATAACATATTAAGTTTCATACAGACGTGACGCAAAAATCAATAAAACGTTCGGATCGACAGTTACCTGGTGTATATGACTTCTACAAAGATATACTTCTTTTGAAAAAGGTAATTTTATTTCATGTTAAAATAATTATAAATATTAAATATGGCCACAAGAAATATATGGACGAAGACTGCACAGGACGCTACACGAGAAGTACACACACGGGTGGACACAAAGATAAACGGACACGAAGATAACGGTCTGAACTGACTGGTCCCTCTAAACACTGTTCGGGACTGAACACGGTACTCTCCGCACGGTAAACGTGTGGAGTCACTTTTATATAGATCCATTTGCATAAACCCAAGAATCTATTTTTTTGGGAGTCACCTTTATATACATTGAGTTGTATAAACACCCAAATCTATTTTTTTGGGGGAGTCACAGAGCTTCTGGTTAGTTTTGTTTTTAAAGGTTTTATGGTACATGGGTTTAGAATATATCAGATGTTAAATGCAGCCTTGCTGGGCTAAGATTACAAATGCTGTAAGTTTTAGTTGCCTGACGTTTGACATTTATGAAACAGATAAGTGTATAGTTGGTTATTTCAAAGATTATGGTTGATGAATGTATCAGATATGATAAGGATAAGTAGATAATCTATTCTTCTATGTTGTTTCTACACAGCTGTTGTTTGTTAAAACACTGTCCTGAGTTCACAACATGCTTAATAATCACCCAATCTGCCCCTCTTTTAGCTATAGAATATATTTTTATGTCACTTCTGCTATGTGTTATGCATGTTAAATCTTTTATGTTATAATATTTTTTTAAATGTGATGTTATAATAGTCTTTGCAAAGGAATAAAGATATAAAAATTCTGGACCTCAGAGCAAGACCCTAAGCATTTAACTCCACAGTGTAGCACATTTGCAATGTTAATTTTTTTATGATATGTCCAGTTTTTCTAACAATTTTATACATATTTCACAATATGAAGTCTTTTCGCACTCAGTTTAAATCTTTGACAGCAAATAAATGTGCATACAAAGCACTTTTAGGAGTAGTTAAAACTCTTCACGCTTACCGTGTGGAGACTCCGCATGGTGTTTAGTGGGATCCGAACTGACTCCATTCATGGACTTGTACATCTCATTAATATTCATGAGCTCGTCTGTCAGATTTACGTACTTTCCAATGCATAACAAAACAAATGGCTTTTATCAGGGAATATAACTGCATACTACAAAGACCTGCAAAGCTTTACAAAGGCAAAATATTTAGTAAATAAGGTAATTATTGGACGAAGACTGCACAGGACGCTACACGAAAAGTACTGACTGTCACATGTACACATCATGAACATTTGAAGTAAAGACAATATGTTTTCTTAGTTTGAATGAAATTGTTGAATATTTTATAAAAAGACTTACAGTTTGCTTGTGTGAAATATCCGTGTCAAACAATATTTGATAAAATCCAAATTGGTTTTATATTTATTTATTATATGAACTACGTACTAGTTTGGTCATCTACACTTCAAACTTAAAATACGTCTTCTCTCTTCAAAAGCAAAATTCAACTGTCCAGTTACAAAGATACTGACCCCTCTATTTATAAACCTTTACGTCACGTTTCTGGTCAGTACAAATACTCGACACATCACAGATCTGCAAATGTCTTTGCAAGCGTTTTGCAAATGGGTGATGATACAGAATTTAAAGATTTCAACATGCAATGCTGTCCTAAGATTTGACTCTGTGAATAAGCTTAAAGGCAATATATTTCTTTTGAAAATAAGGTAATTTTATTTCACTTTAAAATATTTGTAAATGTTAAATATTGGCCACGAGAAATATTGACGAAGACTGCACCAGACACAGTTGAATATTTTATAAAATTACTTCCGGTTAGTTAGTTTCAAATATCCCTGTAACAGTTATGTGTGTAACCATCTTTGCAAGTATTTTGCAAATGGGTGATAGTTTACAGACCTTAACTCCCAGCGCTGCCCAAAGATTTGACTCTTTGGCAGAAAACCAGCCACTGCACCCTTGTTTTAAAATATTGCTTAGGGGGCCACGGTGTCGCAGTGGTAACACTGTTTCTGGTATAGCTTTAGCCCCCCCCCCCCCCCAAAAAAAAAAAAAAAAAAAAAAATCTATAAAGATTATCCTTAATGTACAGTATACAAACATTGTGGTTTCTCAAAACGAGCCGGCATGTTTCACATGTAACAGGGACTGATACTGCATTTTCTCATAGGTGCACAGTAACTGATGGTTCAAGGGCAGTAAATACTGTTTCTTCCTATTTGTGCCAAGATAATGTTTGTGTCATAATACTGTACCAAGCAGTTGCATTTACCATTTGGATTATTTCAAAGGTATGTGCCTGCTAGAATATTAGGTCAACGTCGGCCCGATGACAGCATAACATTGGCCCAATGTTGATATTTGGAAGGCAAAGGAGGATGTTCACTGGAAAGCACAAGCTTTTGACAGAAAACAAAAATTGATTTAATTTTTAAAAAAACAACAAAAAAAAAGCAGGAAACATCAGTTCATTTGCACCTGAAATACATGAAAATAATGGTGAAAAGTTCAATCACTGATACAAACCAAATAAGACTGAATTTTAAAGCATACTGTAGTTCTGTAGGTGCTACAATAATTAATAAACTGAAAAAAATTTACAATGTTATGGCAGGAAACAGTGTAGTGAAAACTGAGGGTGGTCTGACGTTGGGTTGACGGAGTAAAGATTCATGCGACCACCCAGCCATTTTAGCAGTCGGCCCGTTGGCGGAATGTTATCTGTGACCCCTCCTACCCAAAACTGATTTTGATACCCAGTAATACCCGTGTAGGGAGAGAGAAACAACTGCAAAATACCTTGTCCCATACAGGGTCCATGAAGCTGGCAAGGTTTGAACTTAAAACCTTGTTCTGAAGTTCAAAATTCTAACCACTAAGCTTCACAGACCACTTGACTGGTGATGTAACATTATGAACCAATTTTTTGTCTATACTATGTTTGCGTATTTTCAGAAGAATCCTACAATGACAGATGTTCTGGCCAGCATCAACTCTTACCTCAACACCAGCCGTAACAGGTAGTTATTGGATTGATTGATGCCCAGATGAATTAATTGACTCTTAGCTCAGAAATAAGATGTAACATGGAAAAAATGTTTGCACAGAAAATTATACCAAAGAATCAATCAACAAAATCATAGTAATGTGGATCAAATTTAGATTGAATAACTATTAGATTGATAACTTAATCATAAGGTTTCATGGCAAAACATGATAAAAATTGATAAATACTTACTTTTATGGGCTGAATGATGTGGTTAACACAAGGTATAATTTTTAAAATAAGACACACATCTAGTCATAGCTGACCTGGTTGTTAAATAGGACATAAAATGCCAAAATTGACCTTTGGCCTTTTGTCATAGCTGACTACTTGAATAGCTTACTGTGTGCAAATGAAAGAGATATATCTTGTTAGAGTCAAATGGCTTTTTGAATAATTATGAGACTGAAGGGGGTTTTTCAGTTTGACCTGTGCAGGTTTAAGTGAAAAAAACTTGGCAGCCCACCCCTCTTTCTCAGTATAAATTTTCTGTTTTATTCTTATTCCAGAGTAGAGGGTCTGAGGTTACTGCTTTCAGTTTTGAAGCAATGTGACACCCAGGTATTTCAGGATAATGCAGCCACCTGGCTCAAGCTGTTGGTGGCCATATTGCAGGTAATGTGAAGCAAATGTGGAATTCTCTGCTCCAGTAACTACCATATTTTGTCTTATTGGTGCAATGGTAAAATTATGGTCTCAAGTGGCTGAGGATGCAAGTTTAGCATCTGATCACTGGAACTTCCTCTATCTGAGTCTGGCCATACTTTTAAATACTTTTTTTGTGATTTATATTTATACTCAGGGCAATATTTCCTTGTTAAAGAGGACTCGAAGCTTTATTTGATCCATCCCAACTTAACAAGTACAGCCCATCCTTGCTAGTGACTGACATTCACCTGACTGAAAGACACAGGCACAAAAATGACCACTCACCGACATCCAAGGGTTTGTTTAGCTTTCCACTGGGAAAAGAACCCAATGACAGAGGACTACCATTTTAAGTGGTCATTCAAGCCACGATGTATCTGCCTGTATCTGTTATCAAACCCATATTCTCTGTCTTCCAGGCTGAGTGTCTTACCCAGTATGCCGAAGTGGAAGACTTATAACTTTGTAATGTTAAAATAAATACTGACTCTGACCTGGAGTGCTAAAGCTTACTTATGCGATGATGATTTAGGAGATAGCTCATGATAATATCTGGTATTCACCGAGGACACCTCCTGTAGTGACCTCTGCTGTTCAGAGAAATGTAAATGGAAAACTGGTTTATCTGATGGGTGGATGGTTTTGTTATAAAAGCCAACAACTGGTTACATACTTTTCAAATTTTTGTAGAACTTTTCTTTCAGACTTTCAATAAAATATTAGTAGAGGCTATAAAAGGCTAGATATCTGGTTGAAGAACATAGCTTTATTAGCAAAACTTTTAACAGATTCACTAAATTGACAACAATGTGTGTTTCTTTTATAGTTTTGAAGAGATTTTTCTTACAATTTCAAAAGTAGTTAATAACCAGTTATCACCTGCTTTCAGAAACCAACAACTTGTTTTGGAAAATTAAAACCAAGTGCAACTCTATGTAAAACACTAACTCTCAGTTTAGAAAGCTTGTTGTTTCTAACCAATGGATGTGGGATTGCAGTGTAGTCTTAGTACAATTAGCATGAATTGCTGTCCTCCATCCTTAAAATACTCATCATGATATGAACAAAACAGTTTATTGAATATGTTGTTAAAGCATAATAATTATACCTCAATGCTAAATCTGTTGAATTAATTTGTTAAAGTCTGATTGTATGAACCTTTATAAATACACGAGGTCCTGCCAAAACAGCCCATATGGTCTGTATGACATTCATCCATACTTTCTTTTTTAACCCCAGCCCATAAGGCTGGGGTTATAGTCATCACCTACGCCGTCCAGGTGGCGGTGGGCATAAAGCTTGTGGGTGTTCCACAGCCTAAACCCATGTGCAGATTTTCACCAAATTTTTAAGGTATGTTCACCCCAAGAGGACCTAGAGCTGATTAGGTTTTGGGGGGTATCTAGCAACAACTCTTGCCATGGCAACACTTCTTAAGATTTTTTTGGTCTTAAACTTTGTGGGTGTTTCACAGCCCAAACCCCTGCATGGATTTTCACCAAATTTTCAGAGTATGTTTACCCAAAGAGGATCTAGAGCTGATTAGGTTTTAGGGGGTATCTGGTAACAACTGTTGCCATGGCAACACTTTTAAGATTTTTCTGGACTTAAACTTTGTTTCCTGCATGGACTTTCACCAAATTTTCAGAGTATGTTTACCCCAAGATGATCTAGAACTGATTAGGTTTTGAGGGATATCCGGTAACAACTGTTGCCATGGTAACACTTTTAAGATTTTCTGGTCTTAAACTTTGTGGGTGTTCCACAGCCCAAGCCCCTGCATGGATTTCCACCATATTTTCAGGGTATGTTTACCTCGAGGAACTAGAACTGATTAGGTTTTGGGGGGTATCGGGTAACAACTCTTGCCCATGACAACACTTTTAAGATTTTTGTGTCTTAAACTTTGTGGGTGTTTGACAACCTAAGCTGGATCTATAGATGAGTAGGTTTGGGAGGGTATCAGACAATACCTGTTGCCATGGCAACGGTTTAAATACTTTTGGTCTTAAAATTCTTGATTTAGAAAGGGGCGCTATTAAACTGATGTTACCACAGTTGCATATCTTCACCAAATTTGCATAGTATGTTTATGACTGTGAAAACATGTCTGTAAGAAATTATGGTACTCATTTTAAAAAACATCATGGCTGCCTTAGCCGATTTGGTAGAAAATCATTGACATGTTCTAAAATTTAAAATGTTGTAGCTAGCTGTGTCAGATTTGCACAAAATGTAAATGGCTAGGAAAGCTTGCCTGAGAGTAATTTTGGCCTTGCTTTGAAAACAAAAAGGCTGCCTTGTTAGAATGAGAACACAAGTTCTTGGAAATCATGGTCTGAAAATCTTTTGCAAGTGTCAAATTTAACTTTTGATCCCTGCTTCAAGGTTTTGTAGTGCCATGATGCTAAAGGGGCTTTATATCTCCCTTGTAATTGGTTCTAGGGCATAAATATATGAAAATAACTTGTAAGAAATCATGGGGGGCCACGGTGGCAGAGTGGTAACACTCTTGCCTCCCACCTCTGAGGCCGGGGTTCGATCCCCGTGATGGCTTTAAGTGGGAAAGCTGGTAGTTGCTTGCCATTGGTCGGCAGTTTACAGTACAGAACCCTAGTGAACTATATGTACTGGTTTCCTCTGCCCTTCCAACTACCCATCGTGATATGACCTGTACAGTGTTGAAAGCGACGTAAAACCCCAAATAAACAATCTTATTTTTTTATTTTTTATTTTTTATTTTTTTCATTATTGTGAGAGTTCCGGTGCGTACTGCTCGGATTTATTGGGTAACACAACTGCCTCTAACCTAGGAGGTTGGCAGTTTGAACCATGGACTAGATCTTATGTGGTAAAGCTGGTAGTTGCTTACCAATGCCCGGCAATTAACAGTGTACAATCTTGACCAACTAATATGCACTGGTTTCCTCTGCCCTTCCAACTACCCGTCGTGATATGACCTGTACAGTGTTGAAAGCGACGTAAAACCCCAAATAAATAAATAAATAAAGTAAGAAATCATGGTGTGTGAATCTGACAACATTTTGTGGATTCTGTGCGCTTCTTACAACTGAAGTTTTTCCTAAGATTTTCCCAAATCTGAATGTTGTTGCCCATTTAGTTATACCTGTGGGATGGGGTTCTTGCCTGCCGAGGCTGGCCATTTTTATAAACTTGTCAAAATCCTTGTGATGCAAGCTTGAAACAGTACTTTTTAGTCTGATTTTTCTGGAACTTGGCAGTAGGTCACAGAAATGTTGTCAACTTTTTAAGTTATTTATAATACTGGCGTCAAAGTTATAACAACTTAGTGTAATGTCAATCAATGATCCATTAGTAGCATCATAGCTTAAATCACTAAAATATACCAGATATATGTGCAATATTTGTGTCTAGCCTGGTCCATCCTATAAACAAGGGCTGCCAATAATTACTCATTTAAGAATAGGGTAAAGAATTATTTTGTCATGTATATTTAACTATATTTTCATAAATATTTTTACTACAGACCTATGACCCTCCACACTACCTGAGTATGACATGTGTGGTGTTATGTGAGCTGATAAGACATGTGCGACAATTCTCACAACTCAGCCGGGATTTTCAGAATGACTTGCTGCCACTACTTTTGAATGTACTGCTATCTGCTAAAACTGAGGTATGTCTGGGCAAAATGATCCCTATCCTTATCACCACAGGAAAGGTTCAGGAAGCCTTGAAATTTAATTTTGTTTTAATCAATTTAATTCCTGCCTTGGTAATTAGGTTCTTGTTTTGTCCAATTTTGTAACCAAAATGTGCATAAACAAAAGTGCAAGTTATAGGTATGATATCAGTGCCAGAGAATTTTTTATGTATCTTTTAGAGAGGTTTTCCAATATATTTATTATACTTTTAATTTAAATGGCTCTGTTAAATGACAGCTTGTGACAGCTTGTTATTAGATGCTAAGCTTGATAACCACTAGGCCACTGAGGACTTTGAATCTAGCTTACGAGGACAAGTGGGAAAAGCTGTTGGCCCATTCCAATATTGTCCTAGTAGCTAATGTGGATGTAATAATTGAAGATTGATTAAAAGTCTTTCATTTTTTCTATTTATTTATTTTTAAGTACAAGCTCTAGTGAGGCTCTCACTTCTAAGAATCACTTTTTTTTTGTCTTCGGACTTGCATGAATTCTAGCACAGCATGACGAATATGTGTCTGTTCACTGAAGTTAAGTGGCAATGGGCTACATTAGTGCTTGGATGGGTGCCTGCTTCGGTCTACTAGTTGCGTCTCTGATAGCTTTGCGGCTCGAGCTAGTAGACCGAAACCCCTTTCAGACTTGCTTATTTGGGGTTTATGTCACTTTCTACACTATATATATATATATATAGGTCCTATCACAGCGGGAAGTTTTGTGGGCAGAGGAAACCAGTACATACTGTAGATCAAGGTTATGTACTGTAAACTGCCGACCATTGGTAAGCAACAACCAACTTTCCCACATAAGGTCCAGGGTTTGAACCGCTGACCTCGGGAGGTGAGAGTCATTTCTCTGTGCCGACTACCTTTGTGGCAATAGCTCATTGGTTGAGTGGTTAACTGGTTTGGCATTCAATCAGTTATCTCTCATTTCAGTAGTTGTATTTTTGATTCAGACTAATGGGAACACATGTGGGATTGACTCGGGACTTTTCCTGACGTGGTATTACCGGTAAGTGTTGAAATGGACATGAAGTTTTGACCTTGGACTTTTTTAGTGGCAGTCAGAAGCAGTGCTGTGTTTGTGTCAGTGTATGAAGTCCTACCCTGGAGCTTGTGGCCCTTGCAAGGTAAACAAGAATAAGCTTTTAAAAGTACATGTCGAACATAACTGACAGAGGAAATTCTTAGTATTTTCTTAACATTGATCCATTTAGGGAAATAGCTATAACCTGTTAAAAAGGGGGCCAAGGGATAAAAGTTATTTATTTATTCTTCTTCCACAAGTTTTTTGTGGATAATGATTCATTCATCTAGTAAATTTTGGGGTAAAGCTATTTTCATGTTTACTTGTTTCCTCAGTAGAAAACTTAATGAACTCTCCCACTATTATCACATTTAGCAAAGTGGAGGGGAAAATAGAACTAAGTTTCTGGATATATTTGTACATGTATCGCAAGTTATATATGATTATATTAATGAGGTATCTGGCATATATATTTTAGACAAATAAGTGAAATTAAAGAAAATTACAAAGTCTTGAATTATAACAAATTGGATCATGATACTTAAAAGTCAGTTAAAATGCAGGGTGTATGATTAAGATATGAATTTGATAAAACCTACATATTATTTCTCCATTTTAGAACAAAATTGAACAGATGGTAGTGGGACTGTTAGAAACTGATGATCCTCTTTTGAAGAAGGTATTTATTGATTGGATGATCAAACAATGCATTAGTTGACTTATGGGATTATTTTCTTACTCATGTATTTAGTTTTAGTTCTCATGTCCTTATTCTGTGTATTGTATAAAAGTTCCATCCTAAATTTTGTCATTATATTGCTAACCAAGATAGCTTACTCATGCTGAATGCTTTGTACAGTAGACTTTGTTAACTTCTAATATATAGTAGAATGTGGTTCAGATATGTTTCACTTGAACTGGTGCAAGGTATGAAGAGCCTGCTGCTGTTATATATCTGCAACTGTGGCCTAGTGGGTAACACACTCGCCTAGGAGCACAAAGGATGTGGGTTCAACCCCAGGTACAGGCAGATACATAGTGGCTCGGATGACCACTTAAAATGGCAGTCCTGTGTCATTAGGTCCTATCTCCAGTGGCAGGCTAAAGAACCTCAAGGACATTGATAAATGTCAGATGGGTCAAACAGCGCCTTGAGTCCTGTAGTGTATGGTGATATTGCACTGAGAATAAAAATCTAATACAATACAGTACACTATAATTCCCATTGTTACAGCGGGCGTGTGAGTGCTTTGCACTGCTTCCCAGGACAGGGGGAGGGGGAAACCAGGGAGTCAAACATACAGAGGCGTGGAGTGGTCACATACACAGAGTGATCAGCTCACTGAATGCTACTCTCAGTGATTTGTACCAGTGTGTAGACTTAGGTAGGTAACACTATAGGTACACACGGTGTATTACACCATTGTGTAGACTTCTTGTAGCAGGTATAATAGTGGTTCACTCAATAGATTGTATGTATGTAAGGACTCGGAAAGTAGTACCTTGTACTACCGTGTGAAGTTGGAATATTTTAAAATTTATTTTGGCCTTGCAAAGACTAAATCTTGGGTTTATTTATTTTTAAAATTTTCTCGCAAAGTTATTTCAGATGTCAAATTATAGCTTATATATTCACCATATTAGTGAAAAGCACATAAACTTTCTTTAAAAGACCAGGAAGCTGGGTTTTAAATGTAAAACTGTGAAACATGAAAATATAATAGTGAGCACACTGACTCAATTAGATGATTGCTTTGTATGTTGTTTTAGATGATGACGTTATTGACACTGGCACTACAAGCCAGGGCTCAGTGAGGTTCCCTGGTCTTCTCAGTGAGAAGGGACATGTGAGAACAAAACAGCTGGCTGACAGGTTCACCACTCTAACCACAATAATTTGCAACATGCTCAAGTAAGCCAACTGTAGTGATAGTGTTTTTAGCCCATGTTTCATAAGCTAATTTGTCACACTTTCTAAACATAAACAGGAAGTAAATTCAAGAAAGACAGTCGTAGTTTATAGCCAAGATATGGTAAAAGCTGTTGTCATGAAAATTCTGTTTTTAGCTGTTGACTTTGTAGGAACCATAGCAACAAAACCTCTTAACAGATTTGGACCAAATGTTGAGGAAAGATGCAAACTAAGATTTCAAGAGTTTGGTAGATTTGTGGGTAACATTCACCAATAACTGTTTTCTGAACCTGTCTACCTCCACACCAACATGAGAATTGCGTACTATTGTTCATATGTCATGGCATTTTGTTCTATTAAAACTGTAGGTTGGGGTTCATTAAACCTCCAATATGTTGTTACCGTATTTTTCCAAAATATGGCCCGGGCGTTAATTATTTTCAAATGGTTATCAGACCAGGCGTTAAATTGAACCAGGCGTTCTTTTGAAGTATAAAAACAGTGTCATAAATTGTAAACAGTGTGCTTGGTACCCAGGCGTTAATTTGAACCAGGCGTTTATTTGAACCTGGGCGTTATTTTGGAAATTTACGGTACATGCTGCTCGTTTTCATAACTCTACAAGTTGAAACCTGTTGCTGTTGAAACCATTGAGCCAAAGACATACTACAACTGTGTTTATTTCTCACAGATTGGAGTTTCCAGCTGTGGTACATGTACCTGTGAAGAAATTACTGGGATTTATACAAAGAGCTCTGAGTGTGACGCCCAAATACCTGGTGAGTGATTACCATTTTAAGTGTTGTTGTGTTAGGCAGAATATAAGAGGAATATCACCCAAGTGATCTGTGGTTTTTTTTCAATTTCATCTCTCAAAAAGACAAAACTGTAACATCCTCACTTGTATGTTATCCACACCTAGAGCGAGAGTAATAAATAAATACTAAGTCAGTATGTACCTTAAAATGTACTTTAACTGCAACACTGTACAACAAATCAGTCGTGAAGGTAATTCATACTATCTGATAAACAGCTTTCAGGCAGCAGCTTAAAAGTTATTTAGTCTTGAGTTCAATACATTGTGTGTGCTGTATTACAATGTGCAGACTGAGCTGTCAATTGAAAGCTGTTTGTACTATTTTACCAAAATCCTTCACTGTAAATCACATGGGCATTGGCACTGAAAGCTGAGATTTTCCCCTCTGTGTAGATTCCGACTGACAGCTGTATTTTACTTAAACCCTTCACTGTAAATCACATGGGCATAGACACTGAAAGCTGAGATTTTCCCCTCTGTGTAGATTCCGACTGACAGCTGTATTTTACCAAAATCCTTCACTGTAAATCACATGGGCATAGACACTGAAAGTCGAGATTTTCCCCTCTGTGTAGATTCTGACCGACAGCCGTATTTTACTTAAACCCTTCACTGTAAATCACATGGACATTGGCACTGAAGCCCAACTTTCCCCCTATGTGTAGATTCTGACTGACGGCCTGAATCAGTTTGGGCTATACATTGAAAAAACAGGATCAAACTTCCCTAATGAAGTATGTAAGTCCAGATAACTTTTGATATATTGATGGCAAAATGTGAAGTAATATGAAAATTACATGTTACTTTTGTTGGCACTGTGTAGTTATATTTGGTAAAACAAACAAAAACTATCGTGTTGTCAATATAAGGTCGTAATGTTTGTTGGTCAGATCAAAATAGAAAAGAACTTTCTCCTAAACTGAAATCTTTTAAAAAAAAAACTATGGCATCTTTTCTTCAATAAATGTTCTTCAAGCATTCAAAACCAACACAAGAGAGAACCTACTTGATGACAGTGCTGCCAACTATATATGTGAACACTACCCAGATGCTAGAATCGCTTATTTCCTGGTGAGTGACTTAAATGCATTTTGAAAACTGGCAACGTATAAAGTTTAAGGGCCCTGAGAATGTACAAGCATTCGTACTGGACAAACTAATGCCTGCTACCTCCACTGTTCTCGGAGATGAAATTAAGACAAGGAAAAAAATTCTAAAATTATTGGAGGGTTCCTGATGATGATTGTTTCTGACTTAATTTAATTGGGAAGCAATATCTACCAACCTTTTGTTTCGTTTAGGTAGACTCAAGCAAATCAGCAACTTCTTTTCACAACAAAAAAAACTTTTTTTTTGGCCCAGTTTACATTCCCAATGGAAGTACAATTAATAACCAATTTTAAATGGAAAGAAACACAATTGCATGAATGCATTCTCAATCAAGAACTAAATAAATGAAAAGTTTCTCTGTTCTCCATATTCCAGTGCTTGCTCTGGTCTGATTCCTTATAGTCAGGCAGTCAACAGATGTTTACTGCAAGTTTTGAAAGCTACAGATTCACAGAGACAGTATGGAGTGAGCTCACCTTACAGGTAAAGGAACCTATTGTGATTAAAAGTGACATTCACACTGGTCCATACTAAAGGGCAATACCAGAGTGTCACCTGTTAATGGGATGCATAAAATAGTACAGCAGTTGTATGTTTTTTTACTGTTTTTAAATAATGAGATCACAATTCACTCTCTTCATGCAGTGATACTATTATCACATTCTAACCATGCTAGAACCACATTGTTATCTGGTTATCTCACTATTTAACACAGTAAAAATAACCAACTAAATAATACAAGGAAAGTGACCAGGACGAGCTGCCTGCCATCAAAAAATTATTAGGATCCACGCATGAATAACTTATGAATTTCCTGAATGAGATATGAAGGTCTTCAGAATCTTTTTCACACTCTGTTCAATCTAGAACTGCTCCTGATAACTTTTGGGAGATGGCTGATTCAGCTTCCAAACATAGTGGATACTCCAGAATGTCCAAACATATGACTGCAGGACAAAATAAAAATATTATGTCCTTTAACCAGTACTGAAATTTTTAGTCAGGTGGGTTTTCATGTGTTGTCTACATATCTGTATCTAAAGTGACCTTATATTTAGCAAGTTTTGGTATGTAAGTGCAGCCGGTCACCTGTGTGGGTTAACAGAAGTGGTAGTGCTGTGGACCTGTCTCAATATTACCCTTGCTGTTAAACCAGATATAAAACCTCAGCTTTGACTTTTTGGCTATCGCTGTGTTTGAGTGATTCCTGTTTTATTGGTTTCTAGTGCTGTTCGCTGTGTAGTCTGGCAGTGTGTACACGTGTGGGTCACCAGAGTAGGTCTGTCCTCTGGTATAGAGGCACTGACTGAGGACATTATGAAACATATACACAGGGACTTTGTGCCAGTACTGGACAGTGTGAAAGTAAGTGTTAAAACAACGTAAATAAAGTGACTATCTGTAAGCAAGTGTTAAATGTGAATTAAGTGACAGTGAAAGTAAATGTGAAAATAGCGTGAAGATGAGACCAAAAACTGTGTGTAAGTAAGTGAAGCTTTGTGATAGTATTCACCACTGAGACAGGGGCCACGGTGGCAGAGTGGTAACACTCTCGCCTCCCACCTCTGAGGCCGGGGTTCGATCCCCGTCAAGGCCCTATGTGGGAAAGCTGGTAGTTGCTTGCCGTTGGTCGGCAGTTTACAATACAGAACCCTACCGAACTCTATGTACTGGTTTCCTCTGCCCTTCCAACTACCCGTCGTGATATGACCTGTACAGTGTTGAAAGTGACGTAAAACCCCAAATAAACAAATCACCACTGAGACAGAGCCTATTGTGACTCAGATACAAATAGAGGGTGAAAATAAGTGATAAAGCAAACCTTGAGAAGAGTGTGAAAATAAGTGAAAGGGTGAGATAAGTGTTCTTACTGTCTGAGGGAATGTTGATTTTAAAAACAATAAAATTGTGACAGTATAAATGTGACAAAGAGTGAAGTGAGAAGAATGTGTATGTTAGTGAAAGAAGAATGTGTATGTTAGTGAAAGGAGTGAAAGTAAGTTCTGTAACTGCCCACGACTTTTTGCCAAGATAGTGTGAAACTAAGTGAAAACACTATGTGAGAGTGAGTGACAGTAATTATACATATAGTGTAAAAAACTAAAAGTAACTGAAACTATGTGACAGTGTACAAATGAAAAACAGGACAGTAATTGATGTAACACATGTAAGTGTGAGAATTGTGTGTAAATAAGTGAAAAACATGTGAAAGTAAATGATGGTTCTGTCTAGACTATGAATGAGGACTGTGAGTGAATGGCACCTGTTATAGAGTGTAAAAAAAATAAAAGTAAGTGAAGGTATGTAACAGGACGCAAGTGAAAAACAGTGGACGAGTTTAGTGAACTATTGCCTGCAAATGAGAGAATTGTGTGCACATCAGTGAAAAACTGTGAAGGTAAATGACAAGGCTATGCAGACTGTGAATGAGGCCATTGTAAATTTTGGCCGCTGTACCAGAAGAATGAGTACGTAGGTGAAACATCTGAAAGTACCTGTGTATAGATAAGAGAGACTTAACAGGAAGTGCAATAGTATTATAATGTGATGAAGTTCAGAGTCCAAGCGAAAATTATAAAAGATGTTAACCTATTAGTGTGAATGAAATTATTAAGCGTCCCGCAAGGGACGCTTGTTTGTGTATGGGAGAGCTTCAGGCTCCGCCGGCTCCGCCGGCTCCGCCGGCTCCGCATTTTGTTTTCCTTATAACTCTGTAACCGTTAGGCGGATTCTTTTCAAATTTGGCAGGTTTAGGCAGTAGCCTTGGGGATTTTTTTTTGAATATGCTGCAGTGACATTTCAACCAATCAGAGAGGTCACATGACCAAAAATGTCTTTTTTCGATGGGGAAGCTTGTCCGGATGATAACTTGAAAGCAATTTTATCAATTCACCTGAAACTTGGCAAATACATTCATTCTATTAAAATCTGGAAATCATTAGATTTTGGCATTGATTGGTCAAGAAATGGACGAGTAATTAATGATTAATTAATCATTACGAATTTTCCAAATAAGGAAAACACAAAAATGCTTATATCTCGAAAACCGTGCTAGATAGAGCGATTTCGACGAAATTTTTGACCCGCAGGGTATTTCTGCGGAGTAGTTTTCCCAATTTTCAAAAAAATTTTATCTCGCCCAAAATGGCGGCCATTTTGAATTTTCAAAA
Source organism: Sabellastarte sp. h YS-2021 (assembly GCA_964017235.1). Classification (NCBI taxonomy): domain Eukaryota; kingdom Metazoa; phylum Annelida; class Polychaeta; order Sabellida; family Sabellidae; genus Sabellastarte; species Sabellastarte sp. h YS-2021. The sequence goes on from OZ024937.1 coordinate 14,540,587, forward strand.
TTTTCGCAAAAATTGCAAAACACAAAAATGCTTATATCTCAAAAACCGTGCTAGATAGAGCAATTTCGACAAAATTTTTGACCCGCAGGATATCTCTGCGGAGTACTTTTCCCAATTTTCAAAAAATTTTTGTCTCGCCAAAAATGGCGGCCATTTTGAATTTTCGAAATTTTTGCAAAAATTGCAAAACACAAAAATGCTTATATCTCGAAAACCGTGCTAGATAGAGCGATTTCGACGAAATTTTTGATCCACAGGGTATCTCTGCAGAGTAGTTATCCAAATTTTGAAAAAAATTTTGTCTCGCCAAAAATGGCGGCCATTTTAAATTTTCGAATTTTTCGCAAAAATTGCAAAACATAAAAATGCTTATATCTCGAAAACCCTGCAAGATAGAGCGATTTCGACGAAATTTTTGACCCACAGGGTATATCTGCAGAGTAGCCATGCCAATTTTCAAAAAAATTTTGTCTCGCCAAAAATGGCGGCCATTTTGAATTTTCCGCAAAAATTGCAAAACATAAAAATGCTTATATCTCGAAAACCCTGCTAGATAGAGCGATTTCAACGAAATTTTTGACCCGCAGGGTATCTCTGCAGAGTAGCCATGCCAATTTTCAAACAAAAAATTTCTCGCAAAAAATGGCGGCCATTTTGAATTTTCGAATTTTTCGCAAAATTGCAAAACACAAAAATGCTTATATCTCGAAAACCGTGCTAGATAGAGCGATTTCGACGAAATTTTTGACCCACAGGGTATCTCTTCAGAGTGGCCATGCCAATTTTCAAAAAAAATTTGTCTTGCCAAAAATGGCGGCCATTTTGAATTTTCGAATTTTTGCGAAAAATTGCAAAACACAAAAATGCTAATATTTCGAAAACCGTGCTACATAGAGCGATTTCGACGAAATTTTTTATCTTCAGGGTATCTCTGCAGAGCAGCTATCCCAAAGAGCTTTCACTTGGTGAAGTTTCAGACCCATAGCTAATTGCTCACCTACTCAAAAAGAGTATATGCGAATTACCTCTAAAAGTATTGCAGATGGCCAATTTTTCTCAAATAACTCATTCACCTACTTTTGGAAGAGCTTTCACTTGGTAAAGTTTCAGACCCGTAGCTCACCTACTCAAAATGAGTAAATGCTAATTATCTCAAAAACTATTGCGGATACCCAATTTTTATCAAATAACTCATTCATGTACTTTTGGGAGAGCTTTCACATGGTGAAGTTTCAGACCCATAGCTAATTACTCACCTACTCAAAATGAGTAAATGCGAATTATCTCTAAAAGTATTGCAGATAGCCAATTTTTCTCAAATAACTCATTCACCTACTTTTGGGAGAGCTTTCACTTGGTGAAGTTTCAGACCCATAGCTCATTATTTACCTACTCAAAATGAGTAAATGCTAATTATCTGTAAAAGTATTGCGGATACCCAATTTTTATCAAATAACTCATTCATCTACTTGTGGGAGATCTTTCACTTGGTGAAGTTTCAGACCCATAGCTAATTACTCACCTACTCAAAATGAGTAAATGCGAATTATCTCTAAAAGTATTGCAGATAGCCAATTTTTGTCAAATTAATCATTCACCTACTTTTGGGAGAGCTTTCACTCTGTGAAGTTTCAGACCCATAGCTAATTACTCACCTACTCAAAATGAGTAAATGCGAATTATCTCTAAAAGTATTGCAGATAGCCAATTTTTCTCAAATAACTCATTCACCTACTTTTGGGAGAGCTTTCACTCTGTGAAGTTTCAGACCCATAGCTAATTACTCACCTACTCAAAATGAGTAAATGTGAATTATCTGTAAAAGTATTGCAGATAGCCAATTTTTCTCAAATAAATCATTCACCTACTTTTGGGAGAGCTTTCACTTGGTGAAGTTTCAGACCCATAGCTAATTACTCACCTACTCAAAATGAGTAAATGTGAATTATCTCTAAAAGTATTGCAGATAGCCAATTTTTCTCAAATAACTCATTCACCTACTTTTGGGGAGAGCTTTCACTTGGTGAAGTTTCAGACCCATAGCTAATTACTCACCTACTCAAAATGAGTAAATGCGAATTATCTCTAAAAGTATTGCCGATAGCCAATTTTTCTCAAATAACTCATTCACCTACTTTTGGGAGAGCTTTCACTTGGTGAAGTTTCAGACCCATAGCTAATTATTCACCTACTCAAAATGAGTAAATGTGAATTATCTCTAAAAGTATTGCAGATAGCCAATTTTTCTCAAATAACTCATTCACCTACTTTTGGGAGAGCTTTCACTCTGTGAAGTTTCAGACCCATAGCTATTTATTCACCTACTCAAAATGAGTAAATGCTAATTATCTGTAAAAGTATTGCGGATACCCAATTTTTATCAAATACTCATTCATCTACTTGTGGGAGAGCTTTCACATGGTGAAGTTTCAGACCCATAGCTAATTACTCACCTACTCAAAATGAGTAAATGCGAATTATCTCTAAAAGTATTGCAGATAGCCAATTTTTCTCAAATAACTCATTCACCTACTTTTGGGAGAGCTTTCACTTGGTGAAGTTTCAGACCTATAGCTAATTATTCACCTACTCAAAATGAGTAAATGTGAATTGTCTCTTAATAGTATTGCAGATAGCCAATTTTTCTCAAATAATTCATTCACCTACTTTTGGCAGAGCTTTCACACACGAAAATGAAAAATTGTGAATATCTCGGAAAAGCTATTTCTTTTGCTTTAATGCTCGGCGGGAGATACACACCGCGGCAGTGGTCTTGACAAAAAATTTTGTCTCCCCAAAAATAGTGGCCATTTTGAATTTTTAAAGTTTTTGCAAAACACAAAAATGCTTATATCTCGAGAACCGTTCTATATGGAGCGAACTCGACAAAATTTTGGACCTGCTGGGTATCTCTGCAGAGTAGCCATGCCAATTTTCAAAATATTTTTGTCTCGCCAAATATAGCGGACATTTTTAATTTTTTTATCTTTTGCAAAACACAAAAATGCTTATATCTTGAAAACCGTGCTAGATAGAGCAGACTGCGCTGACTTTGGTTGCCACAACAGTATAAGGCTAGAAACGAAGCATTTTCTTAATACTTTAGCACTCACCTTTATATCCTTTTCGGGATGCTTTGTTTTTGCTATGCAAAAACATTATCTTTTTTTTTTGCGAGCGATCCTCTAGTTTGTATTGGATAAAATGGTGAGAAAGAACAGATAACATTCATTTTGATAATCTATTACTGACAATAAAGTTATGCGACAAATGAATGAACTATTTTTAACAACGAATGACATTAAACCCTGGTTATATTGTGGTCTGCCATAACTTGATAGCTAGTGTCATAAAAAGTATTGTAGATGTTTAAAGTACATAATCTGTTATCACAGTAAATTCATGTAGCTAATGAGTGAGATATTGTTAACACTAAACAACATTAAACCCATACCATTATTTCATGGCTTACCATAACTAGAGAACTTATAAAGTGTATTGTAGATACAGTATACTGTAGATATCTTTAACTAAGGATAAATGAATTCCCATGGATATTATGTTCACTAGATTTGTATTAAATTAAAAAAATATATATTTCCACTAAACCAGGAAGTAACATAGTGGAATAATTGCAGTTGAAAAAGTTATCCTGAGCACTTCTATCTAAATGGGGTTTCTACTTAAAGAGACCTGGCTGTAATTTCTTATATCTCATCATTCAGCTGCAGCAGAGTGGAGCCAGTAAAAAACTAAGTGAAGTGTCAGAACATTTTCATGGGAAGAAGAAACGCGGTTCATTGGCCAACAAACAGAATTCAGACGTAGGTGTACAGAAAAAACTGAACCAGTCAGCTGATGCAGACGTGTGCTGTGGGGCCTTGAAAGGTTTGTACAAAGCAGGAAATTACAGAGAAGTTGGTCATATTGTGCAAGTAGAGGAAGTGTGTTAGCTGTGTCCATTGTTTAGAAGTCATTGAAGGGCTATTTCATTTGAAGTTACAGTACATTTTTATCCTGTATAATGAAAATAAATAATAAAAAGTGTTGGGACGATTAGACATGTGCTCGCTTAATCGTCTGTGATAGTAACCAAAATCGGAATAATTTAAATAATTGAAGGTGCTTTGAGAATCTGTTTGACCTCCATGATAAATTGCAACAAAATTTTAGTGTGGCAATAAACATAGGCAGTCTTGTAATTTGACTCTTTATGTGGGTGTTCCACCACACGACTAAGCTTCCCGATTAAGGGTTTTCTGTAGCTATCCAAACTAACCTATCAGAACTAAATGTTTTTACAGTGTTTGTCATCACTGAACTTAATGCATCAGCTAGTCCCATTTACACCTGATTTTAACTGACCCCCAACTGATGGAGTATTTGAAAGATCTTAGTATTATCTGTTTCAGCTCTAACTGCCATATTACAAGCACTTGGACCTGTACTTTCACCAGACGTGTATAAGAATTTCACCTTTGCCGCAGCACCCATCCTCACCAAGTGTCTTTCACCATATGACAAAATCACGGCCCCGATTCCATACAGCCAGTCCAGGTGTCGCCTTGGTCTGTACGAGACACTCCTGGCATCAGTACAAGCATCGCACCCAACACTAGCGCCACCTCTACAGTACGCAGTGAATGTCTTCAAATCAGGAACGCTGGATAGAAATCTAGAGGTAAGTGTCATTAGATTGCATGGATGTAACCGGAATACTTTTGGCTAACATTAGTGTATAAGACAGAAAACTGGAAACCTATTTACTTACTAAAACACACTGATCTGGCTACCTTCCATTTGCATGTAACCATAACTGGTTTCACCACAGGTTCACCATTTCAGCATAAGCTAGTCAAAATATTCAACAACAACAAAATATTTCACATTATTTTATTCTATCAAGATAGCAGCCATTTTGTTCCAAAAAAGCTCTTCAAAAAGCACCTTGCGGTTCATATTTACATATGATTTATGTATGATCATGTGATAACTTATATCATGGCATTTACTAAATGAAATGTACATTGTTTTTCGGTGAATTTCAGTTTTTGGAAACTGGTTCTAAAGTATGTAATCAACCACAACACAAGCTTACAATGAATGATACTGAATTATTATATATATAATATTATAAAAAGGAACTATGAAGTGTGCAACGTAAGACAAAAATGGTTCATCTAATTTTGTGGTTGGCTTTTCACCTTTAATGCAGTGCATGAATCCTGGCAGATGTGAACATTGTTAAAAATCTTAACCTTGCAAAGCAGTTATTTACATTTATGACCCTGATTGAAAATAATGTAATTGATCATTTCACAAGGAGCTAATTAACACTGAAAGAGTCTTTTTATTGTCTGTTCCATCTAGGTGTCCTCCTTTTGTAAAAGTGCTTTGTTGGCATTAGAAACCATTGTACATCCTCGAGCACCTTCCTTACACGTCTCTATGCCACCAGTGCCTGTCAATTCTACCATTGGCAACAGTCAGCGGCAGGTATCAAACCATGACCAAAATATCGAAGGAGCAAATAATTGGGGTCCTGGCATCAGCAATAGTTCGAAAAACCTTAGGGGTATGTATGGTAATGAACAAGAAACGGATAACCATGCAGATGGTTTTGATAAAATTGAGGGGGATGGTGTGACACATAAAAAAGTCACAGATGTTGTAAAGGAGCCTAAGGAAATAACCAAAGTGGGCTTTGCATTAGATACTGGTGAAAGAACAAATGAAACAGCAGGTGATATACATGAGACGAAGGATGGTAGGGAAATTAGTGTTGCAGAAGGTTCAGAAGCATGTAATACTGATGACAAAGCAGGTAGATTTGAGGCTAATGCAGACAGGAGATCTATTGACCGTATGGACCAAGGTGGATCTAACAGTTTGGTGTCCAACACTGAAGAGATTTTAAAGAGTGGTGCAGGTGAATTGTCCAACAATATATACAAGGAATGTGAGGAGAATAGGTCCGATGTCACATGCAGGTATCTGGTGGATATTGGGAAGAGTTCTGAAGAAGGTATGACTGAGTCCAAGGAAGATTGTGAAGATACCAGAAGAGATAAGAGCAAGGATGTGACAAGCCTTGGAAAGAGGAAGTTTCAGGAAGAGGAACAGGGTCAAATAGGAAAGAAACAGGTAAATAAATAAAGTGAAACATCTTTCTGAATTTCTGTTCTTTTACTTCAAAAGCCTTTCATTTTATTTATTTTATTTCACTTAATTTATACAAATAAGTCAACAAAAATGGATGACAATTAAAGTTATTCTTCAGTTCCACTGTGTCAGCTAGTGACAACTCTCAAACAACTTTATTTGTTTTCACTGCATCATTCATTGATGACAATTGTTACAGCCACCTTTGATATAAAATGCAGAAAGCTGTGGCTGACAAAAATTGATCAGTAACTCAGCTGATTTTTTTTAACTTTAAAATTTGTAATTTATAGTTGTTGCACTGCACCTTCCTACACATCATGCTTAGTTACATAAATTTACATAAATTCCACGTAACAGATAAAGAGTGAACAAACACTTTTCCTTATTGGGGAAAAAACAACCTAGAATGCAAGCGTTTACAAATGCCAGTTGCTTATGTATAGTTGGTTATAAGATGAACTTATCAGGTTTAATATATTTGCCTTATCGTCACAGATGCTTATCATTTTGTGGAAGGTAAAGGTGATGTTTTTAATTTTTAACCCCCTTTATAGTCGTCCCCTGTGCCGTCTGGGCAGCATCGGCGGCGGGCATAAAGGTTGTGGGTTTTCCACAGCCTAAACCCCTGCACCGATTTTCACCAAATTTTTAGGATATGTTTACCCCAAGAGGATCTAGAGCTGATTAGGTTTTGGGGGGTATCCAGTAACAAGTGTTGCCATGGCAACACTTTGAAAATTTTAAAGTCTTAAAGTTTGTGGGTGTTCCACAGACTAAACCCCTGCTTGGATTTTCACCAAATTTTCAGTATATATTTACCCCATTTTTTTCACCAAATATTCAGGGTATGTTTACCTAAAGAGGATGTAGAGCTGATTAGGTTTTGGGGGGTATCCAGTAACAAGTGTTGCCATGGCAACACTTTGAAAATTTTAAAGTCTTAAAGTTTGTGGGTGTTCCACAGACTAAACCCCTGCTTGGATTTTCACCAAATTTTCAGTATATATTTACCCCATTTTTTTCACCAAATATTCAGGGTATGTTTACCTAAAGAGGATGTAGAGCTGATTAGGTTTTGGGGGGTATCTGGTAACAACAATTGCCATGGCCACACTTTTAAGATTTTTGGGTCTTAAAGTTTGTGGGTGTTCCACAGCCCAAACCCATGCATGGATTTTTACCAAATTTTCAGAGTATGTTTACCCCAAGAGGATAGAGCTGATACAGTTTTGGGAGTTATCCGGCTTCCAATGTTGCCATGGCAACATTTAAGATTTTCGGATCTTAAAGTTTGTGGGTGTTCCACAGCCTAAACCCATGCATGGATTTTCAACAGATTTTCAGGATATGTTTACCCCAAGAGGATCTACAGCTGATTAGGTTTCGGGGGTATTCAGCGGCAACTATTGCCATGGCAACACTTTTAAAATTTTCGGGTCTTAAAGTTTGTTCTAAAATCTTTAATGTTTTTTGTCACCTAAAATAATGCAGCTTGCTTCATCAGTTTTGCACAAAATATAAATATATAGGAAATCTTTCCTGAGAGTAATTGTGTCCTTGTTTTGGAAACAAAATGGCCGCCATGTCTTTTCTTTAGTGGCAAATAGGAGGGTCATCATATCAAAAAGGCCTTATATCTCCCTTATAATTGTTTCTTTGGCTTCAAAATATGAAAACTAATTGTAAGAAATCATGGCCTGTGAATCTTTTGTCAAACATCTTGTGGGTTCTCTATACTTCTTACAACAGAAGTTGTTCCTAAGATTTTCCCAAATCTCAATGTTGTTGGCCATTTAGCTGTACTAGCGGGCTGGTTATTATTTTGTATTCTAGTGGCAACCTAATTTTAAAAATATGATAACCAAACAACAAACATAAGTGAGAGAAATTAAAGGCTGTTTAACTTACAAGAAAGTTAAGTCACACTAAATCTTTTACAGATTCTGGATGCTACAAGTGAGGTATTAACTTCAGAATGTGTAGAAGAGCAGTCATTGGATGCAGTTAACTTCATGTTGCAGGACTTTGTCAATGCGGGGCCTGACTCCGACTAGCTGAAAACAAAACCATAATTCATTCGAGTTGAAAGAGATATTCACATATTTTGTTCTTCATTCTATTAACATAATCTCTAGGTTTAGTTGTATTCATTTGAAAATAATTTCTGTTTTCAAGAATTGAAGGGAGGTCCTCCGTGACCTGGTAGGCTAGTCAAGTTTGGCACCTAACCACAGGCAGTCACCTCTGTGTGGCGTAGACTCCCACAAGTGACAATGTAGAAGAGCTTGCCCAGTATCAGCCTGACTGTTGAATGGGATGTAAAACACCAACTTTGACCTTTGTACAGAATTGCAAGAAAAATTAAAACATTTGACATGTAGCAGTCCTGAATTGAAGAAAAAAGTGAAAATAAAGTGAACTTACCTCATTTCTGTTTTTGTGACCACTTTTTTTGTTTCACCTACAACCTAACTTTTGGTATACTGATAGAACTGATGAAAGAGTAATCTTGTACAAAAAAAAAAATAGTTGCATTCAATTTTATGCAAAACATGGATCAGATCCTTGAAACTGATCATGGTCGGGGAATCATTTGAGTACTCATTTGCAGTATGTTGCCGCTTATGCCCAGGTCACACAGTGGCGAGGGTGCTACGATGGTATCTGCGAATATAGAAGAACAGAGGCGACTTCAAATTCGCCAGAATTCGCCAAAAAAAAAGCGGGAAAGTGTAGTCACATGATAAAAGATCTTCATACTTCTACGACCCCTCTACGATGTTCTACAATGCCTTTCGAATGTCCTGAGACAAAGCAAGAATATACAAAGAATCCCCTACGAACTGGTGAAGATATCTGGCGAATTTACCCACGAATCAGCTACAAGTAGGGGAGAATGAATGCGATACTTGAGGAATCTTCTACGACAAAGGAAGAACCAGTTGAGAACAAGGAAGAATATTTGGCGAATTTACTGAGAACAAGAAGGTAGTACGATTTGCTGGAGAATGTTCTACCACAGAGCTACGATGTAGAAGAATCTGCTACCAATAGTGGCGAATTCTAATGGCGAACTAAAAAATGGCCACGAATCGGCGAATACCGGCGATAGTTTTGAACAGTTTGAAACTGTCGTAGCTGGATGACGATCCATGGAGAATGGTGGAGAACAGTGAAGATGGACCAAGAATATGCTACCAACAAGGACGAATTTCAGGATCGCGCATATTCGCCACTGAACATCGCCACAGTGTGACCTGGGCATAACTTCAATAATACATTAGTGGTAAGCATGTACAAAAGGGCTGTCAAAATACGGTGTCCATATTCCTTTTGGCATTTAGGGTCATATTGAGAAAGGAATGTCCAGAATTTCCTATTGGATAGATTCAGCCAGATTCATATTCAACATTCCAAAGGTGAGGGACATTGACCGTTCGCCAAATTTGATTGTCAGTAGACCTCTGTAATAGTAGTTAGTGGACATGTATATTTACAACACACAATAATACAATGAGAAAAATTTTACAGAAACATATGCTGTAGAAATGGACTCTGTCAGCCATAATTAGCAGTCTGACACATTCATTGTTTCCTCATGATCTAATAGCTTCATCAGCCCATGGAAGTGATAATAAAATTGTATTTTATTTAAGCATCCCGCAAGGGACGCTTGTTTGTGTATGGGAGACCTTCAGGCTCCGCCGGCTCCACATTTTGTTTTCCTTATAACTCTCTAACCGTTAGGCGGATTCTTTTCAAATTTGGCAGGTTTAGGCAGTAGCCTTAGGGAATTTTTTTGAATATGCTGCAGTGACATTTCAACCAATCAGAGAGGTCACATGACCAAAAATGTCTTTTTTCGAGGGGGAAGCTTGTCCGGATGATAACTTGAAAGGAATTTTATCAATTCACCTGAAACTTGGCAAATACATTCATTCTATTAAAATCTGGAAATCATTAGATTTTGGCATTGATTGGTTAAGAAATGGCCGAGTAATTAATGATTAATCATTACGAATTTTCCAAATAAGGAAAACACAAAATGCTTATATCTCGAAAACCGTGCTAGATAGAGCGATTTCGACGAAATTTTTGACCCGCAGGGTATCTCTGCAGAGTACTTTTCCCAATTTTCAAAAAATTTTTGTCTCGCCAAAAATGGCAGCCATTTTGAATTTTCGAAATTTTCGCAAAAATTGCAAAACACAAAAATGCTAATATCTCAAAAACCGTGCTAGATAGATCAATTTCGACGAAATTTTTGAGCCGCAGGATATCTCTGCGGAGTAGTTTTCCCAATTTTCAAAAAATTTTTGTCTCGCCAAAAATGGCGGCCATTTTGAATTTTCGAAATTTTCGCAAAAATTGCAAAACACAAAAATGCTTATATCTCGAAAACCGTGCTAGATAGAGCGATTTCGACGAAATTTTTGACCCACAGGGTATCTCTGCGGAGTAGTTATCCCAATATTGAAAAATTTTTTGTCTCGCCAAAAATGGCGGCCATTTTGAATTTTCGAATTTTTCGCAAAAATTACAAAACATAAAAATGCTTATATCTCGAAAACCGTACTAGATAGAGCGATTTCGACGAAATTTTGGACCCATAGAGTATCTTTGCAGAGTAGCCATGCCAATTTTCAAAAAAATTTTGTCTCACCAAAAATGGCGGCCATTTTGAATTTTTCGCACAAATTGCAAAACATAAAAATGCTTATATCTCGAAAACTGTGCTAGATAGAGCGATTTCGACGAAATTTTTGACCCACAGGGTATCTCTGCAGAGTAGCCATGCCAATTTTGAAAAAAAAATTTTGTCTCGCCAAAAATGGCGGCCATTTTGAATTTTCGAATTTTTCGCAAAAATTGCAAAACATAAAAATGCTTATACCTCGAAAACCGTACTAGATAGAGCGATTTCGACGAAATTTTGGACCCATAGAGTATCTTTGCAGAGTAGCCATGCCAATTTTCAAAAAAATTTTGTCTCACCAAAAATGGCGGCCATTTTGAATTTTTCGCACAAATTGCAAAACATAAAAATGCTTATATCTCGAAAACTGTGCTAGATAGAGCGATTTCGATGAAATTTTTGACCCACAGGGTATCTCTGCAGAGTAGCCATGCCAATTTTGAAAAAAAAATTTTATCTCGCCAAAAATGGCGGCCATTTTGAATTTTCGAATTTTTCGCAAAAATTGCAAAACATAAAAATGCTTATATCTTGAAAACCCTTCTAGATAGAGCGATTTCGACGAAATTTTTGACCCACAGGGTATCTGCAGAGTAGCCATGCCAATTTTCAAAAAAAAAAATTTCTCTCAAAAAATGGCGGCCATTTTGAATTTTCGAATTTTTCGCAAAATTGCAAAACATAAAAATGCTTATATCTCGAAAACCGTGCTAGATAGAGCGATTTCGACAAAATTTTTGACCCACAGGGTATCCCTGCAGAGTAGCCATGCCAATTTTCAAAAAAATTTTATCTTGCCAAAAATGGCGGCCATTTTGAATTTTCGAATTTTTGCGGAAAAAATTGCAAAACACAAAAATGCTAATATTTCGAAAACCGTGCTACATAGAGCTATTTCGACGAAATTTTTTATCTTCAGGGTATCTCTGCAGAGCAGCTATCCCAAAGAGCTTTCACTTGGTGAAGTTTCAGACCCATAGCTAATTGCTCACCTACTCAAAATGAGTAAATGCGAATTACCTCTAAAAGTGTTGCAGATAGCCAATTTTTCTCAAATAACTCATTCACCTACTTTTGGAAGAGCTTTCACTTGGTGAAGTTTCAGACCCGTAGCTAATTACTCACCTACTCAAAATGAGTAAATGCTAATTATCTCAAAAACTGTTGCGGATACCCAATTTTTATCAAATAACTCATTCATGTACTTTTGGGAGAGCTTTCACATGGTGAAGTTTCAGACCCGTAGACGATTACTCACCTACTCAAAATGAGTAAATGCGAATTATCTCTAAAAGTATTGCAGATAGCCAATTCTTCTCAAATAACTCATTCACCTACTTTTGGGAGAGCTTTCACATGGTGAAGTTTCAGACACATAGCTAGTTATTCACCTACTCAAAATGAGTAAATGCTAATTATCTGTAAAAGTATTGCGGATACCCAATTTTTCTCAAATAAATCATTCACCTACTTTTGGGAGAGCTTTCACTTGGTGAAGTTTCAGACCCATAGCTAATTACTCACCTACTCAAAATGAGTAAATGTGAATTATCTCTAAAAGTATTGCAGATAGCCAATTCTTCTCAAATAAATCATTCACCTACTTTTGGGAGAGCTTTCACTTGGTGTAGTTTCAGACCCATAGCTAATTACTCACCTACTCAAAATGAGTAAATGTGAATTATCTCTAAAAGTATTGCAGATAGACAATTTTTCTCAAATAAATCATTCACCTACTTTTGGGAGAGCTTTCACTTGGTGAAGTTTCAGACCCATAGCTAATTACTCACCTACTCAAAATGAGTAAATGCGAATTATCTCTAAAAGTATTGCAGATAGCCAATTTTTCTCAAATAACTCATTCACCTACTTTTGGGAGAGCTTTCACTCTGTGAAGTTTCAGACCCATAGCTAATTACTCACCTACTCAAAATGAGTAAATGCGAATTATGTCTAAAAGTATTGCAGATAGCCAATTTTTCTCAAATAACTCATTCACCTACTTTTGGGAGAGCTTTCACTTGGTGAAGTTTCAGACCCATAGCTAATTATTCACCTACTCAAAATGAGTAAATGCTAATTATCTGTAAAGGTATTGCGGATACCCAATTTTTATCAAATACTCATTCATCTACTTGTGGGAGAGCTTTCACATGGTGAAGTTTCAGACCCATAGCTAATTACTCACCTACTCAAAATGAGTAAATGCGAATTATCTCTAAAAGTATTGCAGATAGCCAATTTTTCTCAAATAAATCATTCACCTACTTTTGGGAGAGCTTTCACTTGGTGAAGTTTCAGACCCATAGATAATTATTCATCTACTCAAAATGTGAATTATCTCTTAATAGTATTGCAGATAGCCAATTTTTCTCAAATAACTCATTCACCTACTTTTGGCAGAGCTTTCACTCTGAAGTTTCAGACCCATAGCTAATTACTCACCTACTCAAAATGAGTAAATGCGAATTATCTCTAAAAGTATTGCAGATAGCCAATTTTTCTCAAATAACTCATTCACCTACTTTTGGGAGAGCTTTCACTCTGTGAAGTTTCAGACCCATAGCTAATTACTCACCTACTCAAAATGAGTAAATGCGAATTATGTCTAAAAGTATTGCAGATAGCCAATTTTTCTCAAATAACTCATTCACCTACTTTTGGGAGAGCTTTCACTTGGTGAAGTTTCAGACCCATAGCTAATTATTCACCTACTCAAAATGAGTAAATGCTAATTATCTGTAAAGGTATTGCGGATACCCAATTTTTATCAAATACTCATTCATCTACTTGTGGGAGAGCTTTCACATGGTGAAGTTTCAGACCCATAGCTAATTACTCACCTACTCAAAATGAGTAAATGCGAATTATCTCTAAAAGTATTGCAGATAGCCAATTTTTCTCAAATAAATCATTCACCTACTTTTGGGAGAGCTTTCACTTGGTGAAGTTTCAGACCCATAGATAATTATTCATCTACTCAAAATGTGAATTATCTCTTAATAGTATTGCAGATAGCCAATTTTTCTCAAATAACTCATTCACCTACTTTTGGCAGAGCTTTCACTCTGAAGTTTCAGACCCATAGCTAATTACTCACCTACTCAAAATGAGTAAATGCGAATTATCTCTAAAAGTATTGCAGATAGCCAATTTTTCTCAAATAAATCATTCACCTACTTTTGGGAGAGCTTTCACTTGGTGAAGTTTCAGACCCATAGATAATTATTCATCTACTCAAAATGTGAATTATCTCTTAATAGTATTGCAGATAGCCAATTTTTCTCAAATAACTCATTCACCTACTTTTGGCAGAGCTTTCACTCTGAAGTTTCAGACCCATAGCTAATTACTCACCTACTCAAAATGAGTAAATGCGAATTATCTCTAAAAGTATTGCAGATAGCCAATTTTTCTCAAATAACTCATTCACCTACTTTTGGGAGAGCTTTCACTTGGTGAAGTTTCAGACCCATAGATAATTATTCATCTACTCAAAATGTGAATTATCTCTTAATAGTATTGCAGATAGCCAATTTTTCTCAAATAACTCATTCACCTACTTTTGGCAGAGCTTTCACTCTGTGAAGTTTCAGACCCATAGCTAATTACTCACCTACTCAAAATGAGTAAATGCGAATTATCTCTAAAAGTATTGCAGATAGCCAATTTTTCTCAAATAACTCATTCACCTACTTTTGGGAGAGCTTTCACTTGGTGAAGTTTCAGACCCATAGATAATTATTCATCTACTCAAAATGTGAATTATCTCTTAATAGTATTGCAGATAGCCAATTTTTCTCAAATAACTCATTCACCTACTTTTGGAAGAGCTTTCACACACGAAAATGAAAAATTGTGAATATCTTGGAAAAGCTATTTCTTCTGCTTTAATGCTTGGCGGGAGATATACACCGCGGCAGTGGTCTTGACAAAAATTTTTGTCTCCCCAAAATATGGTGGCCAATTTGAATTTTCAAAGTTTTTGCAAAACACAAAAATGCTTATATCTCGAAAACCGTGCTATATGGAGCGAACTCAACAAAATTTTTGACCTGCTGGGTATCTCTGCAGAGTAGCCATGCCAATTTTCAAAATATTTTTGTCTCGCCAAATATAGCGGACATTTTTAATTTTTTTATTTTTTGTAAAACACAAAAATGCTTATATATTGAAAACCGTGCTAGATAGAGCAGACTGCGCTGACTTTGGCTGCCACAACAGTATAAGGCTACAAACGAAGCATTTTCTTAATACTTTAGCACTCACCTTTATATCCTTTTCGGGACGCTTTGCTATGCAAAAACATTATCTTTTTTTTTGCGAGCGATCCTCTAGTTTCACATTTTATTTCCAGTTTCAATGTCACCCACCATCTGTATGCTGATGACACCCAAATATATCTAGCATTTGATTCTAGGAACTTTGATTCCAGTATTGCTGAACTCACTGAGTGTCTTACTTGCGTTCAAAAGTGGATGGATGGTGTGAAAGTGAAACTCAACCCAGAGAAAACAGACATGATCATGCAAAAATTTCTCACCAAGTTTCTTGGAATTTCTATCTCCCCTACAGATGAAGTTAACAACCCAGGTGTTACTTTTGATCCTGGAAACACACTAGTGACATAACCAAGGTTTGTCGTGCCTGCTGCTATCATGTCAAAGACCTCAGATGCATCTGAATATTCCTTAGTGTGGAGACTGCAGCCCTGCTGGCAAACTAAATGATTAGCAGTCGAATTGACAACTGCAATTCTCCGCTGTATGGTGTGAATAATATAATGTAGCTAAACTCCAAAAGATTCAAATACCCTCCTTTGTAGAAGCATCTTTAGACTTTATGTAACGAGCCATGTTACCCTCTATCTACAAAAACTACACCGACTGCCCATTTTATGCCTCATCTTGTTTAAATACAATCTCATTACATTCAAGGCCATTAAATTCTCCCAACCTACATACTTATCCTTAATCGAAACCAGTAGCCTTACTCGTGGAAAACGGCTCTCAGTTTGGCCTGAGAAGGGCATTGGTAGTCAAGGTTTTTCAATTGCTTCTCCCACTGAATGGAACAGACTTATCAGTCGGTCTGACCACAGCACACAAACGGTACCAAAGAGAGTTAAAAACCTAATTGTTTATACTAGCATACCGTCTACCTTAGTATATATCTCCTTGTGGGCACTAAATTGGATTTCGACTTGATATGTCCCTGGATTTTCCCTTTTTGACAAGTGCATAAGAGGATGTTACATCAATTTTGCACTATATAAATGTTTCTATTCTATTCTTTGCTCTATCAAACGATATACCTTTACAGATGTACTGGTTCCACTGTCTCTATAAAGTTCAGCTGGCTATTGAATGGGACATAAAGCCCTTTCTTTAACCCTTTGATACAATGCTCCATCAAATGATATATTGTTATGTTAAAGGAGATATACTGGTACAACTGTCAGTATAAAGTTCAGCTGTCTCATCAATGGCTGAATGGGACATAAAGCCCTTTGTTTAACTTTTGATGTATGGAGTTCAACATCTCTGTACCATGTTGGGACACTAAGCTTGTGGTTGTGTATCACAAGGTTTGTTTGTAAAACGAAAAACTTTAGTACAAAGATAACAAACAAATATTAACAAGATCATTCAGAGAGTGGAGACCTCCACCAAGGCAGGTAATAATAAACAAATGGCAAAATCTGGATAATAATTTTTGTATCCAGATGGTGATCAAGATCTCTCAAAATTTAATGGGATCTATATTGGACCAAAACCCATCTTCTGATTTTTTTCATGAATCTTGCTAATAATCTTGGTAACAGACAAATGGCCATGAAAATAATAATACCTCGGCAGGGGTAATAATTAAAACTGGGGTTTTTACGTTCCTTTCAACAGCGAAGGTCATATCAGATCAGGGGCCTGTTTCATGTGCCCTCTTTTGGAAAGGACCTCGTTCAGTAAAGGAAGGTCATTTTTATTCCTTTGGGAACACCATCTTCACAAAGCTTCCTTTAGCTCTCCTTACCAAAGGTCTTGAAACTTAAGGAGGGAGCAAATGCCCTTTAAATTTATTAAACATTCTTTGCAGGACACTTCATTATATTTAAGGTAGGTCCTTAGCTTCCTTGAAATTCAAGGGGTTTTTAAGGACCCGTTTAAGGAAGGAAGCTTTGTGAAACTGAAATTTTTAAAGGAGGGTGAAATTGAAGGAAACCCTTAAATTTAAGGTGACCTTTATCTTAAGGAGGCTTCATGAAACCAGCCCTAGGCCTCTTTGGATCCCCACGTGTGACCAGCTGCATACAGTTTACAAAGTTCTATTTTAAAGGGCAAGAAGGGGAACTAAGGATCATAGGAAGGGCCATGACAACCACAACCATAAATTATTTACTGTATATGCAAATGCACAAAAGATTGATATTAACAATAGTGTATGAAAGGCTTTAAAACTTTTTAAAATCCTCTCAATTAAGAGAGGCAGTTTGATTGTTGTTTGATGAATTATGAAATCTGCAATCACCATCTTAAAAGCTCATTGCGCACTATAGAAAGACAACTCCAAATTTTATGAAGCGAATAAACTCCCAGAAGCATGTCATTTATATCCAAAGTGAGGATGTGTCGGGGGAGTAGTTTCATTTGGGAAACTTTTAGTTTTTTTTTGTATTTAAATTATCCCCAGTTTGCGAAAAAGGGGGACAACAGCCCAATAAAAAAGTGCCCAAAGACAACAGGCAATTGCGTTTTGAAATAAATAAAAAGGACAAAAGGTGGAACCAAGCATAACTCTGCAAACGAGCGACACCTCCAGTATTACTCATGAGGGAAATGATAAAAGAGTCCTTTTAAAAAATCTGGATCCAGATGAGATTTGGATCCCTAACAAAATACAATCATCCGTTGCTTGTGCCATTGTCGATATTTCCTGAAAATTTCAAACCAGACAGGCAAAAACTACATGCCGTCAATTACATAACCTGCTTGGCGGAGTTAATACAGGATTAGATTTTTATACATTAACAAGTTATTATATAAATATAATGTTGCAAGTTGCAGTCTATCCAGTATAGATTTGAACTGGATGAACTGTTGGTGGGAGGAGAGGTAAGGGTGATAAATTACCCCACACCTATTGATGTGTAGCTAATCAGTTGGAAAATTATCTGAGTGACTAAGAGAAGACACATTATGCAATCAGTGTCAAAATATGAGTGTGTGTACAATAATGTGCTTTATTTGAATACTAAGTGCACATATTAAAAAAACAATCCGTCATGAAATTATCTTTACTAAGAGATACCTTTTTTTAAAACTATAAGTTTTCAACCTCAGAATTCTCCATTAATTTTATTGCAACAAAATCCTAATAAGAGGTGTTAAAAGTACATTTGTAACAATGAAATGAACAAATACTTCAATGAAAAATACATCCATAGCAAGGGATGCTGCTGCATATAAAATACATGTATACACACCGGTCTGTAATACAAACTCTATATTGCCATTTGTATTCTGGTGGTAAGTTGTATATACAATTTACTAACATAGAGAACCTGGGTTTGATCCAGGGTACAGAGAAAATTGCTCCTGTAACCACATTTAATGGTGTCCTCTGTCACTGAGCCCTATCCCCTGTGGTATGCTAAGAACCCAAGGGACGTTGATATTTTATGTCGACACTTTGCGGCGTTGGGGTCCGCGTGAACAACTTCTCCTAAACTACAATACCAAGAGACATGCAGTTTTTTTAAAAGATACCTTAACTATCGAGGATGAAAAACTGTTCAAGCCATACAGATCTGTTCGTTTGTCTTCCCCAGAGCCATTACAAATCAGGTACCCCCACCCAAAGTGTGAAAATTACAACACTTTATCACAATTTTTTCATTCACTATTGCAGGGATTATTCTCCTATCTTGTATATATGTACTAGGCCACTAGTAGATTATCTTGTGTGAGTATTAGACCTGGATCTATCTTAATTTTTTTTTTATTAATTTTTAAAATAATTTTTAATGCAATAAAATGAAAATCATGCACTAAATCACTTATAACTTGAAAAGTATTGCATTTAGAGCATTTTGTTATCATATGTTATTCAACTACTTTTTTCCATAGCTACAACATGGTAACTTGTGTGTATCCCAATAGCTAAGTGAGTAATAGCTACTTTCTGATTTTTAGTACCTTCCATAATGAGTAAAATCACCTGAAACTTGTAAACTATTGCATATACAGAATTTTGTATACATATGTTATTCAGCTACTTTTGGGTCAGCTACAACATACGGTAGTAAACTTTCAGACCTGTAGCTCAGTGCATAGCTGAGTAATAGCTACTTTGAGGTTATCACTGTTGAGTAAATCAGTTGTAACTGGAAAACTATTGCATTTACAGTATTTTGTTGAATTTTGTATACATATGTTATTCAGCTACTTTTGGGTCAGCTATAAGATAGTGAAATTGCAGACCTGTAGCTCAGGGCATAGATGAGCAATAGCTGCTTTGAGGTTCTTACTGTTGAGTAAATCAGTTGTAACTTGAAAAAATAGTGCATTTGGAGTATTTTATTAAAATATGTTGTTCACCTACTTTTGGGTCAGCTATAACATAATGAAATTACAGAGCTATAGCTCATGGCATAGCGAAGCAATAGCTATTTTCAGTTTCTCACTATTGAGTAAATCAGTTGTAACTTGAAACCTATTGCATTTACAACATTTTGCTTAAATATATGTTGTTCACCAATTTTTGGGTCAGCTATAACATAAAATTTCAGACCTGTAGCTCATTGCATAGCTGAGTAATAGCTACTTTGAGGTTATCACTGTTGAGTAAATCAGTTGTAACTTGAAAACTATTGTATTTGGAGTATTTTGTTTGAATATGTTATTCAGGTAATTTTTCGTCAGCTATAACATAGTGAAATTGCAGACCTGTATGTTATGACATAGCTGAGCATTAGCTACTTTGAGGTTCTCACTGTTGAGTGAATCAGTTGTAACTGGAAAAGTATTGTATTTAGAGTATTTTGTTTAAATATTTTGTTCACCTACTTTCGGGTCAGCTATAACATAGTGAAATTGCAAACCTGTACCTCCTGGCATAGCTGAGCAATACCTACTTCTACATTTTCACTGAGCAGTTAATCGGTTGTAACTTGAAAACTATTGCATGTACAGTATTTTGTTTAAATAAGTTATTAACCTACTTTTGGGTCAGCTATAATATAGTAAAAATTGCAGACCTGTAGCTCCTTGCATAGCTGAGTAATAGCTACTTTCAGGTTCTCACTGTGGAGTAAATCAGTTGTAACTTGAAAACTATTTCATTTACAGTATTTCTTTAAATATGTTATTCATCTACTTTTGTGTGAGCTATACCATACTAAAATTGCAGCCCTTTAGCTGATTGATTAGCTGAGCAACAGCTGGTTTGAGATTCTCACTGTTGAGTAAATCAGTTGTAACTCAAAAACTATTGCATTTGCAGTACATGTAGTTTCTTTAAATATGTTTTAACCCACATTTTTTACACCTAAACAGTTAACTTGTTACTCTCCTTCTGAATACCATTTGCAGGGCACAATTTTTGTGTCGTTCTCTTCTGTCACTTCAAAAACACCCAGTCAGCTGACACAGAGCCCCGTTCACGGGGACTGATTGCTTGTTAAAATATTGCTATCCACTGGCAGGGTTTATATTTTTCCATTTTTTTTCGCCAGTGTTTGGAAGAAGGGTGGATAAAACTCTTGTAAAAAATATATATTTGTATAGAAGTATCATAATTATCTATCAATATTTTAAAAGAAATTGTTTCTTTTTAACCTGCAAATGTACCATATCCTTATCAGGACAAAATAAAGGTTTTACATCCAGTTGAACAGTCAGAATCATATTGGGACAGACCCTAAGCATTGTCAAAACTCACACAGAGGTGACAGTCTGTGATTAGATGCCAAACATGCTTACCACTAGGTCACTGTGAAAGTGACACTTTTTTTAACCTCGGCTTTTATACAGTTCAACAGAGATATTGTGTCTACAGATAATTACAAGTTGCAGTAATTAATGTTCTTAGTTTCATACAAACCAACACATCTATAAGTCCAGTAGCAAGCTATTAAAACAATAAGTTATAAATTTAGTGTTAATCATTGTTTAAAGTTATCTGCACACTGTATTGTCTAATTGATCGACTCCATGACTGTGAGCCACACATTTTTGTAAGGTACATCAAACCAACAGTACCAAGTCCCATCACTGTCTCTCAGCGGTAGGTACCTAGTTGCTGCCTGTTTCGTAACGTACAGTCTGTGGCCGGCTTCTGGATAGAAGGTGTACCAATAACCATCTGGAGGGATAGAGTACCCACTGGAAGAGGAATGAGAGTAGCTGGACATCATTCTATAAAGAAGTGCATTTCCTGATGACTGATTTTTTATTTTCACCGTGTATGTATTTGTTGATGCAAATATGTTTGAATTTGGTGGCTCGCCACATTCTGAAAGTAACAATAAAAGTTTGAAAAATGCGTATCACTGTAGTCTTAGAGTTTTACTTTTACTTATTTTATATTTTCAAAAAAGTCATTGACTTAAAGAACAAATTTATAAAATTTTATGGGGAATCCTTCACACTTTGCATTTGTAACAGATTTAAACTCTTTCAGGGTATGTATTGAGGATCTTGTGATGCAGATTCCCTATTGCTAAGGCACCTATATACCAGATCTAGTCTGGTAATAAATTTCACAAAAACAATCTTTTTTTTGGTTGTATTGTTAAGTAGCTATTTGAGTTACCTATTATGTTTGCATATATATGGGGAGTCAGATTCATGCAGTAAAAAGGTCTTGTGATGTCACACGAATAAACCATCATTGCAAACAGGGAATATGGTCAAATTTCGTTAATTTCTGAGGATAAAGAGTAAAACTTTAGTCTTACTAAAGGGGTTAAACTCTCCGTTTTAGCTTTTATTGCACAATAAAGTGCATATCCGCAAAACTGCAGTAATAAGTGATATACCATTAATTTACCTGTAACAGTGAACTGACATTGATTTCCACTATACAGTGATGTACACTGGCACTGTTTGGAGCCATCTGTTTCAGTGCATGTTCCACCATTCTGACAGGTACAGGAGAATTCTGTGGTCTTTATTCTTGTAGTACTTGTATCTAAGTAAACACAATTGCAGAGAGTTCAATTACAAATTGTTGAAGCCTGTACATTCCCATAATTAACTTGGAACTGCTGTAATGTACTTTATCTGTATGTACTGTTATGATAACAAAGTAGGCAGACACAATTATAAAATATATATCATAGTATCTACAATATATTCCCCATGCAGGGGGACTTGTGTGTGCTAAACTAACAAAATTAAGAAAACGATAGTCAAGGAATATTCTAAGGAATCCAGGATAAATAATACTAAAATCCTACCTCTACACACAGGCATACCCACCTTAGTTTCAATACCCCCTCCCCCGATTGTACACCATGGTGCTTAGACCCCTTTCTGTCCCTGAATACTGATATTGGGTGAATGTGTTGGTGATATTGCGCCTCTTAAGGGGAGATTAAGCACTATAAAAGTTCAAGTAGAATTCTCATGTAGATACAAGGATTGGTGGACTCGTTTCAAGTAAAAATAGTGGGAGGGATTATGTTATGTGTACACATATGCACACCGATACGTATATGTATCTGCCATTCCGCATTAAGAGACTCTCAGCTGTAGGGTTATGGGAGTGAGCCACAGGAAGAAAGTGGGGAAGCTTCAGTTGAAAAGGTGAGTCTTAAGATGCTTCCTTAAGGACATTACTGAGGGACTGGTTTCTATATGTAAAGACAAAATTATCAAAAAAAGGATGATCATAATGACTTAAGTAGTTAGGGAAATGTTTGTGAGATTTCAGGACTTTATAGTAGAAAGAGTTGGACTTGTAGGAATGTAAAGTTTGGACAGCCATATATGGTATTTCTGCAAAATTCGTGTGGGTGGAGTTTTTCACAGCGGTATATTGGCCGACTGTTTTACAATTGTGTATGTAAACAATTTATTTTGTACTGTACGCTGTTCTTAACTGGAATTATAACCTACACATTATTCTACTGTTGTACCGAATCTCTGAACTTGATTAGTTGAAATGAGATCGCAAGACCTTTAATAAAGACACGGATATGAACCAGAAACAGGCCAAACAAATCAGACTGTATTTTGACAATTAATTGCTGTCCATGATGAAAAAGATCCACCGTCAACTTTTATTACCTGAAAAAACTATTCATCTATGTAAAGCTTAAAAAAAACACTACTTTCTAAAGATTTTTACTTGCGTACTGGCTATTATTTAAATTACTATTTTGTATGCAAGCTGCCAATATTTTTTTCTATTACTCGCCTATTCCAGATATTTATTATATCTTCAAGATATTATCTTTCATAACTTGTTTCTTCAAATTGTCAACTCGTATATTCAAGTTACCAGTTGAATAGATGGATTGATAACTTGAATATATGAGTTTGCATATATATGATATGCAAGTTACTAACCTGAATATGTAAGTTACAAGCCTGAATATGCAATTTGCTAACCTGATCTGGTAGAAATCACAGTAAATTGACATTAAAGAACTTTAAACGGCTCAATGGTTTGCTTGTCTTACAAACAGCTCTTTACTGCTCACCAGCCACGTTGTAAAATAAAATGTGAAAAATGGCTCACACTTAATTCCAATGTCGTGTGACTATTATTTGGCATGGATTATTGTATAAAGAGAACTACTCTATTATGTATCTGCAGCAATATTTTGTTTACTTCAGATATTAAAAAAACCCAGACTTCTCAACTTTTTATATGGAGTCCCTCATACAAAATATCCATTTGTAACAATTTTTAAATGGAATATTTCATGTAAATGAAGTTAACTGACCTATAAGAGTTTGGGCAAAATTTTTGCCGATAGATTACTTGTTAAGCAGCCTATATGCTACGTCTAACAGCGATAAATCACACACTAAGGAGCCCTCTTTTGCTATGTGATTAATGTTCCTGAACGTCCTTAGTGACCTATGACATACACATGTATATGCTGAGTCAGTTTTGTACATCAAAACTGATCAAGTATTGTGTTACCACACTAATAAATTAGTATTGTACAAATGAAAACAAATGTCAAAATTTGGTGATTACTGAGGCTCTACACCAAAACTTCACTGTCAGTGAATGGGTTAAAATATCCATTCTTCACATTTCTGCGAGAGTAGATTTTATTTCCATATAGGGAAGGATGTGGTTATATTTAATGTCATCTGACTTACCTGTAACAGGGAACTGACATTGATTTCCACTGTACAGTGATGTACACTGACACTGTTTGGAGCCATCTGTTGTGTCAACACATGTTCCACCATTCTGACAAACACAGGAGAAGTCTGTGGTCACTTCTGATTGAGAATCGTCTGTGTCTGAACCAAAAGGATTTGCAGAGTCAATTTGTAAAATATTAACCTCTTTATTCTATGTGGGGATAATGCGACAAGATTGGGTGAACAATTTGATGAATTTTGCCAAATTTGTGAAAAACAAGCCATGATTCCCAAAATCTGTGGTAAGAGGTGGGCAATATATTAGACAAAAATAACACTGTCAGTGAAACACAAGGTGTATTTCACAACCATAATCTGTTGAATCTAGGATCTAGATTCTTTGGATTAGGTTGATTTGTGAGATACAATTTTCTCTAGACCTGAATAAAAAAAAATAAAAAAAAAATAACATAAACCAACATACATATAAAAATTTCCAAAATCTTAAAATTTGTTGCCACAGTATGCCGCCATTATTTTACAAAGAATTGTGGGTAATCCAATGAATATGAATCCATTGATCTACCTCCTGAGGTAGATCAACGGATTCAAAATCCGGAATAAGATTCTAGTCAGATCACAAGCGAATCTGTTAATCCAAGGTATCTGGATTACGGTTGTGAAATACGCCTAATGCCAACTCTAAAATATGGAGATGCCATATTACTGTTTTCTACTTTGATATATAAAGAATCCCAACTGTGTATCCAACAACATCCCAGCAAAAGTGCTTTTACTACTACTCAGTACTTTAATAAGATATGATCGCATTATATTGACATTTATTAAATTAAAATCTTTAGTTTCATCTAAACCCAAAATGTGTTTTTTTTGTGTGTGTGTGTGTCAAGGGGGTCTTCAGTTGTAGACAAAAGTTACTTAATGCAATTTATTCAGGATAACAATCATATATGTTTCCTTATAAAGAACTTAATATGTGTATTTTAGTGAAAAACAAACTGTTGGTACTAAGGCTCTGGGGTAAAACTGTACTGTTGTCCCGCAAAGAGGTAAAAGTATCCATTTTAACCTATCTGAGACAGTAAATTCTGTATACACAAAGGGAGGGCTTGGCTGTACTTAATGTTATCTGACATACCTGTCACGGTGTATTGACATTGATTGCCACTATGCAATGATGTACACTGGCAATGTTTTGAGCCATTTGTTTCAGTGCATGTTCCACCATTGTGACAGATACAGGATACGTCTGTGGTCAGTTCCTGTAATTCTGAGTCCGCTGTGTCTAAACAAAAAGATTTGCAGAGTTCATTTATAAAGTATACACCTGATTCGTGAATGTGCTGTTAACCAGACAGGGTGGGGCAAACACCCTGATAATTTATGTAAAATATTGTGAAACAATCCATGATTCAAGAAATTTGTGATTATGTTTTAACCATGAATGTTGTCTCAATTAGAGAATGATTACAGTCTTTAAAATGCTTTCAACACAGACTCCATATTAGCTTGCACTCTTTTTCACATTCAGTGAAGAAAGGTAAAAAATCTCCTATGTTCAGTTTAACTTTGGGAACAGACTTCGTATCATTGAGGCTACTGAGGTCTAAAGTGGCCTAGTGGTTAGCAAGTTCGACTCCCACAAGTGACCATACTGAGGACCTGTCCCAATATGACCATGGCTGTTGAACAGGACGTAAAAACCAAACTTTGACTTTGTCCAGATCTTTAAGAAAAGACAAACATCAGACACATAGCAATCTCATGGTTTTCTTCCCTAATGCCCCTTTTATACCACAGGCTTTGTGACCTGCGGTTACATGTTTTCATGAGGCGGCAGAACCGCATCCAAGGGTGCCTCATATCTTCCAAGATTTGCTATAACATTCGCATCACAGGTGGTATGAGGCGTTGGTGAAACATGACCTTGTGACACAGTGGCAAAACATCCATTTACCTCCATTTGCCTTATGTCACTGTATTACATTGAAAGATGACTGAGTCACAACCGTGAGGTATTTTTCTATGAACTCTGAATGTCATTAAGAATTAAAAAGACTTTGTAAATGTACCACTGAACTAATTAATATGAAAGAAGTTATGAAAATATTTTGATATTGAATGCATTGTGCTGAGGATGACTGGGAAATACCCTTTTGTTCTTGGCAGACTGGCCATTCAACTAAACTACAATCAACTGTTAGAAAATAATGTAGTGTTAACTCTCCATTATGCAAAAATAATGGAAGGGTCACTCATCTGGGTTTTATTTGCTAAAAAAAACCCCACCGAGAACCTCATGCTGGCGGCAATGATGAAGGGAGTTGGCAAACTGTGATTGTCTAAGGTAAGCGGTGAAAGCCAGACTATCCCCGCTTACACTGGACCATCACTGCTATTGCCACTGACCTACTGCCCCTCCTTACTTCTGCTGAATTAAAATTAACATCGCCGTTATTTGTCCTAGCTTCATCACGACTTTCGCCCAACTTTTACACTAAACCACATAAAAACCTTTTTTCATTGATGCTCTCTCATGTTTTTACATTCATAGGGAATATCACGTATTTGTCTTCTTTACATAGCAGTTATTTAGTATTAGACTAGAGTTATGATATGCTTTCTATTGTCACACAAAAAGTAATATTTTATCTTTGAAGGAATGAATACAAAGTTCTTTGTATTGCATATGCCATATTCTGAGACGGTCCTTTGTATACTATAACAATATTAGTCAGATATTTTTCAATTATTTTCTTTGCGTGTCAAATGAATATCACCAAAAAATTTGGAGATATAAAGTGTAAGTTTTATTTTAATGTTAAAAAATCCAGATTATTTAATACTGAATGCAACAACCAGTTGTCAAAATATATAAATGATTTTTTTTTAAACAAAACTATTCTGTAGATAAACCAGCTATCCATATACAACCGGCCATATATTATAGGTAGGCGTGAAGTAGTCCATGACCACCAGAAGATCATAGTAAAAGACTTTAAAATAATGTTCTTACCTCTATGTCTGTGTCTGTACACAGTAACACCTGAGAAACTGTTTAGAGTCCATACTCTGTCTTTAACAAACTGGCAGGTGTAGGCATTTGAGCCTGCTTGTAACCTCACTGTGTACACCAGGCATTCCTCCAATCTTGAACACATGAAAGCACACTGGAACTTTCTCTTTACCACTGCTGTGCTGATGACATCATCTGGATCAACAATACCTGACTTGGTCTCAAGAACGTAGTTGTTCTGGTCCAGATCACTGGTATGGACCATGGAGAATATGTAGAAGAGGTAGATACCAACAAAAGGTAACATGTTGAAGTTTTGCATGTATTTTTGAAAGAAAAACTTCTATATCGATATTTTTTTCATTTATATCACAATCGGAATAATTGATGTATTGTAAATGTCACTTTTTCTCCTCCAAAAAAACAAGATATGCTTGCAGTTCACCCTTTGCTCTAAAATCTGAAGTGGTGAGACCAGCATCTCAAAATTAATATACTCCGACATATCAGTTTACAGCAACAGAAAAAATGTCAGAATTAATTTGTCTGGATTACCCCTTTCTTGTTTTCTACTAATCCCATATTTATTACTAAATTTATTACTAGTTTATATTGTATTTTGTAAGCTGCGAATTACTGAAGATTACCACAATGTATTAATAATACCCTCAGAAAATATTCAGAAAACATTTTTATTGTGGGGATTTTGGATTTGGCAAAAAAAGGTGTAATATAAAGCTTAGCTGTACTTTTCTCGTCTCATTCCAGTTGCAATTAAAGAGATCAAAACATGATCTATCTTCTGACAACAGAGTGAGCAGTTTTATATTTGATTGAGAACTCATGTCTAAACTGAAACCATTAGTTAATTCCAACTAAGAAAAATATCTAAAATATCAAATCAATCAACGAGACTTTTAGATTAATCTAATTTTTAGAATTACATGTAATGAATTACAATGAGTACTTTTATAACGCTTACATAAGGTAAAAAAAGTAATTATATGTCCTTAAAATGGTTTCCTGCCGATAGGTTTCATACTAACCTATGGAGGCAGCATTAGAAATACCAATATTTTACCAATGAGGTAGCTCTGACAAAAGTTTGTTCTTTTATTGGCATCATTAGACTCAAATCAATAAATCATTCAATCTGCTTGCTGTACAGACAATCACACAAATTTGGCTCTTTGCAGTAAGACAGCAAAGGGAATCCCAAGAAGCCCTCTTGTTAGCACAGTCAATTAACACAGGGGTATTGAAATTGATTTCCTGTTTTTATTAATAAGGATCCTCAAGCTTCTTTGCAAGGTCTAGTATGCTGGAAGTATACTCAGATAATTTTGTAACATCATCAGCAAACAGTGCATTTTTCTTCACGTTAAGTAGATATTTCATTCTAACATGACACGGATGTGTCCTCGATTCTGATTGGCTAAACGACAAAATCCTTCCCTGGTAAAATACAGCATAACCAGGTGACTCCCTATTATCGCTCATTATGACTGTCGTAACAATGAACGTTTTACAGTAAAATTTGCAATAATTATTCATCTTAAAATAATTTGTCATGTTAGAATAGGAATAACCCCCTCCCAAACCACGGTATACGCTTCACCTTCAGGGTTTATAACCTCAACCCATGGTAAAATTCAGCGTATACCATGGTTTGGTCAGGGGTTATTCCTATAATATAGGTCTTCAACTCTGATGCAAGAAGGTTTCTTCCTCCGTGTTCTGTATAGTTTGGTCAGACTTTAATTTCCCGTGTATAAGGCTTGTTACTTCAGAGTAATCACAAGCGTTGTACATTTATACTTAACACAATATCTCCTTCACTGAAGGAATCATAACACAATTTGACACAATCTCCTGTACTAGTACAGTCCAGGCTTTATTGAGTGCCACTCCTTTAACTGAAAGACAGGCTCTAGGGGATGACCATTTATCAACATGGCATTTTTTAGCCTGTCACTGGGGATACGACCTAATGACAGAGGACTACCATTTTAAGTGGTCATCCGAGTCACTATATCTACTTATACGTAGGATCGAAGTATTGTCCCCTGTGTTCCGAGGTAAGTGTGTTACCCACAAAGCAACAGGGGCAGATGAGTTATAAAGATTGATTGTGTCCTGTACAACTGATAAATGTATACATAACTATAAAATAAATTACACAGTTTATAAACTTCATGCTTTGTTCAACAACAGATGTTTTGTGATTCATTATTCTGGAGAAGTGTGAAATCCCCACTTTGCAAGAGGACCAAAAAAAAAGGCATTAATAGTAACTGGATTCCTCTGATAAATAGTCAATATTTTCACAAATTTAAACATAAAAGGGGAATAGATGTTGTTAAATATTAGAACCACCTTAGACTCAATATATTTTGTTTAATTGAATATTAGAGAATAGATTTGAGGAAATTTGAGGTGTCCTGCAATAAATATATTTGAATATATTAGAGATATATATTTATCTGGACTAAAGTGAGACTTGTACTTAAATGACTTTAGGTGTTGAAGTTGGTATTTGTCTATATCTTATTATAATATTACCTGTATCTCGGAAACTGTAAGGTATAGGAAGCTCATAATTTGATGTGAGGTGTATGTATCCTATGTTATGGTGTGGTCCTGATTTGACCTTTAACCATGTCATAGTGACCCCTACCTTTAAAATCTTATCCAGAATAAATCTTGCAAACCGTGAGTATGGTACTTGTAAATTTGTAGTGAGATTACTTGGGGATGTCAGTGTGCAGCATCATGGTGTGGTCTTGCATTGACCTTAGACCTTGCTGCAGTGACCCTGAGTGTTGAACTCTTGTCAAGGTTTTGTGTTGGAAATTGTAAGGTCTACGAAGTTGATACCAGACAGGAATATTTATTGGGGGGGGAGAATATATTCAACATATATATTCAGTGTGACCCTGATTTGAACTTTGACTTTGTTGTAGTGACACTGACCTTTGTACAGACTATAGCTTAGAAACGGTAAGGTATAGGAAGTTATTATTTAGTAGGTATAAAGGTTAGAGGGTATAGGTGTGCAACATAATGGTGCAACCTTTCACTTTGGCCCAGTCAAAATGTTTTCACCTGCCACATTTGAGACATATTTTTTTCCTATCACAAAGATATTTGGATTGCTGCAACTTATTTGTATGTGTACTTTTACTTAATTGTGTTATCTCAGTTGACAGCTAATATTTCATTTAATAAATAGCTCAATGTATAGATTGTACAACCTCATAACTTCCAGTTTACGAATTACTGTTGTCATATTGCTGTTGAAGTGTATTGTTTTAATTAAGCACAAATTAGCCAAATTAAGCACATGTTAATTTATTTGAGTCAATCATATAAGCGACCATGGACATTCAGCCACTTGTCTCACCTCATTTAAAAAGAAGTTGAAAACCTATCCATTTGCAAAAGCATACTCACCCTGGTCTCTGTTTTTGCGTGCAAACTCTATCAATGGTAACACTTCTACAGATCCAACTTTTTTCTTTGTTTGCTATTTTTTTGTCACAGGACTTTCATGAATTGTGGAGTAGCATGATGAATACCCACCTCATCACTGAAGTTTAGCAGCAACGGGGTGCATTAGTACTTGGATGGGTGAATGTCTGAGTTCTAGGCCAGGTATGGGATATTACTGACTCCGATTTGTTTTTATTCTCTCTAGACTTCCATAAATTCTAATGCCCTCGTGTTTCTGATAGCTTCCAAGCTCCGATGTCAGTTCCCTACTGATGGCTTCGCGGCTTGTACGCCTGTACATCAAAAGACTTTATGCGCCTTGGTTTTTCTATCTTTGTGATGCCGACCCCTGCTATGTCTCTGGCTATATAATGATATGGATCTCTGCTTTTCTGCCTATGCACCCAGAGTCTGTCTTTAAGATAGCAGTTAAGGGCTATAAAGTACTATTGAAATTAGAACTTAATATACTGGGAATAACTATCTTAAAACTAGATAATTATAAATTTGTGCATGCAAATTATTTTTAAAACAAATCCTTTTTTCGGCAACTTCAGCAATTGCAGACCAATAAAGCACACTTGATCCTCAGTAGCTGGAAGTTTATTTACCCTAGTTATCTGAAGAGGTCTTACTGTATGATCTTTGGATGTTTGTGAAAATATTGAACTTTGGTTGAGTTACCATTCAGACAGTTTCAAGTCTGTTTTTTTTTGTTTTTTTTCACTTTTATAGGTCTTATTATTATCAGTGTGAATCATCTTTATTTTCTTTCATTGAAATCTAGATATTTACCAAATGTTTTTTTACACTTTTTAATCTCCGGTGGTGTTCCGATATTGCCTTGCTTAATTATAGTGAATTCTTTTTATTGAAGCATATTTTTCCACACAAAATATATTTTATAGTTAACGTGTAAAAAAGGTTATGCATTACGAGAGGACATTTAAAGAATTGAATTAACTGCAAAAATATCATATCCATTAATCTTTCCAAGGTCCTTTTCAGCAATGATAATACCATTGCCACTCTGTGCCACACGTTTGCACATGACCAAAAACATAGAGCTTAAAAATCATAATTTTTGTATCAACAATTTCGATTGGTTTGAGTTAGAAATTATGTTTTGTTCATATTTGTGCCAATTTAAGTTGTGTGCCAAATAACCAAGCCAATAAGTAAGTTTTATAGACTAAAAATGCTTAGTGTTGTGGTGATTATTTACTGGTGACAAAAATACTGTAACCAATACTAGAGTATTATTGAGTATGCCAGTACTCTCTCTGAATCTACTGTACACCTAATCTCTTGACAAAATGTTGAATTGACTGATTGATTTAAAGTAGCACCCAGTACTTTGTTTTGATTATATTGAGACAGGACCACCAGGATCATCGAAGTCACTATGTACCTCCTCCTACCTGGCCCAGAACCCAGTCACCCATACAAGTACTAACACGTGTTCAGGGCTGCTTAACTTCAGTGATTAGTCGGGAAATGGCTACACCATGTAGATAGATGTTGAATGTTGAAATTATCTCAAATAGCAAAAACCTCCGAGTGTCCACCTGCATACTGTATTGAGTTGGTAAGCCTATAGCTTGTATATACACAAATGCAGTTCTTTTAATTCTTTTAGGTAAGAGTAAATATTTGTTTTTTGATGTCAGTGCCAAGATGCCGGGGTGACTGGTGGTTCCAATTGGCAAAGCTGTTACCAAAACTAAAATAAAAGACACAGAAGATTTTCTTATCACTTCTGATCGCTTGCTGGTTAAAATCCTGGCCACTGATTGTGGCTTACCAGTGCCAGGTAGTTTTCAAAATAGATAATTTATAAACTAAAATACACAGACCCTCTAGTAGCACACAGTCTGGATGAAGGAAATATTTCACATGTCTGTTGTGATATAGTCCACTTCCACTTATGGGGTAGCAGGTTCCAAACCTTTGGCTACTGGCCTGGATGTTAAAATCTTTGG
The DNA here is from genome assembly GCA_964017235.1 of Sabellastarte sp. h YS-2021. Lineage (NCBI taxonomy): Eukaryota > Metazoa > Annelida > Polychaeta > Sabellida > Sabellidae > Sabellastarte > Sabellastarte sp. h YS-2021. Next base: position 14,573,284 of record OZ024937.1, read on the forward strand.
TAAGTGGTTACCATGTGGTGGGTTTACAATATAGAATATGGACCATATCACATTGCTTTTGTTTACCCCATTCCGATGAAGGAACTATTTTAAAGGATTTTTGCACATTAGTTTTTGTAAACTTAGTTTCTTCCGATCCCCGAGGTTTTTGATTTGAATATTAAGCTTTACCATTGTCAGTTGTTTGACAATTCCGGGTGGTTTAGGTTAAACAAATTGGTGAGTGACAAGTATGCATTACTTTCCTACACATTACACAACAAATGGTCATGGTATTATTATAGAATATTAGATGTTTGAGGGGGCCATATCAGGATTTGCAGGCCCAGGGTAGATGCATATAGTTCTGCCCATAGGCACCAAATCTAGATACACCAGCCTGAAACAAGTATATTTAATTTATTATACTGAAGTATGCAATTCCAAAATATTTATATGTCAAAAATTACATTTAACAAGAGACTTTAGAGAGTGCATACCTCCGCCAAGGCACGTAATAACTAGAATCAATGTTTTTTATCAAAGCTTATGCATTTTGTGACAGTTATATGACATGTTATTGCTTTATAAGAATCTATCAAATAAGACCTTCAAAATGGTACCAATATTACATATATGCCATACATAAACGTTAAGTGAGCTTTTTTCACAATGTTTTTAGGCATTTACCATTCAAAAAGTTTTGATGAATTTTGATGAATTTTAGTTAGCAGTAAAACGTACAGGTGTACGTGGTAAGCTTCAGTTTATTAAGTCATTGTCACTTTTGCGAAATAGACCCACAGACTATTGAAAATTGTTTTCAGAAACTAGACACCAAAAAATAATATTTTTAATATTTTATCAATATTGGGGGAGTAATATGTATTTGAGCTATTGGCAGTAAAAATACATGTAATATTGGATGAGTTATATTGGAGGAGCAAAAGTAAAAATTCACCAAAAGTAAGCGCATAAACTGACCAATGCCTCTCCTTTAATTTAGCTTCTGTTATTTGACCCGCAAAAAGATCCCCCTTCTTGTACAGGCTGTGATATATGATATTTAGGACAAAGATTTAATCTGCTTATCTCTATACCCAGAATTTGTAAGCTTTATGGAATAGAAATGACAGGAGAGAAATCTGAGAAGTATTGATACATCACATGTTTACAGAAACAAGGATTGATTATAACATAATGCTAGGTTCAGACTTCTATGGTGAAGTGTCGCCTACTTAACTATAAGAGGCTTTATTAACTGCACAGATAACCAAAGGTTAAAGTTATGGTTTTACATTCAACAGCCAGGGTCATATTGGGACAGGTCCTCAGTGTTACCACATGGGGGACTCGAACCCACACAGAGGTGACTGCCTGTGATTAGATGCCAAAATTGCTGACCACCAGGCCACCGAGGACTTTATCTCTGTAGATGAGGTTGATAGGTGGGGTTTATCCTGCGTCATCTTTGGTATGACCTGCCTATGCAATTTGGACTCACAATCATTTACCTCAATTGTGTTTAGTTGTGACTTAGAGTTTGTCAGTTGATGGGTATCAAGCACTATAAATGTTCACATTAGATTAGATTAGTCTGCAAGAAAAATTTTTCTGGGCCAAGTGGGTCTATATTCTGCTAATTGACCTTGCTTCCCCCATCCACCCACAGTCTCGGTCCTTTAACCGGAGAAACAGGGGTATTGTACTTGTGTCCGTTTATCTGTTTGTGAGCTTAAAAGAAAACAAACTATATATTTGATCAGGTTTGTATTTTCAAACATGGTGGAGTCTGCCTATAACTCGGTCATACTCAATGATTATCTGGATTTGAATTGGGTCCATAGAATTGTTTATATGGATTGTGTGCCAATTTGTGTTTGTGGATCCCTGGGCGAAGCTTTGTGCTGCCTAAGGTCTGCCTCTTTTGATTTGATTCCACAATCAAAACAGACAAAAACCTTAGTTCTAGCACAACAAAGTGTATCACTTGCATTGGTCAAAAACTTCGCTGCTACAGCCGGAAGGGATATCTGAAAAGTAAACAAATGAATCTTGCCTCACCAAAGGTAAGCTACAACAGAGAGGTTTGAAGCTGAGCCACTACAAGACTCATCCTCTGATGAATAATTGATGGACAACAAATCATTTGATAGTACAATGTAAATTTATCAGCCTACTTCTGAAAGCATCTGTTCTAAAACCAAATTATAAAGATTTCCTATATGAAGCTGTTACACAGGGGAGTGCTGACCTTGGATAACCTGGATCTTGAGACAGTAGCACAAGTGGGACATTGTCTGTGACAGTGTCTTCAAGCATAATAAGCATATCAGGCAATAGGAGTATATTGATTGCGTCGAAATGTTTATTTCTTACCCCCCCCCCCCCTGGGGGGGGGGGGGCAGATATTCACGTGGGTGTGTGTCCACTGAGATCTTAGAGGGGGCAAAAACAAGTCAATTGCCGACTTTACATATTTTCTGTGACATCTGGTTCTGTCTTGCTACTACTACTACTACTGCTACTACTACTACTACTAACTACTACTAGCACCACCACCACTACTACTACTACTACTGCTACTACTACTTATACTACTAATACCACTACTACTTATACTATTAATAATACTACAATAATAAAAATAATAATAATAATACAACTGCTTACTATTATTATTACTATTGGTTTTGCTGGATCGGCATTAAAATGGTTTAGATCCTATCTCCAGGATCGTGTTCAGTCAGTCAAGATTGGTTCTAGTCTTTCGAATTTGTTCAAATTGAAGTTTGGAGTCCCCCAAGGTTCTGTCTTAGGTCCCCTTCTGTTTTCTCTCTACACAACACCTCTTAGTCAAGTCATCAGAAAATATACCGGAGTCCGTTACCACTTCTATGCGGACGACACTCAGTTGTTCATTCACTTATCCCCTGATGATAGTCTCAAGTCTTTTGACCGTCTTAAATCATGTTTGAATGATATTCAGGTCTGGATGTCTGAAAACAAACTCAAGCTAAATCCTGATAAAACAGAATTCATAGTCTTCGGTGCCAAAGACAGACACAAATGGCTCAGTGACTCACTACCTGTCAATATCCTGGGTAATTGTCTCTCTCCCGCAGATGTTGTACGCAATCTGGGCGTTCTGTTTGATGCAAAGTTTTGTTTCACCAATCACGTAAATTCTGTTATCAAATCCTGCTTTATCAGCCTCAGGGACCTTCATCGTATCAGGAGGTTTCTTTCTGTGGATACATCAGTGGTGATTGCAAATGCTCTGGTCAGTAGTCCGAAATTCTACAAGGCTCCAATATGTTCAAAATGCGCTTGCACGGTTTGTCACTGGTGCTTCAAAGTACACTCACATTACATCCACCCTTAGGACACTCCATTGGCTACCCATTAGACAACGTATTATCTTCAAAACCCTAGTTTTGGTCTATAAGTACCTCACCACTGGCCAGCCTAAGTATTTTGCACCATATCTCCCCTTGTACAAATCTGCCGTGAATACAAGACGTTCCAATCCCAAAAATTTGTTCCTTCTGGTTCCCTCTTACTGTCGTTCCATCCATAAATCAAAGGTCCATTTTAACAATAGTTTCTCATATGATGCCCCTAAGTTATGGAATGATCTTCCATATGATATACGCAGTGCTCCAAATCTCTCCAGTTTCAAAAGTCGACTCAAAACCTACCTATTTCAGAAATCATTCCCACCATAGCTTCTTACTACCGAACACCGGACCGCCTCCCTGGCAACGACTCGGAACATGTCTAATGTCTCATGATTTATGCCTTACGGATTGGATGGTGTGCCTTAGAATCCGTTGATACAAAGATTAAGCACCTGGACAACTGATTGATTGATTGATTGATTGCTTACTATTATCAGTAAAAGTCATACTCATAGCTTTATTATTTGTAGTAGTAATGGTAATAACAGTAGCATTGCTATTTCTCTAGATGAACCAATCAGGTGTAGTGTTTTCTATTATTTTAAGTTATGATATCACAGTTCAAATAGTTAGAAAAGCAAAACCGAATTGGTTGCAGTCTAAGTTAAATGTTACTTCGTCCTTGTGCCGATTTGAGGCATACTTGTGTAACTCTTCTAACAAGAACAACATAGAGAAAAGTGTTATGTGTCGTAAAACCCAAAGGTCAGGGTTACCTCTGAAATCAGTATTATTTGGTGCAATAATTCAGCATGTCTATTGTGTGTGTTGGTGAGGGGTGGGTTGGTTCAGTCTAGGAATAAGCTTGCCTCAAAGTAATACATATTTCATTGAATTACATGTATTTTAAATTATTCAACTAAGTACAAAGAACCAAGTGATTTTCTAGCTGGTTTAGTAAGAGACATGACAACTAACTTTGATCGTCTCTCTCTATCTATCCGAGTATTGATTTCTTCCAAGGAGTATACATAGCAAATTGTCTGCCAAGACATTATTGTGTCATGCATAGCAGATTGAGGACAACAACTAGTAAAGATCTTAACAGAAGTTTTAGATGATATAAAACTGGTTCAGCTAGAATGCCTTAGTTTTGAGTTACTTACTGTGAAATGGACATACGCATGTAAAAATCAAGCATATGCCTTAGGATAGGAATATTTAACATTGTTAGATTTATCTTAATGCAAGCTGTATACAGGATGTCAGCTTTTGGGTTGTAATCAACAGGTCTAATTAAAAGCTGTTTTTTGACACTTGCTTAAAATAAACAAAAACTAGTTGCAAAACATCAAAACTGGGATACACAATTACATGCTGACAACAAAACATAGGAAATTTCTGACAAACTTGATGAAAATAAGTGTGAGAAAATCCTTTTAAATAAATGTCAGAAAACTACCAACAAACTTGGACCAAGTAACGTTGACACTCCGTACTTTTGATGCAGTTTAAACTACGATAATTATTGTTCATATTTTGGGATATCTCTGTACAAGTTACTGTTTAATACTGCTATTAAGGACAATATTGCAGAATGTCTGCAGTTTTCATGAGCCAGTGAAGCATTTGGGATATTTGAAATTCTGGCTAAAAATCCAGAGATAAACGGCAAACAACTAAATAACATGCCAGTTATTCTATTGTTTTAGTTATTTGTTATTGAGTTCTAGTTTACAAGTAGTATTATAGCTTCTGGGATAGTCACACTCGAGTTCCTAGCAGTTTATCAGTGCTTTCAAAACCTGGAATTGAATTACAGTTTACAATTGTTACATAAACATTTGGCATATTCACTTTTTAGAGTTGTAGTTTAAAAGTGTCATTAAATTATAGAAATTATATTAAATTAAATTTGTCTAAACATGGTAAATCTGTTTGAACCAGTATACATTCTCATCAGTATGACTTGGTTCTTACCAACTATTCAAACCGATGACCTTCTGAATGGTAGCTATACTCTACAGACCAAATCAGGAGTCATACATCAAGATGATATCATCAGCACATTATTGGTGGACAATAAATTACGCTGTGCCTTGATATGCTCCAGACTGGACTACTGTCTGTTATATGCTGTCAGCGTGGAACCTACTTTGAATTTGAGATTTTACAGATGCCACTTTTCGAGAGATATCACATGGTCTTATGACGTTAGCATCGGTGGGACAATTTATAGACATGCTTACAAAGGTATATTCAATTTTATTTCAGTACACAAATAACACTAATAACACCGTAGTGAGTAGAGTAAGTAATCACTGAGCTCTTTTTTTCAGATCCTGGGGCCATGGGTTTGAATTTAGTTCATGCCAGATAGATGGAGGTTATATCATCACCCCTTCGCTGGTGAAAGGTGACATGGACCTGTTAATTGCATTGTACCTTTAATGACAGTATTAATCTAGAACATAAGGTGATTAATACTCAGTCGTCTTAGAGTAAAGGTTCGCCCACTATTATAAGGGCCACTCTTCCAGGAAATCTTTCTAAAAATAAAGTTTTCATAACCATCTTTCCAAATTGACACATACTTTTTCTCTAGGCTGTAAATTATATGTTTATTAACTCCTCACAGCGTATACATCAAATCTTGCTCTGCGCTTATGTTCTCTACCTACTGAGTAATTTGGCTCACTCCTGAAATTGGTAGAAAACTGAAGTAAACAATGAACTTAGCGCCCCTTAAAACAGTTGTTAAACTTTAATAATAAGTTCATTTTTGTGGAAGGTCTGTGTATAAACTATGTTTGCATTTGTCACCTCGAATCAACATACCACCTATCAACATACAGGTTACAATAAAGCTCTATTATTTTACATTGCAAGGCCTACTGGTGACCACCACACCTTGCCACGTCTCGAACACAAAGTCCGTTCTCTCTCTCTCGAGCTCTCTAGAGCTCATGCTTCTAGGAATCACTTTTTGTTTTTTAAGCACGAGCCTCGAAAGAGCTTGTGCTTCTAGGGATCACTTTTGTTTTGTCTCCGGACTTTCATGAATTGTGGCACAGCGGGATGAGTATTTGTCTACTCACTGAAGTTAAGAGGCAATGGGCTATGTTAGTACTTGGATGGGTGACCGTCTGAGTTCTAGACCAGCTGTGAGATGTGGCTGAGTTGGAATTTCTTTGTGTCACTAGACTTTCGTAAATTCTAGTGCACTACTCGTGTCTCTGATGGCTTGGCGCTTGTGCTAGGGGACCAAAACACCTTTTGGCCTTGTTTTTTTTTTGTCTCTGGACTTTCATGAATTGTGGCGCAGAGTAGAGTATCTGTCTGCTCTCTCAAATTAAGCGGCAATGGGCTATGTTGGTACTTTGATGGGTGACCATCTGAGTTCTAGACCAGCTGTGGGATGTGTGTCACCAAACTGTCATAAATTCTAGTGCACTACTCATGTCTCTGATGGCTTTGCGCTCACGCTAAGGGACCAAAACACCTTTCAGCCTTGTTTTCAATCGAACACTTTCTCTCTCTGAAACCATTGTATTTAAAGCCCATTGTGTGCATACGCACTACTTTTACTTAATACTTATAATCACCTATATTATGCTAGATATATACCTATATATATATTTATAAAAATGTATAGCATACATATTTATATTTATTTACATAAATATGTGACCAATACTTACACATTAATATCGCGTAGCATATTAACGTAGCACCTGGTAAATTCCCAGAATTCCTTGTTTTTTTGTGAGGGTTTGTCTTCAGTAAAAGACAAATACATGTATACACTCGGATATACAAAGTTTTTATTAGTGTATGTTTTATTTGCAGTAACATTGATGTTTTAAAATTAAAATATGCATGGAAACAAGTGCAAGTTATAAATTTACTTTTGTAACAAAGAATCAAATCATTTCACACTTTTCAGTGCTTTTTAAGGGGCTACATGGTAAATTGCAAATTTTATTACCACCCCAAATAGGCACAACACTTGGAATTTTTACAAAACTTGAATTTCCCGAAAAATAATTAAGTTATGTCCATCGTCCGTTTCAGTGGCGGAAATGCATGAATGTTATTGATGACAACCAATTGTTGATTATCATTGTTTTTTCATCCAACAGGCAAAAGCAAATTCACTTGTAATCAAAATGCCTTATTTTATCATGATAAAAGTTCTGCCTAGAATCTGCTTACATTGACAAAATCATTGAATAAATAGCTGACTGCAAATCGGATAGGTGAACCTGCACACTTGTTAACAAATTGACAAAACAAAAGATATATTTATTGAGGCAATACAGAATTCTGTATTTCGTGGGAATATAACAAAAAATATAAAACACAGAAACATCCATTTAATGCACTTAATCAAACAGCAACAATAAAATAAACACATTGAGGTACAAGGGATTTTCAAATACAGGAAGTGTGTCCTCATTCTAGAACTTCCGGCCCTGGGAGGGCGATAATACAATAAAAAACCAGAGCACTGCGTATTTCTGAAGATGTATTGGCAAATGGACTGCATATCCCCTTTGGTTTTTCCCCACTACAAAAGTGGCTATTTGAAAGAAGTACTCATTAGCCAAGGAATAAATCAATGCATAAAGGATAGGCGCGGCGTTAGGATGTATTTTATAAACAGAAACTGCATAAACTATGGAAGCTTTATGTTTGCCATTTTTTTATTTGTCTAACTCTACTGCTACCCTCCATAGCTTGGCACGTGCCTCAATTTGGCACATCACAGAATATAGAAGACTAACGGTGCTTCTTCCCTATACTGATATTGGTGACCGTTTTTTTTGTTTTGGCGCACCTTAGATTTATTTATTTGGGGTTTTATGTCATTTCAAAACTGTACAGGTCATATCAGGATGGGTAATTGGAAGGGCAGAGGAAACCACTACATACAGTTGGTCAAGGTTCTGTACTGTAAACTGCCAACCAACAGCAAGCAACTACCAGCTTTTCCACTTGAGGTCAGGCCGGGATTCGAACTCTGATCTCAGAAGTGATTGTGTTACCAATGCGCTACCGTGACCCCCTGGTGCACCTTAGAGTCCCCTATTTAAGGGGATATAAAGTGCTATAAAAGTCCAATTAGATTTAATGTATCAACCGTTTATGCTTTTAAGGGATGATAATACCATTTTTACTTGGAATTAGCTCCTCAACTTAGCATGATTTGCATACTGAAATTCACAAAACCTGTTCTATTATATGTGTTGTCACTCCAACTACCATCTTTCTCTCGCCTTTTTTGGTTCTATGCCCTCTCAGAAATTCACAAGTGTTATCTATGATATCCAATTGTCAATAACTATTCTGTTCCAAGTTGAGGAGCGTGCCAAGTTAAGACACCAAGCAGTCTTCGCACGGATTTCTTTTGCTAAAAATATGCATCAGGACAAACGCAAGTTATACATCTACTTTGCCTGTAAAAAAGACAAGTGAATTAATTGCCACAGTACAAAAAAAGTTTTTTTTTTTGTTGAAGCTGTTCCAAGCTATGACACTGGGTACTACGTCAATGATACATTCATTTAAGTTAGAACTGACAGGGCCAGTATTCATGAAGAAGAATTATCTGGAGCCAAAAAATGAGATTAAAGTTTGTAAAAAATGCCTCAGCTAATCTTTTTGATTAAGTGCAGATTCAGCTATATTTAATCTAAAATTTAATCCATTTTATGAATAGATTAAAGTTAATCTACAGAAATTAACTTCTATGTAAATACTGACCTTAATCCTAATGGATGTTTGGATGAACTTAAGCTTATTTTTGTGACTGGCCCCAGTAATTGGTGCTTTCACTGTGACGTCATAGTTCCAAACTACCCAAATAAGGACATGTAGCTTTGTATCACATTTTGTTTCTTAAAAAAGTGGTCTCTTTATTGAGAGAATTGTGAACAGAGCATAAGCATTGAGCATAAAGTAGATAAAATAAAAATCACGGCGCAAATAAATGTGGGAGTTTTATAATGATAGATTACTTTGAAGTATTGAAAAAATAATACCTAAAAAGTTAATAGTTACTGTTATTGACTCAAAGAGCATTTGTAGGATGCCATTTCATCCTTAAACTGACAATTGTCTTCCAAGTTATATCTATTTAGAAGAACACCCCTTAATTTGGATATTTCTACTTAATATTTATTATGTATTAATTATAAATAGCCATTGATGATAATTGATTGCAAATAACAATGTGTAACAAAGCTCTGGGCATTAAAATATATGACTTATTAAGTGGTATACATGAGATATTAAGTTGAATAAGTGTGGTTGAGATAAGTACAGAACTGACAGTGAAGGGAGTTATCATGTATATAATTTGTAAATCTAAACTTAAATTGAGTTCTATAGCTCCATAACTCAACGATAAATCTGACCAAAAGATAAATAAGATTCTCAATAATATACATAAACTTACTGTTAATGTTTAGCACATTAACTATGGGAAAGAAAAGTCCACATTTCGTGGCTACAAAGAAGTCATCTGACAAGCAATGTTCTATTTCCCAATTCTCACATTATGCTAAATTATGTAGCATAATTTCTACAGCTATAGGCGACGCTAGCTGTATATCTTAAAAGGGGCCAAAATGGCGCCGTGGTAACACACTCGTCTCCCATCACTGAGATCAGAGTTCAAATCCCTGTATGACCTCATTTGGGAAAGCTGATAGTTGCTTGCCCTTGGGTGGCAGTTTACAGTGCAGAACCTTGACCAGCTGTATGTACTGGTTTTCTCTGCCCTTCCAACTACCTGTCACAATATCACGAACAAAAAGGTACAAGGCATGACATAAATAAATAAATAAATAAATGGGTAAATAAATAAATAACTAGGTAATTAAATAATATCTTAAAAAACTCCACATTTGTCTGTCAGTGCAAAATTGTGAGCATTACAGAAAGAAGACACTATAATACTTTGTGTCATAAGGCACAACTTGGCAGATATCAACAACATTGAAGACTCCTTGACAGTTGGTTGCCATGTATGAGCCATCTTCTGGGTGTATCATACTATTTAAGATTAAAACAATAGTGGGCGAAGTGACGACAGGATTGAATTGAATATATTCAGGGGTGTCCAAATTTGGTGTCATGTTTCTCATCTTCACACTGATTTGTTTTACATTGAAAGCAAAACCTCACAGAAACCCGCCGCAAGGAATTCTGGGAATTTAACAAGATCTACCATTTACAACTGTTATATTAAAATATATCTATAAGGCATATATTTATACCAATGCATATAAAATACATGAGATATATATTGTGTATGTTTAAGTATATATTTTTTTGTATAATATATGCTAAGCAAAGTATATTTAGTAAATTTTCTGTGTAAGTATACAATGGATCGTAGACACTGCGGTTTCTGGGAGGGATAGTTTTCAGTTGAAATAATATCTCCTGAGAGACTGGCAATTTCGTGCACTGATTTAAAGTAAAAATTGTATCATCTCATCTTTTGGCTAGGTGAGACTTTTTCCTATGTTTGTATCTGTACGTATGTGTTTTCCAGTACATGCCCTTGTCCTTATGGCTCCCAAAAGAGACCTTGCATCATGGTACTAGATATTAAAGGTTGAACTGCCCAGTATACAACCCCCACTGACCCCTCTAGTGTGTATATTGTACTACAGTTCACGGGAGGTCATAATAGCTATTTTAATTATTCCTTTAACAGCTGTCCCAAAGTGCAAATCACTTTCTTAGTTGTGTTGAATTGCTCTGAAAATGTCTGACACAATTGTGAATCTAACCGAATTGCAAAACCCCCCAAAAATATAAAGCAGACCGTACCACAACCGAACATAGTCGACGGTGAACAACCCCAGTCAGTTGTAACTTGTCAGTCCATCATGGAAAGGTGGGATCTTTGAGTTAAAAAGAATTCTAAAGGCTTATTTTTTTGTGGGTAAAGCATATTTATAACTTGTGTCAATTCATAGTTTAGTCGATAGAAATCAAACCTAGAACAAGCACAAATAAGACTATGTTTTGGTCACGTTATGGCGGACAACAGTACCAATATTGTTGAATTTAAGTAAACCAACTTTTGCAAATATTGACCCAGATGTTTGTATAATTTTAGAGCCTACAGCCCAGACTACTACTACAACTGCTGCTACTACTACTACTACTCTTATGACTACAGAGGAAATGACGTCACTACCGCCCTGTATTTGTTTGAATGGTGGGACATGTAGCTATGAAGGGTCAAACCCAGTTTGTGTCTGTCCACATGTTTTCACAGGTCCACAGTGTGCTGTACAGATCACAGGTAAAGGCCCATTTTATACACAGGTATACATGTCAATGGAAACAATAACTGTCACCCCTAAATGTCCATTTACCTTTCTGCGGACCAGTTGCTGACATTTTAAGCTCTTTCAAGTCCACTCTTTGGCCTACAAGGTATACAAATCCAACCAACAGTTCTTTACGTCTTTCAGTGATTTTGCATTAACCCTTTGTAACTCTCTTCCTCTTGATCAGTCATTTTAGGAAGCATCTTAAGACAAGCATCCCCACTGACTTTATGTCCATTATTTTATTAGTTCGGTGCACTGAGTCGTGGGGAAAATATTGTACATACAAAACAGTAGATTAGACTAGAAAGAAAGGGGGATCTACAAAGGAGACTTCTGAAACCTTATACCTGTTCAGTTATGATCAATGATATTTTTTTGTAAGTCTGCAATTACGAAAACACCAATGTTCAAAAGAAATTAAGTCCACTGTCATGTTTGGTTTCCTCTTGTCTATAATGTACGGCCTAGGATAAATATGACACCGTTTTAAGTGGCATAGAAAAACCTGGGAAAAATCTGACATAAAAAAACTGTAGTGGACTATTTTTCTGGTTTGAAGTAAATTATAAGTTAATCCTGTGTCAATATATTTCAGTTTATTTTCTACTTGCAACATATTTATGGTAAACTACACATGACAAGTGTAAATAATGATTTTGTGTTCTCCTCATTTATCACAACCAATAGTAGCATTTGCATTAAAGGGAAAGTTAGTAGTCGCTCCATGATTCACCATTATCAGAGCATCAGATTTTGACCCCCACCCTATTTATTTATTTTTAATTTTTATTTATTTATTTTTTTTTTTTTTTGGGGGGGGGGGGGGGGGGGGCAGTGGCTGACTAGGAGATTGGCCATGTCCCAAAGGTGTTGCATATGATCTAATCCAATACAATGTTACATACCTTGGCATACCTAATCAGTGCACAATGACAATGTGTTTTACAAGTCAGTATTATAACGGTATATATTTTGAAGCATTCTACAAGTTTCATTCGATCGATAGGTCTTGGCAGCATCGTTAGATCTTCATTATTTCATGTTCCAAATATCTTCTTTAGTGTTTTCGAGTGTAAAGTGGGTAAAGTGTATCATATCAGATCTTGGCAGATTTTAAGTCACCCTGACTAACCCCCCCCCCCCCCCCCCCCCCCCCCTCCGGATATAATATAATATGTAAGCATTTCTCAATTACTAATGTTGTCTGTTGTAGTGTTAAACTTGTTAAAATGTTATGTCCAAATACATGAAATTTATTTGTATTTTTTTATTCAATAATGTTATTTATTCTCTGGAATAAGTGTTAACGTTTATTGTTAATGGTTTTGCTATTAAATTCTAATCTGTGTAATCTTTATGGAGTTTTATAGCATTTAATCTGACAGAATCTAAGGCACAGCAGCGAGTTACACATCTAGGTTACAAAAACAAAGTTGACGGGGTTAAGGTGAATAGGTTTTACAAAAAAAGTAAGTTTTAAGTTTGTTTTTGAAGGAGGCAATAGAGGTGGAATTACATATGTTATCAGGTCTTTCCAAATGTTAGGTTCATCAAAGGCAAAACTGTAGCCAGAGTAGCTGGTGGGTAATAAAATAATAATTGTAAATATATAATAATAATGATATAATTATTATTATCCTTTAGGTAATTGAATATAAGCACAGACTGGTTGCTATCAGTGTATTTGGATTCTTTGTTTTCTTATCACCCAAGAGGCTGTTAGGTTTTCACAAGAGGGTGGATGTGGGTTAGTCTGTTGCAAGTTGTCTCTGCATTATATACCTGCCTTAACCCCCTTTATATAATACCAAATACCCTAACTTCCAAAGACAAAGTCAGTTATGGTATTACAACTCTTCTAACAGTCAAGGTCACATCAGGGCCTGACCTCGGTGAATCCTAAGTGTTCGCGTAAGCTTGATTCGCACGACCACATAGTTCACAGCCAACTGATTACATTCCACACTTGTTATCCACTCTGCCCACAATTGCCCCAAATAGGATGGTCACGTTACAAGGTCCAAACACCAAATCAAAAATTAATAATCGTAATCTGTTATTCATTAATACCACGTTGACACTTATCCAATCTACTGTCTTTGATGAAATTCTTAAAAAAACCTTACATATATATTGATATAAATCAAACTGCAGTTGGGATGGCATATTTCTGGATGTAATTAAACAGTTTTTAACAAATATGTAGCATATTACAACAAGGCTAGTACCAATGTCCATGATGGTCACATAGTTGTGAATGTTAAAAACCTGTTGTATTTAAGGGACACCAGGTCCACCACATGTTTTAAACCATCTCTGGACATCATAACACTAACTTTAAATTATCAATGTAAAATCTCAGTTCTTTTGTTGCTGTACTGTTTCTTATTTGCTACAATAGAAATATTGTACCTGTATTTACCAAACTATATAATTGTACCTACTGTGTGGCAAAAGATATAGATGTATATCATTTTCAGAATGTGGTGAGCCACCCTCTGACGGCATATCCACTTCTAACAAGCGCTACAAGATTGACATTACCAACCAAGCTTCTGAAAAGATTCATATCTACCGAATAGGATCTTCAGACTTAATCCAAGCCATAAGCGAAGGTGGTGGAGAATGGTCGACTGAGGACATTAAAGTTGGGTCCAGAGTTTACTTCCTCAATGAGGATGAAGACAGATATTTACCCATGAAGACTTCTGACGGTACATGGCACTGTTGGCTTGATCTGCCGGCGAAGGATGAAACTCTTACTGCGTGGGATTCTATAAATTAACCCCTTCATCGCTTATATGCCAGATTTCCTACTGCTTAATCCTCTGTTCCACCGTCACAAACGTATCAACTGATTTTACCAGTTGGCAGCAAACTCATAGAGGTCACATGACCAATCTTATCACTTGTAAAGTTTGGGAAGCTTATAGTTGTTGTCATGGCCATCTCTCAAAATATATACTTCCTATGTTTAAAAACCTTTATGAGCTAACACATCTGCCCTGACCACTCACATTCTATCTATTCATTTACAATTTATCTATTGGATGTTATGGCAGATCTTTTGGGTGTTAAAATCTATCCTGCCCACCCTTTTTAAAATACAACAATTTTCCACTGAAATAGTAGCCCAGTAATTTTGGCCAAAGAGATAGACATTTCTGTCAGATAATCTTTTCAGCTCACGAGCATGACTGGGACTCGAGTGTTACAAGTGATTGTAATGAATTATTGCAGCAGGGCACAGGTGTACCTTTTTACTTGGGACAAGTCACATGTTCTTTGCAGTTTTTGCCCACCTATTTCAGTTGTCACAAACTCACCAACTTAAAACTGCCTAGGTTGTGCAATCAATCGAGCAAATGGAACAGGGCGAAATAGTGCTTAAATAGCAGATTCAGTCTGGCAGTAAGTCACATTATATATCATACACCATAAGCTATATTTGACCTAAATTGGGGACATATATTCTGGGACTTATTTTTTTTATATTCCTCACGCCACATGCAAAATAGGTATTTCAGATACATCAGCAAGTGATGACTTTTCCCAAGGAGGTATTAAATTCATGACTGTTAATTTGTCTGCCTGTTTGCTAATTAGTAGGATCATGCAAATACTACTTGTCAGATTGTAATGACTAAGAACAAGTTGGGTCTTGGTCCAACTTAGATCCCACTAAATTTGGAGACTGATCTGGATCACTACCTGGATACACAAAAAATCCGGATTTTCCCATTTACTTATTATTGAGCCCCCCCCCCCCCTTTTAAAAAAAAATCCTACATACTTTGTTGTAGGTATACGTTGTCCTAGTGTTCTTGTTTATTAATGTTTCTGAAACGGTGGAACATACAAATATGCTATATTCATCATTAGAAGGGCACTTTTACAGTGCTTTTACTCTTTTTCTTACAGTAATCTCCATGCAGAAATGGTATGTTGGGCTTATTAATATACAATTGACTCTTGGTTTTTCTGCTAACTTCATTGTATGAAATGTAAGAAAAACATATTAAAATGCATCCAGTAATGACAAGTCTCTTATTGCCAAACTGTCTAGTTTGAACTGTGTTTGAAGTAGAGTTTAATTTTTATTATCCAGTCAAGGCTGAATTTTCTCGAAATAGGGGAAAATACTGATTGTGAAGTATTTTTTTACATGTAACAGCACCACATGCTTGTATATTTTGGTGAAATTTGCTTGTAAAACATTGACAAATTAATAGTAATTGCAAAACATCCCCCACAAACATATATGAAAAGATATATATTTCACATAGAATGACTCGTGTTGCGCACATGTTGTCATTTCTTGATATATTTTTTGAAAAATAAATATATATGTTTATCTCAATAAGTTTCTGATTATAACAATTTCCTCCGTGTACCTTTTAAAGGTTTGTGCCTTTTTTGTTAAGAACATTTGAACAACATTTAGACTACAAATAGGACACTTAAAAGTTGTCTTTAGACTTTTTTCCTTCATTTTGGGTATTAGGATGTTACATAATGTACTTTTGTAGAGTTATTTCCAGCAAACTACAATGTACACACATGTAACAAGTCCAATGCAGGCCGCAACTTTACACACAGCAGAGAGCTGTTTTCTGCTCTATGAATATCTAAACTTACCATTTGGCATCTGGAGGCCTGAATATGAAAAAAATAATAATAAATTTGAAAATTTATTTCCCGACACTTGCCACATTTGACCTTAATACAAGGATGACAAATAGACAAACACCATTTCAAAAATAAACATGATTTTTCACAACTCTAAGTATGTCAGTAAGTTACTGATACACTTATTGTTGTGATAATCATGTAACTACTGATAGTAACTATAGTTACACAGTAAATAGTAACAAGTTGAGTGAGATGAAGAGAAATGCCAGATTCAAATCCAATACTAATAAGCCAAAGGTTAAAAGTGTAAGAGGTGACAAAAGGTGAGATCAAGGTCAAATGCAAGGCCATGTCCACAAAAGCCATAGTATCGATTGTCAACTGGTGTAAGCTTTACAAAACAGTAAAATACATTGCGGAAATTTTATTTACATGTTAGTAGACAACATATGACCATAGCAGGATTTTAAAATGCAAAACAGATAAAATTTTAAAATTCCACCAAACCCAAATCAAAAAGAGTGGGGAATGTTTGAGGAGAAGGTGGAAGGCATGATGGAAAGGGCCTGTGAAGCGTTCCGGAGGTAGATCCAAACTGCTGAGCTTCTCCATAAACCATGACTCATTATATTCTGGAGGGATACATTGTGATCAAAAGTGAAGGTTGTCCCGGATCGCCTAAATGTATGAAAACTGAAACCTATGACATCTGTATTCCACGTTTGCAGAATTAAGAATAAATGGCTTCCGCCAAAATTCTCTATTATTATGTAAACAGCTACCTGTTTGTCAGTTTAAAATAAATACCACCAGGGGGATGCTGGATATACCTAGAAGTATAAGGTCCACCCAACTGCCACAGCAGGCCCCTGAAGTGGCCATGCTATACAATCGCAGAGTAAGGGAAACCACACTCAAATACTGATTGGAGTAGCCCCACTTCAGGGGATACAAAATATGACAAGAGAGATACAGAATTTAACAGGGATACAAAATCTGATAGCCCCTTCGGTCATATTCTCTGTCTCCACACACTTTTTGATGGATACAATATCCGATGCTACACCGGGAAACAATTTTTTATTTTATATCCCTGCGCCACTTACTATGGATAATTAGCATAACGAATGCATAAACAAGTGCAAACGTTTTGTAAATGTTTGATTAATTAGGTAAGTTATAAACACGATAAATGCATCATTAGAGGAGTTTTAAAAAACAAGGCTTCTGTTCTTCTTTGTAGCATTAAAATCTACGCAGGAATGGTAGAGAAATGGCAAGTTGTAAATTGTTGTTACATTTCCTAAATACGGACTTATTTGTCTTATTATTGCAGTAAAATGGTGGATAATACAAGTGAAGCATACCTCAATAGACATATACAAAAATATATATATATCAGTCATGAAGATAAACTATATAATAGTCATGCTATGCGTTTGTATTATATTGTCATATTCATTTTGTTATATACCAGTCGTTATTGTAAGCCCGCGAGAAGTGAAGCACCAAACAAGATCAAAAGTGTCGCGAGATTTACACTAGACCAAGCCCATGACAATAACAGCGCATAATACAATAAAATATGTGACTTGGGAAATCTACATTTATTAGTTCACTAACATGTTAAAGTTACAGATAAAATTTACACAATACACGACTAAAAACCCCAAAGGCCCAACAGAAGAAGAATCTTCCAACTTTAAGTGCTATTGCTGCTGTCAAAGGACTAATTCGTTGCAATGGAATTTTAACCTCTTATAGTGTTGGGTTCAAATCCCTGTCCGACGGTCAGTTGGCAATTTAGCAGTTTATTTCCACGCACTCGACTCAAAGACAAACAAGATTTAGTTATATAATGAGTTATTTTATACATACTTAATGTACATTATATTTTATACATATTTCACAAAAAAGTATGATTATATGTATTAAACATTTATACAAGTACACATAACTCCCTGTCTATCTACAGTTTAGTTATTTGACATTAAAGGAGATCCCAAGGTTCAGGAGCCAAACTCAAGATATACTTTTTCGGAGTAGTATTTTTGTCTAACATATGGGTACTGTATGCGTTTTGGAGAAACAGCCAGCCCAGACAGAAGAGTTTTTAGAAACTACACCCCCCCCCCCCCACCAAAAAAAAAAAAAAAAAAAAAAAAAAATACTTGTGGTATACTGAACTCCTGTAAGTTTCCTATTTAAGTTTAACTGTTTATCTTAAAGAAGGCTATTAATACAAAGACTTGGAGCAAGTCGACATCACCATAGTTACCCCTCCCCAGTGAACACTTACTGGACTATAGCCTCTGTCTGGCTTTGGACTGAGGATATTTATTAATTTTGTGCTATATAAATGTTTCCATTATTATTATTATAACTCAGTGCTAGACATGTCAATTTGATGGGATAAAGTTGAATCAAAATCAGCCTTAATAAATTTTTGTTTGATTTAGGTTTTAACATGGCCTTCAGCACGTTTTATAGGTTAAACATTGTAAACCTGCTTTGACCAGCTTTCCCTCACTGGGGTAGGGGCTTGAGCCACAGACCTCAGAGGTGGGAGGTGAGTGTATATGCCTTAATGAATACACGTGTAGTAAATATATACCGAGTCTTGAGGGCTGGATAGCTTTTAGTAGAAATCTTCTCTTATGAGGATGAAATATCATAATGAATAATATCTTGATTAGAAGAATATCTCACAATAACGTGTAAACTTAGAAATAAAGTCAGATTCTACAGTAATCATTTTGAAGTTACTGTGTATTACAGGTTCACACATTTAGAACAATTTATCTCTTAATTCATTTTTTGAGCAAGATACATTGGTGTACTATCAGACCTTATACAGATCTGCCTTAGGGCCATAATTCATAGTACTGCCCTCTCAAACATTTTATACTTTATACATTACATTATTCTCAAACACTTTAATACTCTTATATACATATATATTTTATATGTAATACCCCACTCAAATTACAGGCGGTATCCCCTGCGGTAACCCTCATTTGGTGAAACATCCCGGGCTGTCCTTGGATTGCCGTCTGACTTCTGTATGCGACCTTGCGAGTCAAAACTGAACCGTCCATCACCGTTTTAAAAAGCTTTCCGTCTCTGCTTTTGGTACCATGACCATACACAGACGATTTTGTGCATGCATGTTTGAATTTCTGACTACGATAACTGAAGGTGTGGTCCACGGTGCACATAAGGTCATAATTCGGTCGTCTTTCGGTGTTATATGGCGACATAAAGTGAGTTAAGTTATTGCTCATTTTGCCACGTGTTCGTCCAACGGCTATCAAAGGTGAATTAAAGTTAATGGAGGTTGCTTCTTGGTGACTAATGCTTGTAATACTGTCATTCTACTGTTATTGACAGTAAAAAAACCGTGTTCAATCAGTGGATGTCTGCCTGTAGTGTGAACAAATTGGACAAAATGGGGTGTAACCTGGGGTGGTTCTACAGCGGAGAAAAACTTCTAACCGCGGCACGTACCTCCTGTAATGTGGCATAAACTGCAAGGCTCAACTCAACTTGAACCTTAAACTACTTCAAACATAAAGTAAACAGTGAATTTAAACTAATATGTATCTTTATAACATGTTTTCTGTTTTTGTTTTCCCAACTCTGTGCCATGTCCTAAGCTAGACCATACATTTCCTAAGAAATCATTACATTGAATCATAAACATTAACCTTTATGCCGCTGTTTGGTAAATCTAGGTAACAGTACCAATTTCCATGTACATCTTGCATGGGGAAGTACTGTGATCTTGTTGCATCATCAACAACAAAGATTCTTGACGAAGATTTTAGGCCAGAGGTAGTCCACGCTCCAGATCCAACGCTTAAGGATTGCAGTTCTTCAGTTGTACCCCCAGCGAAAAGTTTCATGACCATCAGTTTAACTGTTGCAATGGATGTAATTTGTAGTTCAACACTAGAACTGTCTGCTACGGCCAAGGATACTGGTGGTGGTGGGTTACATCCTGTGAAATATGATAAAGAGAATATCTGTGAATAATAAGTATTTATAAATCTTTTACATTAAAAAAGACTGTAGAAAAATTACATGAGTGACATTTAAAATTTTTTTATTTGTTTTCTTTCTTCACTTATGTCACAAAAAAGTTCATGATAAAGAAGTCAAAGTGGGGGTTTTACGTCCTGTTCAGCTGCCAGGGTCATAATTAAACAGGTCCTCAGCTTTGTCACTTGTGGGGTAACATGAACTAGAGAGAGAGAGTAAAATATTAAAACAATTACATGCAATGATGTTAAATACATCTTAATATTTCACCACATTTAGTATCAAAAACTTGCTTTTTTGTCCTTTGTGATATAAATATAGTTGTCCAATAATCTTTTACTGCTAAAATATACAAGAAAGGACTTGTTTGCTTTTGCTTACAGTGAAAGGTATAGTACTTGCCCAGTGTTGTCCAAAACATTTACAGAATGGTAATACTTTGTACAGAATCAAGACCTGGTAAGATCTCTAATATCTTAAATTTAATTTCAGTAAGATAATCATTAGCCAGTCACTTCTCTATTTCTTACCAGAAAAGACTTGACTTGTAGCCAAAAAAGAGTGTTCTAAGTTGCCAATGTTATTACAGAAATGGCAGTTTGGGGAGCCTATTGAATTTCGATGCTGTAAATCCTAGTTGTAACTGAAAACCCTGTAAACAGTGTACAAAGTTTTACTAGAAAACTTACCAGATTCTCTGGACCTGAAACTCAAAAAATGTTACGGGTCCTCAGCAAAACTCACCAGAACATATTTTAATCTAGGTTAAATCAATACTCAATTTAAAAACAAAATGGAATGTGGCACGAGCTTTAGAGGTTTTACTGTTATTTTCTACAATGGCAAAAAATCCTGTTATGGTTGCCAGAATTCAAAAATTCATTTGGCAGCTATTTAATTAGTTGTTTTAAGCCGTGCCTAGTAGCTTTATGATATATTGTGACAGGTAAGTTGGAAGGACAGAGGAATCCAGTACATACAGTTGGTCAAGGTTCTTTACTGTAAACTGCCTGTAAATGGCAAGGAACTACCAGTTTCCCACATGAGGTCAGGCCGGGATTTGAACTCTGATCTCAGAGGTGGGAGGCAAGTGTCTTGCCATAGCACCACCATGACCCCCCCCCCCCCCCCCCCCCAAAAAAAAAAAATAAAAAAAATAAATAAATAAAATAAAAAAAAAATAAAGAAAGACATATGAATGGCTCTCTGAAGTTACAGGATATCTGGATCTGTACCTCTAGAAGGATACAGGTCCATGAGAACAGTTTTCCAGTCCCGGACGGAGGGGGTGGGAGTTGGTGGTAGGTGTTAATTTCGTATAGTGAAAATAATTTCATATAATGTAAAGTGACGGGTGACATACATGTTTTAATTTTACCATGGGAGAAGACTACACGTATACAATTTGAATCAATGGTTAATTGGTCTTCTCAATACTGATGCAATACATGCTTCTCTTCTGTAGCAAAACTGGAACTAGAAGTATGTAGGCCAGCAGAGTCTAACTTGAAATTATTCCGCAAGTTCTGCACAGACTCTAATGTACCAAAAACGAATAGGAAGTCCATAAAATAGGACAGGTCAATGAGATGAGAATACTGTGTTATTGCTTTATTCAGTAAGATATTTATAAATATATGTCACAATTGCCACTTTACTTTTGTTATCCATATTCAAAATGGACGAGAATTGTGTTTGAATACCAAGAACAACAGGTCAATATGTGCTGTTTTATGTCATACATAAACACACAAGGCTAGCAAACTTTACCTGATTTTTTTTTCATTTTTCCATTATTCCCGGAGTCACTAAAAAGTACCTTTTCACGAAATGGACAATTTCACATTTGGGTCATAACATATACACCATTTAATGTGGCTGCAATGTGGTCTTTTAACTATTTCCAAACAATCAACACTTGTTTATATGCAAAATTATAATAGAAAGTAGTCTTAAAGTCCACCTGTTTCGCAATATGATCCCAAAACAGAATTATCTTGATGAAGTTATAATCTCAATAATCAGTTTAGTTGAGAATTATACATTATCCATTGCCCCAAACCTCTTCCGTAGAACAAAACCTGAAGGAATTTAAATGTAAGCTTACCAGTCTGAGTTTCACACATTTGTCCAGTATAGATATCAGGACACTGACAAGTTGGCAGGTTGTCCACATAAACGCAAGTTCCTCCATTGTGGCAAACACATGGTGGCAGTTGAGCTGGTGGTACACCTGAAAACAGATTGTTAACTTGAGAACTAGGATTGTTAAGTTACTATGTGGGGTTGTAATGTGATGATTGGATGTTGTTTGTTTGTATGTTAGCAAGATCGCAAAAACTACTACATAGAGTTACATGAATTCTTTACTGTACATGGGTCTTATGATCCACACAGCCAATACTTGATGCAGGATTTTTAAAGGATTCTTTTATCATTGCATTTAAAAGTAATAGTGGAGGCGTTGGGTCTTAGTACAGGTAGGTCCCCCCCCCCCCCCCGAGTGCTGTTGTTGATACTTAATTCACTTTGCACGTTGTCACTAGGTAATGTTACCGAGCTTATCTTGAATTTGGGAGCATGTTGTGTCCAATTGTGCCCCCCCCCAAAAAAAAAGGGTGAAAAATGTGAGTTACCAATTAAACTAACTATGCTTTATAACTTTTACAATTAGTCACATAAAGAAAATGATAGGACTAATGACCTCCTTACAATGACAACTCTGCCAGAATATAACTCAACACCAAGTTGAGCTCACTCTAGACCAAGTGGTAGGAATAATTGGGAGACTCATTAGCCCTATCTTCTTGTAGGAGGAGACAGCTTATCTCTGTTTTGGACTAATGATTGATCAGTTAAGAAAAGAGTAGATAAGATAAGTTTTTCCACGGAACGTGTATCCTCGATTGGACGGGAGAACTGAGGACAGAAATGCTTTAGCTCACAAATGTTTCCAAACATGTTCTAAAAATGGCCTGGAGTCTCATTGATTAGTGGTAACACTCTCGCCTCCCACCTCTGAGGCCGGGGTTTGGTTCCCAGCATGGCCTCAAGTGGGAAAGCTGGTAGTTGATTGCCGTTGGTCGGCAGTTTACAGTACAGAACCTTGACGAACTGTATGTGCTGGTTTCCTCTGCCCTTCCAACTACCTGTCGTGATATGACCTGTACAGTGTTGAATGCGACGTAAACCCAAAATAATAAATTAATTAACACAAAAACAATAATGTAAAAATAATATTATTATTCCTGCTAATTTTATTTTGTTTTGCGAAAAGTCTATTTGCAACTTGCCCTTCTTTCAGTGCATTTTACCCACCAAAAATCCACATTATAAACAATGAAGACAAACAAAATTAAGGGTTTTTATTTTTGTTCTGGTAGTGCCAAATTAGGACAGGGAGCAGAAGGGAAAGGGTTAAAACTATATATTCAGAAATTATGAATTATAGGCTAATATCTTTTGTACTCACCCAATAGTTTATAAATTCTGGTGCTTAGGCTCGTATCTTCAGACCAAGTCTCACTGGCTGAGAGTTCACATTTCCACATTTTCAAACTGTTTTCATAATACATTCCAAACATTATACATTGTTCTAACTCTGTGCAAGCCATACCGCATATTATCTTACTACTCGCATACACTATGCTGATGATATCGCCTTGTTCAAGAAATCCACTAGAAGATATTCTACTGTAGTATCTTGTGTCAAAAGTGTCATAGCCAAATAAACATTTTAGTAAAATATGACACAAACACCAAATGTAAGTTATTTTTGCAAAATCCATTGTTTAAATTTATACGTTACAATAAAAAAAATAATATAAAATATCAACCAAAAACCTGGAGTGCCACATTAAAAAATTGAATAAATAATAAAATGTAACTATTGAATAACTTGACATTTAGCTGTTGACCAAATGAAAGCCCCTTTTCACTGCAGCATTTACACTTCTCCGATAAGCCATCCTGATATATCTTCATATATAAACAGGCCTTTAAAGTCTCGTGCCTTGTCACACCTTTTTGTAATGCGTATAAGAAAGTATTTTTATCCGATTAGCCACTGTGATATCTCCATTAATAAATAGGCCTTTAAAAGTTTAAAATGTTATCACACTGTTTTATCGCTTTTTTGATCCATAGCATCTGGAAAGTCACCTGGATTATATCAATTCAATCAACACTATCTTGAATCAAACCCAATAAGTGTCACAAAACTTTGCCACTGCATCTAATCTAATCTAATCTAATCTAATGTGGACTTTTATAGCGCTTAATCTCCATCACTGATGGACTCTAAGGCACATCTAAACATAAAGCAAGGCAGTTAGCGTTAATCAAGGGACATAGCCAGGTCGTACCAAGGAGACACAGATGTGACGGGGGAGGCTATGGTGGGTAGGCTTTTGCAAACAGGTCTGTTTTAAGCTTCTTTCTGAAGGAGGCAACTGATGTTGCACCGCGAACATCTTGAGGGAGGTCATTCCAGATCTTAGGAGCATCAAAGGCAAAACTATGGCCGAAATGTTTGGCTGACTTGAAGACTGATGAATGGAAAGGAGGAACTGTTAGGTATTGACGATCTGGGTGACTATGGCTAGTACTATAGGGACAACTACTAAAAGACAAGAACGGTTCGAAATAAGAAGGAGAACCACTATGCATAAATTTATACACAAGTGTTGCAGTTTTGAAAATGCAATGGTACCTAACAGGCAACCAGTGGAGTTTCTGTAGAATGGGTGTAACATGAGCATACTTTCCATGATTTGTAACAATGCGAGCCAGGGTGTTCTGAATACTTTGCAATTTGTACTGATTGAAACCGGACAAACTTCTGAACAGAGAGTTACAATAGTCCAGACGACTACTAACCAAGGCATTTGCAGCAAGGACTGCCACTTCAGAAGTGAGATACTTTCTAATTCTACGGAGGTCACGCATCTGAAGGAAGCACGCTTTACAAGTCCTCTTGATATGCTCAGAGAATTAAAAATCTACATCAAACCACACAACTAGATTTCTAACAGAATCAACCGGATGAAGAAGGCTACCAAGAATGCTAACAGGAAAGTGAGAGGAATCTTCTGACGTTGAGCCTTGGAACCAAAGACAATAAACTCAGTTTTTTCAGGGTTGAGCTTCAATTTACTGAGAGACATCCACTCTTGGACATCATGAAGGCAGGCATTTAACTTGGCGAGAGCCGAAAAAGCATTCATGTGGGAGAGATGGATGTATAACTGAGTATCATCCACATAAAAATGGAATTTAATATGCAGGTGGAGGCGAATAATTTTACTAAGTGGTGTTGTATAGAGTGAAAACAGTAACAGACCCAGAACAGAACCTTGCGGAACTCCATAGATGAGCTTGCTTAATTCAGATAGTGTGGAGCCTATGTTAACGGCCTGGCAACGATTTCTTAAGTAGGAAGCAAACCACCTTAGAACTGTTCCACCAAGACCAAATCAGGATTTAAGGTAACCAAGGAGAATATTATGGTCTATAGTGTCAAATGCGGCTGATAAGTCAAGAAGTACTAGAGCTGTGGGTTCACCGCGTGCCAGAGAGAGATGAACCTCGTTTTTTATAGACAATAAAGCAGTTTCCGTGGAATGTCCTGGCTTATATGCTGACTGATGAGGATTGTCCAGTTTGTTGTTATTAATGTTTGACTGCAGTGTCCAAATTTGGCCTTAGTGATACAATAGATCATAATACATTATTGATTTTTGTTTTATAGTGACGTAACAATTTGAAATTATCAAATAATGAAACTTTAATTACTATTTTAGTAGGTACTACTCTAAAATCGGAATCATTCATCCGGAGAAGTGTCAATCTACATCATAAAGTTATTGAGATCACTCTTCTGTGTGGTTATAAATAACATTCATCAATAAGCTATTGAAATAAGCCAGGTTGTTTTTTAAAACAACAACTTCTTTGAAATAGAAAATCAATTCAGTTCCAGAAGAAATCTGTGTCTTATAACACAGATATAATCCTGTGTATACACTTATCTGGTCTGACCTCTCAGATGCAATACTCAGATGGTTTAACATAACAGGTAGGATATGGAGACAAAAGTCCATTAAAGATAAGCACTATAGTCTATAACCATGTCCAAATTCTGTTAAAAATTTGAAATACCCTCATCTTGAGGGGATGGCAGTAACAACAAAAGAAACAGCCATCTTTGTGGGTTTGTGCTGTGATGATTCTCCATGAATTAAAATATCCAGGAGACTTTAGGTTGCAGCTCCTTCAGCCAATTGATAAATCACTTTGAAAACTGATGTGACATGGTGTTAGAGTTTTTAGAGAGTGACCAGTATCTAGAATTTCCAATGAGAATAACAAACCAAAGTTAGCAGATAACATTATCCTTATGTAGTATGATCTAACCTTACAATTGGGGCAATGGTGGCAGAGTGGTAACACTCTCACCTCCCACCTCTGAGGCCGGGGTTCGGTTCCCGGCACGGCCTCAAATGGGAAAGCTGGAAGTTGCTTGCTGTTGGTCGGAAGTTTACAGTACAGAACCCTGACAAACTGTATGTACTGGTTTCCTCTGCCCTTCCAACTACCAGTCATGATATGACCTGTACAGTGTTGAAAGTGACGTAAAACCTCAAATAAATAAATAAAATAAACTAATCTTACAATTATGGCATAAACGTATCTGTGATACAATCTTATTTTATAATAATGACATAACCTTATCCAGTAATTATAACATTACCTTATACCATAATTATGATACGGTCTCTTCCAATAATTATGTTATATAGTAATTATAACATCACCTTACACAATAATAATGATGTTACCTTATCCAGTAAGTATGTTTATTTATTAAGTGGTTTACATCACAGTACCTTTGCATCATTTATACTTTCACAGGTAGCTAGACGAGTAGAGGAAACCAGTACATACAGTTGGCCAAGGTGCTGTACTGTAAACTGCCGACCAACGGAAAGCCACTACCAGCTTTCCTACTAGAGGCTGGGATCAGAACTCTGATCTGTGGAAGGCTAACGTGTTACCACTGCCAACCTGCCCTCGATTACACATGTAAGGAGAAGACTTGTTGGTTATATGGTAATTATCACCTCACCTAATAAAGATGATGCATTCTTATTCCAATTCCAATTCCAATTCAACTTTTATAGCGCTTAATCTCTGCCGAAGTGACAGACTCTAAGGTGCAACATCATAAGCATAGTTACAAAAATCATTGTCCTTGTCCATAGAACAATGGCATAACCTTATATGGTAACTATGATATCCTAACATTCTGTATATGGTAACCCATATGGTAACCTAGCATTATAATAATGACATGGCCTCGCCTAGTAATTCTGACGTTACCTTATGTATAGGTTAATGGCCAAGTAAGTGTCCAATATTGGACACTTACGAGGCTATTAACCTATTTAAATTACACCTTTTCTTTAATTTATAATTTTTGTGAAAGGGTTTCTTTGGAAATGTGCTAAAAAGACTTCTATATATGGTCAAAATCAGAAAGTGGCCAATAGTGAAAGATATTGGATACTCTTAACAAAAGAAAAAATCTCGGGTGTAATTTAAATTATAATAATTGCATAGCTTCATCTAGTAATTCTGACATTACCCTTTATTACAATAATAACGTAGCCTTCCTTAGGTAATTAAGACATAGCCTTTTCTTGCATTTATGACCCAACCTGACATCATAATTATGGCATAATCTTATGTTGCAATTGTAAAATAACCATATGTCATAATTATGATATATAGCGTTATCCTTAAATTATGAGATTGTCTTATCTTGTAAATTATGCCATTATCTTATCTTGTCAGTATGAATTAGGGGTAGGTTACATTTACCAACAGTTTGCATTAAACTCTGACTTGTAAAGACTCCAGTAACAAGATATATTTTCATTGCCTTTAAGTGAAATAGCCTTGTTTGCACTGCGTTGATGTTACCTCTTAGACAAGATTCCCAAATCAATACTTTTTTCTTCTCATTTTCTCCTTAGATTTCAAAGTGAATAAAACACTTGAAACTCTCCATTGATAATCAGACAAAACATGACCTCTCTCATAATTTAAAATAGGCCTAATCTCAATCCTCGCCCCAGTTTTTATAAATCTATTTTTGGTTTATGAATGATGAATTTTATTAGCTATGTAACTTGACTCATTGTAAATCTGCGCAGCTGGAGTATTAAATTGCTGATTTAGGTTTTATTTGTGTAGTTTACAGTGAATTTTAGTTTGAAAGGGAACTAATCATAGACATAAATATTTTTGGAGAATTTATATATGAATCATTATGGACGGCTAAACCAGGTTTTGAACACATATCTTAGAATTGATGAGTGATTCCTTTCTGATTAACAACCCTGTTTGATACTTTTTCTACCTTATCAGAACAATGGTTGTATCTCATGTTCTTGGACATCAGAAATTAAGTGCAATAAGAGTATGGTGAGATTAGCTAGGGAGTGTATCTTTTTCTAAAATAAACTATTGCAATGACTTCTAGTAGGAATGTTTTAGCATTTTCCTTTGATGGTCTTTATACACAAGTTTGTCTGTATCTCAATCTCTCCATCATGACAAGAAATTGGTATGTCCACTTTGGGTTCAAAGTGTATGGCACATGTTGGACAAAAAAACTAAGGATTTTATTTGTTTATTTGGTGCTCTAACGTCACGCTTAGTAACTTGTTGGTTATACTCTGATGGCTTGTTGGAAGGGGAGAGGAAACCAGTACATACAGTTGGTCAAGGTTCTGCACTGTAAACTGCTAACCAACAGCAAGCAACTACCAGCTTTCCCACATGAGGTCAGGCTGGGATTCGAACTCTGATCTCAGAGATGGGATCAAACCATCCGGATATGGCCATAGTTTTAGGAATGGACTTAAAACTCAATCTTTGAAGTTTGTCCTTTGTTATAAGATGACATAAAATCTTTCTGTGACCTTTGACCTATGTGTTACATTTGCTGACTGGGTGAGTGCGGGAAATCAGACAGCAGGGTGTGGCATCAGCCAATCACAGCAAAGGTCAAAATGTATGAGGTAAGTTATTTTGCAGATTTTCCTGGAGAATTTAATTGCAGTGGTGTGACAGAATAAATGGGGAAATCCCCACAGAAATATGTTATCTCCCTGACACCCAGATGTCACTTCGCAAATTTTGAAACTCGGAAAATTGAACCCTAGAATTTCTTTTTCATATCCACAAGATATGGAAAATAGTGCAAGATGGTTGCCAAAAAATTCAGAAATTTAGATATTAAGTACCGGAACTATGATGGTAACATAGCTATATATATTATTGTTTTCCTCTGAGATACTGGCATTTTTTAGCTTCTGATATTCTATTTTGAAATCCACCACTGTACTGTAAAAGCTATTTTCTGAAAAAGGTCATGAAACTGACAAGATGTTAAGGGGTTCTTTCAACAAATAAACACAATAATGATATATATATATGTATAACTTTATTTTTATTTTTGGTGCTTCTCATAAATTGGTTCTTGCATATTTGATGACAAAAATAAACATAAGTAAAGAAATGAACAAAACCCACAAACAAATAGATATTGTATATGTGTGGTTTGTAGATATGAAATTTATGTAACTCACACGCGTGCAAAATCAATTTACCATTTTCCCCCCAGTTTGTGGTGATTGACTTACAATATTTCCATGACTCTATTAGTATGTGAACCTGACAACTTGGCGAATTGGATCTCTAACCTATCATTTCAGGATCACTGTCAGTCATAACCTATTTGTAACCTGTGCGTTGATTGGCTGTGTACAGATACAGGGCACAGGCTACAAATGTACCATATTATCGCCCCCTTAAAAGTCTCACACAGAAACTTAAGAAGCACTTACAGATTGTGTTGCAATTTAGGGTAAAAGTCATATTATTCCTAATAAAAAGCCCTATAGAAGTGGTGGGGTTAACTGGCGTGTTATTTTGCTGTAAAATCTATTTATAAGCTGTGGGTTTGTTAGTGCATCATGTAATAAAAATAATGAATACTTATTTATTTTAAGCAAAAACAATTAACAATTTTTCTTATGCAATTTTTGCAGAATTACAGAAACAGGGTTTTTTTTCATTGTAGAAAATCAATAGAACATTCCATGTGGTATAACAAGGTATAAAAATCAGTTTTAGAATTTCTCACAATTATACGTTTGGCCATGTACAACTAAGGGAAGATCATGGAAAATGTACACTCTCACCCATGTGCACCGCTTTAAAAACACCAACAAAATTTCAGACATTTTTATTCAGATTCTGATAAACTTCAAGGAGGGCCATCCCACTGATAGACCCCACCGTGATTTAAAATATAACCCTGGTACAATGAATAGATTTTGAATCATGTATGTGATTATTGTCAAAAAATAAGGAAAAAAACCCAACAAACAGTGACACAGATAATCTGTGATGGGGACAGAGCCAGGGATAGACTCAACCTTATGTGAAAACAAGACCTACGCATCCAATAACCGATATAAATTTGTAACCACCGGAAAGACAACTGACCAAAGCCAGTGAACCACCAATTGACCTTGAAGGAGGGGCCCAAGGCCAAACCGGACCACATCAAAAGATTCCCAGCCCATGATTTCCTATAAGTTGGTTTCATATTGCAAACCTCTAGGATCAATAATAAGGGAGATATAGGCACTTTTAAAGTCCGCTGTGTGGGGTACTTTGGCATTCTGTGGATGACTTTGAATTAAGAGCTTCAAGGTCAAATGTCTGCAAGGTTGTAGAGGACATGTATATTACATATCACCTATGAAGAGATTCAACCTTCTACCTGTGAAAACCAGCCAGTAGAATAAGGTAGATAATTTTCAAAGAAATGTCCGCGGCAGCCATCTTGTTTTTCAGAATGAGGCTAATTTCAGTCCCAGAGAAGCTTTTCCCCAATGCAGATATCATGCATATTTGGTGAACCCAGCTGGTGCAATTTTCCTTTGAGAGCATTAACACTGAAAATCTGTCTACGCACGGCGGTGGTGTAGCGACCGCAAAACCAAAGTATCCACTGGATGCCTCCGGTGGATACAATAACCTGCGTATCTGATGTTTGTGCTTTTTAAAAGTTATTACTTTTTTCATGAACATTGTCTTGAACACAATAGTTTATATTCTATTCCAGTGTAAAGCATATCCTACAAAAAAGAGTTCAATAACATAACACTCAAGTAATAAACTGAGTCAATATTGAATTGACTAAAAGGGTGTTATTTTTAAACCTTAGCCAAAATGAAAATACTTCCATTATGTACTCCAGTGATGTACTAATTATGTACAGATGTATGATTCATATCCAATAGGCGCCATCATAAAATGTATTTAGATAGACACACATATCATTTGGCAAATATAGTATTAGAACTCTATACAAAACATATGAAAATAATACTATTTTATCTATAAATTAAGAAACAATGCACTAATTGTACTATTTTCCGTTTATACATAAGTGTGACGGCAGTGATGTGATATTAAAGGTAAACAAAATATTTACAAAACAAATATATACAAACTGGATTCACATCAAATGTGGAAAAGGTGGAACAAAACTCAATATATTTACTCAGTACATTTTGGTCTGTTGGAGGATATTCCTTTACCTTAATTCCGTTAAACTTATTTTACTTTATTTATTTTGTAATAACTTGGTTAAAAATTACTATACTTCTGTGATAAATACTTTACTTCATTTCTACGGTAATAACTTTAAATACATAGATATTACTTAACTTTAAGTTTGTGATAATTGCTTTCTTTGTATGGAAATTACTTTACTTCTATGACATTACTTATATGTTTACGTTATGTGATGCAGATCATAGTTATATAACTGAAATGCAATGTTATGGTATTTGCATATTTTCCAAGATTACTTTGGTTTCGTGCATTTTCTTTTTGACGTTCATTTTGTGACATGACCTCAACTGTCGTCTAATTCATTTTGTCATTTTTTTATTTGTACCAACAGAAATATTTTATATACATGTATTTCAGAAACACTACAAAATGTCACAATGTTATGAATAATTTCTGTTTAATTAAGCAACTTGTATATTTGTCCATGCAGGTGCCATATTTTTATTTTTATCATTTTTTCAGCCATTAGAGATTTAATACATTACACAAACAATGAGATATTTAGAAGAAGTGTAAGCATTGCACACATACCTGAACCATTTACAATTCCTTCACTCCAAAATTCAAAAATCTTACATTTTTAAAAATTTTAAATTATGAATGAAAGTGAAAAATATAGGTTGCTTTCATTACTCATAAGATCAAAATACATAATTATAAAAATAGTAAAATAAATTAGATTTAACTGAATGGAATAGTATAGAAATATATTGTATCAATACATTCATTGCTAGAACAGAAATACAACAAATATACATACATGAATTGGTGATTCATAAACATGTATTATATTAATAATATTAATTGTATTTGCAATTATAAACACAGTTAACAGTTATTGCTCAAAATACATTTGGAGAAAGTGTTATATTCTGCGCAATGGAAGTTATCTTTAAAAGTTAAAGAAATTCCCCTGTCTTGTATGAGGTTATAAATCTAACAATTTAACATAAATGTCTAAAGAATCCAACAGATATCTTACAAAAGAGACATTAATGTAAAGTGGATGCTGGTGGGTTTATCTACATAAAAATCAAAGCAACTGTTAAATTAAAGCATATTATATATAATCATACACAAATTATGTACAGTTACATCCAAGCTTTACAGACCTACATCAGTCAAATATTTCACTATAGTGAATAAATGTCCACAGAGATAGTGTAACATACTTTAAATAGTTTGAATAAATGTTTACATCAACAATGTCAAATGCTTTACCAGTGTCTATGAACGTTTAAGATAACACAATCTAGTGTTTTATTACTGTCATTAAAGTTTACATCTACACTGTCAAATGCTTATTATTATCAATAATTTTTACAGCAATCTACTGACATTTATAAAGATTACAGCAACACTTTCAAGTGTTTCACTGCAATCAATCAATGTTCAGCCTTTAAATGGTTTAGCATTGACATTAAAGAAATGTATAAACTTAACTGTGACACACCCCAATCAAGAGATGATCTAATTTGACTTTTGTGTTTAGGAATACCACTTCAGGTTAAAATATGTAATATAATCTTTCAAAAAAAAAACCCCAAGAAAATCATTGACAATTCACGTACAAATAGATGGCACAAAATCTCAATTCAAAGCATTGGCACCAACTTTACAATTAGTTGCACTTTTTTCTACCAATAATTGTGTTATTATATTAACTACGAAATTTCATGTGCACAGTTAATAAAAAAATCAGTCCATTTGAGACACACAAAGATAGATCTCAAAGATACAGTGTAGTTATATTTATTTAGGGGGGTAGTTTTGCATTTGTCTGTATATACATGTATGCACATACATATTATCAAGTGTAAGTCAAGCACTGCAGGATTTAATGCAATTAAAACAAAATACAAGAAACATATCAGTGTTATGAGAATGCTTTGTTACCGTGTTTGTGATTTGCAGTTGGCCAATGCAATCAGCAAAAATAAGTTTTGATGTCTTTGAGACCATGTTGGAGCAATTTTGGCACAATTGCACAGATAATGAACTGCAAATCTCTCAGTATCACCCCACATAATTTTGCCATTTCTCAGACTAAAATAAATGATAATTGCTAAGGACTCCTTACAAATCAAAATTCATTTACAGATTATGAAAAACTCATATTATTACAATTTCATAAATACACTCAAAAGTTGTGTTCACCTGTTACTGACCAAAAATCACCTACAAAAAATTCATTTGGTATTGTTTAAACAAAATGGGAAGATCAGACTCAATCCTCTGTAATCAAGGCAGGATTTTAAAAATCCACCCATGATGTAGTTAATGTACACTGTTTGCTTCCAGCATACTTTGATACCACATTAAAGCTGTTTTCGTAATATAGTTGAGTGCACTAAAACATTAGTTGAGACAACAAACTCTACAGCTTACCCTTTCTTTACCATGTCTGTCAACCCCACACTCAACAGTGCTAAATGTTATGCTGTAACATGTCTGTCAACACTGCTCAACCCTTCTTATGTAACATACACTGGTAGATTCCCCCATTATATTTGTATAGACATATAATAAAGAACAGTCATTTGAAGTCTTCTGTAACTTCTGTAAATTTCAGTAACTCCAGCTGACTGTTACACTATAACAAAGGATATTTCCTCTGAGTGTATATCTGAATATAATTGCCTTGGTAGTTGACGGGTTAATGTGTGGTGTTTGGAAAGACAGTCAGCTAACATATACATATGCGCATTGAAGGAGATTCGGATGCACTTTCTCATACTGACAAAATATTGAAACAGCAATATGGCTTATCTAATAAAGGGAGATTTAAATGCCCTTCAAATACTTTGCTACCAGTAAATTACCAGGATACATTAAAAGTTTACAGCAACACAGTCAGATACTTTGCTTGTGTCAATAAAACATTTACAGCAACTGCCAGAGAGTTTATTTGTGAAAATATAGATTTGCAGCAACACTGTCAAATACTTTAATAGTGTCAATAAAAATTTACAG
Organism: Sabellastarte sp. h YS-2021; assembly: GCA_964017235.1. Taxonomy (NCBI): domain Eukaryota; kingdom Metazoa; phylum Annelida; class Polychaeta; order Sabellida; family Sabellidae; genus Sabellastarte; species Sabellastarte sp. h YS-2021. The sequence goes on from OZ024937.1 coordinate 14,608,385, forward strand.
TAACACTGTCAAATCTTTTATTAGTTGACTTGAGACGGACTTGGTTTTTAGAAATGTCATTTTTGGGACATTTAAATGCTCTTTCCCAGTCAGACATAGTGGATATAATTTTTTAAAATATATAACTAAAAAGAATTGACCCATTGGGGTCCAATTAATCAGAGACACCGATGGATATCCACTGTCTTTGTACAAGTTTTACATTTTACATAGCAGCACCAGTAGTATTTACATTCACATCTGTACTTCACTGTAACAGTCTTAGTGGTGAAGCCACGCCCACAACACATTGATTGGCAGCCCCCAGAACCAGTGGATTCAATGTCACATTGCCTAAAATAGAAAGATTATGGTATTTAAAAATGTATATATGAGAATTTGCATTTAGCTCAAAGCAATGGACTCAGGATGCCATTGTTGCAACATCTATGAAATCTCCTGATATAAATACTTGCAGATATGATAAGAGACATAAGACCCCCCCCCCCACACACACACACACTTTGACCTTAGTGCATGGCACAATTTAAACCTTCAGTTAACATGTCTTGCTGGGTTCTGTGTACACCTTGAATGGACATTATTATTTTCACTAATTAGATTATGTTTATGGGTGTGTTGGTTTGTTTGCTCCAACACTAATGTAACCAACTTTATGAATTTTTTAATGTGGGTAGGGCTTAAACAAAATAAGAAACAATTAAATTTTGGGAAAGATCTGGATCATACGTGGGATACAAAATGTCCCAAATTTTTAACAGTCCCATCTCAATGGTCATGTATCCAATTATGAGGGTTAAATAAGAAACAGCAGTATTGGTGTGAAATTGCAATGGTTGTAACACTCAGTTGACTTTGGCGGAGGTATGCATTCTTTGAGTGCTTTCTAGTTTCATTATATGCTTAAGATAACTGATACACTTTGTGTTTCCATAATTTTACCTAAATAGTTTGAAGTAACTTTGGAGCAATAAATAAGTGAGACTATTTTTAGATTGCAATTTTTGTAGGTACAACATGAATTTAATTAAATTGTGTAAGTCATTTCCACATCACGGAGTGAGGATAATTGTATTGAGAAAATAAAGTATATCCTGAGGAGTGAGGATAATTGTATTGAGAACATAAAGTATATCCTGAGGCCTGAGGCAACAAAGAACAACTAACATTGTGACACTTTTGTTGGGCTGGATTCGACCATGTGACCTCATATGCTAGAGTTCAGTATGTTTCCACTTTTTGTAAATCATCTTAGAGAAACTCAGTGACTGAGTGGTTCACAGTTTTGGCTGTTAAACACTAGGCTGTCATGGTTATGGTTGCAGGTTGCAAGCTCATCCATGGCCTAGCCTGGTATGATTTTAGCTGTTGTACAGATATATCCCTATAAAGTATCCTTATGTTTTTACACAAACACTACTATACAGAGACTACTGAAAAATACGTGTAAAGGCTATGGAGCAGAATACACAAGTGAGGCTATGTTGGCAGAGTGCTATCTCACAAAAGTTGCACTGTGAAAGACTGGTGTGAGATAAAATCCATAATATTGGCCCTTGTAAGCCACATGTGTTTACTGGCTGTTGAACGGGACGTAAAACCCCAACTTTGACCTTTGGCCACATGTGTTTAGATTACCATAATGTACTAATATAGGACCTATAGACAAGATCAACAATGTGAGGACTACATATGATGTTCTCATGTATATCAGTATTTTAATAAACATAAATTTTCAGGGAAGACTCATGCATCGCAAGGTCACATTTTTAACATGTATTTACTTTCTGGTCGATTACCTCATTCTAAGATGGACAAGTGAATTATTTCTGAATAGTTTGCTAGATGCTGGTCTTTTAGTTTTCTCCTAGTATGGCAATGTTGAATCCAGTTAATATTTGTGATTTGCCATTGATGTTTGTGGGGGTGGGGTTGGACATTTTTCTTACAGTTCCACACCAGGTGGACAATGTGACATGACACACATTGATAAAACATTATTCTAACAACATGTAGCTGTTGGATTCAAGCTTCTTATTGGTTGTATTCTTTTTTCTCTCCAAACACCCACCTTCCATATGTTCCCAAGGATCCCAAAGATTCGTCGGCATAGCAATAATCTGGGGAGGCTGTATAATAAATCAACTCATCGTCGGCAAATTTCTTCTTGTTCTGATAAATTGGGACAAGAGTTCGCACCCGTTTCTTGGTCTGTTTGTCCCTAACCTTTTTGGTTTGGACCTCCACAGCAACTCCGTACTTTTGTTGTATGAGAGCGCCAATGGTTCTCATTTCAGGCAAGGCTTTCCAGCAGGTCTTTATGTTACAGGAACCGGACACACCGTGACACTTGCACGTGGTGGAGATGCTGTCATACACAATCTGAATAATATAAAATAGGATATGATAATGTAAGGTGAGGAACAATAAGATATGGTAAGATAAGGTAAGGTGAGGAACAGTAAGATATGGTAAGATAAGATAAGGTAAGGTGAGGAATGGTAAGTGGAGGTGTGATAAGATAATATAGCAGAAGGTGAGGAATGGTAAGGTGATTCATAAGACAAGGAATGTTTTGATATGATAAGATGATATATGGAAAGGTAAGGGAAGTTAAGGTAAAAGAACATATGGAAATGTATGGTATGGTAAAAGTAAAGTCAAAGCAAAGTAAGGCAAAGTAAAGTGAGATAAGATAATGCAAAGTATGATAGGGTAAAACAAGGTGAGGTCAGATAAGATTAGATGATAGCTTCAGGTAAGTTCTTCAAATATTGGGAGATTGAGTGAGTGATTTATTGATTGATTGATAGATGATGGATTGATTGATTGACTCTTTCCTTTATTTGGTTTGTCACATCAAATTCATCACTTCTTAGCCCATGTACTTTGCGTTTCCTGTTTTCATCCTAAACAATATCAGCAAAATAACCTAGTAGTAACCTTGTCATTGTTCCTACAACTCAGCAGCTGTAGCCTACAGTAGCCAAAAAAAATGAAGTAGGTATGATGATATAAAAGTAAACAAAAAAATGACACTCATAAAACTTAAAATTAACCATGCAACAAATCTATTCCAAATTTACAATTTAAGAATTTGAAGTACAGACAATTTGCCACATACAAATGTATCCCCATAGACTTCCCTCATGTTTTTTTTTGTCTTTGGTATTATATGAGGACTGAATGACTTTTTTTCCAGAATTTAGTGCTGCCCCCCAAAAAATTTAAAAAAGTCTTTTTATTTCATCAGACAGTAGGATCCCCACCCATCAGATGGATTCATACTGATTACATGTATATTTGATTTGGTGTAATAAGAAAGACTAGGAGCAAGTCTAGTCTGTCTATAAATAACTCAAAAAGTTATGGACAGATTCCGACGAACTTTTCAGGATATGTTTACAATGGCACAACCAACAGACCATTTGTTTTATGTGTTGATCCGGATCACTCTCTGGATCTAGGAATTTTTTAAACATTTTTTACTATGACACTCATAAGCAATGTTGGAAGTGTTTGACCTTGTCGCAGGTATTGGGCTCCTTGAATACTCTTGTTTTACAAAGTTATCCTCCATATACAATCAACTTATAAACACTTAAAATGATTATATTTTTCTCATCTTTTTCACAAAAAGTTTTTTTGTTTCAGCTCAACTTTATTTATATGTTTAAAGTTATATGTTTTATTAGTTTTAGAAATGAATATGGATATTTCTCCAACAAGATCTGAAAAAAATAAAAGAAAAAGTACATTCATGAATTTTCAGCATGAACTGTATGGATTACCAAACAGCATACAATTATTAAATGTGTGCAGTTGTTTATTTAAGCAATACTTATACATCTAAACAGTTTTAAAATGTGTGCATGGATGTTATGCGTTAATCATCCATTGATATTACTTCCCTGGTTTTAATCCAGACGATTGGATGAAAAACAGACTGGAAATCCCTTTGAAACTTTGATTTAATCCTTTTGTTTTTGGATGAAATGTTATCATGCTACATAAATAGGAAACATTTCTGTAATAACATTTTGTACCCTCGGGGCAGGGAAAAATGCTTGTTTTTTGTGGAGTTGTAAAACAAATTTATTTACTTAGAACAAAGGTTATATGTACATGTATATAGCTGTACACTTAAAAATGTGTAGAGATATGTATGTTATACATACACACTGGTGAACGTTTAACCTTAAGCTAATTTTAAAATCAATCCCTACTGTAGTAGTAACTAATATATGACGTCAATTGGATATAGACTAAATATCCCCCTTCACACTTCCCCAGATGAACAGATTTTTTAGACCATCATAAGAAAGTAGGTGAACCCAGATGAACGTGTCCAAATATTGCTTTAAATTAAAAATCTACATAGAGATGTTATAATGGAAACAGAGATTGACATAGTTTTAAAAGGGCTGTACTGAACTGATACTACACGAAAACTTATTGAATGACATGACATATATGTAAAAAACCAAGCTATTCCAAGTTTATTGCTTGATTGCATTGGATTTTCCTGTATTCTATTGTTACTGGTATAATAGATAAACAGGTAATGGAGCCCTAGGGTATCGGGAAAATACAGAATCGTTATCCTTGCCGGGTAGAAGCACATGGTTAGCGATGTTTGGGATCCAATGACAGCCAACATTTGAATAATTTTATGTGTTGTTTTTACATGCCAAGATGAGGTATATGCCAATTTCTGGCAGTGAGCAGTGCACAATTTTAGTTAGGCTTAAAATAACTCATAATATTTGGTGGAGACATTTGTAAATTGACCTGACCCAAAAGCAAACTTATCGTGTGTCATGTGACACACAGTGATAAACTTCAAAGATCCACAATGAAATGTGACTACATTAGAGTCCCCTGATCGAGTGAATGTGAAAGGTGCATAACAAATTATCACAGTCTGTGAAATGTACCTCGGGGGGGGGGACAGATAGTTGAGGACATGAAGGAAGACAGTGCATACAAGTTGCTTATGGTTCCTCACTGAAAGCTAATGGCCAATTGCAAGCCCTGAACTTACTTTCAGTCACTAATTAGAATGAGAAATATTCATTGAAAATTTTTTAACAAATTATACAGAAGGTATAAAATTGTCATTATCATCATATTTTTATAGGTGTCTCCCTTAATTCAGTTACAATCCCAACCTGGTTTACCTAATGGCTAATTTTGCATAAACGTTTCTAATTACCCCCCCCCCCCTCCCGTGAAGGAGGTGTTAAATTCATGACTGTTTATTTTGTCTGTTAGCAGGATTGTACAAATACTACAGGTCAGATCTTTACTAAAATGAGAAGATGGGTCTAAGTACTTGGTGTAACATTACTCCGTGAAATTTTGAGGGTGATCAGTATCACAGCCTGAATACAAAACAATATTTAATATTCAGATTTTTTCCATTTGTTTTAAAGGGGCCCTCAGAAATCATGTATGCATTGGCGGAGTTATGCACTCTTCCAGTACTTGTTTTGCATATTTTATTGCAGTAGTAAAAACATTTGCCTTTTCAAATAGCAGTTTTTACCAGAGTTCACTTATTTATTGCTGTTATTATTGTAATATTATTTACAGTTTAGCTTTGGGCTATTATTGAGAATGAAATAAGATGTTTATTATGATTTGCCTGATATTGTGTCCAAAAATAACTATAGAAATGTTTAAAAATCCAAAATGGTGAAATTCGCCCCTTAGGGAAAAGATGGTTTATTTTATTTCCCACCTATGTCTAACCACAAGACATGAAAACAACCCTCCAGCGTCTTAGTGGGCATTTCCACATAACCGAACAGCCGACTACTATCTTAGTGGGCTTTTCCACATAACTAAACAGCTAACTGCCATCTTAGTGGACATTTCCACATAACTGAACAGCAAACTGCCATCTTAGTGGACATTTCCACATAACTGAACGGCCAACTACTACTTTAGTGGGCTTTTCCACATAACTGAACAGCCAACTACTACTTTAGTGGGCATTTTCACATAACTGAACAGCCAACAACCATCTAACAGTTATGGTGGTGGGAAGGCGGATATGAAAGGACGAGTATCTGGTTTGTTTCTGAAAGACACCATGGTTATTTGCGGCCAGTGTGCTTGTGGTAATGTATTCCACTCGGATGGCATCACAACCACAACATTTCAGCAACCAAATTGTTTGTGGGTATGGTCAAAAAGTTAAAGCATTCTTGATGTGGCAGTGACTTAGCCCTGACATATGTGTCACTGGAAAATGTGACAAAACACGACACTAAATTGACCAACGAAGCCATAATGTTTTGGGTTTTGCCATCTTAGTTTTGGTCAGTATATAAATTGATAGCAGAGAGGCTGCGAAAACGGATTCAAAGCCAACATTGTAAAACACCGAGGACTGCATTAAGAGACGAAATCACACGTTTATGTCAGGTTTCTAAATAAGGGGAAGAGCTACTCGGGTACTGTAACAGAAGAGTGAGACAGGCATTTAAAGGCAAAATGAAGTTCAAATATGCTATTCTATATCATTTAGAGAAAGTGTCCAATTAGGTATTTCGTGAAAATCCTGAAAACTTTACACATTTCGCAAAATCTGAAATTCACTCAGGTATGGGCCCCCTCAATCACAGAAGAAACAACAGATCCAATGAAAATCTGAATTAGGAGCTAGATTTGCAATTGGAACAGGTATATTAACTTTTGCAAAGATTTCACAAAATGACTAAAACGTCGCCCATTTCATTACTTTTTAACCGTATAAACACATGTCTCACACTTCCGCAATGGTGCCCCCATTTCTCCCGTATTATAATACAACTTGCCTGCATTTTTTCTTCTAATTCATGTCTATTTGATCAGTTTACTTTTTACTTTGTATTTTATATGGATGAGTTATTTTCACTGGCACCTTATTTTAGAAGCTATTCAAACAGACCTAGAAACAATTCAAATGATGGTTTATAAATACAACAAAGCTATACTAATAAGTAAAATTATGACCAATGTCTTCATCTTATAAAAATTCTAAAGGACAAGTGACTGCCAAATAGTTGCAAACGTTTACCCCTCTCTTAGACTTGGGTTACTAGTCCATTACAACTACAACATCCAACAAAGTAATAATAAAAAATAAAATGAGTCATGACTTTCTGGAATTGTGAAGCTATGGTTTAAACAGAACCCACCCCACTGACCTTTGGGTGCAACATTTTTGTTTATTATCTTTTTGAGTCAGTATTAACTGAGCAGACTTCCTTTGATAATAAAATCTAAATAACTCGAGGGCTTTAAAGTGAACTTTCAGGGGAAAAACAATAGTTCATCAAAACATATTGTACACATCATATAATGTTTTATTAAATGCCACATACTTAATTTGTTTTACCACAAAATGTTTGTTTGTTCGTGCTTAATGTTGTTTTGCATTGGTTTTCATACATATTCTGCACTTCCTGTTCGTACTATTTTGGGGCGTGTGCCAGATTATTTCAAAGTTCACAATATACATATATGTTGTGAAAGAGGGTGTGTCATATTTTGTTTATAAGATAAGGCCTTTTAAAATGTATTTATAATAACAACACCAATCAACAAATTTACAAATCATAATTTTTATATTAACAATTCTCATTGGCCAGATTTTAAATTCACTGGGTATTCTGTTATCTGTTTGTCAATTCACTGGATCGCCTCCCTGGGTACGACTTGGAACATGTCTAATGTCTTGATGATTTATGCCTTACGAACTGGATGGTGTGCCTTAGAATCCGTAGATACGGAGATTAAGCACTTGGACAACTGATTGATTGATTGAATTCAAGGTACATGTCAAATGTCAAAGTTGAGTAATATTGGTTATTCAGATAAACCCCACTCACACCACAGCCAGTATAACCTGCAGTTATAGGCATTGGGTGAAACGTCCCTGTCCTTCCACTACCGTCCGAGGTTTGCATGCAACCTTGTCACACAGTGGCAAAATGTCCATTACCTTGCGGGTCCTACGGAAATTTTAAAATGTTTAAAATTTCCGCCTCTGAATTTGGTACCAATATACGCAGACAAATGCAGGCATGTGCAGATGAACTTCTGGTTTTGGTATTTGAAGGTGTAGTCCACGGTGTATATAAGATTGTGACTCGGTCGTCTTTCAGTGTAACATGGTGACATAAGACGAGTGGAGGTAAATGGACATTGCGCCACTGTGTCAAAAGGTCACATGCGAACCTCTGATGGTAGTTGAAGTTGGCAGTAGGGTGAACTCACAATCACTTAGATAATCTAGATAATCTTGGTCACACCCACAACTCTGGATTACTGACCTTGAACGCCCCTTGACTTTCTTTATGATAATGATTTTGTTAAGTCAGCGCACTGAGTTCCCCTTTGTGGGGGAAGATATTGCGCCAGCAAAGCAGTAGATTAGATTAATTGTATTGCATTATGAGATCACTTTGTGCACTGATTTACATAACACCGAAATGCCATCCGAATACAAAATATATCCTCAGATCAGTTAGATAACTCCATTCAAATACATCTGATATATGATACTTCATATTTTTATATACACACAGTCGAACTGTCTTTAAGCAGAAGTGAATTTCCTCTTTAAATAAAATCACATATGAAGCCCATTAAGAACTTATTTAGATGAAATTTACTTAAATGTACAAGTAGAAATTTTAGATAGAAGAAAATTTCATTAATTCTTCACTATCAAGAAATTCGCTTGATATTAATTTTTACGAAGGGTTATTTTCTATTTAAGAAATCAAAACAGATTTAAAAGTTCACTAGGAATTAATTTTCACTGTCCAAGTTCATTAGTTAAAATAGCTAAAACTAGACCTAGCGCATCGGAGAACCGATGCAAATTGTATCCACCGTAAAGATAATGCACCAAAACCTCTAGGACCAATAATAAGCGAGTTATAAGCACTTTTAAGTTTGGCTGTCCTCATTTGACCTTCAAGGAGGGGCCCAAGATCAAATCCGACCACACCAGAAGATTCCCAGAACATGATTTCCTATATGTTGGTTTACTATCCCAAACATCTAGGACCAATAATAAGCGAGTTATAAGCACTTTTAGTTTGGCTGTCCTCACACTTGACCTTGAAGGAGGGGCCCAAGGTCAAATCCGACCATGACAGAAGATTCCCCGCCCATGATTTCCTGTATGTTGGTTTACCATCCCAAACCACTAGGATCAATAATAAGCGAGTTATAAGCACTTTTAAGTTTGGCTGTCCTCATTTGACCTTGAAGGAGGGGCCCAAGGTCAAATCCGACCACACCAGAAGATTCCCAGCCCATGATTTTCTATATGCTTGTTTACCATCCCAAACCTCTAGGACCAATAATAAGCGAGTTATAAGCACTTTTAAGTTTGGTTGTCCTCGTTGGACCTCGAATGAGGGGCCCAAGGTCAAATCTGACCACACCAGAAGAATCCCAGCCCATGATTTCCTATAGGTTGGTTTACCATCCCAAACCTCTAGGACCAATAATAAGCGAGTTATAGGCACTTTAGCCTTTGGCTATCCTCATTTGACCTTGAAGGAGGGGCCCAAGGTCAAATCCGACCACGCCAAAAGATTCCCAGCCCATGATTTCCTATAGGTTGGTTTACCATCCCAAACCTCTAGGACCAATAATAAGCGAGTTATAAGCACTTTTAGGTTTGGCTGTAATCATTTGACCTTGAAGGAGGGGCCTAAGGTCAAATCCGACCACACCAGAAGATTCCCAGCCCATGATTTCCTATATGTTGGTTTACCATCCCAAACCTTTAGGATCGATAATAAGCGAGTTATAAGCACTTTTAAGTTCTGCTATCCTCGTTTGACCTTGAAGGAGGGGTCCAAGGTCAAATCTGACCACATCAGAAGATTTGCAGCACATGATTTTCTATAGGTTGGCTTCACATTGCAAACCTCTAGGACCAATAATAAGGGAGATATAGGCACTTTTAAAGTCCGCTATGTGGGTTACTTCGGCACTCCGTGGATGACCTTGAATTAGGAGCTTCAAGGTCAAATGTGTGCAAGGTTGTAGAGGACATGTATATGTATCATACATATCACCTATGAAGAGATTCAACCTTCTACCTATGAGGAACAGCCAGTAGAAAAATGTAGATTATTTTCAAAGAAATGCCCGTGGCGGCCATCTTGTTTTTCAGAATGAGGCTATTTTCCTTCCCAGAGAAACTTACCCCCCAATGAAGATATCCTGCAAATTTGGTGAACCTAGCTGCTGTTGTTTTCCTCTTAGAGCGTTAACGCCGAAAATCTCTCTACGCGCGGCGGCGGCGGCGGCGTAGCGGACGCTAAACCAAAGTATCCACCGGATGCTTCCGGTGGATACAATAATCCCTAGTGAACGTGTTAACTTATACAGTTTATACAGTCTAGAGTCTCTTGCCATTCAAATTAATAGTTTTCAACAATATAAATTATTATGGAATAATGAGATTAATTTTGCCTAATGTTATGAATATTCTTGGGGAAAAATTAAGAAATACATGTATTTGTTTTTTTCTCCAAAATTCTTAGAGGAAAACATAATTTTAAATATATCCAGATAATCCTATGATTTACTGGATAGTTAAACCACATAATTATATAAAATGATTTTTAAGTAAGGTTACAATTGCTTACAAAGTGTTCATATAGCATATTAAAGAAATGGTCTATTTTACACCAATCCCCCAATTATATTGAATATCATCAGACCGGTATAATTTTGTTTACTTTAATAATGTGATATATATAAAGAATTTAATCACTCCGATATTTGATCAAACGGCAAAATTGTCTCAAGTGGGCATAATTATGAATTCTACCAAGTTACAGGACCATTTATTAACATCCCTTGAAATATCTGCATGGCAAAAACATGCACTCAACCTCAGGACTTATTCAGGGTTCCCACTGCCTGGACGACTGACCAGCCGTGGCTGACGTTATATCCTTTTTAATCATTTTATAACCTTGCCTCAAAAAGGGGAGGGGGTGCCACGGTGGAGCAGTGGTAACACACTTGCCTCCTATTTCTGAGGTTTGAGGTTCAAACCCCGAACCCTATGCGGGAAAGATGGTAGTTTCTTACCAACGGTCGGCATTTTTTACAGTACAGTAACTTGCCCAACTGCATGTCCTGGTTTCCTCTGCCCATAAAACTACCCATCGTGATATGACCTATAAAGTGTTGAAAACGACGTTAAAACCCAAATACATTTAAACCTGAAAGGGAATGGGCCGGGGTATTGTAATCAGGACCGTCTGTCTGTTTGCCCATGCACATAACTCAAAACCTATACATTGAATGGCAGTCCTCATATTTTTACACAAGGTGTGGCCTACCAATGCCTTGATCCAGCTCAAAGAGGATCCAGATCATAGATCGTAAATTGTTTTTTTTGTATGTGTGTTTTTGGCAGTATATGCATAACTCAAAAACTTTTTATTGCATTGTGGGTTTTATTTTCACACAAGTCGGGGATTTCAAATGGCATGGCCCTCATCAAGGTGTTTCCTTGCATCCAGTCTTGGCTGATTATGAACAATAATCTGGATCTCACATGTTAAGTGAAAAGAATACCATCATCACAGAGTAGACTTGTATTTATGACAAATATGCTTCAGATATTCCTTTGCTTCTTTCCGTGAGAGGAAAGAGAAGTGTCCCGAGTGCATTTTATCCACTCCAATTCCAAACTTTGGAGTATGCAAAGCTGAGATTCAACTGTCTTTGTAGACTTGTGTTCTGATAGGAAAAAACTCTACTCTGCTCCCCCACCACAAACTTCACAGTCAATCTGATTTGACCTTATTAGCAAGCTCTAAGCACTAGCTTAAGAGTGGCATCCTATGTTCAACTTATGAACAAAGGCTAAAAGACGAAGAGACAGACAGTAGAGTGCAAGGCCATTTAGGGATCCACGGATTCCATACATTTATCTGCATTGCTAGACCTGCTCCAAGTCTTTGTATTTCTTATTCCACCAATCCTGACATACATGGAATCATTATGACTCCACCTGATGGCTGGGGATCCTACTGTGTCTGATAAAATACTCCAAATTCTGATGTCAGCATGAAATTCATGAAAAAAAGTCATTCAGTCCTCATATAATACCTAAGACAAAAGGACTTGAGGAAAGTCTACTGCATGTGTTTGTATGTACCACGGAGGAACATAAAGGTATTTTGTTGTAAAATTAAAGCTCTCTTGTAATTATTTGAATCTGTAAGCAAAATCGACAAGTATATATATATTGCTCACTGGTTTAATTCAATAATTGTTCTGTTTAGGATTATACAGATGTAATTTAATTTCACAAATGGCCATCTGTCACATGGAAACATGAACTAATAAATTTAGGGAAAATGGGGCCGTTTATTCAATAAAAAACAACACGGACACAAAAACAGAACCATTACTAGTGCACTTAATGGAGATAGTATGAGGTCATCAGCAAATGGTCGTAATGAGTGTGGTATTTATTTACTACTTACCGTAAACAGTATAACAAGCGCCCAACACAATCTTACATCTTACCTTCAAAATATGTATTAGTAGATTAAGCACTCTAGAAATAATTACTTTTTTAACTTCATGATTTATTCAGAATCCAAGACCATTTTTTTGTATGATGTTAGATCCAGTTTGACAAAAGTTTAGCAGCAACCAAATAGCATATATTTGAATCTCTGTGATACAGAGGAAGAAAGCCCTACATACATTTTTTTCAGAATTACTGTATCTTTTTGGCATTAAAAAAGTTGACTGTTAAAGTTATTGATCCAACCTGGGATAACAATAATAACTCCATAAGTAGTAAATAGATCTCTCTGAAATTGTTATGCGGTTATGGACTTGCCCAAAAGTGATTACATTTGGGCAAGGACCCTCATCATATTCTGGATACAAATAAAATCCTGAGTTTCCAAAGACCCCCATTTTCAATGAATTTTCAATGATGTTTGCTTTCTGGTTTTCAATGTATTTTCAATGACTTTGGCTTTCTGCTTGACATGATTTTGGAAGTAATGAGCAGACCCTCCTCACACATTTTTATATGGGTGCCTGGTTTTTCTTCGAAAAACACCCTGGTGTAAGTTTGTGCCCTATGAGGGCCTGTTTTATTTTTGAGTTATAAACTTTTGGCTTAATTCTCGTGGCTTAAAGGTTGACTTAAACAGTGGCAAATTTTATATGCTGTGGAAAATTTTATATTTCTCTCAATGTATTGACAGATGTGATATTAGGGAACTGGACGAGATAGCCCCCCTAACCCCTTCCCCTTTATTTCACACTCACAGATACCCAGCTAAATAACAGAAAAGTCATTTAAAATGTACTCACACTGAGTGGAAATTTTATTATCACCCATTCAGCACCTATATGGCCCCCAACAAAATAGCCTTGACAAAAGGCTCTTCAAATATGCATTGGCTGAATAATTGCTCTGAATGACCCCAAAATAGTAAATTAAACCAAAAAATAGGACATAATACCTCAACTATATCTTATGAGCGCAATGATTATAATACCCTTTAAAATCTTTTAAAAATTCCTAGATCCAGTTTGTGATCCAGTTCACCACCAAACTTTAATAGTCTGTTCCTTTGTGCCACTGTTTATTTATATATTTGGGGTTTTATGTTGCTTTCAACACTGTACAGGTCATATCATGATGGATAGTTTTATGGGCAGAGGCAACTAGTAACATATGGTTGGTTAAGGTTCTGTGCTGTAAACTGCCGCCCATCGGTAAGCAACTACCAACTATCCCACTTAAGGTCTGGGGTTTGAACCACCAACCTCAGAGGTTGGAGTCGAGTGTGTTACCACTGCACCATCGCCCTGTGCCACTGTAAGCATTTCGCCAAAATTTCATCCAAATCCGTCGACCCGTTTTACAGTAAACAGCAAACACACGGAGCCAATAACATAGAATCTATAACTCCTTGTCTAGGGACAAAAAATGGTAAGTTGTAACTGTAATGGGGTATCTTCAATTGAGGGCCATCAAAAATCATACGGCTCTCTAACATGTTATAGCCCTACCATTCCTGTGTTTGGTGGTCGGATTTTATCCAATCAAATACACATACTTAGCACTTTTGGTATAATAATGGTATTTAAATGTGTGTACTTGGATTTATGTTGCATGTTAATGTAGCAAGCATCACACCCAAAAGCTTTATACAGGAATGATTACTCTTGATTTGGGGAGAAAGACAGTATATACTAGTTATATGTATTTATTTACTTGTGTTTACTTGGGACACATTGTATAGGTCATATCACAACAGGTAGTTTTAAGGACAGAGGAAACCAGTGCATATTAGTTGGTCAAGATTGTACACTGTTAATTGCCGGGCATTGGTAAGCAACTACCAGCTTTACCACATAAGATCTAGTCCATGGTTCAAACTGCCAACCTCCTAGGTTAGAGGCAGTTGTGTTACCCACTGAGCCAGCTAATTGCATACTAGGTACAGTTTGTTATCAGCCAAAGGGTTGTTACACTCAATCGCCAGGGTCATATTGGGACAGGTCCTCAGCCTTGCCCACTTGTTGCAGTCAAACTCACACAGAGGTTACAGCCTGTGATTAGATGGCAAACTTGCTATCCTCAGTTTAATAAGATCTCGGTGTCTCAGTGGATATTATTTCTTTTATTGAATTACTTGAGTCTCACTTCTATGGTGGTGCGTTCGAACCCAGCTCATCCTAGCATTTTAGATAAACTTAGGGCCTTTCCTGTTACGTCCTTTAATGTTGAATTTGAGGTACAAAATCAAACTTTTATTTGATATATTTTATCCGATTTAAAGAGCCTTTGAAAAAGGCTATTCACTTATAGGGGAAATGGTAGTCACCTTTTCTGGGTACATTTTGCGAGTCTAGCACCCTTATTATGATATTTTTTTTCAATTCACTGTGAGTCTTTTCAAACTGAGCCACCATAACCATAAAAAGTGCACATTAACAGCACTTAATTGACACTAAAATCTATCCAAATTAGCACTCTCAAAACAGGGTTGTAAAAATTGTGTGTGCGTGTTTTTCAAAAGATGTCCTTTCTAATATGAGGGTAAATCCAATTTGGGATAAAATGTTAATCATCTGTGAATGCCCTCTACTTGTGAAGAAAAGATATACAGAATATATAAAACTGCCCAGGTAGGATTGTATTTTGTTTTGAAAATGGTCCCCAAACCACCATTATTTGGGGTGTTAAAACAAGCATAAACCTTGAAAAGAATAGTAATAAACCCCCGGGTTGTATAAACAAAACAAAACAAAGGTCAAATTAGCCTTGACTAAGTCTCTAAATAATAAGTATAATTAACAACAAAGAGAATGCACAGGTCTACCTGGCATGGGGTTTATTTTGCTTACTGCTAAGCTTTTTGCGCAAGAATACAATTCTTATTTAAAGTTGTTTAATTTTAAACAGTGTAGATTAGATTATGCATCAGATCAGTGCAACTTATACAATTAAACTTTAAATAGCAACTCTTTATACTAAATAACCCTCTGTGGCCCCCTTTGGCGGCCTTAATACAATTTATGCATGAAATCCTAAATTAGCCCATCATCAATCACAATACAGGTTACAAGTAATCATTTTAATATTATTACCTAACTGTTAAAGGTTTGAATTCATTGTGTTTATCATTGGTTGTATCGATTTGGGGTTTACCATGCGAAAGAGTATGTTTTCAGTTTATTGAGTCATCTAAATAATCCTTAATTTAATTTTTGCCTGAGCAATAATCATTGTATTGGATTGGTCATATTATCATATTACATATTTTACTACAAATATTACACCTTTGGGCCATAATTTAATTTCAAGATGAAGACAATCAGGCACCACCCTTTGAATCACTTATTTCCTACTTCAGTTTAGGGCGGGTATTGGAACTCATGACCTCAGAGCCAAGAGGTAAGCATGTTACCCACTATGCTACTATGCACTCAACTGATGTCTTATTTATAAACAAGAACAATCGTAGAGGATCAACCTCCGCTAAGGCACGTAATAATAAGTAAATGGAAAAATGCGGATTCTATTTGGCATCCAGACTGTCATCCAGATCAGTCTGCTAATTTAATGGGATCTAAATTGGACCAAGACTCATCTTCTGATTTTTTTTCCATGAAGTTCCAAACAGTGGTATTTGTGTAATCCTGCTAACAAGCAGACAAACAAATGGTCATGAAAGTAATACCTCCTTGGCGGCAGTAACAAGGCTGTTTAAGTAAGTATGTCTTAACTTTGATATAACATAAAGTAGAGCTCTGTATTTTGTGAGCAGTGGAATTTTAAGCATGTTTGTAAACATTTCTCCAGTCATTAACTATGTGGGTGAGAGGGGTGGAAACTTCAAAGAAAATGCTCTATCTTTTCAAAGTTATATGTATAAGTGTACACATAATCACAATTCTTTAAGAAAATGACAGTTTTAGTATTTCATCTTAATTTTTGAATGTCAGAAAACTTAATGATTGGTTGATTGTAAATCTATTGTGGAAGGGGCAGAGACATATCAAAATAAGCATTTTTTTTGTTATTTTCTAAATATATTTGAATGTTAAGAGGGTAAATTGTAAAAGGTCAACTAAAGTAAACTAAAAATAACTTGTTTTGAGGGTGACACCAACTTTTGAAATGCATTTTAAGATAGCATAAAAAGAGAGATCTCTCTTTCTCTAAAACTAGTGTGATTTGTACAAAGCACAGTGATACTTTAGCCTCCCTGTGGTGTTAATTGATATTAATTAGTGGCTTGACTTTCAACTTATACAATAATTTCTGTAAAACAAGGTCAGAAGGTCCTCATAATTTATGATCTTTTAACAGTTATACTTTTTCTCCATTTCAGCCACCCTACACAGAGGTTACTTGTGTGTAATCATAGTATGAATAAAAACAGAAAATAATACAAAAATATTTCTATGATCTCCTGTTTGAAGTTTCAACAAGATTTTGGAAAAGTGGTTTACCATTGACATATATTATAAGTATATCTGTGAAAAACATTGGTAGACACACAAGAATTCTCTTTTTTTTTAAAAAGGGGGCAAAGTTGCATAGAAAACTACAAAAATGTTAAAATGTGCTATGTATAGAATCTTAATATTTTGTAGGAAATATACATATCTTCCAAAAATCTCGATTTCCAAAAACTGGGGTTTATTTTAATGGATAAGGTTTAGTACTCTCCAGTATAAAAGTTAGGTATACTTTTTAATTATTGTAGTAGTAGTATTAGAAGCAGCAGTAGCTAGTAGTAGTAGCAGCAGTAGTAGTAGTAGTAATAGTAGTAGCTATCAGCAGAAGTGGTAGTAGTACTCTCCAGTATAAAAGTGAGGTGTACTTTTTATTTTTGTAGTGGCAGTAGTAATAGTTAGTATTAGTAGTAGTAATAGTAATAGTAGTAATAGTAGTAGTAGTAGTAATAGTAGTAGTAGTAGTATTTCTGCGACTAATTTTCCAGGATTAGCTGTCTGATACAGTTTCATTTGATTGTCCCTGAACTAGTTGGAATTACAGTTTTCGCTTAAACAATTGATTATTGAAAAGGAATTTTTATGCCTAATAGTACATGAAAAACTAAAGAAAAAACCGACAAGTAAATTTCACCACAAAACATTCCTGTTAATAGAAGTGGTATTTATCATCTAACGATCACTTGTTGTCAGTCATCCTCTTGTAAACATAGTAGGATAGTTTGGTGAATTATAATAATTTTGGCTAAGATTCTTTTAGTTTAAGTCATGAAATGGACACCATCACAAGGTACATTTCCGCCCCCCACATCTGCAATCGGCAACCACTTGTTTGGTACATGAAATAAACACATCATACCCAATCTTTTGAACAAACAGAACAGCTTACCTTTCTACCGACGCCATTGTTATGTTTGTTGACTTCAAATGGTTTAGAGAATTTTGTCTTTTTCTTATTGATGTAAGCGGCGTCTGTGAAAGCCCCAGCAAATATGATGCCATATCTGATGTCGTCCCCACAGCCACCCCACTTGAAGTTCTCTGGTGGTGGGGTGTTAGGAATGGGCGAACATCCGCACTTTGTGGTGACTCCTTGGGCACACGCACGGGCCACGTTTTGAGTAAGTGCGGCCGAGGACAGAGCGAACACAAATGCCTGTTCTCTGCTACCTACAAATAGATGTATACATATACTTATATGTGATATCTGTGAACTTAATTGGCTAAAATCTGTGGGGTATCGTGAGGGCTGTATAATATTTAATGGCCATTCCTCAAAGCAAGTTCTGCCAATACTGTTTTCACAATATGTCTATTATTTTAAGACCTTGATAAGCAGAATCTTATTAAGCAAGAAAGCATTACATAAATATGTAGCAACCAGCAGAAAACTTTGTAAAACTACTTTGTATTAATGCTTTATCATTGATTTATCATTTCATGGTGTTAAAACTACTCTTATAGATTTATGTGAAACTAAGGGGACCACAGTGGCGCAGTGGTGACAATTGCCTCCCACCTGTGAGATCAGAGTTTAAATCTCAGCTTCACTTCACCTGGGACAGCTGGTAGTTGCTTACTGATGGTCAGCTGTTTACAGTACAGAACTTTGACCCACTGCATATACTGGCTTCCTCTGCCCTTCATATTACCCATCAAAGTATAGGGAACTAGGCGTGAAGTAAAACACTAAATAAATAAACTAAATTATGTGAAACAACATATTCATTGTGACGTCACAATTGAAATTATAAGAAAAATGTGCAGAGGTTTCTGCCACTTATCTGTCATGTTTGAGTCTACCTCCATTCAACAATGATACTTTTAGGAATGTAACCATTGGTCTGGGTAAGTGTGAAAGCTGCATAATTCATTGTACAAACCTCCAGTCAAATCTGTCATATAGTTGGGGACATTGGTGATTGACGAACAATTCCATCGCCTGTCTTTGAACAGTTCTTGGCAGATGGTCACAGTTTGCTGGGACGATCTCGCGACTGTCTGCATGAGCTTAAGATTACGCTGACAAATCTGTCGCTGCACTTTGACAAAAGCTCCGTAAGTGTTTTTCTTGCTACATTCTGAAGTTTTATTCCAGTGCTTTTTGTTCCATTTCCCAACAGCTCTGAAAAAGAAACATGTTCATTATTATTTATTTATTTTAAGTACACGTAAGAATTATACTTTGTAGTTATTATCATTTTCAGTGAACACATTATTAGTATTTGTAGTAGTAGTATTTTTAGTTGCACTGGTAGTATTCCTAATATAGTAATAGTAATAGTATTCATAGTAGCAGCAGTATTAGTATTGGTAGTAGCAGTTATTTAAGTTGTATTGATGTGCAGTTAATACAGTGTTATCCATTATAATATATTTATTTTCTATAGATTTACAATTGGATGATCAGTACAGTATTGTTATTCATTTCTGTTGTACACATGTATAATCATTCCAGTATTATTAATTATTTATTTATGTGATATTGCTGTATAATTGTAACGGTATTCATATTTGTTTTTATTTTATTAGTTTTGATGTACTTCTTTATTGCAAACACACAAAATTGATTTAACTTATGCCTGATTCACGCTTCTCCGGTTTATTGTGTCAGATATAATCTTTATACAATTGAAAGAAAAAGTCAAGATTGAGGGCCAAAATTTACAACAGCTCACCAGATATTGTGGCTGGGGTAGCCATATTATTTTATAAATTTGTCTCAATGGAAATAAAGATTATTATATTCTTACAAAATAAAATACAGAAAATGTAATGATAACAGATCTCAAAATATCTTTAAAGTATAGAAACACGCCATTCACTGGGTGAGAGCAGCTACTGTAATATCATAGGAATCACCCCACAATAATGTTGAACAGTTCAAAATATATCCAGAGGTTTTTGTTATAGTTCTAACAGTCTGTCACAATGCTGTGTGTATCCGGACACCTTATCGGTAACGTCTGAATGGGGTATTAAGAAATAACAGACTTTGCATCAGTTTTGTGTTTGTTAAAATATGTAGTATTTTTTGGTGTACACACAATTGTTACAAGAGTCAGAATTCATTCATCTTTAAACCTCATATTCAAGACATGTTTTTTTTTTACATAATGGCGAAACAGTATTTAAAACCAGATCATGAACAAATGCTTAAACCTCCAATGTGGTAATTTTCTTGTGTGCAGGCGATTTTCCTGTTTAATATATTAACATGTCACTTTGCAAAACGTATCGGTTTCTCTAGATGATTATTTCAGTGTTAAAAAGAACATCTAGAAATAATTGGTGGTCCTGTTAATACCTGGGTTTCACTTTAACGAACTGGAAATACTAAACTTCTTTTTGTGTTGTATTTATTGGTATCTCTCTGACCAAATACTTATAAGAGGGCTGTTCTAGTATTGCAATTATGGTCGTGAATAGAATATGATCCCTCAATTCTTGATATTCGGGTGGTCGATCTTTTCAATCGGAATGATCTTAAAGTCACCGTAAACTACAATCAGAACCAACAGGTACAGAAGTTCCGGAAATTCCAACAAGTTCCCCTATTGGATGTGTTTGAGACGGCATTAGGAGCAGTTTAAAACAATATTAAACTGTTTGAACATTTCATAAACTGTTCCCGATGCTTATCACTTATCAGATCCTGTAATTAGGAATACATTTTAAACCATCTAAAAGCTACCTTACCATGCGTATAGTCATCTTTTTGATCTTACAGCAATCTTAAACCTGTCTTTTTCATCTGAAGTTGATGTTTAATGTTTGCAAACCAATCTGATTGATCTGAAAACTATGGTAAGCTTTTTAGGAGCCCATCAGACGACTTCTCGAACAATCACAATGTCAATCTAAAAGCTATTGGGAAAATATCAGAAAAAAACATACGGGGGGTGTGGGGTGTGATTATAACAGTTTTGCACAGATATGATAGAGAACAAATACTATGAAGATGCATTAGTGACTAGAAAATAATAAACTTCACTGGAGACGCAGAAAAAGGCAGAATAACACAGAAGTTGGGAGAAAGACTGTGAAAGAGTTATACAAATGCTAGTTCAGCCTGCACTTCCCCTAAAGAATGGTATACCACCTAGGGTAGCCAGACATTGTTGCCACGGAAAGCAGGGAATGGCACAGTATGCAAACTTTACTGATAGAAGAATGGCAGTTCACGGAGGAATAAAGAGTTTTATGTATAATATGGCTCATGCATTAAATTCTGCTAACCACAAATTCATTACAACAGAGTAGCTCTAGCTGTTGAAAGAAGATACAAAGTCTCAACTTTGATTTTCCAGTTTTGTTCCTTGAAAAACTTCTAATACTTTGGCAGATGTATCATCCATCTAAATGAGACCAAAGCATAAAGATAAAAACTCCCAGGAGACGTGGAGAGAGGGAGGGTGTCCATTTGACTATACTAAAGAACTGGAGGAACAGACTGTGTAAATGAGACAAGGGGTGAACATTAATCACCCACAAAAACCTCTGGTGTGTATTTAAAAAAGAGGGGGCTACACCATACAGCAGTGCTGTGCTTACATCTCATATGTCACGTGGATTGGATAGCTAATTTGACTTGGTCTATCATTATGTCCCTAAAAGGTTATATTAGTGTTTTGTGCTGTAGACACACTGATACTGTGATTTATAGTTATGGGGAGGGATGGAGTTTTTTTTTTAAAAAGGGGGGGGGGGGTAGTTGGTGGCAAAGATTGAGAGGTAGAATGTATGTGTGTCTGTTTGGATAAGGTGTTGGGGTTTAATGTATGTGTTTATGGCCGTGCTTTAGGCTGGAATTTATTTGTTAGTCAAAGCAGCTGTATCAGTTACTGCTTGGCTTCTTTTTTAAAATTTGGTTCAACTGTGGTACAGAAATTAAGTAAACTATGATATCAAAGCCACTCAGAATCACTGATACAAAACTGTTGATTGGTCAGATGCTTATTTTTGGCTGTGATCTCAAGGAGAAATTCTATTATGGTCACTTGTAATACACTCTGGATTCTACGTTTATATTCTATTTTTGGGTAAGGTACATTTATAACTCAGACTTGTATCAATTCATAGTCTAATGAAAAATGAGTAGTCAATCATTTTCGTGTTGGGATTGTGCAAACACAACTTGAGGTGGTGATAATGCTGCCTTTTACATCAAGTTAATCTTAAAAGATCTATCTGTCTGGCCAGCTAACATCTCCTCCTGCAATACATAAGTGCTTTTAATATGAAGCAGTTTTGTGAATGTTTGAGAAGCTTTTGGTCTCAGTCAACCAATCCTAGGGAATCACCTCTGTGTGGGTTCACAACACAAGTGGCAATGCTCTAGGGCCTGTCCAAATATGACCATGACGAACTCTAACTTCACTTTGGCACAAAAGTGAGCCTTGAGAAAGGCTAAGATATGTAATGTTCTTTTTAAGAGGCGTAATAATCAAGTCAATTTGTCATCTTAAAAACAACACATTGTTTCCCAGTTCCACATACTTTTGGAATTATGGTTATGTGACATGAAGTGTATTACCTGTAACTATTTCCTTACTAGTAGTTATGAGAAATAAAGATAATTTCCTGTTTCTCCTTTATTACCCCACAGCCTTTAAGGTCTGTTCCGGTATTGTCTTACTCATGACATCTGGGAAAAAGCTTGCCCAGGTTGTATCTCAGAAAGCTTTAGCTGTGAAATGACCTTTGACTTTGCTGTAGTGGCCTTGACCTTTAAAATCTTGTCTCGGTTATATCTCAAAAACTATAAGGTGTAGGATGTTGATACTGTGGTAGGGACATTGGTATACAACAACATGGTGTCACTTTGATTGCACCTTTGACCTTGCCATAGTGACCTTGACATTAAAAATTTTGTCAGGCTACATCTCGGAAAGCACAGGGTGTAGGAAGTTGATACTTGCTAGTGCCACCTTAGTTAAGGGTTGTAGGTGTGCAACGTCATGATACAAACTTGATTTGACCTTTCACCTTGCCCTAGTGACCGTGACTTTTAACATTTTGTCCAGGCTAGTTCTCAGAGACTGTCAGGTGTATTTTGGGTTTATTTGAAGGCTGTTTGCTATATGTACTGATCTCTACCGATTGGGGTGTAAAGTTTTTCATCATTATGGCCTAGTCACACCTTTCCTGATGGTCGTATGTGAATATATTTTGTTTTCCCGCTTGACGACCTTGTCCTTACAGCTTGAAGAGAGGCCCTCATATCTGAGTAAGCACAAAGAAAGACACACCCCATATATCCATTCCTTCTTCACCCTTTCAGTATAGAAATATTTCTGTACAGCTTATAAAAGCTCTCAGTTCACATTTAAAACATGGCGGTTCCAAGTGTAAAACATTTTTCCGGGTTGTGTGGAATGCAAATAAGGACGGCCTACCCAAATGAGAATCCCAGCAAAGGCGTCCTACCAAACCATGAAATGGACCAAATCCCAACGGAAAGTAGATGAAACTGTTTGGTTGTAGCTTGTATGGCTCCAGTCAGGAGAAATGTAAACTAGTTATAAGTGGTGATAGAATTGAATGTAATTTTAAATCTAATGGCATACATGTATTAATGTAATTAAATCTATCTGTTACTCTTATAATTATCCTATTAAACACAAATAGGCCACAGACAATCCACTTTTTGAGAGGGAAACTTTTACTTTTTTAACATCAGCCAAGAAGGTTATGTTTTTGGATAGGTTTGTTGGTTTGTTTGTGGTAATAAATACACCAAAACTTATGATATGCATCTTCAAAAATTTTTATGTGGATAGGGTCTGACCAAAAGAGGAAGTGATGAAATTTTAGGAAAAATCCAGGAAAAAAAAATCGCAAATTTTCAAACCATTCCATTTTTACTGATTTGTCAATGCCTTTATTTTTTTTTTGTTTAACATTACTCCAAATGTAATCAACAGAACTTTATAACTTTTTAAGTAGGTAAAGCCTGATCAAAGGAAGGAGAAATGTAATCAACTGGATCATATTGTGAGTCCAAACAAAATCTTGAATTTTCAAAAAAAAGTCCCTTTCAACTGTTTTTGTCATACTCAAGCTGTGCAGTTCTGAGGACTAAAATTTAAAAAGTAGTATTTGGGTGAAATAACAATATGGAAATATTCAGCTGCCTGGGCAGAGGTCTGACACCATAGTAGTGTTTTTAGTTAGAAAATGCTGTCCTTTGAGAGAAGGATTGCCTAGTAATCTACAGAAAAGTGGTTGGATAGTTATATTCAAATTTGGTTCATAAAATAAAGTCATAAACAGGTTCAACGGTATTGCAGTCCTTATTTGTTTAGTCATTCGAAGGTTCTACATTATACCTAGGTCACATCTTTTTGTACTGGAGAAAGAGCTACAACTGAAAGGCCTCATCTACCTTTAGTTCTAATTTGTCCACATTTCATCGGCTTCCTATTTTGGTCAGATGCATTCGGTGGGAATTCTTACAAGGGTAGAATGACTTTGGGGTGATTCAACACAATTCAGAATGTGTTTAACGTTCGGGATGACTTTTTTGCAAATGTTTGAAAAACCTATGGTAATCTCTCACTAGCTGTAATAAAACCTACATACTGGAGCAGAGGAGAAAGGGAGAATTGCATAGCTATACTGACTGGTATTGTTCAGTATGCAATGGACAGATCCAAGGTCTCTTTTTGGAACCATAAAGACAAGGTTGTCGAGTGGAAATCAAATTCGTATAGATAGTGACAGTGACTAAAGATGAGATCTAGAGATTAATTGATATCGAAGATTCTAATTCTTCTAATGACAATGATCAATCCATATCGGTTCATATCATCATCACTAGTGCACATGGGACATATACACTAAAGTAACTCCAAATGTATTATCTGATTCTATTATCCACTCCAGGCTAAATGTTCTCGAATAAGGTTGAATACAAACCAGGACATATATGTTTTCACATGTGAAACAGGCCCACATATGATTGTGGGTTTGAGTCTGAATCAAAAAAATATCTGCAAGGAAAAGTAGGAAGCTGTTGGCCCATGCTGGCTGGTTAATAGCACAGACCAACTAGTATGCATTAAATTCCTTCACCCCCAAAGTGATCCATCATGGTATGATCAGTATAGTGTGTTAGAATCAATATGTTAGAAGGGAATATTTTTGTGGTCAATGATCTACTTTCATCACAAAAATAGCACCCAAAATTGGCACACAACCGGTCAGTGTACAGTAGTTAGCTTACAGAATTGTATCCACTTTAGGCATCCGGTAGATTCACCAAATTTGCATTATATCTTTATGGGAGGTAAGCTTCTCTGGGACTGAAATTAGCCTCATTTTGAAAAACAAGATGGCCACCACGGGCATTTCTTTGAAAGTTATCTACCTTTTTCTACTGGCTGGTTCCCATAGGCACGAGGTTGAATCTCTTCATAGGTGATATGTATAACACATATACATGTCCTCTACAACCTTGCAAACATTTGACCTTGAAGCTCTTAATTCAAGGTCATCCACAGAGTGCAAAAGTGTCCCATGTAGCGGACTTTAAAAGTGCCTGTATCTCCCTTATTATTGGGCCTAGAAGGTTTACAATGTGAAACCAACCTATAGGAAATCATGAGCTGGGAATCTTTTAATGTGGTCAGATTTGACCTTGGACCCCTTCTTCAAGGTCAAACGAGGATACCCAACCTAAAAGTGCTTATAACTAGCTTATTATTGGTCCTAGAGGTTTGCAATGTGAAACCAACTAATAGGAAATCATGGGCTGGGAATCTTTTGGTGTGGTCAGATTTGACCTTGGGCTCCCCCTTGCTTATAACTTGCTTATTATTGGTACTAGAGGTTTGCAATGTGAAACCAACTTATAGGAAATCATGGGCTGGGAATCTTCTGATGTGTTCAGATTTCTCCTTGGGCCCCTCCTTCAAGGTCAAACGAGGATAGCCAAATTTAAAAGTGCTTATAACTCGCTTATTATTGGCTCTAGAGGTTTGCAATGTGAAACCAACTTATAGGAAATCATGGGCTGGTAATCTTTTGATGTGGTCAGATTTGACCTTGAGTCCCTCTTTCAATATCAAACGAGAACAGCCATGTGTTCAGACTTGACCTTGGTCCCCTCTTTGTAGGTCAAACGAGGATAGCAAAACTTGCTTATAACTCGCTTATTATTGATCCTAGAGGTTTGCAATGTGAAACAAACTTGTAGGATATCATAAGCTGGGTATCTTCTGATGTTGTCAGATTTGACCTTTGGCCCCTCCGTCAAGGTAAAACGATGGTTCATTGGCTTTGGTGAGTTGTCTGGATACAAATTTGCATCGGTTCTCTGATGCATAGGTGTAATTTAATTTGTTTTATCACTGAACCCTATTGGTAACAGTTTGATGTTAATCTACACTGATTTCCATGCCAAATTAAAATGTATATCAATTACAGAATAATTGAAATTGTACTTAGTCTTGTAAATTGTCACTTTTTTCATAGAAAAATCTGTATTTCTACCGAAATTTATGGTTTAAAACGTTTGTTGTATTTCTCTGTACACATTTATCAGAGGTTTAACATTGCTGTCAACACAGTGTGAAAAATAGATGGTTAGTTCAAAAGTGGAGGAAAGTAAGGCATATATGTTGGTAGAAACCATAACAAAACTGGGGATACAGATTTAAACCCACGATACCAGAGGAAGAAGGTAAAAGTATCACCATTGGTTTACTGGGATCCCCTACAACCCATTGCGATAAAGCTATTTTAATGGACTGATCATACAAATTTCCTCCTATAGTATGGCATAACCAGTCAAAATAGACCTTATAGAAACAAAAGCATTAAAGAGGCTAGAATTTTGAAATATAGAAAAGTAATAGTATTCACCTGATAAAGTGTATAAAATGGAATATCAGCTGACTTGACAAACTGTTTTACACCATCACACTTACTCGAAAAGACATGTCTTTAAGCAAGTCTAACAGTACATTGTTTTGTCAAGTGCTTGATCTGTTCACTTTCAGATTTTTAACAACAGTCACCCTTAGACTTGCTCCAAGTCTTTGTATCTCTCATTCCATAAAATTTGACATACATCGAATCATTATGAATCCAACTGATGAGTAGGGAAGCTGCTGCCTAATGAAATACAAACTTTTGTAAGCCCCACATTCTGGTAAAAAAGTAATTCAGTCCTCATATAATACCTTAGACATAAGGACTTGAAGAAAGTCTAGTCAGCCTGGATGTTAATACCTCTTTATAATTCTATGTGCATATCCTGAACATAGCTGTGTTAATCACGTTACTGTGCCTTCCCAGTACTTTAACAATTTCCTGCCAATATCCAGTGTCTGTCTAACATTACTGTATCCTTGGCTAAGGCTCAAATTTGTGTCATATCTTTTTTTTTCTCAAACTTGTATACAGATATTTGGTATTCATAAAGCACTCATGAATGTTTGGAGATGATAGTAGCTAATCAGAGAGGAGTACAAGCCAGCATATATAAAGGGTACATTGTATAAACTGAAACTTTATCATATGTACTGGAAGTTTTTCCTAATAACAAAGAAACTTGAGACTTTACCAAGGCTAGCATTAGTGATACATTTTGTTATACCCAAACTATATTAACCTGTGTTTCCATTTTGACAACATTATCCACGATCCATGATAATGATGTTTTTGGTGGACTTTTGACGTCTGATTAAGTTGTGTCACAATTACATTGGAGACGACTTATCGGAGAGGTGTGAACATAATAATATGTTTATATTTTACCCCTGTAGGCCATTACAGATAGATTTGTCAATATGATAAAGTGTTTCCTCTAACACTATGGTTCAGTAAAGGAAGGAACCGCCACTAGGGCTGACATTAAAGTTGATTAAGAAATTGGGAATAACTATAACGTGTAGATTTTAATTGATAGGTTTCCTTATGAAAGACCACCCATGGGAATTAGGCCTTACAAAAGTGGGGGTGTTTATCTAATAATCATGTTTAGCTCTATGTGGTCAAAATAATGGGTTAAATCTGGCTTTTTGGAAATTGTAACACATGTTTTACTGTTAAAATATGTTATTTTGCAATGTTAAGTATGTCTGCCCTGATACAACTTGCCAATTTCTATCCATATATCAATTGACAAAAGAATAACAAAATCTTCTGAAAATAAAAGTTTGACAGTTGACTGATTTGGGTTTAATGTCTCTTTCCATACATAGCATTGGTTTTACGGTCATGAGGGATACTTCTGAGAACTTTTTTGTTATATTTATCATTGATATTAGTAGACCTCATCGCTAAATATGTTAATTCGATTGGCTGAAATCGTATCACATGACAGTTTATAAATACAGGTATGGCATAATTATATTAGGTCAGAGAACCATATGAATTTTAATAGCCCTCAAATCAATGAAGATATGCAGTTACGGCCCTGAAGCTCTATATACATCAGTCCTAGGACTATAATTCCTGATATGGCCCTCTCAGTCTTATTATATTCTGTTGTAAATATTGTAAGGTAATATTAATGAATAAAAAATATGTCAATACACTATTTATTTAAATAAATCATTGCTATGGTTTTGTGTTGATTATGTTGCATTCATCTAAGTAAAACATCCAGCAAAGTAGTCAGCACAGTGGAACCTAAGCAGTATGGTTTGTGAGAGGGATCATTTTCAAGTGTAGCAATATTATCTTGTAAGGGAATTCTGCTCACCTGTAGACGTGTGAAAGCAGCATTATGTGTATGACAGACAAATTGTCAAAACAGGATAACAAAATTGAATGTTGTGAAGTTTGTTGTTTCTATAGAATCATATAACAATTTCTGTGTAGCAAAAAGCAATTACATTTAATTTCAGATTTTATTTTGTACAGAAAATAGACAAAATTAACAACTTTGTTTTAAAAACATAAAATAATTGCTATATTTAATGCACAAAATATAGAAAGGTTTGTGTATGTGGGATTTTATAGATCAAAGCATTTTACACTTGAAAAGTAAAATAATAAATTTTGACAGGTGTAGTAGTATCGTTAATAGATACATTCAAACATTTTAGTCTACACTTCTACTTAGAAAAACCCTAAAATTGTGCAAACCCCAAATGTATATATTATATATATTTTTGTCTCGTAAGCCTTTACAACAGTTTGCATTTAAATAAAGTCTAAAAGAGGCAATAAAAGTCTCAAAATGGCTACATTTAACAAAGCTCTTTGGTGGTCTTTCACATTGGTAATATATATATTTTTTCACCACGCCAAAACTATTTATTTCCAAATAAAACTCTTTTGATGTACCGCGGTGCTAATGTATTTTTACAAGGCTAACTAATTGCTTAGACATTTGTTTAAAACACTCCCTAAAATGTTTTATTTTATCTATTAAATAAAGGCCTTTTTAACCCTTAGATATTATGGAGGAAAGCTTTTTATATATAAACCTTTTTCACCCATTATTTTTATGATACTAGAATGGATGATATAAAGCTTAAATATATCCATTTAATTATTTGAAGTAATCATAAAAATGAGTTAACACTTATCTTTATTAATTGTGTTGTTAGTTGTAATTTATGTATGGATAGTTCATGTGTAACAAAGCCACTGTCGCAGCAGTTATCTCCCGCCTTAGAATCAGTAATAATGAAGAACTAAAGGAAATATAAGGCCTTTGTAGTAAGATAACCCATTTGACATTGGAAAAGGGGTCAAAGGTAAAAGTCAGCAGTTGAAGAACTCTCAGGTCATGACTTTCTTTAAGTTGTTCTCACATTTGGAACCCCTAACAGCAATGATTTATTTATTTATTGTTTTACGTCGCGTTCAACAGCCAGGGTCATATTGCGATGGGTAGTTTACAGGTGGAGGAAACCAGTGCATACTGCACTGTAAACCACTGGGCATCAGCAAGTAACTACCAACTTTCCAACATGAAGCGCCCGGCCCGAGATTCGAACCGGCGGCCTCGGAGGTTGGAGGCGAGAACTCTAACCGCTACACCACCGAGCTCCCCACCTAATAGCAAGAGATATAAGGCCTTTTTAATGGGATAATCCCATGTAACATTAAACATGTGATATGACGGCCATTTTGTGTTCTAAACTAGGCCAAATTACTATCAGGCTAACTTTCATAGCCTTATATCTTTTGTGCAAATTTGATTAACCTAGCTGCGATACTTCAAGTTTTAGAGCATCTTAATGATTTTGAAATAGTTTGCTACGGTGTCCATTTTGTTTTTCAAAATAAGGCCAAAATTTTTCTCAGACAAAACATCTGCAGGCCAGGACTTTTCATGGTCTATCTTTACATTCTAAAGCCATAGCACCAATAAAACGAGAGAAATCAGGATGTTTTAGTGTGATAACCTGATTTAACCTTGAAGCAGGGGTCAAAGATTAAATTTAACACCTGGAAAAATTCCGAGGCCATGACTTCCTGCAAGTTGTTTCACATTCCGAACCTCTAGGAGCAATTTTAGGGGAGATATAAGGCCTTTTCAATAGGCCATTTTGTTTTTTTGAATTAGGCCAAAATTAGTATCAGGCTAGCTTTTCTATCCATATAGCTTGTGTGCAAATTTGATGAAACTAGCTGGAATATTTCAAGATTTAGAGCGCCTTTACAATTTTCAAACAATTAGCTATGGCGGCCATTTTGTTTTTCAAAATGAGGCTAAAATTTTTCAGAGACAGGTTTTCATAGCCATAAACATTCCCTGCAAATTTGGTGAAGATATGCAATATTTGGGGAGATATAAGGCTTTTTTAATAGGATAACCCTGTTTGACATTAAACATGCGATATGGCGGCCATTTTGTTTTTTGAAGTAGGTCAAATTTATTATCAGGCTAGCTTTTCTAGCCATATAGCTTTTGTGCGAATTTGATGAAGCTAGATGGAATATTTCAAGATTTAGAGCGCCTTTACAATTTTCAAACAACTAGCTATGGCGGCCATTTTGTTTTTCAAAATGAGGCTAAAATTTTTCAGAGACAGGTTTTCATAGCCATAAACATTCCCTGCAAATTTGGTGAAGATATGCAATATTTGGGGAGATATAAGGCTTTTTTAATAGGATAACCCTGTTTGACATTAAACATGCGATATGGCGGCCATTTTGTTTTTTGAAGTAGGTCAAATTTATTATCAGGCTAGCTTTTCTAGCCATATAGCTTTTGTGCGAATTTGATGAAGCTAGGTGGAATATTTCAAGATTTAGAGCACCTTTAGGATTTTCAAACAATTAGCTATGGCGGCCATTTTGTTTTTCAAAATGAGGCTAAAATTTTTCAGAGACAGGTTTTCATAGCCATAAACATTCCCTGCAAATTTGGTGAAGATATGCAATATTGGGGAGATATAAGGCTTTTTTAATAGGATAACCCTGTTTGACATTAAACATGCGATATGGCAGCCATTTTGTTTTTTGAACTAGGTCAAATTTATTATCAGGCTAGCTTTTCTAGCCATATAGCTTTTGTGCGAATTTGATGAAGCTAGATGGAATATTTCAAGATTTAGAGCACCTTTAGGATTTTCAAACAATTAGCTATGGCGGCCATTTTGTTTTTCAAAGCGAGGCTAAAATTTTTCAGAGACAGGTTTTTATAGCCATTGTTAGCATTTCTTGAAACTTTTTATGGAAAATCTGTCCAAAATCTTTTCGACTTATTTTGAAGACGGACAGACAAATAAACACACGCTACCACAAACATGACCTCCCAGAGTTTTGTAACAAAAATAAATAAAACAGGTTATTTTTCTCTAAATCATATGTCGATGATACAAACCAATTTGATGAAATTTTAAAATCCTTTGTTGGAGGTTGAACTCATTTTCTATTTGATACCTATGACAGTCTGAGACATTTAATGCCAAATTACAAAGCCAAGACAACTATATAATTTATTTCTTGAACAGGGCCAATTGGTTAGGCTATTTTAATTTATAGCATACGTCTACATTTTCATCACTCTCTCCTTCTGACAAAACAAAACCACTCGAGGATATTAATACCGGAAGTGACCCATAATGCCAGCGCTTCAGTTCAAGTGCTAGGTTGGTGTGTGGGCGATAATAAGATATCTGTTCTATCAGCGGTTTATTCGCCGTTTTATGATTCTGTTGCACCCAATGTATCCCCCCTCCTCCATTTTACGGCAAAGGAAATCACTACAGCTTCAATGTAACAATAATAGGGGCGTGTGACCCAAACCACGTGTTATCATGTTTTGTTTACAAACATGGAAATCTGTGATCTTAAAGTATTTGATCTTACTAAGAGAATTACCTAGCCTTTTGAGAGGCGAATTGTAAATTTATAAAGTAGACTTATAACATTGTGAATGCCATTTTAATGCCCTAGTTATGTGTTCACATTCCTCCGGACTGAAGTATGTGTTTTAAATCACTTATTGACGAACATGGTGTAAGAAAAATGTTAACTTTTTACCATTTAAGTTGATATTTTAACATCGTTGATAACATTTAAAATAGATATGTCTTGTTCAGACTTCTCCGGCCTAAAAGATTCATTTGAACTATAACATAAATGGATAGGAGTATAGATGATAGTATACTTTTACTATTTTTGATATATTTTTATTGTTCAATATTTTGCTATTTTTATGATGTCAACATTCAATAAAATTGTCTGTAGTTCTATCATGGTAATTCTATCTCTAACCAACTTTACACTTCTTAACCTTCAATAAAGACAAGTGCTAAGTAACCACAACTTCAAATTCCAATTTCAACGGGCAGGGAAGATTTATTTATTTAGGTTTTTTACGTCGCTTTCAACACTGTACAGGTCATATCACGACGGGTAGTTGGAAGGGCAGAGGAAACCAGTACATATAGTTCGCTAGGGTTCTGTACTGTAAACTGCCGACCAACGGCAAGCAACTACCAGCTTTCGTGCAGGGAAGAGCAAAAGGCTCTGCATGATTTGGATGCAGGAATTATGCACAGAGGCTAAAAGAGATATTCCATTAAAAATAGGCAATCTTCCTGAATGAGAAAGTTATATAGAATAACTGATTTGAAGAAACCTTTAGACATGTGAGGTAACCAATTTTAAACCCTAAAAAGGCTTTTTAGTGTGTAATGTTATTAACTTATATTTTCTTTTTAACCCATGTCCCCAGAATGACAAACAAAAAGACAAACAAATGGATGTGAGTACAACAAAATGAATGAAATGGATAAACGCAGGGTCAAATTGCGCTGAGCCCCATAAAGGCTGGTTGGTTGTGGTTTCCGTTTTTTTAAATATTTGTTTTGTGTTGTAATTGTATATGGGAATGAAATAACCAATACATTCGGACGTGTTTCGACCGTGAGTTTATTAGCTTTGACCAAAATGAGATCACTGATACAGATATCTATCAAATATTTATAATTTACAGCTTTGAAAAAGGTTTTTAGACATAACATGCACATAAACATAATTGAATAATTACTCACGACAAAGACATGGCTTATTTATTCAATTTTCTGGTATTTATGCCTTGTGTAAACTTATATCATTAAGTATTCATAAAACATCCTAAAACTGTACTTTATTGTAATGTACATTATATTCTAAACCCCCTTCTACCACCGCCCGCCCACCTGCAGATTTGTACACCTCAAAATCCAAATTATACCCCCCAAACAATTAACCTTCTGTGAGTCAATTCTACAAGCTAAACTTTACACAGAATACATTACACCTTTTATATAGCTTAATCTCTCAAACCACGAGGGGGTTAGAGGTAAGGGGGTGTTGATGTGAGATATTGGACATTTAATGTTTTAATTCAATTGATTCACCCTGATACCACACCCCCAGGGTTATAAATATTTATCACAGAGTGGGGGAGGTTGTAAAAATGCCATCTGAGAGCAATTTACAAAGATTCTTCTTTTTTACACATAAAAGATTAAATGGTTTGTGTTGCAAAGTGCATAATTTGGCACGCCTCATAAATTTGCAGGATTGCTTTGTAAGGCTATGACTTGTGTATGTAATTACATTAAATTGTTCCTCCCAGGATTTGTTTGTGATTTTTTATTTGATATTGAGTGGTTAATTAACCCTAAGTAATAATTAAAAGACAATTTGGTCAGCTGTACAATTAAACCAATAGGCGATGATATGTTATATTTAGCTTTTAAAATTGTTTCCCAAATCCAAAAATAACCCAATAAATACTTATAAGATTAATACATAATTTGGCTGATTATATTTATGTTTCCCTTTTTACATATATATTTCCCTGTTGTTTGTTATGAAAGAATCCTCACAGTTGGAACATGTTAACCACCTTTATAATCATGTGACTATTACTTCTGTAGTTGTAGGTTCGAGTCTAAACTTAGGTTAACTAGTGTTGGGATATGTTAAGGGCGTGACCTAATATAAGCTAAGGCATATTACATAAAAATATCATCTTTGATATGAATAATTATGCAAAGTGTAGAGCCACCAAACATATCCAAATATGTTTAATAAGTAAATGTACTGGTATGAGGTAAAACTTATAGTAGGTCATTGGGCTGATTATGGAAATATAACTTCTGAAAACTAACAATATTATATATAAGATGTATATATGGTCTCTCAGGTTTAAAAAAGTTCATAGTTATTTGCACATATAAACTGCCTCATTGAATAAAATAACACTAACCAGTCTGTTACATATATGTAAAAATAACAGAATAAATGTAACATTTTGTAAAACTGATAATCTCTCAAACTTTTCATGTGAACAAGATTATACAAGATAAGAAGCTGAACCACTTGTTAATGAATAGTTTGTGAAATTTCACTGTATATGTGAAAATATATGTTGTTAATATATACTTGTTAATGAATAGTTTGTAAAATTTCACTGTGGTATATATGTGAAAATAAATTTTTTTGTCACTTTGGGTCACTTCCTACCTCCACCCACATTAAATGTACATTTGTCACAGAAAGTATCAATTTTATTCAAATAAAACAACAATTCTAACATGTATTCTAACATCTGTCTTCAAAGGATACTCCGTGAGGCTATGAATCCTTTCATGTTTTACAATAAATAGCAATTGCATATTTGTTTTGAATTTACCTATGTCCATTTTTTTCTATCTGATTAGGTTGATGAATCTAAGTAATTTAGAAATTACAATGTACAGATATAAATGCCACAGATGTCTTTTAATGATGTCAGCTTGGAGTCATAAATTATATGGCATATATCCCTCTTCTGGTAATTGTAACTCATCACTCAATAAACCTTAACAGATATCAAAAGAGACCAAACTGTATGGCTGACAACCTGGAAATATTTATAACTTCCATGTCTATGTTAATTTTGTCCATATTTTGGTAATTTGGCGTGAATGAGATATAAACAAAAAATAAACAAGATTCTTCCTGGTCACTAAATATTTGTGAAATTTCACCACAGAAGGTGAAAACAACTTTACACCTGGGGTCACAACCCCCCCCCCCCCCTCTTTTAAGATCAAGCAAAAAGAAACTAATCAATCACTAAGTAAGCTACCAAACTAATATACTACAAAAGAATATTTCAATTTTTATGAAAATTAAACCACAGTTGAAAGCAAAATAAAGGTGCTGTGTTTTATTGTAACTCTGGATGTGAAATTGTTGAATGATTCAATTGTTATATGTTTCACATAGCCTTGGCTAAGGCTCTAATTTGTATGATATCTTTTTCAAACATGCACACAGATATCCAGTATTCATAAAGCACTCATACATGTTATGAGTCAGAAGCTTATCTTCCTCTTTTTGCTGTATGCTACTCTAAGAGTCAGTAAAAGTATGAGTACATTATAGAAACTAAAACTCCATTATCTGAACTGAAAACTTTCCCTTACTCTAAAGAAACTTTAGCCTTCAGCAAGGCTATGTTTCATGTTACTTTCAACGTGTTGAAAAGATTTAACGATGAATATTTGAGAGGACGGACAAAGAGAGAACATACTAGTTAGTGTTAAGATTTGGTGTTGAAAAAAAAACATGGGACACTGGGCAAGTAACTACTACCTTTGTCATTTAAGTTCTGGGCCTTCACTTGAACCTAAACCTGAGAGTTAGAAGGAGATTATGATATCCACTACACCACACTGGCTCCTGCATGGTTGATGATAATATTGTCTTGACACCTAATTAGCATTCAACCACATAGTATATATTTACTAAAGATTATTATGCTGTACACTCTTGGAATGTACCTAAAAGTTTGTCCCCACATATCTGATTTTCGACTTTGAAGTTTTTGTCTGTCCAACTTAGATTTCTGTTTGGGATTTTTTTTTTCACTTTTGAAGCAAAAAAGAAAACAAAATATCATGTGAAATACGTGAAGATTGTCAATATTTCATCAATATGAATTGATTTACTGGGGATGTGTAATTTATTATGTAAAAAATGCACAGTAAGTATCTGCGTACACAGAAAACACAAAGAAACTGTAAATCATGACATTGCAAACCGTGGATATGGAACCATACTAAAGATAAATGTAAACTGATACCCAGAAACAACTGATAGACATTTTAAAGGGTGTTTGATTCCAAATTATATAATTGCTATGCTTTGAACTCTAGGAATGTGTCTTAACAGTTTAGTAGAGCTCCAAACTGACATGTATAACATTTGTAGGCCTCTCTGGGCGCCGGTACCATCACATTGTTCACACTTCACTTATGTTTGTGATAAAAGCTAAAATGTGGTTAAAACTAGGTTAATCTCTAATTAGTGGAGTTTCACCTCACCGCTTCAAATTAGATTTAAAAATATAAGGATACATTGATGCACTTTCATCTACTTGGAAATACCTTGTTCAGCCCTTGGTGATCCAAGATTAGAGCAATGCTTTCGGGGAAGTGTGAACGTTACACAAGTGACAAAGTTTTAATGCTTCAGTAGAGCATTTAAAACTGCCTCGACAATGTGTATAAGTTAGGAAACAATAGTTTGATACTAGTCAATGGTAAATAGTAGTTTGATACCTAGTTGAGTGGGATTTATATCTGCAAACAAAGTAGATAATGTTTTTATGTTAGTCATTTTCATTGAGATTTCATACATTTATGTGCCTCAAATAATTTAAAAAAAAATTTCATTAGATACAAAATAATTCATCTTGCGAATTTTATTATGATATAGTATTTCGGTTCTAAATCACATATCACACAGAGTATATCACTTATTATGTACACATTCTTGATCACACTCTAATGTAAATAGTCTTTTACTAATTATCAAGACAATTGACAATCTGTTGAATTATCAGACATAACAACACTTTTCCATTTGTCTTCAAAGCTCCGCTAACTTTTTCTCTCAAGGAGAAGTTATAAGTCTATGTACATAATGACTTAACTTAATTAGCCTTCTTACTGCACACTGGTTTTTCTTATTTCATCTCAAGGTGTCTTATTTCTATCTTAACTAGAAGGAGATGCGTCCCCCATCCTTTTTGGTTTGAGTCGTGACTTGTGGTGACTTCACACTTCTCCGACAGAATAACTCCGATTTTACAATTGTATCCATATGAGTGTGACACTCAAATCTCATCTAATCTGAACATACTTTTATAGCACTTAGTTTTCCTGCCAGTATTTTCTCAGACACAAAAACATAATCATACATCAAAATACTTGAACCATTGAAGACGCACAGGTTATAAACCAAGTGGGCAAAAGTGGATGAACATCTCTCCATTGTTTTATTGTGTGATGTCACATTGGAAACAGAGGCTAACATTGTGTTAATATGTTAAAAGGTTTCACCAACATATATAAACATTGATATTGTAGCAACAACGGATCCCAAAAGTACCGAACAACACCAATGCAATACAAATATAAAATAAACAAATATGTGAGACTTTTCACTCACTACCTGGAGCAGCCCGACACTCACCAGGAGTAAACCCGCTTACACTTAAATTGTTTTGAATGATTTGACCTGGTATCTGAACACAGAGGATCTGGGCACAGACAGGATATACATAGTGGCTTGGATGAACATTTAAAATGGCAGCCCCTTGTTGGGTTATATCCCCAGTGACACTATGAAGAACCCCAGGAATGGTGGTAAATGGTCATCCCTGAGACTCTGCCTTTCAGTTTGGGGAATGCCAGTCACTGCAGCTTGGTTTGTACACGTCGAATATAAGTTTGAGTCTTGTGGTAAAAGAGAATATAAATATCAACAACAGAATACCATCAGCAAACAATTTTAAAATATCCAGGGGCAAGACTTCCTGCAAATCTGAAGTGGGCTTAAACATGTACTTTATGTGAAACAATGTAATATGATTCAAGACTCTGAAGACAAGTCATGTCAGGGTGTCTTATATTGGAACTGTGTGAACATGGCTTTACAAAAATGTCATCATTTAAAGATCATTTCATTTAGTCAAGGATATTTCTTTGAAATCCATTGTTCACACATATGATTGATTATGCATGCTTATAATTATATATACGTGTGTATTGGACACTTGTGTGAACATCTTTCTGTGTTGACAAATATTGAAATGGAAAAAAAAGAAAGTTCCTTGGTGGTTCCTTCCTTAAAAACCTGGTGGAAGGTTTTCAGTTTTTCGCATTCATATACACACCTGAACATGTTCATTTTCTGGGGTTGTTTGAAAACTATAAAATATCTCTTTTTGAGGTCCTAAAGTAATTTGGTACCAATGGGTACCTTGTGCATTGAATTTTAACATAATCATTCTCTTTATTTAAAGTTGTTTTCTAAATTATAAACACTGACTTCATATGGGCTGTTTTTTGTTTGTTTGTTGCTAAATTTATAAAACAAATTTGATTTATTTTGGACAGATACAAATGGAGAGAATTTTTAAAAATATTTTAAAATATATTTCATTAGTTTGAAAAGAGACATTTTAAATATTACGTTTAGGTTAATTTTCTGACTGAACCAAAATTATCAACATTTCACAATTTTAATACGTTTTAAAATAAGCCTTTTATTTATGTAATCTTGTTTTGATGAAAATCTACTTTATGTATAATGTGTATAAATAAAAAAAATAATAAATTTCAATTACAACATATATATTTATTCAGTAAATTTTAACTTTATATGTTCAATATCCACAGGAAATATTTCTGTATTTTACAACACTTTTAGCAATATTTTTACACGTTTCAATTCAATCTACTTTACAGTTAATTCTTTGCGATTTCCACAATATATTACAAATGCCCATTTTTAAATGTATTAAATAAAATAGCCTTTCCAAGTCTGTAAACATATTAATTGGAACAATTTACATCACAAAATTCGTCATAATTTTAAATGTCATTTTTTTGTGGGAGTATACATTTTCCATTTTTTAAAAGACAATATTACTGTGGACAGTTTAAGGGGTGGAGGAAAACAGTGCATACTGATAAGTAAACATTCTCCACTGTAAGACATTGAACTTCACCAAGTAAGTACCAACTTGCCAACTTCGAATTTCATCTGCTATTTAAAATATATCTTGATATTTATTCTACCTTTTAGACCAACCAATAGCAGGGTATTGTAACTACGAAAAGAGGTAGCCTTTGGTAAAGGGCTATGTTTCTAGACAGTCCTGGTAATTTACTGTGCAGAGTCATAATTTGGCACACACCACAATTTGGCAAGAGAAACTGGACACAGAAATCTTTTCAACAGTTGGTTGTCAATGGCAACATTTGCTCATTTCAGCGAGTGAACCTTATACCATATAAGGTTGTGGTTATTATAACCAAAGTGAGGACAGACCAATTTAATATATTTAGGACTTTCCAAGTACAGATTGCTAGTTTTGTGCCAATTTGGGTTACAAAATTCAATACTTATTATATTATCGCTCATGAAAAAGGGCCTAGATGATGTGTTTTGCGAATTAAGTCTATGCCTGATCTGTACTTGTGGTAATGTACATATGATTAAATAATAATGTGCATTGTTGCTACATATAAAACGAGTACAGATAAGGATTTGTGTTGAAGTAGTGCCCAGTTATGGTGAGGAGCCGAAGGAATCCCTCACCACTACAGGGTTCAGAAGGAAAAACACATTGCCCGGTATATATTTGATTAATCAAATCTATGGCTATACTTCTCATGCACAATGTCATCCCCATACGGCCAGAGTAAGCTAAAGTAACAAAATATAATTAACAAAAGTCTTAGTCGCAATGAGTTGGTGTGAGTGTGAATAAGGGGAAGATGTTAAGTGGGGAAGCCTGAGTTTAAAGGAGGTGGGGTTTAAGATGGTTCATAAAGGGACTGGTTCCCATATGAAGAGGGAGAGAGTTGCCAAACATTGGTGCATCAGGACTGAAAGACTTAGAAAAAAATCTGCGTGATTTGTTGAATTTACAGCCAAAAGTAAGGACATAAAGAAAAACTTAAATTTTGAACAGATGCATCTAGTTTTTATTAATGTGTATAGAGTTTGAGAAAGGCTACATATGTGATTTTAACAAGTTTAATACAATAAGAAAGTGACACAGTAAACAGATTTGTATGTGTATCTAGTGGTTTGGAATGTTTTCACGTACCAGGTAAAGGAATTGTCACATTTTAACCCCGAGTTCAAATTTTGAAAAAAAAATTGAAAAAAAAAAAGAATATAAATATTCAAGCTCCCTTACTTTATCAAACAATTAACTTGTCTGAAATAATATTGTGTAAATGTTTCGTGTGGGTGTGAGTCTAATCTCATCATTATTGTTTAGTTCTTAATTTATCTTGTTAACTTCATGTGGAAATTACATTATTGCACAGTAAATGTCAATTAATTGACATTTCCTTACATAAAGTACATTTTTAGTCCCATTTTTCTACAAAAATTATTTCAGACAAGGTCACTGAGAGAGTGCACACCTTCGCCAAGGAACATAACAATAAATAAATGGAAAATTCCGGATTTTATTTTGTATCCAGACAGTGATCCAGATGACTCTCAAAATTAAATGGCATCTAAGTTGGACCTGGACCTATCTTCTGATTTTTGTAAGAA
Organism: Sabellastarte sp. h YS-2021; assembly: GCA_964017235.1. Taxonomy (NCBI): domain Eukaryota; kingdom Metazoa; phylum Annelida; class Polychaeta; order Sabellida; family Sabellidae; genus Sabellastarte; species Sabellastarte sp. h YS-2021. The sequence continues at coordinate 14,649,467 of OZ024937.1, forward strand.
GATCCAGCCAGTACTATTTGTATAATGCTGCTAACACACAGACAAACGGTCATGAAAATAACACCTCCCTGGTGGGGGTGATGGACAGTTTGTGTGTTCCTATGATGCCAGTTATGGTGGTATGGAGTATATGTTTAAAACAATTTTGTAGCTTGAGAATTCCATTCAATATTTTTTAGTTTTAAAATATATTATATGGAGAGATTACATTAAATTTTAAACTATTATATATTATCAATGTAAACACTTACAACTATGTGTGTTATTGAAAAGCTATCTTCTATCCATGTTATGTTAACAACGTTATCAACACTTGTCTTATCTGCTGTGTGTTGAAATTCATGGGTGGTAAAAATAAATGTAAAAAAGTCGCCAATAGTGAGTTTTAAGAAGGTATGTTAAAAATAAGTCCCTTCTTCCTCTTTTAAAAACTGAATGTTGATTCTTTATTTCCCCTGCAGTTAAGAATGTATTCTCACTATAAGATTGTATTTCTTTTTTTCTTTTGAGAATACAGTTGGTTTGTATCAGAGATCATTCATAAAACAAATGTTTACAATTTTAGTTTCACATGTAGTAACCCCACACACAAAAAAAGTATATATTTATTATTAAGTTCAAAATTATTCTTTTATGTAAAAACTGTGTTAGTTTATGGACAATTAAACAAATGTGGTATCATCAGATTTTTACTGGTTCTTAAACATACAAAAGATTAAGCTCTTTTAAGTAGAAAACAATGAGAATATTTGGCTAACTAGAAATAAATGTCAGGGTCAATTAAGAGTGTTTTCCCAATGAAAATTACCAGTCTGGGTTCAAGTCTGAGAACTCGATCAAGAAGCAGCTAAAAGCACCATGTTTTGGATTTGCACTATGATGGTTTGCAACAGTTTTATAGTATCCTGGTCTACTTATTGGAGGGACTCCCAAAGCAAGCAGGTCATATACTGAAGAAATAAATGGTGTCGGATTAGATTGACCTATTTCTAAGCCAAGACATATGATAGGGGTGTGAATGGTGCATAAAATTAAGCTGATGTCTGAGCCCTTGAAATTTTTGCTAAAACTAGTTTTAATAGTGGCATTCCTCTTTGTTTCCATTGTGACGTCAGAAAACAATATTTGATGACAATGAACATATTCATCCAATGTCCAGGCTCAATTTGGTGCTGTCACAAAATAATGCAAGATTCGACATTTAAAACTATCGGGCAAACTGGTAACCAACTACTGATTTTATCAGTAAAGGTCAAGCTAGGTATTGAACCCAGGACATGGGCAGTGTTGGGGGGAGGGGGGGTTCCCAGTATGCCATTCTATCTCACTGTCATACTGTGAACATTGCTTTGAATCAAATTATTTATACAGCTCTAAACCTATGAGAACATCCTTTATAATGGTGATTTTCCAAGACAGTGATAGGCCAGTAGCTAGGGGATCACCACAGAGAAACAGCATTCACCAGAAGAGAGACAGTTATATTGTCAAAAAGGTAAGTCTGAAAATAGGAATTTTTATTTTGAATCTGAAAGAACCAGGGTTGTATGTGATCTGAGCACAAGTGGTCATCTATTATTTTCAATTTGAAGGTGACACAGCCACAAAACTCTTGCCTGCTGACCTGTTTTTATGTATTTGTATTGTATTGTGTATTTATACTGAGCACAATATCTCCATGTACTACAGGACACAAAGTGCTATATGAGCCATCTGACTGTACAAGTACAGTCCAACTCCCAAATTACTCACATTCCCCTAACTGAAAGACAGAGGCTCAAGGATGACCATTTATCAATATCCTTGAGGTTCTTTAACCTGCTACTGGGGATAAGACCCAATGACAGAGGACTACCATTTTAAGTAGGTCATCCGAGCCACTGTGTATCTTCCTGTACCTGGGATTGAACCCACGTTCTCCGTGTTTCTAGGCGAGTGTGTTACCCACTGGGCCACCGTGGCATTACTGATGTGAACAGTGGTACTAGTGAAAATATATTGTGAAATAAAATGACATGGCTCAAAACCACAAATTCAAAATAAGTTAACGAGCAGAGAATGTAAAAGGCTTTGTTTACATATAGATATACTTTATTTGGTATGTGGAGGTCCACCATTGGAGATCAATATCGGGGCTGGCAAATCAAGAAAAACCCAGCTTCCCAGTTTCCTTTGAAGTGTAACTTTATCCATTACTTAGAAACAACATTCCAGGTACCAGATACAAATTGTAGCAAAATACTGATAGATAGCTACATAGCTACAAAATATTATGCAACATTATTCATGCTAACTGCTACACTAATTGACTTGTAGCCAGTTTTTCTGAGTAAAGTTGATAATACTTTTTTGCTAATGTTATCAACTTATATCCAGGCAATGCAATGCACATACCAGCTTATACAAGTAAAATATTGGGCATGTGCTTAATATCTGTAGCATGTTATATATTCTCTAGTAAGATATTGACAAGAAAATTACCTCTCTTTGAAACTATAGTGTACTATTTCCTAGGTCACAGTTTTCCCAACGATCAGATCTGTATATATTTGATTTCTGCTTGACGAGTTTGTCCTTATGGCCGCGAAAAGATACATCTCGTGAGAGGAGGTAATGGCTATTTCAAACATTTTTCAAAATCAGTCCCAAACACATATAAGTTGAGTTGAATCACCCCAAATGCTAATCCAACCGAATGCGTTCTGCACAAATACAGAGGCACACAGAACCACAGCCGAAGGTATTCGAGGTTGGTTTGTAGCAGGCAACCCCAGCATGGAAAAGTCTGACCAAGGTTTTATAGGCCTGTTGTACACATAGTCACTACACATAACTTTGTGAGGTCATTTCAAAGATACAGTGGACTGAAGTAATATATAAATGATAAAGATATAACATAACATGATATAATTTAGTAATGTAGTGTTAACTGGCTCAACACCCCCTTGTCTTTACACACCAAGAACCATACAATGTGAGCTGAAAGGAAGAAAGTTGTATTTAAAAAAATTTAGCGGTTTTAATTTAATTGGTAAGCACTTACCATAGCAGTGAGAAGCTTACCTATACCTTCTTCATTTATCTGTATCCCTGTCGGATATTGTCCATATTTGGTATACAAAACAATGTAGTTGCCTGTGTCTGTTAAGAAAAGTGATTTTATTCTTCAACTTTATAGACACAGATAATTACACTGATTTTTACAAAAAGATCTAGGGCATCACGGATATGGGCGATGGTGGACATGGAAACAGACGAATTAAACTAGGATAGGTGAATTTCTTACATCAGACCTTTGTAAAATTATCATAAACCCTTTAGTTTTTATCAATTTTGGAAAGTGTTTCATTATCTTCTGTTTAAGTGTTTAAGGAAGGGCTTCATATCTAAGATTATTGAATTGCATCCTGTTAGCTCCTATTGGTGTGTAGGCCCTTGGAGACAGGTAATCCAAACAGTGTGAAACCCCCTTTAAAAGAGAAAAAATAAAACTCTGATTTCCCCCCCCCCCCCATAATATTTAAATAAATAGAAATAAAGATAAGATACTTACAGCCACTGTATTGCTATCACTTCCGGCACCAGTTGAGCAAATAATATCACAACTATTAAAGTAATCCACAAGAATTTCCTGAATATATCCATCACAGTTCTCGCTCCACCGCTGGTACTTGGCATTTTTGGAAAATAAAAGGATTTCAAACTATCCCAGCATTAAAGTAATCTCTCAGCAAGTATATTTTTCTCCCCCAAAATTACATATATATATATATTTCAAAACTATATATATTTTTGTCAAGAATGTTTTTCTAGATGTTATTATCAATAACAAAAACTTGTTTATTATTATGTTAACAACTGAAATCCATTAGGTTATTTTATATATTCGCGACAGAATCATATTATGTATAAGATACACAGATATAACTTGACACTTTTTAATGGATGTCTATTTTTTCAAAGAGATAAAACTCAACTATTTCAAGAATTTTTTTCAAAAAAAATAGTAAAATTGTAATTTTTGTTGCACACTAATAGCAAATTGTTTACATTTCACCAAGTTTCACTGTTGTTACCATAGAAACCGTTTTTTTATTTCTTTTGTGATGTTTTTTTATCCTTCTACATTCTTCCTTGTGATCTGTATTGTATCAAAAGGGTTTCTTCTTCTCCAAAGTAAATTTTTATTCCTTAATAGATTTGAAAAAAAGAAATAGAATATTTCAGCTACTTTTGGCTCCCAATGAATCTTATGGGTATGTATCTTAAGACTTTTAAATATCATCCATTTATTAAATATCTACAAACAACATTACTACAATATAAATTCTTCCCTTTCTCTTTGGGTTATAATGCCAGAATATCATATTACATTCTCAATTTCATCGTATTTAAAGATCCCATGCATATCACCAAACCTCACAAGGACCAATCATCTTCTAAAGTGCAATTCACACATTTGCCGCCAGTTTTTATACGAGCAGACGATAATTTTACACTCATTGAACCTTTTCACTCATTTGTCTCCAGTCGAGAACAAAAACTAGTTCCACTAGTGCAGTTAAACTTTTCTGTATGATAGCAGTTAATAACTGTAATGTTAGTCACATTAGTAATCCCACATTAGGAAGAAGTTGTCTTTGAATATCTCCTCTTTATTTCGCCTCTTTACTTTTGAATTCATAATCTTCTTTGATCAAAGATAAATACATTTAATAGATGATTATGGTATGTTATTGTAAATGTATCAATTTTCAGTACATGTCTCCATTTAACTATTTCCCATCAATGTATGAATCGTATGCAAAATGACTGATAGTTGCACAGATACATACATCGTATTTATAAATTAGCTATTCCAAATCTGTGTGTCCGTTTTTATAGACAATGCATGATGTGTATTCCTTTGATGGAGGGCGGCTAACACAAATGATTCACAAATTTGATGAATATTACACCAATAAACAAAAAAAACAACAACTTTCCTTTGCAGTTTGTGTAAGAAACAGAAAACGACTTGAAACTTGTAAGATTGTAAAATGAGTAAGGCTTAAACACATTTAGACTAACTGGGAAAACTTCAGCTGTCAATCAAACCAGCCAGCCAATGAAATCACAGCATTCATTGTTCATCATACACATCCAAGCCACGCCTCCTTTTGTAGCTATTTCTTGTACATCCAAAGAGCTAAGATTGTTTTCATCCGGCGCAGATATAAATATATTTCATATTCTTAACATTACAGTTTTACAAGCTTCCGCCATCCCATAATAGTCTGTAAGTTTCCAAATGACATCACACAGAAGTATAATTATTGATATTAAAAATAATCATTAATATTCCTTGTGTAAGACACAGTTTCAGCTGTAAATCTACTTCTGTACAGGGAAAATCACTTTCACTTAATTCTTCCAGTTGATTTTATAACCTGTGGATCAAAAAACAAAAACAAACAAATCACATATATAAACACAATAGAATTGTTATTCAAACTCAGTGTATGTTTTCATATACACGTTTTACTATCTGTTATCTACGAGCGAGGTATTTTCTCTTTTTCAAAAGTTATCCTTAACCTAGTGTTTCCATGTAGGCGAATGCCAGTGATGATTTGTTTTTTACATCCAAGAGAAACAAAGTTCACAGAAAGCACGAATGTGTGAATGCTAAGCATGAAATTTTGTGTGTACATTTGAGATGTCAAAGGGTATTTAAAATCAGCCTTTCTTCTCTCAAATGTGATGCTAAAATAAAAACTAACATATCGCTAACACTCATCTCAAACAAACACAACTGTTGTGTACATGGGGGAATTCTGTTGAAGTTTGCTGTTTAACAGTTAAATATTAAGTTGTGTTTGAGAAATGTATAAAACATAACATGTCTTCAGGACCTCTGTCCTTTTGAGATTAGAAAAAGAGTGATTCAATCTGTCCAATAGATGATAAGTTTTAACTCATTAAAATAGGGGGAGTTGGTTGACTTTTCTAGATAGGAACTGCAAACAACATTGAAATTTACAAGTATTTTCATCGTGGAAAGGGGTTGGTGCATGGGTGGATGTTATTGGTTATTTTAAAATCTGCATACATATGTAAACACAAAATGGAAGATTGCCTGTGTGGAGAGAGAGATTTTTTTTATTAAAGTGCCACCTGCAGTAGCATGAAATGGTATTATGAACAAACAGCAAAATCACAAAACAGCCAGCCCTTATTACTAGGGCTTATGAGGCACTGTAAACAAAAAGAGAATTATATTTAAATGTCACACATTAGATCAAAATGTTAAGAACAAAAAAAAAACAAAAAAAAAACAAACAAACAAACCAGAATTACATTGTACAATAAGATTAAAGTTAACATCACATCATATTTAAGATAAAGACACTAGTAATAGAACGTACATTATATTATACTTGAACAAAATAAAATTACAAGGTAGTTTACTTAGATTCAAAGAAGATTTTTCTTTTTTGATAAATTTTATATAGATGTTTTACAAAAAGGACCACATTTTCACATTTCATTAGTATTTTGAGTTTGTCCTGTGCATTAAGGTTATACCAATTGTTGTAATTTGAAGCTAGATGTCTATTGAAAAGTCCTCTTTCTTCAGAATATAATGAGCAGAAAAAGACAAAGTGGTTTTCAGATTCAACGCCCTGATCACATATTTTACAAATTCTATCTTCATATTTGATATTTTTCCAGCGTCCCATTTCTATTTGTAGTGGGAGAATACCAAATCGAAATTTAGCAAGTAGTGATCTTTCCTGCCTGTTTTGTATTTTATAAATGTAGGGTTCCAATTGATATGTATCTTTAAATGTACAATATGTTCTGAGTTTAGGGCTATTTTGAACATTTAATTTCCAGTTATCTATTTCTTTTTGAAATATGTATGTTTCATATTGTTTTAGGTCGACGGAAGTTCGGTTTGTAAAATTTGAATCTAAAGGAAAAATGTCAAGGATTTTTTTAACTTCACTGCACCATGAGTACCGAGTTCTCTTTCTGTAGTCCCAAGAAAAGACTTTATATAACAGTCTTGATTCATCAGTTTCACAAAGTCTATTCCAGTATTTTAATAATTTTAGTTTTCTTCTATTGTAACTACTAACCCAATTTAAATCCCCATATACAGCATCAGTGGGTGCAAACTTATGTACTCCTAAAAAGAATTTCATTGCTTTATTCTGAACACTTTCTATTTGACTGACGTACTTATGCCCCCAAACTCCAGCACTGTAATCAAGTATAGGTGCTACACACATATCATAGAGTTTTTTGTATGTGTTATAACTAAGTCCCCCTAGGTGATTGAATTTGTTTATTATAGCACCTAGAGCCCTATTTCCAGAATTAGCTAAAACAGTTGCCATTTTACCAATATCTAGATGTTCATTAAATACAAGGCCCAAATATTTGTATTCATTTATTGTTTGAAGATTATTATCACCTAGCTTGAAAACAAAGTTGGAACAACTGACAGAGTCTTTTCTGAAATGCATAACCTGAGATTTATTGCAGTTGAACTTAATTTCCCAATTTTGGCCCCAGTGGAAAATTACATCAAGCATTTTTTGAAGATCCCTTTCTGACTCAGCTAACAAGGCAATGTCATCTGCATAAAGAAGTATTGATACCCTTTCACCATTATCAAGCAAAATGCCCAAGCCTAAGCTATTTATTTCATGAACAATATCATTTATAAAAATATTGAAGAGAGTTGGGGATAGTGTGTCTCCTTGACGTACACCAATATTACTGAAGAATCTTTGAGTAATATGACCATTTATATCAACACAGCATTGACATAGCTGATATATGTTTTTTATGATACTATAAACCTTTCCAGTAATGCCTGCTTTTAAAAGTTTATACAGCAAAAGATGTCTGTTAACCCGATCAAAAGCTTTTTCAGCATCTATAAATGCAACAAAGGTTGATAGATGTTTGGCTTTTCGATTCTTTAAAAGGTTTAACAGAACAAAAATATGGTCATCACAATTGCGGTTTGGCCTAAAACCATTTTGTTCATCTGCCAGAAGAGAATTACTTTCAAGGTATTGTGTTATTCTATCATTTATAATGGTGTGGAAACATGAACATAGTCACTGAAACTAATCACAATTATTACCAACTTATTAAGAGTAATTACTTTTCTACGTGACAACTTGTGTACAACTTAAGAATGAACTTCTTATACTTTGTAGACATAGAAATATCAATCACAATTACTACCGTTTTAACTGACTTGATACATTGGGTTTTAATGACACATTTAACACATGATGTAGGTCATATTACACGACAGACAGGTTTTATAAAGGATGGAGGAAAAGAGTGCATACTACTTGGATGGTAACATTGTATGGTAAACCAAACGGAGCCTTCAAACAGGTACCGACATTCCCCACCTCTGGCTACAATTGAGATTGGAACCCAGAACATCAAATGTGACAGGTGAGTTTATTACCAAACACAATACTGTGGCTCATTTTCTCTTTTTAAATAGAGTAAACCTTTGTTATAACGTCCCTCAAGGAAAGTATGTTTTGGGTACATTCATTGCTTGTCTAACAGTTTTTTTTGTTGATATAGTCTGGCCAAAGGAATAACAAATTCCGGATATAACTAATCCCAAATCTTCATCAGTCCCATTTTCAATGATCTGGTGTTTCCAGTTGAGATTACTTCAAAATAATGAATTAATCTTTCAATATAAAATTTATATTCTTATGGCCCCGCTAAATTGAAAAATCCATTACAATTCAGAAAGATGTGGATCATATTATTCTACAATGAAAAAATCTTAAATGTACTAAAAGTCATATTCTCACTGAGTTTTCAATGCTTTTGCGTTCAGCATATACTCAGGCAGCCACGGTGGTAGAGTGGTAACACTCTCGCCTCCTACCTCTGAGATCGGAGTTTGAATCCCGGCCCGACCTCAAGTGGGAAAGCTGGTAGTTGCTTGCCGTTGGTCAGCAGTTTACAGTACAGAAACTTGACCAACTGTATACACTAGTTTCCTCTGCCCATAAAACTACCCATCGTGATATGACCTGTACAATGTGTTGAAAGCAATGTTAAAACCCCAAATAAATAAACAAAATCTTTACATATTCATGGCCATTCGGTGCCATTATTAAGGTCCAAATAAAATGCAATACTTAGTTGAAATTGCTGACTTGGCGGAGACCTGTGCTCTTGGAGCGCTTTCAGTATAAATATAATATACAAGCATTATATAGCAATATTCATAATAATACATAAAACATACATAGTACCCAGAATTCCTCACGGTTTTTTTTTTTTTGGGGGGGGGGGGGGGGGGGGGGTGGGGGGTGGGGGGTGGGGGGTGGAGTTGTTTTGATTAAAAAGAAACATAAAACATACAAATTTGCACTTCCGGCTTTTGTACAACAATAAAAGTGTTACACAGACACATAAAAAGGACCTAGTACATTTATGGGAAATAAAATGTAAGGCAAGAGAGCTACTGAGATCAAAAAGTAACATTCACAGTGGACCCCCAACATGTGCGCGTGCGTGTATGTGTGAGTGTTTGGGTGCAGCTTCAGGATATCCTAATATCGCCCATCGTGAGAGCACATGGTAGGCTTGCTTTGGTAATTAGAAACTTCTAAGAATTTTTTTTTATTATTGCAATAACACAAATGGTGTGTATCATATATATATATTAGTAACATTTTCTTTTATGCAAGTTTCGAAAAAAGATCAAATCAGCTTCATTATTTGGCAGTTCCTATGGGCAATAAGACGTACAGTGCATGGATAATAACTGGAAGCTACACTGTCTCATGGGTACAATTTAAGATATCAATATATTAAAATGTAAGAAATATATAAGATAAATTCCTTGGTGGAAGTCTGAGCTTTATGAGTGCTTTCTAGTTCTATGTAAGTTAGTTCAGATTTCTCTCCGTAGAAAACATCTATTGCTAAAATCACAAGTTATAAATGTACTTCAAACAAAAAAAAAAAAATGTTTCAACAATCAACCATTTGTGAAGCTTTTTAATGCATTAATTAATTGATTGGTTTGTGTAGAATATTGCTTTCAGCTCACTATATGGCTATATTGGGGCATACCAGCATGGGTAATTGTTTAGACGTAGAGAAACTAGTGATAAATAGCTGATCGAATTTCATCACTGAAAACATTTCGGCGCCACAAAGAGGAACTAGTTAGTTTTCCCAGTTTATGTCTGGCTGGAAATAGAACGCCGGTACTGAGAGGTGGGAAGTTAGAGAGTATAACCCACTATGTCACTCTGCATACTGGAAGCTTTGAATGGGCGATAATTCCAATTTTCTACCTGAAATTGGCGCCTCAATTTGGTGCATGAACAATCTAAATACAGCTTACAGAACTATGGCTTTGTATCAGAGATCCTGAATGGCTAGGTGGTGAATTAATTGCTCCCTTTATGTCTGTGTCAATTTAAGAAAAAGAAATTTTAATGATTTTCAAATTTCAGGAAATCTGTAAGTTAAAAACATGTCAAGCTGCTGTTTGGCTTGGTAATATAGTGTTAGTTCGTAGAAATAGGAACTGCATTATATTTGAAAATACTAACCAATCAAAATCGCTGAAACACAAAAGAAGAGTTACTGTTAGCTATACATTGATTGGCTGATTTAGAGCTCCAATTTCATATTAAAATTGTATTATCGCCCTTTATAAGGCACCCTAAAAGGTTAGCTGCCTGTTTATATTTTACTGTAAAGCCTCTTTTAAGTCTTTAATATATATATTTTGATTGGGATAAATTCAGATGAAAAAAAGAAAAACACTCAAAGAGAGCAAACCTCCACCAAATACCTCGATTATGGCTTACGAGTGAAATGACACAAAAACCCGTCCCATAAATTCCTGGATCCAGATGGTGATCCGGATCAAAACCATCGTTTAATAGTCTGTTCCTGGTACCATTGAGAACATTTCCTGAAAAGTTAATCAAAATTTGTCCAAAATTTTCAATTTATTTCGCAAACAAACATCACCAGTTACGTATACTCGGTGGAGGTTAATCACATAAACATGATCAAACATACAATTTATGTCCTGTTGTAATACTTAACAAGTATGATGGGATTATAAGTCCTTTGACTCTGGCTACTATGATCATGGGCTTCAATCCAGTTCATCATGACATGCAGCAAATACTGCTGGCCATTATGAATGAAGCTTTGCTGTTAGAAGGGCTGTGGAATCCCATATTTATCAATTGTGAATTAGCACATTATGATTTGTTTATATGGGGACAGTATGATTGTTACTAATACCTCTATTCATGTTTTCATGTCCCTTGAAAAGGCTCAGTTGGCATCAGTAAACTCTACATTTTGTCATGAGGTAGATTCAAACCTACGCCCACATAGATGAGAGTCAGGTCATGTATTCACTATTACACCTGTTAGGTCTTAAGATGTTAAAAATGATTTATTTATTTAGTCTTTTACGTCACACCCAGTGCCTTTGTATAAGGTATATTGGGATGAGAAGTTAGAAGGGTGGAGGAAACCAGTACAAACAGTTGGTGAAGGTTCTGTACTATAAACTACCGAGCAACAGTAAACATGACTACTGGTTTCCCACTTGAGGACAGGTCCGAATTCAAACTCTGATATCAGAAGTTGGAGGCGGATGTGTTACGACTGCGTTACCACGACCCCATTAAAAATGCTTGTGATCAACTTTTTTTAGTTTTAAATCCATTCAACAGTTTAACTTTTATTTAGGCAGATCCCCAGTGATTCTCTCACATTGTCAAAAATGCTGACCATATTGTGACTTTACCATATAATGATGAATTAAGGTTTTTAATACCTAAGTCAAACTTATCCTTACTGAAGTCATGACCTACAACCTAGAGGGTTCGTCTACATTCACTTGTGAATTCACCATGTTCCAGATATATGGGTGGGATTTGCATTTGAATAGGATGCCTTTGGTGCAATGGGACACAACTCAGAATGCGTTTTTGGTATAGGACCGTATTTTTCAAAAGTTTAAAATAACTCTCACAAGCCTTCACGATCCATGTTAAAATATACATACTGGAGGGGTGAAGGGCGAGGGATAGATATCCCTATCCAACGTGTACTACTCAGAGAAGTTTGTCTCTTTTTATAGCCATAAAGGACAAGGTCATCAACTGGAAAGCAAGATATGTACAGAATTAACTGTAAGGACCTCAGCGTAAAGGTCGATAATACAATGATCGACTTGAAATCAGCACCACAAATCAGCAAATGACCGAAAAGTACAAAGCTTTCAGTTACGGTATTTTTTCCAGTCTTCCTTACTGGCCAGGGTTCAGATTTATTTTTACTTCATTCTTTTGCCAATTTTAGGCCTTGAACAAATTATTGATTAGTATGCCTATTGGTTAATGAAAAATGGCATACGCTTAAGGAATGGGGATAAAATTGGTACATGGGCAAAAAGAGATCTTATTTCTTGCAAATAAGAGCTTTCTGATGCTTACCTGAATGTTTAATGAAGTATAAAGCTTACTTCTTGTTAAGTGCTAATTTGGTGAAACAAGAAATTGGTTGGAGATTATGTATATATTATTAAATTTTAAATATTAAGTGTAATGTAGTGGACTGGTTGCATTAAGAACATATTTATGTTTATCTTTTAAATCTATTTCCTGTGAGTTAAACAAACCAGATTCTAAATTTAGATGATTAAGTTTTACTTCAGAAAAATGTAAAAACTTACCTTATTCATACATAACAGCTTTTTATAGTTTATAAATCCTTTGGTTTTTATGTTACAAAATATCCCAAAATATATAAAAAACAAACGTGAAGGTATAACATATGCACATCTATCCCATAATTACCAGACAAGTAGCTTTATATAAACACATCCATTCCTTAACCACAGATATATTTATTAATCATATATTTATCTGGCAAAGTTCAAGTAAACACCGGTTGTTATTCTGAAGGGAAAACTTCTGGTAAACCACAGAACTTTTCATTTTTCAAACTTGAAACATATTTAACAGAAGTTTTTAATCCAAATATATAACAGAATATCAATAAAAACTTCAGTTTCACACCTCAGAGGTGAGATGTTTGTTATTTTGAGCACATCTTTTGTGACAATTAATTCACAGTGCACTGATTACACGGATGTAATACCAACATAGAAATAAATTAAGTCTTCTGTTGACCCATGTAAAAAGGGGGGCGATAATACCATAAATAATAATGTGCTACCAAATATATATTGTACTAACACTTTGTCAAAAGTAGCCTAACACCAGGCGTAGGGGGTAATATATAAGTAAACATGTTCTGTGTTAAATATATTTGATAACCGTTTCTTTAATTACAAGTTGAATTGTATTCAGATCTGTTCAGAGGAAAATGTATCTAGTAGTATACGGTTAAACAGTTAGTTGAAATTACTAAAATACAAACATCAAAAGACTGTCCTCTGTTCATAATGCACACATGCATGACATGGCTGTCTTAAATGAGATATAACGCTTGGTGTGATAATTTAACACACACCTTAACTTGGCACAAAACAGAATATAGAAAACTAATTAACAGCTGGTTATAGCGTTGAATGTTTTTTAAAATGTACACGCACAGATTTCTTGTTTTGTGCCAATTTTGCATGCTGATTGCATTCAGAAATTACACAATGGTCCTCTTACAAAGTATGACATGGATAAGGATTTTTGTGTTGAAAGTGTGCAAAGCTAGGACTGGATCCTGTACAGGGCAATTATAAAAGTCAACGACATTATACAGCAAAATATGGTATGTCAAGATTTTATACTGAAAACTGCACTTCATCAACTATCAACTTTCTTTTTTTCAGTGGTGGAATATGTATGCATTGTCCAATAAACCTCCATGCCCTTGATGGAATGTTTTAGGTGTTTTTTAAACTTTCAATTAATCTGGCTTTTTCAAATAATCGGCTTATAGAAAACACCATTCTACTGAAAGTGCCCTCCTTAATATTCATAACGATATTCTTCTTAATATGGCCAAAGGGTCTGTCAGTGCCCTTACCCCTCTGGACCTATCCGCCGCTTTTGATGCCATTGACAAGAACATTCTCCTGGACAGACTAAACGTTTATTATGGAATCAGTGAGCTAGCACTTGGCTGGTTCAAATCATACCTGTCGGGAAGGACTGACTCGGTCAAGGTAGGTAGTACACTCTTGCATCCTGCTGCGCTCCAGTATGGAGTTCCCCAGGGCTCCGTCCTTGGACCAATTCTGTTCTCTCTCTACACTGACCCAATCAGCTCAATCATACATAACACTCTCACCAGCAAATTTCTCTCACTCTATACAAAAACTTTAGAACTGCCTAAACGACATTCAAAATTTCATGTTTACAAATAAATTAAAACTTAACCCAGACAAAAGCGAGTTTATTCTCATAGGCTCCCAAAGAAATTGTAAACAACTCCTCCCTCACTTCCCTATCAATATTCTGGGAAATCAGGTCTCGCCAGCACAAAGTGTCAGGAACCTCGCAATGGTGTTCGACTCCAATTTCAATTTCTCAAACCATGTGTCACAGGTCATAAAGTCCACTAGAGTACATGCGAGAAACCTCTACAGAATTTGTCCCCTTCTAGACCTTATTACATCAGTGCTGTTAGTGAATACTTTGGTGAGCAGCAGGCTGGATTATTGCAATTCACTCTTCTTATCACTCACTGATTTTGAGTTAAGGAGATTGCAGCTAGTCCAAAACTCACTCTGCAGGGTTGTCACCCTTTCCTATAAATTCTCTCACATTACCCCTCAACTAAAAAAACTCCATTGGCTACCAGTCAGATACAGGGTACAATTTAAAATTGGTCTTATTACTTACAAAATTCTCAACCAAGGTCAACCAGTTTACCTAAGAGAGTTAATCCACCCCTATACCTCTTCTAGAAATACAAGGCGAAGTACCCCCAAACTCAAGTTCCTTCAAAACCCCACTTTCGACCTTAGAGTTCACAAATCAAACACTTTTCTAATTCCTTCAGTCACTATGCCCCAGTCCTTTGGAACTCTTTCCCCTTTCATGTAAGAAACAGTCCCTCTGTTGCATCTTTTGGTAAGCATCTCAAAACCCATCTCTTCAGCTCTAGTTTCCCAACTTAGTTTTCTTCCCTCCTGGTCACACCCACAATCCTGGATTACTGACTTTAAACGCCCCTTGACTCTCCCTATAGATAATGATTTTGTTTAATTAGCGCACTGAGTTCCCCTTTGTGGGGAAGATATTGCGCTTGCAAAGCAGTAGATTAGATTAGATTAGATTGTAACCATGTAAAATAGACAATTTTGTAAACATATGCGTCTTGGTAAGACTAATAGTTTGTTTTCATAGGATATGTACTAAACTGAAATGTCCCGAATAGATTAACATATTAAAGCAATTCATTTCCAAGTGTGGTTTCTTCCTTTCTATAAATTATGTACAGAGATTCACAAAAAGACTGAAAAAAACATATCTTTACATTTGAAAAACTGTGATGACACAGTCACTTCGAACAGCTTAAGTACCATTTTGTGTCTTGGACATAACAGAATTAAGTATAAGTGCTACAAATACATATCAAGGAATTGATAGATTATTCATGGAATAAACAAGAATGAATTAAATGGATATATATTAATTACAATCAGTTGTCAATTAAAAACTTAAATGGCGACCTTTAACTACCGGTAATATTAGATAAGTTCACCTTATCTTCATAGCTTTTATCTCTGTTCCCCAGTTCTGAAAGTTTATATGGATACAACTAGTAGTCAATTAGTGTAGGAATCCACCCAGGCGATTAATTCCTACATAAAACATCTTTTTAACTATTATAAAGTTTGTACATACAACTAGGGCCCCTCCAAACACCCTCCTCCTGTTTCTCCTCCTTATTTTTGGATGACAGTTTGTCACAACACAACTTAAATCAAGCATTGTAACAATATATATATATATATAAAAAGGCTGGAGGAACTTTCTGTTTGGATAAAGAATTTGGAATTCTATATGGTAATATCTATTAAATTAAAAGTATTTGTGTAAATGTCATAATTACAGTAAAGTCTGGAATTATCGCCTATACATAATTACATGGATAGAAGATATGCACGTATTTCAAGAACAAATGAAAGTATATATATTCACTTAAAATGAAGATTTCTCCAGTTTATATTTGTAGTTTGAGTTCACAGCAGAACCATACTCATGTTGTTTATTATTGATTAATAAATAACCCCAGGAACTGTAAAGGTGACTTATTTTGTAAAATATGTCATTTATTAATCAAATTGTCACCACTTTTTAACATTGATGTCGTTATACTAAGTTTTATTTGACTTAAAACTATTTTACTATTTTACCGATCAGGGTCCTGTTCAACCAGCAATGGGTTCAGAAGAGCTCCAAGATAGGGAGATTTGTGTGATTTGTGTTCATTCATTGCCATTCTTGAGAAAGGATCATGATATTTTGGTACAACTTGATATCAAATGCCTCTCTATCTGCAACTACTCGCCAACACTAAAAGTACAAGAATGGTAATTCCTAAAGGTAACAAATGTATCCCCACATGCAATGTGACAAGTCTAATTCTAATTCTAGCAGTATTTTTATGTTGCTTAATCTCCATCTAAAGACAGACTCTAGGCACACCAAACAGCAAAACCAGAAAACTAGAATCATTAACCGGAGACATAGCAAGGGTCAGCGCAACAAAGAGAAACCGAGAAAAGCAGTAATTTGGGTGGATATACTTGTGCAAAGAGATAGGTTTTCTGGCTGGTTGTATATATTCGACTGTCTCTTGGTGGCCTTGTCCTTATAGTCCTTTAAAGAAACCTTGTATCTGGCTAGTAGATGATAATGAACAAGCTGTCCTATATACCCATCTGGACCCCCCCTGTCATCCCTCCACCATGTACATTTTAGTCTAGCTCATGGGAGCTCACAGCAGGTTTTTCAAACATTTTTTAAAAAGCTGTCCCAAATGTAATAAATCTTTGTTTTGAAATATTGCTGATTTTTTCCCTTTAGGAGGCATTTTTCCCAGGTCAGAAAAAAAAATGCAGGAGACATTTTTTCCAGGAGACTTTCTTTCCAGGAGGCATTTTCCCCGGGTTTTCCCCGGTAAGCACAGAAAAGATGTGCCATTATAAATATTTCCTGGTTATTTCATCAAAATCTCTCCCTAAGCCGTTTAATCATTTTGCAAACAGACAAATAAACCAATATCTCCGAAAACATACCCTCCTTAATTGGTGAAGGTTGATAGATATTTCATGTGAACTCTTCAAATGGAGATCTTCTCAAATCAGAATCCGTTCATTCGGAGAAAGTGTGAAATATGGTATTTAGTATATCCCATGAATAACTTTTTTCCCTTGTTAATTTGTCTGCGATGATAAATAAGAATTGGTCCACATTGTATTTAAGCAAGTTAATGAACCGTACAAAACTATTTCATTTCCATGTGAACTTTATGTTAACGTTATGACACCTACTGGGGCGAAATATGAATAAAACATGTACAAATACTGGGGGACAATTGCCTTTCAATACAGTAAGATTTGTAAAATTTGCCACAATTTGTAAATTTGACTCCTTGATGGTTATTGTTTTCACCAGTTCAACCACAAAGGCATGAAAGTCACTGGCATTTTTAGCAGATTAGATAAATATTAAACAGATTAGATATTAAATCTTATACTCTCAGGTAAAAAAAATATAAATTTAATTATAATATTTTCCACAATTCCATTATAAATATTTCCTGGTTATTGTTCCTTTCAGTAGCCAATTTAACAAACAGTGGCGAGATTTCAGGAGGCTTGGAGTATGTTTGCCCAATGTTTCCCCTTGGTTTTTCGGAAATCTCATTTAATGTGACAAGTCTATTGTACAGGAGGTCACACAAATGTTTACAATTGATTTGGTACCACTTCAGGATAGATCTGCGTCTATTTGAGATATGATACGTTTAATTGGTGCTAACACAGTAGTCTTGTCAAGGCGTACAGGTTAATAATAATAATAATAACAACAACAACTCTGTGATAAATCTAGAAATTTGATTGATTCAAAAGGGGATCATGTGATCATAACTTTTCTTTTTTAAAAAAATTAACAATTACTATACTTCAATACCAAGACTCTGAATTGATTTGGGTGAAATTAAGTCATATGATAATTAAGGGATAAATGTGCATACTTGAGGGCAAACAATAACAGCTCAGAGGGTGAAATTACAATGGATGGCCTTCCACTCTTTTGAAGAGTCGACGTTACAGTTATCATTTCAAATAATAAAATTCACACAATTCTTTTATAAATCCATTTATTAACTTAGATGCTATAGCCACAGGGCCATACAACATTTAATTGCCCTTCATTTAAGGGAATATCCACCATTGTTGCTCTCTCATTATAAATCTTGGCATCTTTTAAAATAGATTTGTAATAATAAATGCAATATGGATATCACTTAAAGGGTGTTAACCAGAACAATCTTATAAAGCAGTAAAATTTCACAGAAATTTTGAATGAACTTTTGTGAACTTTGAGAAACCTACTAACATGGAATATATTATATCTATGGTTACTGGTAATCATTAAAATACTAATTTTAGACATTCATAACAATTATTCAGTGAATGCATTTTATTATTGTAAGATTTTAATGAATTACCTGAGTTGGCTATATAAAGATTTATAGTTATAAACATCTTATATTCTATAACTAAAATAGGTCAAACGGTCACACTTCCATGGTAATGGATCCATAAAATATCAGTTAAGTACAGAACAATGTAACACGCTTGACCAAAAACTTCTAAGAAACTAGCCGTGTTTTTTCAGATCTATGCTAAACATTTTCCAACAGTTTTAGACATCTGGAAGGACTTTTCATACAGTTCCATAAACCAGAGATCAAAATATACTGGACCAAATGATCTGACAATGTCTCTAATCTAATCTAATCTACTGCTTTGCAGGTGCAATATCTTCCCCATAATGGGGAACTCAGTGCGCTGACTTAACAAAAATCATTATCATAAGGAGAGTCGAGGGGCGTTCAAGGTTAGTAATCCGGAATTGTGGGTGTGACCAAGAGGGAAGGAAACTAAGTTGGGAAACTGGAATCTCACACCTTAAAGATATCTTTTAAAACCTGTGTACATCTAAATGGCTTACCAGAAGAGTATGAATGAGGTGTAAACCATAAGTATACACAGAGAACATAGAACTGGTAAAAAACAGCTGAAAAACAAAAAGCAAACACCCTAGTACAAATTAACACAAAGGTCTGAAAAAAGTTTTGAGTTCTCAGCTTTCAACTGAAAAGCACAGCGTAATGACATTTTCATTTTAACCAGTCTAAAAGCAATAAATTTTCGAACGTTTTAAATATTGTTCAAATATATAATAAATCTATCTGTGCAACAAGCCTTTTCGTGTTTGTATACGTTAATTTGTAAATCTTTGTGTTTTTTTTTTGTTTTTTTTTTGGAAAACTGATTTATACATAATTCAGATATTAATACATAGGTAAATTTTCATTACAAAATTGGCATGAGTTTTATTGTTACATTGTTTCTGATCTATTAGGTTTTGGGGGTTCAAACCTCCATTTTAATCTTTCATTGGTTAGCTGTTTGCTGTTTGCTGCCCAGTGGCTTACAGTGTGTAAATTGTCTTGGCTACTGTTTGCAGCCATACCTTTTGCTATAATTATTTATTTGGGTTTCAACATCACTTTCAACACTTTATAGGTCATATAGCAGCAGGTAGTTTTGTGGGCAGAGGAAACCTGTACATACAGTTGGTCAAGGTTCTGTACTGTAAACTGCCGACCAAGAGAAAGCAACTACCAGCTTTCCTAATTGAGGTCAGGCTGGGATTCGAACTCTGATCTCAGAGATGGGAGGCGAGTGTGTAAACTTTTGTTATGTAGTAAATCTAGATAACCCAAAGAATCCATATCTAAATCAGGATTGTACAGATATAGATGTCTGTGAAATGCACTAATTTAGTCCTTCTGATTAAGCTAAGGCATACAAAATTTGTATAAATACAGAATACAGTTCCTTAAATTGAACATCAAAGCTTATATTTAATATACCGTAAAATTTTATACATGCAATATTTACAACCCGCCTTTATCAGGCCCATACTGAAAGCATTTATGGGTTTTAACACCTCCGAAAGTCACACACAATCGCCAATAACCATATCTCTCATTATCGCCCACCACAATATGTCCAAAACCAAATCTACTGAAATAAACCTTTAAGTCATTATTCCCTTGTGTTACAAACCAATTAAAATGTGTCAAAAAGGGTTCTCTACATTAAAATCACCAGTAAGTGTTAAAAATGTTGTCTGTAAATAATACATTTTATGATTAGTAAACAGAAACACGCAAACACATAGATTTGGCGGGACAATTAGGGATCATAAATTTATTCACACCTATAAGGGGGCCATAAATAATTTCGGGTGTCAAAAATGGTGGCTCAATTTGCAGTTTTTAACATGGTTTAAGATAAATCAGATTTATGGATACTAATTATAACACTTCTGTGACAAATGCTGGTGTTTTTTGGTCAATTTACGAGCTGTACGTTTTCCAAACTAAAACACCAAAATAAAACAAACAATAATAAAATAATAAAATGTCCTTAAAACTGGTAATTTAGTGACGAGTTAAAATGTGTGGAACAAAAAACTGGATTTTTAAAATTACAAAAGGAAAACCAATAGAAAATCTTTAAGTGATGTACTAATTATTTCCCAACATTATATTGTACTTAAACACTTGTCATAGAAAGTATATAAATAGTATTTGAAATAAAAAATTAAATCAGATAAAACTTGAAAGTGTTAACCCATCAATGAGATACAAACCGGTGGAGGCTGGGGTTGGGGTTTGACCAAGACACAACTTCGTGTCTATAATCAAATGTCCTCAAATCTGAGATTTTTTTCTGAGACTTGATATCTTTTTCTCAGTTTCAAATGAGCAAAACTTCTCAGATTTACTTAAAGTTTTGACTTAAATATAAGACTGTTTAAGAGTGTGACTTAACTTTCTCACTTTGTTATAATGGTTATTCGACAACTATATGATATTTTGATTGACAAGTAAACTCTTTGCTAAGTGTTTTCATATCAAATAATATTTATTTTGTGATTATCTTTCTAAAATGGGCAAAAAAACTCCGATTTCTCTAAGTTAACACTCTATTAAGGTACAGGATTCGAAACAAACCTCAGCTTTGGCTGACATTTGAAACATTTAAAAAATCTGACTACTGCACTCCCATTTATTAGCATTTTTATTCTGGCTGTCAACTTTATTCTTAGAATTTGCCACAATAGTGTATTTTCACCATAATTTTTCCCCACATACTGTAGTTACCAGTACGTCAGTATTTCTAGTTTGTTTTTGTGGTAGAAAAACTGGTCATTGTAAAAGCCGATACCTGCACCTTTTCCTATGGGTGGTATTAAAATCAAAGAATAAGAAAACTTAATCACTGATAAAATGTCTCACATTTGGATTTTATATGGGGTAAAAACTATAAAATATTGAGATATTTCCCAGTTATCTCTGACGTATAATGGCATCTAAGTTTTCTCCATATCAGTAACATGTGAATGTCATTCATTTTCAAGCTGTTTTAGATTCATATTTGCTGAAAAATTGTCAAAAAAGTACAATTAATACCTTCATGCTAGTCAGCAATAAACATTATAGTTTGTCTGTTTTGTGGACAATTACCTCTACTAATGAAGTTATGTTTTGGGTTTATTTGTTTGTCTGTCCGTTGGTTTCTCTGACTGTCTCTGTGTTTGCTATAACTCCAGAAACTAACAATCGCATTTGTATGAACTTTTCTATGCGCGTAGGACCTCACAGAAGGAAGATATGATTTAATTTTGGAAAAATCCTGATCTTACTCTGGATATAAAAAATGATTTTTCATTGTTTTTGATTGAAATTACTCCAATATAATCAACAGATCTCTCTAATGGTTTTGTGTGTATGGTCTGACCAAAGCAATACACTTCGCATAAAGATTTGTATCATATTGTGAATACTCAACTGACTTGGCGGAGGAATGTGCTCAAGGGATACTTCCTAGGTGTATATACATGTTTTTTATCCTTAGCTTTGGAACTTTTCAAATATCCAATTTAGACATTTCTACTCTTAAAATTTTGCTTAACAGCCTAAAAGTTTCTCTTGAAACATATCTAGAACATTACAACTATTAATGAGTGATAATCCATTATTAATATAGAATTATATTAATATAGAATTAATAATGTAAGCATATATATATATATATATTATTAGAGTAAAAATCAATGACAATACTTGGCAAATATATTATTCACATTTTTGGGGACAAAGACCAATTGATATCCATACATTGTCTCCTGGACAAGTTACCTTTAACTTTGTTGGTGGACAATTCGTTGGGCAGTCATAGATTCCTTTTAATGAGCAAATAATCCAACAATAATCTATCTTTCTATAAATACATGAAGGGTAGTATTATTTTCATACATTGGAACTTTTACATTTTGTTTAAATGGAGATTTCTAGGCCCATTTTAACATATTAATTACTTCATTTAAATTACATTTTTCCAGACAAAATAGGATTAAACCCCCTAGAAAATCAAGTCCTGGTAGTTAGATGTAGGCCCCTAACCAGGACAACCAGCTTCAAATGTAGCATGGACCGTGGCTTTTAAGCTAGTTACCGAATATATTGATTGATATAGTGCCTGTTGTACAATGTTCCACTTTCACAACTCTTACTCCGGTGTACAAGTACCTCCACACTGGTCTTTTTCAGTATTTCAGCCCCTACCTTACTCAAGCATCATGTGCCTACAACACCAGGTGCAGCAAACCTGGCAGACATTAGCTGAAGGTTCCATAGTCCTTGTCTTCAGTGGACAGATAAAACACTGTGGTTACAGCTTTAACTTTCATATCCCAATGTTGTGGAATGAGCTGCCTGAGGACATCTTAACTGTAGTTTTCCTGTCATCTTTCAGGTGTCCATTGAAGACATATCTTTTCTGTAAAATCCACCTTCCATGGCTCTCCAGTCTCCCTGTAGACCTCCCTCAAGTAATTTTGTCTTAGGTATTGTATGAAGGCTAAATGATTTTTTCAAGATTTTGGTGATGACAGTCATATCCCACCAGACGGTAATATCCCCACCCATCAGATGGATTCATAATGATTCCATGTATGTCAGATTTGGTGGAATAAGAAATACAAAGACTTGGGGCAAGTCAAATCTCCCTGGTGTCTTTGATATTGACCTCCTATGTCTCCAGATTCTGATTTCTAATTCTCTCTTTATGGCTCTATTGCCTTATATAGTCTGTCGTACGATGGAGATTAAGTGCTATAAAAGTACTCATTACATGACATGTTAGATTACCAAACTGCTTACCAACTTACCTAATGAGGGTATTAGAACAGGTTATATCCAGGAGCAGGTGTTGTGAACAAGCCTTTGGATATTATGATATATTCATCACAATGAAGTCTTTTAAAATTTTATTCATAAAATATGTCCACATACATTTGTTTTTATTGATTTATTTGAATAAGGTTATCTAATACTAAATCAATCAACACATAAAAATGCCTATAAAAACAATCTTAAATACATAATATCACTTGTGAACATCCATGCGAAAATGTTTTTTATATTTTTGCCATTGTTATATAAAGAATTATTCCATGAAGTTATACATTGAGGCAACACCCTGTACAAACACATGGAGTGTCTATTACAATGTTATTACTGCTTTCACAATTCTTTGATAATTCAGACGAATCTACTAACATATCCAAACAGCTATCCAAAGTCTGGCACCAAGTCACAACGTTTTGTAACATGTGTTTATGTTTGCTCTTGGATCTGTAGCAAAATTCACTCCGATAATTCAGATTGTTCAAAGCTTTGCTCAAACCTAAACTTGGCTGTTTTTGATCCAGCAAGAATCACTTTTGAAGACTTTCCAGGATTCCAATACTATAAAAGTGTCTGTTGGACCATTATAAGTGATACATTCTGCCATGTTAAAACTACATTGATATCTATTTGTATTGTGATGTCATAACATGAAATTAGACCAAAATATGCACAATTTTAATTTTGACCAAAATCGGTTGTGGTAGCCATATTGGTTTTTAATGAGGCCAAAAGTATTCCCAGGCAAGCCTTTTTGAATGTAGATCCCATGCTGTATATTAGAGAAGTGTAGGTGCAAAACTCTTCATAAGAGACCCAGTTAGAAGAAAATCTCTGTACACACTGTGGTGGTTGTGTAACAAACTGAAATACAAAGTATCCACTGAAGGTTGATTCGAAAATTGGATACATTAATACACTTTCCACCAATGATTGGTATGCTTCATTCAATTGGAGATGGTCTAAGATCGGAGATATTCATCCAGAGAAGTATGAACAGTGCTTTACATAACAAAAATTAGGAACTATCCCCCTCCCCTCTTTTGTGCCAGATTTTTACATCTTCAGTTGGCGTGTGTAGCCAACCATATTAACAGATTACCCATTGCAGATTCACTTGAAGTAAACTGCAAATGTATTTTTTTCTTCTTCTTTTTCCCTTCTATCACAACTGTGAGAGAGTTTACGTACAGTTTAAAATACAAATAGATAAACTTCACTGTTGTTATTTTTTGTTCTATTCATCTAATAGGGAGATCATTGGTTATTTGATGGAATTCTTATAATGTTTATGTTTTCTACAGCTTACACCCCTGTTCCACTGTCGTGTATTTGCCACATTACCAATCCAATAACGTAGTCTGGGCTAAATCTTATTACTTCTACAACTTAACTTTTCATTTGTGAAGGTCAGGATAAAAATTGCAGTGATCTTAGAAAAAAAATATTTCACATATGAAAGGTTTTAAATCTTTCTGACTGAAAATTTCTATCCTGGGTACTTACGACTGATCTTTCTGTTTGTAAGGCAGTTACAATGAATCTTTATGGTTGTACAGATGTGTTTTTTTGTCTCCAGACTTTCATGAATTGTGGCCTAGTGTGATGAGTGCCTTTCTCTCCACTGAAGTTAAGCGGCAGTAGGCTACGTTAGTACTGGGATGGGTGACCGTTTCGGTGCACTGCTCGTTTCTCTGATAGCTTTGCGGCTTGCTCTAGTAGACAGAGACCTCTTTCTGCCTTGTTTCCCTTACTGTTACAAGTGATATTTATGCATTGTAATAGTGGGGAGCAGGTCGTACAGGATGATGCCTTTAGTCGTACTACTAATGTTTTCACTGACCACAAATCATCAATATCAACTAGGTCTCACACTGAGTCGTGAGAGGGTAACAGCAGTGTTAGCTTGGTAATTCCAAATAGCTTTGAAAAAACTGGGCCATTTTCTAAATTCTTCTTGAAATTTTCACCCGAAGTCGGCACAAACCTAACTTTCAAAGTCAAACTGTCAGTTTTACAGCTTTATCAAAAGCAAGGGTTATGTCAGGATCAGTCACGAGTAAATATCACGTATGTACAATGAACTGGGCTCGAACCTAATACCAGAGGGGGGAGGGAGAAATACAGTTTCCTCTTGAAATTACTATCCTAATTGGGCACACACACAGCAAATAAAAGTTTGATGTACAAAGATATATTTTTGTGTCAGTGAACCTAATTGGACAAAAGTTTGCAGATACAGATGTACTTTCTGGTGGTGTTGAATTAAGACATGTGCTAAATTATGAAGCCAAACAGAATATGTGTTTTTTTAATATGGAAATGTCATATATTAGCTGGATTAATACTGCAATATCTTTGAAACCACTTTTAACCATAAGATGTTTAGGAAAAATAAAACTTTTCACAGTGCATTTATTTACTTCTCTCTGAAAACATATAATTACTGTATTTTATATTTTACTGGAATTCACAAAATCTGATAGTATTGCCTTTGGACACAGGTGTCCCAAACCAATAAGATTCAAGCATTGGCGTCACAGTCTAGTTAACAAAATTAAATATAACAGAGGGTGAGTATTTTGCAGGGGGGGGGGGGGGGGATAAAGGCATTACAGGGTTGTACCCAAAGGCCAGCCTGCAGTACTGATAGATTCACACGTCAAAGAATGTCAGTCAATCACCAGTGGCAACAGGGGCTTAGATTAATATAAAAATAATATAAAACTAATTAAAATAAGCATGAAATACAACAATATGTTTAGGCATTGATTCGGAATTTTTTCCAAAGTCATTGTCAATGGTATTTGTCCCAATGTAACATCATGACAAGTCATTCTACATGCAGTCTGGTTCCTGTACCACTTTTCTCTGTAGAAAGGGGCCTACTATCAGCCGACATTTTGGATAATTGGCTTTGTAGTTAAATATAGCAAACGTATAAAGAAAAATAATAATATTTGTTTTTTTCAACTTATATGGTGAACATTTTGATTCCATGTCCCTTTTTACTGCAAAATATTTTTGAATAAAAATTTAACAAAGTCTGTCATAAACAGAAATGTGTATCCGCCTAATGGTTCAAATGATTCATTATCACTGATGAAGTAATCTTAGCCATTTACAATAAGGCTGACACAAAATTTTATTTATTTTATCTAACATAAAAAACATAAAATAGATAGACATGAATTAATAATTTAAAAAATCCTTAAAATTTTCGATTCACAGCAAAATACAATGCAGTTGAGACAGACTAGGTGAAGGTCGTAGGTGATACCATGCCTTTTCTTTTAAAGGAAACTGATGCCCCTCAGACTACACATGTTACCATTAGGTAGCTTCCAGACTGAATACTGCAGAGATGGAGCTGAACAGAAAATAAAACCAAGGAAATCTTAATAGTTAAAACAAGAACAACATTTCCTGGATATTAACGTAGAATTAAGTTTTGAAGGTCAAAATGAAATGTATATACACAATCCCTTTTCTGTACTTATAAATAAGAAAAGTGTCACAATGCATGTGAGAAAATTTTTTATCCATATTTGGTCAAAATTTCTATAAATTGATATAATTAAGGAGTGGTGTATCCTTTATTATTGTAAATAGACCAGACTGAAAAATCTATGCAAGAAAAAGAAAATTTGCAGATTTTGAATCCTGTTCACAGAAATAGACATTAAACCGTGTCTGTGAAGAAGCTAAAATCTGTAAGTATTTGTATGCTTTTCCAAAGTATTTCACCAGACAGATTACCAATAAAATACATCTTATTGTGTTATATTATATTGCACTAAATAGACATTCTCATTACAACATACAGTGATTTTATTTTTTTATTGATTTGGGGTTTTATATCGCTTTCAACACTGTACAGGTCACATCACAACAGGTAGTTTTGTGGGCAGAGGAAACCAGTACATACAGTTGGTTAAGGTTCTGTACTGTAAACTGCCGACCATCGGTAAGCAACTACCAACTTTCCCACATAACATGCAGGGTTTGAACAGCTGACCTCAGAGGTGGGACGTGAGTGTGTTACCACTGTGCCAATGTGGCCCCTCTACAACATACAGTGAAGTACCATTTGTAAAGTACCTGAAACTGCAAACAGTACTTTACAACATATAGTGGAAGTACCGTTTGCAGTTCCAGCAGAATTTTTCATGGCATTGACTGGCAATGGCCAACAGATTCTGAAGGCAAATGTACGCCAACCAGGACATGACACAGGGTGATACAAGACAAAAATAAAATTGCAAGTCATGTGATATACTTTTGCCACTTGTGCCAACGATGATAAATTCAATAAGTAACAAGTTTTATTTTTAAAGGATTTTCCAACTTTTAACTGTAAATTGATTTACCTGTGTATCAATTTAGGGGTCCAATTTCACATAGAGATTGTATTATCAACCCCCCCTTTTAAAAAACCCTGCTATGTGACGTATACATACATATATAAAATAAGAAGAAACAAGAATTGTACGTTGAATTTTCCTGATTTTCCTAACCTACTAGAAAGAATGCTTCAGTGATGAAAATGTGATATAGCATGAAAACACATCCATCAGAGTTAGTGATATTTATGTCATCTCAATTTCAAACATCCTTTTGGACTGGTAATTCAAAATAAAAAAAAATGTTTCAGCTGAACAACAAAATAAATGTAAAAACCTAAAAATGATGCCCATTTTCCTTTTGGTAAGCCACTCTTAACTTTGTATAATTATAAAATTATATAATTATAAAATTGTATAATACGTAGTAGTAGTAGTAGACCCAGCACAATATCTACTTTACTGCTGACTCAAAGTGTTATTTGACCCACCCTGACTGTACAAGTATGGCCCAAGTTCTCTGGTGACTGACATCCCCTTAAACTGAAAGATAGAGGATTATGGATGACCGTATGTAAATTTAGCTGCAGCAGCAGTAGCAATAGTAGTAGTACTAGTAGTAGTAGATCTATAAAGGTTATAGCTCTGACCTATTATTAACTTGTGGAGATTTTAATTCACGCATTGGTTCAGAAAAAAATGATTTCATTTCTTGTGTCGACAATATACTGGTCAGAAAACCACTTGATCTTGTAAACAATAGCTATTGTGATTCTTTTCTTGAATTTCTAAAAGATAATAAATTGTGCATTTTAAATGATAGAATAACTCCACATATGGACAATTTTACCTGTATTAATAGTAGAGGATGTTCTGTTGTTGATTACTTTATAGTACCACAACAACATGTGCAAATGTGTGAATCATGTTCAGTCTATTGTACCAATGATTTGATCAGTCCACTTTGTATCCATGATTTGTTGTCAAGTTGTTGTAAAGCACCAGATCATAGTATTATTTGTGGCAAAATTGTATGTAGATACCAGTATGAACACAATGACCTTTGTGCAGACGAAAATCTTATAAATCATGGGTCAAATGTAATGTCGAATAGAAAAATTTATGATTATCAAAACATTTCACCATGCTTCTTGAACAATGAATCATGGAATGAAAAAAATCACTGATTTAATAATAAAATTAGAAACACAAATAATGTCAACAATGAACTTGACTGTATCTATGACAATGCATTCCAAAGCAGTTAAAGAAACAAATGTGAAATTCAAAACTCTATTGGTCAAAGGAGTTTAAAAAGTCATAGCAGGCAATGGTTAATCATGAAAAAAAGAATATCGAAGTTTGAGATTGCATAGAAATTGTAAAAATAGACTAAGATGTAGAATGTTAAGACAGGCCGAAAGACGATATAACCAATCCTTCTTTTCCAAAATTGAGAATTCCAGTCAAACTAATCCTAAGGAGTTTTGGAATAAATTGTGCAACCTTGGACACAAAAAAACATGTCAAAATTAATAAGGTATATAAGAATGGTAACTTAACCACTGATAGACAAGACATCTTGGATCAATGGTATAAAGACTTTTTAAGCCTTTACAGTCCATCCTTTGAAAAAAACATAGGAGCAGAAGCAGAAGAATTAATTGAAATAGAGCAAACTGTAGATACAAATGAAGATCTAAATAAGCCTATAAGTCTTGTAAAGGTCCAGATGGTAATAAGAAAGCTGCCGGTTTAGACAAAATCCCCAATGAAGTAATCAAAAAATGAAAAGCTGATACGTGTTTTGCATAAACTGTTTAACTGTTGCTTTAGTAAAATAATACAGTTCCAAATCTATGGCAGAAGGCAATCATTAACCCTATACCAAACGGAAGTGGCAAAGACCCGTATGTACTTTTGAACTACAGAGGAATCAGTCTGTTAAGCTGTATAGGTAAAATATATATATATATACTTCTATCCTAAATCACAGGTTAAATGATTATTTGGAGAATAATAAACTTATAGTAGAGGAACAAACTAGGTTCCGAAAGCATCAATCATGTGAAGATCATATTTTAATTTTGGCAACAATCATCAACAATCGTAACTTAAGTGGTAAAAGCACATTATAGACATGAGTAAAGCATTTGATTGTGTAAACAGAAACCTTCTTTTTAATAAACTGCTTAGAAAGAAAATAAATGGAAAATTCTACCTTGCAGTAAAGGCTCTATACACTAATGCACTTTTAGCAGTTTGAATAAATAATGAATTGACAAACTGGTTTATAACTGACTCTGGTGTTAGACAAGGTGATAACCTATCCCCAGTCTTGTTTAATACATACCTAAATGATTTGGCAGAAGAACTAAATAAGTAAAAATTTGGAGTCAAAATAAATGACTTCTGTGTATCCTTGCTTCTATATGCAGATTATATAGTTTTGTTAAGTGAAAACAAAGAAAATTTACAGAAAATGTTATGTTATGTGCATGAATGGTGCCAAAAGTGGCAGATGACAGTGAATATTGAGAAAATAAAAGTTTTACACTTTTGCAAAAAAAGAACAAAAGGTGTAATTATAGATTTAGCCTTGGTAATGAACTGATAGAAAATGTTTCAAAGTTTAAGTATCTTGGAGTTATCTTTGATGAATTCTTAAATTTCAAAGAATATGCTAATGTACTAGCAGACTCCGCTGGAAGGGCACTTTCTGCTGTTATATCAAAATGTTTTCCTTTCAAATACACTTCAGTTGGTTGGAATTCTTTTACTAAATTATATGACTCAACTGTTTATTCCATTATGAGTTATTGTGCAGGAGTTTGAAATTTCAGTAGTCACCTTCCTGGACAAAAAATTCAAAACAGAGCTATTAGATATTTTTAAGGGGTTCATAAAAATGCCCCGATATTGAGATTGCAGTCTGAAATGGGTTGGTTAAATGTCAAATTTTGATTATATCTATCTACCCTAAGATACTGGAATCGTCTTATGACAATGGATTTTTCACGTTTAACAAGATAAATTATAGAGTATGATTTGTGTAATTTTAACAATGAAAATTGGTCTGGAAATGTATATAGAATAGCAAAAATTTTGAAATGTGAAGAGAATATTCTACAAGGTGAACAATTCAACCTACAGTCATCAAGTGATAAGCTTTATGATGAAATGCATTATGAATGGTCTAAAGATATTCCAACAAAATCAAAGTTGAGAAATTATGTTAAATTTAATCAAGATATTGAAACATCATAGTACCTTAAAATATCTTTATCTAGATTTCAAAGATCACTAATGGCTCAACTGAGGTTAGATATATTGCCTCTTGCCATAGAAACTGAGTAGATACTACCGAATACCAATTTGAAAACAGATTTTGCAAATTATGCTAAAATGAAAATATTGAGGATGAAATCCATTTTCTCTGCCAACATTTTGACCATGAGCGTTTAATATTTTTCACCAAATTAGCTGAATAGGGAAACAATATTCTTGAAATGACAGATAATGATAAATTTGTATATATAATGCAACTTAACTGTAAGGAACTGCCAATCTTTGTAGAAACCATCTGGAATAAGAGGAAGTTGATCCTTGAATCTTTACCCTAGTACAAAATAATATTATGTTGTGAAGATTCTGTTTATACTTTTTATTAAAATTAATATTGTTAATGTCTTTATTTTCTATCACTTGGTGTATTATGTCTATAGTGACTTATAAGCCCATATAGAGGGCTGGGTATCCTGTATTTTATGATTAAATATTAATGTAGCTATAAAAATGTATGATACATGTCACTATAATAAAACAAAATTTAAAAAACTACTACTAGTAGTAGTAGCAGTAGAAGTAGTATTAGTAGGAGTATTATTATTATTATTAGTAATAGTAGTAGTAGTAGTAGGAGGAGGAGTATTGTTATTATTATTATTATTAGTAGTAGTAGGAGGAGGAGTATTGTTATTATTATTAGTAGTAGTAGTAGGAGGAGGAGTATTGTTATTATTAGTAGTAATAGTAGTAGTAGGAGGAGGAGGAGGAGTATTGTTATTATTAGTAATAGTAGTAGTAGTAGTAGGAGGAGGAGTATTGTTATTATTAGTAGTAGTAGTAGTAGTAGGAGGAGGAGGAGTATTGTTATTATTATTATTATTAGTAGTAGGAGGAGGAGGAGGAGTATTGTTATTACTATTATTAGTAGTAGTAGTTGTGACTCAAATTGCTGTTTGACCCAACCTGTCTGCACAAGTGCAGCCAATGTTCTATACTGACTGACATCCCCCAAAATGAAAGGCATCAAGGATGACCATTTCTCAATTTAGCAGCAGCAGCAGTAGTAATAGTGGTATGAGTAGAATATAACACCTCTTAATATATATAAGCTTGTGAAATGCGATAAGGTTCAACAGGATTCCTTTACCAAGATCCACCAAAACAGACCTGTTCAAACACACCCGTATGTCTTGGCCTTAATGCTACTTGGTCATTTTTCAATGCAAGAATTGTGACTGTTGAAAGTTATGCAAATGACAATTTCATTCAAATCTTGTCCACGTCTTTTAGCACAACACACCTAAAAATATCCAGCTTTTGATAAAACCTTTCAATAGTTTCACTCAGCCGACAAAATGTATTATAACAAATTAAGAAAATTGCAAGAAAAATGGTTCAATTTCACGTTAGAGTATGTTTCCCTATATCCGATCTATAAATTTTAATGGCGTGTTTCCATTGATGTGAATGAGTGGTTTCCTTTAACCGCATAAGATTTATCCCTAACATGATTCTTATGTGAATGTAACCTTATGTAATATATTCAGACTTCTATAGCACCTAATCCTTCTACTAGCAGATTTTAAGGCAAATTTAAACTCTTTAATGTATGTTTCTGTCTGCAGTACCTTCGACCACTAATTTCTCGATGAAATCTTTTGTTTTTGTCTGTTTCTGTCCAAATTAGGGTATTTCCCAGCCTTTATTTACATTATTGCTGCACAAGCTGTTCAGAGTCGAGCTAAATGGTTGAAAACTACAACCTTTACTGTCTTTGTCAGAAAATTTCTTAATAATTCTACATGAAACAGTATTACCTCAATGAGCTTATTGTAAAGACTACTGTGCTATGCTTTATGTCTGTATGTAGCCGGACCCACTATAGTGACTTGGGTAGAGCTGTCCGGATTCTCAGGGGATGAGATGTCAACTTGACTATGCTTGACTAAAATCTTTATTTTGATCCTATCAGCAATAATGACATCCAACGCTTACATCAGGGTACAGCAAATTCACACATCACTGCGTAAGAACACTTCGCACTCAATACGTCACCAATACATCAAAACACCTGCAAGTGTCCCAAACAAGCAATGACACCAAGCCCATCATGACGTCATGTAAATCACAATGAAATCATTCTCCAAGATGACTGCTGCATTCTAACACACTAAAACTTCATGGCATAAATTCATGGACTCAAGCCCACAAACATGGCTGCTCAAGTTAAAATTCAAACTCTCTTTCCATGATGATGTTACACCACGACTATTTATATCCTACAAACTAGCCATCAATGAACTAGCTGCCAATATAAAATATTGCGTTCGACAAATTTGTTATCGATCTCCTGAAAACGTAAATACTCGCTTCTACATGTAATAATGCATTTTCTTGTACTACATATTGTAAAGGCCACATTAAAATGGATATTTGAGGGGGATGATGAAAGCAGTGCATACTAATTGGTCAAGATTATACTTGAAACCTATTAAACATTGGCAAGTAACCGCCAACTTTGCTACTTCTTATAGCTTGGAAACAAACCCAGAACCTGAGGTGGGTGGGTAGAGGGTGGTACCAAGAACATCTGTAAATCCATTTACGTAAGGAGTGTTGTCAACCTCTTGATTATTGTATAATTAGCACACATATTTTAAATAAGAACAGCTTCATATCGCTTACATGGAAACTGACACTTAATCCAAATGATTTTTTTTATTGCAAATACTGTTCAGCCGAGTTTTGAATGATTGATTGTGGTGTTGTTGGAAATGTGATTTTGTGTTTAAATTCTAGCGGCTGAAGTTGATGTATTACTTGGCAGATTTTTTGTACAAGGTGTCAAAATAAAGAATTCTCAAGTTAGCTTACAGGAGCAGAGCTGAAATGTAAACATTTGTTTATCAATATTTATAAACAAAGGGGAAAAAGACGGAAACTGCTGTGGGGTTTAAAAGGCCAAAATAGCTAACACACTTGAATACATAATGCCTAGGCTTCAGTAACTCACCCACAAGTTTGAACCAAAATCTTTATGTGTGTTTGTGACTGTTAAAGAGGTTATGTATTTCATGCATTTGTTTGTTTATTACTTTGCAAATTATTTGCAAAATATTTTACTTAGTATGTTTGGTTGTTTGTTTGTTTATTGATAGCATAACTAAAAAAATACTGCACAGATCAGTATGAACTTTTCAGGGAACATCACAACTGTTACAAGGAAGAACTGATTGAAATTTTGGCATGATCGGGTCAATGTCCTTGATTCTGGAGTGATCAAAATCATCCACATTAGCTCCCATGGGCTCTAAAGTGACATGGGTGAAAATGAGATCATTCATGCCCTGTAAGTAGATCAGTGGTTCCCAAACAGACCAAGTAACATACTTTGCTAAAATTTTGCAAACTATGCACTCAACTTGCCTCCGAATGCTCTTGTTTGACTGTTTGAGTCTGTGATAATGTCAAAAATGAATGTTCGGATCATTATGAAAATTTTATGTGGGTAGTTTCTGACCAAACGAAGGAGCGATTACATTTTGGGAATGATATGGATCATACACTAGAAAAAAGTCCTGAATTTATAACAGTCCTATTGTCAATAAGTATTCAGCTAAACTAACACAATATGGGGAAGTTTGTCTGCCTTTGTGAAGGTGTGCGTTCTAGGAGTGTTTTCTAGTTGGATTGATTTAGCATTAATTTCATTGGACTAACATATGTGTTGATGCACGAAGATAAAGTCTGTACAAAAACAAACTAATTCACCTTCTGATGGGTTTTAAAATGGCCCATCTCAAACCTACAACAGACATCTAGAAGCACAAACCTTCACTGGATCTAAGACAGACCTGTCTAGGGTTTGTACTGCAGTAATTTTACACACCTTAAATTTGACTTTGTTTTTCAAATCCAAAAGCGACGCGATCATGCATGTTATAAAATTATGCGACACTTTGCTGCAACTAGCAATTCGGTATAGTGTGAAAGTGGTATTAATGAACTCTCTCTCTCTTCCGTAGTGATAACATGCATCATAATGACAAAAATATTTGACCACTTCTTGTAAAGTTTGTTTAATTAACATTGATTTTCTTTCAAATTCACCAGCTGATTACAGGCAGAAGTAGAAAATATGAAAAAAACCCAAATTTACAGGGAGCCTAAAAGTTATCTCATAGAACTTATAAGCTGTACTATTTGAAAGGTAAACTCTGCAGAACAACACAAATAAATACATAACAAGATAAGCCATTTCACCTGGGGGCTAACACAATGTCTGAACACTTCAACAATTAACACTTACAAAACAGTAGTGTCTGGGATAAGTAATATAGATAATTAGTCGGTGATTGGTACTGGAATGGCCTCAAAGTGTGTTAAACGGTGCAAAAAAGGCAAAATTCTACAGAAACATATTGTAGATTTTGCTTGCAAAATCAAGGGAACTGATTGTATAGAGAGTTCAAATTTTGGGGCAAACAGTTTATGGTTGTTTCGTTCAGGCAATCAACAACAAAAGATAAAATAGCTTTGGTGAGATTCAAAAGGTAAATTTTACAAGTGAATAAACTTAGTGTAGATGAATGACATAGATGAGAATAAATATTTCATGCATAAAACACTGTATTTATGTACCTGTAATATATATTCATTGTCTAGCCTACTAATTTGATCAAAAGGAACCAAAAGTTGATCAAAATAAACTATTTTGTCAAATCGCTGAGAAAACGTCACCTATCATTAACCTTTCACTGTGTTCTGAAAATATAATTAAAATACACATATATCAACCAGTATGTTTATTTTTGACCAGAAAGGCCATTAAACTATTTTTTGGGTGAGATATATTTTGTGAAATATAAGTTTTATTTCAAGAGTGTTTAGATTTCCCCCATTCAGTTAAAAAACAATCAACTTAAAGATTAAATAAATCACTATTTTTTTTGTAACGGCGATCCTGATTGGTGAATGTTTGAATTTATTGTTTACTTACTGTTTTTGTTTTGGTACTCAACATTATAGGATAAAAATGAGACAAAGTAGCAAAATGCTCACCATCTAAGTTGAGAAAAACAAATTATTTAACATTTTCCCCATACTATTGCTAAGTGTGGCTACAAATACTAAGTACATGTATTCAAATTGGTGGCTAATACCGGACACTTTTCTGCAGCGAAAAGCAGCACAGGAACCAGACTAGTCAACATTCTTTTTTCATAGATTCTTTTTAACTTGTGACGTCACATTAGAAACAGAAATCAATGTAACTCTAACATAATATAATGTATCAGATACCTAGACCTTAAGGCCCTTACACACTAGACCAACATGAAATAATTCATTACAATAAGCTCAGATAAAGCTCTCCCTCCTCCCCTTCAAATTGAAATAAATGGTGACAAAATTTTCAAAATCAGTTGAGAAAATAATGAAATTATGTTAAGTATATCTGTTACCATGTGTTATATATATGCTGGTGATACTTTTAAAAATCTTATAAACGTTGATGAATACTTTAAAATAAATACAATTTCATTAGGTATTGTATTGCTTTGGTGGCTATAGGTTTGTCAAACTAGTTTTAATAAAAGTATCAGAACATATCATCTAAATATGCATTGGCCTTAACATTGACAATGAAGTAGTGACAGACAGAAACCCACCCGATTCAACATTGCATCACATTAGTTTTGGACAGTTTGAAACATCTTCTGTGACTTTTTGTTTTGGATCCAAAAGTGAACTGGCTACCTACACTTATTACCTGTTATTTATTTGAGTAGTCGTTTGTAAAGGTGTGTAAATACGGGTAAGATATTAGAACATTGTGAATGCACCCTAAAGACGGATCACATGATTAAAGGGACCTATGGGGTGGTTAAATTCCATTTGTTCAGCTTAAATTAAGCACAAATAGCTGATAATGACAACGGCTGTGTGAATTACAAGAATTACCATTCAAGTTTGTTCCAAAGAATTGGCAAAAATGTGACTTTGTTTCCTGATAAGGATGGGGGAACCAAAGGTTAAATATGTCCCTAAGAAATGAAGGGAGCTCTGACTGTTTAGCAATTCACTAAATGTCTATTTTTCATGTGTAACTTCACATTTGTGATTGGCAATTCTATGATGTACGATAGTTCACTTGTTTATGGTGCTACATACTTATGACCTTATTTTTGACAGTGATGTCATGATTTCATACCAAGACACTGATATCATCATATTATGTTTGCAATTTGAAAACAATGACAACATGAGTGCAATTTCAAAATCATGACATCATGGGTACAATTTCAAAGTCATGACATCATGGGTACAATTTCAAAGTCATGACATCATGGGTACAATTTTAAAGTCATGACATCATGGGTACAATTTCAAAGTCATGACATCATGGGTACAATTTCAAAGTTATGACATCATGGGTACAATTTCAAAGTTATGACATCATGGGTACAATTTCAAAGTTATGACATCATGGGTACAATTTCAAAGTTATGACATCATGGGTACAATTTCAAAGTTATGACATCATGGGTACAATTTCAAAGTTATGACATCATGGGTACAATTTCAAAGTCATGACATCATGGGTGCAATTTCAAAGTCATGACATCATGGATACAATTTCAAAGTCATGACATCATGGATACAATTTCAAAGTCATGACATCATGGGTACAATTTGAAAGTTATGACATCATAGGTACAATTTTAAAATCATGACATCATGGGTACAATTTTAAAATCATGACATCATGGGTGCAATTTCAAAGTCATGACATCATGGGTACAATTTCAAAGTCATGACATCATGGGTGCAGTTTCAAAATCATGATGCATGATGCACCAAATATGCCATAGTTCACGAAAAAGTATATATACACTTTGCTAAATTGTGTCAAATACCACACTATGTTCTGCTTGCAGGCATCACTTGGTACACACCTCAGCTGGAACTAAAAATAAAAATTTAAAATTATTTAAAGGTTGGTTGTCATTGGAAACATTTGTACACTTCCGGTAATGTTTGTTACCATTAAAAGGAAGAAAACCACTGTTAGCTGGAACGACAACAGACATAAATTAATTTCACCGATTTCACGAAGAGATTGTGCAATTGAGCCTAGTTCCCAGGCTAGGAAGGACTATAAATCGTTCCTTGTGTAAGGAACCATGCAAGATTTATAACTGCCTTTTATCTGTCAAATCATGGAATCCTTCAGTCAAGCAAAACTCCATTTCTCAAAATACCAGTATTTGTATTTTTTGTCCTCCTTTATGCCCCTTTCGCACTTCCCTGGATGAACTGATAACCTTTTTAGATCATTCGGGGCAGGCTAGACGAGGAAGAAAGACAAGAGAAAGTGCAGGAGTGTAGTTATATTTTACCTTTAGTGATATCGTGATGAAAAAAATCGTCGACAATCATGGCAAAGAGGCATGGAAGTGGAGTCACGTGATAAACAAATTCACGAGTTCTGTGATATAATTTCACTTTTTTTATCAAGTATGCTCAGATGAAAATTCAACATTTTATCAAGTATGCTCAGATGAAACTTCAACAAAGCACAGTTGTAATGAATTTGCACAAACTGGTAAAGATTTTCGTAGACTGGGCTACAGGTTGATGAGAATGAAGGGATGAACTGTGTAGACTCTTTTGCCACAATCTAAGACAAAGTCGAGAAAAGGTGAGAATACGGAAGACCATCCAGAGAGTTTACTGAGAAAAAGAAACAAGTGTGGCTTATTAGCAACTGCCTAAAGGATTTACAACATCAAAAATATGTTACCCATTGTTGCAAATTTGTCGCATGAATCTTCAAAGGTAAAAAAAACAACCACAATAATTTTCGACAGCAGATTGTTGTCATAGCAGGAGGGATAATGATGAAAATTGTTGAATACAACAAAGAGGTTAGCAGAAACTTTTTATTCACAAAAGAATTGACTTCAAACATCGTCACTGTCTGACCTGGGCACAACAAAGTGGAAATGAGGACACAATTACAATATTAAATCCCAGAAAAGGGTAGAAACAAGACTCTTGCTGCACCTGACACTGTCATGCTATGGGTTTGGGGTCCAATATCTACCCAGTTTCGCTTTTACAAATTATCATAAGAGCTAGCTGATTTTACATCACGACAAGCTGCCACGACTGATGCTGTTGAAAATAGCCAGGAAAACTGACAAAATGCAGGAGATGTCATGAGTGAACAGGTAAGTCGTCTGACTGAAAAGGTCGGCCTTACAGTTTTGTGCCAACCACATGGCTGATAATAATAAGACCAGATAATTCCTGTGTAGTACTCAAGACACTTATTGGAAAGATCCCTTCTTTGCAATAGGTCCCTTGTCTCCATGTTTATAGGAATGTGCACTATAAGGCGTGACACCATAAAGATTGTAGCACCCTGAAAAGAAGTCGTAGTATCATTAAGACAGGTTTTAGGTGACTAACAGCTGAATAGGCTATCCACGGCCACTCGGGACAGAAATACTTACATATGTTTATAAATGCTTTTAAAGTGAAAAGATTGACCCCCCAACCACTACAATTAAGCTTCTGGGGACCTGTTTTCACCAGACGTCTCAGCCAGGCCTTACAGCCTTTTACCTACAAAGATAGCTGACATAAGCCTTAAAATTTGCAAAGACAATTGCAAATGGTGAATACTGTCAAAGAGTAACCTATTGCAGAGGTTAAGAAACAATCGTTTTTCACAGTTTATTATTTTGTGGGCAAACATGTCACAGAATGACGTGATTAAGGGATTAAAGCCCCTTTCATAATTAGGGTATGTAGGACTGCTTTATAGGATAAGTGTGACTTTGGTATAAGGCATGAAAGATGGATTTTCTTCAACCTTTCAAAATTCCTGCTAAAGCCCCATTTTTAAGTTATGTGTGTGTGTTTTTTTTTCTGTTTGTTCTACAACAAAGGCTTTTGTTGTTTTTTTATTGTTGTGTTTTTTTCCGCAGTTTAGAAATTGCTGTTCAAAGAGAAATCTGATAATATTTCCTCTTTGAAGTATTTGTAAAAGCTAGTTTTAGTTAACACTTATGATCAAACCAATATTCTAATGGATCGGACCATTTGCATTTTCGTGTAATCTGTATTTTCAGGTTGTCTGCTGTTGAGTCATACTATGTTTTGCGTCCATTTTATGGTTTTTATTAAGCTATCTGTTTATTTATTTTGCATTTTATTTTGCCCCTTATCCACCTTTGTATACGTTTACTGTTAAAATCTCATGCAACAACGGGAGAAGATGTTCCTTAAAGTTTCTTATTGTAGTTCCTCAGTTCATAAATCAAAAGTTCATGTTGGCAATAGTTTCTCATATGATGCTCCAAAACTGTGGAACAACTTGCCACTGGAAATAGCAGTTTCTATAAACCTTAAACTTCTAGGTGTCCTGTGCACAAGGGGTCATTACCCCAGTGACTTTTGACCTCTGGCCAGCCTATAGCATTAGTGATCCCCTTCTTGTTTGGCGGAGTTTGAGTTTGACAATGTATTGTTCTTGGCGGCCAATGACAGAGCACCAAGAATTAAAAGATTTTTACCCACCTCCCTCCTATGATACATGTAAGTTTCAAGTACCCACATCTGAAGATTTGAGCTTTCATAGCTTGCCATCTGTGGAGGTATCCGTCCATCGGTATCTTGACCCCTGGAGCTTGTCCCACCTCTTGAATGTTCTCACCTGGGAACAGGTGATTGATATGGATACTGTAGTATTGGGATCTGAGGTTGGGCCTGTTTGAAATCGGCCCCTATTTTTACTTTGTCTCTATGTGACCATCTTTGCGGAAGCCATGGCTTCCATCAGTGACCGGACCCTCGTGCTTATGCTACCTCTTGGGAGTTCTCCCCTGTTAGCAGGGGATTGACATGGGTACTGTGGTTTGGGATTGAAGGTTGGGCCGGACGGACCCCGGTTCCCCCTACCGGATTAGACAGACATTGGACTGGATTGACATACCACTGGCGACTTAGGGACAGTACTGGATGTAGTGATACATTAACTACCGGTGATATGATTACTTAGAACAGATTACCAGTGATATGATTACTTATTGAATCAGTGTGATGCTTTATACTTATCAAGAAGCACTGTAAAAGTTTGCAGTTTGCAGTTTTATGGATTAAGTATATCTAAAAGCATTGTCTGTCTCAATGCATGTTTTAATCAACGAAATCCATGGTATTAAACGTAAAACATCCACAGGTAATCATCCTGAGTCCATGTTTCGTCATGTTTTTGGGGAGAGCAGTAGATAAATAAGTACAAAAGTCTGTCTGTCCGTCTGTAAACCTGTAGCTTATCAAATCCTCACAGTTGTGGGGTGTCAACCACAGGAGTTAGCTTATCATGCTGCAACGCAGGGCATCAAAGCTGATTTTAATCAGGTTTTGGATGTTATTATATTCTAAATGTTTTTGATTTAATTAGCTTATTATAAAGATAATTTTTCACATCTTATATTTGCAGCTTCCCATATGAAAATAGCCACCTAAATCCTTTAGGGGAATCCCAAGGACTTAATAAACATTTCTTATAATTTCCCCACATATAAATAAACAAATATGTCTCCCTAACATTTTCCCATAAATAAATTCCTATATCCTAGTTCACACCATGCTGTACAGTGGTATCCATATGTATTTGCTTTCTGCTTGATGACCTAGTCTTGATGGCTTTATAAGGAGACCTCATACCTTGCAAGTGGATAAAGCTACCCTGCCCCAACTTTCCCCCTCCACTGTGTATATTTGTATCCACCTGAGGCATCCGGTGGATACTTTGGTTTAGCGTTCGTTACGCCGCCACCGCCGCGCATAGAGAGATTTTCAACGTTAACACTGTAAGAGGAAAACTACATCAGCTAGGTTCACTAAATTTGCAGGATATCTTCATTGGGGGGTAAGCTTCTCTGGGAAGGAAATTAGCCTCATTCTGAAAAACAAGATGGCCGCCGCGGGCATTTCTTTGAAAATTGTCTACATTTTTCTACTGGCTGTTTCTTATAGGTAGAAGGTTGAATGTCTTCATAGGTGATATGTATGTCCTCTACAACCTAGCAGACATTTGACCTTGGAGTTCTTAATTCAAGGTCATCCATGGAGTGCCAAAGTAACCCACATAGCGGAGTTTAAAAGTGCTTATATCTCCCTTATTATTGGTCCTAGAGGTTTGCAATGTGAAACCAACCTATAGGAAATCATGTGCTGCGAATCGTCTACATTTTTCTACTGGCTGTTTCTCATAGGTAGAAGGTTGAATGTCTTCATAGGTGATATATATGTCCTCTACAACCTAGCAGACATTTGACCTTGAAGTTCTTAATTCAAGGTCATCCATGGAGTGCCAAAGTAACCCACATAGCGGACTTTAAAAGTGCTTATATCTCCCTTATTATTGGTCCTAGAGGTTTGCAATGTGAAACCAACCTATAGGAAATAATGTGCTGCGAATCTTTTGATGTGGTCAGATTTGACCTTGGACCCCTCCTTCAAGGTCAAACGAGGATAGCCAAACTCAAAAGTGCTTATAACTCGTTTATTATTGGTCCTAGAGGTTTGGGATGGTAAAGCAACTTATAGGAAATCATGGGCTTGGAATCTTCTGATGTGGTCATATTTGACCTTGGACCCCTCCTTCAAGGTCATACGAGGATAGCCAAACTTAAAAGTGCTTATAAGTCGCTTATTATTGGTCCTAGAGGTTTGGGATGGTAAACCAACCTATAGGAAATCATGGACTGGGAATCTTCTGGTGTGGTTGGATTTGACCTTTGGCCCCTCCTTCAAGGTCAAACGAGTATAGTCAAACTTAAAAGTGCTTATAACTCGCTTATTATTGGTTCAAGAGGTTTGGGATGGTAAACCAACCTATATAAGATCATGGACTGGGAATCTTCTGGTGTGGTCGGATTTGACCTTGGGCCCCTCCTTCAAGGTCAAACGAGGATAGCCAAAGTTAAAAGTGCTTGTAACTCACTTATTATTGGTCCAAGACACTTGGGATTGTAAACCAACCTATCGCAAATCATGAACTGGAAATCTTCTGGCGTGGTCGGATTTGACCTTGGGCCCCTCCTTCAAGGTCAAACGAGGATAGCCAAACTTAAAAAGCTTATAACTCGCTTATTATTGGTCCTAGAGGTTTGGGATGGTAAACCATCTTATACGAAATCATGGGCTGGGAATCTTTTGGTGTGGTCAGATTTGACCTTGAGCCCCTCCTTCAAGGTCAAACGAGGATAGCAAAACTTAAAAGAGTTTATAACTCGTTTATTATTGATCCTAGCGGTTTGCAATGTGAAACCAACTTGCAGGATATTGTGGGCTGGGAATCTTCTGATGTCAGATTTGACCTTTGGCCCCTCATTCAAGGTCAAACGATGGTTCACTGGCTTTGGTGAGTTGTCTTTCCAGTGGATACACATTTGCATCAGTTCTCCGATGCATAGGTCTAGTTTAATATTGCTTGTGAGGAAGTGTAATAGCTCTTTCACACATTTTCATTTAAAAATTTACATTATCGCCCCATTTAAATCAATGGAAAATTTTAATTGCTTTTTTTTCTTTTGTTTGGGGTATATTTATCATCTGTGCTAGGGGTCAAAACATATTTTGACCAAATAAAATAAAGCTACGAATATTACGGTAAA
Organism: Sabellastarte sp. h YS-2021; assembly: GCA_964017235.1. NCBI lineage: Eukaryota > Metazoa > Annelida > Polychaeta > Sabellida > Sabellidae > Sabellastarte > Sabellastarte sp. h YS-2021. The sequence continues at coordinate 14,693,355 of OZ024937.1, forward strand.
TAACGGTGATGGCTTCACACCTCCCACAGGCATTGTTAGTTCCGGTAGATTAGCAAAGGTCTCAGCCAATGAAAATCAAGCATAGATAACAACCAGACTTCAAAGGGAAATTAGTCCACTTATTGCCAGAGTAAATTGATTACTGTAAGTATCTGGATGGAAACAATTGATAGGCCATGCATCGGAAATAAATTTGTATAAACAAAATATATTACAAAATTTCTCGGGTGAAAATACTTTTGTTGCAATATATAAATATATTCACTGCTAAATTTGTATAATCGATTTTAGCAACCAGTGGCGGGAGTGGTCAGTTAGATATCACCTTTATGGTCATAGTAGCCTTTCTTATGGCTTAAACTTGCATCACGTCTATTTTAAACATGCACACAAATATTTGGTATTCATAAAGCACGCGTACATGGTAGGAGATGTAAGCTCATCAAACAACTCTAACTTATAACAGTATCCATCCTCAGTCGGGTCCTTTTTCACTGAAGACAAACACTCACATAAACTGCAAATAATTCTGGGAAATTCCAAGAACTATGTTTTTGTCATTGTTATAGTCACATACATTAATCTATTGGCCATATGTCTATGTAAATGGACATAGCAGATATTTATATCCATTGTTATATATATTTAAGTTTAGTTGCACACAACATTCACAACAGACCGATAGTTCTTTATGAGAGAAAGAGAGACTGAGCAATATGCTGATGCACAAACAAGGATATATAAGAGTACATTATGCAAACCAAAACTATATTGTATAAACTGGATATTTACCCAAATTACATAGAAACTAGAGCCCTTTCAAGGCTATGATCATGTCAGTGTGTAGGATTCACTTAGAATGCGTCCTGATATGACTCCAACTGTGTTGCTGTGATAACATGACTGGAGCAGATTATAAGTAGTACATATTAATTTTTCATTATCTTCAAATTGTTGGGGTATAGATTTGAGGAAAAACAGCACTTTTTCTACAGTTTTTACGATAGGTTTACAATTTGAAGTAAGGGTATAGTTTTATTATAAGGTTTAAGATGCATTCTTGATGTATAAGAAAAATTTTCCTGATTAGCTTCCCATTTGCCATTGCCTCAGAAAACTGTGCTCGCAAACCCTTCAGGAAGTACCATGTTTTCATACACGAAAGGTTTACGATGGCTTTAAGATCGTACGTCATAGTTACAGAGAAAAAAATTGGCTGATTTGCAAGGGGCACTTTTATAACAGAATTTTATAACAGAATATCAAGGTTGCACATACCCCACAAATGAAAATTGACAAGCACATTTTCTCTGCGTGCGTGCACGATGGCTATAAACGCATCTGTGTCTCAAGGGTAACTTACGAGAGACTTGCGCACATGCATTCTCCTTGCTAGTGGTGTAAGATCTCCCCATTTATTTGCAGGGTTTGCACATGCTGTATAATATCATCACATGTACCATGCATCCATATGAACCCACTGTGGGGCCTGTAGCTAGTAGCAGTCTCTTCTTTGATGTTCAAGTAGGGAAACCCTTGTTGACAGAATACAGCTTGTTTGCATGTGCAAATCTCAACTACCCCACTACCAGGCTACGCTCATTTTTTTTACATCTTACGATGGGATGTAAGAGAAGCTTTAGATGTATAAGATTCAGTTCCCAATTAATGAAAATTGACAATCGGGAGAAGGGTTTATGATATATTGCAGAAATGGAACAGCCAATTAAGGAAGATTATCAAATATATGACAATATTTTGGCAAAGTATGAAATGTGAGTTAAAGTTATTCACAACCAAGCATGGTGTGCTATACAAAATTATATGTTTGATTCACATTAATTGGTTGTGTGTCAATTTGGGTCCCGGGATGGGTGGGCTGACTTCCTGCAGAAATGACATTGTTATACTATAGTATCCAAACAGAGTGCTGAATCCGATAATTTACAGCTATTCCACACTGATTTACTCCACTGATCAATCATAATACTGATGGAGCCAAATAATATTTTTCAATATAGTAGATTAGATCAGATTAGATAAGACTCTCTAAACTACCAAGATAGTTTTTAAATATGACCCACATATGATAAAATAAAGCTTAATACAGACATGTTTGAGGTTTGCACCAAAATAATTTACAGCAGTTTAAAATATCCCGGAGAACTTTGGTTATATAGCAGCAAGTTGGCTTAACATACATTGTAGATATTTTTAAACAAAGTGACAAGTTGGTATAAACAAATACACACAAAACATATTTCCAAATATGGAATATCAGTTGCCCTTCTGGAAAAGTGTGAAAGTGGCATTATAAAGTAACAAGAGATGGATTTTCTAGAACTAAAAAAGTCCAAGATAAGACCTTTGGTAATTTAGATTCATAGATTATTGTGGCAGTAGGTGATGGATTTTTGTCAATTCTTGAAAACCAAAACATTAGTTTGAATTCATTATCCCGGAAAGATAAAACGACAGTAGTTTTGTCAAGGGAGGCCAACAGTGATTAAGCAGAATTTATTGTTGGAGACATAAGAATGTCCAGGTTCTGTGATGTTTGGATCAAAACCAGGGAAGTAATCCACTGTTTAGCCCTGATTCACACTTTCCCGAGTAAACGCCCAAATGTAGCTCCACTTTTTTGGGTGGGGGTGGGGGGGCGGCGATGTGATAGGGGATAGTTACACAGTTGGGGTAGCTATATGTATCTTAACTATCCAAACCTCCACGCCCAGTGTTTTTCTCAAATCCAATGTTTGTATAAGCTTTACTATTTTCCTCAGATGGCAATGGCCTGAGCCTGAGATGTAAAGTTTTGTCTTAAATATAAGATTGTTAGAAAGGTCAGTTAAGTTAATCACTTTGTTACAGAAGCTACATGAAACCTCACAAAATTGTGATTGACAGATAAAATCTCAGCTGACCAGCTTTCATTCCACTTATTGCAAATGTCTCAGGCATGTGGTTGTTATTATAGAAGCTTTAGTAATATGGGAGGTTTGGGCTAAGAATTTAAACATTTTTAAAAAACAAGGCCAAAAGGGGTTTTGGTCTACTAGCGCGAATGCAAAGCCATCAGAGACACGAGGAGTGTCCTGAAGTGGTAACCCATCCCAGTACTAACATAGCCAATCGCTGCTAAACTTCTGTAAAAGACAGTCAGAAGCTGTGGTAACGCCACAACTTCTGTAAAACAGTCATTGTGGCCATGCCGCAATTCATGAAAGTACGAAGACAAAAAAAAAAGAAAAAAAAAGCGATCTCTAGAAGCGAGAGCCTCGCTGGAGCTCGAGCTTAAAAATCTGACCTCAGATGTCGGCTATCATCTGTAGGCAATCTGCAGCATTAAAAACATGCTGAAATCAGAGACACTCAGGGAACAGAGGTCTCTACTGAGGCCCAATGCCTCCAATATTGGTCATGAGTACAATGATAAAAAGAATCATGTAAAAATTCCTGGATCCAGAAAGTGATCCTGATTACCACTGAGTTCCAATAATCTGTTCCTAGTGCCATTGTCTAAATTTTCTGTAAATTCACTGTTTGTCCACAACTTTCGGAGTTATTTTGCAAACAGATACGTTTCATAACCTCCATGGCGGGGGTAAATATTCATCCATGATGCTTACATTGAGACTAAGGTGTTCGAAATTTAGTTCTACAATGTTCTCTTATAAGATGCTGGTATTTGCAAGATGATAAAAAACAGTATGTAGTAATACAAGACATTTATGTCAAAGTTATGCCTGAGACATAGAGATTGAAATTGACGATTTTAGAACAATCATAAAAAAACGCAAAGTAGGGTTAACTTTCATTTTGCTTGATAGTTGTGCCTAAAACTATCTTGAGGACATAGTTTCTTTCATAAAAACTACTGACAGAAGATTTTAAATTCAACAGATATTTTCCACATCACTTGGAATCTATCTCTTTCTTTCCTATGAATTCCTTTGAACTATTTTCTTCTTACTGTACTGACACCTATTCAGTGTTCAATGTGCATTTGCAGTTTTCGCAAAGGATGCTCATAATTTCAGTCACTAGTTGTCTCCTTTCTATACTCTTGTAAAGAAAAGCAAACAAACATTCAATCTAACTTTCATGGCCTTATCCATGTAAAGTTGGACTTGAAAAAGTAATGTTCTTCTTTCTATTCTCATCTGCCACTTTGACCTAGTGGGTAAAACACCTGCATAGGAACACAGAGAACCTGGGTTCTTTCCCAGGTAGATGTACAGTGGCTCATATTATGACATGAAATAGCAATCCTCTGTTGGTGGGTCCTATCCCGCGACAAGCTAAAGACCCTTAGGGGACATTGTTAAGTGGTTATTCTGAAGACTCTGTCTTTTAGTTTTGCCAATCCTTAGAGCTATGGTATGGATCATATAACCCTTTAAGTCGTCTGGTAAAGGGAGACATTGTGCTTAATATAAATACAATTGTTAGTCTTATTTTCGGTATCATCAACTTTTGCCAATAATAACTATTAGTTGTGATAAATTATCTCACGTAACACTGGGTATTAAAGTTGAATTGATCAAATGAAGCTAAAATAAAATTTTTTTTTATTAAATATAACAGTTGTAAATATAAATATAAAAGCTCTATATCAGCTAGCTTTACTCATTTAACGTGGAAACATAATAGTTACAATTATGAATAAAATATCTAATGCTCAAAAGTATATCAATATGCATAGTTTGATTCCAATTTTAAAATATTTTTAAAGTTATTGTCTACTTGTTGACATTGTATATTTCACAGAATAACACACCATCTGAAAAAATACACAAATACACATATATACATTTACATTAATTAAAGGCATGGTATATTGATTAAATTACTGTTTTTTTAAAGAACTTTTTGCACTGATACCAAGTGACAACACAATTTTGTCCAAAGTTGGGGGGTGGGGGGTCGAATCCCTGGCCTAGGTTCCAGTGGGAATCTTGGTAGTTGCTTGCCAATGGCGTTTACAGCGCAGCACCTTGGTTGAATTGTATGCACTGTTTTCCCCAATCCAGTCAACTATATTTTGTGATATTTAAAAATTTGGTGAAATCCAAATGATTCATTTCCACCAGCTACGAAAGATAGAATTACTGTGTCAGACCATTTTGTTCAAAGACGTGGTGGCATTACACTTGTCTCTGATCTCTTAGCTTTCGGATTTGAATATTGTCTCCAACCTTTTATTGGAAAATCAACTTGCTGATGATGTCCACACTTATTGTGTACACTTGAGTAAAATATTAAGAATTTACATAACTAGGTTCATTGCTGATATCTACCTACCATGTTTACTTCAGTATGTATTAATAAATGAGATATTAAATTTCCCGCAAGTGACAATGCTAAGGATCTGTCCCAATGATTTACTATGATTTTGTCAGACTTGATTTTGCCACAGTTTTTCAGAGGCATCGATTTTGCCACATGGGGAGATTGATGTCGCCACACTTTTTTTTACATGTTTTATTTGCTATATATATTTTTTGCCATAGGTGTACTTTTAGGTGTACAATGCCAGTAACACACGTTGAGACATAAATAATAAGAACAAATTATTTTATAGCAATTTGTCGGGTGTTTGTTAGCACTAGTTACTAGTTTCTGAGTAGTTATCAAAAACAGAATCCTAACTGCACTGGGAAGGCTTGTACATTCATTGCCAACTGATCCAAGTGTAAATGATGTCGCTGCCCCCCTGATGGACATCAAAATGCAATATAAAACAAATGACCTTTTTCATTTCAACCTCTGCCCAAATTAAGAATAATCCTAATTGCAATGGTGGTGTGGATTTTACATTTATTACCAAAGTTTTCCCTACCATTTCTTTCATAAATTTCCCCACAGCCTGGGGAAATAGTTTTAAAAACCATGAGATATAGAAGTAGTGAAACAGTACAAAGATAGGGTTACTTTCAGAACAGTGTCAGTTACATAAAGGTCCAAATAATGGTTAAGTAGATTAAACAACTTTTAAGAGAAAGAAAATTTATGTAAAGATAAAATATTAAAACAAGACAATTCAATAGCAAGATGACAGTATTAACCAGTTTACTAATAATTATGAAGCTATAAATTTTATTATCTGGAGAATAGCTGTCAATGGAAATAGCACAATTATGTAAAAGTACATATAATAATCAGTTGCAGCAATCCATATGTCTTTGTCATAAGAGAAACATGTCTCAAATATGGCAGGTGAACATATTTTGGCAGGGCCAAAGTTAAAGGTCATGCCTCGATGCACACCTACACACCCTAACCAATGTTAAAACCAATTTTGTCGACATTCTACACCTTACGGAATACAAGAAATAGCCTGGACAAGATTTTAAAACTCATGGTCACTACAACATGGTCAAAGGTCAAATCAAGGTCACACCATGACATTGCACACCTACAACCCCAAACTAATGTCCCTACCAAGTATCAACTTCTTACACTTTACAACGTCAGAGATATAGCCCAGACAAAATTTTATAGATCAAGGTCATTACAGCAAGGCCAAATCAAGGTCACGCCATGACGTTGCACACCTACAACCCCCAACCAATATCCCTTCAAAGTATCAACTTCCTACATCTTACAGTTTCCGAGATATAACCAGGACAAGATTTTATAGGTCAAGGTCACTACGGCATGGTCAAAGGTCGAATCAAGGTTACACCATGACGTTGCACACCTACAACTCCCAACCAATATCCCTACCAAGTATCAACGTCCTACACCTTGCGGTTTCTGAGATATAGCCCAGCCAAGATTTTATAGGTCAAGGTCACTAAGGCAAGGTCAAACCAAGGTCACACCATGATGATACTCCTACAACACCCAACTAATATCCCTACCAATTATCAACTTTTTATGCCTTACAGTTTCCGAGATATAGCCCGGACAAAATTTTATAAGTCAAGGTCACTACAACAAAGTCAAAGGTCAAATCAAGGTCACACTATGACGTTACACACCTACAACCTCTAACCAATGTCCCTACCAAGTATCAACTTCTTACACCTTATGGTTTCTGAGATATAGCCCGGACAAGATTTTCAAATTGAAGGTCACTACCACAAGGTTAAAGGCCAAATCAAGGTCACACCATGACGTCGCACACCTACACCCCCTAATCAATGTCCCTACAAAAGATCAACTGCCTACACCTTACAGTTTCTGAGATACAGCCCAAACAAACTTTTTCCTGCCGCGCGCCTGCCCGCCCATCCGGACACCATGGGCTGTTGGGTAAAAATTCCCAAAAATCAAATAACATTTGTGAAAATAAGTCAAAGTTACAAAAAAGTTTTGATGCTGAAACATAATCCTGTCAATAAAACCAATAAGCTTAATATACCATAAGCAACAAAATGTCTCAAAAATGACCATAAAATTTATGTTGAAATAAAAGTGGCTGCCCAACCATAGATGTTATTGATTCGGGAGGACTGAATGACCTCCGGTTACATACCGCAAAACAAACGGATCAATAGTCAGAAGGTCTGGTGAACCATTTATTACAGTTTGAGCGCCTTTTTTCCCAACCATTAAATGTGAAACTGAAACTATGTTGCCAATTAACAAAGATCAATTTAAAACTTTTGTAGTCAAAATAATAATAATAATAATGCCATACATAACAACAGAAACGAGGTGTGCCCAAAAGAAGAAACAATTAAAGTGTGGTGAAATCAATTCCTCTTCAAAATACAGGGCAAAATTAAGTGTGGCGAAACCAACGTACATCCGCCCGATATGAACCTGGCTGTTAAACTAGTGGTAAGACCACAACTTTGATTTTTTTCTCAGTAATAATATCCACATTTCAGCACATATTCGTCTATTACATGGCTTAAATCACTGGTCACACCTCACTATTCAGCACATACTCAAAAATACATCCCTCAATTCAATAGATATTATTCACAAATTCAGAAAACAAGAGTCAATATTCAGAAAAAATACATGCCGCATTTGAGTGATAATATCTTTATTCTATAAACTTGGGTACATATTTAGAAAATAAATACTGAGTTCAGTGATAATATATACATATTTAGTATCTATTAGTACGCATTCAGAAATTGCATGTTTTAGTTGAGTGATATTTTTCACATATTCTTTTCACATAACCTCAGTTATGTTATACCCACATTCAGTGCACTTCAGTAGATCTACATATTCAAAAAATTAAATACCTGAGTTCAGTCATAATGTCCAAATGTTCTGGACACTCAAGTACATATTTAGACCATCGGTGGAGTGATAATCTCTCCATACTTTTCCCTCGTTTCCTGACGATACATTTCAAGCTCCTCGTCATTATTGACTGTACGCCTGAAAATAGAATGAAATTTTTTTAAAAAATTGTATTGTTCAGTTCAGTACAACTTCAGTCTTTGTGGGTGGCTAGTTTTATATCAGTGTAAATGCGACCCGGCTATATCAATAGACCCACAACTATTCAATTTGTTCATGCAGAGCTCTGTGATAGAGTCTGTCAGTTGATTGAGATTAGGTGCTATAAAAGTTCATATATTAGATATTAAATTAGGTTAGCATTTATATTAGAAAAATATCTTTAGTTGAACTCAACTTATAATTGGAACTTAATATACTAATTAACCTACTAGAGGGCTTTTATGAAAATACAACTTATACATGAAATTGGGACCATGAATCAACATAAAATCCACCAACGTACACCTTGGAAATCTTTATGTTTTTTTATCACAAAACATTTTTTGTTTGTGTTAATTTTTAAAAATTATTTTCAATAATTGCAAGCTCTCTCTCAGAGACTAGAGATTCTAAAGATCACTTTTTTGGTCTTCAGACTATCACGAACTGTGCACTACCCTAGTGTATTTCTGTGACGTTTATGATTGCTTTGTAGCTCACACATGTAGACCAAAACAATTTTTGGCCCTTGTTTTCACATATTTTACTCACCAAAAATCAAACAGCTCTTCACCATGAAACCCAACTGCATCACTTTCAGCTCCACCGTCAGCAGTTTCGAATCTGACTGGATGTTGCTGCATTATTTTCTTCAGGTCTTGATACAGGTGACTGTTCTGTCTGCAGTAGACCCATGTACCATTGTTCTTTGTGGTAAACTTCTTCTTAAATTCCTTTTTGTTGAAATCCAAGATATCAACATTTACTTTGTTCAGTCGATTCCCTTCCTGCAAAATCTTCGAGAAACAAGAAAATCACAAGTATCATAAAACAACTTTTTACATACCTGTTGGCCAATATTCTGATATTACTGACAAAAGCTGTCTAGCAGTTGTTAACTAGTGCTTCAGCATAATTTTCATTCTTCTTTAAATGGCATTTTGGCTTCATAGATATGCCTGTAAACGCTGTTGACAGAGTTTAATTAACTTTGTACATATTTTTATTTATGTTCATTTGCACTCACTGTTTCATTGTATGCACTTTGTGTATGGCTTATAAATAAATAAATGTTATTTTATTTTCTTACCTTGAAGAGAAAAAGCCTCCGATTTCCATAAACTACCCAGTACTTCCCTTTGTACTGCATACAACCAATGGTTTCAATATCGTCAACTGTTTTCTGACCTGTAACTAACTCAGTAAACGTATCCACGAGCATAGTGCCATCAGAGAAATGGTCAGCAATGCTATCCTGTGTAAAACGGATCTGTGACGGTTTCAATTTGCCATGAACCATTTTATGAGATATTGTGATAAGCAGATTGCTGTATGGAGAAACTCTGTATATAAAACGAGTGCCAAACTAACACACTTGAGTGCATTTATGAAACTGAAACCAGGCCCAACTACATATGGACTAAATGCTACTATATGCCGGAAGTCTATATGAAATAACAGGAGTGTCAAAATAACACGTTTGAGTGCAAAATTGAAACTGAAACCAAATCCAACTACATATGGACTAAATGCTGCTATATGCCGGAAGTTTGTATGAAATAACAGGGGTGTCATTTAACACACTTGAGTGCAGTCATGAAAATGAAACTGAAACAAGTCTAGTTACACGTGGAAAACAACAGGTGAATCTTCAGTAATAATACTGGTTAAACCCTTTCAAAGCTCACTGTTATATTTATCAAACAGTATTGACAGCTCAAAGTTTGGGAGATTCTCATCCGAGCCTCTTTTGGGCACTGTAGTTAAAAATGCTCTCACACCAACAAACCCTTAATCTTTTTATAACTGAAATAGTGTTAGAATTTTCAAGTTACTAATAGGGACATTCCTATCTGGTTTTTAAAGCAGCTTCTCCATTAATATTTAAATCATTCATGCATAAAACATTAGCTTAACTGGATTTTTTTTGTATTTTTTTCTTGTAAGATAGGCTTGTTTCAGTTTCAGAATTAAGATGATAATTCACCAATAATATAGACTTCTCCCTTGCTCATGGGTTTGACCTTTGACATCTGACCTCTAAGGTCCTTTTATATTTGGTTTCGTAGAAAAATGAGAATCCTTCAACGTTTAAACATTAACAGATAGGATCCAAGATTTTGTTAATTAATCAATAAAACTTCAGTAAATAAATAAATATAAAATGTGTATCAACAGTGAAAAATATGACAAAATATTGATCCGTTATGTTTACATGGGGGTGAGGGACAGGACTCTTGAAATTTTGTTGTATACCGTACCCGTATAAGATATATGTAAGTACTTAGCAGGGACTAATATAAGGCAGTGCCAAATTAAATAAGTCCATTATTAATTTAAAGGTCTACCTCAATGGACGAGTTCAAAGTGCTGAAGGGTCCTTAATCCATTAACTAAGTACTAGTTTGAGTTGATTGATGTCATAGACAAGTCTGGTTACAGAAAATTTTAAATAAACTGTCATGTATTTTCTGGATAACCTTGTTGAACTATTTGCTATTTATTTCCTTCCTTTTGCATTATTTTTCCTTTCATTTCACAAAACAGCTTTTCTATATCTGATGTATATTTCAAGGTCTTACAATAGATGTTCAATACTTTGCATAGTGTCTCTGATGCATGCACTTTAAAATACCTAGAAAACAGATATTTGTTCTAATTTATTTTGACCTTATTCATTTATATTTTGCATCTTTTTATATTGGAAAGAATTCATTAACTTATGTTTTCATCTCTTGCCATCACTTGTAGACTTTCTTCAAGTCTTTCTTGTCTAAGGTATTATATGAGGACTGAATGACATTTTTATCAGAATTTGGGACTGATGTTTGTATTTCATCAGACAGTAGGTTCCCCCACTCATCAGGTGGATTCACAATGACTCCTTGTATGTCAGATTTGGAATGAGAAATACAAAGACTTGTAGCAAGTCTACATCTTGTGTTATTCTCATCCAACCTTTATGGTATATCTTACATTAAAGTTCATGATATCCACTACACACTTCCTTACTGTTATTTCCTCACTGACTTATAAAGGTAATGCTTTGTAGGGCACTTTGAACTTTGATCGTTGTGGAATTATTACCCTTGCTTAAGGCATAAATTTCTTCCATATCGTTTTTCGAGATACAAATATTTGGTATTCACAACGCACTCATGCATGTTCTGAGATACAAGCTCATCAGATAGGGATCTCTGTCTTAGCTGTATGCCAATGTAAAAGCCAGTATATGTATGAGTACATTATATGAACTGAAACGTCATGATCTAAACTGTAAATTTTCCCTAATTATAAAGAAACTTGAGCCCTTGGCAAGGCTATGGAAGTACTTGAATCAGTAATATGTGTACGTTTTACCTTCCATTGACTTCACCCTGAACTGTATTTTAGATCTAGATATACAGTGACAAACATCACATGCTGTAGTGAACTGCTGAGACTTATCCAGGCTAGTAGAAGCCCTCATCATAGTATTAGCCCTCATGTATGAAGTCCATTTCCTGGAAATTATGTGTCATCTAAGCAGTTTTATAACCTTGTTTAATTTATGTGACAACTGTAGAAAGCTACATAATTGGATTAGAAAGTATTTTATTTTTATATCAGTTCTGTGCTGGCTTTCCATCTGAATACAAGTTTAAAACTAGACCTAGCGCATCGGAGAACCGATGCAAATTGTATCCACCAGAAGAAAACTCACCAAAGCCATTCTAACATCACTTAACCTTGAAGGAGAAGCCCAAGGTGAAATCTGACCATATCAAAAGATTCTTAGCCCATGATTTCCTATACGTTGGTGTGACACTGCAAACCTCTAGGAATACGAATAAGCAAGATATAAACACTAATTTTGGCAATCCTCATTTGACCTTGAAAGAGGGGCCAAAGGTCAAATCCGATCACACCAAAAGATTCCCAGCCCATGATTTCCTAGATTTTGGTTTACCATTCCAAAGCTCTAGGGCCAATAATAAGTGAGTTATAGGCACTTTTAAGTTTGGCTATCCCCGTTTGACCTTGAAGGAGGGGTCCAAGGTCAAATCCGACCACACCAAACGATTCCCAGCCCATGATTTCCTATAGGTTGGTTTACCATCCCAAACCTCTAGGACCAATAATAAGCGAGTTATAAGCACTTTTAAGTTTGGCTATCCCCGTTTGACCTTGAAGGAGGGGTCCAATGTCAAATCCGACTACACCAAACGATTCCGGGCCCATGATTTCTTATAGGTTGGTTTACCATCCTAAACCTCTAGGACCAATAATAAGCGAGTTATAAGCACTTTTAAGTCTGGCTATGCTCGTTTGACCTTGAAGGAGGGGTCCAAGGTCAAATCCGACCACACCAAAAGATTCCCAGCCCATGATTTCCTATAGGTTGGTTTACCATCCCAAAACTCTAGGACCAATAATAAGTGAGTTATAAGCACTTTTAAGTTTGGCTATGCTCTTTTGACCTTGAAGGAGGGGTCCAAGGTCAAATCCGATCACACCAAAAGATTTCCAGCCCATGATTTCCTATAGGTTGGTTTACCATCCTAAACCTCTAGGACCAATAATAAGCGAGTTATAAGCACTTTTAAGTTTGGCTATGCTCGTTTGACCATGAAGGAGGGGTCCAAGGTCAAATCCGACCACACCAAAAGATTCCCAGCCCATGATTTCCTATAGGTTGGTTTACCATCCCAAACCTCTAGGACCAATAATAAGTGAGTTATAAGCACCTTTAAGTTTGGCTATCCTCGTTTGACCTTGAAGGAGGGATCCAAGGTCAAATCTGACCACACCAGAAGATTCCCAGCCCATGATTTCCTATAGGTTGGTTTACCATCCCAAACCTCTAGGACCAATAATAAGGGAGATATAAGCACTTTTCATGACTGCAAAGAAACGCCTGTGGTGGCCATCTTGTGTTTCAAAATGAGGCCAAAAATATTCCCAGTCAAGATTTTATAATGAGGAACATATCCTGCGAATTTGAGATCTCTACCTATAATACCCTTTGTTCTAGAGGGCCACCAAAAGTCCTTGTTTAAAGTCGAAAAACGCCCGTGGCGGCCATCTTGTTTTTCAATATGAGGCCAAAAATATTCCCAGGCAAGATTTTATGGCTATGAATATATCCTGCAAATTTGAGAAGGCTAGGTATAATGTTTTTTTCGTTAGAGCGGTAACGGTGAAATCTCTCTACACACTGTGGCGGCGGTGGCGTAGGCGTAACGAAGTCAAATCCATAGTATCCACCGGATGCTATCCGTTGGATACAATAAAAGCTCTGAGTTTTACTCATATGTGTTGGGTTACAACACATGCATTGTCTATACTCACAGGCTGACAATAATATTTACAAGCCAGTACAGAACAATTTATTTTTGAATAATTTATGGGAATCATGAATATACATAAGATCTTTAATCAATTAAAAGATCTTCAATTAAAATATGTCTCTTATTAATGTTTCTCACCATTGCCTTCAATTCCAAGAATGTTTGTATCTTCACATGTTATAACAGCCCAGATCAGAGTTTCATCTCAGAAATTAAAAGCTTAGTGATTAAGTTAAAGGAGAGTTTCCAAAAGATAGTGGCAAATCCAAGAATTGGGATATCTTACCTTGGGAAACATTTAAATTAGTTAAGCCATACGTTGCATTTACCTCACTCTAAACATTCAGAGTTGTTCATGAATACCGTTAAGATAAAAATACCACGTCTTAATATAAATTTTTTATTCATGTCATGTGAAATTTTCTTCAGAAAGCTCTGGGAACTTAAGGTCAGTTTCATCAAATTATATTAAAATTACACAGTTTATTAAATTTAATTTTGGAATTTTTACTGTTGCAAAATATTATTATAAATAAGTCCCAGGATACCTAGCTTTCCAAAATTAATATAAGAATTGAAATTATAAAGCAAGATGAGACCACCCTCCTGGCACTGTTGCAGCTGACATTTCCAGTAAGTAAGTAAGTAAGTAAGAAGCATTTATAAAGCGCCAAAATTGATGTAAACATCCTCCAAGGGACTGATGTAGAAAAAGGAATAGTCCAGTTCCAAAATGTATCCGTATTAGCATCTGATTGGGGAGGTAGGCTATGGTGGAGGATAGGCTAATCTGAAAAAAAAAAATGTTTTCAACTGTTTTCCAGAGATACTTTTCCAAAGTTCTAATGGCTTGACGGAGCTTGTTCCACTCTGTGGGAGCAGTTACTGTGAAACTGCGCAACCCTGAGCGTTTATACAGTTTAAATGAGGAAATTGATAGGTGACTGCCCTGTGTATATCACTCCGCTTAATTAGATGGAACAGATATGGAGGGTGGCTAAAATTTATTGCTTTATAAGTGAGAAAGTTGTATTTGAACAATATACGGCAATGATTGGTTAAACAGTGTAGTTTACACGAAGCAGCTTGCGATGTTTACTTGCATAGATAGAAATCAATAATATAGCCAAAATGTAGAGTCCTGTAAGGCTAAAATAAGCCTAAATCAATGTCTTAACTGACAAAAAATTAATAGTTGTTATTGATTATCAGTACTGTTGAGTACCTTCTAGGGGTAGAAATGAGCTTTAAAAAGCTCTTTTGCTTACTGTGGCTCAGATATTTGTAATTTTTAAAAATATTGAAATTTTTTTCCATAAATCATGATTTCTCATATTCCAAAATTTCTGAGAAATTAGTAATTTTTTTTAAATACCGTCTTTTTGTGTATTTATCTGCTGATGCACAAATGACTATTGTTAAAAAGTAAAGTAAAATATGCAAAATGTATTGTAACTACAAGTTTCAAATTTAGCTTTTTGTCTTCTTGTTGACACTGGGTAGGTTACAGAATAGCACACCACCACCAGCTGAAAAAATACACACAAAGATGTTAATAGCAAAATGATTTTATTGTAAATATGTTATATTTATTATCACCTCCACAGTTGTAGCTTCAAATACCGTCCTTGGTGTATTAGTAGGAATGTTTGTAGTTGTATTTTGATGTACACTCTTTTATAGTGCAAAAAAAACTTTTTTGACTAGTATGCATTGTTTTAATCCACCAATTTAACTACCGTTTCACCATGTGACCCATCCAATCTTGTAAAGGGTGACATTAAACCGGCACCAATCAATGTGCCACAAAGATATATGTGAATATGCCAATTGTATTTCAGTGGTAAGTCCCTTGTTATCGAGAAGTCGTGTTAAGACACATTCCTAAAATCTCCCAAGTCAGGGTTCAAATCCTCAGCTTAGTTTTTAAGTGGCTGCATTGATAGGTGCTTACTCATGCACGTTTGGTTAAATCACAGTCTTAGTTGTTAAATATGTACTGATGTCATTTACCCTTTTAACTCCTATTCATCAAAATCAAAGATAAAGGCTTTATGTCCTGTTCAACAGCTAGGGTCATATTTGGTATAAATAATTGGTAGTAGACAACACTTGCCTGTTTGAGACTCTGGGTTCAAATAATGTACGTCATGAATCAGTGATCATTTCCACATATTCCAAACATTTCAGTACATATTAACAAATTGCAATCCTATACGTTAGTACATGTTTGTTCAGAAATCGCATATATTAGTTCAGTGATAATAGCCACATATACCATATATTTCTACGGAAGAGTATTAGTGCCAATGAAAAAAAAATTTTTTGGGAATTGTCGACTTAGTATCTCAACATGTTGAGTTATTATCTCAACATGTCGAGTTAGTATCTCAACATGTCGAGTTAGTATCTCAACATGTTGACTTATTATCTCAACATGTTGACTTATTATCTCAACATGTCGACTTAGGATCTCAACATGTTGAGTTACTATCTCAACATGTTGAGTTATTATCTCAACATGTCAAGTTAGTATCTCAACATGTTGACTTAGTATCTCAACATGTTGACTTAGGATCTCAACATGTTGACTTATTATCTCAACATGTTGAGTTATTATCTCAACATGTCGAGTTAGTATCTCAACATGTTGACTTATTATCTCAACATGTTGAGTTAGTATCTCAACATGTCGACTTATTATCTCAACATGTTGACTTATTATCTCAACATGTTGACTTATTATCTCAACATGTTGAGTTATTATCTCAACATGTTGAGTTAGTATCTCAACATGTTGACTTATTATCTCAACATGTTGAGTTATTATCTCAACATGTCGAGTTAGTATCTCAACATGTTGACTTATTATCTCAACATGTTGACTTATTATCTGAACATGTCGACTTAGGATCTCAACATGTTGAGTTACTATCTCAACATGTTGAGTTATTATCTCAACATGTCAAGTTAGTATCTCAACATGTTGACTTAGTATCTCAACATGTTGACTTAGGATCTCAACATGTTGACTCATTATCTCAACATGTTGAGTTATTATCTCAACATGTCGAGTTAGTATCTCAACATGTTGACTTATTATCTCAACATGTTGAGTTAGTATCTCAACATGTCGACTTATTATCTCAACATGTTGACTTATTATCTCAACATGTTGACTTATTATCTCAACATGTTGAGTTATTATCTCAACATGTCGAGTTAGTATCTCAACATGTTGACTTATTATCTCAACATCTCTACATGTTAAGATCTGAATGTTTACCTAAATGAGAGTGGTGTTCTGGGGTTGTGTGATTGTTGTTTTAAAAGATGGAACCTGATGTTCTTATAAATAAATATTTCAGACTTGGGTTTAGCAACAAAGAGATATTACATGCTTTAGCACTGTTTCATGGATATGTTATAAGTATCAGGACCTTAAAAAGATTGACAAAAAAGCAAGGATTGTTTAGAAGGAAAAATAAAAGTGACTTATTAGATGTAGCCTTGTTTATTTTAAGTGAATGTGAAGGTCCAGGTCAAATGCAAGGATACAGATGGATTCACTCCAGATGTCTTGAACATGGATATTCTGTAACACAACAATCTGTAAGATTATTGTTACATATAATAGACCCAGAGGGAATAAGTAACCGAAAGAGGCACTGCCTCAGGCGTCGCCAATATATAAATCCAGGGCCAAACTCAATCTGGCATATTGATGGATATGATAAATTGGCTAAATATGGTATTTATATTCACGGTTGTGTAGATGGATTTTCAAGGTACATTTTATGGTTACATGCATACCGTACAAATAAAGAAAGTTCCGTTATAGCTTGGTATTTCATGGAATGTGTAATAAAGTTGCAAAAATGCCCAGGCAGGATAAGGTGTGACCGGGGCACTGAAAATGTGCATGTTGAACAGCTTCAAAAATTTCTAAGAAGAAATGGTACAGATAGAAATGCTGGAGATAAGAGCTTCATTTATGGGTCAAGTACCAACAACCAGAGAATTGAATGGATGTGGGGTATGATTAGAAGGCAAGGGATGCAGTTTTGGCTCAACTTCTTTCAAAAACTGTCTGATGAAGATCACTTTACAAGGAGCTACTTAGACTTGAATTTAGTTCAGTTTTGCTTCACAGACATGGTTCAGGTAAGGCATTTTAACACCTTTGGCATAACAGTAAATGCTTTCATGTTAAATACAGTAGACCCTCTATTGTCCAGTCCATTTGGGGAGTAGCAATAAGGTTGGATAATAGAAAGTAAAAAAGAAGGTTTAAATGGAGCTGTAGGAATGAGATTTTGATAACTGGAACTTGATAATCATCCAATTGCAGAGGTTCTACCCTATTTCTTGTCTTTGTCACACAAAACTGATACTTTAGGTAACACTATATTGACAGCACCAACAGGTAGAAACACTAGCAGTAGTGTTATGATATAAAAATAATTCAAATGAAAAATGTACAACTTACAATGTATCTACTTTGTAGAAAGTAATTAACAAGAGGGTCAAAAATGCCCCAAAAGGTGGGTTGCACAGGCAGCAATAAGGTGAACAACTGCTGGAATTGAATTGATAAACAAGGAACGAAATGTTAGGTCACCCAGTTAAGGTGAATGTGTTAGGCATGCCAAGAAATGTAAAACTTGTAATCTAGATTATATAATTGTATCTATGCTATAAACAGACAAATTAAACGACGGAATTACACCAATTTTAAGCAACTTCGCTATGATGGTGATCTGTCTCCCTGTCAAGATTGAATTTGATTGGACAAAGCGTTTTCGAGTTAGAGTCCAGAAATGGAAATGTTGACAAACGGACAAACAAACAGACAGAATTACACCAATTTTGACAGGAACCTAGCTATGATGGTGATCTATCTCCCTGTCAAGTTTGAATTCGTTTGGACAAAGTATTTTAGAGTAAGACTCCGGAAACAGAAATGTTGACGGACAGGCAAATGGACAGAAAACATACAAACAAACAGACAGAATTACACCAATTTCGAAAGAATCCTAGCTATGATAGTGATCTACCTCCCTGTCAAGTTTGAATTCAATTGGACAAATCGTTTTTGCGTTAGAGTCCGGAAACCGAAATTTTGACAGATTTCTAGTTAGAGTCCGGAAACAGAAATGTTGACGGACAGACAAACGGACAAACAAACAGGCAGAATTACACCAATTTTGAAAGAAACCTAGCTATGATGGTAATTTATCTTCCTGTCAAGTTTGAATTTGATTGGACAAAACGTTTTTGTGTTAGAGTCCAGAAACCGAGATTTTGACGGATTTCTTGTTAGAGTAAAGAAACAGAAATGTTGACGGACAGACAAATGGACAAACGAACAGGCAGAATTACACCAATTTTGAAAGAAACCTAGCTATGATGGTGATCTATCTCCCTGTCAAGTTTGAATTAGACTGGACAAACCGGTTTTAAGTTAGAGTCCAGAAACAAAAATTTTGACAGACAGACAAAAAACGGACAAACAAACAGACAAAATTACACCAATTTCAAAAGGCGCCTAGCTATGATTGTGATGTATCTCTCTGTGAATTTTTTCGTTGGACAAACTGTTTTTGAGCAAGAGTCCGGAAACTAAAATGTGGACGGACAGACGGACTGACATCGGACACATCAATCTAATAGGCGGGTTGGTTACACGCAACCCGCCTAAAAATGCATCCCTCCTTCAAATAGCCCAAATATATTCAATTAATTTTCAGTTATTTGTACAGAAGGTTCTTCTACAATCAGATTTGTTAGAGTTTTAAAATTAGGACAGAAATCATTGTAAAATTATGTATCATTAAAAGAACCTAGCAGTATATTCATATGTGCCCAGTATATTCATATGTGTCCAGTATATTCACATGTGCCCTAATATATAGATGATGTATCCATTTATAAACTTATTATAATATATTATAATATAATTATATATATAATATATTATAATATATTATTTATAAGCTTTCCTATTACGATAACCTTATTTTATATTCAATAAATCTAATTACATCTATCCATCTTTTAGGGTTATTTTTGATAAAAGAGGATTTTCTATTTTTGTGAAACTGTAAGATGACCAGCAAAATTTGGAAAAGTTCAAAATTTTCAGAGGCCATAAGGTAGTAGTCTTTACCAACCTGTTGGTCCAAAATGTCCTATAAAAAGGCCATAATGAGTTATTTTAGGGATCACTTGGTAATGTGGAAGTACCAGATCCAACATGAAATTGCTGTAGGCTATAGAGGACTATATATTAATTAAAAGTATCACCCATAGTGATTTAACCTTCCATAAAGAAGCAGCCTCAGATTATGCACAAATCTTAATTGACTGTCAAAAATGATGTCCATGGCTACCATCTTGTTTTTCAAAATATATGATTCACAAACCACAATATCTACTGGATGTTGCCTGGAGTATTCACAACAAGGGTGTTCAACTGACCACTATGATAACTTACATTCAGATAGGTTAACTCAAATATTTGGCTGTTGAATTTTTGGTCAATTTTATTTGTCAATTTATTGTGTTACACTATGCATTAAATACAAATGCATTTCATTACCACCTGACCAAAATCAACTTTGACAATAAGCACCATAACAAAATTTAACCTTCAATTGAAAGATTAATTGTTGTGACCAAAGTAGTATTTCACCAATTAAAATTTTACAAATTTAACTTTGTTTTCTGGTTATTTTGACTTTGTACATTTGTAGAGAACACTGAATGAACTTATGGAAACTTGGAACAACCATCGTATTCGTCCCTACCACAACCAGATAATGGTTTCAGGAAGACCTTGGATGTTGTATAATGCCCCAGAAACCAAAAATGCACAAGATTATGGTGTCCCAGTAGAAGTAGATGACCTTGAAATTTGTCTAGAAGATGTCCAGCCAAAGGAAAAGGTTGCATGTTGTGAACTTATTCATGATTTGTGCATTATAATCATAGAAGAGCACAACCTACCTATTCCAGAAACTCCAGATGACATGTATGAATTATACATCTTTCTGAGGACAGTTATTAATCAGCAAATGCAAGAGATAGATTGAATTACAGTTCACATTTCCCCTAAACATTTATAACCAGTTCTGATCATTTTATAAAATGTTATGGAAACTTGACTATAGCTAAAATCTGACCAACAGATTGAATCATTGCCAAATAAGATTACTGTTAATATTTTTACACATTATTGAGCCACTGAAAGTAAAACATTTGCCTTTAATAAAACTTGAAAAATGTATCTTCTGTCTTAAGCTTTGGTCACATAGGAAAACTTTTAAATATGTTCATATCTTGGATTAAAAACATCCCATACATCCCTTGAGGCAATAAAAGATGTAAAATGACATGTAACAGTATTTCACTAAAACACCACAACAAAGTGTATTAGTGACAAGAATGTGTGGTTTTGAAGCTCCATCCTTTTGTGAATTGTTGAATTTCCAATACACATGCCAACCAGAAATACAGTAATCATACCATGCAGAAATCTAAAACTAATATGTAGACCTTAAAAGGTTTTAAAAACTAAATGTCAGCTGTTGGTCATAATCCGTTTCACTGAGTGGATATTTTATCATAAAGTGATTATTTAAAAATAGCATCAGAGATGCCAATACCCCGCAGCCAGGGAAATTGTTTTCAACACCATGAGATATAGAAGTAGTGAAACAGCACAAAGATCGGGATACTTTCAGAGCAGTATCAGCAAAAAAAAGGTCCAAATGATGTTTACGTAGAGAAAATAACATGTAAGTGAAAGAAAATATATGTAAAGATTAAGTATTAAAACAAGACAATTCAATAGCAAGACAACAGCAATAACCAGAAAATAGCATCGGAGATACCCGTACCCCACAGCCTCGGGAAATAGTTTTCAACACCATGAGATATAGAAGTAGTGAAACAGTACACAATTTGAGATACTTTCACAGCAGTGTCAGTGTCCAAATAATGTTTAAGTAGAGAAAGTAACATCTAGGAGAAAGAAACTGCATGTAAAGATGAAGTATTAAAACAGGACAATTCAGTAATCTAAAAAATATGAAGCTTTAAGACTTCTCCCATTTTAATATTCATTTGTATGGTCGAATTATGGTTTACAAGTTTTGAATATTATTCATACATACAGATGTGGCAACACATGCTTTTGTGTGGAGTTCAGGCAAAACCTGTGGCTCACTTGATACAGTACCATCTGTTCCAAAGAGAAGTTGCAAAAGTAAATAGTTAATGAATTCTAATATGACTTTAATAGTGCTTAATCTAAATCAAAAGACACCCAAAGGTGCAACAACCAAGATTTAAGTAAAAGATATGAGCAATAGGAGAGATAAAATAGTATTAGATATCCCTGTAGAGAGATAAAATAGAATCAGATATGCAAGATCAAAGGTCAAATCCAGGTTACACCATGACGTTGCACACATATACCACCGACCAATGTCCCTACCAAATATCAACTTCCAACCACTTTATGGTTTCCAAAATATTGCCCAGACAAGGAATTATAGGTCAATGTCACTACGGCAAGGTCAAAGGTCAAATCAAGGTCACACCATGATGCTTTACATCTACATATCCTAGCCAGTGTCCCTACCAAATATCAACTTCCTACACCTTACGGTTTCCGAGATATACCCCAGACAAGATTTTATAGGTCCAGGTCACTACAGCAAGCTCAAAGGTTAAATCAAGGTCAGACCATGGTGTTGCACACCTACACTCCCTATCCAATGTCCCTACCAAGTATCAACTTCCTACACTTTACGTTTTCCGAGATATAACCCGGACAAGATTTTCAAACTCAAGGTCACTACGGCAAGGTCAAATCAAGGCAGACCATGACATTGCACACCTATACCCCCTAACCAATGTCCCTACCAAGTATCAACTTCCTACACGGTTTCGGAGATACAGCCGGGACAAACTTTTCCCGCCGACCGCCCATCCATCCAGACACCATGGGTGAAAACAATACCCCGACAGCCCTCAAGGGCTGTGGGGTAAAAAACTGCAAAAACAAATTGCTGAAGAAAATAGAGGCTAAGAAGGTATGGAAGATATCCGAGTTGTCATTTAGCGAGTGCCTACTGTGTACTGAAGTTATTTGATACACCATTGATCAGATTCTACTTAGAAGGCAAAATTAGAGGCAAATCACTTCATGTTTATTAAATTAATAAAGAAAAGCTCCTTGAGATATGGGCAAACTAGATCACTAGCACTCCGTATTAGCCTAAAACCAAATCATCAGTTTATTCATATATTACCTTAGGCAAGGCCACAGTTCAGGGAAGTAAAGCATCAGATATGCCACTAACCCACAGGCTGGTGAGAAAGCATACGACACGAGTTTTGGAACCCAAATGAAGGTCACACCAATGAAGTTCCACGCTTAATCAGGTTTCTCTGAAGTATCACTTCTTACACCTTACAGTTTCAGATGCATCTTAGAAAAATTTTTCAAAGTTTTGAGATAAAGCCCAGATAGCATTTTCAAGTTCTAAGGCAAGGTCAAAGGTTAAATCAAGGTGACAAGTGATGTTGCACACCTACCTCCCCTCTACCCTACCAATGTTCCTACCAAGTATGAACTTCCTATAACCTAAGGTGTCGGGGAATAAGCCCAAACAAGATTTTCTCGGTTTTTAAGACTGTGGGGTCAAAATCCTGATTTATTTCTCAAGCATAACATTCTACCTTTCATATTTTACTTCTACATTTTACTTGTCATCACTCTATAATCTTAGTAAAAGATAATTTTTTTTCAGTCTAAATTTTTTATTTTTGGTTTTCATAACTGTTGATTTGAGACAAATTATTACAAGATACTTCCATTTATATTTATTTATTGGCATTAACCGACACCACTAAAATAAAAATTACCTTGTTGCTTTGACAATTGCTGTTAATTACTTGATTTTAGTAATAATAGCAAATTATTCAAAAATTACTAAAAGTAAAAATGTTTACTGTACTGAAGCAATTGACCAGGCCTACACATACTTCATGTATGCATTACATGTCATGAGGCTAACTTCCGAAGACAAAAATGTAACTATATTTAACATTTCAATTATTTTAAGGGAAAAAGTATGAAAATCAAGAGAATAATTAATTAAAAAATTACAAAGTGACAGTGATTCAGTACTTATTTTGGTTTATTGTCAGAAAAGCTTTATTTTCTAATTCCCTACAACAGTAACCAATTTACAAGTAACTAAATGTAATCTTATTAGGGCAATAAACAACAACATTACTTAAAACTGATGTCTCCCATTAAATTAACAGGCAACACTAAAAACAAAATTACCACACAAATGAATTAAAATGCCGCTATAAAATTCTTCAACATAAAAAAGGTTATGAATAAGTATGTCATTTGTTTTGAAACACTTTTCATATGAACTGCTTACAGGAACCATGTACTAAAAATAGTATAAATTTACAAAAAAGTATAAAGTTACAAAAAATTACACAAAGGTGCAAACTTCCAAATGTTTGAACTAAAATTTAACCATAATTTTAAAATCAATTACATAGAAAAATTTAAACTTCTCCCAATGTATAAAGAAAGAAACTAGAAATTGCATCGATTTGACGCAGTGTATCTCAAGACTGATCTGGTAAAGCACAACAGTGCCCAAGGCATAATCTGACTACCTGTTTGACCTTAAAAGTGGCCCATGGTCCAAAAATGACCATCTGAAAAAAATGCACAGTTTAAAATTGCCTTTCGGTTGGTATTATACCCATATGACCTTGAAGGGGGATCAGGGACAAATTTGACCAGCCCTTTACATTCCTAGCACATCATTTCCCAATACTCCCAATACATTTCAAACCTCTTAATGCAATGGTAAAGGACACATTTTCATAGCCATAATATTTGTTTGTAAGTTTGGTGAAGATGCCTTCAAAATGAAATGAAGCTGTTTGAAACAATTTACGGACACACACAAATGGAGGGCATTTAATAATCTTCTGCCCTGGGCCTATTTGTCTCGGATCTATTTATAAAGAGTCTACTGTACAAAAAAGCTAGTATATAAAAAGGTGCAGTAGTACCAGGAAGCCTTAAATTGTCAAAAGGTACAACTGTGATGTTTATTGAAACATTAGGTCAACACATTATACTTAGCAAATATCCATAACCCATATGTTACTTGCTAAAACAGCGTTCATTTCACATCTAAACTCTGGGAAGTTTTCATAAGTAAGAGCTAGTTCCAACACACGACCACAGGTGTGAGCTATCGGGCGCCTTGCAAGGCCTTTCATATCTAGCAGTTGAATCTTTATTTTCATGTATTCCCCATTTGCATCTGTCAACATCATGTCACTGGCTGTTGTAAACCTAAGAAATCTTCTCATAACTTCCATGTTACACTCTCTCAAAAACTTCAGCAGGAATTTTGAAGTTTGTTGAGTGGGATCATATTCAATTATTGACAAAACTCTTTTTTTTGTCACTTTCAGTTTTTGCAGTTCCTTTCTGATGTCTATTTCCAAGTTGAATGGAAGAAGTGTGCTGAAGAAAACTTCACGAACAAATGCTGGTTCTTGATTTAATTCTTTATCTGCTATTTGTAACAAAACAGTCTTCACGTTCTCTTTGCTAACTCTTACCTTGCAGTCATGGTTTGACAAAAACTCAAGTAATTCATCAAATTCAACTCCATCAAAGTCATCTAACGTCTTGGTTATAAGATCCTTTTCAGTGTCACTCAAAAATTGACAGTACTCTTCCAAAATTGTATTGGTGTCATCGTTTTCAGAATTCACACCATTTAAACAAGCATTTAAAAAACTAGGTGCCAATTGATCGGGTAACATTTTTTCCGAAGTCCATCCAAAGGCCAACACTCTTGCCACAGCTGCCCAATCATCCTTCTCAAAATCGTGCCTCAAGGTTGGTACTTTAAGTTCATATCCTAGGGTGCAACATTGGTAGAATTCTTGCCAAAACTCTGTTATGACATCCCTTGTGACCCCGCCACTATCAGCTGCTCTTTCAGTGTCTCCATTGGGGAGAATAAGAGTAAGTCTGACTTCATCCACTTTGGGATTTATGTCTACATTAACCTTAAAAAACTGTCTTATATCATTAAAAGCATGGCCCCTGTGGACTTCAACATGGAACTGTTTCGGTGTATCATCCAATGGTTTAAATCCAGCAATATATACTTCACCTAAAGAGTCAATCCATGTATTTTCACCTAGTGGTGTCAAAATCGAAGTCGATTCAATGACATCACTTTGTCCTATTTCAGCTACTTGTGGATTTTCTGTTTTTACTCTACTGGGTATCAACAGGTTGGGCAAATCTTCATTTGTGTCACTAACAGCATTGTCAGAAAAAGAGAGAGATGCTGTTGGTACATCACATATTCTCTCCAAAAATTCTTCCTGTCTGATGTTATTACAGCTATTCATTCCGTTATTGATCATTTCAGCATCTTTTTCCAATTTTCTTCCTTCAGAATTCTGGGTGTTTGTGGTTGCTCCAACTTTCTCATAAATTTCCAGTGGAGCAGATATTTCCTTTTGATCAAGCTGTTCACTTGTTGAGGCTCTACACTCATCCTCAGCTGATTGAGAATTAGGTTGCAGCTGATCCTCTTTTTCCTCTGATGAATTTTTTTTCTTTGTTGTAAGGTAGAAACGAAGTTTGTAGATTTTTGTTTTTTTTATAAAATCTGCCAAAGTGTGTGTTTCATCTACCTCATCAGCTTTAAAATCTGTGAGATTACAATGAAATGTCTCTATGCTGCCTTTGGAAGAATTTCCATCTGGGAAAAAGAGACATTGGGCAATTTCTTGAATTTGTCCCTTGCTAGCTGTTTTGTCTACCTGGATATGTCTAGTGCCACCCCCACAGCGTAATCTGACCTGCGAAAATTGGCCATTCTTTTCATTGTAATGCATCCAGCCTAATTCAATTTTTACTTTGTCTTTTTCATTATTAGATTTACATTTTTTTCCATACTGATCTGGGTCTTGAACCACACCTTGTGGGTCAGATTTACGTGACCTCAGTTTTTCTCTCAGTTTCTCCATAAGTCCTTGTTTTCTTGTTTCTATGCCTCTCTTAGACAAATTTGAAGATAGAAAACTTCGAAGAGCTATTCGGTCCCCTGCTTTGGGTATATATGCCTGAAGTTCAGAATCGGTCATCATTTGCACCACATCTTCATCAATCTGAAAGCACAATTAAAATATATTGTTATAACTGCTGTTAATCATTAACAAGTAACTCACTAAAGAGGTCTCACAATTGTGCACAGTCCAAAGTTGGGATTTAGATTCCCGAACAGGAGTCAGGGTCATATTGGAACAGGTCCATAGCATTGCCACTTGTTGGGTTGGAACCCACACCTAGGTGACAGCCTGTGAATACATCCAATTTTGCTAAGCATGAGTTCACCAAGCATCTTTCCACACTTGTACATTCAATTTCTTATACAATCCTAATGACGTATATGTATGGAGCCCCTATTAGGATATCATAAACTGTAGTTAAACATGAACTAAGTCATGAACATGCAACACCTCATGAGCAAGACTAGTTATATGATGATATCTAGAAACTTTAGTGAGTACCATTTATTACATGTGATCACCAGAAGCTTTGATGGCATGGGATTATATTTAGATCATCACTTGATTATTCAGTACTTCACTTGCAGACATAGCAATCACCACTTATTTTCTCATGATTACCAGAAGATGTGGTAAATGCCAGATGATCTGATGCACCAAAAAAGGATGTGGGGAGCAGGATATAGTGTGGTGATCACAACAAAATAAATGTGAATGTGATTACAACATATATTCCAACATACCTAATTTGAAAGTTCTAACTAAAATATTTTTAAGTTATCGCGTGAAAAAGGAAATCTCTGTGGCGGCGGCATGACCGTACTAAATCCAAAGTATCCCCGACTTTTGTCTGGGGATACAATTTAATTATATGACCCATTGCACATAGATGTAAAGCTGGTCACTTCAATATGGATCCTGAATTTTAACAGGTCATATATCTGTTATTGATTAGCTATTTTTAGGTACACAAAAGGTACACAAAAACTTGTAGCCTGATATCCCCCAGATCCTAATCAGCAACAGACCCTTTTGGGGAAATATGTACTGGAAGTTAGTGCAAATGCATGCATGGGTTTCAGTCGGGTAACACCCACAAAGTTTAATACTCCAAAATCTTAAAACTGTTACAATGGCAACAGTTGGTGCTAGATACCCCCAAAATATAATCAGCTCTAGACCTTTTGGAACAAACATATCCTGAAAATTTGGTAAAATTCCATTGAGAGGCTGGAAGCCTGACGGAAATTGAGTATTCCTATATCCCCCTCAAATTTCATTGACGGAGGATAATAGATAAAACCTGTCAGGTGTAAATGAATAGGGAGCTTAAACCAATTATTCAAGAACTTACAGCCTTTTTATTCATTAAAGAAAAGGTTTTATGTTGTGCATACACTTATTCCGAAGAGATAATTTACAATTACAGTAGTTGAATCCATGAACTTATGAAGACACACTGAACAAGCACTGCACAAATGGTGATGTTCAGAATTCATTGAAATTTTAAATTCCTAATAATATTTACAAAACATAGTTGAACATGCACCACTTGGTAAGTTAAACTTACTTTTCAGGAACATGACAAGACTATGACCAAGTATGGCCATTAAACTAGTAAATATACTTGCAAAGATAATTATGTACAGGGTTCGCGATTACGCCGTCCGAGTATGTTAAACACGCGGTATTTCAGATTTGGACGCAAATTTCGGTTGTTAGTGCGTCCATCGAGACGCAATTTTTATCTAGAAAATATTTCTGCTTTACAAGCGAATTTCAGTTGGCAGGAAGCGTAGATATGCACGCAATATATATAACACTGAAGCTAAGCTTTATATTTTAAAATTAAATGGTTTCGAGCGATTTCCTGGCAAGTTGTTTACGTCCACCATTGTTATGAGAGATTTCATGCGTGACGAGATCCTTCCATGTGTCCTCGATTTTGATTGGCTAAATGACGAATGAGTGCTATGTTCTACACTAGCAAATCTACTCCAAACGTTATATATTGAAAGAAAGCCTATCTCTGCACGGAAACAATCGAAACAACAAGCCAGGACGGTGAACTTTCGTGGGAGACGAACTATACTAAATCTTGGAAACTCTTGATATTTAACCCCAGGAAATCCGCCGGAAAATAAAAGCTGTAACACATATTCAATAGGGAATGCCACAAAAGAACTATATCTCCAGAACTACCCAATGAATTTTTATCAAACAAAACGCAACAGAAACTACAAATATTTTTTTCAAACAGTATAAATACCATATAATATAGTATAATATTTGTAGCTTAAATAAAATAATCATACCAAAAAAATTCACTCTAATTGCACTAAAATGAAGTTTGTTAACTGGAGTTCGGCTTTTTAAATATTGATTAAATTGATTCATCGACAGATACATATTATTTATCAGTAGAAAGGAAATTGAAGAGTGATCTATTTATTTAAATGTATCCAAAAAATGGGACAAAAAATATTACTTGAACCCTATTTTTACACAATGGTACCCCATTTTTGATGTGCCATGAGGTACAAGGTACCCACCATTTCATAACCTTAACATAAACACTGGACTCAGAAAAAATTGATTGGGACTCCATTTTTTTGGAGGTCATGTAGTCCGTTGGACCTGTATGTATGTTCTATCATCCCATTTCTGGTAATCCAAATTTTGTTGCCTTGTCACATCAACAAAAGTGAAAAATAAAATCAACCTTATGAAAGGACAAATTTTATGCTAGTGGAAATCCAGGTCATATTAATATAATGCAGCTGTTCTTTATATTGCTCAATTTATGCTCACTCATGCAAAGTGAAGGTACCAAAGGAAACAAAAACTATTCTGAAGTGGAAACAAAACAAAAAATAACGCGTCGCTGAATACCCCTCGGCGCCGGTCATCACAGGGTCAAGGTAAAAGGTCACACGGAGGTCAGACCATGACGTTGCACAACTAGACCCCCTAAAGAATATCCCTGCTAAGTTTGAACTTCCCACAGCTAACATTTGCGGAGATCTAGCCCGGACAAGATTCCCGGACAGACAGACAGACGAAATGCTGACGACAATACCCCTCCGGCCGAGTCCGGCCAAAGGGTAAAAACCAATAATCAATGATAAATGGTCCAGAGCATGGTAATAGCAATCTTAATTACTTACTACCACCTTCACACAATGAAAATAACATTACAGATGTCCATTCCCCACACCTTATTGAAAACGCATTGTACACCATCAGTGTAGTTTCAGACATATAAAGCCTAGAACAGATTTCAAAGGTCAAGGCTACAACAGCAAGGTCAAATCAATGTGACACAATGATGTGACACACTGTGTCCCTAACAATGTCCATATCCAATATATAGTTCCTAGACCTGTAGGTTTGAGATACATCCCAGACAAGCTTGGTTCAACAACCCACCTGCCTGAATGCCTGTGTGACAGCCCACCCAGCCAGACAACATTGGTGAAAACAATAACCGCATAAAAAGTGTATAAAAAATAAATCAGTTTTATTTACCTTTTCTTCCTTTAGCCTTTCAACTTCCTCAAATCCTCTTTTTCTTAAAAATTCTTCCATCACTACTCTGAAAACAAATAAAATTCTTGTTCATATATTTACAGAACTTTTCCATTCAATACTAAACAAAATACTAATTAAGTTTGCAAAACTTGATTTGTCCACTCCACACCATCCCTAAGGCTTTGATTGGCTAATCTCCATTGGACTACTATAAACAATATTTATTATGATAATATAATAACCTTTACATTATTGAATCTATAACTTGTATTTACAAAAATGAAAAAAAAATAACGAGTTGCTGAATACCCCTCGGCGCCGGTCATCACAGGGTCAAGGGTCAGACGGAGGTCAGACCATGATGTTGCACAACTAGACCCCCTAAGCAACATCCCTGCCAAGTTTGAACTTCCTGCAGCTAACGGTTGTGGAGATATAGCCCGGACAAGATATTTGGGTCAAAGGTCACAGGGTCAAGGTCAACGGTCACACGGAGGTCAGACTATGACGTTGCACAACTAGTCCTCCTGAGGAACATCCCTGCCAAGTTTGAACTTCCTGCAGCAAACGGTTACAGAGATATAGCCTGGACAAGATATTTAGGTCAAAGGTCACAGGGTCAAGGTCAAAGGTCACACAGAGGTCAGGCCATGATGTTGCACAACTAGACCCCCTAAGGAACATCCCTGCCCAAGTTTGAACTTCCTGCAGCTAATGGTTGTGGAGATCTAGCCCGGTCAAGATTCCCGGACAGACAGACAGACAGACAGACAGACGAAATGCTGACGACAATACTCCTCTGGCCAAGTCTGGCCGAGGGGTAAATATATAATTATTATGAAGTTTGAATGGGCCCTTTATTTATAAATGCCCTTGTTTAAACTCAAATGAAGGGTCAAAGATTAAATCTGGCTATATAAAAATTGACAGTCTGTGTTTTCTTATCCTTTCATTTGGACGTTCCAAACCTATAGTCAGATAAAAACACTCTTAAGTTTTCTTGAATCTCATGTGACCATAAAGGTGGGCTCCAAGATCAAATCTGACCATATAGAAACATTCACAGGATATTATTTTTAACAGGATGGTTTCACATCCCACAAGGACCAATAATCACAAGCAAACCATAAAATTTCAAGTTGGGGTATTCTTCCTTGACTGAAAGGGGAAGTCAAAGGTCAAATGTCACCACTTAACATGAATAATGGCACATGGCTTCCTATATACTGGTTTCAGAACAAGAAACCTCAAGAATCAAATCAAATATTTATACTACCCTGATTAAGTTCCTGAACATTGCAATTCAATCTAAGATTAACCAGTAAGATTATGCTCTTCAACTGCACTCCTGTGTTGGTTGGTTGGCTAATTCTCAACAGTGGTGCACAAAAGAAAAGATTTAAATTTTAACTCCTCTAACATTTAGAAAAATTTATTGGATATATATCATTGATTTGGAAATTGTGTTACTTCATTAAAGTATATTCAAAGGCTTTTTACTGCACTTGGAACCATCGAATTTGCTTTTTAACCAGTCATTACAAGGATTATTATTATTTCAATTTAAATGACTGGTGAAAAATTCTGTGTATTTCAAACAACTTTGTAGTGCATTGGCTTAATATCAACAGTTTCTTATTACATTGAACCATTTTCAGTCATTCTTTAAAGTTTTATTCAACAAAAAATGATTTTTTGCAAATCTCCAGTTTTATGTGGGGTCGTGGCACGGCTCTACACGCAAGTGAAGTAAAGCCGAGGTAAAGCTTAAAACTCACTAGACTTGCGTATGCGTACGCGTATTTGTACATAGCCTTGCGTATGCGTTTGTGTTCAGTATAAACTCATCTGTTTTGATCATGCATAGATTTATTGTATAAAATGGTGGTGAAAGATTTATTACGATATTTAGTCAGAAGTATAAAACAGTTGTAAAGTGTTTTTTAAAAAGTGAAACTTTAGGAAAAAATATTTGACATAAAAACGCCAGTTCACAGTCACTTCACACAATACAGTATACACCTCCTTGTCTTCTAAAATGCACTAATAACCTCTTACTAGGCGTGTTTAATCCCAGCCAAACTTTGAATAAGAATTTTTTTTGTACCTTGAGGTTATACTTGACAGTATGTACAAAATAAAACTTTTAAGATTTCCTCCCAGCCCTTGTGGCCTTATAAGTCAACTTTCATACCACATACAAGTGGAACTATATAGATAAATATATCAATACAGATATATTACACTGGTGGTCAAAAACGGTTTTCAGAAATTACCACACCAAAAATGGTTAAATGGCATATTTTGTTATTTACTTTGTGTGATTTTGTTATTTACACCGCATATATCTAAAAGGCTTGAAGATTGTTTATCTCTATGATCATTCCCTATGGATGTCCCATGACCCCTCCCCCCTCCCCTGTATATCTGTATTGATATATTTGAATATAGTTTTTGGTCTTTTGGAGTGACAAAATTTTAGCCACTAAACAATTATACGTCTGAGAAAGATTAGCAACCTATGTGGGGAGGGGAGTTTTTATTTATCCTCACACACATAAGTACTTCAGTGTGAGCCAGTGTGTTTTCTTTTATGTAATGAACACATGGAATTCAGTGGTTGTGCCTGATAGTTGTAAATGTAAGGTGATCACCTTTTTAAACTTAAAGATCTTAAAATAAAGTTGTGTGGAAATCAATTCTACGCATTGCGTATGCGTAAAAAAGCCCCCCTGTAGCTTTCATACGCAACGCAGTGCGTTGAGAATTAACACAACGCAAGGCAATATACGCAATGCAGATAGTGAGTTTATGTACTATAATTTACACTGCATACGCAAGTCTAGTGAGTTTTAAGCTTAACCACGTCTAGGCAGTATATTGTCACCTACCTGCACTTTCTTCAGTCAAACTCTAAAATGTATATCCCCACTGAATTGAGACTATAACCATATAGGACCACAAACTGTACATAGCAGCACATAAATAATTGTTTATAACACAATATTCTTTTATTTTCTTGCTAATATGTCTGAACAGAACTGGGTGTACTTCAAGAAACACTCTTACCATAGACATACAACTATCACACGTGGCATAGGGAACTGACAAAGCCAAGGCAAAAAATATTGCAAGGGACGAACTATAAAATATAATCACAGATGTCTACAAAAGTGTAATCATTGGTTGAAATAGGCTTAAAGTAATTTTTAAAAAATAATTTTATTGTAGAA
The DNA here is from genome assembly GCA_964017235.1 of Sabellastarte sp. h YS-2021. NCBI lineage: Eukaryota > Metazoa > Annelida > Polychaeta > Sabellida > Sabellidae > Sabellastarte > Sabellastarte sp. h YS-2021. The sequence goes on from OZ024937.1 coordinate 14,727,013, forward strand.
ACTTTATATGATACAATAAATAGCATAATGCACCACTATGAAATTCTCTGTGAAAGTAAAAATAATGTATTATCTTTAAACCATGTGTATATCTGTAGATACAGAATAGTTCGTCCCTGCTGAGAAGACCGGTTTGGCTGCAGTATTCTATTCCCCATATATGGAAATAAGTACTGACGATGTGAAACTGGAATAGTGGGTTTATGGGGATATCAATATAGATCTACCACATTGTTTTGAAGGCCAAGCAAAGTGAAGCACTTGAATTACCATGTCATTTTGTGAACTTTGTTCTATTAAAGTAACATTATAGCTAGGAATGACACATTCATTTTTCATTAAACATATTAGAAATGAGTTAACATATTGGAATAAATTTCTATGGTCAATTGGAAGTAATAATGTCTTGCATACCTTGGATTAAGACTAGGTTACTTTTTATAACTCACAGTTGAATTTGATTATATTTAGGGTATAATTTTCAGAACTTTATTTTTGTGTAAATTGTTATTATGTTGGAGAGGATTGAGGCTATATATGTTGCTCACTTTTCAAGACAAAATAACTATGCAAGGACAACCCTATGCACATGAATTCTTACACATTAAGTACTGTGAATCCAATTCATATAATCCTTACTTATACAGATATAACAAAATAATAGTTCAATATAAAACTGTCTACTTACCATTGTAGATGCTTTTATTGTTTCTCCTGACTCAAGCATGAACTGAACCTGAAACTCCATGTGTATAATATTTTGACATAGTAACTCAACTTGTTGAGATACTAACTCAACATGTTGAGATCCTAAGTCGACATGTTGAGATACTAACTCGACATGTTGAGATACTAACTCGACATGTTAAGATAATAACTCAACATGTTGAGATAGTAACTCAACATGTTGAGATCCTAAGTCAACATGTTGAGATAATAACTCAACATGTTGAGATAATAAGTTAACATGTTGAGATACTAACTCGACATGTTGAGATAATAACTCAACGTGTTGAGATAATAAGTCAACATGTTGAGATACTAACTCGACATGTTGAGAAAATATCTCAACATGTTGAGATAATAGGTCAACATGTTGAGATAATAAGTCGACATGTTGAGATACTAACTCGACATGTTGAGATAATAACTCGACATGTTGAGATAATAAGTCAACATGTTGAGATATTAACTCGACATGTTGAGATAATAACTCAACATGTTGAGATACTAACTCAACATGTTGAGATCCTAAGTCAACATGTTGAGATAATAACTCAACATGTTGAGATAATAACTCGACATGTTGAGATACTAACTCGACATGTTGAGATAATAACTCAACATGTTGAGATAGTAACTCAACATGTTGAGATCCTAAGTCAACATGTTGAGATCTTAACTCAACATGTTGAGATACTAACTCGACATGTTGAGATAATAAGTCAACATGTTGAGATATCTAACTCAACATGTTGAGATCCTAAGTCAACATGTTGAGATAATAACTCGACTTGTTGAGATAATAAGTCAACATGTTGAGATACTAACTCAACATGTTGAGATCCTAAGTCAACATGTTGAGATAATAACTCAACATGTTGAGATAATAACTCGACATGTTGAGATACTAACTCGACATGTTGAGATAATAAGTCAACATGTTGAGATATCTAACTCAACATGTTGAGATCTTAACTCAACATGTTGAGATAATAACTCAACATGTTGAGATCCTAAGTCAACATGTTGAGATAATAACTCGACTTGTTGAGATAATAAGTCAACATGTTGAGATACTAACTCGACATGTTGAGATAATAACTCGACATGTTGAGATAATAAGTCAACATGTTGAGATCCTAAGTCAACATGTTGAGATAATAACTCAACATGTTGAGATAATAACTCGACATGTTGAGATACTAACTCGACATGTTGAGATAATAACTCAACATGTTGAGATAGTAACTCAACATGTTGAGATCCTAAGTCAACATGTTGAGATCTTAACTCAACATGTTGAGATACTAACTCGACATGTTGAGATAATAAGTCAACATGTTGAGATATCTAACTCAACATGTTGAGATCTTAACTCAACATGTTGAGATAATAACTCAACATGTTGAGATCCTAAGTCAACATGTTGAGATAATAACTCGACTTGTTGAGATAATAAGTCAACATGTTGAGATAGTAACTCAACATGTTGAGATCCTAAGTCAACATGTTGAGATAATAACTCGACTTGTTGAGATAATAAGTCAACATGTTGAGATATCTAACTCAACATGTTGAGATACTAAGTCGACAATTCAAAAAAAAATTTTTTTCATTGGCACTAATACTCTTCCGTATATTTCAGTCCATATTAAGAAATGACATACCTTGATTTATTGGTCATCTCCTCATACATTTCCTTTGTTTCTTGACGATATCTCTCAAGATCCTCATCATTATAAACAGTGCGCCTACAAATGCAGTGTATATGTCAAAAATCATTACAAACTATTGAGCTGGTCAATTCTCTGGAGAGTTAGGACAAGGGGTGTTTTTTTTTTCCTTTTTTTCAAATATATATCTTTATTGGCCCTTTTAGTGCAAAAACCCCGGACGGCAAGGGTTCAAACCTTCCATCGGGTGGGTTACATGTGCTTGTCATGTTTGTTCTGACATTATCCCTGACTTTTATTATAAATGCAATAAACAAATATTCAATCACTCACCAAATACAACACCACATGCAATTGTTTATAAAACTATATAGTTGTAGCCAATTGTACTGTACTCAATTTTACGATGAGATGGAGAACCAATTAAAGTATACTTTCTACAATACCTCAATGATCTTTTTCACAAATTTATTAAATTGTGTTGAATTTATTTTATCAAGAAGTAAAGAAAATAGTGCACTATAGTATTCAAGATTTTTTTAAAATATTAATTGTAATGTTCACCCGTGTATAACTTTTACTTTCAAATTTACATTTAGTCCATGAACTATGTATAGAGTATGATATGATTACGATTAATAAATTCCGTACATACAACTTTTCTGAGTTGATCCAAAATCAACTATTGAAAAGTTGAATGAGTTTGAATTTTTTTCACAAATTATATGGGTTAATGAGCATTTTAGGTACAACAGTAACATGTTCTTCTTGAAACATTGGGTAAAAAGTAGATTTATGTATGTTAAAGACTTATTTAATGATGATGGTACTTTTGTTAATGAACAATATGTGTTTCAAAAATTATCATGTAAAACAAATTGGATTAATGAATTTGTTATTGTTAAAAAATGTATTTGTAAATTAGCTAAAAAGTTTGATTCAAAATGTTGTAAATATGTCAATAAAATATCTCTTGAAAGGAGAGTGATGTTAGGAAATTCACTGTATGATCTGAAAGATATAAATACAAAGCTCTGTTACAACACATAAGTAAATAAAAAAAATTATAAAACCCTACACAGAAAAAAATATGGCAAAATAAGACCAGTGTTGAACTCCTTAGAATGGATTGGATATCTAGTTATACAACCAATTTAAAACTCCATCCAAGGAAATTATCAGAATTCAAATATAAAATTTTATTGAATTTTTTAAAGACTTAGCCAAGACTTAGCTGAAAGACTTAGCCAATGGAATAAAAAAGTATCTAAATATTGTGATGTTTGCAGGGAATCTGAGAATATAGCACATTTATTATTTCTTTGCCCAAGAGTTAATAATATCTGGAAGCTGATTGGCAAGGAATTGAATCTACACAATGGGTGTTTTTATTTTTCGACTGGATGCGTTCAGGAGTCAGTTGAGAAGTGATTGTGTCACTTCCCGATCAATTTAAACTTTTTGAATTAATCATAAACTGTTACTGATTATTACCAGAACCTGCATTCAGCAAAGCATTGCAAAGCCATTTTAATTATATATCACCATTCACAAGGTTACCTTTTGGATCTCACCCCAATCTTAAACCTATCATAGCTTCACAGAGCAATCTTTTCTATCTTACGATGATCTCTAAGGTTCGTAAACCGATTGGATAGATCGGAAAACTATCTCAAACTTTTCGGGAGCCTTTTTGAAGACTTCTTGAACCATTTGCAACGTCAATTGGAAAGCCACTTGCAAAATATTGGAAACCTATCAAGTTTATACCCATGGATCATGAATGGTTTTATTGTTTTTTCCAGTCAGGATGTAGGTTTATGATTGGATCGCCACAATGGAACAGGCCTCTTATGCAGTGATCATTAGGTGAAGCAGTGATCATTAGGTCACAAGAGGATCTTGTGAGCACCACTTATTTAGTGGCCCCCTCTAGGCGATATGGTGCTCACAACACTAACGTTATAGGGTGTTTACTAGATGCTGCTGTGAGCAGGAGTTGATGTGTTGATAATAAAATCATCTAGTGATTACAACAAAATTAACATCTGGTGAGCACCACTTACCAAAATGACTGAAATACATATTTTAATGTCACAATTCAGCACAACTTAAACACAATATCCTTGTTTGTACCTAGTTTGTGAAAATCAGTTATTCAAAAAACAATTGTTGACACAAGAATAATTTATAACTTGACTTTAAAAAAAATACCAATTAAAATATATAAGCCTGCCTTTTTGATAATACATTTTCTAAATTGAATAGGTGAATTAAATCTACACAAGACCAATGTATCTGCTAATCTTTATTTCTTTTGTATTAGTTATTCTGATTGGTCAAAGTTTTTTGTTATCTATTTCCTGGTATGTTATTGCAAAGGGAACCCAGAAAAAACCCTTTAATGTACTTTTACTCACCAAAACTCATACGGCTCTTCTGAATGAAGCACAGCTGCCTCATAACGAAACCCAGATTGCAATTCAATCTGGTCTTGCTTCATTATATTCTTCAGTTCTTGACATAAGTGCTTGTTTTGTCTGCAGAAAACCCATGTACCACCAACCTTTGTAGTATGCTTCTTATAAAATTCTTCTTGATTGAAGTTTAAGATATCAACTCTGATTTTTTCCAATTTTTCGCCTTTTTCCAAAACCTTTTTCAGAAAGAACGAAAAAGAAACAACAAAAATTACCTTCCCATTGATATATGGGAAAGAATGGAAAAAATACAACAAAAAATACCTTCCCATTGATATATGAAATATATTAGCGAGTTAGACGATTACATAAATGAGTCATGTTATAATAGGATTTTATTTCATAGACCTTTCTTACAACTAATTTTTGTAACTACAGGTCATATTGGTACTGGTTGATGTTTTTAAGTTGTAACACTCTTAATATTAAATATAGCAAACTACAGTGTGTTAACAAACACCTCAATATATAATTGTGTTTGTAATTGATCCATTGTAAGGCTACATAAATTTACTACATTCATGCAAGAGCCACTGCTATAGTTGGACAGATTAAATTTCATCAGCACTAATTAACTGAATGGGTCCAAACTGCTCCTGGTATGATGTGATTTATGGGCTTGGGTTTGGATAAAGAATAATTTGGAAACAACAGTTCGTGTTAATCCTCTGTTTTATATACCAGAAGTATAGAAGTATAAATTTTTACTTTCACCAAAAGTATTGGAATTATACCTCAAGAGTGCCAGAGAAAGTAAGTTTTTGCATATTAATCATATATTATAATTATGTAATGTAAAGCTTGGTAAATTTATGTTTAATTCTATTTAAATCTAAGTTAATTAAGCTATGTTTTAATCCTGGAAGTATTTCTTGGCAATTCATTGACTTTGATTTGCTACATGTATGTTTTATGTAATGTATTTGGTATGTAAAGTAATACTATTTTAAGAAGTTTTATATTTTATTCACTATAGACAGATATTTTCTGGCATTTAATCAAATTTAAGATGTTTTAAGATGTATTTGAATAAGTCAAATTTCTGGCTTATAATAACTTCATATTGTGTTGACGAGTCTGTAGAACTATTCCTGAAGTCAATTCTTATATTGTTGAATTGAACTAATTTGTTACTTAAGGTACACATTTCAAGTAGTATTCCTTTGTTTCTGTTTTATTGCAGTCAAACCATCAATGGTCAAGTTTATTCATCAATGGTCAAGTTTATTCATCAACGGTCAATGATTTAATCAAATTGACATCAACATCAAGTTGTCATCAAGTTTATAATACTTTGGAAAATGACAATAGAGTCTATTACAAAAGTCTGGGTTTAGGTTTAAAAATTCTGAATATAAATTCAGAAAGTTTGTGAGAATTCCAAAGTTATTAATTTGATTAAAACAGTTCAATATTTAATACCCATAACAGTTCTCTACCACACAAATGTTCACAGTGCAGGGGAACAATGTACAAAGGTTTTGAATAATAAAAATGTTTCAATGAAAAACAACTCCTAAATTAATTACACAGATTGACTGAAATCTTTTCAGTCAATCTGTGTAAAAATGAACCATAGATTTCAATCATTACATGAAATGACTGAAAATTTTAGTCATTACGCGTAATGACTGGCCATTTCAGTCATTACGTGAAATGACTGAAACTTTCAGTCATTACGCGTAATGACTGGTTTCACAGATTGACTGTAACATATATACATTAAACAGTCAAATGGATATTAGTAGTAAATTTATATGTAATCCCAACTATTGGGTTTTGTTTAATTTGGTTTCCCCTTGGGAATGAGCAGATTTTGATGAATTTTTAAAGGTAATAATTATTTGTGAGTGGTCTTCTTGAATAGAAGTCATACTCCTATGTTCCACTATTTAGATTAGCATACCTTGTGATGGAGAAATAGCAAAGTCTTTTATTCTACTCATCCCAACCAGTTACTACGGATTATATGATATAAGGAGTGTTAATAACCCAGCCAGTTTCTGGTCTGTTGTTTCCGAGTGCAGATGTGTTTTTTCTCCAGAGTTTATGAATATGTGTTCATTCTGAAGACATATTCTTTAAATATTATAACTTAATAACTTAATATATTATTTAACAATTTATTCTCATACCTTAAACAGAAAAAGCCTTCGATTTCCATAAATAACCCAGTACTGATCTTCATGTATCATACAGCCGAGAGTTTCAATCTGATCTGCTCTCTGTCGATCTGTTACTAAGTCAGTAAACGTATCCTTGAGCATAGTGCCATCAGAGAAATGGTCAGCGATGCTATCCTGTGTAAAACGGATTTCTGATGGTTTCAAAAATACTTGAACCATTTTATAAGCAGATTATTGTCAGACTATCAATTATATGCTGGACATTTGGATGAGATAACTAGTGTCAATGGGACAGGTATGCAGTTATATATCTCAAGACAAGTCCAATTACACATGGAAAGCAATGAATGACATCATAGTATTATTAGATAAAACCATCAAAACATAGGTTTACAAGCTTCCTATTGTACTATTGGACACTATTGAAATTTTAAAGGCTAGAAGATTCTTATCAAAGACTTAAGTTCAAAGTATGATATATAGTGTAGTTAAAATTTCCTTTTATTTTAATTTTTATTTAATTTTTATTTAACAGAACACAATGATAAAACCGTTCGACTTAATGACATGGACATTTCAGTGCCGTGAATCCAAGTCACAAATAAGAAATGAATGTAATTGTAAAGGTCAAGAGATAGTGTAGTTGTTTTTTTTCTGTAATATGTACATTCTAGTGTACTAAAACCATATCACGAATGAGATAAGGATTTCCTGTTCGGGGAGACTCTTATCTTTTTTGTATTTTTTTCACATTATTTTAGTTTGCTGCTTATAACATCACAATATTCCCAAAACTACAAGAAAAACAAGGCCAAAAAGTGTTTTGGTCCTCTAGCTTGAGCGCAAAGCCATCAGAGGCACGAGTAGTGCACTAGAATTTAAGAAAGTCTCGTGACAGAAAGAAATTCCAACATAGATACATCCCACAGCTAGTCCCAAACAGCTTAACTTCAGTGAGCAGACAAATAGTCATCACTCTGTGCCACAATTCCTGAAAGTCCAATGCAAGAGAAAAAGGAAAAGGACGTGTGTCCTTTTAACTATTGGAGAGCAAGAGATGGAAATTCAGAATGCACAGGTGTCAATGTCATCAAAGTCCAGAGACAAAAGGACATATGTACGGGCATAAGCCAAAAGGACATGTGCCCATTTAGCCATTAGAGTGTTGTCAATGTCATCAAAGTCCGGAGACAAAACGATATATGTATAGGGAAAAGCCAAAAGAACATGTGTCCTTTTAGCTATTGGAGAGCAAGAGAGGGAAATTCAGAATGCACAAGTAAATTTCATCAAAGTCCGGAGACAAAAAAAGTGATCTGTAGAAGCGCGAGCTCTAGCAAGGCTCGTGCTTAAAAAGAAAACCAAAAACATCATATGGCAATAGCATTGATCAATTTCACTGGAATATGTTCCAAACTAGATAGCAAGCACTTCTGAAATATCTATTTAAGTATTATGCCATACTGACTGGATCTTTTTATACTGTTTGTTTGCATTAATTACCTTTGAGAGCATTTTCCTGTTCATAGTGTGCACTTTTGATGATATTTTGAAGACTATATATGTTTGGGTCTTGTTTTTCAGCAGCACAAGTGAACATGTAGTGTCTGGTAAGAGTTAGAGGAAAGTTCAATGGGCAGAAATTATTGTCTTGCAGAAGACATCAAATAGTTTTGGAAATCCTGTCTAGATTGAGTTTTTTGGAATAGTTCCCTTACTCCAAAAATCTGATGTAACACTCAATGCTGAAGCCAAATATATTCATTATCAATTGAAATAAATAAACATATCTCATTTACTAATTTCCACAAATATGGACTTTTTTCATTAGTAATGCTAGACACCATTTCTTTCATTTCTTGGCTTATTTAATGTTTGTTGCAATTAAATTAGGATCAACGTCCTAATATGAAATGGAATGGACGGTCTATGAAAATGGAATATATTATGTATTAATGACAGTTACTTTTCCAATCAGTGTTAATTTTCAGTGTCACCAGCACTAGAGTGCTTGCCTTGCACTTACTGACTTACTCACTTAATGAGGACATTTTGCTAAGAAACAAAAACCTATGAGGTTAAATTCAGATTCTTCCCAATGTAGTTTTCATGTTACATTTCACCTTTCTTTACACCATTTTTACAGCCAATCCACATTAATTTAGTTTCTTTCAGTATTCATTCTTAAGCAAGATACTCTCTCAAAGGTTTCAAGGACATTTAATGTTGATTGCAAAGAATTAACATTTAACAATAATAGTAGAGCAATAATTGTCTGAGCTTGTGATGGTGATTTCCAATATTAATGCCTTTCCAGTATTAATACCCTTGATTGATGCAGAATTATAACAAAATACGACTCAGTATTTTGGCTACTGGCAAAATAGGTAGGGGTCAATTGGATCTCCCTGTCTGCAAACTCTTTTCACTGGTATTGTGGAACTGATAAAATTCTGCATTTTGTGACATAAACAAGAAGATCTTTATTAAAATGCTTTATCCAGTTTATAAAATTATCAAAGCCTTAATGATCAAGTACTTTGTAATTTCTTTGTATCTTATTCTGAAATAATTTATGAAGACCTAGAAACATTCTGGAGCATTCCTTATTTTAGAAGGTAAATTGGCTGCATGAATGAAAGTTTCCTTTATTAGGTAATTGTCAGAAGTAGTTCCCAACTGAAGAGACTGTTATTCAGATTTATATCCAGAAGTCATTCTCCCATTTTGATTGTAATCATTATTTGATGATTGGAAGCTATTCCTTACCATTCCTTAGAATTTAATGTTCCCTATTTTGCGAGTAATTCCGGGGACATTATTCCTTAACCATCGCAAAGCAAATTATTTTGCACATACAATCTTTGTTTATTAAAAAGTTATAGCTGAAGTGTTAAGAACACTAAGTAACAAGTCACAATTATATTGTGTTGTATATGCCTCTTTGTTATGCCTCTTTGCTTATGCCTCTTTGTTTAATCGGAATTCTTTGGTTACTTTTGCTTTTAAGATAGGCATTAGTTTCAGGATTAACATTATAAGTCAGCAATGATATCATTTATTACAGTTTGTATATATTGATACTAGTTTTTCAGTAAGTAAAAAGGGGGGGGGGGGGGGGGGGGCTCAGTGATGTAGCTGAGAACATACTTGCTCTTTCCCACCTGTGAGGTGGCTGGTTTAAACCTCAGACCCGAACCTAAGTGGACAAGTTGTGCTGCTTACCAATGTACAACAGTTTACAGTGCAGAATCTTGGCCAACTAGGTACTGCTTTTCTGTGCCCTTAAAACTACCCATCATGATGTAACCTACAAAATGTGTTGAAAGTAAATGTAATTCATTAAGCATTTTGTTTGCTTTCATAGGCCCCATTTGTTGTTCTTCTGATATTAAATGTAACTAAACTATGGTTTAACTTTATGCTAAGCAAGATATCAGATTCACCTACAGTATAATGTTTACTGCAATAGCAACAACCAATCATTTCCTCCGGTTTTCATCGGCGCCATTTTGAATTACAAAAACGTGGTCATTTTTAGGGACATATTTGTAAATATTATTGCTCTCTGATAATGGAACAAAATAAAACCAAAGTATAATTTAATAAAAAAATTATATCATCAATCCTACCTACTTTAAAATGTCTGAAATGTATATATATGTCCCCAAGCTGCCATTGTTTACATTTTACTGCAATACACGAGGATTTGTTTTGATCAATAAATTGTTTATTTATTTATTTTCTAATTTTTGTCATAATAAAACAAATATACTTTATTATATTATTTCTTATTTTATACTCCATCCAATCATTTAAAATACATGTTATTTCTCGTATATCTTAAAATACTCCATGTTTACGTTTCATTTCCCGCCATTTTCGCGATTTGTTTGTCAGACAAGGCCTGACATGGAGACAACTAAAATACCGTAAACCAGGAAGTGGGCGTGGCCTATGGAACGGTCCATTGGTAATCTCCCCATACATTTCTTTTGTTTCTTGACGGTATGTTTCAAGATCCTCATCATTATGGACAGTACGCCTACAAAAAGTACAAATAGAGTGGATGGTAAAATTATTAGAAATTATTGGGCTGGTCATTTAAGCACAAGTGGAACAATGAACCTTTGTTTACACCTTGTTTATAAACCTTCAAGACAGACATTTGATAATACAATATTCCATTGAATTTAGTGCCCACAATCAAAACAAAACGAATCAAGGTGCTGCCTGCAAAGCTTTCTATATTTTTCATCTGCCGTTCTGATTGGTCAAAGTTTCAATTGATTATATACTTTGTGTTTGTGCTAATTTAAAGTATGTGCCGAATTATAAAGGAAACTCCTTGACACCTTTTCTTATTTATTTATTTGGGGTTTTATGTCATTTTCAGCAACACTGTACAGGTCATATCACGACGGGTAGTTGGAAGGGCAGAGGAAACCAGTGCATAGAGTTAGTCAGGGTTCTGTACTGTAAACTGCCGACCAACGGCAAGCAACTACCAGCTTTCCTACTTGAGGCCGTGCTGGGAACCGAACCCCGGCCTCAGAGGTGGGAGGCGAGAGTGTTACCACTCTGCCACTGTGACCCCTTTGATACCTTTTCTATACATTAACATCCTTACACAGATTTTTTACCAGAAAACAAACTCTCAAATAAACCACATGGAATTTTGGGATTTAGCAAAAGCTACAATTGGTATATTAATATGTATGTATTGGTCATATAAAAGTATGAAGAAAAAAGTGGTGCACAGGTACACAACGGGCCATATATAGCCACCACAGTTTTTGAGTGAGATAGTTTTCGATTAAAAAAATATCTTGTGGGAGGGTGGTATGTTTTCTCACCAAAAGTCAAACAGCTCTGAACTATCTGACCGAAGTCCCCCTTCTCTAGTAAGTCCATCAGTGGCTTCATACTGAATATTATCAGACTGCATTATTCTCTTCAGGTCTTGTTTTAAATGCTTGTTCTGTCTGCAGTGGACCCATGTACCACTGCTCTTTGTGGTAAACTTCTTCCAAAATAATTTTGGGTTGAAATCCAAGACATTAACTCTCACATTGTTCAGGCGGTTCCCTTCTTCCAAAATCTTAAAGAAAAAACCCCACAAGCATCATAACAACTCGTTTATACACCTGTTGGTCAAGATATATTAACCATTTAAAACAACAATGTATTGGATAGTAACTCATCAACTTGACTATTTAAGATCAGAACTCAGGTTGTAAGTGGTAGCCTATTCATTGGGTTCACTTGGGTTCAAATTCAAAGAAAATGTTAGCAGTTGCTCTTTTCACGTTGAAAAGTCTTTGGCACAGAATCCTGATACTGAATTGGGCACTGCTTTCCTTTATATATGATATACCTATCGTATATCGTCATACCACAGTGAAATTATCCATGTCCAAGAAGGAGCACTCTAGCATTGTTGCATGTATCATAATGCTGGAGTGGTTTGATAAGGACCATTAAAGGTAAAAACCTTCCAGCACCATGTTCCTACCGCCACCTAATACCCCCCTCCCAACACCTTTTTGATATGTGATTTTGTGCTTGAATGTAGATTTGCATCTATTGGTGTATCTTCCAATAAATAAGGAGAAAAAGAAACAGGGTGCTATTTTTCATCATTTGCCTGGCACTTCACTGCCATGCCATTGCAATGATATCTTATTTTTTCTGTCCATGTGTTTCTCTCACATCCTGACAACTGTAAAATGATTCTGTCTTGGTAATATCATATGTGTAAAGTGTCCTTGCCATGTCCTTATGCATTGTTTTAGGTGGTAAAACTGTCTATTGTGTAATCATACTACTTTATCGCTATGCCACTGATTTGCAAGCGGCTGCAATCAAGGTGGACAAATATTCTGGAAGATATATAAAGTGTGAATATATAGCTCTGCCTGTGTGTTTGATTGCTACACATAGAGATATAACCGCAAGATGAAGTCTGAGCATTCATGTACCTATGTGCAGCTTGCGAATGCAGTTTACATTTACTTTTTAAAATTTTCACAGTGATAAAATTATAATGCTAATTATGCATAGTAAGTGGCGCTAGCATATATAAAAATGTCCTAGTCTGTATGTCCCCCTATTTAGGCCAAATAGTTCTCATGGGGTGGACAATAAAATCGTGACTAAACTAAGTTGACATATTTTCGCAAATGTTATTTTATTTTGTTACCTTCAACAGAAAGAGCCTCCGGTTTCCATAAACAACCCAGTACAGACGTTTGTATTTCATACAACTGATGGTTTCAATCTGGTCAACAGTCTGCTGACCTGCAACCAACTCAGTAAATGTATCCTCGAGTTTTGTGCTATCAGTAAAATGGTCAGCAATGCTATCCTGTGTAAAGCGGATTGCTGATGGTTTCAGAAAGTCTTGAACCATTTTATAAACAGATTACTGTCAGACTGTCAATTAAATGCCAGGGCTCTGGATGGGATAACTAGTGTCAATCTAACAGGAATGCAATCATAAATCTGTAGACAAGTCCAATTACACAGGAGAAACAATAAATAACATCATAGTATTATTATATCAAGCAACCAAAATATAGGTTTACAAGCTTGCTGTTGTACTTCTTATCAGACATCATTGAAATTTCAAAGGCTCAAAGGTTCTTATCATAGACTTATTTAAGTTCAAAGTATGACAGATAGTGTAGTTGAAATTTCTTTTATTTCAAGATACTTCTAATTTTTTTATTTAATAGAACACAATAATACAATTTTCTACTTACTAATAAGGACATCTCAGTGTCGTGAATCTATGTCACAAATGAGAAATGAACATAATTGTAAAGTGCAAGAGAGAGCGTAGTTAAAACACATTTAAGTTTACTGCTTATAACTTTACAATATACTGTTGTATTTTTCAGTAACACTACAAGAAAAAAAAATCAAAAACATCACATGGCATTAGCATTGATCATTTTCACTGGAACATGTTCCCAACTTGATAGCAAGCTCTTTTGAAATATCTATTTGAATGTTATGTCATACTGACAAGTTCTTTTTAAACTGTATGTTTGCATTAATTACCTTTGAGAGCATTTTCTGTTCATAGCATTCACATTTAATGATATTTTGAAGACTGTGTATGTTTGGGTCTTCTCAGCAGTACAACTGAAAATGTTCCAAAAAAGTTCAGTGGCAAGAAATCATTGTCTTGCTGAAGATATCCAGTAGTATTGGATATCCTGTCTAGATTGAGGTTTATTGGAATAGTTCCCTTGCTCCAAAAATCTGATGTAAAATTCAATACTGAAGCCAAATATATTCATTATCAATTAATGTATAGAAACAAATCTTATTCACTAATATCCATAAATCTGAACTTTGTTCCATTTTTAATGCTAGACACCATTTTCTTTCAATTTTTTTCCCCTTATTGTTTGTTGCAATTGTAAATATGCAGAATCGTGTCCAAAGTCACTGGAATGTGCAGTCTATGAAAATTAATTATGTCTTAATTATGTCTTAATAACAGTTATCCCATTCACACCACAGGCAGTTGTTCCGCAGCTAGAAGTTTCTAACTACCTCCCAGGTCGCCCCATATTGTCCGTGTTGTTCACACTACAGACGGACGGCCACTGATTGGACACATTGTTTTAACCGTCAATAACAATCAGATTACAGTACTAAAAACGTTAACCTTAACTCACTCACGCGAAATGTGCAATACCTTAACTCACCTTATGTACACCATGGACCACACCTTCAGTTATCGTAGTCTGAAATTCATATGTGCATGTGCTAAATCGTCTGTGCATGCTCATGGTATCAAAATCAGTGGTGGGAATTTTAATACAGTTTAAAACTTCTGTAGGAGTTGCAAGGTAGTGGATGGTTCACCACTGACTCGCAAGGTCACAATGGACTTCAGACAGTGATCCAAGGACAGGGAGGTTTCCCCAAACGTGGCCTTCCACAGGTGATACCACCTGTAATGTGAATGGAATATTAAGTCAGTGTGAAATTTTGGTGTCTCCAATGCTTGAGTGTTTGCCTTGCACTTGCGGTTGCCTTTTCATGCTTTAATGATGACGTTTTGCAAAGAAGCAAAGGAGGTTAAATTCAGATTCTCCGCAATGTGGTTTAGAGGTAACTTTTTACAGTATTTTTTTACTGTCAGTCCATATTAGTTTAGTTTTTCCAGTATCCCTTCTTAGGCCAGAAAATGCTCCCAAGGATTTCTCAAGGATATTTAATGTTGCTTGCAAAGAGTTAACATGTCCATCTAAAATAATTGTATAGTAATAATTATGTGAGCTTGTAAATGTACTTTCCAATATTAATGCCTTTCCAGTATTAATTCCTTTGATTGACACAGACTTATCAGTAATATGACTAAATATTTCGGCTCCAGCATAAGTAGGTAGGGGGCAATTGGATCTCTGTCTACAGCCCCTTTTCACTGGTATTGGCTCTGATAAAATTCTTCATTGTATAACACAAGCAATAACATATTTATTAAACAGTTTCATCCAGTTTATAAACTTGTTCTCAAAGCCTTAATGATCAAGTACTTTGTAATGAAAATTTCTCATATTTTGGTCTGAAATAACTTATAAACATCCAGAAGCATTCTGGAGCATTCCTTATTTCAGGAAATATATGGTTGCAGCCCTGAAAGTTACATATAACAGGTAATAATTGGAAGTAATTCCCAATTTAAAGATATGGTTATTCAAATTTTTATTCTTAGGTCATTATTACATTGATTGTAGCCATTCTTGATGTACTGGAAGCTGCTAATTAGAATTCCTTAGTACTTGATGTTCCTTAGCAATTTCTGTGTGGCTTAGATCTCTGAAATCAATACCGAAAAAAGACCGACCTCGGCAGTCAAGAACCCCAGCCCGCTGGTACATCTGAATGGGCAACAACATTGAGATTTGGGAAAATCTTAGGAATAACTTCAGTTGTAAGAATTACATATAACCCACCAGATGTTGTCAGATGTAAGATTCACAGGCCATGATTTCTAATAAGTGTTTTTTTTCTTATATTGAAGCCCTAGAAGCAATTTTAAGGTGGATATAAGGCCTTTTCAGTATGATTACTGTACATGACCTTGATACATGGGTTAAATTTAACACTTACAAAAGATTTGCAGACCATGATTTTTTTAGTTGTTTTGTCATGCCAAACCCTAGAACCAACAAGCAATCAGTAGCCGTGAACGGGCTCTGTGTTAGCTGTGTGTTTTGAGTTTCAGAGACAGAAGAAAAGGACACAAAAGTTGTGCCCTGCAAATGGTATTCAGAAGGTACCAACTGTTAAGGAGTAAAATGTACGTAGAAAACATCTTTAAGGAAAATACTGTAAATGCAAGAGTTTTCAAGTTACAACTGATTTACTCAAAAGTGAGAATCTCAAAGTAGCTATAGCTCAGCTATGAAATGAGATGAAGCGCTGCAATTTTACTATAGTATAGCTGACCCACAGGGTAGGTGAATAACACATTTAATTTAAATATGGTAAATGCAATAGTTATCAAGTTACAACTGATTTATTCAACAGTAAGAAACTTAAAGTAGCTATTGCTCATATATGCCATGAGCTAGAGATCTGTAATTTCACTATGTTATAGCTGATAAAAACGTAGGTGAATAACATATTTAAACAAAATTCTCTAAATGCAATAGTTTTCAAGTTACAACTCATTTACTCAACAGTGATAACATCAGAGTAGCTATTGCCCTGCCTTGCAATGGGCTACAGTTCTATAATTTTATTGTTATAGCTGACCCAAAAGTAGGTGAACAACATATTGAAACAAAATACTCTAAATGCAATAGTTTTTCAAGTTACAACTAATTTACTTAACCATGAGAACCTGAAAGTAGCCATTGCTCTATGAAATGAGCTACAGGTCTGCAACTAGATATTGTGTCTCGACGCAGTGTGTCCCGGACAGGGCATGGTTGAAGCGTGACTTACAGAGTATTATGGTTGACACAAATATACCCCTGTGGGGAGGGGGCGTAAGTGTTTATAGGAGTAACTTGTACTGACATTAAGTAACTAAAATGTTTGCTTAATGAAAGGTACAAATGTAACTAGACCTAGTGCATTGGAGAACCGATGCAAATTGTATCCACCAGAAAGAAAATTCACCAAAGCCAATCAAGCATCACTTAACCTTGAAGGAGGACACCAAGGTGAAATCTGACCACATCAAAAGATTCTTAGCCCATGATTTCCAACAGGTTGGTGTGACATTGCAAACCTCTAGGAACATGAATAAGCGAGTAATAAGCACTTCTAATTTTGGCTATCTTCATCTGACCTTGAAAGAGGAGCCAAAAGTCAAATCTGATCACATCCAAAGATTCCTAACACATGATGTCGTATAGGATGGTTTCACATTACCAACCTTGAGGACCAAGAAAAAGCGATTTATAAGGAATTTTAGATTTTGCTATCCTCGTTTGACCTCGAAGGAAGGGCCCAAGGTCAAATCTGACATCAAGATTCCCAGCCCATGATTTCCTCAACGTTGGTTTCACATTGCAAACATTTAGGACCAATATTAAGAGAGCTGAAAGCACTTTCAAGTTTGGGTATACTTTGAAGGAGGGGTCCAAGGTCAAATCTGCCCACATAAGGATTCCCTACCCATGATTTCCTATCAGTTGGTTTCACATTGCAAACCTCTAGGACCAATAATAAGCGAGTTATAAGCACTTTTAGGTTTGGTTATCCTCATTTGACCTTGAATGAGGGATCCAAGGTCAAATCTGACCACACCAGAAGATTCCCAGCCCATGATTTCCTATAAGTTGGTTTCCATCCCAAACCTGTACAACCAATAATAAGTAAGTTATAAGCACTTTTAAGTTTGGCTATCCTCGTTTGACCTTGAAGAAGGTCACATCTGACCACACCAAAAGATTCTCAGCCCAAGATTTCCTATAAGCTGGTTTACCATCCCAAACCTGTACAACCGATAATAAGTGAGTTATAAGCCCTTTTAAGTTTGGCTATCCTAGTTTGACCTTGAAGGAGAGGTCCAAGGTCAAATGTGACCACACCAAAAGATTCCCAGCCCATGATTTCCTATAGGTTGGTTTACCATCTCAAACCTCTAGGACCAATAATAAGTGAGTTATAAGCACTTTTCATTTGGTTATCCTCGTTTGACCTTGATGGAGGGGTCCAAGGTCAAATCTGCCCACATAAAGATTCCCTGCCCATGATTTCCTATCAAAAGATTCCCAGCCCATAGTTTTCCTATAAGTTGGTTTACCATCCCAAACCAGTACAACCAATAATAAGCAAGTTATAAGCACTTTTAGTTTGGCTATCTTCGTTTGACCTTGAAGGAGGGGTCCAAGGTCAAATCTGACCACACCGCAAGATTCCCAGCCCATGATTTCCTATAAGTTGGTTACCATCCCAAACCTGTACAACCAATAATAAGCGCGTTATAAGGGGAACTGGACAATTCGGCCATTTGCCAAATCGGCCCTCGGCAAATTGGCCCCCAGGTTAAAAACTAAAATGTAATGCAATTTGAGTACTTTTGTAGCACTTAATCTTCTTCATATGACAGACTCTTAGATTGACAGATATTTAGTATGCACAGTACATCAGAGGCGCATGTATTAGGTTATTAATGACAAATAATGGCAAATAATTCTTTGTGATCATGTTTTGTTTGTTTCATAAGGGTGACAACTTCTATAATGATATTTGCAAAGTGCAATTAACATATCAAAGATATTTCGATGTTACACCAAGTTCTTTTAACTTATGTTAGATTGATTATAATTGCAATTTGATAATCACATCAAGGGTGAAAGCTACTTGAGTGATAATTAGCAGAAGTGCAATTAACATATATCAAAGGATTTTTGGATACTGTAATCAATATCATTTATCCTCTGTCCTTTACTCACTTATTTGTGTAAGTTTTATTGAAAGTGCAATTGACTTAAAAGAGATTAAGTGCTATAAGGATTTTATTTAGATTCTTATTAGATTGTGATTTTTGTCATGTGTTTAATATATTTTCTTTGAAAGTGCAGTAATTTCCAGTAGGGCTGATTTGACTAAGGTATTTTTTCCTGGGGGCCAAGTTGACTAGGGTATTTTATTTTGGGGGCCGATTTGACGGGGGCCGATTTGGCAAAGGGCCGATTTGTCTATGATTCGTTATAAGCACTTTTAATTTGGCTATCCTTGTTTGACCTTGAAGGAGGGGTCCAAGGTTAAATCTGACCACATCAAAAGATTCCCAGCCCATGATTTCCTATTAGTTGGTTTACAATCCCAAACCTCTAGGACCAATAATAAGTTAACAAGCACTTTTAAGTTTGGCTATCCTCTTTTGACCTTGAACGAAAGGTCCAAGGTAAAATGTACCACAGCAAAACATTCCCAGCCAATAATTTTCTATAGGTTGGCTTATCATCCCGAAACTCTAGGACTAATAAAAGGCGAGTTATAAGCACTTTTAAGTTTGGCTATTCTCCTTTCACCTTGAAGGAGGGGTCCAAGGTCAAATCTGACCACACCAAAAGATTCCAAGCCCATGATTTCCTATAGGTTGGTTTACCATCCCAAACCTCTGGGACCAATAATAAGGGAGATATAAGCACTTTTTATGACTGACAAAGAAATGCCTGTGGCGGCCATCTTGTTTTTCAAAATTTGAGATCTCTACCTATAATACCTACAGTACCCTTTGCTCTAGAGGGCCAACAAAAGTCCTTGCTTTAAGTAAAATAAATGCCCCTGGTGACCATCTTGTTTTTCAAAATGAGGCCAAAAATATTCCCAGGCAAGATTTTATGGTTATGAATATATCCTGCAAATTTGAGAAGGCTATGGCGACATGGCAACAGCTGTTACCGTATACCTCCCAAAATAAAATCAACTCTAGATCCTCTTGATGTTAACCTTCCGTAAAAATTTGGTGAAAATCCATGCAGGGGTTTGGGCTGTGGAACACCAACAAAATTTAAGACCAAAAAAAATCTTAAAAGTGTTGCCATGGCAACAGTTGTGACCGGATACCCCCCAAACCTAAATAGCTCTAGATCCTCATGGGGTAAACACACCCTGAAAATTTGGTGAAAAGGGGTCTGGGTTGTGGACCACCCACAAAGTTTAAGACCAGACAAATCTTAAAAGTGTTGTAATGGGAACAGTTGTTGCCAGATACCCCCAATACCTAATCAGCTCTAGATCCTCTTGGGGTATACATACCCTGAAAATATGGTGAAAATCCGTGCATGGGTTTAGGCTGTGGAACATCCACAAGCTTTATGCCTGCCGCTGCCCGGACGGCGCAAGTGACGACTATAACCCAAGCCTTTATGGGCTGGGGTTAGAAAGTAGGTGAATAACATATTTAAACAAAATGCTGTAAATGCAATAGTTTTGTAGTTACAACTGATTTAACTGAATAGTGAGAATCTGAAAGTAGCTATTAGCTATGATATTGACCTACATGTTTGTAATTTCACTATGTTATAGCTGACTCAAAAGTAGGTGAATAACATATTTAAACAAAATACTGTAAATGCAGCAGTTTCAAGTTACAACTGATTTACTCAACAGTGAGAACCTCAAAGTATCTATTGTTCAGCTGTGCCATGAGCTACAGGTCTGTAATTTCACTATCATAATGTTATAGCTGACAAAAAAGTAGGCGAGTAACATATTTAAACAAATTACTATAAATGCAATAGTTTTCAATTTACAGCTGATTTACTGAACAGCTACACTTTGAAAGTAGCTATAGCTCAGCTATGCAATGAGGTACAGGTCTGCAACTTCAGTATGTTTAGCTGACCAAAAATTAGGTGAATAACATAGTATTCTTAAACAAAATACTCTAAATACAATAGTTTTCAAGTTACAACTGATTTACTCAACAGCTATACTCTGAAAGTAGCTATAGCTCAGCTATGCAATGAGGTACGGGTCTGCAATTTTACTGTAACATCTGACCAAAAAGTAGGTGAATAACATATTTAAAGGAAATACTCTAAATGCAATAGTTTTCAAGTTACAACTGAATTACTCAACAGCTATACTCTAAAAGTAGCTATACCTCAGCTATGCAATGACCTACAGGTCTAAAACTTTGCTATGTTATAGCTGACAAAAAGTAGGTGAATAACATATTTAAAGAAAACACTGTAAATGCAATAGTTTTGAAGTTACAACTGATTTACTCAACAGTTAAAACCTAAAAATAGCTATTGCTCAACTTTTTTGAAGTTACAACTGATTTACTCAGTAGTTAAGTGAACGTAGATATTGGTCACATATACCATGAGCTACAGGTCTGTAATTTCCCTATCTTATAGGTGACTCAAAAGTAGGTGAACAACATATTCAAACAAAATACTGTAAATGCAATAGTTTTCAAGTTGAAACTGATTTAATCAATAGTGAGAACCTGAATATAGATATTGCACAGCTATGTAATGAGTTACAGGTCTGCAATTTTACTATGTTATAGCTGGCCAAAAATTAGGTGAATAACACATTTAATGAAAATACTCTAAATACAATAATTTTCAAGTTACAGCTATACTCTGCAAGTAACCATAACTCAGCAATGCAATGAGCTACAGGCCTAAAATTTCACTATGTTACAGCTGACAAAAAAGTAGGTGAATTATAACATATTTAAAAAAAATACTGTAAATGCAACAGCTTTTAAGTTAGAACTAATTTACTCAACAGTGAGAACCTGAAAATAGCTATTGCTCAGCTATGCCATGGTCTACATGTCTGTAATTTCACTATGTTATAGCTGCTTCATAAGTACATGAATAACATATTAAACCAAATTCTCTAAATGCAAGTTTTCAAGTTACAAGCAATTTACGCAACTGTAAAAACCTCAAAATAGCTATTACTCAGCTATGCAAAGTAGATGAATGACATATTTATACAAAATTCTCTATATGCACTAGTTTCCAAGTTAGTGATTTTACTCATGATGGAAGTCAATGAAAAGTCAGAAAGTAGTTATTACTCAATTAGCTATTGGGATAGACACCCAAGTTATGCACCATGTTGTAGCTATAAAACAAGTAGCTGAATAACATATTTTAACAAAATGCTGTAGATCCAATACTTTCAAGCTAAAAGTGATTTAGTGCATGATTTTATGAATTTTGATGTATAAAATTTTTTTAAAAAAATTCATACAAAAATAATTAAGAAATATCCAGGTCTGATACTCACACAAGGGAATCTACTAGTGGTCTAGTACATATATGCAAGAAAAGAGAAAACTCCCTGCAATAGTGAATGAGAAAATTGTGATAAAGTGTTGAAATTTTCACACTTTGGGTGGGGGTACCTCTCTTGTAATGGCTCTGGGGAACAGACGAACAAACAGATCTGCATGCCTTGTTAGTCAGCTGACATAAAAAGAGGACAAAAGTTTTCACAGCCATAAACATTCTCTGCAAATTTGGTGAAGATATCTTCATAAATGAATGAGATACAAAGTTTGATGTAAAAATGTGACAAACGCACACATGCATGCATGGACACACACGCGGAAAGCGTATCATAATCTCCCAACAACAAGCCTTTGGCCAGCAGGAGATAAAAATGCAACTGTAACAAGATCTGTTTCATAGCACCTCTTTTTTCAATTTAGAAGTTTAAGACCAAAAACATTTTAAAAGCATTGCCATGGTAACAGCTGTTCCTAGATACCCTCCAAAACCTAATCAGCTGTAGATCCTCCTTTAATCAACATATCCTGAAAATTTGGTGAAAATCCATGCATTGGTTTAGGTTGTGGAACACCCACAAAATTTAAGACAGCTAAAATCTTGAAAGTGTTGCCACAGCAAAACTTGTCACAAGATACCCTTCAAAACCTAATCAGCTGTAGATCCTCTTGGGTACACATATCCTGAAAATCCATGCATGGGTTTAGGCTGTTGAACACCAACAAACGTGAAGATAGAAAACTTTAAAAGTGTTAAGGCAACAGTTACTACTGGATATCCCCCAAAACCTAATCAGCTCTAGACCCTTTTGGGGTAAACATATCCTAAAAATTTGGTAAAAATCCATGAATGGGTTTAGGCTGTGGAACATCCACAAACTTTAAGATGGAAAAATCTTAAAAGTGTTTCATCAGCTCCAGGTCCTCTTGGGGTAAACATACCCTGAAAATATGGTGAAAATCAGTGCATGGGTGTAGGCTGTGGAACACCCACTCCCTTTAAGACCCGAAAAGTGTTGCCATGGCAACAGTTGCTGCTGGATACCTCCCAAAACCTTATCAGCTCTAGGTCCTCTTAGAGTAAACATACCCGGAAAATTTGGTGAAAATCTGTGAATGGGTTAGGCCGTGGAACACCCACAAGCTTTATGCTGCTGCTGCAGCCTGGACATCACAGGGGACGACTACAATCCCAGCCTTTATGGAATCGGGTTAAAAATTCTGATTGTAAGGAAACACTGCCCAATATATTATGGGATCACTTCAAGAGTAGTTCTTATGACATTACTTCTTAAGCATCTTAAAGCAAAACATTTTGCACATACGTTCTTGGTTCAATAGGAATTTTTTTTGTACTATTGCTTGTAAGATATGCATTAGTTTCAGGATTAACATTATTAGTCAGCATCAATGTCATTTATTAAAGACTTTTTAAATAGATGATACCAAAAAGAGAGCTTGGTGGAGAAGCAGGGAACACACTCGCCTCCTACCTGTGAATTGGCTTGCTTAAACCCCAGACCAGAACCTAAGTAAAAAAGTTGGGTTGCTTATCACCAGTTTACAGTGCAGAATTTTGACCAACAAGGAACTGATTTCCCCTGCCATTTAAACTACCCGTCCTGATAAACCTACAAAATGTGTTGAAGGTGACATTAAACACAAATAAAGCAAAATTTATATTAATCTTCCATGGGACCCATTTTGTTGTTCTGTTATTAAAATGTAAGTAGACTACCATCTGACTTTACACTAAGTAGAATATCAGATTCACCTACATGTTATTGACCTAATAATAAGATAAAACAACACTGCTTAAAACCAAAGTGTGTATTAACTAACATCTTGTGTTATATTTCCTGTTTATGGTCCAATCACTTCTCAGTGTTTTCAGTTTAAAGAGGGTTTCTATCTGTACATATGTTCATGATCCATGTGTGTTCAGTTTGGTAAGTATAACCCTTTAGTATTACATTTGAAGACAAAATGTGCAGCCAACCCATTACATTTAGGGGTTGCTTCCAAAAACTTGTGGTAAATCTAATATGGACATTTTGCCGTAGGAGAACTTTTAAATTATCTGAGTTATCTTACGTTGCTGAAACCAAAAATTCACGAGTACCTTAAAGAGTCAAAAATATGTTCAAAAATCTCTCACTGTTTCCGTGATATAAACTCGGTTTAAAGATGAAGCAATTTTCAAAATTACAATTAAGTTTCATTAATTAGGAATACTGTATAAGTGGTTTTTTTTCGTGAGGAATTAATTTTCGCTATATTCGCGAGTGACTGCTAAACGCGAAATTAAATTGTCGCTAATATTTAGGTACACATAAGGCTACATTACACATAGATACTGTAAAGATATTTACTGTATATGTATAAAGTAATGCATACTAACATGTGCGCAAAAGAAACACTAATTTTTATCTGTAGTATTGGGAAATATTGACAAATAACCACATAGTTTCATGTTAGACAAAGATTTATTACGCGATTTAACCAAAGAACAAGACCCTATGTGTTTGAGAGTTCTTCTGCTGACATGCAACCGACTATTGTTAAAAAGTACATTTATATACAAAATGTAGTTTGACTACAAGTTTAAATGTTGATTGTTGTCTCCTGGTTGACACTGTTGTCCCCTGGCTTACAGAATAGCACACCACCACCAGCTGTAAAAATACACACAAATTTGTCAACAGAAAAATGATACAATTATAAACATGGTATATCGATTACCACCTCCACAGTAGTGGCTTCAAATACCTGCCTTAAGGGAATGTTTGTAGTTGATTTTGATGCACACCTGTTTACAACACAGAATCTTTGTGACCAGTATGCATTGGTTTTAACTACCCATTTAACTAAAGTTTAATTACTTGACCTGTGCTATCCTTTGAAAATAGCATCAGAGATGCCCATACCCCACAGCCTGGGGAAATAGTTTTCAACACCATGAGATACAGAAGTAGTGAAACAGCACACAGATCGGGATACTTTCAGGGCAGTGTCAGTGTCCAAATAATGTTTAAGTAGAGAAAATAACATCTAAGAGAAAGAAACAGCATGTAAAGGTTAAGTATTAAAACAAGACAATTCAGTAAACTAAAAATTATGAAGCTGTAAAATTTATTAACTGGAGAATAGCTGTCAATGGAAATATCACAATTATGTAAAATAGAATCAGAGATGCCCGTAACCCACAGCCTAGGGAAATATTTTTAACACCATGAGATATAGAAGTACTGTATCAGTACAAAGTTCAGGATACTTTCAGATCACTGTCAGTTATATAAAGGTCCAAACAATGTTTAAATAGAGAAAATTATGTCTAAGAGAAAGAAAATGCATGTACTCTTTATCTACATCTGGCATGGCCGAATTATGGTTTAGATGTTTTGAATATTACCATGCAATGCATGCATACAGAAGTGGTAATACATTCAATGAATACTTATGTGTGGTGTTGGGAGCAAAATCTGTGGCTCACTTGATGAAATTCCATCTGTTACAATGGGAAGTTGTAAAAGTAAAATTCTTAATGAATTCTAATATGACTTTAACAGTGCTTAATAAGACATACCCAAAGGTGCAACAAGATTTTAAAGTTCAAGGTCACTATGACAAGGTCAAAGGTCAAATCAAGGTCACACCATGATGTTTTACATCTACACACCCTTAGCCAATGTCTCGACCCAGTATCAATTTCCTACACCTTAGGGTTTCTGAGATATAGACCGGACAAGATTTTATAGGTCAAGGTCATTACGGCAAGGTCAAATCAAGCTCACACTATGACATTTTACATCTACACACCCTAGCCATTGTCCCTACCCATTATCAACTTCCTACACCTTACGGTATCCGATATATAGCCCAGACAAGATTTTATAGGTCAAGGTCACTACGGCAAGGTCAAAGGTCAAATCAAGGTCACACCATGACGTTGCACACCTACACCCCCTATCTAATGTCCCTACCAAGTAACAACTTCCTACACCTTATGGTTTCTCAGATATAGCCCAGAAAAGATTTTCAAACTCAAGGTCACTACAGCAAGGTCAAATCAAGGTCACAACATGACGCTGCACACCTTCCACCCCTAACCAATGTCCCTACCAAGCATCAACTTCCTACACCTTACAGTTTCTGAGATATAGCCCGGACAAGATTTGATAGGTCAAGGTAACTACGGCAAAGTCAAAGGTCAAATCAAGGTCAGACCATGACGTTGCACACCTACACCCCCTAACCAATGTCCTTAGTAAGCATCAACTTTGTACACCTCATGGTTTCCAAGATATAGCCCAGACAAGATTTTATAGGTCAAGGTCACTACAACAAGGTCAAATCAAGGCCACACTATAAAGCTGCACAACTACACCTCCTAACCAATGTCCCTACCAAGTATCAACTTCCTACACCTTATGGTTTCCCAGATATAGCCCAGACATGATTTTCAAACTCAAGGTCACTACAGCAAGGTCAAATCAAGGTAACACCATGACGCTGCACACCTACACCCCCTAACCAATGTCCCTACCAGGTATAAACTTCCTACACCTTACAGTTCTGAGATACAGGCCGGATAAACGTTTTCCCACTGCTGGCCCACCCATCCGGACACCATGGGTGAGAACAATACCCCAACAGCCCTTAAGGGCTGTGGGGTAAAAAATGGCATTAAACCCTCATCAGTCATTTTAAATAGAATCAAAGATCTACCAGTTAATATGTTGATTCCTGTGTTAAACCCGTTTGGTACTGATAAATGGCATTAAGACACACATATATCTAACCTCTCGAGTCTGGGATTTTAATCCTGGCATTAGGTTTAAGTTGCAATGCTGTATTTGCTAACTAAATTATTCTTGTTTACAGTGCAGCATCTTGGATGACAATTATAGATCCTCCTAAGTAACTTCCATCATGTGACTTTTTAATGAGATCTCTACAGTGATATTAAACCCAAATTAGTTGACCTTACATCTGAAAGATAAGCTTTTTAAATATGCTTATTGAACTACTGTGGTAAACTGGTAATCCACATGGCACCAATAATTTGTAATGGAACTCGTATGTCACTTTCATTTGAGATTCTGGGTTTCAGTAGTCTGTAGCCTTGTGAAAAGGATTACATGTTGATGTCTACATACAATAAAAATTTCAGTACATATTAAGAAATTGAAAAGCTCTGTTCAAGAATGATTATCTTACATACCTTGATTCAGGAATGCTATTTACATACTCAATGTCTGCCATTATATATTCAGAAATGATACACCTAATGTAGGTTATAGTAACCAGATATACAGTACACTTCTGTACATATTAGTACATTACATACTTTGTTTTGGATGTCAGATGATATAAACACACCTATAAACACATCAGTACATGTTCCAATGTTACATGCCCTGGTTGAGTGAAAATAGACAAATATTCAAGGTACTTCAGTACATATAATTTCATAAACAATATTTACCTCCGCCAAGGAGGTTATGTTTTTGCCTGAGTTTGCTTGCGGGTTTGTGAGTTTGTGAACAAGATAACTCAAACACTTATGAACAGATTTTGATGAAATTTTCAGGATATGTCTGAAAAGGTAAAAGGAAGAAATGATTGAATTTTGGGAGTGATCCAGGCCTATATTCATGAAAGGTCTTAGCCAGGGCTTATGCTTAAAGTTGAGACTTTTGTCTCAACTTTCTGCCCCAAAACTGCTAAGACTTTTGTCTTAGCCTTAGTGGTATTCACAAAGAATTTGAGACTGGTCTTAGGCTTAGCCAAGGACTCAACTTTAAGACTGGTTAGTAGTGGGCTTAAATTTTGCAAAGACGACTTAAATATGGCCGCCATAAACTTTTCTCCACTTCAAAATTTGAAATGGCTGTCTTAGCCTTAGTGGTATTCACAAAGAATTTGAGACTGGTCTTAGGCTTAGCCAAGGACTCAACTTTAAGACTGGTTAGTAGTGGGCTTAAATTTTGTAAAGACGACTTAAATATGGCCGCCATAAACTTTTCTCCACTTCAAAATTTGAAATGGCTGTAAATAAAGTATAATTATACAGAACACCTCACTAAAGCAGTCTTTGGGAAGTTTATATGTGGTAATAAGGTTTTCCATTTCAAACCAGCACTTTTCCTTAGATAAAATGCATTAAATGAAGGATATATGTCACCAAAAGTATAGTTTGAATAGAAAAGAAAGGTCACATGACACAGAAAACCACTGTGGTAATTTGATAATCTTGGACTTAGCTAAGTCACCCTTTGTGAATACCGTTTTAAGACAAAACTTAGCTGAGACAAAAGTCTTAACTTTAAGACTGGATTTAAGCCTAAGACCTGCCTAAGTCTAAGACCTTTCGTGAATACGGACCCCGGATCACTACCTGGATCTTCTGGATCCATGACATGTACTGATCACTCAAAAAGTTATAGATCGATTTTGATGAAATTTTCAAGAAATATCCTAAATGAGACAAAGGTTAAGTAATTAGATTTTGGGAGTGATCTGGATCACTGTCTGGATCATCTGGATCCAGGCTGCCAGATGCATTTGTGATCAAGATAACTCAAAAACTTAGGACGGATTTTGATGAAATTTTCAGGATATGCCTGAAAATGTAAAAGGAAGACATTATTAAATTTTGGGAGTGACCGGATCATTATCTTGATCGTCTGGATCCATGAAATGTAATTTTTAAAGACAGATAACTCAAAAAGTTATGGATGGATTTTGATGAAATTTTCAGGAAATGTTCTAAATGGGACAAGGAACAAGTGATAAGATTTTGGGAGTGATCTGGATCACTGTCTGGATCATCTGGATCCAGGCTTTTTTAAAGGAAGTTATAGCCAGATAATTTTAGGGTGGATTTTGATGATAGTCCAGGAATTGAGCTCCCTTGACGGAGGTCTGCGCTCTCCGATTGCTCTTGTTTATTGAAGCAATTAAGCACATTATTGAATATGATACATATTCTAAAACTGCATACCTTGATTCATCATTGGTGATCTCCCCATACAATTCCTTTGTTTCTTGACGGTATCTTTCAAGGTCCTCATCATTATGGACAGTACGCCTACAAATAGAGTGTATGTAACCCTAGTGTGACCTTTGACCTGAATGCCAGAATGTTTTTCTACTGCCATATTTGAGACATTTTATTCAACTGACCCATTCAGCACAACGTGAATGCAAAACCTCTGTTTACAGTTATTTTATGAATCTGTAAGACGGATTTTCAATAACACACTTTTACAGTGAAAATTGGAGGCCCAAATCAGAACAACTCTAATCAAGGTATTGTTTGCTACGCTTAATATCTCATTTACTCATTATCCTGATTGGCCAAAGAGTCACTTCATTGCATACTTGCTGTTTATGCTAATTTACGCCAGTTTTAAGGTATGTGCTGAATTATAAAGGGAACTTTCTGGTACCTTTAATGTATTTTCACTCACCAAAAGTCAAACAGTTCTGTCCTCTCAATCCGAACTGGCTCCTCATATACTCCACCAGCCTGGGCCACTAGACGGTTGCACTCCATACTGTACTTCAGATCCTTATCTAAGTCCTTGTTCTGTCGGCAGCAGACCCATCGACCATGACACCCTGTGGTACGCTTCTTCCAAAATACTTTTGGGTTGAAGTATAAGATATTAACTCTCACACTTCTCAGTAGCTTCCCTTCTTCCAAAATCTGCAAGAAACCAATCACAAACATCTTAAATGTAACTAAGTTACATACCCATTTGGCAAAAATCTGTCACTCCTGAAAACATGTGTGTCTTGACTAGTAATTAATAGGAATGTGTTGCTTGACCCAGTGTCTTGGTATTGAGAGCATTTTACCGATTTAAAATTTTTTACAGATTTTACACTTTTCCTTGCCACTTCACTTGTCAACACATAATGGAAGGAGGAGTTAAAATATTTGAAAAATACCTAATGCATCTGTGGCCAGATGCAAGATGTATCAACTGGAAAAGGACAACCAACATAGTTTCGAAGATAAAAAGCAATTTCAATAATAAGAAAGTTGTAAGCACTTTTAAGTTTAGCTACCCTCATTTGACCTTGAAGCAGAGGCACAAGGTCAAATCTGACCACACCAGAAGATTCCTAGCTCATGGTTTCCTATAGGTTGGTTTCATATTGCAAACCTCTAGGACCAATAATAAGCGAGTTATAAGCGCTTTTACGATTGGCTATTCTTATTTGACCTGATGCTTTAACTGTCTAAAAACAAAATAATTAATTTAATCGGAATCTTCAAATGTCTAAATGCTAAGTTCTTAAACATTTACCCATATAACCGAATAGAAAAAAATAGCATCAGAGATGCCCGTACCCCACAGCCTGGGGAAATATTTTTCAACACCATGAGATATAGAAGTAGTGTAATAGTACAAAGTTCAAGATACTTTCAGAGCAGTGTAAGTTATATTAAGGTCCAAATAATGCTTAATGTAATATCACACTTTCCTAAGAAACGTGGCTGTCCTAAAAATAGATTCCACAATGGAGCTATGTTACTCCTGTTCATCTCTAAGCAGGCAGAGCCTGAATTTTTGTCAAAAATCACTATTGGACAATCTCAGCAGCCAATCAAAGGAAAGGTGTTCCACAGAACCTCAGAGCTCTGGAGCTGGGCACACACACACTTTACTCTTGGCCTTCCGTCCATTGAGACGTCAAAATTCTAAATTCAGTGGAACTTGGGGCAGATATTGGACTTGTTGCTTCAGTTGTTGAGAACAGGGAATAAAGATAAACAACGTAATATTCTGCCTCTCATTCTACCCAGTTACACCCTCTAGCCTTTAGGGGTAAAGCATGGTGGAGATGCAAAAATTAAAATTTGCTGGATACTTCAATGATCTCATGCCTCTGATCGGTGGTCCCAATAATGTGCACTCACTGCTCCCTCCTCTTGAACATGTGGGGTCACCGACTGAACCAGAGAACCCACCACCACCAGAACCTTCGACCTCAAATTTGGCACCCTCAACTTCCTTTGGACCTTCCCCTGTACAACTCCTTGGTCGTGGTGCGCAATTACTTCATGCGTTCCAACAACTACAACAAGCCACTCAACCTGCCACTGGATCCAATTCCCCATTTGCTTCGTTTGGGAGAGGCAGAGGCAGGGGCTCTTTTCAGCCATCTCTAGGCAATTGGCCAACATCGGGACATTTTGACCAAGATCCTGATGCATCATTTTCGGACAACGAAGATGATTGGGATTAACATGCCTTTAGCTCCTAGTGGAAACCCCCATAGGGACACCACACTTATTGGCCCTAAATTCTTTGTTTCAATGTCAATTTTGGAAACATTGGAATAACACAATTTGCAAAAAAAAACTGAGAGACTTATTTTCAGCTTTTCTCTCCTGCAAATTTTTGAAACAAAACTGTCCCTCCCAGGTTCCCTAGCTCCCCTGATGCCACTGGTCCGCTGGGTCAACCCAATTGGGTATAAATGTTGTTATTGTCCCTTCTATTTCTCCAGTTTGTTTTCAAATGGCTGGTTGTGTTTGCTGTGTTTTGTTAAGTATATATAAACTCACTGTGTCATCATCTTCATATGTTTTGGACTTGTGGTGTGAATTATATTTTACCATTTGGAGCAAAATTAGAGGTAATAGTATATTAAGTAGTGTATATTCAAGAGTACGTGTTAAGTATTTATCAAAATTGATCAAAATTTTCACATCATTCAAAATTCACATTAAATGCATTGTTTCATATGCACAGATTTTAAAATGTTAATTTGAGGTTTTAATGTTTATATTTGTCCTTCATCTAGGACGATCGACCTCATTCCTCTCAAAATTTTCTCTGTATCATACAAACATTTTCAAATTAGGAAAGAACAATAAAACACAAACAATGTAAAGCCCACAAGTCATCACTCCCCATTTATTTAAATTACTTAAAGTTAAATCCTTGAAATAATTTAGAACAAAACGGTTCAACAAATCAAATATCACTATGCAAAGCAATATCTTAATTTGGAATCCCCGCACCCCTTTTGGTATGTAATATCACATTTTTTAACAATTCACGATGTCGTGAATTCCGCATCCCCTTGGTATGTAATATCACACTTTCCTAAGAAACGTGGCTGTCCTAAAAATAGATTCCACAATGGAGCTATGTTACTCCTGTTCATCTCTAAGCAGGCAGAGCCTGCATTTTTGTCAAAAATCACTATTGGACAATCTCAGCAGCCAATCAAAGGAAAGGTGTTCCACAGAAGCTTAGAGCTCTGGAGCTGGGCACACACACACTTTACTCTTGGCCTTCCGTCCATTGAGACGTCAAAATTCTAAATTCAGTGGAACTTGGGGGCAGATATTGGACTTGTTGCTTCAGTTGTTGAGAACAGGGAATAAAGATAAACAACGTAATATTCTGCCTCTCATTCTACCCAGTTACACCCTCTAGCCCTTAGGGGTAAAGCATTAAGTAGAGAAAATAATATCTAAGGAAAAGAAATATATATAAAGATGAAGTATTAAAACAAGACGATTCAATAATAAAATGACAGCATTTATCAGTAAACCAAAAATGGCCGAATTATGGTTTGGATGTTTTGAATATTACCCATGCATACAGAAGTGGCAATACATTCAATGAATGCTTATGTGTGGTGTTGGAGAAAAGCCTGTGGCTCACTTGATGAAATTCCATCTGTTACGATGGGAACTTGTAAAAGGAAATTCTTAATGAATTCTAATATGACTTTAACAGTGCTTAATCTGCATCAACAGATAGACCCAAAGGTGCAACAAGATTTTAAAGTCAATACAGCAAGGTCAAAGGTCAATCAGTGTTACACCATGACGTGGCACACCTAAAACCCTTAACCAATGTCCCTACCAAGTATAAACTTCCTACACCTTACAGTTGCTGAGATATAGCCCGGACAAGGTTTTATAGGTCAAGGTCACTACGGCAAGGTCAAAGGTCAAATCAAGGTCAGACCATGATGTTGCACACCTACAACTCCTAACCAATGTTCCTACCAAGTATCAACTTCCTACACCTTACGGTTTTCGAAATATAGCCCGGACAAGATTTTATAGGTCAAGGTCACTACAGCAAGGTCAAAGGTCAATCAAGGTCAGACCATGATGTTGCACACCTACACCCCCTAACCAATGTCCCTACCAAGTATAAACTTCCTACACCATACAGTTGCTGAAATATAGCCCGGACAAGGTTTTATAGGTCGAGGCCACTACGGCAAGGTCAAAGGTCAAATCAAGGTCAGACCATGATGTTGCACACCTACAACTCCTAACCAATGTTCCTACCAAGTATCAACTTCCTACACCTTACGGTTTCCGAGATATAGCCCGGACAAGATTTTATAGGTCAAGGTCACTACAGCAAGGTCAAAGGTCAATCAAGGTCAGACCATGACGTTGCACACCTACACCCCCTAACCAATGTCCCTACCAAGTATCAACTTCCTACACCTTACAGTTGCCGACATATAGCCTGGACAAGGTTTTATAGGTCAAGGTCACTACGGCAACGTCGAAGGTCAAATCAAGGTCAGACCATGATGTTGCACACCTACAACTCCTAACCAATGTTCCTACCAAGTATCAACTTCCTACACCTTACGGTTTCCGAGATATAGCCCGGACAAGATTTTATAGGTCAAGGTCACTACAGCAAAGTCAAAGGTCAATCAAGGTCACACCATGACGTTGCACACCTACACCCCCTAACCAATGTCCCTACCAAGTATCAACTTCCTACACCTTACGGTTTCTGAGATATAGCCTGGACAAGATTTTAAAGGTCAAGGTCACTATGGCAAGGTCAAAGGTCAAATCAAGGTCAGACCATGACGTTGCACACCTACAACCCCTAACTAATGTCCCTGCCAAGTATCAACTTCCTACACCTTATGGTTGCCGAGATATAGCCCGGACAAGATTTTCAAACTCAAGGTCACTATGGCAAGGTCAAAGGTCAAATCAAGGTCAGCCCATGACGTTGCACACCTACACCCCCCAACCAATGTCCCTGCCAAGTATGAACTTCCTACACCTTACGGTTTCTGAGATACAGCCCGGACAAACATTTCCCGCCGCCCGCCCACCCATCTGGACACCATGGGTGAAAACAATACCCCGACAGCCCTTAAGGGCTGTGGGGTAAAAAACCACTTTTTTATGTACTTATCAGCGTGTTCTTGTTTGATTTAATTATATTTTCCAATTGTTGAGTGTGATATAAAAGGTAATTTTATAATTATTTGTTATATTTCATAACCAGGCTCATCTATAAAATCATCCTATATATTAGTATTCCCCCCCTTAAAGGTTTGATAGGATTAAGCCTCATTACAGTTAAAGGTTATTTTGATGTTGATTTGTTTCACTGTATGATTTGGGGGTATTCCCAATTGTGTAGTTCACCTCCCCCAAGTGAAACAAATCATCATCAATAGAATGTTCAAACAATAGGCACAAATAATCCAATTAAGAAATCATCCCAATGAAAGACAAATGAATCAACATCAAAGAAATATGGTAATGCTTCTCATGTCTAAGAAAACACAATTTATTTTAGTTTCTGCAATTGAACACAGTTTGCTGAAGCTAGATAAATTTAACATATTTACGTATAATAAAAATAATATGCAGACAAAGTAAAAGTTCTTTACAAGGGTCACTTAAGTTGATCAATATTAACCAATCTTTTTCATAAAAATATCATATAATTTCCTTTTATTTGCACATGCTTGTAAATAGTTTATATTATATTCAACATAAAAATCATTCTTAAAAATTATTATCTTAAGCTGGCCTGATATGTTCTAGCCCATCCTAAGATAGGCTAGCCTTAAGATGGGCTACCCAACTTAGGATCCTAAGTTGGGCTATAGCCCATCTTAAGACGGGCTAGAGCATATCAGCCCAACTTAAGATAATAAAATTCGAGAATTATTTTTATGTTGAATATAATATAAACTATTTGCAAGGAAATTATTTTTTCATGAAAAATATGACATTAACATTGATAAACTTAACTGACCCTTGTAGAGAAATAATTTGTACTTCTTTTTTTATTTTATATAAATATGTTCAGCTTATCTAACCTCAACAAAAAGTATTTAATTGCAGAAACTAAAATGAATTGTGTTTCCTGAGGCTTGAAAGCATTAAAATATTCCTCTGATGTCGATTTCATTGTGTTTTATTGCAATGATTTCTTAATGGGATTTGTGCCTATTGTTTCAACATTCTATTGATGTTGATTTGTTTCACTTGGGTTGGGTGAAGTACACAATAGGGAATACCCCAAATCATAAAGTGAAACAAATCAACGTCAAAGTAATATCTAAATATATTGAGGTTTAATTCTATCAAAAATATGAGGGGGTAATTCTAAGACTAATCGAGTTACCAATTCACACACAAGTCAAACAAATCAACTTAAAAGAACTGTTGAAACAATAGACATATCACAATCTAATCCAGTTGCCTAATCACTCCCCACAAGTGAAACAAATCAAGTTGAAAGCAATGGTTGAACAATAGACACCTTTTGACCTAATGACCCTCCAATTGTCAGATTAACTGAGGCAGTGTCTTGAAACAATAAGGGAATTTACATTAATACTATCAATGCATAATGAGGTAAAGAAAACATTTAAGTAGAAAAATAAGTAAATAATATTTAAATTTCAAAAATAAAAACTCTGTGTGCAAATTATAAGTTCGGCTAATATTTGTTACCAAATCTTCAGATGAGATAAGCACAACAAATGTTAAATGATATTTCACAAATATATACTGTATAACTGAAATATAAGTATTTAAATAAACTAGCATAGTTATTTCAATTTCATGATTAAAACCACCAGTGGAGTGTCACATAATAAATTAACATTAAAATAGCTGGTTAATATTAAATTTTAGTTTTAAAATCATTCCTGAGTTTACTTATCTTAAGTTGGGCTAATATGCTCTAGCCCATCTTAAGATAGGCTACCCAACTTAGGATCCTAAGTTGGGCTATAGCCCATCTTAAGATGGCTGACTCCTAAGTTGGGCTCCAATATATACACATAAAGTATACCAAATACAGCGTGCGGTGGATAATAAAGCAGCACGCATTTGACGTTGACATATTATTTCTTCTCACCTTGAATAGAAAAAGCCTCCGATTTCCATAAACTACCCAGTACTTATCTTGGTACTCCATGCAACCAATGGTTTCTATATCATCAACTGTTTTCTCGCCTCTTACTAATTCAATGAACGTCTCTTTCAGTTTTTTGCCATCTGTGAAACTGTCTCTGATGCTATCCTGAGTAAAAAGGATTTGCGATGGCTTCAAGTTGAGCTGATCCATTTTAGAAGATATTGTGATTAGCAGATAGCGTGAGTTTCAACACAACACGCGGGAATGTGATATTATGAAACCGACAAGTACTCAAGGAAAAACAAGGAGTGTCGTCACAGCAATTGTGAATTGTAAGATGGTTACGACCTAGTTGAACCGATTTAATATTGAAAATCAAGTACACATCCCACTCAAAGCTGACGGCACAAAGGTTTCCTCACATAGCTTCTGTTTGTTTATCTCTTCACACACAGATGAAGTACACGGGTGGTCATTAAGATAAACGGTCACGAAGATGAACGGTCTTCAAAGTTTTCAAATTTAAATACGTAGTGTAAATAGCAAAATCGCAGAAACTAAACAGCAAAATAGACTTAAACAATGCTTTTCATGATTTTGGTTTGTGTTATATTGTTGTTTAAACCTTTTAACTGTTTTTATGTGAGCATTTCTGAGGACCGTTTATCTTCATGACCACCCGTAGTAGCTGTCCCACTATCAAGATATCTTGATTTTGGCCGTCACGGGACATCCATGGAGGCCTAAGGTATTTTTGCATGATTAAAATCAAGATATACAAAAAAAAAATAATAACATGTTTAGAATTTGCTCTGATTTTGTAAAATGTCCCCCCCCCCCCCCCCCCCCCCCCCCCCGCTGCTGCTCTCAACTATCCGATAACCAGCCTTAAAATCTCGGGTGACCTTCCTAATAACACGTGACTATGTTTAGTTTAGAATCTTATAAGTACAACAATTCGGAGGAATATCATTGATATCTTTGAAAATATATTTGAAAAGACTTTTCACAAAATTAGAAAATGCCGGTACCCAGTACATCCAGTGTTACATATATTGGACACTATATTAGTACATTGTATATTACATATATTAGGCACCATATTAGTGCATTGTTTAATTTAAGCTTTGTGTTTATACATTGTCATAAAAGATAATTGTGTTGTTGGTTCTTTTTGTGTGTTGACATTTAAAGTAAGGGAGTTATTGATTTTTGTGTTTTAGTGTTTATTGATCTGTTCACAGACTGGGGGAAATCCCCCCCTCAGTGGTTATGTTAGATTTGGGGAAACCCAATTGCCAGTAGTTTCTAGAACTTCCTCATTTGGCCTAGATGGCTCAATCTTCTTTTGAGTTGGTTCTGTACAATTCCAGAGGAATCTGTGAATGTATATAAGGAATGTACATCTGACCACAAAAAAACTTTGTATTCGCTGGCTATAAGGAGAGCTATTGTGTTTTGGAATATAATATATGCTTATATTACTGTGAACTTTCACTGGAGTGAACTGAATACATTGTCTGGGTAGATTTATTGTACTTTGGATATTTTGGATATTGTACATTCATATAGCAGAGAGTGAATTTACTGCATTTTGGACATTGTCCACATCTTGGAGCAGACACTACAGTTGTGTTAACTCTCTAAATATCTCCAGACAGACATTCTGTGTGACTGGATATATAAAGAATAGCAGGACAAGAACCTTTTGTGTTGTTGAGTGTGAGACAGGTCACAAGATATAGATATCTGTGTGTGAGTGAACATTGGACAGATCACAGGACAGACCACAGGACATTGGACAGACCACAGAATATACTACAGGACGGATTACAGAACAGATTGCTGGATACGGCGGATAAATTTAACTCATAATCTCTGTGGTCAGGTCAGCTAGATCTTATTATTGTGTTAGTGTGTTTAGTTAAGAGCATACCAGTTGACTGTAATCATTATTGTTGACTATTAAATAAATTTGTTAAGTTTAACTTTTTGCTTTTTCTGTTACAACTTAAAGACAACCGGTAATTGCTACCGTGCTTGCCCGTGA
Source organism: Sabellastarte sp. h YS-2021 (assembly GCA_964017235.1). NCBI lineage: Eukaryota > Metazoa > Annelida > Polychaeta > Sabellida > Sabellidae > Sabellastarte > Sabellastarte sp. h YS-2021. The sequence goes on from OZ024937.1 coordinate 14,765,498, forward strand.
CCGTAACAGGAAAATTGGGGGCTCGTCCGGGATCCAACCATTTGATTACAACCATTTGATCAACGGTTCAATTAACATTTTGAAAATCCATTTGATTTAGTAATTGGTTACAGTCAACAGTGCTCAAAATGGCTAGTGCTAAAGAGTTTGTACAATCACCATCTATGGAAGTTCTAGAAACTTTTAAAAAAGATATGTTAATGCAGATAGCGCAAGAGTTACAGTTAGAGGTAAAAAGGTCAACACGTAAACATGAACTTAAAAGGCTTATTGTTGAACAGTTAGTTGATGAAGATGTTTTACCTGATAGTTGTTTAGAAGTGTATAAGCCTCTACCAATGGAACCTTCTGGGCAATATGAGATCAGGCGATTAGAAATTGAAAGAGAGCTAAAACTTAGAGAATTTGAAGCTAGAGAAAGAGAGCTTGAAGCTCAACAACGAAAAGAAGAGCTTGAAGCTCAACAGCGAAAAGAAGAGCTTGAAGCTCGACAAAGAAAAGAAGAGCTTGAAGCTCAACAGCGAAAAGAAGAGCTTGAAGCTCGACAAAGAAAAGAAGAGCTTGAAGCTCGACAAAGAAAAGCTTGAAGCTCAAAAATATGAAAAAGAACTTGAGCTTAAACATGAAAGAGAAATGAAAGCTTTAGAATTAAATGCTCGTCGAATTGCCCATGAAGAGTCCATTGCTACCAAATTTGATTTGGGTAAAAATGTGCGACTGGTACCACCTTTTAATGAGTCCGAGGTTGATAAGTACTTTCAGCACTTTGAAAGAGTAGCTCAAAATTTGAAATGGCCTATAGACCAGTGGCCTTTATTGCTGCAAAGTGTTTTGACGGGAAAGGCCCAGGAGGCATACACGGCTTTGCCAATTTCTGAATGTGTGGACTATAACTCTGTCAAAAATGCTATTTTGAAAGCATATGAGTTGGTACCAGAAGCATATCGTCAAAAATTCAGAAATTATCGTAAACAAGAAAGTCAAACTCATGTTGAATTTGCCCATGAGAAAGAAGTGTACTTTGACAGATGGTGCAATTCTAGGGAAGTAGGTACAGACTTTGAAAAACTTAGGCAAGTTATTTTGATTGAAGAGTTCAAAAGGTGTGTTCGTGATGACATTAAAACCTATCTAGATGAACAGAAAGTTGAAAATTTGGCAAAAGCAGCAGCTTATGCTGATGACTATGCGCTAACTCACAAGTCCACTTTCAGCAAGAATAAGTCCTTTGGTCCTGCTAAAAAGTCTTATCCAGAAATAGGAAAGAAATCTGAAAATGTAGCTCCAGAAAAGAGTTCAGATAAGGGTCAAACCTCAAATCAGACTATGAGTAAGGATAGGAAACCCAGATCCTTTGCTCCTGTGTGCCATTATTGTAAGAAACCTGGGCATGTTATGTCTGACTGTTGGCTCTTAAAGAAGAGAAGAGAAAAGGAGGCAACGCCCAATGCCTTTGTGTCTAGCAAGTCTAACTGGCGTTCAAATCCCAATAGAGCAGAGTCTAGTATTGGTTTAGACAAGTCTGAGATTATTAGGGAAGAGTTCAAACCTTTTGTGTCTGAGGGTTTTGTATCCTTGGAAAGTAGTTCCAGTCAGGTCCCCATTAAGATATTAAGAGACACTGGAGCTACTCAGTCCTTACTTTTAGAAGGTGTATTGCCATTGAGTGTAAGCACATCTACTGGTGAGAGTGTCATTGCTCAAGGTATTGAAGGAGGCTGTGTGAACGTTCCCTTGCATAAGGTCAACTTAGTATCAGACTTAGTTACTGGTTCTGTTGTTGTGGGTACCAGGCCCACTTTACCCATTAAAGGGGTATCTTTGTTGTTGGGAAATGATCTTGCAGGTGGAAAGGTAGTTGCTGATCCTAAGGTTACTTCTAAGCCGATCACTTTGGTTAGCACTGAGAAATTAGAAGAGGTTATTCCTGGTATTTTTCCCTCCTGTGCTGTGACTCGAGCTATGGCCAAAAAGGCCCAAGAAGAACCAAAAGATTGTAAACAATCTACAGATGTCTTAGTTGATTTGTCAGATACATTCTTAAACAACTATGACCATGATGTGCAGAATTCTAGTGATACAAATCCCAAGGCCAGGGTAGATTCTGAAAAACAAGACTCAATTGACTGTCAAGATGTATCACTTTCAAAATCAAAATTGATTTCAGAGCAGGAAGATGATCCTGAATTAGCTCCTTTATTCAAGTTGGTCTTGCCACCAGTAGAGCTAGATAAGGTCCCTGTAGGCTATTATTTAGAAATGGTGTGCTTATGCGAAAATGGAGGCCACCAAATATCCCTGCATCTGAAGAATGGTCAGTAGTACACCAGATTGTTGTGCCAAAAGTGTTCCAAAGTGAGATATTAAAATTGGCTCATGAATCTCCAATGGGTGGCCATTTAGGCATCAACAAAACTTACAACAAGATAACCAAACATTTCTATTGGCCTCAAATTCGGCACTGTGTGGCAGAATTTTGCAAGACTTGTCACACTTGTCAAATGGTAGGGAAGCCAAACCAAAAATTCCTGTAGCTCCTCTCAAACCCATTCCAGCATTTGAGGAACCATTTAGCAAAGTGATAATTGACTGTGTAGGTCCCTTACCAAAAACTAAATCCAGAAACCAATATCTTTTGACAATTATGTGTGCTTCAACCAGATTTCCCGAAGCCATACCTTTGACCAACATAACAGCTCCCAAAATCTCAAAAGCTCTGGTTAATTTCTTTACTTTAGTTGGCTTACCAAAAGAGATCCAGTCAGATCAAGGGTCAAATTTTATGTCAGGACTATTTCAACAGGTTGTATTTCAGTTAGGTGCCAAACAGATCAAATCTAGTGCTTATCACCCAGAATCCCAAGGTGCACTTGAAAGGTTCCATTCCACTTTGAAGAATATGATCAGGACATATTGTTTAGACAATGAAAAAGATTGGGATGAAGGCATCAGCTTATTATTGTTTGCAGTTAGAGAGTCTGTTCAAGAGTCTTTAGGCTTTAGTCCCTTTGAGTTGGTCTTTAGCCATTCAATCCGTGGTCCTCTCAAGCGGTTGAAGGAAAATTGGTTATCTGAGAACACCGAGAGCCTAAATCTATTAGACTATGTCTCGAAGTTCAGAGATAAGTTGAAGAAGGCTTGTGAGCTGGCGCAACAAAATTTGAAAAATTCTCAGTCAAAAATGAAGATGCTTTATGATAAGAAATTACAAAATCGTATCTTCAATCCTGGAGGCAAGGCTTCAGTGTCATCACCTGGCCAAATGAATAAACTACAGGCCAGAGATCTAGGGTCATACCCAGTAGCAAGGAGAGTAGAAACTCTCCAAAAGACCAATTAAAAATTATGATAACAGACATTCAAACCACTTGTGTGAAATGACTATGGTAAAGCCATATTTTGAAAGAGGTATAACATAGCTTATGATGGCTATTAATAAAAACACTGTTAAAGATGGGAATTCAGTGTATAAACAGGACTTTGAAAAAGTAAGACATGGCGTCCGCACGGATACGCCCTGTCCAGAAGCTGTATTTAAATTGTAATTTATATACCTGTAATTAGTAAGTTTATAAAGGCTATACATGGTACTAATTTTACTTTTGTATTTAGATAAATATGTTTTGTAAAAAGTTATTACCTGTGTATATATACCTGATAAAAATCTCTTGTAAAATTTTGTAACTCCTTGGCTTCCAAAATTTTTCTTTAAGGGGGGAGGTGTTACATATTTTGGACACTATATTAGTACATTGTATATTACATATATTAGGCACCATATTAGTGCATTGTTTAATTTAAGCTTTGTGTTTATACATTGTCATAAAAGATAATTGTGTTGTTGGTTCTTTTTGTGTGTTGACATTTAAAGTAAGGGAGTTATTGATTTTTGTGTTTTAGTGTTTATTGATCTGTTCACAGACTGGGGGAAATCCCCCCCTCAGTGGTTATGTTAGATTTGGGGAAACCCAATTGCCAGTAGTTTCTAGAACTTCCTCATTTGGCCTAGATGGCTCAATCTTCTTTTGAGTTGGTTCTGTACAATTCCAGAGGAATCTGTGAATGTATATAAGGAATGTACATCTGACCACAAAAAAACTTTGTATTCGCTGGCTATAAGGAGAGCTATTGTGTTTTGGAATATAATATATGCTTATATTACTGTGAACTTTCACTGGAGTGAACTGAATACATTGTCTGGGTAGATTTATTGTACTTTGGATATTTTGGATATTGTACATTCATATAGCAGAGAGTGAATTTACTGCATTTTGGACATTGTCCACATCTTGGAGCAGACACTACAGTTGTGTTAACTCTCTAAATATCTCCAGACAGACATTCTGTGTGACTGGATATAAAGAATAGCAGGACAAGAACCTTTTGTGTTGTTGAGTGTGAGACAGGTCACAAGATATAGATATCTGTGTGTGAGTGAACATTGGACAGATCACAGGACAGACCACAGGACATTGGACAGACCACAGAATATACTACAGGACGGATTACGGAACAGATTGCTGGATACGGCGGATAAATTTAACTCATAATCTCTGTGGTCAGGTCAGCTAGATCTTATTATTGTGTTAGTGTGTTTAGTTAAGAGCATACCAGTTGACTGTAATCATTATTGTTGACTATTAAATAAATTTGTTAAGTTTAACTTTTTGCTTTTTCTGTTACAACTTAAAGACAACCGGTAATTGCTACCGTGCTTGCCCGTGACCGTAACACCAGGATCAACCACTTTGAGAACTGTTCAATATGTTTGGTGCTTCTGGTACTCCTCAGATCAGAGCAGATGCTCATCAGGATACATGGGGGGGGGGGTTCTCTGGATACAGGGAGATCCAGCTGTAACTAAGGTGGGACAGTTCACATGCCAGCAGCATGCATGGCTCAGTTGAGGATATTCAACTTCTCAATCTTAGTCTGTTGCTTTGGATTCACTGTTGAACCCCTAACAGATTTAAAGCGGAGGGGGGGGGGGGGGGGGGCTTCGGACCCCTTGAATCCCCCACCCACCATGCATCCACTAGTGGAATAATAGATCAAACAAAACTCCCGGAATGTCCTTGATAGTGGAACAGCTACCTAATTATGTACAGGCCACAGGGAGCTAACTCACAAAGATCAGAAGTATGAGTGTATGTAGACATTGCTCACAGGCAAAAATAATTTTACACTGGACGACTGTTTGTTTTAGTGCTTTTATATGTATATTCTGTAAACTAAAGGGATCCTGTTTTGAAATGTTTCAACAATACCTTGTGAAGTAGCATATTAAGTTATCTTGTGAAGAAAGTGACACTGAATATATATAAGGAATAGAACCCTATAAATCTGAGCCCTACCTTCGGATATCAGTGAACTATTCAGAAGAACTGTTATAATACAATATACCCTTTATTTTTGGTTAATGTAAAATTCCATATGTTTTGTGATGTTCCTTTAACATTCCATATATTTTGAAATATTCCTTTATGGCCTTTCCAGAATAAATATCATATCCTTTGTAAAACTTTCTAGAATAAATTAAAATATCATATTCTTTGTGAAGGTATAACCTTTCCATCATAAATTTAAGATATTATATCCTTTGTGAAAATGCCAAATACTAAATTTAAAATATTATATCCTTTGTATAAAAAAGTCCTAACACAAGTCCAAACTAATGGAACTGCCCAGAGTGACTTTGTATTTCTGTTTTGGCCAGACACCCTTTCTCAATTAACGGATTTTGTGTGATATCCTTTATCAAGTAGTTTTTCCGTTAATATCCTTTGTTGTTTCCCCCAAATTACTTGGGCAAATTTGCTTTTATACGTGTTTGCTGTGGATTTCTGCCAGGAACACATGGATTTATTTGTTTACAAATTCCATGTGCTTTAAATGCACATGGTTCGTTTTCAGTGTATGAACCCCTAGGGTCGGTTTCACAAAAGTATTTAGCGCAGACATAGACTTATAATAAAGTCTTTTCTCTTAAAATGAGGCTAAGACTGTGGCATTAGAGAGTTTCACAAAGCTGCTAAGTCTAAGTTTTGGCTAAGTCTATCAGGGAGTGGGCTTAACTTTTGTAAGCAAAGACTTAAATATGGCCACCATTATTTTTCTCATTTCAAAATTTGAAATGCTTGAAAATAAAGAATAAATGTGTAGAACACCTCCCTAATGCTGATGTTCCACTGGAGCGGACCTGTCAGTAACTAAGCATTTTTGAAGGGGCAGGAGCAATGTTTACATAGTCGGTTAGGGTCGGTTGTAGTTTCCAGGCCTATCGGACAGAGTCGGCAAAATATCAAACATGTTTGATATTTCCCCGACCCTCCCCGACTCTTGTTCCCAACCTGGGCTCTGCCCCCTGGTAACAGGCTTGTCCTAGTCACTTCACATCTTGTCTTATCACTTCTAGGCTTGTCTGTATCACTTCCAGGTTTGTCCTTATCATTTCCAGTCTTGTCCTATCATGAAACCGGCTTGTCTTTTGTCACTTTAGTGGTGCTCATTTGCAGTCCATTCCCAGCATGATGTGTAATACAAATATTACCAAGAATTACATAAAAAATGACAAAAACAGTGCAAGTAATCATAATTTAGAAGTTAGCAGATGGAAAAGGTCCACATGTATGCTGTAAATAATTGAGAAACCTGAAAAAGTGTTTTTATTTGGTCACATAATAATCAAATTCTCAGCCTATTTCAACAGAGCAATTTCTGGGAAAAATGAGGATCATGTGTTGACAAATCATCAAATCAAGAAAATTAGGTCAAGGACAGTCAACAAACTATTTGGATCCCATCACATGATCATTTTTCTCACTGTAAAACCCATAAGCAATTTCTGGGAAAAAGAGAGATCAAGTGTCGACCAATCAACAAATCTGAAACTACGTCAACAGTAAATATTTGGATCCCAGCAAGTGACCAGAACTACAGCATGTTTACCTTCACATCCAGAATATGGTCTTTCCCAGAGGCTCGAAATTATTTAGTATAAATATGAAGAGAAATTGCTCGGAGGGACGGAATTTTGAAGGGGTCTTCCCCAGAGGTTCGAAATTGGAGTATAAAAGCCATCACCAGGCAATAGAGCCTTCAGACATCAACAATATGTAAACCACATCAACAGCTAACATAGGATAGTTTAGAATATATAATATAATATTCATGTCATACCTATAATGTACCACTAATATCCATCACTTTCTTTCTCTTTCAGGTACTACTAATTTCATTCATTTCTTCTCTGTTTTCAGGTATCCCCCCATTTCACTAATACATAACTTTGTTTCTTGTTTTCAGAAGATACTGACTGAAGACCAACGCCCAGCAAGCAAATCACCACACCCCTGGCAATAGAACAGAAACAGAAGTCCAACCACCCAAAGCTAGCCCTACCACCCATGGCAAGACATAAATGACAACACAATGGAAAGACAAGGCTGACAAAAGAGGAGACTACCCCTCCTCAGGTCATTAAAACTGCTCCTGCGGAGCAGTTTAGTATTCATATTCCGAGCTTTCAGACATCAACAATATTAGGAGAGAAGTGAAAGGAAGATCAGTACAGAAAACATTGAGAAAATGGTGAAATTATTAGTGACATCCTGTTTGCTGGGTTTGCTATTCTCTGACCCAACTATATACTTTAAAGAAGAATTTGACGGGGGTTGGGAAGAAAGATGGGTTGAGTCCAAGCATAAAAGCGACCTTGGCAAGTTCAAGTTGTCAGCAGGCAAATTCTATGGTGATAAAGTTCGAGACAAGGGGCTGCAAACCTCACAAGATGCCAAATTTTATGCTATTTCTGCAAAGTTTGACCAGAAATTCAGCAATGGGGACAAAACCCTTGTAATCCAGCTCACAGTAAAGCATGAACAGAACATTGACTGTGGAGGTGATTATGTGAAGGTATTTGGTGATGCACTGGACTAGGCTGATATGCATGGTGAGACTCTGTATACACAGAGTTTGCTTAATGTTTAAATAGTTGGGTCAAATAAGAAATCAAATAAATTATATATATTTTAGTAATTTCACAAAATTCCTGCTCGAATATTTCAGGAATTTCATGAAATTACTGAAAATTTTAGGAATTTTGCGAAATTACTGATTTGGTCAGTAATTTCACGAAATGCCTAAAATATTCAGGAATTTCACGGAATTACTGGCAACACAACTTTACTGTAACATACAACTCTGACTTTGTCCTTTCAGAATTTGGAGCGGGGTGGTTTGTTAAGATCTAGGTTAAAGTGAAACCATTTATACTATATTCATTTTTAAACATTATTAAGAAATATAGGTGGCTGAGTCGACTTACCAGTACCAGAAATATGAATAAATTGTCACGTAACATTTTGACCAAGGTCCCTGAATTCCAAGTGAATTTGGTAGTATAAAAGGGTTTCTTCATAGCATTGTGGGATTGTATACCCTAGTACACCACTGGGAGTCAAACTGGGTAGGATACATTGATATAACCAGGAATATGATTTGCATTCAAATTAACTTTATGAAATGTTTGAAAGAGCTGTTAAGTGGCCAGTGTCGCAGTGGTAACACACTCGTCTCCCACCTCTGAGGTCAGCAGTTATAATCCTGGAACTTGTGTGGGAAAGTTGGTAGTTGCTTACTAATGGTCGACAGTTTACAGTACAGAACCATGACCAACTGTATGAACTGGTTACCTCTGCCCAGAAAACTACATGTTGTGATATGACTTGTACAGTGTTGAAAACGATGTAAAACCCCAAATTAATAAATAAGAAAGAACTGGTATGTCCTATCATGAGTTAAACTAAAATGTATGCAGTGGAGGGGTCGAGGGGAGGGGTGAATATACAGGATGGGTCAACATCTTTTCAAAACCATAAGGAGGGGGTCGTCACCCAGAAAACAAATACATAGAAATGAACTATCGGAAAGGTGACGTGTATTTGTCAATTGAATGTTGCATGTGAATAGAAAACATAGCATAATAAATATCCAGCCCCAAACGGAATTACATGCCAGTCAAAATTCACAACAGAGTGAAAATGTAGATAACATTAGAAATTATTTATATTTATATATTTAAAAAATCATAGAAGCATGCTAAATGGATTTATTATAGTCATTTGTATTTCGAAATTTGCCATAAATCAAATAAACTTTAAAAAACCATTTAATGTTTACATTAGGCATTGTGTCCATGCATTTCTGGTAAAACTTCTACAAGTCTTAGTATATTTGAACTCAAATAATTTACAATTCAGGCATATACACAAATAAAGTGGATATCATCTTCTATATATTTTCCTGTCCAATTCTGTCTCAAATTAGTTCTGTTTCAAATGATATAACTCAGTTCTCAACTGAGAAAATATCGTGAAATTGCAATGAGTGAATGAACATCTCACAAGAATGTGTCACTTTCATAATTATATTGTTGTAAATTAATATGAAAACAATCTGTATAAAACAAGAACCTGCCACTTGTACATTGTATAGCCATATATTTGAGTAGACAGAACATGTTAACAAGTCACATCAAATCTTAAAATGCCACTTGTATCCTTTATGTACAAATATTAAAGCAAATTAGCATGTTTACAAACTATTCATTCAGCAAGAATATTTTACTTGTGTATCAAATGTACATTTATTTGAGTAAATAAAACATGTAAAACAAAATACAGCACTGATATTCCATTTGCATATTTTTATGCTTTTCTACTGGTTTCTTTCTTAATATGGTAAATCCTTTGTTATTGAACCTTCAATTATACAACTATTCCATTTATGAACTTCTATTCCCTCTCCCAAATTGTGATTTCACCTAATGTTTTGTGCTAACAATGTCCATTCTATTTGAAGAACCTGCCCTTGGTGAAGCTGAGAGTTATCTTACTTATTCCATGTCTTTTCACTGTATGGTGTTAAAGGGGAAAGTTTCATGTCCCAGGACGAAAATCACATTAAATTTCACCCTTGGCAACCCCAACTGGCTGCTAAGGTATTGCATATCATATGCCTGAGAGTGAAATCCTCTCTATACCTTTATATTCATAGCAGTGTTACAGCTTGATATGTATATTAATAATCTGGCACTTGCCATGTACATGGTAAGATGTTTACTTTAGCATCACATTTGACTGAGGAATGAATGATTTCAAATGCTCTTTGACCTCTCGTCATTGGGATTAAATTTATCTTCTATTTCATCAAAAAGTGTGATTTATAATGTTACTTCTAGCACTCTTAATTGGCCTGATATAATCAACCTCTTCACCCTCCCTACATCATACTTATAATCTTAGTTTTACTGTGGAGTCTTTTGCTCTCAATCACTTTCACTATCACTATCATGATCACTATCAATATTTCTGCCATGAATGAGGAGAATCATCTCTAGCTGTGCATTCAATTTATTTATTTATTTGGGGTTTTACGTTGCTTTCAACACTGTAAAGGTCATATCACGACCAGTAGTTGGAAGGGCAGAGGAAACCAGTACATACAGTTGGTCAAGGTTCTGTTCTGTAAACTGCCGACCAACGGCAAGCAACTACCAGCTTTCCCACTTGAGGTAGAGCCGTGAACCGAACCCTGGACCCAGAGGTGGGAGACGAGAGTGTTACCACTCTGCCACCTTGGCCCCTAGCTGTGCATTCAAATCTGCCGTAGTTCCTTGTTGTACATTTTCTATTAAATCTGTTCTCAGATAAATGGTTCGACGACTACCTTGATCTTTGAATGCAAGCAACCAGCCCCTGCAAGTTTCTGAAAATAGGAAGACATAAAGCACAAATTTAGAAAAACAATCTTCATTTTTTTTAGCCATTAGGATTACCAGCAAAAAACTTATGTTTTATTTACAATCTGTAAAGCTTTAGACTTTACTTGTTAATTTAGTGTTTTACATCATGCCTAATGCCTTATCGCTTATATTGTAAAGGGTAGTTGGAAGGGCATCAAAGTATGATGCTTTCTTTGGTGGTAGTAGTATGTGTTGTACTTGAGGTGTCACACTTTGTTCTATGTGTATATAAGTCTACTAAGCAATATGGCTTTGGTTTCGCCTATGATACTCCCAAGATATGAAATGAGTTGCCTGGAGACATCTACTCAGCCACACCTCTTCTATCATTCAGGAAGTAACTGAAGGGCTTATCTCTTTGCAAAAGACTACTCACCCCTAGTTTCTGATTTTCTGTGGTGCAGACCAGCCTTTTTACGTCTGTGGACCATGAATTTAGAGATTTTTACTTCACAAAATTTTTGCAAAGTATATTATTCATTCTGTTTGCTTGTTTGTTTGTAAGTTTGTTTGTGTACAACATAACTTCAAAACTACTGCACGGATGGGGATTAAATTTTTATGAAGCATCAGAGCCCTTCTAGGAAGAACTGGATTAAATTTGGGCATGATCGGGTCAATATCCTTGATTCTGGAGCAAACAGACCAAGTAATACACTTTGCTAAAATTTGTACTTGGCTCGACTCAGAGTTGTCTTGTTTGTCTCTTGGTTGAAGTGTCTTAGTGTCTTTGAATGGAGATTAAGCACTATAAAAGTCAAACTAAGATTAGTCTATTTGAGTGTTATCTGCATGGTGTCAGTGTGTTATTTAACAATAGAGTTAAGTGGATTGGTGTGCATAAAAATTTATGTGAAAATAAGGAAAATTATGTCTTTTTTGTATTTGTATTTATACTCAGCGCAATATCTCCATGTACTTCAGGACTCAAAGCGCTATATGACCCATCCGACTGCACAAGTACAGCCTAACTCTCATGTTACTGACATTCCTCTAACTGAAAGACAGAGGCTCAAGGATGACCAATTATCTATGTCCTTGAGGTTCTTTAGCATGCCACTGGGGATAGGACCCAATGTCAGAGGACCGCCATTTTAAGTGGTCATCTGAGTCACTATGTATCTGCCTGTATCTGGGTTTGAAGCCACGTCCTCTGTTTTCCCAGGCGAGTGTGTTACCCACTACGCTACAGTGGCAGATAAAAGCTTAAAAGCAAAATTAAAAAGCTCTGACACTGGGTGTTTTCAAATATTGGGATATTTTTTTGTATTTTCAATGTAATTTCTATCTTTATGAAAATGTAATCACTGCTTTCATTCAAAAGGCACTGCCCATAAAATATTTGAAGTCCTACTCACTTATTTTCCAGTAATATCAAACAGAAAGGCATAGTCATGAAAAATTACATTGAAAATCGTAACTGGATTGCATTCGGATTAAGAACCTGATGTTTTCCATAATGTAACCCCTTCCCCTTGGTTAGTTCCTACTCACGTACACAAATTCTGAACCTTCAGTCCATTACTCTCAGACTAACCACAAAGAGACAAACACACCAGAAAACAAAACATTAAAAACATACCTTGTACACAAATAATCTTCTGTTTCCATCTATTGCCCAGTATTCACCATCCTTCTCCACACAGGTAATGGGCTCTACATCCTGAATTCTGATCTTGCCTTGAAGTAAATCTGTCAAGAGATCAGTCACCTTTCTGAAATCCTAGTGGATACACACGAACTGTGCTTTCTTCGGGATAATTTTGTGCCATTTTATTGCCAGTCCCCACCCCCAAGACATTAAAACCACTGGGTTGAGGGTACTTTAGTTTAATACATTTAACAAAGTAAAAGTTACGTATAAAAAGTTATATATATATATATATATCTAAATCTAAGAATTATTTACAGGTCATTGTAAAATAGACATCTTTAAAACAATCTTCAGCATGATAGAATACAAGTTAAAGTCATTGTCCATAGAATATGATCATGCTGACAAAATAAGAGAATAGTTTACAAAGAAATACCTAAAAGCCAACCTGGCCCGAGCAGAGAGGGTGACCTTGAGAGGTTACAGGACTGACCATTAAGGTCAAAGGTGATTGCTGTCAAAAAAGGACCTCTTAATCCGAGGTGTTGATTCAGATAAGGTCAACTAAAGGTCACCCTGAGAGCTGAAGGTCAAGAGGCCTAAAGGTTTACAAGGTTAGTAAAAATACAAGTTAAAGATAGTAATATGTAATATGTAATCCCTCAACCTGGAACCATTCACCAATAGTCACTCGCATGAATCTTACATCAAGTGGATACACACGAGCTGTGCTTTCTTCGGGATAATTTTGTGCCATTTTATTGCCATTTTATTGCCATTTTATTTTCACAAGTTGACAAAGACTTGAAAGATTGTGTTATAATTCTGTTGTCACTTAAATGTAACTTTTCACAAATAACTCTCCTAATTTACAAAACTACCACACCTGCTCCAAAAACTGGACCGTTACTATTTGTGCATAGTGTGAGACAATAATTCCTCACATGTACCGAACAAATAGATAAACTAGCTGTTACCATGTATGACTGGTTTGATTTTGGAGATTTAAAAAAAAGTAAACAATTATTGCACACCAGCCAAGCATGTTATTGCCTGAAATTACTTTAATGCCGTGGTTACACCTTCTATGTATACTGTCGGTTATATTTGATTTTCCCATTCACTTAACTGTTTTGTATTATTTTATATACTTCCCTAACCCGATAGTAAATAACACAGATAAAAAACAACAAAAGTAGATGTAATGATTTATGGATCGAAATTGACAAGATAAACTTACGTTTGTCTTGAGTAATCAAACAGAATTCAAAGGGTTTTTGTGTGTGAATAGTTTAAGTGTAAGGTCCCATGAACCCACATTATGGCCCGTGAATTCATTATGTAAATGAATATTGTTAATTCACGAACACAATTTATTACTTATGATTTGAGGCTGTAATTTGTGATAATGTAAACCACCGACTGTGATTTGAGTCTGAAATCTGTGAATCACCTACTAGTAATACAGTTTACTGTCTGTGATGTGATTTTTAAAGCTTCCCTTATGCCCCTGTTCCACCAAAGGATTAATCCCCGATTCTGTCGGCGACCCTTAATCGTGGACAGTCGGTGGAAAAAAAGGTAAAATGGTCGGGAATACCGAATCGGTATTGAAGTCTGGGATTAAGTACAGATCGTCCTCAGGAAGCCTCAGGATGCCTCAGGATGCCTCAGTCGGCCCCAGACAGTCCCCGACTGGTCTGGGACTAAGAACCGACTAAGCCAGTTTTCTGGTCGGTTTCAACCACGATCCTGTCGTACACATACCGACTGGGTCCCAGGACGCCTCAGCCCTCCTGGGACTAAGAGCCAGCTAACCCACGATTAACTCCCGGCGTCCTCAGGCTTCCCCAGTCTTCCCCAGACCAGGATCGCTGATTCTTGTTTTGAAGAAAAGCTGGATTTTCTGGGTATACATACTAGTATATACGATTCGCGATCTAATCACCATTGCTTTTCTAGGAACACAGCAGGATGCCACCTTTTAATGGAAGACAGATTCAACAACAACTTAGGGCTTTTTTGATTTTTATTCAGTTACAAATAATCATGTATTTCCTATTTCTACGTCGACAACAGCAACCACCACCACCACCACCACCAGCCATACAGAGACCTAGAAGAAGGCACAACATGTGGGTCAGGCCATGGCTACTACAGAGAGAGGAGAGAGGGGCCTACAACAACATTATGGCTGATCTGTATGCCACAGACATTCCAGGATTCACCAATTACATGAGGATGACCCCAGAATTCTTTGAAATGATAAAGACCAGACTGGAACCACGTCTAGCCAGGCAGGCCACCAACTACAGAGCTCCAATAAGTGTTGGGGAGAAGTTAGCCCTCACCATCAGATATCTGGCCACTGGAGAGTCATACACATCACTATCCTGTCAGTTCAGGGTTGGAAGATCCACCATTTCCAAGTTTTTACCAGAGGTCTGCAGGGCCATCCAGGATGAGTTCACCAGAGAGTAACTCAAATGTCCTACTACCCCAGATGAGTGGAAAGAACTGGAGAGGGAATTCAGGATCAGGTGGAATGTTCCACATGCCCTGGGAGCCCTGGATGGGAAGCATGTGGCCCTGAAGAAACCCAAGAACACTGGAGCCCTGTACCACAACTACAAGGGGTTCTTTTCCATTGTGATGTTGGCCCTGGTAGATGGGCAGTACAAGTTTAGATGGGTGGATGCTGGTACAGCTGGATCTTGCTCAGATGCCCAGATATTTAAGCCTCTCAGCTGAAGAGGAAGATTGAGGATGGCAGGATAGGCTTCCCTGACCCAGCACTTATAACCCAGGGTGGTAGAGATGTCCCCTACTTCATCCTGGCAGATGATGCGTTTGCCCTGAAGACCTGGCTCATGAAACCCTATGGCAGAAGGATGTTAACAAGAGAGGAAAGGATTGCCAACTATAGAATATCAAGGGGCAGGAGAGTTGTTGAGAACGCTTTTGGCATCCTGGTTTCAAGATTCAGATTGATGAGGACCACCACTGAACTACCCCCAGAAACAGTCAGAGAAGTGGTATTCACCTGTGTGGTTCTGCACAACATACTGAGAAGCCAGTATCAAGGTCAACATGGTGGTCAGCAGCCTGGGGAGGATGATGATGTGCCTGGTGATTGTGGATTGATTGGTGGTGCTGCTGGTGGAGGCCAAGAAAGAAACCCTGCTAGAGAAGCCAAAAGACAGAGGGATTACCTGAAGGACTACTTCAATAATGAGGGAGCAGTGGCCTGGCAAGATGGCAGAATATAAGTCCTGCTGCAGTAACCAGTCCTTTTCAGGACTAACTATAACAGTCCTTTTCAGGACTAACAAACAGTCCTTTTCAGGACTACCAATTATTCCAAAAACAATTAATGAGCTATGCTTGCTTCAGACAAAACCCATGCCAAACATAACTTGTACAGATGGACAAACAGACAAACCCCATGCCAAACATAACTTGTACAGACAGACAAACAGACAAACCCCATGCGAAACATAACTTATACAGACAGACAAACCCCATGCCAAACATAAATTGTACAGACAGACAAACAGACAAACCCCAAGCTAAACATAACTTGTACAGACAGACAAACAGACAAACCCCATGCTAAACATAACTTGTACAGACAGACAAACAGACAAACCCCATGCCAAACATAAATTGTACAGACAGACAAACAGACAAACCCCATGCTAAACATAAATTGTACAGACAGACAAACAGACAAACCCCATGCCAAACATAAATTGTACAGACAGACAAACAGACCAACCCCATGCTAAACATAACTTGTACAGACAGACAAACCCCATGCTAAACATAACTTGTACAGACAGACAAACAGACAAACCCCATGCTAAACATAATCTCAAATCTTAAAAACTACACCCAAAATTTGCCTTAAATTTAGAATCAATTATAGACAAATAACTGAAAGTAAGAGAGAATTTTTATATCTTTTAAAATATTACAAATGTCCCAATAAAGTCTGTCTCCTTGCTTAAAAATATTATAAAATATCATCACCCAAATGGATGTGTTGAGGGTGCAGTTCATGTGTTTGTGGAATTTTTTTTTTTGGGGGTGAGATAATTCTGTTTCCAAATTTGTGTGTCAGTTCCTTGGTTGGTGGTTATGTTTACTAGTGGGTTTGTCTGTTTTTGGGTTGGTGGCTATGTGATAGCCAAAAATCTTTAACTCTAGGGATGTTGTGAGTGTTGGACTTTTTTTTTACAAAGTTAAAACAATCCCATGGATTTTAAGTTACAAATGGGCATATTATTGGCCATAATTGGAGTTCATTTATCAATATTTTTTTATATGTGGCCTTATTTTTGTTAAGTGTATTACCACGGGTTATTTTATGTTTGGGGTGGTGTAAGTGTTGGGCTTTTTTTTTTTTCTTGTGATAGGTATTTGTACTTTTTTTT
Source organism: Sabellastarte sp. h YS-2021 (assembly GCA_964017235.1). Classification (NCBI taxonomy): domain Eukaryota; kingdom Metazoa; phylum Annelida; class Polychaeta; order Sabellida; family Sabellidae; genus Sabellastarte; species Sabellastarte sp. h YS-2021. The sequence goes on from OZ024937.1 coordinate 14,782,332, forward strand.
TTTGTTTTGGGAGGGGAATTGGAATAACTTGCAGCTGAATAATTGTTTTTGGAAGATTTGGTGGCCCTGAAAAGGGCCTGGCAGGTCAAAGACCCGCCCTGACTGGATGGCTACTGAGGAGGCTGCTGCTGTTGAGGCGGTGCTGAAGTGGTGATAGTAAAGAGCTGCTGCTGTGGTTGCTGCTGCTGAGGCTGCTCGACGATCTGTGTTGATGTTAGATCTGGGAGCTGGCTTAATATTCCACTCAGGTTGTGTCTGCTCCCTTCGTCCTGTACAGTTAGGACTGATGTAGGGTTACCAAAGCCAATGGGATTTGGTGTATAGTACACAAAACTGCTGCCAGCTGCTGCTTGAGTGGAACTAGACGCCTGTGGAGTGGTTGTTGGCAGTAGCCCGACCCTCTGGGACTCCGTGGTAATAGTGGCTGATCTTCTGGGCAGTGACTGACGTCTACGGTTGCTCTTAATACTTTCAATGTCTCTAAATATCCTGCCCTTTAGGTCTTCAAATTCTTCTTGGGTCATCTTTTCGGCCTCTGATGCCACGTAGTCAAAGTAGGGCTGCGTGTCTGACTTCTGCTGCAGAAAACCTGAGATCAATGTCCTCATCTGGTCAAAGTGCTCGGGAATCTTGGAGTCTGTTGAAATGGGTGTAGATGTAAGGATGGACTGACTCCTCTCCCTCAGGACACTGGACTCGAGGTGTTCTGTATCAGTAGTAGAGCCACGAGATTCGTCCTGCTTGCTGGTATTTGGACTGGCCTCAAACCCTGAACTTGTGTTGGCCCCCTTTCGTCTGATGTGGGTTTTAAGGAAACCCATCTGTTGGTAGACCCAGGACTGTCTCTTGGTCATCTCCCTCGGGGCTTGGCCAGATTGGAGCTTGGACAGCTTGCCATAACACGTTCGCTGGGATTCGAACCAACGTCTGACATCAAAGGGCTGGAGCTTCAGTTCTGCAGATATTTCTGGCCAGAGAGCCTCTCTTCTGTTCCTGTCATGGAACCGTGGATGTTCCTTGTCATACAGTTCTGGGTGCTACTTTACAAATTCCACAATGGAAATTTTCTGACTGTCAGTAAAAGTTGCACACACCCTGGCTCTCTTGGCTCTGCAACTTCAATCCTTTCCTGTTCTTCACTTTCCTTCTCCCTCTCATCCATCTTTTTTCTTCCTCTCTTCCCTCCATTCTCTTTCCTCATAATCCAGTCGACAAAATAATAAAAAAATAGTAAAATGTGTCTCCTAACTGTGAAATTTACCTTAAGCTCAAGTATTATATAATATTTTAAAAAACTGAAAACCCCTACAAAACAGTGACACACGTCTCTCAGTAGCCAAACAGTCAGTAACAATGAGAATCTGTGCGCGGTCGCTTATATAGTCCCAGACCTCTTCATTGCCTCGTTTTAATTTCAGACGCACGGAAAAGAGTCGGTTCTTAATCGGTTGTTAGTCCCAGGCCACCTGGGGCGTCCTCAGACTGTCGAAGACTAAATTTGTGTTGTCCCAGGCGGCCTGAGGACGCCGGCTTGGATCGGTTAGGGTCGGTTACCCTTAGTCGGGGCTTAGTCCCAGACCTTGATTTTTGGGTCCCAGGACACCGCAGATGGTCTGAGGCTTCCGGGGACTAATGGAACTGATTCACTTTCACACTCATGAAATTCATACGCATCATATATGAGTCGGGGACTAACAACCGGCCTCCTGGGACAACACACGACTGTGTAAAATTGGGTCTGAGGAGGCCTGAGGAAGCCTGGGACTGGACATTTTGTTGAGGGCGGGAAATATGAATCAAACATGTTTGATTTTCCTCACGGCCTCAACCGACCACAACCGACCCTTACAGAAGGTCTGGGACTAAGCAAATATTTCAAACCGACCCTCAAAAACCCTTAATCGGGAGCCTTAGTCGTGTGGTGGAACACCCACATTACATTCCACGGTACATGTATATACACATAGAAGCATGCTACGAATATTTTTGAAAAATAATAACCTGATAATGGGGTAGTAAAGATTTGCATGTACCAACAAGGTGTATTCTCCCAACAAAGATGTCACTACTTGAATATCAAAGGATAGTCTGCAAACCCTGTAAGTGAATGGGGAGCACTTGCAACACTAGCAAGGAGAACACACGTGTCCAAGCCTCTCGTAAATTCCCCTTGAGATACATATTCATTTGTAGCCATACTATATGCACCCAGAGAATAATGTGCATGCCAATTTTCATTGTGGAGTCTAAGCAACCTCAACATTCTGTTATCAAATGCACATGTAGTTTAGTGTTCCTTGCAAATTAGCAGATTTTTCTCTGTAAAACCAGGACACACGTGCACGTACGATGGGATGTAACAGAGGCTTTAGTTTATGATTGTTAATCCATGAATAAAATTTGTAGTCTCCTATTTAGATTCCCGCTCAGATTCTTACCTTGGCTACAGAAGTGGAAGAATAAAAGAAAACAACAAAACATTTCCCATATTTCTGTCCAAAAGCCTTTTTGTGACAACAAACTACTTCATTGACTGCACAATGTTTTTTTACTTGAAGCTACTAACTTGGTTTCCAATGATAATGTGGTTGGTCAAGCTAATATTTTGTTAATTGTTGATGAAAACAGATGTTAGACCATTTTAATGCAATTAATAGCAAAAGTTAATGTAAGATGTTCAACAAAAATGACAATTTTTTTAACAAACGTCATCACTGACAAAAACGTGGGTTATTTTATGCCCCTTCTGACACTTAGAGACCCTCCAGTTATTAGATACGTTTTTACAGATATTGTCATCTGCTGGACTCGAAACCTGTGACCGCACAGGATTTATTTGTTGTTTTATGTCGAAACAACAATCAGTATTCTTGATGTAATGATACACAGTTTTACGATGTAATAGTGCATCAAATCACCAAGTATCTACTGAGTAAATAGATAACCATTGGTGGATTACTATTTGTTACTCTGGCTTAGCGGGTGACACATTGGCCTAGCAAGATAGAGGATGTTGGTTCAATCCCAAGTATAGGCAGGCACATAGTGGTTCAGAGGGCCATTTAAAATTTTAGTCTTATGTCTTTAAGTCCAATCTCCAGTGGAAAGCTGAAGAGCCCCAGGGATGCTGAGACATGCTCCTCCCTGAGCCTCTCTCGTTCAGTTAGGGAAATGTCGGTCACTTGAGAGAGCCGGGACTGTATTTGTACAGTCCAGATGGGTGGAATAGTGCTTTGAGTCTGTTATGAAAGGATATATAGAGTGAAGAAAAATACACAATACGAAAAAAACACCCACTCTACTGATCTTGTATGTGTTTGATCTGTCAATACTTGACACTATCTCACTGGCTATGCTATGGCGTAATCACATTTTTGCTCTAATTATCCATTGCATTCAGGTTTTGGCTTAAATACAGGTATAAGCGGACCTGTTTTTTCTTTTTATTCCTGAGCGCCACTTATTATACATAGTCAGCATTACAAATCAGTCCGCAAGTGCTGATTTTTCTTAATATATCAGTGGTTCACATTCAGTCCACATTAGATTAGATTACACAAGCTACTAGTATGTTATATACACCAAAAGATAGTGTTTGATAGAGCTTCTGCTATATTAAAATAACTGCAGAAATGGCAGAGAAAATTTCAAGTTAATAATTGTGTTTTGTTTCTCTGGTGTCTCTGTGTATATATCACAGAATCTTTTGAAGTCATTCTTAAAATACGGACTTATTCACTTGTTCTTTGCAATAAAATTGTGGACAATAAATGTCCCTCATTAAACATCCCTCATTGGACAAATACAAAAATACATCACATATTGAAGATGAACAATGCAGTTCTTGTCTTCATCATTTATGATATATATTTTTATTTCATATATATTTCATTCAGGAAGTTTTCCTATTTTAGAAAGTACCACGATTTCCTCACTTCAGAAATTATAATAAGAGCACTCCAGTTACTCTTGTCTTTCTCTTTCTTAAAACAATAAAACATATTTTTAATAGTTTTCAAGGTATTCTCAATAGTGGCATGAAAGCTACAGCCTTTTGGCTAAGGCTCTACAAAATCAAGTGATGTGAATTAATCAGTTATTAGCTTCTTAAAAGTCAGTTGCTAGAAGAGTTTGCATTCACAATCTATTGGGAGAGCTAGGGCTCAAGCACAGGACAAATGTACAAACTTCACCTTGAACTTTCTGTAGCTTGGCCAGATTGCTAACATAACAGAAAAGTTTGAGTTGAAGTATTTATTTCTTTAGTAGTTATATTGAGACAGGTAGTTTTATGGGCAGAGGAAACCAGTACATACAGTTAGTCAAGGTTCTGTACTGTAAACTGCCGACCAAGGACAAGCAACTACCAACTTTTCCACATGAGATCAGGCTGGGATTCGGACTCTGATCACAGAGGTGGGAGGTGAGTGTGTTACCACTTTGCCACCGCAGCCCCCATGACTTGAACTAAGCAACATGACTGTTGATCATACTCTTGGTTGAGGAATCAGTACAGTCTGTGCGAATCCCTGATACAGTGGTAACAAGTGTGCCATAAATTTCCTTTTTTGAAAATGGGTGGTCAGAATCAAAATAGGTACAAACTTTGTTAACGTCATCGACTGGTAAAGCATCAAGGAATAAATAGAGAAGATGATTTCTAGTTGTTTCCTGATGCATGGATTGGCATTCAAAATAAATTTCATCTTATCTAGATTGAATATGAGCTTGGCGCCTGTTATCCATGCTTAAACAGTATCAGGGCATTGTCTCAGCTAAGGAAGCTTGATTTACAACTGTCAACTATCATGGGTGATATGCAATAGGAAAGTTTCCCCAATGACATATATGAAAACAATTATATCACAAATATGAAGACGTCAATATTATACGAGTGCACATCATGAATATTATTAATCTTCATGACTGATATATTTAGGTCTATGTGAGTTAATGTACTTTGATTATCTACCAGTTTACTTCAAAAATGAGCAAAATGATGTCAATATTCAAGGAAAGAATAAGAAAAGGGTTATCGTTTGAAAATGAGCACCAGTAAATTTAAAATCAATTTTTAACTTGACATTTCTCTGCCAATTCTGCATGGATTTTAATGCAACAAAATGGTGCTGCAATTTTTTTTAAATGATGTCTATAATATATTACGGCTTATAAAGTTAAAAAATATATTAACAATTTTGTAATGCCAACTATCCAAAGTAAGTGGCATCAATGTATACAAAATTATGTCCCAGCTTGTATATCCTCGAATTAAGAGCAAATACGGTGTGTAGTGGATACTAAATTTGTCATCGGTATAAATTAGGTATGCACTAGAATAACTGAAGATAATTGAATAGAGAGGCAATAAAAGGCACAAAATAGTAATACAGATATCTGAAGATGCTTTGGAAATTTGATGTCTTGTTTCCTGTCACTTGAATAACATTCACGACAGTCCTCCTCTGTACCCATCATTCCATACTAGCTAGGCAGACGGTGCCTTAAGGTATGATGGTTAACAGTGTCAAAAGGTGCAAAAAGTCTAAATAATGCGAATACTATGCCTGTCCTTTACACACAAAGGAATACTGACTTTTTATAAATAAATAAAATACACAGCATCTTAACAAACGGTTTTGCTACAATGCTGCTGCTAATCTCTGAAATTAATTGCCTCTTGATATCTACATTGCTTCCTGTCTAAGTTGTTTCAGTGAAAGAATTAAAACCCAGTTAAGTTATTAGGCAGGTTTTTCCATCTTAATGCTTACCTTTCTTTTCCTCAGCCACCATGGTTACTCAATTAGCACGATGACTGGCTAAATGATTTCTGTACAATTGTGTTGTTACATTTGCTTTGGAATGTGCTAATACAGAGAATATGCTGTGTGTCTTCAGGTGCAGTCATACATTTACGTATTAATCTGTACTTTATTCAAATACAGCTTCCTAGATATACATTAAGTTTTTGATATACATTCATCACAGATTGACCTACAAATTTACAAACAACTAAATAAATTAACAGTTCTTTGTCAAAGTATTATACAATGCAACTCGTTAAAAATACCAAATTATGACTAGTACAGTAAAGGATTATACATTCATAAAACATAATGTATTCTAACATTCTACGAGTCATAAAAGAGTACATTGTAATTACGAGACCACAAGCTTAACAGAAATGGAATGTATACAAGCCGCCACTAACCATAGTGTCTGGTTACTTAAGCATTGAAAAGATTAGCACATAAAGTAATACCTTTTAAAGATCAAGCTTTACCAGAACAGTGTGAACGAGGCATAATGCAAGGGTCAACGGTCAGAGTTGGGATTTACATCTCTTTCAACAGCTGAGGTAATATGAACACAGAAACTCAGTGTCTTCCACTTGTTACCAAGTTCTGGGCCCGAACTCATAACCATAAAGCTGAGAGCCAAGTGATTTAATGCCAAACTTGCTAACCACTCAGCAAATTGGTTCTTCCGGTTGCACGTAAAAGTTTAGGTATTCTATTGGTTGAATTATTTCACATTTGTCTAATAATTGTATAAGGACTAAACCTGTAGCTAGCCACTTCTATTCAATTACAAACAGGTTTCACATTTTAAGACATGATTCTTTACTGAAAAAAATATTAAGCTTAGGCATGTGTGTGAACCGGTCCTCACTAAAAGCAGACAAGGACTACTGAGACAGACTACTGGCATAGACAGTTGGCATAGACTATTTCACAATATGGCACATTTCCACCGGCTCCAGCCATCATGATTGTCCTCTTCAACTCTCCTGTTTTCCTGGTGCCTAAACAAAAACAACCACCAATAAATGATCAGTTCATATGTATATAATAGGAATTGAGTTGGTCATACTGAAGCTTATGTGAACATGTTCATAGAAATATAAGAAAATATCCACCAGTCTGTATGTCCCGCTATTTATGTCGAATATGTTGCATGGTGTATAAGTTTACATTAAACACTTGAACTATGGTGAAACCATTGAGAATTATGACAGAAAGACCCTTGGGTGGTAATTTGGTACCACAAATCAGCACAAACAGGAACTACCTAGCATATGGCTTTAACTTTACAGTAAATAGATTTATTGAGCCAAAAATAAGTAATTGTAAACTGTATGTTGACTGGCTGCGTGCTCTGCCATATGGCTAGATTTCAAGCATAAGTATATTGTCAGAAGAAAAATATATTAAAAATCACTCTAAAAGGTAAAGTGGTTGGCGTTTATTTTATGTAACAATTCTATTTGTTTCCCGCTTTTTCCAAGGTATATTTTTATCAAAAGTAATCAACACTGATTTACATGTAAAACAAGCATAATAATTCATCTGCCAATAAAAAATTTATCTGCCACTTTTGCTGAATTACAGAGGAGGTACTATACTGTACCATGTATATACTTTATCCACTGAGAAAGAAAACAAAGCAACATAGGCAGTATTTTTATACAAGTACTTTTCCCAGCACTCAAGCTGGTTGCATAAAACTTGAAAGGGAATAAAAAGCAAGATAAAACAATTTTAGGTTTTCCACCCCCATTTGACCCCGATATAAGGGCAAAGTCAAATCTTATTAAAAGACTCCCAACACAAGATTTTGATGGCAGATTTGACGCCCCAAATATCTAAAACCAATATTAACGAGTTATAAGCGCCTTTTTAAGTTTTGCAGAAATCCTACACCTGTGTTGTGAACTCGGGACACTTTTTGAACTAATAATGTAAATACACCAAGAAGAATAGAATATCTGTTTAACCTTATATGAGAAGAGCAGTGGCAGTCTAGCAGTCACTGAATATTATAATGTATAAACTGACTCCTTGTCAACTAAACAGCAATAACTGTGTATTAATTGGATTCTCCTTCTATTTCTAACTCAGGACACTATGAAAGGATTTGCTAATTCCCTAAATCAAAGGTAAAGGTGAATTTTATTATTTCCTGTTTATATTGATGTTTTACAATATATACTATGTTATATAACACAAAACATAACACAATATAATGAAGATTTAAATTGTGCAGAAGGGGAACTATTTTCAGCAATGTCATTGTACATGTATATGTACTGGCTGACATCTAAGGAATAACATGGTAAAAATTTATCTAAAAAGGCGTTGTTTTGGCATGTTTATAGCAAAGGTACTTGTATATTATTGATACATGGGTAGTGCAATTCTTTTTATCAAGTTTTTATCATTTTTGTGTGCGGGTGTCCTGAATTAAAACCATCCTAAGTTTGCAAGACAGGCATCCTTTGTGGGATAATTTGCCATTGTGTGGATGACTATGAATGATGTGCTCCAAGGTAAACTGTCTGCATACTTGTGCATGTACTATGTATGTATTACACATATCACCCATAAAACATCCAGTCTTCTACTTATAAAAACAAGTTAGTATGGGGCCTAGTCTAGTTTTCCCTGATACATTAATCGTAAAAAATCTCTCGAACACCTATTCATGGAATTCAGTGGATACAATTGCAATTTTATCTTCAACTTGAATGAATTGGGGAAGTAATATATTAACAGTGAACATTTAATTAAAGAAATTGATATGCTAGTTGTTTTAGATAATGACTTTGGAGAGAAAATGTTAATTCTTTGACTGAAAGATTTAAAGCTGGGTCAGCCTCATATATATATCTTATAGGGAAGTTCCACTATGCTGATTGGAATGAATGTTCCAGTTGAAAAGATTGATCTTCTAAATGCTCAAATTTCAGGATTGTAACCTGATTAGGAAAGACATTCAGCACAGTGGAACTGCCCTATTACATGTTTATAATAGTTTGATTCATGTCAACATACCTTGATTCCCTTGCACTATCACTACGTCGTGACTGCTGATGGTAACTTCTTGGTTATATCAAAACTATGGGAGTATTCCTGTTTTTCTGCATGAAAAAAATATGTTAAGGTATATCTCAAAAATTCAGTGCACAAACTCAGTGCATCAAAGTATTCTTAATTCAGTCATGGTATGATATTATTACATTAAAATTTAGTCAGCATTGCCACGTTTCATATTAAAAATTATTGTATAAGTTTTCTCCAAATTATTATAAGTTTTCTTAAATATCTTGTGAAAAAGCAAGTAAATGTATAAGGTACAACCCAAAGTTTTTCCTGAATGTTATAAGTATTTCTATATTTCATATGAAAGAAAAATGTACAAAGTATCTCCAGTCATTTGTCACTATAATTATGATTAGCATCCCTATCTGTTACGTGACAGAACAAATGTATAAAGAAAATCTCGAAGGCATTCTTCATACTGTTCCCCGCCATAAAATTTGCAAAAAACCTTATCCTTGCACAAAACAGAAGACAAAATCTTTTACAAGATTTGGTTGTCATTTATTAAACTTGCACATTTTTGCATACCAAAAAAGGAGGTCAAAATCACAAGAAAAATAAATTAAATATTGTCATTAATTTCTGTATGCAAAGAGTGGTAACCACAAACTACTCCCGCCTAGACACCAACACCCATTAATAACTAGTAAGTTTTAATTCTCATTAAATTTGTTAATTTTAATGTCACCTTTGGATAACTTATAATCATTCTGTCGTGTAACATTATAAATTGCACCACAGCTCTTGTATATCAGAAAATTGGCATCTTATGTCCCATTCACATTACAACGATAGTAACAAAAAACACAGTAATACAAATGTTGGTTAACGTTAGAAGACCTTTGTTAACCTCAACTCACCATCAGGAGCCATCAAATGAACATAAACCATGGACCACACCTTCAGTTACCATGGGATAAAGTTCATCTGCACATGCTGACTGTACCAAATTCAGATGCTGAAAATTTGGATATTTAAAAGCTTTCATCGCACTCTCAAGGAATTGGACATTTCGCCAATGTCACAAGCTCTTAAATATATGCCAGACGGTAGGTGAAGGACTGGGGCATTTTGACAAACACATACTACCACAAAACATAATGTGAATGGGATATATCAAAAGCTCAGAAATGTTCTAAATGCTTCTTGATCTAAACTATGGCTCTGAGATGGTTCTAAATGATCTTATTGTGATTTATGAATGTTCCAGTAGAAAACAAATGATCTTCTAAATGCTCAAAAGTTTAGGATTATAGCCCAATCAGGAAAGATATTTGGCACAGTGCAACTGCCCTATTACTTGTTTATAATTTTATTTTTTTCATATCAACATACCTTGCTTCCCTTGTACTGTCAGTGGGTTGTGACTCCTGATGGTAATATCCTGGATATGTCAAAACTATGGGAGTATTCCTGTATTACAAATGACAAAGAAATTTTAAGGTATCTCTCAATAATTCAGTACTCAAATTCAGTGTATTCTTAATTCAGTCATGGTACATTAAAATTGGATCAGCATTCCTACATTTCATATTAAAAAAATTAATTAAAGTTATCTTACAGATTTTTTCCAAATGTTTATAAACGTTCCTATATTTTTTTGTAAAAAAGCAAGCAAATGTATAAGGTACCATCCAAAGTTTTTCATAAACGTTGTAAGTATTTCTATATTTCATATGAAGGCAATATCCAAATTTCAGGATTGTAACCCAATTAGGAATGATATTTGGCACAGTGGAACTGTTCTATTACATGTTTATAATTGTTTATTTCATGCCAACATACCTTGATTCCGTTGTACTATCAGTAGATTGTGACTCCTGATGGCAGTATCCTGGATATGTCAAAACTATGGGAGCATTCCTGTATTTCATATGAAAAAAATATTAAGGTACTTCTCAAGAAATTCAGTGAAAGAAATTCAGTGTATTAAAGTATTCTTAATTCAGTCATGGTATGACATGACATGATTACATTAAAATTTGATCAGCATTCCTACAATTCATATTAAAGAATTAATATATAAGTTATCTCAGATTTTTTCCAAATTATTATAAACTTTCCTATATTTCTTGTAAAAAAGCAAGCAAATGTATAAGGTACCACCAAAAGTTTTCACTAAATAATAAAAGTATTTCTATATTTCATATGAGGCACAAATGTACAAAGTATCTCCCAAGGTAGTCATTTTCACTACAATTACAATAATTATTCCCATATGTTAGTGACAAAACAAATGCATAAAGTATACTCTCAAAGTTATTCGCCATATTGTGTCCCATCATAAATTTTTACCATACCTTAACTTTGCACAAAACAGAAAATAAAAATATTATACAATATTTGGTTGGCATCTGTAAAACTCGTATATTTTTGCATGCTAAATAAGGAAGTCAAGATGATAATAAAAGTAGAAGAATTTCAACCAATGCCTTCTACTACAGGACATAATATGAATGGGGTATTACAAAGCTCCCAAATGTTCTAAATGCTTCTTGATCTAAACTCAGGCCATCACATGGTCCTGAATGATCTGACCGTGGTTTATGAATGTTCTAGTTAAAAAAGATCTATCTTCTAAATGCTCAAATTTCAGGATTGTAACCAGCTGATTGTAACCCAATTAGGAATGATATTTGGCACAGTGGAACTGTTCTATTACATGTTTATAATTGTTTATTTCATGCCAACATACCTTGATTCCATTGTACTATCAGTAGATTGTGACTCCTGATGGCAATATCCTGGATATGTCAAAACTATGGGAGTATTCCTGTATTTCATATGAAAAAAAATGTTAAGGTATCGCTCAAGAAATTCAATGAAAAAAATTCAGAGTATCAAAGTATTCCTAATTTAGTCATGGTATGACATGACATGATTACATTAAAATTTGATCAGCATTCCTACAATTCATATTAGAGAATTAATGTATAAATTATTTCACAGATTTTTTCCAAATTATTATAAACTTTAATATATTTCTTGTAAAAATCCAAGCAAATGTACCACCTAAAGTTTTTAACCTTTAACCTTTAACCTCAACTCACCTTCGGTAGCTGTTGAATGAATAAATGATACTGAAACATGACTGAGTCACAACCTTGTACAAACCATGGGCCCCACCTTCAGTTATCGTAATAAAAAGTACATCGGCACATAATCATAGTACCAAATTCAGATGTGGGAAATTTAAACATTTAAAAACTCCGATAGCATGTGTAAGGAATTGGACATTTCGCCACTGTCACAAGCTCATATACAGATTCCAGATGGTAGTTGAAGGACTTGGGCATTTTGACCAATGCCTACTACCACAGTACATAATTTAAATGGGGTATTATGAAACTGTCTTTGTAAACTTGTCTCTTTTAACATTTGTAATGGGTTGTTGGTGCTCATGCAATTGGTCGTATTGGTGATGAGTTTGGGCTTCCACATTGGCAGAACTGATGGTGCATTGGCTTTTGTAGTGTCTTGGCCATGTACAATCAGGCTTTACTCACCGGTAACTTGACTCCACTGATGCATTACTTTTTAGCTCGGTATCATCTGCTGTTTGATTACGTGGTGTCACGATTCTCTTCAGTTCCTGGTTCAAGTTACTATTTTGACGGCACACTGGCAAACCACCATTATTTTCAGTTGTAAATTTCTCCAAGAAGGCTTCAGGTCTTAGTCTAAGGATATTTACTGGTACATACTGTATCTTGCCTACTTCTTCCAGAATCTTCAACAGAAGTGAAAATGAGTATGAGCACATAGCCATAGCACAGGACATATCAAATGGAGTAAAATTTTATATATATCTTTACAATTTTAAATCATAAGTTGTTACAAACTTAGACAAAGGGGTGTAAAGCTGTAACATGGTCAGAAAGACATAGCACTCACTGGAACATAAATTAATTGCTTTCTGTATGCAAGTTATGCGAACTTTGGAGATGGGGGCTGGACAGATTTCAAGTAGAATTACATGATTTCCTTCTTCTATGGGTGAAATTTATTTACCATTTGTCCTTGTGTTAATCCATATTTTAATCAATATAAATTCATATTATTGGAGGGCTTTTCTACAAGTGGGTAATAGATCTACCCCCTTGATTGGAAAAATAAAATTAGTCACGATTTATGGGTGGATTGTAGGATAAGTTCAGAGCAACATTGCCATTGGGTCTCGAAACTTTCTGATTGACAATTTGATAAAGGTTTGACAGAATCAGGGACATATATGATTTGCTCCTAAACGTCCCTATTCAAAACTGCCAGTCCTGAGTTGTGATTATGAATTACAAAAGTTCCAAATGAAAAAAATGACCTACCATATGGCAAATTTTCAGGGTTGTAAACATATCGGTTAATAATAATAATAATAATAGTAAATAATAATAAATTTATCCGGTCTAAGTTCAAAGTCTTTCTGATTATTTAGCTCTCAAACACACAAGTAACATTGATAAATTTTGTATTCTCAAGTATACAAAACTTTGCCGAGAATTGTTATGACAAATAATTCTTTTCAATCTCAGAACACAATATATATCACAGAACATGTTTTCATTTTTGCACTTAATCACATTGAATAAACCCTTCCATGAAATAAATTCCTGTGTACACACAAATACACTTTCTATTGTACTTCTCCTGTTCACATGAAAAAGCCTAATACATGTCAATTATATTACTACACTTAACACTATCCTCTGGTATTATAATTCTATCTCACACTGCTCCAGAACAGAGAAATCACATGAGAAGGCTTGCACTTGTCAGAGCTCACTAGTGTTTGCTGCTTTGAAGAGTTCACATGTGAAAAGTTTTTCTCTAGCATTCTAAATATATTAGCCTTTTTGCTGGCTCCATTAGAATACTTTGTGCATCTTAAAATTGTTTGGATAAAAAATCTTTATAGGATTAACATTTCCTGTGTCATACATGGGTTGGAAAATAATTTACTAAAATTCTGTTGCATTGGATAATACTTGACATTTGGATATCTTAATTTGGAATACTAACAATGGATGCACAGGACATTCAAGAGCACTCTCCCCCCGGGAGTTCATCTGTTGGTGATGGGCAAGGGTCCCTGTACCTTGAAACTCAGTTGGCTTCCATTGCCAAAACAATGCAGGACATGAGCTCTGCAATGCAGGCCCTGTCACAGAAACGTGGCCCAACAGATGAAGGTGGGGATGAGGTGCCGGTGAAGAGGGCGCGCTCTGTTTCGCGGCAGTCTGATGAAGAATCAGATGAGGAGGCTACAGAAAGCCTACTGGATAAAAGATCCAATGCAGACCGAGAGTCTGAAGAGAGTGGATTATTGGCCCAAATTGTTCAAGACCTGGATGACAGTGAACCACTGGGGCCCAAAATCAATGACAAGTTGGCCAAAACGCTTCACCTCAACCCTGACTTCGGAGAAAGTGAAAGAAAAACAGGCCAAATATCTGCGCCCAGAAAATTGTGAAAAACTCATTGTGCCATCCATCAACAAAGTCATCAAAGATATGATGGGGACCCGCACACTGGCCAGGGAGAAACCACTCCAGTTCACCCAGCTTGCCATCACTAAGGCATCATGTGCATTGTCTGAGGTTGCAAATGACCTACTGTCCTCTACTGCACTGGATACTCGCGCATTGGTGACCACCATCACAGATGTCCTGGGATTGCTTGGTCATGCCCATGTCACTCTCTCCCATAAGAGGAGAGATGTTCTATCCCCTGATTTGAAGAAATGTTACAGTGGTGCAAGCTTGGTGTAATTTTATGTAAAATCTGCGTGTGAAGTACAGCATACAATGAAATAGCATAAAGTCAATATAAAACCCCAGTTAATCTTTGGTTTACTTAGAATAAAATGCAATCATAATTACTTTAGTTATTTATCATTGTGTTTGAAAGTTCCTAAATCAAACAAAAATTAAAAATGTGAAAAAATGGTCTCTAGTATTTCGTGTATTATGTCATAGTAACAGCTGAAATTAGAAGCACTCTTAATATGCAGAACTCCACCAGGAAGTGTTTCTGAAAAAAATTTTTTTTGCTTATTTGTCCTTTGGACCGGCCCTACCCTCAAAACATTTTATGAAGATCCAGTCATTAATTTTTGGATAGTATCAACCAGGAATCAAAATACATTGAAAATACATTGGCAATGGGACCTTTGAAAATTTGGGATTTATTTAGTATCCAGAATATGATCCAGATTTTTAATTATTTCTTCTTTTGGTGAGGTCCTACCTACATGAAACATTACATCAAGATGCATTTATTAATTTTAGAGTAATCACAAACACAGGCAATCCAACAGAGAGACAAATGAACGCATCCAAAAATATAACCTCTATGGCAGAAGTCATAATAAGTGTGTCCCCCCCTTTACCATTGTACTAGATATTTTCCTCTACAACATCAATAAACATATTAAAAATACCATTTGTTCTTTCTCTCACTGGGAAAAGTTTTTCTTTCACAAAAAATAAGAAACTATAACTGAAGACCACTAGCATTAGAACGTCACCATCTATTGGACTGCTTCCTGTGATCAGTGACGAAATTACAAGCCTATTTTTGCCCCAAGTCCTTTTTTGTATAATTGTATGTTATATAATACAAAAATGGAGTGGTGTCTGTGCAAGGTGTGGTTCAGCAAATACTGTACCTCACCTGATAAAGGTAGAGCCTCCTATTTCCATGAATAACCCAGTAGTGGCCGTTGAGCTTCACACAAGCTATACATTCTATTTGATCCACTGTTAGGTGGCCCTTTACCAGGGCAATAAACGTGTTCTTGAGAGATGTGCCATCAGTAAAAGATTGCTTGATGCTATCCTGTGTAAACCGGATATCTGAAGGTCTTAAGTACTCCAGAACCATACTGCTAAATGTGTTAAATAATACTGAAATGTATTAATTATCTAATTATAGCATGGGTCAAATATTTAGCTATATATGGTATAAATACTAGGAATGGAGGAAGTGAAAGTGTTCTTTGGACAGACATTATTGATAATATTTCACAGATAGTCACTTATACAAACTGAGACAGAACACAAGATATGACAGATATGACAAACCCGAGTCTCTTTCAAGTCAACAGTATCTTGTTTGATGATCAGAATCAAATTAGCCATTCTTTGGAAAAAAAGGCTGTTTGTATCAGGTTTAAAAATGGTTGCCAAAAATTCTTGTTTAATTTGATCAAAATGTTTCTCTCTGACGAGATAAATCCTGGCAACATGGAACAGTAGTATAAACATCCACATGTTAATATCCCAAATCGTATGATATTTAACAAACCTTTTTTATTTGAAAGGAAATTGTTTTGTCAAAAACTATAAAAGTTAATTTGTTGCACTTTCTCAAATCCAATACTCTTTATTTATATTGTTTGTTTTTGTTATATTTTATGATATCAAATTTGTTAAAAATGAATAGAAGTGTTTTTTCTTGGAAGTTTCAACTTCATCATATTTAAATATACTGTTGTCTCTGTTAGTCGCTAATACACATAAAACCCAGCCATTAACATAATATCCTTTGATGCTTAAAATGAATGTCAATCTACACAAATTTATTTATATCTTTATTTATATGTCAACCGATTTATTTATTCATGTATTATACATAGTATTTTCACTAACAATTGCAATACCATTTATATTGATAATACCAAGCCTTAATGGTTCTATCAGTGTCATACATGTGAAAAACGTATTGACAAGAGAACATGTGAAGTACAAACAAGTGTATTAGACAAATATAAAGACAGTGAATTATTTTGTGTGTGTACAATGCAGTCCAACTCGACGAATAAAACTTAAGTGATTTCTGGTGTAGTGACTTGGCAGAGAACAGTGTTTGGAGTGTGTCTAGAGTGGTTTGCTGACAGTTAATTTCCACTCCAACTGTATAAAAAAATCGCACATATATTCAGGAATGCTTTCAAACCATTCATGATAGATTGGAACTGCTTGACAGAGTTTGGTATATGTTTATGAAAGGATTAATACTTTCAGACTGCGTGTTGTAATGGAGTGATAACATAATTATATGAGACAGAGAAGAAAAGAAATTGAACATTTTTTTTGCTGTCTCCGTCTCATAAAGAACTACTTTGTGAATGCACTAATTCAAACCTTTTACCGGCAAATAATTTCAAATTTACAGTGGTATAATCGACAATATTTTACCAAATATAAGTAATGCACAAATAATGAAATAAGACTAGATTAAACCAACATATCCGTAATGATTACAGTCAATAAGCTTCATTTTACAGTTCCCACACTCCTATGAGAAGATCAGTGACAGAATGTTACAAAAAGTATTTGAGACAGCAATGGGCAGTCATTCACATTGGAAGTAGAGTCCCCACTAACCTCTAGTGGACTGATCAGGTTCAGAGGGCAAATGTAGTTATTTTATCTTCACAGTTTAGTTGATCACTAGTATGGGCTTTATTAATCTCATATCTTTACTACAGTCCTGTTCACTTCGGCAAGTGTTTACTAAGGTATAGATACCATACTATGAGACAGTTTCAGCAGATCTTTTAAATATCAACAGCCAGACAAGTAACATTCATATCAAAGCAGTAATGCTGTTCCTTCGACACAATCAGGGCATTGGCAAAAATCACAAAGTATTTCACTTTTCCAAAGGCCCCACGGAGTAAAATTTGTTGACTTACAATCACCTTAAGACACATAGCCAGACAAACGCTAATTTTGATGTTCGAATATTGAACTAGGGTGGCAAGTAATGCCACCTATTTGTAAATAACTTACTTTTTGTGTTTATACTTGTTCTTTTACTTTCTTTGAAATAAATAAATAGGTAAATAAATAGGTAAATAAAATAAAATAAAAATGCTTCTAGCAAGCTCATAACAACATGGTTGAAATCACAGCATAATTACCTAAATGTAGCTTTTATAAGCTACAAGCTTACCATGTGGAACTAAATGCTATCTCAGATGGCCGCAGGCATCTGACCAACTGCAGAAAAATGAGCAGGTACCTTTTATTGGTGAATACCATGAGGTGACATAGACAGTGACAAAGAACGCGACTTCCTTCTTTGAGTTGGAAATTTTCCCCATACGCCCTCAGCTGCAATACAGTGGGGAGGCAGGGTGGGACTCTCCTTAGTTTTACATGATAAGCTTCTAGGTCATAAAAACTACATTTAAGTAAATAAATTGTTTAATTTCATTGCACCACAATAGCTTACCATGTGGAACTAAATACTGAATTACAACCACTTGGCTGGCAATATTATGTGAATGTTTCTTGTGATTTATATAAAAAATGTTAAATTTAGAATTACCAGTCTAAGACCCTCTTACAGTGCACAAGTTAAAAACTAGGCACTGTAAGAAGCCAAAACATTAAAATCTCCAATAGAAGACAGTACAAAAGATCAAACTCACCACAGAATTTCATCATAACTTAAGGTGGTTCCAAAAATTTCTTCAGGTGTACAATGGTGTGTCCATATATGATCATGTCCTTTCAGCTGAAACCCTTGAACTGGACGCATACTTGACTGGGTTGTGTGCCAGATGGAATAACTTTGTCTATCAACTTCCGGTTACCAAAAATTATAAAAATTTGGGCATAGTTCACATGGAAATGGTCAACATTGTGGTGTCACTCAAAGTTTTTGGTTCCATGTGGTCGGGAAAATGCATACTGGTGAAGTGTGATAATGAGGCTGTGGTTCATGTCTTATCTGCTGGTCGAACCAGGGACCCCTTTTTGGGGGCCTGTGCTCAAAATGTGTGGTTCTTAATTGCCCAACATGATGTTGAAATGTCTTATGTACACGTGCTTGGAAAAAACAATCAGGTAGCAGACTTGCTATCCCGTTGGTCTGGTGATTCAGCATGTTTCCAGAAGCTCAGTCAGTATGTCAAAAATCCTGTGTGGGTTCCAGTGGCTTTACAAATGCTAGACATTGATTATGTAATATAGATTTTCTTTTTGTGTATGTATAAGAAGTAGGGTGTATTTCCCCCTTTTTGCAGGGCCACATACAGATATATTTATCATAATAATTGCTGATACTATGCTTTGTTGCAGGGTCGAAGGTCATGACACACCTGTCGCATGAAGCTGGTGTCAGATTGCAGACAGTCTTCAGGCCAAAGACTGCCAAGTGTTATTCATTGTTATTCAGAACATTCATGGCTTTTGTAATTTATATTAAAGTAAAGTTGTCTCAGGTTGACTGTCAAGTCGTTTTGTCTTTTCTTGAGTTACTGGCAAAGCAAAATACATCCTTGCATATGGTGTCGAATTATGTGGCTGCAATTAAAGCGAAATTCATGATTTTTGGCCTTAAATCTTGGGTCCTAGACGACCCCTGTATAAAGTATTTTATAAAGTCTCTCAAGATCAATCAGCCTCTGGCCATTCCTAGAAGGAATATTATGGACATTTCAACTCTCAAAAAAGTAATTCTACTGTGTGAAACCATTCCAATGGGTCCTGTATATAAAGCCATTTTTCTAACAGCATTTTTTGTTTTTTGCGCCTTTCCAATCTTTCCTCTCACTTAGCTTTCAGTTTTGACCCTTCCAGGCATATCACAGCGGGTGATGTTTTCTTCACCAAAAAATTTGTTAAAATCATCATAAAATGGAGTAAAACTATTCAAACCAGAGATAAATGTCATATCCTATCCTTGCCTCGGTTAACATCTTCAGTATTGTGTCCTCATAAAGCATTAAGAGCTTTGTTTGCAATGTATGCACCCTCTGATGATGAACCTTTATTCCAAATACTCACCAATAAAGGCTGGCAAGTGCTCATTGACTCTCGAGTCAGGAAGACTCTCTCAAAATTTAATTCAAAATTGGGCTTTCCTCCTCACTATTTTACCTTCCACACATTCCGGCGTTCTGGGGCCACCTTTGCTTATAATTCTGACATTTCCATTCAAAAAATCAAACATCATGGCTCCTGGACGTCGGAATGTGTGTGGAGGTACATCCAGCAGGAGCAAACCATGGAGGAATAGGTGGCCTCTGCTTTTGCTGATGTTTTGGGGTGATGCATATCTACCTACTTTTGGGCTTGGGACAAATTTTACATCCCTTACTGTAGTATTGCACTTAAGGTCACTCCAGTTTGTATGGGCTGCTGGTCTCACCCCTAATCTCATGCATTTAACTCACTTTGACCCGAATGGGTGGCTGAAGTGACCTTCATTTGACCTTTGCTAGCTCGTTGCTTGCATTAAACAGGGGGTTTGCTAGCAGGGTCGGGGTAATGGTCCCTGAGTATTGTACCTCAGCCTCCATTCTGGGTGACCTTGAGGTCCTTATAGTGCAATGTCAAGGTCGAACATCATGACCTTTGTGACCTCACAGTCATCTTTCTTCACTCTCCTATCTTTTATAATCGTGCATATAATCATACATTTAATCTGTGTAATAATCACTATACAGGACTGTATATAGTATAGATTTAGTAGTTGTATGTATAGTAAAATAAATATATATATCATTATTAAAGATATCTCGCAAGCTCACTTGTTATTATTGAGTTCCATGGGGTGGGGGGGACTGTCAGAAGTGATGTATAGGCATCACTGTAGTCAGTCCTCATCCCATGGAAGTGTGCTTGCCGCTTATGTTATTGTTATGTAAGCTACCAGGTGAAGTCATGGTGATATGACACACTTACTGACCATTGGTCAGTCCCTCCCCTCTCCCAACTATTCCTGGAAATTTCCTCAGTTTAAATGTTGAAGCTGACCAGTGAACATGACAATTTTTTTCCCTCCCTCCCACCCAGTGTTAGCTTGTTTATGCATTGTTGTGATATCCCAACTTTTAATTCGTTTTTATTTTTATGCATCATTGTTTTATATATTTTAGTTCTCTTATATGGGGCAAATTTTACATCCCTTACTGTAGTATTGCACTCCTATTGTAAACTTAAGGTCACTCCAGTTTGTATGGGCTGCTGGTTGCACCCCTAATCTCATGCATTTAACTCACTTTGACCCAAATGGGGGGCTGAAGTGACCTTCATTTGACCTTTGCTAGCTCGTTGCTTGCATTAAACAGGGGGTTTGCTAGCAGGGTCGGGGTAATGGTCCCTGAGTATTGTACCTCAGCCTCCATTCTGAGTGACCTTGAGGTCCTTATAGTGCAATGTCAAGGTCGAACATCATGACCTTTATGACCTCACGGTCATCTTTCTTCACTCTCCTATCTTTTATAATCGTGTATATAATCATACATTTAATCTGTGTAATAATCACTATACAGGACTGTATATAGTATAGATTTAGTAGTTGTATGTATAGTAAAATAAGAGGTCCTCAGTGGCCTAGTGGTTAGCAAGTTTGGCATCTAATCATAGGCAGTCACCTCTGTGGGTTCGAGTCCCACAAGTGGCAATTCTGAGGACCTGTCCCAATATGACCCTGGCTGTTGAACGGGACGTAAAACCCCAACTTTGACCTTTATAGTAAAATAAATATATATCATTATTAAAGATATCTCGCAAGCTCACTTGTTATTATTGAGTTCCATGGGGTGGGGGGACTGTGTTACTTGTTTGTCAAATGTATATTCATGTTTGAGTAAATAAATATACATGTAAAGAAACTGCATAAAACAATAATATATCTTTCACACATTTTATGCTCTCCTACTACTGACTATACCTTAATTAAAAAAAATTCTAGCCTTCAATTATCTAAATATTCAATTTGTGAACTCATTTCCCCTTTCCCAAAATGTAATTCCACCTACTTTTTATGCTAAAAATGTCCATTCGTTTTTATGAAACTTGTTAAAACAAATCTCTGACAATAATAACTTGTATTCTATTTTACCAAAAAGTGTGACTTGTCATTATTCGTGTAACAATCTCAATCGTCCTAATATTAGCCATCCTCTTCACCCTCCCTACATTATGCAAATAATCTTTGTTTTACTGTCTTTCACTTTCAATCACTATCAGTAGTATCACTATCAATAGCTCTGCCACAAATAAGGAGGAGCATATCTAACTCGTCATTCAAATCTGGGTTGTGGACATATCTGCCGTGGTTCTTGGTTGTACACTTTCTATTGAATCTGTTCTCATTAAATGGTTCGACAACTACCTTGATCTTTGAATTCAAGCAGCCAGCCCCTGCAAGTTTCTGAAAATAGGAAGACATCTGGTAAACAGGCATTTTGCTATTGAGTCATGTCTGAGGCCATTCGGTACATATCCCAAACAAGCACAAGTTTAGATAAATAATCTTTATTGTTTTATCCATTAGGATTACCAGTCAAAAATCTTTGGTTTTAGTTAAAATCTGTAAAGCTATAGAGTTTACTTATTGATTAAGTAATTTACATCATGCCTAGTACCTTATCGGTTATATTGTGATGGGCAGTTGGAAGGGCATAAAAGTGTGGGGCATTCTTTGAGAGAGTGAATTTAAGTGAATTAAAAATGTTCTTAGTGGTAGTAGTATATTTGGCTTGGCCTCTGTATGATTAACAATCATCATAATAATTTTATGCAATTTTATAAAATTATTTTATTCTTCCTACTCCTACTTTGGCTAATAACTGTATAACCTTGTACAATACATTGATACGTCATCATACGTCAAAGTTCTGGCAAGTTGGCTTTAAAGCCTTGGCCTAATTCATGGAACTGTAAGTCGCACTTTAAGTTATAACCATAAGGTTGGCCTGTTTGTAAGTAGGTATGGGTTAGAGTGTATAATGCAACAGATTTAAAAATAATTATTCGTAAAGCATCATAGTGTTCCCTAACAGTAGAAGTTGAATTTGGTATTTTATAAAGCTTTGCTTAAGCTGGAACTTGTAAAAAATTAACTAATGCTGTAAAGAATATGTGTGTAGACAGTAGAAGACTAAAAATACTAATTGTTTAACCGTAGTAATAATTGTATAATATTAGTTGGTGTCTTTAATATCATGTAACATACTAGTACTTGCTGTTTTAACAAATAAAGCCAAATATGTTGAATATATGGTCGTTTATTATTGAGTTACATTCCCTGTTCTGACTGGTAGTAGTATGTAAAGTACAGGTGTCACACTTTGTTCTATCTGTACACAAGTCTACAAAGCAGTTTTGGCTTTAGTTTCACCCATGATACACCCAAGGTATGGGATGAGTTGCCTGGGGACATCTTCTATCATTCAGTAAGTAACTGAAGGGCTTATCTCTTTGCCAAAACACTATTCACCACAGTTTCTGATTCTCTATGGTGCAGACTAGCCTTTTAAGAACTGCGGACAATGAATTTGGAGAATTTTTTTACTTCATTCTATTTTGTTTACAGCGTAACTTCAAACCTACTGCACGGATGCTAATGATATTTTAGGGTGTATCAGAATCCCTACAAGGAAGAACTGATTTATATTTGAGTATGATCGGGTCAATATCCTTGATTCTGGATCAAACAGATCGAGTAATAATATATTTTGCTAAAATTTGGCAAAATCTGTACTCGGCTCACCTTCAAGTGCTCTTATTAGTCTTTGGATGAAGATTAAGCACTATAAAAGTCTAATTAATATAGACCAATTGAGTGTCAATTGTATAAAATGGTGTCAGTGTGTTATTTAACAACAGAGTTAAGTCAACTGGTATGCATAAAATATTTGTGTAAATAAGGAAATTATACTCTTTTTTGTATTCCTATTTATACTGGCAATATCTCCATGTAATACAGAACTCAAACCACAAAATGACATATCCGACTGCACAAGTACAGCCCAACTCAGCCCAACTCTCAAGTTACTGACATTCCCCTAATTGAAAGACAGAGGCTCAAGGATGATCATTTATCTTCGTCCTTGAAGTTCTTTAGCCTGCCACTGAGGATAGGACCCAATGACAGAGGACCGCCATTTTAAGTGGTCATCCGAGTCACTATGCATCTGCCTGTATCTTGGTTTGATCCCACGTCCCCTGTGTTTATGTACACCCTTGAGGTTCTTTAAGCTACCAATGGGGATAGGACCCAATGACACAGGACCAGAATTTTAAGTGGTCATCCGAGTGACTATGTATGTGCCTGCACCTGGGTTTGAACCCACGTCCTCTGTGTTCCCAGACGAGTGTGTTACCCACTACGCCACAGTGGCAGATACAAACTTCAAAGCAAATTGAAAATACTTGTAGAGCACAAACCTCTGACGTAGGTGTTTTTGAATATTCGGGATCTTTTTGGTATTTTCAATGTAATCTCTATCTTTGTGAATATGTAATCATTGCTTTCATAAGGCACTGCCCATAAAATATTTGAAGTCCTAATGATTTACCTTCAGTCCATAACTTGCAGACTAACCACAAAGAGACAAACACACCAAGAAAACATAACATTAAAAACATACCTTGTACACAAATAATCTTCTGTTTCCATCTATTGCCCAGTATTCACCATCCTTCTCCACACAGTGGATGGGCTCTACATCCTGAATTCTGATCTTGCCTTGAAGTAAATCTGTCAAGAGATCAGTCACCTTTCTGAAATCCTGGAACCATTCTCCAATAGTCGCTCGTATGAATCTCACATCAAGTGGATACACACAAGCCGTGCTTTCTTCGGGATAATTTTGTGCCATTTTATTGCAAGTCTTCTTTTCACAGGTTGAAAAAGACCTAAATGATTGTGTTATAATTCCGTTGTAACTTAAATGTAACTTTTCACAAATAACTCTCCTGGTTTACAAAACTACCACACCTGCTTAAAAACTGGACCGTTAATATTTGTACAAAGTGTGACACATGTATTCCCCGCAGCTACCTTACAAATGGATAAATTGGCTGTCACCATGTGTTGCTGATTTCCATGCAAGAAACTCGTGGAGATTTTAAAAAGGTAAACAATCATTGCACACTATCCAAGCATGTAATTTCCCACAAGTACTTTATTGCTTAGGTTACATATTCCATATACACTATAGGTGTTATTTGATTTTCTCATTCACTGAACTGTTTTGTATCATTTCATATAATTCCTTAACCTAGAAGGAAATAACACACATAAAAACAAAAGTAAATGTAATGATGATTTATGGGTCGAAATTGATAAGATAAACTTACGGTTGTTTGGAATAATCAAACAGATTTCAAAGGGGAATTTTTTGTGTGTGTGTGAAAGGATAAGAGTAAGGTTCCATGAACCCACATTACGGCCTGTGAATTCATTCTGTAATTAATATTATGAATTCACGACCACAATTTATTACTTATGATTTGAAGCTGAAATTGTGATAATGTGAACCACCGACTGTGATTTGATTCTGAAATTTGTGACATTGTGAATCAACTAATACTGTTTATTATCTCTGGTGTGATTTTTTAAAGCTTCCCTTACATCCCACGATACATGTATATACACGTAGAAACGTGCTACGAATATTGTTGAAAAATAATAACCTGATAGTGGGGCAGTAAAGATTTGCATGTACCAACAAGGTGTATTCTCCCAACAAAGATGTCACTACTTGAATATCAAAGGATAGTCTGCAAACCCTGTAAGTGAATGGGGAGCACTTGCAACACTAGCAAGGAGAACACACGTGTCCAAGCCTCTCGTAAATTCCCCTTGAGATACATATTCATTTGTAGCCATACTGTATGCACCCAGAGAATAATGTGCATGCCAATTTTCATTGTGGAGTCTAAGCAACCTCAACATTCTGTTATCAAATGCACATGTAGTTTAGTGTTCCTTGCAAATTAGCAGATTTTTCTCTGTAAAACCAGGACACACGTGCACGTACGATGGGATGTAACAGAGGCTTTAGTTTATGATTGTTAATCCATGAATAAAATTTGTAGTCTCCTATTTAGATTCCCGCTCAGATTCTTACCTTGGCTACAGAAGTGGAAGAATAAAAGAAAACAACAAAACATTTCCCATATTTCTGTCCAAAGCCTTTTCGTGACAACAAACTACTTCATTGACTGCACAATGTTTTTTACTTGAAGCTACTAACTTGGTTTCCAATGATAATGTGGTTGGTCAAGCTAATATTTTGTTAATTGTTGATGAAAACAGATGTTAGACCATTTTAATGCAATTAATAGCAAAAGTTAATGTAAGATGTTCAACAAAAATGACAATTGTTTTAACAAACGTCATCACTGACAAAAACGGGGGTTATTTTATGCCCCTTCTGACACTTAGAGACCCTCCAGTTATTAGATACGTTTTTACAGATATTGTCATCTACTGGACTCGAAACCTGTGACCGCACAGGATTTATTTTTGTTTTACGTCGAAACAACAATCAGTATTCTTGATGTAATGATACACAGCTTTACTATGTAATAGTGCATCAAATCATCAACTATCTACTGAGTAAATAGATAACCATTGGTGGAGTACTATTTGTTACTCTGGCTTAGCGGGTAACACACTGGCCTAGCAAGATAGAGGATGTTGGTTCAATCCCAAGTATAGGCAGGCACATAGTGGTTCAGAGGGCCATTTAAAATTTTAGTCTTATGTCTTTAAGTCCAATCTCCAGTGGAAAGCTGAAGAGCCCCAGGGATGCTGAGACATGCTCCTCCCTGAGCCTCTCTCGTTCAGTTAGGGAAATGTCAGTCACTTGAGAGAGCCGCGACTGTATTTGTACAATCCGGATGTGTGGAGCAGTGCTTTGAGTCCAGTACGAAGGGATATATAGAGCATAGTAAAATACACATTATGGAAAAAACACCCACTCTACTGATCTTGTATCTGTTTGATCTGTCAATACTTGACACTATCTCACTGGCTATGCTATGGCGTATTCACATTTTTTGCTCTAATTATCCATTGCATTCAGGTTTTGGCTTAAATACAGGTATAAGCGGACCTGTTTTTTTCTTTTTATTCCTGAGCGCCACTTATTATACATTGTCAGCATTACAAATCAGTCCGCAAGTGCTGATTTTTCTTAATATATCAGTGGTTCACATTCAGTCCACATTAGATTAGATTACACAAGCTACTAATATGTTATATACACCAAAAGATAGTGTTTGATAGAGCTTCTGCTATATTAAAATAACTGCAGAAATGGCAAGAGAAAATTTCAAGTTAATAATAGTGTTTTGTTTCTCTGGTGTCTCTGTGTATATATCACAGAATCTTGTGAAGTCATTCTTAAAATACGGACTTATTCACTTGTTCTTTGCAATAAAATTGTGGACAATAAATGTCCCTCATTAAACATCCCTCATTAGACAAATACAAAAATACATCACATATGAAGATGAACAATGCAATTCTTGTCTTTATCATTTATGATATATATTTTTTATTTCATATATATTTCATTCAGGATGTTTTCCTATTTTAGAAAGTACCACGATTTCCTCACTTCAGAAATTATAATAAGAGCACTCCAGTTACTCTTGTCTTTCTCTTTCTTAAAACAATAAAACATATTTTTAATAGTTTTCAAGGTATTCTCAATAGTGGCATGAAAGCTACAGCCTTTTGGCTAAGGCTCTACAAAATCAAGTGATGTGAATTAATCAGTTATTGGCTTCTTAAAAGTCAGTTGCTAGAAGAGTTTGCATTCACAATCTATCGGGAGAGCTAGGGCTCAAGCACAGGACAAATGTACAAACTTCACCTTGAACTTTCTGTAGCTTGGCCAGATTGCTAACATAACAGAAAAGTTTGAGTTGAAGTATTTATTTCTTTAGTAGTTATATTGAGACAGGTAGTTTTATGGGCAGAGGAAACCAGTACACACAGTTAGTCAAGGTTCTGTACTGTAAACTGCCGACCAAGGACAAGCAACTACCAACTTTTCCACATGAGATCAGGCTGGGATTCGGACTCTGATCACAGAGGTGGGAGGTGAGTGTGTTACCACTTTGCCACCGCAGCCCCCATGACTTGAACTAAGCAACATGACTGTTGATCATACTCTTGGTTGAGGAATCAGTACAGTCTGTGCGAATCCCTGATACAGTGGTAACAAATGTGCCATAAATTTCCTTTTTGAAAGTGGGTGGTCAGAATCAAAATATGTACAAACTTTGTTAACGTCATCGACTGGTAAAGCATCAAGGAATAAATAGAGAAGATGATTTCTAGTTGTTTCCTGATGTATGGATTGGCATTCAAAATAAATTTCATCTTATCTAGATTGAATATGAGCTTGGCGCCTGTTA
Source organism: Sabellastarte sp. h YS-2021 (assembly GCA_964017235.1). Lineage (NCBI taxonomy): Eukaryota > Metazoa > Annelida > Polychaeta > Sabellida > Sabellidae > Sabellastarte > Sabellastarte sp. h YS-2021. The sequence goes on from OZ024937.1 coordinate 14,810,395, forward strand.
TCCATGCTTGAACAGTATCAGGGCATTGTCTCAGCTAAGGAAGCTTGATTTACAACTGTCAACTATCATGGGTGACATGCAATAGGAAAGTTTCCCCAATGACATATATGAAAACAATTATATCACAAATATAAAGACATCAATATTATACGAGTGCACATCATGAATATTATTAATCTTCATGACTGATATATTTAGGTCTATGTGAGTTAATGTACTTTCATTATCTACCAGTTTACTTCAAAAATAAGCAAAATGAGTCAATATTCAAGGAAAGAATAAGAAAAGGGTTATCGTTTGAAAATGAGCACCAGTAAATTTAAAATCAATTTTTAACTTGACATTTCTCTGCCATTTCTGCATGGATTTTAATGCAACAAAATGGTGCTGCAATGTTTTTAAAATTATGTCTATAACATATTGCGGCTTACAAAGTTAAAAAATATATTAAGCTTAAAACTCACTACACTTGCGTATGCGTACGCGTATGCGTACATAGCCTTGCGTATGCGTATGCGTTCAACATAAACTCACCTGTTTTGATCCTGCGTAGATTTATATCGCGTATTCTGTGTTTTGATTGTGATTTCCTTTAGTTTTCACTATTGTTAAGGTTGTCACTTATCTTTCTGTTTTGTTTTTCAATTCTGGAATCAATTCTACGCATTGCGTATGCGTAAAAAAGCCCCCCTGTGGCTTTCATATGCAACGCATTGCGTTGAGAATTAACACAACGCAAGGAAATATACGCAACGCAGATAGTGAGTTTAAGTACAATCATTTACATTGAAAGCTTTTCTTGCGTATACGCACATGCATACGCGGACGCATACGCAAGTCTAGTGAGTTTTAAGCTTTAACAATTTTGTAATGCCAACTATCCAGAGTAAGTGGCGTCAATGTATACAAAATTATGTCCCAGCTTGTATATCCTCGAATTAAGAGCAAATACGGTGTGTAGTAGATACTAAATTTGTCATCGGTATAAATTAGGTATGCGCTAGAATAACTGAAGATAATTGAACAGAGAGGCAATAAAAGGCACAAAATAGTAATACAGATATCTGAAGATGCTTTGGAAATTTGGGGTCTTGTTTCCTGTCACTTGAGTAATATTCACATCTCTCTTCTATACCAGTCATTCCATACTAGCTAGGCAGACTGTGCCTTAAGGTATGGTGGTCAACAGCCTCAAAAGGTGCAAAAAGTCTAAATAATGTGATTAATATGTCTTTCATTTATACACTAAGGAAAAGTATATATTTTATGATTATCAACATATTAAATAAATAAATAAAATAAACAGCATCTTAACAAACGGTTTTGCTACAATGCTGCTGCTAATCTCTGAAATTAATTGCCTCTTGATATCTACATTGCTTCCTGTCTAAGTTGTTTCAGTGAAAGAATTAAAACCCAGTTAAGTTATTAGGCAGGTTTTTCCATCTTAATGCTTACCTTTCTTTTCCTCAACCACCCTGGTTACTCAATTAGCACGATGACTGGCTAAATGATTTCTGTACAATTGTGTTGTTACATTTGCTTTGGAATGTGCTAATACAGAGAATATGCTGTGTGTCTTCAGGTGCAGTCATACATTTACGTATTAATCTGTACTTTATTCAAATACAGCTTCCTAGATATACATTAAGTTTTTGATATACATTCATCACAGATTGACCTACAAATTTACAAACAACTAAATAAATTAACAGTTCTTTGTCAAAGTATTACACAATGCAACTCGTTAAAAATACCAAATTATGACTAGTACAGTAAAGGATTATACATTCATAAAACATAATGTATTCTAACATTCTACTTGAGTCATAAAAGAGTACATTGTAATTACGAAAACACAAGCTTAACAGAAATGGAATGTATACAAGTCGCCACTAACCATAGTATCTGGTTACTTAAGCATTGAAAAGATTAGCACATAAAGTAATACCTTTTAAAAGAGAAAGCTTGACCAGAAAAATGTGAACGAGGCATAATGCAAGGGTCAAAGGTCAGAGTTGGGATTTTACATCTCTTCCAACAGCTAAGGTAATATGAACACAGAAACTCAGTGTCTTCCTCTTGTTATCAGGAGCTGGGTCCGAACCCACAGCCATAAAGCTGAGAGTCAAGTGGTTTAATGTCAAACTTGCTAACCACTCAGCAAATTGGTTCTTCCAGTTGCATGTACAAGTTCAGGTATTCTATTGGTTGAATTATTTCACAATCGTCTAATAATTGTATAAGGACTAAACCTGTGGCTAGCCACTTATATTCATTTACAAACAGGTTTCACATTTTAAGAAATGATGCTTTACTGAAAAATATTAAGCTTAGGCATGTGTGTGAACCGGTCCCCGCTACCAGCAGACAAGGACTACTGAGATAGACTCCTAGCATAGACAGTTGACATAGACTATGTCACTGGTATGGCACATTTGCACCATCTCCAGCCATCATGATTGTCCTCTTCAGCTCTCCTGTTTTCCTGGTGCCTAAACAAAAACAACCACCAATATTGTTGATCAGTTCATATGTATATAATAGGAACTGAGTTGGTCATACTGAAGCTTATGTGAACATGTTCATAGTAATATAAGAAAATATCCATCAGTCTGTGTATCCCGCTATTTGGGTCGAATGGTGTATAATAAGTTTACATTGAACACTTGAACTATGGTTAAACCATTGAGAATTATGACAGAAAGACCCTTGGGTGGTAATTTGGTACATGGCACAAATCAGCGCAAGCAGAACTACCTAGCATATGGCTTTAACTTTACAGTAAATAGATTTATTGAGCCAAAGATAAGTAATTATATCCACCGGATAGCATCCGGTGGATACTATGGATTTGACTTCGTTACGCCTACGCCGCCACAATGTGTAGAGAGATTTCACCGTTACCACTCTAACAAAAAAAATATTATAGCTAGCCTTCTCAAATTTGCAGGATATATTCATAGCCATAAAATCTTGTCTCGGAATATTTTGGGCCTCATTTTGAAAAACAATATGGCCGCCCCTCCTTCAAGGTCAAATGAGGATAGCCAAACTTAAAAGTGCTTATAACTCGCTTATTATTGGTCCTAGAGGTTTGGGATGGTAAACCAACCTTTAGGAAATCATGGGCTGGGAATCTTTTGGTGTGGTCAGATTTGACCTTGGACCCCTCCTTCAAGGTCAAACGAGCATAGCCAAACTTAAAAGTGCTTATAACTCGCTTATTATTGGTCCTAGAGGTTTGGGATGGTAAACCAACCTATAGAAAATCATGGGCTGGGAATCTTTTGGTGTGGTCGGATTTGACCTTGGACCCCTCCTTCAAGGTCAAACGAGGATAGCCAAACTTAAAAGTGCTTATAACTCGCTTATTATTGGTCCTAGAGGTTTGGGATGGTAAACCAACCTATAGGAAATCATGGGCTGGGAATCTTTTGGTGTGGTCGGATTTGACCTTGGACCCCTCCTTCAAGGTCAAACGGGGATAGCCAAACTTAAAAGTGCTCATAACTCGCTTATTATTGGTCCTAGAGGTTTGGGATGGTAAACCAACCTATAGGAAATCATGGGCTGGGAATCTTTTGGTGTGGTCAGATTTGACCTTGGACCCCTCCTTCAAGGTCAAATGAGGATAGCCAAACTTAAAAGTGCTTATAACTCGCTTATTATTGGTCCTAGAGGTTTGGGATGGTAAACCAACCTTTAGGAAATCATGGGCTGGGAATCTTTTGGTGTGGTCAGATTTGACCTTGGACCCCTCCTTCAAGGTCAAACGAGCATAGCCAAACTTAAAAGTGCTTATAACTCGCTTATTATTGGTCCTAGAGGTTTGGGATGGTAAACCAACCTATAGAAAATCATGGGCTGGGAATCTTTTGGTGTGGTCGGATTTGACCTTGGACCCCTCCTTCAAGGTCAAACGAGGATAGCCAAACTTAAAAGTGCTTATAACTCGCTTATTATTGGTCCTAGAGGTTTGGGATGGTAAACCAACCTATAGGAAATCATGGGCTGGGAATCTTTTGGTGTGGTCGGATTTGACCTTGGACCCCTCCTTCAAGGTCAAACGGGGATAGCCAAACTTAAAAGTGCTCATAACTCGCTTATTATTGGTCCTAGAGGTTTGGGATGGTAAACCAACCTATAGGAAATTATGGGCTGGGAATCTTTTGGTGTGGTCAGATTTGACCTTGGACCCCTCCTTCAAGGTCAAATGAGGATAGCCAAACTTAAAAGTGCTTATAACTTGCTTATTATTGGTCCTAGAGGTTTGGGATGGTAAACCAACCTATAGGAAATCATGGCCTGGGAATCTTTTGGTGTGGTCGGATTTGACCTTGGACCCCTCCTTCAAGGTCAAACGAGGATAGCCAAACTTAAAAGTGCTTATAACTCGCTTATTATTGGTCCTAGAGGTTTGGGATGGTAAACCAACCTATACGAAATCATGGGCTGGGAATCTTTTGGTGTGGTCGGATTTGACCTTGGACCCCCCCTTCAAGGTCAAACGAGCATAGCCAAACTTAAAAGTGCTTATAACTCGCTTATTATTGGTCCTAGAGGTTTTGGATGATAAACCAACCTATAGGAAATCATGGGCTGGGAATCTATTGCTGCAGTCGGATTTGACCTTGGACCCCCTCCTTCAAGGTCAAACGAGCATAGCCCAACTTAAAAGTACTTATAACTCGCTTATTATTGGTCCTAGAGGTTTGGGATGGTAAACCAACATATAGGAATCATGGGCTGGGAATCTATTGCTGTGGTCGGATTTGACCTTGGACCCCTCCTTCAAGGTCAAACGAGGATAGTACACAAAATCATGTGCTGGGAATCTATTGCTGTGGTCGGATTTGGCCTTGGACCCTCCATCAAGGTCAAACGAGGATAGCCAAACTTAAAAGTGCTTATAACTCACTAATTATTGGTCCTAGAGCTTTGGAATGGTAAACCAACATCTAGGAAATCATGGGCTGGGAATCTTTTGGTGTGATCGGATTTGACCTTTGGCCCCTCTTTCAAGGTCAAATGAGGATTGCCAAAATTAGTGTTTATATCTTGCTTATTCGTATTCCTAGAGGTTTGCAGTGTCACACCAACTTATAGGAAATCATGGGCTAAGAATCTTTTGATATGGTCAGATTTCACCTTGGGCTTCTCCTTCAAGGTTAAGCGATGTTAGAATGGCTTTGGTGAGTTTTCTTCTGGTGGATACAATTTGCATCGGTTCTCTGATGCGATAGGTCTAGTTGTAAACTGTATGTTGACTGGCTGCGTGCTCTGCCATATGGCTAGATTTCAAGCATAAGTATATTGTCAGAAGAAAAAAATATTAAAAATCACTCTAAAAGGTAAAGTGGTTGGCGTTTATTTTATGTAACAATTCTATTTGTTTCCCGCTTTTTCCAAGGTATATTTTTATCAAAAGTAATCAACACTGATTTACATGTAAAACAAGCATAATAATTCATCTGCCAATAAAAAATTTATCTGCCACTTTTGCTGAATTACAGAGGAGGTACTATACTGTACCATGTATATACTTTATCCACTGAGAAAGAAAACAAAGCAACATAGGCAGTATTTTTATACAAGTACTTTTCCCAGCACTCAAGCTGGTTGCATAAAACTTGAAAGGAAATAAAAAGCAAGATAAAACAATTTTAGGTTTTCCACCCCCATTTGACCCCGATATAAGGGCAAAGTCAAATCTTATTAAAAGACTCCCAACACAGGATTTTGATGGCAGATTTGACACCCCAAATATCTAAAACCAATATTAACGAGTTATAAGCGCCTTTTTAAGTTTTGCAGAAATCCTACACCTGTGTTGTGAACTCGGGACACTTTTTGAACAAATAATGTAAATACACCAAGAAGAATAGAATATCCGTTTAACCTTATATGAGAAGAGCAGTGGCAGTCTAGCAGTCACTGAATATTATAATGTATAAACTGACTCCTTGTCAACTAAACAGCAATAACTGTGTATTAATTGGATTCTCCTTCTATTTCTAACTCAGGACACTATGAAAGGATTTGCTAATTCCCTAAATCAAAGGTAAAGGTGAATTTTATTATTTCCTGTTTATATTGATGTTTTACAATATATACTATGTTATATAAAACAAAACATAACACAATATAATGAGGATTTAAATTGTGCAGAAGGGGAACTATTTTCAGCAATGTCATTGTACATGTATATGTACTGGCTGACATCTAAGGAATAACATGGTAAAATGTATCTAAAAGGCGTTGTTTTGGCATGTTTATAGCAAAGGTACTTGTATATTATTGATTCATGGGTGGTGCAATTCTTTGTATCAAGTTTTTATCATTTTTGTGTGCGGGTGTCCTGAATTAAAACCATCCCAAGTTTGCAAGACAGGCGTCCTTTGTGGGATAATTTGGCATTGTGTGGATGACCTTGAATGATGTGCTCCAAGGTCAACTGTCTGCATAACTTATGCAGGTAATATGTATGTATTACACATATCACCCATAAAGCATTAAGTATTCTAGTTATAAAAACAAGTTAGTATAATCCCTCGTCTAGTTTTCCCCTGATACATTAATCGTAAAAAATCTCTCAAACACCTATTCATAGAATTCAATGGATACAATTACAATTTTATCTTCAACTAGAATGAATTGGGGAAGTAATATATTAATAGTGAACATGTGAAAGAAATTGATATGCTAGTTGTTTTAGATAATGACTTTGGAGAGTGAATGTTAATTCTTTGACTGATAGATTTAAAGCTGGGTCAGCCTCATATATATCGCACAGGGAAGTTCCACTATGCCGATTGGAATGAATGTTCCAGTTGAAAAGATTGATCCTCTAAATGCACAAATTTCAGGATTGTAACCTGATTAGGAAAGACATTCATCAGAGTGGAACTCCGCTATTACATGTTTATAATTGTTTGATTCATGTCAACATACCTTAATTCCCTGGCACTGTCAGTAGGTTGTGACTGCTGATGGTAACTTCTTGGTTATGTCAAAACTATGGGAGTATTCCTGTTTTTCTGCACGAAAAAATATGTTAAGGTATATCTCAAGAAATTCAGTGCACAAACTCAGTGCATCAAAGTATTCATAATTCAGTCATGGTATGACATGATTACATTAAAATTTGATCGGCATTCCCACATTTCATATTAAAAATTATTGTGTAAGTTATCTCACAGTTTTTTTCCAAATTATTATAAGTTTTCTTAAATTTCTTGTAAAAAAGCAAGTAAATATATAAGGTACAACCCAAAGTTTTTCCTGAATGTTATAGGTATTTCTATATTTCATATGAGAGAAAAATGTACAAAGTATCTCCAAGCAGTCATTTGTCACTATATTTACGATTTGCATCCCTATATGTTACGTGACAGAACAAATGTATCAAGAAAATCTCAAAGGCATTCTGCATACTGTTCCCCGCCATAAAATTTGCAAAAAACCTTATCCTTGCACAAAACAGAAGATAAAATGTTTTACAAGATTTGGTTATCATTTGTTAAACTTGCACATTTTTGCATACCAAAAAAGGAGGTCAAAATCACAAGAAAAATAAATTAAATATTGTCATTAATTTCTGTATGCAAAGAGTGGTAACCACAAACTACTCCCGCCTAGACACCAACACCCATTAATAACTAGAAAGTTTTAATTCTCATTGAATTTGTTAATTTTAATGTCACCTTTGGATAACTTATAATCATTCTGTCATGTAACATTATAAATTGCACCACAGCTCTTGTATATCAGAAAATTGGCATCTTATGTCCCATTCACATTACAACGATAGTAACAAAAAACACAGTAATACAAATGTTGGTTAACGATAGAAGACCTTTGTTAACCTCAACTCACCATCAGGAGCCATCAAATGAACATAAACCATGGACCACACCTTCAGTTACCATGGGATAAAGTTCATTTGCACATGCTGACTGTACCAAATTCAGATGCTGAAAATTTGGATATTTAAAAGCTTTCATCGCACTCTCAAGGAATTGGACATTTCGCCAATGTCACAAGCTCTTAAATATATGCCAGACGGTAGGTGAAGGACTGGGGCATTTTGACAAACACATACTACCACAAAACATAATGTGAATGGGATATATCAAAAGCTCAGAAATGTTCTAAATGCTTCTTGATCTAAACTATGGCTCTGAGATGGTTCTAAATGATCTTATTGTGATTTATGAATGTTCCAGTAGAAAAAAAATGATCTTCTAAATGCTCAAAAGTTTAGGATTATAGCCCAATCAGGAAAGATATTTGGCACAGTGCAACTGCCCTATTACTTGTTTATAATTTTATTTTTTTCATATCAACATACCTTGCTTCCCTTGTACTGTCAGTGGGTTGTGACTCCTGATGGTAATATCCTGGATATGTCAAAACTATGGGAGTATTCCTGTATTACATATGACAAAGAAATTTTAAGGTATCTCTCAATAATTCAGTGCACAAATTCAGTGTATCAAGGTATTCTTAATTCAGTCATGGTATGACATGACATGGTTACATTAAAATTTGATCAGCATTCCTACATTTCATATTAAAAAAGTAATTAAAGTTATCTTACAGATTTTTTCCAAATGTTTATAAACTTTCCTATATTTTTTGTAAAAAAGCAAGCAAATGTATAAGGTACCACCCAAAGTTTTCCCTAAACGTTGTAGGTATTTCTATATTTCATATGAAGGCAATATCCAAATTTCAGGATTGTAACCCAATTAGGAATGATATTTGGCACAGTGGAACGGTTCTATTACATGTTTATAATAGTTTATTTCATGCCAACATACCTTGATTCCGTTGTACTATCAGTAGATTGTGACTCCTGATGGCAATATCCTGGATATGTCAAAACTATGGGAGTATTCCTGTATTTCATATGAAAAAATGTTAAGGTATCTCTCAAGAAATTCAGTGAAAGAAATTCAGTGTATCAAAGTATTCTTAATTCAGTCATGGTATGACATGACATGATTACATTAAAATTTGATCAGCATTCCTACAATTCATATTAGAGAATTAATATATAAGTTATCTCACAGATTTTTTTTCCAAATTATTATAAACTTTCCTATATTTCTTGTAAAAAAGCAAGCAAATGTATAAGGTACCACCCAAAGTTTTCACTAAATAATATAAGTATTTCTATATTTCATATGAAGCACAAATGTACAAAGTATCTCCCAAGGTAGTCATTTTTCACTATAATTACAATTATCATTCCTATATTTTATGTAACAAAACAAATGTGTAAAGTATACTCTCAAAGATATTCGCCATACTGTGTCCCATCATAAATTTGCAAGCAATCTTAACTTTGCACAAAACAGAAAATAAAATGTTATACAACATTTAGTTGGCATCTGTAAAACTTGTGTATTTTTGCATGCCAAAAAAGGAAGTCAAGATGATAACAAAAGTAGAAGAATTTCAACCAATGCCTTCTACTACAGGACATAATGTGAATGGGGTATTATAAAGCTCCGAAATGTTCTAAATGCTTCTTGATCTAAACTCAGGAGATCACATGGTCCTGAATGATCTAACTGTGGTTTATGAATGTTCCAGTTAAAAAGATCTATCTTCTAAATGCTCAAATCTCAGGATTGTAACCCAATTAGGAAAGACATTTGGCACAGTGGACCTGTTCAATTATAATTGTTTATTTCATGCCAACATACCTTGATTCTGTTGTACTATCAGTAGATTGTGACTCCTGATGGCAATATCCTGGATATGTCAAAACTATGGGAGTATTCCTGTATTTCATATGAAAAAAATGTTAAGGTATCTCTCAAGAAATACAGTGAAAGAAATTCAGTGTATCAAAGTATTCTTAATTCAGTCATGGTATGACATGACATGATTACATTAAAATTTGATCAGCATTCCTACAATTCATATTAGAGAATTAATGTATAAGTTATCTCACAATTTTTTTTCCAAATTATTATAAACTTTCCTATATTTCTTGTAAAAAAGCAAGGAAATGTATAAGGTACCACCCAAAGTTTTCACTAAATAATATAAGTATTTCTATATTTCATATGAAGCACAAATGTACAAAGTATCTCCCAAGGTAGTCATTTTTCACTATAATTACAATTATCATTCCCATATGTTAGTGACAAAACAAATGTATAAAGTATACTCTCAAATGTATTTGCTATACTGTATCCCATCATAAATTTGCAAAAAAACCTTAACTTTGCACAAAACAGAAAATAAAAATATTGTCCAATATTTGGTTGTCATCTTTGAAACTTGTGCATTTTTGCACACCAAATAAGGAAGCCAAAATGATAATGATAATAAATGAAATATCTTTGCTAAATAGTGATAACCCCAAATTACTCCCACCTCGACACCAACACCCATCAATAAATAGAAAGTTTTGATTCTCATTTAATTTGTTAATTATAATAGCACTTTTAATAACTTATAATCATTCTGTCCAATATAAGAAAATTGGCAGCTTATGCCCCGTTCACACCACAAGCAGTAGTGTAGTAGTGTGGTACAGGGACTTCCTCCCAGGATGACGCATATCTTTTGAGATTTGGAGTATCCATAAGGTAAGATGCAAATGGCCACTGATTGGACACAGTGTGTAACTGTGAATAAAAGTACAATGATAGTAGGATGACAGTAGCACAAATGTTGGTCAGTGATAGGCTGTCTTTGTTAACCTCAACTCACCTTCGGTAGCTGTCGAATGAATAAATGATACTGAAACATGACTGAGTCACAACCTTATACAAACCATGGGCCCAACCTTCAATTACCGTAAAACAAAAAGTTCATCGGCGCATAATCATGGTACCAAAATCAGATGTGAAAAATTTAAACATTTAAAAACTCCTATAACATGTATAAGGAATTGGACACTTCACCACTGTCACAAGCTCATATACAGATGCCAGATGGTAGTTGAAGGACTGGGGCATTTTGATCAATGCCTACTACCACAGTACATAATTTAAATGGGGTATTATGAAACTGTCTCTGTACTCTTTTAAATTTGTAATGAGTTGTTGGTGCTCATGCAATTGGTCATATTGGTGATGAGTTTGGGCTGCCACATTGGCAGAACTGATGGTGCATTGGTTTTTGTAGTGTCTTGGCTATGTACAATCAGGTTTTACTCACCGGTAACTTGACTCCACTGATGCATTACTTCTTAGCTCGGTATCATCTGCTGTTTGATTACGTGGTGTCACGATTCTCTTCAGTTCCTGGTTCAAGTTACTATTTTGACGGCACACTGGCAAACCACCGTTATTTTCAGTTGTATATTTTTCCAAGAAGGCTTCGGGTCTGAGTCTAAGGATATTTACTGGTACATACTGTATCTTGCCTACTTCTTCCAGAATCTTCAACAGAAGTGAAAATGAGTATGAGCACATAGCCATAGCACAGGACATATCAAACAGAGTAAAATTTTATATATATCTTTACAATTTTAAATCATAGATTGTTACAACCTTAGACAAAGAGGTAAAGTTTTTGGCCTTGTGTGCTTGTTTCTAGATGGACTTTGATTAAATTTTCAGGAAATACTGCAAATGGTACATGGAACAGATGATAAGATTTTGGCATCCATCCAGGTCACTGTCTGGATCCAGGAATTTTAAAGGATTTTTATCATCAGACTCGAAGAATATTGGAGTTGTTCAGTTTTGGCAGGGCTGTGCACTTTCGGGGATCTTGTTTCTTGTTTGCTTTATATCTGTTCAAACTTCTCCATATCAAAGAATCTCATTTTTAGGACACGATCAACCAAGGCACATCAAATACAGCATAAAATGTTATATATTTTGTTATTTTAAGCTATGAAGTCAAAATCAGTTATTTTCTATTTTCTCAAGTCTTATTCACATTTCAATTGAACATTTCAATTATTGCATGGTTGAATGGAACACAAACAGAGTAAACTATTGGATATTGTTATTGTTTCAAAGTCTGGGGAGTTATAAAGGGGTTCTTATTTAAAAGAATTAACTATCATGTAGATAACGTTATAGTAGAAAGCTGTAACATGATCAGAAAGACATAGCACTCACTGGAACATAAATTAATTGCTTTCTGTATCCAAGTTGTGCGAACTTTGGAGGTGGGGGATGGACAGATTTCAAGTGGAATTACATGATTTCCCTTTTCTATGGGTGAAATTTATTTACCATTTGTCCTTGTGTTAATCCATATTATAAATTCATATTATTGGAGGGCTTTTCAACAAGTGGATAATAGATCTACCCCCTTGATTGGAAAAATAAAACTAGTCACTATTTATGGGTGGATTGTAGGATAAGTTCAGAACAACATTACCATTCGGTCTCTTTCTGATTGACAATTTGATAAAGGGTTGACAGAATCAGGGACATATACGATTTGCTCCTAAATGTCCCTATTCAAAACGGCCAGTCCTGTGTTATGATTATGACTTACAAAAGTTCCAAATGAAAAAAATGACCTACTATATGGCAAATTTTCAGGGTTGTAAACCTATTGGTTAATAATAATAATAATAATAATAAATAATAATAATAAATCTATCCGGTCTAAGTTCAAAGTATTTCTGATTATTCAGCTCTCAAACACACAAGTAACATTGATAATTTTTGTATTCTCAAGTATGCTAAAATTTTCGGTAAATTTGATGTCAAAAATTTGCCAAGAATTGTTATGCTTATGACAAATAATTCTTTTCAATTTCAGAACACAATATGTGAATAATTTCGCCTGAATAACACTATATATTCAACAGTAAGCCGCCCTCCCCCCCCCGTAACTCATGTACAAGATGCTGCTGCGGGTTAATGATTTATTGAATATACATAATATAATCTTGATAACATTCTATACATATTTGTGTGTGACTACACAAGAGCTGATACTAGAGTATATCAGTTCTATTTATATTTACAGTCCATAGTACATATGTATATGCAGTCATAATCATAGCAATGAATATACAGATGAATACAATTATCACATAATCATAGCAATTAGCACAATGACAGGTTAAAAGTTACTGGATAATCATGATAAAATACACATAACTTAAAATAGGATTCATCACACCCCTAGCTCACGTTGACTAAGGTGCCCTGGGTGACTAGTTAGTTAAAGCCCCCCCTGTTATGTTACCCCTAAACATGAAGGTATCCCCACCGACCCCCATTCAGGTGATGAGGAGCACATAAGGTAAAAGGAGAGTGAAGTGACAGAAGGTACACCAACAAGGACAAGGTAAGCTAGAGTTCACACAATCAAGGTCATAGTATGATAAATGTAAAGATAATCATATGTAGATGCATGTACAATACTAAAAAGTAATAAAACTACCTCATGATACAGTTGTAGTTACTTGTGATAAGGGAGGGTGGGTGGGAAACATGTCTTGACTTTATCAGTCCACATTTCAAACTAAGGAATTTTCCTAGAATGGGAATGGTGTGACCAATCACCCATAACAAGGTCAATTACCTAGAAACCCCCAAGTGTTGTTATAATCTTAAGGTATACACAAATGTTACTGCCCAGGGAGAGACAATATGTGAATAATAAACCCTTCCATGCAATAAATTCCTGTGTACACACAAATACACTTTCTATTGTACTTCTCCTGTTCACATGAAAAAGCATAATACATTTCATTTATATTACTATACTTAACACTATCCTCTGGTATTATAATTCTGTGTAAGCTTTGTGTAATTTTATGTAAAATCTGCATGTGAAGTACAGCATACAATGAAATAGCATAAGTCAATATAAAACCCCAGTTAATCTTTGGTTTACTTAAAATAAAATACAGTCATAATTACTTTAGATATATATATCATTGTGTTTGAAAGTTCCTAAATCAAACAAAAAATTAAAAATACAAAAAAAATGGTTTCTAGTATTTCGTGTATTATGTCATGGTAACAGCTGAAATTAGAAGCACTCTTAATATGCAGAACTCCACTAGGGAGTGTTTCCGAAAATTTGGGATTTTTTTTCACCCAAATTATGATCTGGATCTTTCCTGAAATGCAATCTTGCTTATTTGTTCTTTGGACAGACCCTATCCACAAAACATTTTATAAAGATCCAGTTATTAATTTTGGGATAGTGTTAACCAGGAATCATAGACATATCGGCCCTTTGCCAAATCGGCCCCCGTCAAATCGGCCCCCAAAATAAAATACCTTAGTTGAATCGGCCCCTGAAAAAGTATCTGTACTCTCAAAGAGAATATGTTAAAAATGACAAAAATCACAATCTAATAAGAATGTGATTTAATACAAACTCTTATAGCACTTAATATCTTTAAGTCAATTGCACTTTCAATAAATCTAACACAAATAAGGAATCAAAATCCATTGAAAATGCATTGACAATGCGACCTTTGAAAATTTGGGTTTTTTTTAGTTTCCAGAATATGATCCAGATCTTTAATTATTTCTTCCTTTGGTGAGGCACTACCTACATGAAACATTACATCAAGATGCATTTATTAATTTTAGAGTAATCACAAACACAGGCAATCCAACAGAGAGACAAATGAACGCATCCAAAAATATAACCTTTATGGAAGAAGTCATAATAAGTGTGTCCCCCTTTACCATTGTACTAGATATTTTCCTCTACAACATCAATAAACATATTAAAAATACCATTTGTTCTTTCTCTCACTGGGAAAAGTTTTTCTTTCACAAAAAATAAGAAACTATAACTGAAGACCACTAGCATTAGAACGTCACCATCTATTGGACTGCTTCCTGTGATCAGTGACGAAATTACAAGCCTATTTTTGCCCCAAGTCCGTTTTTGTATAATTGTATGTTATATAATACAAAAATGGAGTGGTGTCTGTGCAAGGTGTGGTTCAGCAAATACTGTATCTCACCTGATAAAGGTAGAGCCTCCTATTTCCATGAATAACCCAGTAGTGGCCATTGAACTTCACACAAGCTATACATTCTATTTGATCCACTGTTAGGTGGCCCTTTACCAGGGCAATAAACGTGTTCTTGAGAGATGTGCCATCGGTAAAAGACTCCTTGATGCTATCCTGTGTAAACCGGATATCTAAAGGTCTTAAGTACTCCTGAACCATACTGCTAAATGTGTTAAAAAATGCTGAAATGTATTAATTATCTAATTATAGCATGTGTCTAATGTTTAGCTCTCTATGGTATAAATACTAGGAATGGAGGAAGTGAAACTGTTATTTGGACAGACATTATTGATAATATTTCACAGAGAGTCACTTATACAAACTGAGACAGAACACAAGATATGACAGATATGACAAACCCGAGTCTCTTTCAAGTCAGAAGTATCTTGTTTGATGATCAGAATCAAATTAGCCATTCTTTGGAAAAAAAGGCCGTTTGTATCAGGTTTAAAAATGGTTGCCAAAAATTCTTGTTTAATTTGACCAAAATGTTTCTCTCTGACGAGATAAATCCTGGCAACATGGAACAGTAGTATAAACATCCACATGTTAATATCCCAAATCGTACGATATTTAACAAACCTTTTTTATTTGAAAGGAAATTGTTTTGTCAAAAACTATAAAAGTTAATTTGTTGCACTTTCTCAAATCCAATACTCTTTATTTATATTGTTTGTTTTTGTTATATTTTATGATATCAAATTTGTTAAAAATGAATAGAAGTTTTTTTTCTTGGAAGTTTCAACTTCATCATATTTAAATATACTGTTGTCTCTGTTAGTCGCTAATACACATAAAACCCAGCCATTAACATAATATCCTTTGATGCTTAAAATGAATGTCAATCTACACAAGTTTATTTATATCTTTATTTATATGTCAACCGATTTATTTATCCATGTATTATACATAGTATTTTCACTAACAATTACAATACCATTTATATTGATAATACCAAGCCTTAATGGTTCTATCAGTGTCATACATGTGAAAAACGTATTGACAAGAGAACATGTGAAGTACAAACAAGTGTATTAGACAAATATAAAGACAGTGAATTATTTTGTGTGTGTACAATGCAGTCCAACTCGACGAATAAAACTTAAGTGATTTCTGGTGTAGTGACTTGGCAGAGAACAGTGTTTGGAGTGTGTCTAGAGTGGTTTGCTGACAGTTAATTTCCACTCCAACTGTATAAAAAAATCGCACATATATTCAGGAATGCTTTCAAACCATTCATGATAGATTGGAACTGCTTGACAGAGTTTGGTATATGTTTATGAAAGGATTAATACTTTCAGACTGCGTGTTGTAATGGAGTGATAACATAATTATATGAGACAGACAAGAAAAGAAATTGAGCTGTAAACATTTTTTTTGCTGTCTCCGTCTCATAAAGAACTACTTTGTGAATGCACTAATTCAAACCTTTTACCGGCAAATAATTTCAAATTTACAGTGGTATAATCGACAATATTTACCAAATATAAGTAATGCACAAATAATGAAATAAGACTAGATTAAACCAACATATCCGTAATGAGTACAGTCAATAAGCTTCATTTTACAGTTCCCACACTCCTATGAGAAGATCAGTGACAGAATGTTACAAAAAGTATTTGAGACAGCAATGGGCAGTTATTCACATTGGAAGTGGAGTCCCCACTAACCTCTAGTGGACTGATCAGGTTCAGAGGGCAAATGTAGTTATTTTATCTTCACAGTTTAGTTGATCACTAGTATGGGCTTTATTAATCTCATCTCTTTACTACAGTCCTGTTCACTTTGGCAAGTGTTTACTAAGGTATAGATACCATACTATGAGACAGTTTCAGCAGATCTTTTAAATATCAACAGCCAGACAAGTAACATTCATATCAAAGCAGTAATGCTGTTCCTTCGACACAATCAGGGCATTGCCAAAAATCACAAAGTATTTCACTTTTCCAAAGGCCCCACGGAGTAAAATTTGTTGACTTACAATCACCTTAAGACACATAGCCAGACAAACGCTAATTTTGATGTTCGAATATTGAACTAGGGTGGCAAGTAATGCCACCTATTTGTAAATAACTTACTTTTTGTGTTTATACTTGTTCTTTTACTTTCTTTGAAATAAATAAATAGGTAAATAAATAAATAAATAGGTAAATAAAATAAAATAAAAATGCTTCTAGCAAGCTCATAACAACATGGTTGAAATCACAGCATAATTACTTAAATGTAGCTTTTATAAGCTACAAGCTTACCATGTGGAACTAAATGCTATCTCAGATGGCCGCAGGCATCTGACCAACTGCAGAAAAATGAGCAGGTACCTTTTATTGGTGAATACCATGAGGTGACATAGACAGTGACAAAGAACGCGACTTCCTTCTTTGAGTTGGAAATTTTCCCCATACCCCCTCAGCTGCAATACAGTGGGGAGGCAGGGTGGGACTCTCCTTAGTTTTACATGATAAGCTTCTAGGTCATAAAAACTACATTTAAGTAAATAAATTGTTTAATTTCATTGCACCACAATAGCTTACCATGTGGAACTAAATACTGAATTACAACCACTTGGCTGGCAATATTATGTGAATGTTTTTTGTGATTTATATAAAAAATGTTAAATTTAGAATTACCAGTCTAAGACCCTCTTACAGTGCACAAGTTAAAAACTAGGCACTGTAAGAAGCCAAAACATTAAAATCTCCAATAGAAGACAGTACAAATACTGTCTGGATATCCGGACTTATGAAGGAAGTAAGTTCTTTTTTGTCGTATCCCAAAGAGCTTCAGTATCTATGAACACAAGCCCAAGGCTTGAACAAACTCATGAAATACAAATTGCCACTGATGATAAAATGTTAAATTAATAATGAGATCATGAGGGTCACTTCGAAAGACAAATAATACATTATGCACTAAAGGAAAGGTAAATTAGACCTTACCAGATATCCTGAGGCGGTAACAGATACCTGATGATCCTGGGTGTTAGACTCTAGAAGACTGGTTGCAGCAGTTGTGTCCAACCTTTCCTTCCTTCCTTCCTTCCTTCCTTCCTTCCTTCCTTCCTTCCTTCCTTCCTGCCTTCCTGCCTTCCTGCCTTCCTTCCTTCCTTCCTTCCTTCATTCCTTCCTTTCTCCAAGGATGACTAGTCTGAGGGGAAGGGTCTAGGACTTGTTGAACTGCTTCTAGTGAACCAAAGTACATATTGTTGCCGTTGTCTGACCAAGTCAGGTCTTTTAGATACAAATTTGTGAAAATATTGTGAGTTTTACAGTGACAAGATTTCATGATTTGGTTGCATGATTTGGATTTGGCTTGCACTGAAACCCAACCTTAAAAGGCCTTAGAGGCCACAGAGGCCCTAATATCATGAGCCTTCGCCTGGACCAGGTCTAAGGCTTGTTGATCTGCTTTTGTAACATAAAAGGATAGCTTTTTTAACCAAGAAGAGAGAGTAGAGGGTCAAATGTCTGAACTATGTTCTTTTTAAAGGATATTAAAGGTGGGAATCGAAAACCTCTAAGGTCCTTCTTGCAATCCAGGTATTACCTCAGGACCTGTACTGGACAAAGGATACTTTCTTTTTTGAATTATCTATCCACAATGGAAGTCAAAGTAGGGATAGTCACTAGAGACACAGTTCGGCTATTTGGTTTTTTGCTATAAAATCTGAAGAGGGGAAAATAGCCTAAATTGAACACTTTGTTTGCAACCCAGGCATGGATTTCACTGCAGAGCTTGCCGGAGGCCAAAGCTAGCAAGAAAGCAGTTTTAAGGGCAATATGTTTGAGGTCTGTTTCTTTCATAAGCTCAAAGGGTGGTTTTGTGAGCTCATTAAGTATAACAGAAAGGTCCCACTTAGGAAGGGTTCTGGAAATCTTGGGTCGATCCCTGTGAAAGCTGGAAAGTAACCTGTTAAGGTCCAAGCTTTGAGATATGGAGCCCTGTTGGGCCTTATTTATCAATAACAGCAGTCCTATAGCCATTAATGGTTAATTGGCGCATGTTTTAGTATTGGTACAGGTACATGAAAAAGTCTGAGACTTGTTTCACAGGAAGAGTGGAGAAATCCCCCAAATTTTCTCTGCACCACTTTTTAACTACGGCCCATTATGACTTGTAAAAGGTCCTTGTTAAAGACCTTTGAGGGGCAGCAATTCTCTCTGCCACTTCCACAGAGAAGCCTTGTTCTTTAAGTTGTCCACTCCTATACACTATTCATAGCTGTGCAGATGTTGTGGATTGTTGTGCAACACTTGGTTGTGGGACCGTTTCAAAAGTGTTGTTGACACTGGAAATTGAAGTGGGATCTCAGTTGAGAGCTGCAATAGGTCCTAAAACCAGAGCATCCCTGGTCAGCTTGGAGTCATTAGAATGATGAGGCAATTTCACTGTCATATATTCAGGATCACCCAATGTAGGAGAGCCATAGGAGGGTAAGCGTATGCAATGAGACTCGACCAATTTATGTTGAGAGCATCTATCGCCCAAGCATGAAGGTCTGGGACTGGAGCTACACAGAGTGGGAGTTTGTGGTTCAGATGAGTGGCAAATATTTTTACATGAGGAGTGAACCACTTTTGACAGATCTGTTCAACACCTGCCGTGGCAGTGACAGTTCAGTTGATTAGATCTGATTGACCTGGACAGTGATTCGGTCATCACATTCAAACACCTTGGAATGTGCTTGGCTAGTAGGGTTATTAGATAATGATGGCACCAGGTCATGATTTTCCACAGGAAAGCACACATCTTCGCCATGTGGGTTTCCCCCTGTTTATTTATGTAGGCTACCACTGTTGTGGTGTCTGTAGCTACAACACGATTTGATTTGACACTGGTCCTTAAACATTTTCAGGGCCAGGAATACCACCTTAAGTTCTGAAACATTTATGTGTGGCCTTTTTTTCTGGTCCGACCACAGACCTTTTCCTGAGTCTTGATCTGAGTGAGTGCCCCAACCATCGTCTGAGGTGTCACTAGGTCTATAAGTATGAAAATGGACAGATGGATTTGTGGTGACTTTCGCAAGCTAGTGGATGCCTGATTTTTATGTTGTCACTTGGTTACCTTCTGGTACATGGTTTTCTGTGGTTGTTTATCACTGCTAAGGTGTCTTAGTGACTCTCTGAGGATGTTGTGTTGCTGATGGTATTTTTATGCTACATGGAAATTCTCACGTTATTGTCGATTTGGGACTACCTCGTTATGGATTATGTGGAACTTTGCTTACTTTAGGGAGTCAGCAGTAAACCAACTGACATACTGTTGCAGTTGCTGATACTGGAGTTGTTGATAGTTTCCTGGGACATTTGACTGGGCTACATGCTCAGGTGTACATTTGGGCACATTTGTTTAATTTGTCATCAATGTTGTACTACCATTTCAGTCTTGCCTCAGGGCCATACTGACTGGATGAGTCTGTGTTATTATAGGAACTTGTATGCCATAATGTCTTCATGTAGGATTTACCTTGGGAACAGTTTCAGAACTTTGATATAGGACTGTTTAATCTCATTATATGTGACACATCATAGGAACTGTTTTACATATGGAACTGTGTATGTTACAGTAATGCTATAATCCCTTCATATAGGATTCATCTTAGGCACATGTGATTGAACCAATTTGGGTTTATCACTGTCTTTGGGGACCAGGGGAATGGTACACAAAATGAAACTCCCCTTGAAGTAAGATCTAGTTACACATTTGACAAAAGCAGTTTCCTAGTGAGGTGCAGTAATGACGACCAGCCTAAACAGCGTGAGGGAAAATGTGATCAATATGTAATTGCGTTTTAAGAGGCCACTGAAATTTATTAAGAGTACCTGTGACTAAAGTTTGTATGCATTTTTCAATATGAATTATTATGAATTACAAAGTTGTAAACTCGCCTTCCCCCCCAAATACCTATGCTATTTCTGCTAGAGCTTTTAATTATTATGAGAAATTCGAAGATATCTGATTTAATATAACATTAACAGCACTTAATCTCCACCTTTTCACATAAACGTATGTACGAAATTTTAAAAAGGCTGTCATAACGCATATATAACTAAAGTGCATTTAGGACTTTGTCATAAATATGTTTTATGAAATCAGCTAGTTATATTATCTGATTCTATTTAAAATTTTATTTACGCATGTCTACTGGGTCTTAACGGTTTTTCTAATTTTATTTATTGACTATTTTACATTGAGATTTTTCTGTATTTCTCATGAACTGTCCCTGATAAGGAGTAAAAATAATCATATTACGTCATTCCACAAAGCAAATCAATATATACTGCACATAATTAAGTGGATATTTCCAGTAAAGGCAATATTTAAAAAAAACTTTATATATTTTAAAACTTTTAATAAACTTTTTCTACCGGAAAGGTAAATAGCTGTTCTCTGTATTAATATGGTGCAGGGAAACTGTCACACAGTGAAAATATTAATAAATTTCTAAAACTTTGAAAATAAGTGAATCACTTTTTAAGGCTAGTATGGTTCATACTCAAAAAATAAATATCTGGGAGTGTTTTTCCATAGATATCCATAAGTGCACTCTGTCAAACTTGAATCGATGCCAATTACTATGAAACAGGAAGGTCTTAGCTCTCTTGGTATGGTTTCATATCATATCAGTTGTTGTTTGTTTGTTGTATTTGTCAGCATAAAGACAGTATTACAAAACAAACACACTCTTATTCTCTTTCCGTCAATTCTGAGAAAAATAACACCAGTTAAATGATAAGGAGCAATAATATAAACAATGGCTAGTGTGTACCCTTGTGATATTAGATTTAGACAGGATTCTATTAGTGACCAATTCAGGAATGGTGAAAACTTGATTGACGTCTTTACAGATTTAGTTGACGGCGATCTAGAAGTTGATGACATAGATGACATCACCTGTGTGCTATGGAAAAATGAATACTGGGTGATCCATGGAAACAGGAGACTGTTTCTATACCAGGCATATTTTAAATATTTTTGCTGATGCCTTATTTGGGTAACATTGCATTTAGCGCCCATTAAAAGGATATCCCAAATGGTTGTATTTTCCGGTAAAATACATCTATGACTTGTATCTGGGTGTGGCAAATATTGTAGGCAAAAGAAATTTCATGATAATTTGGTAATATGGTATAAAAATTAAGTTATGCAAAATTACCAATTCAAGAATTGGAGTTTACAATTTTGAATTGAATGAAATCTACAATCTTGAACTGTATCTTTATTATTGACTAAAACTGGCAAGCAATAATATATACCAGTTGTCATACTTTCATTGGACGTTCTAAAAGCCACGATAAGGTTTTCTCCTACACTTAAAAGGTGCAGTTCCACCTGATTGCAATTCAAATGGAAGTGCAAGTGCACAATCAGTCATTCTAAGTATCATCCATTTCCAGTGCAAATGAGGCTGACAAGTCTGTCTGTCTACATGCATGAGCCAAAAAGCCCTCCAGACACGAGTAGCACACAAGAATTTATGAAAGTCTGGCAATAAAAATAAATTCTGAGTCAGATACCTCCCATACCATGGCTATAACCGAGATGGTCACCCATCAAAGTACTTACATAGCCTGTTGCTGCTCAACTTAGGAGAAGAGATGGGTATTTATCATGCAATGTTTGGTGACATAAAAAGCCTGAGAAAACAAGGCTGAAAGGGGTTTTGGTCTACTAGCATGTGCGGCAAAGCCATCAGAGACACGAGTAGTGCACTGAAGCTGCCATCCATCCAAGCACTAATGTAACCCACTGCTGCTTAACTTCGTCAAAGAGACAGATAGTCATCATGGAGCTTACCTTTAAAGAAATCCCCCCCCCCCCCCAAAGGAGCTCAAGGTGTGCAAAACTCACTAGAGCTCGGGATTAATAAAATGCAAATGATATTATGGGTATGTGTGAGCTGGGCTGTAAGCAACATCATATTTGGCATTACTAATCTCTCACCTTTGTAACCAAAGCTTAGGACAACATGTGGAACGCATGATCTAATTGGGTATCCCTATGACTCCCACTGTTGAAACCACAGCTCTGTTATAAACTGGTACAATTTCAAAGACAAATGCATGCTTGTAATACTTTTGTGTTACATATATTGTTTTCATTCATAATTTGGAGGTCATACTGTAAATATATGTATCAGAACTGTTTAAGGATTACGGTGTTGGGTTATGGCTGTGTACTGAGGGCCCTAAGGAAACACCCATCGATATCACATATATAGCTATCGGCCCATGTAAACATTGTTATTTAAAATTGACGTTGAACAGAAAGGCAATGAGCTGGCAATGGGTCAGTTTATAAATGGATCTTGCATGATTATGTGCATGTAAGTTTATAATGTTTTCGACGAATAACAGAGGCAGCATATTTCACTTGATAACCCAAACCCCACTGCTATAAATTTCTATCCATTAACCTTTGTGCCTAATTTTAAGGAAAGTCTTACAAACCTAGCATGGTGAATGCAAGCAATGATATGTGGCAGAAAATCCAATATGACAATATAAGTGGGTCATAATTTTATGTTGGCGATGTGACATGGTCTTGGACTTTACAGGCCAGATTCTTCTCTGGAAAGTGTCAACGGGGTGCAGCTACTTAAGCTCAGTATGACAATTTATCTATTACAGAAAAACAATTTCAGTTAACAATTTCAGTTAATGTCTTCAAATTGCACACATCTTCAAATCAAGTTCCTCCACTTGGTCTCTTCCTCTCATTCACACCCCAAATCCCTAGATTATTGACCTTGATTGCCTATTGGCTATCACCTATGTGTTCTACCAAATAGGGAAAATTACATAAAAAAATTGAAAATAATTTTTGAAGGTAAAATTCAAACTTACATATATGTTGAATGCTTAATGGGGCATACAGCTCTAATTGTGTCTTTTCAGAAACTGGAGAGGTGTGGTTTAATTAATAAGATCTATGTGAAAGTGAAACCATTCATACCAGGTATATTCTTCAAGGCATACACAACCAAGAACAATGGCATGTCAGTGTACTGTCGCAACAACCCCTACCTGAGTCATGAGCTTAATGAAATCCTCAGAGATCATGGTGAAGATACAGAAAGCAGTGAAAGTGAAACCGAAAGTGAAAGCAGTGACAGTGAATATTATTATGGTTGGCATACTGACTACAGCGATGATTCAGATTCGGATTATTATTAGTACAAAATGGCAGCAGGGAAAGAGAATGTAACAAATAAGCCACATGGGTTAATAAGCATTGTATTTTATAACTAAATTCTTTGACAAAGCACATAATGACATGTATCAACTTTAATAATATGTTATATTCATTTTATTTAATATTAATAAAGAAATATAGGTGGTTGAGTCGATTTACCGGTACCAGAAATATAAATAAATTGTCAAACAACATTTTGACCGGGGTCCCTGAATTCGAAGTGACCTTCATAGTATAAAAGGTCAAAATAAGTCATGAAAAGGTTGGGTTATGGACCGAAGTACACCTGAGATCACTGAAATACCAGTGGTTACAGCTAAGCAGTTCAAGCACATCTGGCGATAACAAAAAGGGAAAGCTATTATAAATAGAATAGTAAATACAGATTGGTCTCAGGTAAATAAGGATGTTGTTGTTATAATTGTAACAAAAAATTGAGATACAGTAACATATTTGTTAAATACTTTATTTTTAAATTTTTATAAGCCTATTTGTAATGCTGTGCCATTCTCCTGCCAGAGTGTATACAGTAACGTTTGTAATGGCAGTGTGAGCTGTATCAAAAAAAAAAAAATTTCTTTTTAAAGGGAATGCTAAGAGATTAAATGACAGGCTTGCGAAGCATCCGACCTTTCTAATTGATTCTGGACATTATAGCATATATATATTTTTCAAATCTGTGTTAACTGACTTTCCATATAAAATGCATTTACATTAACACATCTTACAAATAATCTTTGTATTAAAAATAGCCATTTCGGAGACATTCAGTTGATTCAATTAATTGTGTACTTCTGAATTACGCATGGAAGAACTTCTTTATCTATAAAGTTATTAGCAGAGAAATGTAATAAGATTTGTACATGTATGCTTCAGAAATTTGCATTAGTGCAAAAATGACTTTTCAAACCCTGTTTTATCAATATTTTCAGAATTTGTGATAAAGTATGCATTTGCACAATATTTATGGATTTATAATCGTTGTTGGATGTTAATTTTATAAGAAGTAATTTACAATACATGTTGAAAAACAGTTGCTTTTAAATCAATATAACTACTGATAATCTGGCATGTTTCTTTGGTGATGTTTTTGTTAGCATTCTGCAGCATATCATAAAGGTATATGGTGTAACTCATGGATATGTTTTTAACATTCCCAAGCCGCCCCAACAAGAAATAAGAAAGCTGGGATTTAATATTTATTATGTAAGATTATATACATCTACTAAAACATTGTAATGAAAATGATACTAAAGTAAGCAAATACAACTGACACTAAAGGTGACATTATAGGTCTAGTATATCTGATTATAAAAGGCCAGCCTGGCCCTAAAACGTCAAAGTTCAAAGGGCAAGCAATCACCATATGGGTAGTAGAGAATGAAAAGTGCAGTCTCAAGGCCCCAAAGGTGCAAGCAGGAAGAGGGAGGTGAAAGCAGTTCAAAAACTCCCTGTAAGGCCAAATTGAAGGTCAAAAACGAGGTATGGACTTGTGAGGTAATGAGAGTGAAGTTGATAACATGAGCAAGAGGCCCATCAAGAGATCAAAATAAAGATAATAAAAGTAATTGCTAGCAAGAAAATAGCCCCGTGAATAGAAAAAAATGAGACAACTGCAGAACTGGGAAGCACAACAAGCAGCACTGAAAACATTCTACACCAGCATGATAAGACCGATAATAGAAACAGGATACCATCTCACCATAAATCATAAACCAAGCCTGGAGGCTCTACAGAAGATCCAAAATAAATGCTTCAAAATGATCACTCCGACAAGACTTCATGAATCATCAAAACCTAGATACGAAATACTCAACCTACCATATATACAAAACTACCTGGAACAGTGCAGAACCAAAGCACTCAAGCTCTTTGAAGACTCTAAGCTCCAACAACATATGTCCGAAGTCCTAGAAGCTGTTTAAACAACAACACAAAAAGAAAAACATATGTAAAGTAGAAAGTAGCTGTTCTATTGAATGTCATCACATACCCACCAGGTCAGGGCAGAACCTAGGCCCTCACAAGTGAGGCTCAGGTATTAAATGCTAGAGACGGCCGAACTGCTTGACCCAACGAGTTCCGGTATTGAGGGCTGACCGGTGGACTACTTGACATCTCACAACCTGAGGATCCTGGACCATGTCCTCACTGGTTTGTTACTAAAAGAAAAAAATACTAAAAGAAAAACATCTGTATCTTAAAAGTAGAAAAACTTTTAATTTGTAGGTACCAACTACAACCAAAAGTAATAAAATAAAAAAATAACCTGGTAAGTTAAATGGTACCCTGGAACCACCACCATCCAAAACATGTAACCTGGTAAGTTAGTTAACCTGGTAAGTTGGTTAATCTGGTAAGGTGGTTTAACCTGGTAAGTTACAGTACATTGTTAAGTTGGTATCTAGGGTAAGTGTAAAAATGTTTTTTTTAACTCCTGCGATGGAAGAAAGAAGATGAAGAAGATGTCCAGAAACAAGAAGATCAGAAACAAGACAATCAGAAAACAAACAGCAGCCAAATGAAACCTCGCATGCACTATGGGTCACATCACAGAAACCAAGACAGGAAAAGATGCTTTCCCATAGGTATCAGACCTAAACCGCCTGCGGAGGATACCATAGAACTTCAAATAATAAGTTACCAATTATAATATTACAGAATTAGTTTATTTATTCTCGTTTTAACCTCACTTTCAACACATTGTATAGGTTATATCAGGATGGATAGTTTTATGGGCAGAAGACAACAGTATATACAGATGGTCAAGATTCTGTACTGTAAACTACCAACAAATAAAAAGCAACTACCAGCTTTCCCACTTGAAGTCGGGCCAGGATTCCAACTCCGATCTCAGATGTGAAAGGCAAGAGTGTTACCACTCTGCCATCATTACAAGATTAGAAACATCACGATATATACAAACTGACATAATGACATGATAAGCCGAACCTCTATAGAATATTACAAAATGCATCTAAAACCATAGACATGGAAAAGTTGATGAAATTAATGAAACAATTACGGAAGCATGACACAACCCTTAAGAATTTAAGAAACAGTTCTTGAGCAAATTCCCAGTCCAACTTACAAAACTACTGACATATGAAGGTGGCTATACAATGAGACAATCTCTACCTGTCCCAGGATCGTGTTCAGCAGTACCACAGACAAACATAGACACTCGTCAAAAATACTGGCTCTCTGCTTCCACAGGCACCCTCTGCTTTTGGGCGCCATCCAAAACAACACTGTTATAAAAGCTGTCTTGAGGTGATGATGAAGATAATAACCCAGTTCTAAAGCTAAGGCCTCCATTTGAATTTCTGTAACATAAGTACCGAATACACGACAGGGCTGTGAAAACCCAAGTTGTAGATAACAAGAAATGCTCCACTGCAGTAAGCACAACTAATCCAACAGCTTGGCGAGTTGACAGATACAAAGCTTGACTCTGATAAGCAGCAGTAGTAAGCCCTCAGAACTTCAGTGTACAAGAAGCATTTCAGTTCCTCACCTGAACAAGGCCAACCAGACAGGCTGGTGAGCCATTAAGGAGGCCGATTTGCTCAGGGCCGAATTAACAAAGGGTCGATTTGTAAAGCTCCCCTGATGAAACCCAATTAATAAAACGGGGGAAAGGGAAGCATACAGGCATTAACACTTTTGTTAGAAAATATATACCTGTATAACCTTATTACAGGTAGATCAATTAAAAAAATTAGGTTCTCCTTGATAGCAAACAGTTACAGGGCACACTTTCAAAATGGTCCAGATTTTTATTGAAGATTAAACGAATCCGAAACCTCTTTGCCCAATTGCAAAGAACGGGTATTTAAAAAAAGTTAGGTAATCAGTTTTATGCAATAATTTGCAAAAGGAAAGCGGTGGGTGGGGATGATAGAAATTTGAAACCACTTTCCACGATGACTGGCAAAAGATGTTTTAAATTCAGTTACTGAACAACAACAACAAAAGACAAGAAGACTGCTAAAAATTTAATATGTAATAGATTTTATTAAAACATACATCAAATTGTTCATTATTTTGTCTAGAACCTCTCTGTTGACAATTAAAATGGAAATTTTGTAGAAAATGTTTGAAATTAAGATTTTGAACAGAAACACCTACGCAAAAAATCTCTCTATTAGAAAACACTGGGAAACATAAGAGGGTGTTACAGTACATGTAAAAAGCTAAATATTTGATAGATTTTAATGAGACAACTACAACATTTTTCATTGTTATGCTTAGAATGGTAATTTGTACATAATTTAACTTGAAGATTGGGTTAAAGTGCTTTAAAATACATTAAAAATTATTGAAAAGCAACATGCAGGAAAAAATCGTCTAACAGATCAAAGGCTATATTAAAATACCATTAAAATTCTTAATATTTGGCCGATTTTTAATGAAATGACCACCAAATTATTGTTCATTGGTGGGTGTAGAATGGTTGTCTATAGACACATGAAGTGGAAAGCTAACATAAGATATCTCAAAAGTTAAATATTTGACAGTAACATAAACACGGAAAATTGCCCAATTACATAACACTGAGAAATCTAAGGCTATGTTAAGAAAACTGTTGAAAAATGAATATCTAATAGATTTTAATAATGTGTCATTGTTCATTATTATGAGTTACATCCTTGTAAAATAAATATACTAATATAAATGAAACCACTAGTCCATAGTCAATTTTCTCATCTTCCCTGCTTTCTTGCTCAATATTTTTGGTCATCCCTTTCACTTTCAGTCACTTTCACTCTCACTTTCACTATCACTTTCAATGTGGTCACCATACTCATCGAGGATGTCATCCAGCTGCTCATTCAGATCTGGGTTGTGGACATATGTGCCATGGTTTCTGGTTGAGCACCTTTTCTTGAAGATATCCTCTACCAATAGTTTGACTATAACCTTAATCTTAGAGTCCATACGGCAAGATCCCTCAAGTTTCTGAAAATAGGAAGGCAACTTGTAAATAGATATTTTGTAATTGAGTCATATATGAGGGGTATTCAATACATATCTTCAAGTGGTAGAAGCTCAATTAAAGCTCAATTAAAAATAATCTCACATTTTATTCCAGCAGGATCACTGGTAGAAAATGTATGCTTTATTTGTTGTCTGTGAGCTTTAGGCACAAAATGGTAACATTTCAAAGGGTGAAAATTATATTATTTGCATTGTGAGCATAATTATGAGTGGATCTACAATGGCTCTTAATTAATTTCAATACAGTAGTTTCCAGAAATTCAGACGGTAATAGACAGCATATTATGAAACAGTTATGTGTATACAGCCGACATTATTGATATTGTCAAAATTTGACTTGTGCAACGCTAAGTCAATTGCCTTTATAGGGGTGGTTTTTCCATGGAAGGAAAAAAATCACAGACAGAATTCACCGGTCATTTCCATGTAATCTTAGATCACATTCATAGACTTATGGCATAAACTGGTCCGAGGATAAATTGAAATAAACTTAATACAACCTTTTAGCTATATTCAACAGAAATAATAGAATTTGAAATCCCATAGGAACCAATTGTTACTGTGAAACGCTGTCCAGCATTTATCAAATAAGAAGTTCTACTCATCTCAAACACTACGAATTACATGAGATAAAGAGTGTTGATAACCCAGTCAGTTTCTGTTTTTTTGTTACCCAGTGCAGATGTGTTTTTCCCAGAGTGTGTGTATTTGTGTTCCTTCTGAGGATATAATCTGTGATAAAAAAACATTTGTTTGAATACAATATTCATTGGATATTCTGTTAATTTCAGCAATGCTCATTGATATCATGTCTTTGACATGATTTTCGACAGTTTCTGAACTGCAAACTGTAACAAAGTATTTCTCTGTTTATCTTCAACTGTACTACATTTTGGTTAACTCTGTAGTTGTGATATTGGTAATGCCATATTGAAAATTTTGTACTGTAAACTTTTACAGAGTATTGCTTTGTCTCCATAGCACAAAACCTGACTCAGAGCTTAGTGCTGAGGGGGTAATCACCCTTTACCTGTGCCAAGGGGAATGCACCCATGAGTATTTTTAACCGTAATGTGGTTGTTCCCAGGGAGAAATGCACCCATGAGTATCTTTAACTGTAA
Source organism: Sabellastarte sp. h YS-2021 (assembly GCA_964017235.1). NCBI lineage: Eukaryota > Metazoa > Annelida > Polychaeta > Sabellida > Sabellidae > Sabellastarte > Sabellastarte sp. h YS-2021. The sequence continues at coordinate 14,840,695 of OZ024937.1, forward strand.
TGTGGTTGTTCCCAGGGAGAAATGCACCCATGAGTATCTTTAACCGTAATGCGGTTGTGCTCAAGGAGAAATGCACCCATGAGTATCTTTAACCATAATGCGGTTGTGCTCAAGGAGAAATGCACCCATGAGTATCTTTAACCGTAATGTGGTTGTTCCCAGGGAGAAATGCACCCATGAGTATCTTTAACTGTAATGTGGTTGTTCCCAGGGAGAAATGCACCCATGAGTATCTTTAACCGTAATGCGGTTGTGCTCAAGGAGAAATGCACCCATGAGTATCTTTAACCGTAATGTGGTTGTTCCCAGGGAGAAAGGCACCCATGAGTATCTTTAACTGTAATACGGTTGTGCCCAGGGAGAAATGCACCAATGAGTATCTTTAACCATAATGCGGTTGTGCCCAGGGAGAAATGCACCCATGAGTATCTTTAAGCGTAATGCAGTTGTGTCAGCATACACCATAGAGCTCAAGCTTAAATGATCAAAATTACCTATTTCTGATCCAGTCAAAGACAAATTCACCATTTTGACCAGTTTAAGGGTGGTTCATATGTAAGTGTGTCCAGTTGCTTTGATGCCATGAAATTTTTAGTGTCATTGGGGTGATCTTTGAGAGGTTGCATGAATTGGGAAAACGTTGTTGGTGATAGACTTATGTATGATAAAGTGTCACCACGATTTGTGTCACCAGGTGAGTTCATAAGAGAACCAAGTGGATTGCTGCACATAAAAAATAGATATATCTGAGAAAATAAGGACAATTGTGTCATACCAATTAGCGAGCGGGTATATTTGGGTCGGTTTCACCTCCACGACGTGATACATCCAGGCTTGTCTGGATCTAGAGGATGACTGGGGATCAGGATATTTTCTACAGCTCTGGACTGGAAACTACTGGGACCAGCCCTAAACCCCTAACAGACAAGCTGTATCAAGTCCTGACAAGCTGTACTGACAAACATACAGGAGATATATATAGAATCACCACAACCAAACTTGCAGTTGGTATTGCCATTACAGCTTTTGAGGAAGAAAGAGGATCAAGTGTCAACCAATCAACAAATCGAAAACTAGACCAAGGCTGAACATTTGGATCCCACCAAGTGACCAGAACGTCCATATTTATGATAGATTTCAGGCTTTTGCGTTAATATTATACAAGAAATAAATCAATGCATGTCTGCTTCAGATTATGAACAAAAAACACTTAAAATAGAAAATTTCATATCATATTCTGTCCAAACAAGCAGAGGCAGATGTCCTTCTGACAATATCTCACGTGACAATGAAGACTCCCTTACTTCATGCTACCTTTTATACTCCATTTTCGGACCTCTGGGAAAGACCGCTTCAATATTTTGTATGTGTAAGCAATGTCTCTACCAAATAATTTTGATCCTCTGGAGAAGAAACTATTCTGGACATGACGGTAAACATACTGTAGTTCTGGTTGCATGATGGGATCCAAATATTTACTATTTGACCTAGTTTTATAGATGTTGATTGGTCGACACTTGATCCTCTCTTTGCCCACAAATTGCTTTGCTGAAATAGGCTGAGAATTTGATTGTTTTGTGACATCATGAATCACTTTCTGTTAACTGCAAACTATGATTACTTAAACTGTATTTTGTCATTCTTGACATATTGACATATTCTTGCTCATATTTTTATCTAACATCATGCTGGAAGTGGACTGCAAATTAGCACTAATAAAGTGGCAAAAGACAAGCCGGTTTCATAATAGGATAAGTCTAGAAGTGATAAGGAAAACACTGGAAGTGATAAAACAACACTTAATAGGTTTAATTCAACAATAGGTTTAATTAAGACAAACTTACATTTGTTTTTCGTGAACAAATAAAATTCAATGTTTGATGGTTTAGAGTAAGGTCCCATGAACCTCATTTATGATATTTGGTTGGAATCTGCAATTAATATTTTGAATCCACAGTAATAACTAATAACTTCTTCAGACTTTGGGTATACTAGTATTTCTAATATTTCACCCTTCCATTTGTCACATGTCTTGGCAAGTGAAATGGCCTGTTGTGAAATCTCATCACGGTATTTCAGTGAAATGCTTTCGATACCAAGACACGGGGCTTACCGACCCATACCCAGTGGTTAGTTACCATTGTTATAACTCATGAGTATCCGCCAATCAGAATGCCTTATTTGGGGGCAACATATCATGATATATTGCCTATTTGGGAAATAAAATATTACTTTGATGCCCCTATTTGACTATCAATCATCATATGCGAATGTAAACACTGGGATGAAAAAGTACAAACACATCGCCTCTCGGCCGTCCGATAAATTACTTGGCCCAGGGCTTCATAAATTACAATTTTGTCCAGAATAAAGACTTGAACTCTACAAACATGACACAAAGGTACAGACTGTTAAAACATAGATTCTACATTATTATTTGGTATTCATTTTGTGTGTTTAGCTTTTTTCTATATTTTGGGAAACAGGTATATATATATATAGTTATATATACTCCTGGATTCATCATTAGGTAGACACTTCGGTGTAAATATACCACCTTAGGTAGACATTTTACTTAAGTAGACATTTCCGTGTCTACTTAATGTTTAGACCTCTGAAAAATTATTTTGGAGTGATTTAAAAATGGAAACTTTAGCTAAGTTCTGTTCTTTGGTAGCAGTATTTTGAATAAAATTAGTTTGCATCTCCATTTTTCTTAAAGTAAACCAAGAATAACAGCCCAAAGTTTTCATGTGTATATTTTCCTTAAGTAGACAGTGTGCAAAAACCTCACTTAAGTAGACTCAAATTAAATTTAAAATATTAAAAAAGTTAATAGTGTATATGTAAATTATATTTATACTGTGGAGTAGAGGACTTTTAAAAGCATTGTTTAAAATTTATTTTAAGGTCTTCCCTCAACAAATAAAAAAAAGAGAAGACATATATTTTTTCATACCAAATATACATTTGGTTTAAATCACTGCATGTGTACATTGTACTTTTGTACTCGTATATACCTGTCATATTATATACATGCACAATAAATTTTGTTTGTTTCAATATTGATCAAGAAAAGGGTACAATATTATTTCCAATTGCATATTGATTAAAATAAGCATATTATGAACAACTTAAAATTGTACACAATAATTTAAAAATATCCATTTGTACAAAATTACATCATAAACAATAGATATGATTTTCTAGTTGAGTTATCTACACTCTAGCATGCTATACATTATCTAAGCAAGTTGGTGCTGATCTCATTATATAATTTATTAAGCAAAGAGCATTTGACAGGCATTTTAAAGTAATCTTTAATTTTCAATTATTTTTAATTAAATTGGGCGATTTTTCAGTGGGTATTGCTGCTTTATATCTTTCCAGTTTAGTTTTCTGCAAGTAAGTAAAATAATTATAAGCAATTTGGTGTTGGTCTCATTAAAATTTTCCAATTTTTCAGTGAGTATAGTTGCTTAATATCTTAGCTTTAAGATATCTTAAGTTAAATTTCCAGTTTTGTTTTCTGCAGACGAGTATTCTGTACATAAAAATAAGCAATTTGCTGTTTATCCTGTTAAAATATTCCAATTACTGAGCATTTGACAGGAATTTTAAACTTGCCTTTGATTCACCAGTATTTACGGAGCCCAAGAAGGGACATAGAACTGTTTTCCTATAATTTTTAAACTCGTTACCACAAGTTAACAAGTCGTTACTACAAGATACTAAGTCATTCCCACAAGTTAGCAAGTCATTACCACAAGATAATATATCATTCCCACAAGTTAGTAAGTCGTCATAATGAGATACTAAGTTGTTGTAATGAGTTGTGGGAATGAGATACTAACTTCCGAGATCAAGATACTGGTTACCACAAGAGAGTAAATCCTTGGGTTTTCAGTCATATCCATCCCTTACTAACTTGTTCCCACCAATTACTAACTCGTTCCCACAAATTACAAGCTCATTCACACCACTTACTTAGTCATTCCCACCACTAACTAGGTTGCTTCCACCACTTACTAACTCATTCCCAACACTTACAAAGTTGTTCCCACCATGTACTAGGTCATTCCTACCTCTTACTAGTTTGTTCCCACCACTAACAAAGTTGTTCCCACCACTTACTAAGTCGTTTCCACTACTTACTAAGTTATTCCAACCACTTAATAAGTCTTCCCCATCACTTGATAAATTTTCCCTACCGCTTGTTAACTCATTCCCACCACTTACTAACTCATTCTCACCATGTACTAACTCATTCCCACCACTTAATAGTTAAGTCATTCCCACCTGTTAAAAAGTTGATACCACAAGATATTATGTTGTTCCCTCAAGATAAGTATGGTATGACATACAAAGAAATTGCTGGTACATTGTTGTTAAAGCATGACTTAGTATTTTGTAGTATTGACTTTCTAACTCATGGGAAAGAAATATTATCTTGTGGTAACAACTTGCTAACTATTGGTAACAACTTACTATCTTGTGGGAATGACTTTCTTTCTTGTAGGAACGACTTACTATCTTGTGGGAACAACTTATCTTGTGGGAATGACTTACTATCTCATGGTAACAATATTTTAAAAAAAATCATAGGAAAACAGTTCTATGTCCCTTCCTGGGCTCCATAGTTTTCTATCATTATTTTATCTTATTAGCACAAGATATAGCTCATTCCCACAAAATAGTAAGTCATTACCACAAGATACTAAATCATTCCCACAAGTTAGTAAGTCATTATCACAAGATACTAAGTCATTCCCACAAATTAACAAGTCATCAGCACAAGATACTAAGATGTTTCACGAGATAGCAAGTCGTTCCCACGAGTTACTAAGTCAAGCTTTGATGCCAATGTTACAGAGCCCAGGAAGGGACATAAAACTGATTCATTATCTTATTTTATCCTACCACAAGTTAATAAATTGTTACCACAAGATACTAAGTCATTCCAATAAGTTAGTAAGCCATTAATACACGATACTAGTCATTCCCACACCTTTATAAGATGTGGTAATGAGATACTAAGTTGTGGTAATGAGAATCTAAGCTATGGTAATAAGATGCTAAGATGTGGGAATGAGATACTAACTAGTGGTAGCAAGATAATTGGTTACCACAAGATAAGTGGTTATCACAAGATAGTAAATCCTTGTTTGCATTCATACCCACCCCTTATTAAATCATTCCCACCACGTACTAACTCATTCCCACAACTTACTAACTCGCTCCACCACTTTCTAACTCGTTCCCACCACTTATAAGGTCATTCCCTCTACTTATTAACTCATTCACAACACTTATTAAGTCATTCCCACCACTTACTATCTTGTTCCCACCACTTAATAAGTCATTCCCACCACTTACTAACTAATTCTAATGCTAAGTCGTACGAATGAGATACTAACTTGTGGTAACAAGATGCTAAGTGGTAACCACAAGATAGTAATTCCTTGTTTTCATTCATACCCACCCCTCACTAAATCATTCCCACTACTTACTAACTCATTCCCACTACTTACTAACTCGTTCCACCACTTTTTAACTCGTTCCCACCATTTATTAACTCATTCACAACACTTATTAAGTCATTCCCACCACATACTATCTCGTTCCCACCACTTACCAACTCATTCCCACCACTTATTAGGGGCCACGGTGGCAGAGCGGTAACACTATCGCCTCCCACCTCTGAGGCCGGGGTTCGGTTCCCGGCCCGGTCTCAAGTGGGAAAGCTGGCAGTTGCTTGCCATTGGTCGGCAGTTTACAGTACAGAACCTTGGCCCACTGTATGTACTGATTTCCTCTGCCCTTCCAACTACCTGTCATGATACGACCTGTACAGTGTTGAAAGCGACGTAAACCCAACCACTTATTAAATCATTCCTAACACTTACTAACTTGTTCCCACCACTTAATATCTCATTCCCACCATTTATTATCGTGTTCCCACCACTTAATAAATCGTTCTCACCACTTACTAACTAATTCTGATGCTAAGTCGTACGAATGAGATACTAACTTGTGGTAACAAGATACTAGGTGGTTATCACAAGATAGTAAATCCTTGTTTTCATTCATACTCACCCCTTACTAAATCATTCCCACTAGTTACTAACTCATTCCAACCACTTACTAACTCGTTCCCACCACTTATTAGGTCGTTCCCACCACTTACTAACTCATTCCCAACACTTACTAACTCATTCTCACTACTTATTAAGTCATTCTCACCACAAACTAATTCGCTCCCACTACTTACTATCTCTTTCCCATGACTTACTGTCTTGTTCCCACCACTTACTCATTCCCACCACTTGCTAACTTATTCCCACCACCTATTAAGTCGTTCCCAACACTTATTAAGTCGTTCTCACCACTTACTAACTTGTTCCCACCACTTAGTATCTGGTTCCCACCACTTATTATCTTGTTCCCACCACTTACTATCTCGTTCCGACCACTTACTACCTCATTCCCACCACTTATTAAGTCATTCCCACCACTTGCTTACTCATTCCCACTACTTGCTAACTTGTTCCCACCACTTATTAAGTCATTCTCACACTTACTAGCTTGTTCCACAGCTCTTACTAGCTTGTTCTACAGCGCTTACTAACTTGTTCCCATCACTTACTATCTCATCCAACAACTTATTATCTCGTTCCCACAACTTAATAAATTGTTCCCACCACTTACTTTCTATTTCCAGGGACCAATAATATGCAAACAGAGGTTACAATATTTATTATACATTACAGATTGGCAGTATTATCAATTATTACTGAAACTAGTTAATCATATATAAATTCATTTAAGATTGTTACTAGACAAAAGGCCAGATAGAAAACGTGCCTTAGTATCATGTGGGAACAACTTGGTAACTTGTGAGAATGACTTTTTATCTTGTGGGAACCAATTGCTAACTTGTGGGAAAGACTTGTTATCTTGTAGAAGCCACTTACTAACTTATGGGTATGACTTGCTAACTTGCAGGAATGACTAGCTATCTTGTGGGAACGACTTGCTAACTTGGGGAACGACTTGCTATCTTGTGGGAATGACTTGCTATCATGTGGGAACAAATTGCTAACATGTGGGAACGACTTGCTATCTTGTTAGAATGACTTGTCTTGACTTATCTTGCGGGAATGACTTGCTAACTTATGGGAATGATTTGCTATCTTGTGGAAATGACTTATCTTGTGGTAACAAATTGCTAACATGTGGGAACGACTTGCTATCTTGTTAGAATGACTTGTCTTGACTTATCTTGTGGGAACGACTTGCTAACTTATGGGAATGATTTGCTATCTTGTGGAAATGACTTATCTTGTGGTAACAAATTTCGAACATGTGGGAACGACTTGCTATCTTGTTGGAGTGACTTGTTAACCTGGGGGAATGACTAGCTATCTTGTGGGAACGACTCGCTAACTTGGGGAATGACTTGCTATCTTGTAGGAATGACTAGCTATCTTGTGGGAATGACTTGCTATCTTGTGGAAACCACTTGCTAACTTGGGAATGACTTTCTAACTTGTGGGAATGATTTGCTACCTTGGGAGAATGACTAGCTACCTTGTGGGAATGACTTGCTAACTTGGGGAACGACTTGCTATCTTGTGGGAATGACTTGCTCACTTGTAGGAATGACTAGGTATCTTGTGGGAACGACTTGTTATCTTGTGGGAATAAATTGCTAACATGTCGGAATGACTTGCTATCTTGTTGGAATGACTGGCTAACTTGTAGAAATGACTAGCTATCTTGTGGAAACGACTTGCTAACATATGAGAATGACTTGCTATCTAGTGGGAACGACTTGTTATCTTTTGGGAACAAAATGCTAATGTGTGGGAATGACTTGCTATCTTGTTGGAATGACTTGCTAACGTGGGGGAATGACTGGCTATCTTGTCGGAACGACTTGCTATCTTGTGGGAATGACTAGCTATCTTGTAGGAATGACTAGCTATCTTGTGGGAATGACTTGCTATCTTGTGGAATAACCTGTTATCTTCTGGGAACAAATTGCTAGCATGTGGGAACGACTTACTATCTTGTAGGAAAAGCTCGCTACCTTGTGGAAACGATTTGCTAACTTATGGGAATGACTTACTATCTTGTGGGAACAACTTGTTATCTTGTGGGAACAAGTTGCTAACATGTGGGAATGACTTGCTATCTTTTTTGAATGACTTGCTAACTTGTAGGAACGACTAGCTATCTTGCGGGAGCAACTTGCTAACTTGTGGGAATGACTTGCTATCTTGTAGGAGCAACTTGCTAACTTGTGGGAATGACTTGCTATCTCATGGGAACAACTTGCTAGCTTGTAGGAACAACTTAATATCTTGTTGGAACAACTTGCTAATTTGTTGTTATGACTTGCAAGATTGTGGGAACGACTTGCTATCTTGTGGGAGCAACTTGCTAACTTGTGGGAATGATTTCCTATCTTGTGGGAGCAACTTGCTAACTTGTGGGAACGACTTGCTTTCTTGTGGGAACGACTTGCTAACTTGTGGGAATGACTTACTATCTTGTGGTAACGATTTTCTAACTTGTGGGAATGACTTAGTATCTTATGGTAATGACTTACTATCTCAGAACAAGATAAAAAAATGATGGGAAAACAGTTCTATGTCGCTTCCTGGGCTCCGCACAATGTACAGGCAATTACTTTGTATATAATACCTAACTTACCTTGAGGGAACAACATAAGAAGGTAAGAATGGTAAGAACCTTTTACCTGTTAAGAATGGCTTAAAAAGTGATGGGAATGAGCTAATAAGTGGTTGGAACAAGTTAATAAGTGGTGGAAAACAAGTTAGCATGTGGTAGGAGTGACTTGGCAAGTGGTGGAAACGAGTTATTAAGTGGTGGGAATGCCTTAGTAAGTGGTGATAATGAGTTAGTAGGTGCTGGGAACGGCTTAGTAAGTAATGAGAACGAGTTAGCAAGTGGTGGAAACAAGTAAAGTTGTGGGAATGAGTTAGTAAGTGGTGGGAGCGACGTAGTAATTGGTGGCATGAGTTAGTAAGTAGTGGAAGCAACTTAGTAAGTGGTGGGAACGAGTTACTAAGTTGTGGGAATGACTTAGTAAGTGGTGGGAATGAGTTAGTAAGTGGTGGGAGCGACGTAGTAATTGGTGGCATGAGTTAGTAAGTAGTGGAAGCAACTTAGTAAGTGGTGGGAACGAGTTACTAAGTTGTGGGAATGACTTAGTAAGTGGTGGGAATGAGTTAGCAAGTGGTGGAAATGACTTAAGAAGTGGTGAGAACAAGTAAATAAGTGGTTTGAATGAGTTAATAAGAGGTGGAAATGAGTTAGTAAGTGGTGGAAACGACTTAAGAAGCGGTGGGAACAAGTTAGCAAGTGGTGGGTATGAGTTAATAAGTGTTGGGAATGACTTGAAGAGTGGTGAGAGCAAGTAAATAAGTGGTTGCCAGTGGGTTATTAAGGGGGTGGGTATGAATGAAAACAAGTTAAAAAAAGGATTTACAAGTTAATTATTGGTTGGGATGGCTTATGAAGTTGTGGGAACAAGTAAGTGGTGGTAATGAGTTAGTAAGTGAGTTAATGACTTACTAAGTAAATAACTTAAGAAGTGGTGGGAACAACTTAGAAAGTGGTGGGAACGAGTTGCTTAGTGGTGGGAATGACTTAGTAAGTGGTCGGAATGAGTTAGCAAGCGATTGGAACAAGTTAATTATTGATTTGAATGACTTAAGAAGTGGTGGGAACATGTAAGTGATGGTAATGAGTTAGTAAGAGGTGGGTCTGAATGAAAACACAAGGATGACTATCTTGTGGTAATCAATTGGTATATTGTTCCCTCAAGTTAGTATCTTGTTCCTACAACTCAGTAGCTCATTCCTATAACTTAGTATATGATTTCCACAACTTAGTATCTCATTACCATGACTTAATAAGTTGGGGGAATGACTTAGTATCTTGTGGTTAGAACGTGCTAACTTGTGGCAACGAGTTAGTATCTCGTGGTAGAGACTTTCTAACTCCTGGTAACAAGATAAAAAAATGATAACAAAACAGTACTATATCCCTCCCTGGGCTCCATAAGTATTACGTCTTTGGGAAATCAAAGGCTATTTTAAAATTCCTATGAAATGCGCAATAATTAAAAACTTAAACAAGAGAAACACAAATATGCTTGATGTTACACACAGAATGCTTTTCTGCAGAAAACTAAACTGGATTTTTTTCCGTGGAATTTGCCCCTCAATATCTTATTTTCAAGGTATCTTTTACAAAGTTTCCAGTTAAATTATCTATGGACGGTCATTTTTCAAACAATAATGAACAATTTGGTGGTTGTCTCATTAAAATAAAGCAAATATTAAGCATTTAACAGGGATTTTAACAAAGCCTTTGATTTTCCAGTGTTTTCCAATGGGGCGATTTCTTTGTTGGATGTTGGTGTTCAATATCTTACTTTTAAGATATCTTATGTTCGGTTTCCAGACTAATTATCTGTAGTGAACATTGTATATATACTAATGAATAATTTGATGGCTGTTTTTTTATCAAATCTATCAGATATTAAGCAGTTTACAGGGCTTAAGTTTACCTTGGATTTCCCAGTGTTTTTCAATGTGGCGATTTTTCCATAGATTTAGTCCCTCAATATCTTACTTTTAAGATATCTTAATGTTAGGTTTCTACTTTAATTATCTATGGGCGAGCATTCTGCACATAACAGTGGACAATGTTGTGTTTGTCTTATTAAGGTCAAACAAATATTAAGCATTTTACAGTGACTTTAATAAAGCCCTTATTTCCCAGTGTTACTTAATTGGGAGATTTTTTCTGTGGATGTTGGTATTTAATATCTTACTTTTAAGATATCTTGTGCTAGGGTTCCATATTATTTATTGATAGACAAACATACAACATATAACAATGAACAATTTGGCAATTGTCTTTTTGAAAACAAGCTATGAACAAACAATGTGCACTTATTAATGAATAGTTTGGTACCTGTTTTACAAAATTCTGTCAAACATAAGCATTTTATAGAGCTTTAACTTAACCTTGGATTCCCCAGTGTTTCCTAATGCGGAGATTTTTATGTAGATTTAGTTCCTCAATATCTTACTTTTACGATATCTTATGTTAGGTTTTCAGTTAAAGTATGCATAAATGAATAAGCGAATATTTGATATATTATAAAAAACAGTTTGGTGGTGATCACATTAAAATCTCTTTAATAATAAGAATTTAGCAATCATTTTAACAGAGCTTATAATTTACTAGTTATATTCAATTGGGCGATTTTTTCCATAGATTTAGTCCCTTAATATCTTACTTTTAGGATATCTTATAGATGAGCATTTCACACATAATAATGGACATTTTGCTGGTTGTCTTATCACAATTTTAATAGATATTATGTCAATATCCCAGTCTAATTATCTACAAACAAGCATTCTACACATAATTGTGAGCAATTTCATGTTGATATTATTAACATTGCCTTTGTATTGATCATTTGACAAGCATTTTATAAACGATTTAAAACTGATTGTAAATTTATCCAGAATTCCTAGCTTGTATTTTTACATTTCACATGTACATATTTACATTACACATTTTATTCAAACCAAGTTTCAGTAAATATATGGAATAGCTAAATAAAACCAAGTTTCAGTAAATATATGGAAACAAAACAGAGCAGGTACATTGAGATATGTAGAATACATACAGGGAACTCAGTGTCCGAGATAAGAACTAATTACAGCACAGCATGTGTTAAACAAGCATAACTGTGTTCTCATTGTGGAAATCTGAAGGTTGTTTGTTTATGGCATGTGCCAGCCAGGAGTGGGGTAATTAGACTTGCACAAGACTTAGGAGAAATAAGTTATATAATAGTGAATTTAATTAAAAATCATGTAAAATGATTTTCCATCTAAAATATTGTCAAGTTACCTGAAATTATATTAAGACGTAATTATTAAAGTTATTAATGTCAGATATTGACAATAAAAACTTTGTCTTGTCTAATACGATATCATAAAATGATAGCCCTGAAGAAGGCTAGTGTACATTCTGTAGGGTGTTTGTTTGTCATTTACAATGTATCTACAATGGAGAAAACAAGTTTGTAAAATATATGTCACAGTGGAAACTCCAATCCAGTGCCATTTCTAATTCCCCTAGTGGTACTTCCAATTGGAACTACCACTAGTGCTACTTCCAATTGGAACTACCACTAGTGCCATTTCTAATTCCCCTAGTGCTGCTTCTAATTGGAACTACCACTAGTTGTACTTCTAATTGGAAGCAGCACTAGGGGAGTTAGAAATAGCAGGGGAATTAGAAATGGCACTAAATCTTTGAAATGTGTAATTTCTAAAATCATCAATCAACATTTTTGTGACAACACTAATTTCTAATCTGAATTGCAATTACCCCATTTTGTCCCTTTAATTTTGATATCTGCTCAGATGAGCAGCTCTCACCAGAGCAGCAATTTGCTTTAATATTCTAGATTATAGTTATGCAGGTAATCCATGTCATCATTTTGATCTATCTTTCTTTAGAACACATAAAAGGGGCCCATCAAAGGAATACATTTCTGTAATTAACTGTGCTACTGTGTCTATATAAGACCAGCCCATCTAGGCAATGGTCAGTTTAACTTTTGGAAACAACAGTGAATAGTTATTAACTAAAGTTTCACATACACTAAGAAGTATGGATGAACAGAAGTCTGAGTTTGTGAGACAGCTTGAAAAGCATATTGATGGACTAGTGGAAAAGAGTAGAAGTACTTTCTCTATATCACAAGACAAATATGACCAAGTTGTAGCTTCTTTAAGTACTGGGTTTCAAAAAACTTTAAAGTACAAAAACTTAGTGCCAGAAATGTGCTTTACTGTTTGAAGGCTTCCAATCCAGTGGTTCCTCAAGTGATATAAAACATTAAAACTTGTGAAATGACCTCTTATTGTGTATTGTATGTATTGTCTTTTACTGTATGTAAATACTGTATGTATTATCATTTACTGTATGTAAATAAACAGTTTGTGATCAATGATGAACTTCTTCATGAGAAGTCAAATCAAGAGTCAGGGCCATTTCTAATTCCCCTAGTGGTAGTTCTAATTGGAACTACCACTAGTGCCATTTCTAATTCCCCTAGTGGTAGTTCCAATTGGAACTAGCACTAGTGCTACTTCTAATTGTTGTTTATCAGCAATGGATTAGAAATGGCACTAGTGGTAGTTCCAATTGGAAGTAGCACTAGTGGTAGTTCCAATTGGAACTACCACTAGGGGAATTAGAAATGGCATTGGATTGGAGTTTCCACTGTGACATATACATACTATCTGACAAGCTGACATTTTGGCATTTCTTATATTTTGCACATCATTTATCTGACACCAAACACAAATATTGGTTTAGATCTATAGTGTCCACTTTTTTAAAATTAAGCAAATATTGAGCATTTTACAGGAATTTAACAAAGCCCTTGATTTCCAAGTGTTACTTAATTGGGCGATTTTTCTGTGGATGTTGCTGTTCAATATCTTACTTTTAAGATATCTTATGTTAAGTTTCCATATTAATTATCTATAAACGAGTATTCTACATATAATAATGGACACTTTGGTGGTTGTCTGATTAAAATCAAGCAAATAATAAATATTTTACAGGGATTTTAACAAACCCTTTGATTTCCCAGTGTTTTCTAATGGGGTGATATTCTCCATGGATGTTGGTGTTCAATATCTTACTTTTAAGATATGTTATGTTAGGTTTACAGATTAATTATGGATAGACGAGCATTCTACAAATAATAATGAACAATTTGATGGTAGTCTAATTAAGATCAAGCAAATATTAAACATTTTACAGGGATTTTAACAAAGCCTTTGATTTCCCATTGTTTTCCAAAGGGGTGATTTTTTTTGTTGATGTTGGGTGTTCAATATTTTACTTTTAAGATATGTTATGTTAGGTTTACAGATTACTTATGGATAGACAAGCATTCTACAAATAATAATGAACAAATTGGTTGTTGTTTTATTAAAATCAAGCAAATATTAAGCATTTTTCAGGAATTTTAACAAAGCCTTTGATTCTCCATTATAACTTAATTGGACGATTTTTTCTGTGTAAGTTGGTGTTCAATATCTTACTTTTAAGATATCTTATACTACTTTTCCAGATTAATTATGTATGGACAAACATTGTATGCACAATAATGTATAATTTACTGCCAGTTTTAATAAAATTTGTCAGATTTTAAGCATTTTACAGGGCTTAACATGACTTAGGATTTCCCAGTGTTTTTCAATGTGGCGATTTTTTAGGTAGACTTAGTCCCTCAATATCTTACTTTTAAGATAGTCATTTTTGAATGTGTATTTACATTTCTGCCAACATTTGTGCACATTTTTATTCAAACCAAGTTTCAGTAAATATATGGAATAGTTAAATAAAACTGAGCAAGTACATTGAGATATGCAGAATACATAGAGGGAACTCAGTGTTGGAGATAAGAACTAATTACAACACAGCATGTGTTAAACAAGCATAACTGCGTTCTCAATGTGGAAATTTGAAGGTTGCTTGTTTATGGCATGTGCCAGGAGTGGGGTAATTAGACTTGCACAAGGTGCAGGAGAAGTAAGACATATAAAAGTGAATTCAATTTGAAATCATTTAAAATTATTCTCCCATCTAAAATATTAACAAGGTGCCTGAAAGTATGATAAGATGTAATTATTAAAGTACTAGTATAAGATATTGACAATTTAAACTTAATCTTGTGTAATACAGGTACATAAAATGGAAGCCCTGAAGAAGGCTAGAGTACATTTAGTTAGGTGCTTGTTAGACATTTAGAGTGTATCTGTAATAGAGAACAAGATAGAGAAAAAAAGTTTGTAAAATATTTATAACATCTGACAAGCTGACATTTTGGCATTTCTTACATTTTGTACAAAGTATATCTGACACCAAACATAAATATTGTCTAATCTGGTGTCCATCTATAGTATCCACTTGATAGCATGCTTGATTTTAAGAAAACAATCACCAAATTTTTCATTATTATAAGTACAATGCTCGTCTATAGATAAACTGGAAAACTAACATAAGATACCCGATATCTTAAAAGTAAGATATTGAGGTACAAGATTCACGGAAAAACATCACCCAATTGAAAATAACTAGTAAATTGTAAGCTCTGTTAAAAAGATTGTTAAATTCTTAATGTTTGAGGGATTTTAATGAGACCATCGCCAAACTGTTCATTATAATGTGTAGAATACTCATTTATGAATAATTAAAATGGAAATCTAACAAAAGAAATCTTAAAAATAAGATATCTAAGGACTAAATCTACAAAAAAATGCCCCATTAGAAAACACTGGAAAATCCCTGGTTATGTTGAAAGCTGTGTAAAATGCATAATATCTGATAGATTTTTTTTAAAACAGCCACCACATAATTTAATATCATGTACACAATGTTCATCTATAGATAATTAAGCGTCTCTTGCAAAGGGGACGCTTATTGGTTTCACTCCCTGTTTTCAGTCACCCGCCGCCACATTATCATCTCTCTTGAATACGTCCCTTGTTATTAGGCCTATCCAAATGATATTTGGCAGTTGTCTTCTATAGGGGTTGGAAAATTTTTTGTCAGACATAAATTTGACCTTTATCAAGGTCACATTATCAAAAATTCAAAAAAAAATTTACTTCCTTTTCACTAGATTTCCTCAGAAAGTACCGGGTGTAGGTCAACGAAATTTGGTATGCACATTCCTGAGGGAAGAATCTAGTCGCCAGTCGATACTGGGATCAATTGGGCCATAATTGACCGATTGATGGGCGATTGATTATTGGTTTATAAAAAATTTGCTAAGATTAAGCCTTGAACTCGCTTATTATTGGTCCTAGAGGTTTGGGATGGTATACCAACATATAGGAATCATGTGCTGTGAATCTTCTGGTGTGGTCGGATTTTACCTTGGGCCTCTCCTTCAAGGTCAAACGAGGATAGCCAAACTTAAAAGTGCTTATAACTCACTTATTATTGGTCCTAGAGGTTGCGGATGGTATACCAAAATATAGAAAATCATGGGCTGGGAATCTTCTGGTTTGGTCGAATTTGACCTTGGGTCTCTCCTTAAAGGTCAAACGAGCGTAGCCAAACTTAAAAGTGCTTATAACTCGCTTATTATTGGTCCTAGAGGTTTGGGATGTAAAACCAACATGTAGGAAATCATGAGCTGGGAATCTTCTTGTGTGGTCGGATTTGACCTTGGACCCTGCCTTCAAGGTCAAACGAGGATAGCCAAACTTAAAAGTGCTTATAACTCACCTAATATTGGTCCTAGAGGTTTGAGATGGTATACCAACATATATGATATCATGGGCTGGGAATCTTTTGGTGTGGTAGGATTTGACCTTGTGCCTCTCCTTCAAGGTCAAATGAGCGTAGCCAAACTTAAAAGTGCTTATAACTCGCTTATTATTGGTCCTAGAGGTTTGGGATGGTAAACCAACATGTAGGAAATCATGGGCTGGGAATCTTCTGCAGTGGTCGGATTTGACCTTGGGCCTCTCCTTCAAGGTCAAACGAGCATAGCCAAACTTAAAACTGCTTATAACTCGCTTATTATTCTTCATTGAGGTATGGGATGGTAAACCAACATGTAGGAAATCATGGGCTGGGAATCTTTTGGAGTGGTCGGATTTGACCTTGGGCCTCTCCTTCAAGGTCAAATGAGCATAGCCGAACTTAAAAGTGCTTATAACTCGCTTATTATTGTCATAGAGGTTTGGGATGGCAAACCAACATGTAGGAAATCACGGGCTGGGAATATTTTGGTGTGGTTGGATTTGACCTTGGGCCCCTCTTTCAAGGTCAAAAGTCTTAAAAGTGCTTATAATGCGGTTATTATTGGTCCTACAGGTTTGGGATGGTAAACCAATGTGTAGAAAATCATGAGCTGGGAATCGTCTTGTGTGGTCGGATTTGACCTTGGATCTCTCCTTCAAGGTCAAACGACCATAGTTTAACTCAAAAGTGCTTATAACTCATTTATTTTTGGTCCTACAAGTTTGGGATGGTAAACCAACATATAGGAAATCATGGGCTGACAATCTTCTGGTGTGGTCAGGCTTGACCTTGGGCCCTTCCTTCAAGGTCAAATGAGGATAGCCAAACTTAAAAGTGCCTATAACTCACTTATTATTGGCCGTAGAGGTTTGGGATGGTAAACCAACATATAGGAAATCATGGGCTGGGATTCTTCTGGTGTGGTCGGATTTGACCTTGGACCCCACCTTCAAGGTCAAACGAGGATAGCCAAACTTAAAAGTGCTTATAACTCGCCTAATATTGGTCCTAGAGGTTCGGGATGGTATACCAACATATATGATATTATGTGCTGGGAATCTTTTGGTGTGGTAGGATTTGACCTTGGGCCTCTTTTTCAAAGTCAAACGAGGATAGCCAAACATAAAAGTGCTTACAGCTCGCTTATGATATTTGGCAGTTGTCTTCTATAGGGGTTGGAAAATTTTTTGTCAGACATAAATTTGACCTTTATCAAGGTCACATTATCAAAAATTCAAAAAAAAATTTACTTCCTTTTCACTAGATTTCCTCAGAAAGTACCGGGTGTAGGTCAATGAAATTTGGTATGCACATTCCTGAGGGAAGAATCTAGTCGCCATTCGATACTGGGATCAATTGGGCCATAATTGACCGATTGATGGGCGATTGATTATTGGTTTATAAAAAATTTGCTAAGATTAAGCCTTGAACTCGCTTATTATTGGTCCTAGAGGTTTGGGATGGTATACCAACATATAGGAATCATGTGCTGTGAATCTTCTGGTGTGGTCGGATTTTACCTTGGGCCTCTCCTTCAAGGTCAAACGAGGATAGCCAAACTTAAAAGTGCTTATAACTCACTTATTATTGGTCCTAGAGGTTGCGGATGGTATACCAAAATATAGAAATCATGGGCTGGGAATCTTTTGGAGTGGTCGGATTTGACCTTGGGCCTCTCCTTCAAGGTCAAATGAGCATAGCCGAACTTAAAAGTGCTTATAACTCGCTTATTATTGTCATAGAGGTTTGGGATGGCAAACCAACATGTAGGAAATCACGGGCTGGGAATATTTTGGTGTGGTTGGATTTGACCTTGGGCCCCTCTTTCAAGGTCAAACGATCTTAAAAGTGCTTATAATGCGGTTATTATTGGTCCTACAGGTTTGGGATGGTAAACCAATGTGTAGAAAATCATGAGCTGGGAATCGTCTTGTGTGGTCGGATTTGACCTTGGATCTCTCCTTCAAGGTCAAATGACCATAGTTTAACTCAAAAGTGCTTATAACTCATTTATTTTTGGTCCTACAAGTTTGGGATGGTAAACCAACATATAGGAAATCATGGGCTGACAATCTTCTGGTGTGGTCAGGCTTGACCTTGGGCCCTTCCTTCAAGGTCAAATGAGGATAGCCAAACTTAAAAGTGCCTATAACTCACTTATTATTGGCCGTAGAGGTTTGGGATGGTAAACCAACATATAGGAAATCATGGGCTGGGATTCTTCTGGTGTGGTCGGATTTGACCTTGGACCCCACCTTCAAGGTCAAATGAGGATAGCCAAACTTAAAAGTGCTTATAACTCGCCTAATATTGGTCCTAGAGGTTTGGAATGGTATACCAACATATATGATATTATGTGCTGGGAATCTTTTGGTGTGGTAGGATTTGACCTTGGGCCTCTTTTTCAAAGTCAAACGAGGATAGCCAAACATAAAAGTGCTTATAGCTCGCTTATTATTGGTCCTAGAGGTTTGGGATGGTAAAAGATGCACCAATCCCAGCCCTTTTCAGGACCACCCGAATCTTCCAAAAACAATTAACAACTGCAATGTTTGCCCCAAAACAAAAAAAGTATTCCAGCCAATACTTACATGGCCCGACAGTACAAAAAAATTGTGTGAATGTTAAACAAATATAAATAAACTTCCAACACAAAACAAAAAAAAACTAAAAAAGAAACCCCTAAGAAATCAAAGTAAAATCACCACCACCCAAACAAAACAACTTTTAAAAAAATTCCCCCTCCAAAAAGATGTGGAATCAAACCCACAACCTCCCCAAAAAAACAAAGTTGTAGACTCAAACCCAAGTCCCCCCCAAAACAAGATGTGGACTCAAACCCATGTCCATGGCCCCCAAAACCCAACATTAAATAAAAAGCCACACCCACACTGACAGATAAAAAAAACTTGAGCCCTAACAAAATATTCAAAGATGTGAGTGGTAATAGATTGATAAACTGAAAAAAAATATTTATCTGGGACTGCAAAGCTTGTATTTTTTTCTGGCCAATTTCTTAGCAATTTTTTTAATTCTTGTAAATTCTTGGCAGGAAATAGTTGCAGGTATTTATTTGGAAACTTTTTGTGTAATAAGACTTTGTAAAATATTTTTAAGAGAATAAAGCCAGGCCATGTTGGGGTGGGATGTCTACTTTGTTAAGTGAGGACCTGGGTTTGAATCTGTGATATAATTTGGCTTTTTTCAACTTAATGTGGGATGGATTTGTGTTTGTGATGGGGAATATTTGTGGTGATGTTGAATTTGAATTAAATTGTTGGAAATTTGGGGTTCTTTTTGGGAAGTGACACTTTGCTTAGTAAAAGTTCTTGGACTATTTGGGTAGTCCTGAAAAGGACTGATATATGATAGCATATTCTCCCCCTCAGTCCTCTGTCTTCCTGCCCAGCCAGCACCCCCATGTGATTGAAGTAATCTTTCAGTAGGTCTCATTGATGCTTCACCTCCCTCGATGGGTTTCTGAAGTTTTCTTCATGTCGCTGTTCCCCCTGATCCCCCTGTGGTGGTTGTATGTCGTCAGCTGGAGTGGGTGGTCTGTTTGCTCCCTCCTGATGGCTTCTCAACATGTTATATAGCACCACACATGTTAACACAATGTCTCTCACTACTTTTAGCCTCTGCTCCATGGTGGTCAACAGAACCCTAAATCTCTTGACAAGTATACCAAATGAGTTCTCGACCACCCTCTTCCCCCTTGATATTCTGTAGTTAGCTATTCTCTCTTCTCTGGTCAGTTGGCATCTACTATAAGGCTTGACCAGCCAAGGCATTAGGGTAAAGGCGTCGTCCCCCAGCAGGAAGTAGTGTAGATTTGGCCCCCCCGGTGCAAGTGGTTCAGTCCCAAGGTTCCATTTTCAATTCTTCTTTTCGGTTTGCTGTGGTTGAAAATCTGTGCATCTGATGATGACCCACTAGCCCCCGCGTTGACCCACAGGAACTTGTAATCTGCATCAACTAAAGCCAAAAGTACCAAGGAGAAGTAGCCCTTGTAGTTGAAATATTCACTGCCTGACTTCTTGGGCTTCTTGATAGCAATGTGTTTTCCATCTAATGCACCGACTGCATGGGGGACATTCCATCTGTTTCTAAATCTTTCTTCAATTTTCTTCCAGTCTTCAGGATCAGTGGGGCACACCAGATATTCTTGCTGAAATTCTTTCAAAATGGCTTTGCAGACCTGGGGGACAAATCTGCAGATGGTCTATCTTCCAACCCTCCAGTGGTATTGCAGTGAGGTGTAGCTTTCCCCTGTGGATTAGTGTCTCAAAGTAACTGCCAGTTTCAAGCTGACTTCCAGTGGCTTCCTGAAGTTGGTGATTGACTTCCTGATTTTTTCTTTAATCAAATCGAAAAATGCTGGCTCCATCCTTTTGAAATTTCTGTAGCCTGGTATGTCACTAGTGATCAGTTCGTCCAAGAGTGTTCTGTAGTAACCTCTCTCCTCTCTCTGATGTATCCAGGGCAGGATCCATGGATTCTGTGGCTTCCTTCTGCTTCTGGGTGGTGGGGTGATGGTGATGCTGGCTGGACAGGTGCTAGGTTTGGCTGTCTTCTGTGTGTTGTAATCACAAGATATAAAAGTAAATTTAACTCAATAAAAAACAGAAGGACCCTCAAGTGGTCTATCAGTTGCTCTTGATGTGTTCCCGTCATCTTTGAAGTGTGAAATGAATGGCACATCACGTGGGAATGGGGTTTATATAGTGTGATATAGATCCCGATTCTGGATCCTAATTATAGATCCCAACCCACAAACACAATGAGTCCTGGCGGGAAGGGTCGGGAACATGCTCCTGGCTTGTCTGTTTGTCTTTACAGCTTGTCTGTTTGTGATCCGGCTTGTCTGTTAGGGGTTTAGGGCTTGTCATAGAAGTTCTACCACTGGCCATGCAAAAAAGGTTCCCGACCCTACAGCTTGTCGGCATGGTCATTATGACCTCTCTGTAACTTTACCATCCTGTCGGGGATTTCATAATCGACTCACCATTTTCACGCCATTTTTTCTACAACCCTACGACTTTTGCAACTGACCCTAGATGCGTAGGGTTGGTTACAGGGTCGGTTCCAGTGGAAACATTATAGTCAATCTCTCACATCAATGTTTCCAATGCAAGAAGGGAAGGGACGACAGAGCATGATATTACTTTATTTGATGCTGAAGAAATAACAGCATCTGAGACAATAACCTAAACTTCAAATTTAAAAAAATAGTTTCCAAAAGTGGGGAGGGGAATTCATCAGGACTCCTTACTTTTAAAGGTGTGACGGCAGTTAACAGTTGTTAACAATTTAATTTCAAGCACTTAAAAATTAAAACTGAATAAAGTTCTGAACAATTTTGTAACTTGAAAACTATTGCCATTGGATAATTTTCTTTAAATATATTACTCATCTACTTTTGGGTCAGCTATAGCATAGTACAATTGCAGACCTCTAGCTCATTGCATAGCTGAGCAATAGGTACTTTGAGGTTCTGACTGTTCAATAAATAAGTTGTAACTTGAAAACTATTGCATTTACAGTATTTTATTTAATTATTTGAGTCACCTACTTTTCGCTCAACTGTAATATAGTAAATTTGCAGACCTGTACCTCAGTGCGTAGCTGAGCAAAATTATTGCTTTTACAGTATTTTGTTTAAATATGTTTTCCACCTACTTTTTACACCTTAACAGCTAATTTTGTACTTTACTTCTGAACAAGATTTGCACCTGAAAACTTTTGTGTCCTTTTTTTCTTTCACTTCTACTCTGAAATTTAAAACACACAGTCAGCTGAGACAGAACTCGTTCATGGGCACTGAGTGCTTGTTTCTTTTTAAAAGCAGTGTTTGTAGAAAAAGAAAAGCCTATCAACAAGTCAGCCCAATTTGTAGCTCAACACTAAATCCTAGTTAATTTTTAAAAAAAACTAAAAGCCTTATCTTAAACGCTGCCAGATGTAATAAGTCAGATGCCAGATTCCAAACGATGCATTGCGCAAACAGACTCACCTTATACAGTCATTGATTTCATAGCTGATAGGCTGTGGGTTGATAAAATGAGTCTGGCTTGTTGTACATACTTCCCGGCTTGTCTGCTGCTGTAATTGCCTTGTCAGCTTCTGTTTACGGCTTGTTGTGATGTGTTCTCGGATAGTCCTTCTGAGATGTTACAGACTCCATGGTGCAAAATTTTGAGACTTGGCAGGAAGTGACTAAGCCAGGTTGATTATGTTTACAACAGGCCAGTTGGGAGGTGGTATTCAGGTACTGAACCACAATAGGCTGGCAAGTGCTTCCAGACAAGACAATCACAGTATTCGACAAAATGAGAAGTGTGTCCGACAAGCCATAGAGATCCACTACAGGACAGTTTCCAGGTGGTCTGAGCCAAGGTCCGGTGAGTCAGTGAAATATCAAACATGTTTGATATTTTGCCATTCTGTAACAACAAACCAGGAAACTTCAACTAATCCTAACCGACTATGTAAACATTGCTCCCAAACCTCCAAAATCCATAGTTACCGACAAGATGGCCCAAGTGGAACACCCCCATAAGCTATTGGTCCTACTGGCATAAAATTATTATTATCATTATTATTATACTAAATGAGAAAGGGTCAAATTATGTAAAAATATTTATTGATCATAGACTAGTTAAAATTAACAAATTCACCAGACTCAGGTTGAAGTTTTAGTGTTTTCATGCGGGAGAAACAGACAGGTGACCACAAGAAAGCGTTTCATACTTTGACAAAGAGTGTTTTACTTGGCTACTAAACATAATGACATATAAAGGCACATTTGGCTTTACAACAAACTGCTGTGTTGTCTGTATTATCTATTCTTTTTATGCTGTCTTCTGTTAAGTCAAAAGATTGGCAGACCTTTATATTTTTTATAAGTAATGCTTTACATTTTGCAAAAAGATATGTATTACGTAACAGAAGTCCTTATAACAGTAGACATACTGTTTCTTTAGTCAAATAATTCTTGATGGAGGTCTTTGATAATCAGTGAACCATACAATGGCTTCAATTTTGGATTTGGTGAAATTTGAATCAATCTCTTGGTTTTAGTTAAACCATATACAATGTATTTTGACAGTAGACTTTTAATTCTTTAGAAAATTAGAAATTTCTGAATACCTTAGTATTTAAGTGAGATCAGTAGTAATAAAATACAAATAAATACAAAAATATTGACATGTTCATCTAAATTAGGCTCTTTTGTGTCCCGACCCATGTGCTAACTCTTTAGTATAAGATCTATTTGCATAAACTTCAATTTATACTGGTAAAAAATGAAAAGAAAGGCAACAAGGAACAGCAAGAATGAACTTAAAAAGTCATTGATATACTGTGGCAATAGTAAAAAGAAAGTTTGGATGAATATATATTTGTTAATATATTATTCAATACAACAGATTCATTTTATGAATTAGCACATCTACAGAGAAAAAAAAACATGTTCAAAGTGAATGCTTCATAAAATTACATCCCATGCGACACAGTAAGAAAGTGTGTTGTGACTGAAGAAAAGTAATCAAATATATAAAAATCTCACTTGAATCTTCGGAATAACATTACATGATTGCAAAAGTACATGTAAACAAGATTTTGTTTGTATTGGCAGTTTTTACTGACAACATTGCCTCAGTTCTCCAAATTATATGGCCACATTCAGCGATCTGAGAATAACAAGCTTAAAGCCTCATCAAGTTACAAGGGGGCTTTAGTCACCATTAAAATTTGTCCCCCCTGGACTAGTTATACAAAAGGTAATAAGAACATAAAGATGAACATGTGACATCATAAGAAATTGCCATATTTCCCTAATATATTAAGTCTTATTTGCGTCGGTAACAGTCCTTCGAGTATCTGGCTAGATTATTGTGATAAAATCTGAACAAAAGTAAATGCATTTTCCAACTTTAAGTTCCAAAATACATTTAATCTATGCAAGTATACTCAAGTTCAGTACATATAAATGTAAATAATTATTATAATATTCAACAACATGTTTCGTTCTGGTAAAACTTGTCAATTTGTAGCAAAGTACATGTTTCGTGCAATACAGTATTATTTTTGTAAACCATGTTATTCCTTTATTAATAGAGTTT
The DNA here is from genome assembly GCA_964017235.1 of Sabellastarte sp. h YS-2021. Classification (NCBI taxonomy): domain Eukaryota; kingdom Metazoa; phylum Annelida; class Polychaeta; order Sabellida; family Sabellidae; genus Sabellastarte; species Sabellastarte sp. h YS-2021. Next base: position 14,865,213 of record OZ024937.1, read on the forward strand.
TTATAAGCATTGACAATACTTCAATGTGGGAATATATTTTAATATTTTTTCTATTGGTCCCTTTAAAGAAACACTTTCAAGTAAAGAGTAGGAAAACGGATAAAGGCTCCTGTGGCTTGTTACAATCATAAGAGCAAATAAAACTTACTGCACACACTAAATATAATAATAACTCAAAGATTTTGTATAATATATATTATTTCTCTGCCACATTTGAAACTCATTTCATCAGTAGAAAAATCCCCACATAATTCCACATGTAGTGATATAGCTAGCAGTATATTGTTCACAATAACACTACCTTTTGGGATAAAAACTAAAAATTGTATACAACAGCCTGAATAACAAATCACGCTGGAGAGGGTGCTACAATCATATTGATGAATATGGAAGAACACAGATGGTTTCAAATTCGCCATAAAGAGCTGGCAAAATACCACCACATAATAAGAAAATTCCAGATTTCTAGCATGGTTTACGATGTTTTTAGACTGTCCTGAGATTAGGCCTAAACAATGCAAGATCACACTGAGCTTGGGAATCTAATCTAATGTAATCTGGTGATCTTCTTGTATAGAGTTACCCCACAAATTTATCTATGGGTGGGCGAGAATGCAGGAGTTCTGCGAAGAATCTTTTACCCGAGAGAGAGAAAGAAAGAGTTGAGAACAAGTAAGAATATTGGGTTGAATTTACTGAGAACAAGAAACTAGGATGAGACAATGGCGACTGCCCTATGGCACAGTTACCACATGGAAGAATATGCCCCATTGTGGTGAATTGGCATGACTAACTTGAAAATTGGCAAGTACCTGGGATGATATTTGACCATTGAGGCGGTGAAAATGAAGAGGTCTGTAGACAAAGGGGCAATAAAGAGGAATCCACCAAGAATTGAAGAATTTTCTGTTCAAAGATATTCACCACAACAATTCGCCGGAGTCTGACCAGTGCAGAAGATATTCATGAATATTTGTACACATGGGTTCAAACCCAAGGACAGGAAGATACATATATAGTGGCTCAGATGACTTAAATGATAGTCCTCTGTCATTGGGACCTAACAGGACGCCATGACCACATAGAACCCATGATCTAAATATAAAATTCATCAAAAAGAGATTAATAGACACAGATTTCCCCTGAGGGAAAATACACTCAATTTTAAAGAAGTCTCTATAAGAACATAAGAAAGCTTTTGACAATGTTTTAACCCTCTGTTGGGCTGTGATTATAACAAAAATTTGATAACACGAGTATTATAGGTGCTATTTACATCGCCTTATGAAAGAGATCCTTTGTCACTGTGAAAGACAAGTTTAAACATAAGCCAAAAGGACATATACACATACAGACACCTTTATAACAAACTGCCTTTTTTGTCTTATTATTCATTTTGATTATGTGACTGTTGTTTGCATGGGGAATGAAAATTCTTTAAGTGTTTACGGTCCAAGTAAAACTGAAGTTTAAAGTTGCACAATAAACTTAAGCCAATTCTGTACAGCTTAATGCTTGTTCAACTCCATATCTAAACAGTTCTTAAAATAGATTTCATTATTATTTTTTTTAATTCACCAAGTCTATAAAATTTTAGTATTTTAAAAAATTTCTCTGTTTTCATAATCACTTTTCATTTTCAAGATATTGTTTTATTCAATAGAAGTTTAAAGTGCCTTCCTATTGAGAGGAAATCAGTCATGACACATATGTAAATGTGTGCATGTTAAATGAAAGAAATTTTTTGCCACACTTTTATGTATTATTACATATGAATGAATCTGCATGAAGCTGAATCAAGTATATTTGTACTTCACACAGAGGCAAAATGTACTCACAATCCCTGATTGGTAAATCTAACAAATATTTTCCATATATATGGCTCTTTTTTATTTTTTCGCTTTCAACACTGAAAAGGTCATATCACATTAGGTAATTTTTGGACAGAGAAAACTACTACCTACACTTGGTCAAGGTTCTGTATTGTAAACTGCCCAGCATTGGTAAGCAAATACCAACTTTCCCATAAAGGGTCTGGGGTTTGAACCACTGACCTCAGAGGTGGGAAGCGGGTGTGTTAACACTGCACCACCTTGATCCACTAATAAATATTTAATACTTTCATATCTAAGGGCTACTTTTTATCTTTTTTTTTTTGTATTATACATACCACCCATGGGATGATATAACTTTTTTTTTTTCCTGCATACATTATAACAAAATACATTTGCACATAATATATATATTTCCAGCAAGTTATTTTCCAGTTTGTTAGGAACTTTGAAGTCTACATTTGAAAACACACAAATCTCATGTTTTTAAATAATTTGTTCTTCCAGAAATTCATGTAATACACCATATCTGTCCTTAAAGGCAGCAGTTCTATCTTGGCTTATGTATGCACCTAATTCCAGATGTATTTTATATTTGAGACTTTTCAGAAAATTTTGAAAGAATAGATCTTTGTTATTTTTTTTTGATTTACAAATGAAGTATTTCCCAATTAAAATAACATAGTTAACAACAGAATAATATTTTCTGTCTGTATTAACCACACTTAGTAATACTTCTAAAACTGTAAGCTCAATTTTAAATGCGACAAGAACAGTTAGCCAAGTCTTTAGGCTATCCCAAAATTGTTTTGTAATAGGACAGTAGTAAGAGAAATGTTCAAGATTATCACTGAAACTACTACAAAAGCAACATTCTGGGGATTCCTTTATCTTCCAAATATAGAGCTTATAATTGCATGCAAAGACTCTGTGTAAAATTTTATATTGGAGTGTTATAATATAAGTGTCAAGTAGTATTTTAAAAGGTAGTTGGTAAACATCTTTCCAGTTAATAGTTTCTAAAAACGGATAATTTTCTATCCATTTATTTTGGCTAACTGGGGTTGAAATTGACCTAGCAATGCAATAAGAGTATACTTGTGAGCTTTGTACTTTACTGATATATTTCAGACATTGTTTTGAACCATTCATTATATTTGAGGGGATATTACCTGGTTTTATTTCTGGAAGTTTTTTTAAGCAAGATGCCACGGAACTAATTATTTGATTATGGGTCATATCAGGTATAGCTGTACCTAAATATTCTTCAAGCTGAACCTTTGTTTTAAAGGTTTTACTGTTGCTGTCAAAAAGGTCAGATACTTTTACAATACCTGAAACTTCCCACTGATATCTTTTTTGAGTGATCACTTCACCTGCGATGAGAAACATGGGGTTATTAAAAATATTTTCTATGAGAAGTTAGTCTAATGTCAAAATAGTTGGTGTCAAAAAATGGAACCAGGTTGTCAAAAGATCTAGTAAAACTCTGTCTTAATGTTTTGTTTAATTGATTGAATGAGTCTTCTTTCACATATGTTGTTTAAATGTATGCCCATCAACTCCTGAGCCATCACTTTCCATTTTGCATCAACACCATTGCAGAGTCTTTTGACAAACATAATTTTGACTGTATCTACTGAGCACTTTACAGACACCATTTTTAAGCCACCCAGTTCATATGTTAAGATCAATGTATCTTTTGAAATTAAGTGCCTTTTATTTTCCCAGGCAAAGTCATAAAGCATTCTTTCAAGCTCACACAGTATTTTTTTACTTAAGGGAAGCACTGAAGCCAGTTGTAAAATGTGTGGGACAACAAGAGATTTTAAAATGGTTATTTTACCTTTTAATGTAAGATGCCTATGCTCCCATGATTTTAAGATGCTAGTTATTATATTCATTTTTTCATTGATATTCAAAAATTTTGTTTCCTCACTGTCCAAAGAGAACCATGTACCCAGTGTTCTGAAAGGTTTTACTGTCCATTTAATGCCAATGCTCTTATCTTGATATACTAAGGGATTCTGGAAGTCAATCAAAAAAGCCTCAGTTTTAGTCCTATTTAATTTCAAACCTGCATATCTGTAGAATTCTTCAAAAAGATTTATCGCATGTAAAACTGACTTTGTACTTGAAAGGAAGAGTGTCATATCATCAGCTAATTGGCAAAGCTTTATATTAACTTGTTGGAATGATAGACCTTTGATTTCATCAGAATTTCTCAATAAAAAGGTAATTACTTCTGCAATTAACAAAAATAGTAGGGCACTTATCGGACATCCTTGTCTAATACCTCTTGATAATTTGAATTATGTTGATAAGTACCCATTGTTTGAGACACAACTTTCTGCATTTGTATATAAAACAGATATCCATTTTCTAAAATTAACCCCAAATCCATATTGTCGCAAAATATTCCTCATGAAAGACCATGAGAAGAATGATACATGAAGTTTTCTTATATTTACAATACTCTAGGATTTATTATTTCTGTGAAAGTAATCTTTAGCCTATTGCTTAAAGCTTTAGCTAAGATTTTATAGTCTGTATTCAGTATGGGTAATGGGCGCCATGACTTGAGGTCTGTTAAGTCTTTGTCTTTTTTGGTACAAGATTTATAACACCCTGCCTTTGACTAGGTGAGAGTTCTCTATTGAATGCACAAATGAAACTATTATATACATGATCACCTATCTCATTCCAAAAATGTTTATAAAATTCACAAGGGATGCCATCAGGTCCAGGACTTTTGTTGTTACTCATTGATGAAACTGCCTTTTTAACTTCTTCAATATTTATTGCATTTTCACATAGAGCTCTGCTCTGATCCGAAATTTTTGGTAAATTTACTAGTTTTAGATAAATTTCAGTGTCGACTTCATCATTATTAAAAAGTATATTGGCCTCAGAGTACATGTTAGAGAAATATTTCATTTGCATCTCCAATATTTTCTGTGGCTCCTTAATTCTTTGCCCATTGTGTGTCAATGTTTGAATATGTTTTTTCTTACAATTGGCCTTTTCCATATTTAAGAAATATTTTGTTGGTCTTTCAAATTCTCCTAGGTGTTTACACCTGGACCTAATTAAAGCACCATTTGCTATTTTGTCATACATATTTTCCAACCGATTTTGAATAAGATTATATTCTTCAAGGTAATCCGGTGTGGGTGAACTACATATTTTTTCTTCTAATTCTAAAAGCTTGACATTTAAGGTTTCAATGTCTTTTTTATCTCTTTTTCGTTTATTAATGGAGTAAGTTATTGTTTCTGTTCTAATTCTACATTTAATAAAATCCCATATCATGTAATTATCTGACAGATTTTTAGAGTCGTTAATTGCCTCCTGTATTACAGACGTAATAAAATTGATGTAACTTGTATTTGTAAGCAAGCTAACATTGAGCTTCCATAATCCCCGCCCCCGTTTTTGTTCCTTTTCTAACGTCACAGACAATGTAAGTAAGCTATGATCTGATTTTACACCAGGTAGGATATCAACTTTATCCACTGAATATTCTAGACTGCATGATATAATGAAAAAATCAATTTGAGACTGTTTAAAACCAAAATGTATATTTTCACGTCTAGTATATCTAATTGTATTAGGGTGTTTAATTCTCCATATATCAACCACATCCAGTGTTTCCATTATCGATGAAATGGTTTTACTATATCCCTGGTTTTTACTTAGCTCACTGCTACTTTTATTTATATCTATGTTTATATTAAAGTCGCCTCCAATTATAAAGTATTCCCCAACATAATTTTCCAGCTGATTTAAAACATACTTGCTAAATGTAACCTGTTCTTTTCTTTTGTCAATGGTAGGGGCATAAAAATTAGCTATAATGTATCTGGATTTGGCAATGAAGCAATCTAACATCAAAAATCTACCATCAGCATCTTTTTTAGTCTCTGATATATCAATATCAAGTCCAGATGAAATCAAAATGGCTACACCTTTACTATTAGATGTACCATGAGAAAATTTTATTTTACCGTGCCAATCACTTTGCCACTCCAGCTCTGAGATATCTGAAGAATGAGTTTCTTGAAGAAAAAAAATTCCGGTGCCTTTACAATTAAGCCAAGAGAAAACTGCCCGTCTTTTCTGCTTGTTACTCAAACCTCTTGCATTAAAGCAAACATTCCATAGCAGAAACTTAAAAACTGGAGGATTGTACACCTATGAGGGCAGTCAGAAAAGGAAATCTTTAATGTTAACTTTAAATAATATTACATATAACCTCCACATAAACCATATTACATATAACTTCCACATAAATCACAAACTTTATATATATAATATACATACTTTCCATATAAATCACATAACTTCATCTCCAGTATCTGTTTTGAAATTTCAAAACCTCTTCTACAAACCGCTTCATTTTAAATATTTAATATAACACCTTATGTTACATATATAGTCATCAAATGATGGGCATTGGTATTCAAAACTTGTATTTATGAATATATTGATAAAGTATTGCATATTATAGTATTCATCATTAAGCATTAAAGAAGACTCTAATGTACATTATTTTTCCATAATTTTTAATGGCATGGTAAAAATGCACCATATTTTTCAAAAACAGGAACTTGTTTTAAATAGTTAATATTACATATAGTTACTACTGGATATAGACTAAACTGGAAACACATAAATGTGACAAAACACCCATCACATATTTTAAAAATTCATAAAAATAAGGTATTTTTCAACCCACAAACAACTTCTTTTACAGGATATAGAAAGAAAGGTTAATATAATACACACCTTTCAACAGTTACAAACCAGAAAAAATAAGGTATTTGTCAATCCAAAAACCACCTCTTTCAGTGAAGATAGAATGAAAGGTTAATATATTACAAGTCCATCAACAATTGAGGTTATGTTGATATTGGCAGCCTGAGGCCTGATGTCACACCTGCCCAACTACAGTCCACTGAGGCCCTGTTAAAAGTAATGCATATCTCATTATTGTTTTACTTGAAACATCATTTTAAATATTTAATATACCACCTTATGCTACAAATATAGTCATCAAATGATGGGCGTTGGTACTTAAAACTTGTATTTACGAATATATTGATAAAGTATTGCATATTACAGTATTTATCATTAAGCACTAAAGGAGACGCTAATGTAAGTTATTTTTTTCCATAATTTGTATTGACATGGTAAAAATGCACCATATTTTTTAAAAACAGGAACTTGTTTTAAGTAGTTAGTATTACATATAATTACTACTGGATATAGACTAAATTTGAAGAAATTATGTAATACTTAAGTTTAGACAAGTTGTTCTCTAATTTCTGCCAGTATAGTGCCAAGAGTGTTACTTCCCTTCCACTTGTTTTGTTTCCAAAACTACTTTTTATCTTAAAGTACATTTTTAAATTTGTGTAGATACCACACCCAAACTATAATTTCGGTACGGTACCTTTAATCAGCACATTAGTATATTTGTATAGTCAATCAAGAAAAAAATAAAACAACCTGTTTCTGAGGGAGGACAAATCTTCCCTGGAGATCCAGTATACAATATTGGCAAAAATGTCTAGAAAAAGTCAAGTGGGACTAGAGCCAGGAGTAGACCCCCACGTTTGCGAATAGAAGCATGAACCAATGCATATTTTTGGAGTTAAATGTGCCAAAATAAAACAAAAATATTGGGGAGGACTGTGCCCCAAGTAGATCCTACCTTGTGTGAAAATTGCAACAAATGCATATGATTACACCGCTCTCATCACTTTATTTCGCAGACTTGCTCCAGGTCTTTGTATTTGTGTACCCATCATTAACCTGAATAGTTCAATTTGAATTGGAAACTAATAGGAGTTCATTTTACACCAAGTATTCTAGAATAAGAGGGGTAGTAAGGCTGTTTCCCCAAAAGTCATACAGTACCGGTACATTACAAAAGGAGAAAGGAGAACGTCTATATGTTTCGGGGTCGAGAGTGAAAAATATAAATTGTGTATTGATTGGTTTTATTTTGGTTTGGGACATCAATTGTGTGTAAAAATGATATAATTGTACCTAAAATCTAATCGAATATTTTTCTTTTTACATCAGCAAATGTTTCATAGTGCACAAATCAATCCCATGGGATTTGGAAGGCGCCAGTGTAACCAATGAAAATGATGCTGGAAAAGCCGTGCTCTGTTAGTGTACCTTCCTGGCTGTTTACCAGCCAAGAACAGCCAGGATGTAAAACCCCAACTAGACCTGTGACCTGTAAGTGTGCCTTAAATATTTTCCTGGAACAGGAACAATAGGTGTCTGCAGAGAGATTCAAGGAAAGCTATATTTCACACGGATCATTGCAGGAACACTGATGTTAATGTGGGTGTTCCACTACACGACTAATGCTCCCGATTAAGGGTTTTGGGGGGTCGGTTTGAAATATTTCCTTAGTCCCAAACCTTCTGTAAGGGTCGGTTGTGGTCGGTTGGGGCCGTGTGAAAAATCAAACATGTTTGATATTTCTCACGACTCAAACCGATTCATATTTCCCGCCGTCAACAAAATCTCCAGTCCCAGGCATCCTCAGGCCTCCTCAGACCCAAATTTACACAGTCGTGTGTTGTCCCAGGCCGCCTGCGACCCTTAGTCCCAGGAGGCCGGTTGTTAATCCCAGACTCAAATATGATGCGTATGAATTTCATGCGTGTGAAAGTGAGTCGGTTCCATTAGTCCCCGGAAGCCTCAGACCGTCTGCGGTGTCCTGGGACCCAAAAATCAAGGTCTGGGACTAAGCCCCGACTAAGGGTAACCGACCCTAACCGATCCAAACCGGCCTCCCCAGGACGCGTGGGACAGCACAAATTTAGTCTGCGACGGTCTGAGGATGACCCAAGAGGCCTGGGACTAACAACCGATTAAGAACCGACTGTTTTCCGCGCGTCGGAAATTAAAACGAGGCAATGAGCAGGTCTGGGACTATATAAGCGACCGCGCACACTTTGTCATTGTTACTGACTGTTTGGCTACTGAGAGACGTGTGTCACTGATTTGTAGGGGTTTTTAGTTTTTATTTTATATATATTATACTTGAGCTTAAGGCAAATTTCACAGTTAGGAGACACATTTTACTATTTTTTTATTATTTTGTCAACTGGATTATGAGGAAAGAGAAAGGAGGGAAGAGAGGAAGGAAAAAGATGGATGAGAGGGAGAAGGAAAGTGAAGTAGAGGAAAGAGTTGAAGTTACGGAGGAGGTGATTGAGAGGAGAGAGGAGGAGATTGAGGAACGTCCAGCTATTGAGGAAGCTGTGGAAGAAGAAGAAGAGAGGAGTGAAGAAGATATAGAATGCCATTCTTCAGCCAAGAGAGCCAGGGTGTGTGCAACTTTTACTGACAGTCAGGAAATTTCCATTGTGGAACACCCAGAACTGTATGACAAGGAACATCCACGGTTCCATGACAGGACCAGAAGAGAGGCTCTCTGGGCAGAAATATCTGCAGAACTCAAGCTCCAGCCCTTTGATGTGAGACGTTGGTTGGAGTCCCAGTGAACACATTATGGAAAGCTGTCTAAGCTCCAATCTGGCCAAGCCCCGAGGGAGATGACCAAAAGACAGTCCTGGGTCTACCAACAGATGGGTTTTCTTAAAACCCACATCAGAAGAAAGGGGGCCAACAGAAGTTCAGGTTTTGAGGCCAGTCCAAATACCAGCAGGCAGGACGAATCATGTGGGTCAACTACTGACACAGAACACCTTGAGTCCAGTGTCCTGAGGGAGAGGAGTCAGTCCATCATTACATATACACCCGTTTCAACAACAGACTCCAAGATTCTTGAACACTTTGAGCAGATGAGGACACTAATCTCAGGTTTTCTGCATCAGAAGTCAGACAGGCAGCCCTTCTTTGACTACGTGGCATCAGAGGCTGAAAAGATGACTCAAGAAGAATTTGAAGAATTAAAGGGCAAGATAGTTAGAGACATCGAAAGTATTAAGAGCAACCGTAGACGTCAGCCATTGCCCAGAAGATCAGCCACTGTTACCACGGAGTCCCAGAGGGTCGGCCTACTGCCAACAACCACTCCACAGGCGTCTAGTTCCACTCAAGCAGCAGCTAGTAGCAGTTTTGTGTACTATACACCAAGCCCCATTGGCTTCAGCAACCCTACATCTGTCCTAACTGTACAGGACGAAGGGAGCAGACACAACCTGAGTGGAATATTAAGCCAGCTACCTGATTTGACATCAACACAGATCATCGAGCAGCCTCAGCAGCAGCAACCGCAGCAGTAGCTCTTTACTATCACCACTTCAGCACCGCCTCAACAGCAGCAGCAGCCTCCTCAGTAGCCATCCAGTCAGGGCGGGTCTTTGACCTGCCAGGCCCTTTTCAGGGCCACCAATTCTTCCAAAAACAATTATTCAGCTGCAAGTTATTCCAAAAGTTCAGTACAAATACTTATCACAAGAAAGAAAAGTTAAAGTCCAACACCCACACCACCCCAAACATGAAATAAATAACCCATGGTACCACACATAACAAAAAAGGCCACATAAAAAGAAATTTAAAAAAAACTCCTAATATGGCCATTAATCAGCCCATTTTTAGATTAAAATCCATGGGATAGTTTAAAATCTGTAATTGAAAAGTCCAACACTTACACCTTCCCTAGAGTTAAAAGGCATTATCACATACTTACCAACCCACAAACAGACAAACCCAATACCAAACATAACCGCCAAATAACAAACCCACTACCAAACCTAACACCCAACTACAAAAAACAAACCCAACACCAGTAACCACCAACCCAGAAACACACAAACCCAAAACTGACAAACTATTTTGCAAACACAATCCCCCATTATTGAAAACAAAACCAGCTCCATGGTTATATTTTCTACATATTTGTGAATAGAAGTGAAGATTTTAAATTGAAGATTTCCAAGAAAACATTTCTGTTACAAATAATTTTCCAACCCCCCCCCAAAAAAAAATTTGGTGAAATTAGGATGTGGATTTCAAAATATATGAAAAAATAATTCCATGTAGGATATTATGTGTGGCTTTGTGTCTGGCTTTTGTTTAACACTGGGTTTGTCTGTTTGTTGGGTGGGTAACTTGTGCTTGTCTTTTGTCCATCTGAACAAGTTATGTTTGGCATGGGGTTTGTCTGTTTGTCCATCTGTATAAGTTATGTGTGGCATGGGGTTTGTCTGTTTGTCTGTCTGAACAAGTTATGTTTGGCATGGGGTTTGTCTGTTTGTCCGTCTGTACAAGTTATGTTTGGCATGGGGTTTGTCTGTTTGTCCGTCTGAACAGGTTATGTTTGGCATGGGGTTTGTCCGTCTGTAGCAAGCATAGCTGATTAATTGTTTTTGGAATATTTGGTACTCCTGAAAAGGACTTTTTCTTAGTCCTGAAAAGGACTTTTTGTTAGTCCTGAAAAGGACTGTTATAGTTAGTCCTGAAAAGGACTGCTTACTGCAACAGGACTCATATTCTGCCATCTTGCCAGGCCACTGCTCCCTCATTATTGAAGTAGTCCTTGAGGTAATCCCTCTGTCTTTTGGCTTCTCTAGCAGGGTTTCTGTCTTGGCCTCCACCAGCAGCACCACCGATCAATCCACAATCACCAGGCACATCATCATCATCATCATCCCCAGGCTGCTGACCACCATGTTGACCTTGATACTGGCTTCTCAGTATGTTGTGCAGAACCACACAGATGAATACCACTTCTCTAACTGTTGCTGGGGGTAGTTCAATGGTGGTCCTCATCACTCTGAATCTTGAAACCAGGATGCCAAAAGCGTTCTCAACAACTCTCCCGCCCCTTGATATTCTGTAGTTGGCAATCCTTTCCTCTCTTGTTAACATCCTTCTGCCATAGGGTTTCATGAGCCAGGTCTTCAGGGCAAAGGCATCATCTGCAAGAATGAAGTAGGGGACATCTCGACCACCCTGGGTTATAGGAGCTGGGTCGGGAAGCCTATCCTGCCATCTTCAATCCTCCTCTTCAGCTGAGAGGCATTAAACATCTGGGCATCTGAGCAAGATCCAGCTGTCCCAGCATCCACCCATCTAAACTTGTACTGTCCATCTACCAGGGCCAACATCACAATGGAAAAGGACCCCTTGTAGTTGTGGTAGAGGGCTCCAGTGTTCTTGGGTTTCGTCAGGGCCACATGCTTGCCATCAAGGGCTCCCATGGCATGTGGAACATTCCACCTGATCCTGAATTCCCTTTCCAGTTCTTTCCACTCATCTGGAGTAGTAGTACATTTGAGGTACTCTCTGGTGAACTCATCCTGGATGGCCCTGCAGACCTCTGGTAGAAATTTGGAAATGGTGGATCTTCCAACCCTGAACTGACATGATAATGATGTGTATGACTCTCCAGTGGCCAGATGTAGTTGGTGGCCTGCCTGGCTAGATGTGGTTCCAGTCTGGTCTTTATCATTTCAAAGAATTCTGGGGTCATCCTCATGTAGTTGGTGAATCCTAGAATGTCTGTGGCATACAGATCAGCCATAATGTTGTGGTAGGCCCCCCTCTCCTCTCTCTGCAGTAGCCATGCCCTGACCTACATGTTGTGCCTTCTTCTAGGTCTCTGTATGGGTGGTGGTGGTGCTGGTGGTGGTGGTTGCTGTGCTTGACATAAAAAATGGAAATACATGATTATTTGTAACTGAATAAAAACCAAAAAAGCCCTAAGTTGTTGTTGAATCTGTCTTCCATTAAAAGGTGGCATCCTGCTGTGTTCCTAGAAAAACAATGTTGATTAGATCGCGAATTTTATATATATATACCCAGAAAATCCAGCAACTTTGCAAAACAAGAATCGGCGATCCTGGTCTGGGGAAGACTGAGGAGGCCTGAGGACGCCGGGACTTAATCGTGGGTTAATCGGCTCTTAGTCCCAGGAGCCCCAGTCGGTATGTGTACGACAGGATAGTGGTTGAAACCGACCAGAAAACTGGCTTAGTCGGTTCTTAGTCCCAGACCAGTCGGGGACTGTCTGCGGCCGCCTGAGGTGTCCTGAGGCTTCCTGAGGACGATCTGTACTTAATCCCAGACTTCAATACCGACTCAGTATTCCCGCCCATTTTTGTTTTTTCCACCGACTGTCCACGATTAAGGGTCCCAGACAGGATCGGGACTTAATCCTTTGGTGGAACAGGGGCATAAAATGTTCCTGGATTGACGATTGAATAGTTAATGATTGGATGGATCAAGAAAGTTTTAACCACACTGGCTGCTTTGAATAAGAGCAAGAAAGCACTCATAGAGTAAAGACCTCCACCAAGTCACATTGTTGAGCATTTTGGATTTTGCTTGCATACAAAATAGGATCAAGATCTTTCCAAAAATGTAGTTACTGCTTCCTCTGATCAGGCCATACCCACATTAAAATTCAGAAAGATTTGTTGATTCATTTTGATGTTATCACAAAGAGAAATAGCCAGATAGAACATAACAGTCTGGCAAAGGTAATCACTTAATATTTAATGGGAAGCAAGTCAAATTTTCAAAATAAGTTGGGAATGATGCAAGTATAATTTCATTATTTATTACTCTCTTACTCTCATTATTTATTACTCTCTTTACTAGGCCAAAATACTGCAACTTCAGAGTTAGTAAACCTTGCCAAAGTACAGTGACAATAATTACATTAATACAAACCAAATGTACAGAATACGAATGATAGATTCATGATTAGAGGTTCTAGTGATATTGGCTCAAATACATTTCTTTAATGTTTAAAATTATTTTATGTTCACTGAAGAGGAACTAGCTTGAGTACCGGGATATTCTCCTTCTGACACTTTATCATATCATCTGTTGCTATGCTGCACATTGGTTTATTGAAGTTAAAGATACTCCAAAATCTAGAGATAAAGGCTTGTGGCACTGTGTATGGAAACTTTGGAATAGATTCCCATCTGGTCTTTAAAAAATTACATTTCAGATGTGCAAATTTACATTACACATTTATCTTCAAAACCAAGTTTCAGTAAATATGTGGAATAGATAAATAAAACAGAGTAGGTACATTGAGATATGCAGAATACATACAGGGAACTCAGTGTTAGAGATAAGAACTAATTACAACACAGCATGTGTTAAACAAGCATAACTGTGTTCTCATTATGGAAAGCTGAAGGTTGTTTGTTTATGGCATGTGCCAGCCAGGAGTGGGGTAATTAGACTTGCACAAGGCGTAGGAGAAATAAGTTATATAATAGTGAATTTAAATAGAAATCGTGTAAAATGATTTTCCATCTAAAATATTGTCAAGTTACCTGAAATTATATTAAGGCATAATTATTAAAGCTATTAATGTCAGATATCGACAATTAAAACTTTGTCTTGTCTAATACAATATCATAAAATAGTAGCCATGAAGAAGACTAGTGTACATTCTGTTGGGTGTTTGTTTGCCATTTAGAGTGTATCTACAATAGAGAACAAGATAGAGAAAACAAGTTTGTAAAATATACATACTATTTGACAAGCTGACATTTCTTATATTTTGTACAAAATTTATCTGACACCAAACAGAAATATTGGTTTAGATCTATAGTGTCCACTTGTTTTAAATGCCTGTCAAATGCTCAATAATTAACCAATTTTTAAATGAAGCATATATTAAGTATTTTACAGGAATTTTAACAAAGCCTTTGATTTCCCAGTGTTACTTAATTGGGCGAATTTTCTGTGGATATTGGTGTTCAATATCTTACTTTTAAGATATCTTATGTTACATTTCCATATTAACTATCTACAAATGAGTATTCCAGACATTATCATGAACATTGTGGTGGTTGTCTTATTGAAATCAAGCAAATATTAATCATTTTACAGGACTTTTAACAAAGCCCTTGATTTCCAAGTGTTACTTAATTGGGTGAATTTTCTGTGGATTTTGGTGTTCAATATCTTACTTTTAAGATATCTAATGTTAGGCTTCCGGTTTAATTATCTATAAACGAGTATTCTACACATAACAATGGACAATTTGGTGGTTGTTTTATTAAAATCAAGCAAATATTTAGCATTTTACAGGGATTATAACAAAGCCCTTGATTTCCCAGTGTTACTTAATTAAATGATTTTTTTCCATGGATGTTGGTGTTTAATATCTTACTTTTAAGATATCTTAATTATCTATAAACAAGTATTCTACACATAATAATGGACAATTTGGTGGTTGTTTTATGAAAATCAAGAAAATATTAAGCATTTTACAGGACTTTTAACAAAGCCCTTGATTTCCAAGTGTTACTTAATTAAACGATTTTTTCCATGGATGTTGGCGTTTAATATCTTACTTTTATGATATCTAATGTTAGGCTTCCAGTTTAATTATCTATAAATGAGTATTCTACACATAATAATGGACAATTTGGTTGCTGTTTTATTAAAATCAAGAAAATATTAAGCATTTAACAGGGATTTTAACTAAGCCCTTGATTTCCCAGTGTCACTTAAATACGCCATTTTTTCAGCGGTTGTTGGTGTTTAATATCTTACCTTTAAAACATCTTATATTGAGTAATTACTTTATTTATCAAAAAACGAGTATTGTACCCATAATAATGAACAATTTGATAGTTGTTTAATTAAAATCAAGTAATTATTAAGAATTTTACATGGATTTCAACAAAGGCTTAGATTTCTTCTGAGTGTTTCTTAATTGGGTGATTTTTTCAGTGGATGTCGGGCTTCAATATCTTACCTGCAGGACATCTTGTATAAAGTTATCAGTTTATTTTTAAACTGACAAGTATTGTACTCATCCTAAAAACAACTTGGTGGTTGTCTTATTAAAATCAGACAAATATTAAGCATTTTACAAGGATTTTAACAAAGCCTTTGATTCTCCAGTATATCTTAACTGGGTGATTTTTTCAGTGGGTGTTGTTGCTCAATATGTTACAATATCTTATTAAAATCCATGATGTTTGAAGTATTTCACAGTCTATTCAGCAAAGCTTTTGATTTCCAGTACTGTACACATAATAATGAACCATTTGGTGGTATTCTTATTAAAATTCACGACGGCTACAATTTACCACTGAAAAACTACCAGTAAAAGTAACTTGGGCAATATTTGTGCGATTTTAGAAAATTTTAAGGCGATTTTCAGGCAATTTTTCATATCTCTCAATAGAAATTCCGTGGTTTAATAACAAACCAGTGGAAAAATTTGACTGAAAACTTAACATAATATATCTGAATATTAAGATATTGAGCAGCAACACTCGCAGAAAAAATTCATAAGTAAATAATACTAGAAATTCAAAATCTGGTTTAAAATTCCTTTGAAATGCTCAAAAATGCAGTTTTTATGGGACAAACACCACATAAGTAGATAATAAGACTGGGAAGTTTGCACAAGCTATATCTTAAATTTGAGATAGTGACCAACAATACCCAAGGAAAATATCCCCAATTAAATAAAAATACTGGGAAAACAAAGGCTACTTTATAATGTCTGTCAAACGGTGAATAATTAAGTGTCCCGCAAGGGACACTTGTTTGTATATGGGAGAAGTGGATCTGCCGGTGTAACGCGAGATAATGACTCCCCTCTATTTCTGACTCCTCTCCTTTGATCTTTTGGGGGAGTCATTATCTTGCTAACAATATTTGTCCCCCAAACAATAGGATTTAGGGGGGTTAGAATATTGCTTGCAAGATACTCACCCCCCATTCAGAAACTGACTCCCCTCTATTGTTTCTGCACCTATTCAATTGGGGGCAAGTGGGGAGGGGGTGGTGTTATTGTCTCTCAACTTGTATAGGCTCAAGTACGCCTTGAGTTAATCAGTGAGATATCTTCATTTCTCCAGCTCATTTACTTAATGAGAGCAAGTGGGGGGGGGGGTGAGCATTCATAAATCCTTGCTGGTAGTTTGTATCTAGCTCCATAATTATCATCTCAATATTAAAATACATTATAATTCAAGGGTACCCTATGTGCAGTGTATATACACAATTTGGGTAGCACAGAACAAAGAGATTCAATAGGATTAATATCAAAGGAACTGGAAATCACATGTTTATTGATAAATTTCCACAACCACCTATTAAAAAGATTAGCTAATTCATTCTATTGAGAATTAATAACAACTAGCCAAAGGTAATTCAAAGCCCATTCTATACTATTTTACATTTTAGCTAACATAACAGTTTTCTTTTTTAAAATATTAAAACAACAACATGTATAACTATATCTTCATATTAAAAGTGACTTATAAGCCCATATGGGCTGAGCATTGTTGGTGCATGTCACTATAATAAATGAACAAATAATATTAATAACTTATTGCTCAAAACACACATGAGTACACAACCCAATCAATATGTGCTTTAATGACACTCAATTAAGTGGAAAGTGGGGGGGGTAAAGGGGGAGTCATAATCTTGCAGGGGGGTCAGAATATTTCAACCCCCCCTTGCAAGATACTGACCCCCCAGTCAGTAATCTAGGGGAGTCATTATCTCGCGCTACACCGGATCTGCATTTTCTTTCGCAATAGCTTTGCACCCATAAGGCGGATTCACTTCATATTTGGCAGGTATATGCAGTAGCCCTGGAAAAAAATTCTGAATATGATATCATGACATTTCAACCAACCAGAGAAGTCGCATGACCAAAAACATGTTTTTCAAAAGGGTGTGCTTGTCCGGATGATAACTTAAAATTTCTCAAGTAGGTTTGTTATATAGATGTATGAAAATCATTAAGTGATCCAATACAAAATGGCAGACTTATTAGTGATTTACAAAATGTCACAATTTTTCTTAATGCTGAAAATACAAATATGCATTTATCTTGGAAATGGAGCGAAATAGAGCAATTTTGACAAAAATTTTGACCCACAGGGTATCTCCAGAGTGTACTGGCAACTTTTCTCAAAAACTGTTATCCTACCATTTTTGGCAGCCATCTTGAATTTCTGTGCTAAACACAAAAACGTGTTTATCTCGGAAACGGAGCGAGATAGGGCGATTTAAATGAAATTTCTGACCCACAGGGTATCTGCACAGCCTAGTGATAACTTTTCGCAAAAATTGTTTTCCCACCACTTTTGGCGGCCATCTTGAATTTCAGCATTAAATGCAAAAATCTGCTTATTTCAGAAATGGAGCGAGATAGAGCGATTTCGATAAAATTTTTGAGCCGCACAATATCTCCAGAATCTACTGGCGACTTTTCACAAAAATCGTTTTCCCACCACTTTTGGTGGCCATTTTGAATTTCTGCGTTAAGCATAAAAACATATTTATCTTGGAAACGGAGCGAGATAGAAGCAATTTTCGACGCAGTTTTTGACCAACAGGGTATTTGCAGAGTCTACTGGCGACCTTAAGCAAAAATCATTTTCCGCCACTTTTAGAGGCCATCTTGAATTTCTGTGCTAAACACAAAAACCCGCATATTTCGGAAATAGAGCGAGATAGAACGATTTCAACCAAATTTTTGACCTGCAGTTTAGCTGCATAGGCTACTGCTGACATTTCCCAAAAATCTTTTTCCTGCCACTTTTGGCGGCCATCTTGAATTTCTGTGTTAAACACAAAAACCTGTTTATCTTGGAAACTGACTGAGATAGAGCGTTTTCGACGAAATTTTTAATGAGCATGATATCTCCAGAGTCTACTGGCCACTTTTCGCAAAAATTGTTTTCCCGCCACTTTTGGCGGCCATCTTGAATTTCTGCATTAAACACAAAAACCCGCCTATTTCAGAAATGGAGCTAGATAGAGCGATTTCAACGAAATTTTTGACCCACAGGGAAGTTGCAGATTCTACTGGCAAATTTTCACAAAATCATTTTCCCACCACTTTTGGCAGCCATCTTGAATTTCTGCGTAAAGCACAAAATTGCGTTTATCTTGGAAATGGAGTGAGATAGAGCGTTTTCAATGAAATTTTTGACCAGCATCATATCTCCAGAGTGTACTGGCGACTTTTTACAAAAATCGTTTCCCACCACTTTTGGCGGCCATCCGGAAATTCTGCATTTAACGCAAAAACCTGTTTATCTCAGAAACAGAGCGAGATAGAGCAATTTCAATGAAATTCCTGATCCGCATTATATCTGCAGACTCTACTGGCGACTTTTCACAACAAGAGGAGAGTTCCCGTGAACGGGCACTGTGTCAGCTGACTGAGTGTTTTTGATTTGTGAAGGTGATTAGAGGACAGAATAATTATCAGGAAAAGGGCTGTACAGAAATACAGTAAATGGTAACTGAACAGCAAGTTCGAAAGAAATTCCGAAGCTGACAGAAGAAAAGGATAAAAAAGTTGTGCCCTGTAAATGGTATTATGAAGGAAAATAACAAGGTAATTGTTTAAGTGTAAAAAATAGGTTAAAACATATTTAAAGAAATACTACAAATGCAATATCCTCGTTCGACCTTGAAGAAGGGGTCCAAAGTCAAATCTAACGACACAAATACATTCCCAGCCCATGATTTCCTATGGTTTACCATTCCAAACCTCTAGGACCAATTATAAATGAGCTATAAGCACTTTTAAGCTTGGCTGTCCTCATTTGACCTTGAAGGAGGGGTCCAAAGGTCAAATCTGACCATACCAAAAGATTCCGAGCCAATGATTTCCTATGGGATGGTTTACCATCCCAAATCTCTGTCACCAATAATAAGCGAGTTGTAGGCACTTTCAATTTTCACTATCCTCATTTGACCTTGAAGGAGGGTTCCAACGTCAAATCGGACCACATCAACAGATTCACAGCCCATGATTTCCTGTCTGTTTACCATCCCAAACCTCTGGGACCAATAATAAGCGAGTTATAAGCACTTTTAAGTTTGGCTATCCTTGTTTGACCTTGAAGGAGGGGTCATTGAAGGTCAAATCTGACCACACCAAAAGATTCCCACCCCATGATTTCCTACAGGTTGGTTTATCATCCCAAACCTCTAGGATCAATAATAAGGGAGATATAAGCACTTTTCATGACTGACAAAAAACACCTGTGGCGGCCATCTTGTTTCTCAAAATGAGGCCAAAAATATTCCCAGACAACATTTTATGGTTATTAATATATACTTAAGAAAGCTAGCTATAATATTTTTTTTCATCAGAGCAGTAATGGTGAAATCTCTCTCTACACACAGCGGCTATCCCATGGATACAATGATTTACTCAACAGTGAGAACCTGAAAGTAGCTATTGCTCAGCTATGCCATGACATAGAGGTCTGCAATTTCACTATGTTATAGCTGACCAAAAATTCTGTGAATAACATATTTAACAAATTACTCTAAATGTAATAGTTTTCAAGTTACAACTGATTTACTCAACAGTGAGAACCTCAAAGGAACTATTACTCAGCTATGCAATGAACTACATGTCTGAAATTCTACTATGTTATAGCTAACCCAAAAGTAGGTGAACAACATATTTAAGCAAACTACTGTAAATGCAATAGTTTTCAAGCTACAACTGATTTACTCAATAGTGAAAACCTGAAAATAGCTATTGCTCCGCTATGCCATGAGCTATAGGTCTGTAATTTCACTATGTTATAGCTGACCCAAAAGTAGGTGAACAATATATTTTAACAAAATACTCCAAATGCAATATTTTTCAAGTTATAGCTGATTTACTCAACAGTCAGTACCTGAGAATAGCTATTGCTCAGTTGTGCCATGAGCTATAGGTCTATAATTTCACTATGTTATAGTTGACCCAAAAGTAGCTGAATAACATATTTGCACAAATTTCTGTAAATGCAATAGTTTTCTAATTATAACTGATTTACTCAACAGTGAGAACTTCAAAGTAGCTATTACTCAGCTATGAAATGAGCCACAGGTCTGAAACTTCACTATGTTATAGCTGACCCCAAAATAGGTGAATAACATATTGAAACAAAATACTCTAAATGCAATAGTTTTCAAGTTATAAGTGATTTACTCAACAGTGATAACCTAAAAGTAGCTATTACTCAGCGATGCCATGAGCTACAGGTCTGAAATTTTACTATGTTATAGCTGGCCCAAAAGTAGCTGAATAACATATTTATACGAAATTCTCTAAATGCAATAGTTTTTAAGTTACAAGTGATTTTACTCATGATGGAAGTTACTGAAAAGCCCAAAAGTAGCTATTACTCACTTAGCTATTGAGACAGACACCCAACTTACTCACCATATTGTAGCTATGAAAAAAGTAGCTGAATAACATATTTTAACAAAATGCTCTAAATGCAACACTTTTCAAGTTATAAGTGATTTACTCAACAGTGATAACCTAAAAGTAGCTATTACTCAGCTATGCCATGAGCTACAGGTCTGAAATTTTACTATGTTATAGCTGACCCAAAAGTAGCTGAATAACATATTTATATGAAATTCTCTAAATGCAATAGTTTTCAAGTTATAAACGATTTACTCAACAGTGATAACCTAAAAGTAGCTATTACTCAGCTATGCCATGAGCTACAGGTCTGAAATTTCACTATGTTATAGCTGGCCCAAAAGTAGCTGAATAACATATTTATACAAAATTCTCTAAATGCAATAGTTTTTAAGTTACAAGTGATTGTACTCATAATGGAAGTTACTGAAAAGCCCAAAAGTAGCTATTACTCACTTAGCTATTGAGACAGACACCCAACTTACTCACCATATTGTAGCGATGAAAAAAGTAGCTGAACAACATATTTTCACAAAATGCTGTAAATGCAACACTTTTGAAGTTATAAGTGATTTAGTGCATGATTTCATGAATTTTAATGCATTAAAAATTATTAAAAAAATTTATTAAAAAAAAATGAAGACAGATCCAGGTCTCATACTCACACAAGAGAATCTACCTCTGGCCTAGTACATAAATGCAAGATATGAGAGAAATCCCTGCAATAGTCACTGAGAAAATTGTGATAAAAAGTTGAAATTTTCACACTTTTGGTGGGGGTACCCCCCTTGTAATATCTCTAGCAAACAGACGAACAGACACATTTGCATGCCTTGAACAATTTTTCATCCTCGATAGATAAGGTATCTTTTAAAAAAAACAGCATATCTCTAGGCCTTGTAGTTTTGGAGAAGAAGTACGCCCACGCCGCAGAGTGATGACATAAAAATCGTTTTCCCCGCCACTTTTGGCACCCATCTTGAATTTCTGCGTGACTTGAATTTCTGTGTTAGACACAAAAACATGTTTTTCTCGGAAAACGAAGCAAGATAAAGTGATTTCAAAGAAATTGTTGACCCACAGGGTATCTGACTTTTGGCGGCCATTTTGAATTTCTGCGTTAAATGCAAAAACCTGTTTATCTGGGAAATGGAGCAAGATAGACCGATTTTGATAAAATTTTTGACCCACAGGGTATCTGCAGAGTCTACTGGCGATTTTCCGAAAAATTGTTTTCCAGCCGCTTTTGGCTGCTATCTTGAATTTCTGTGCTAAACACAAAAACCCCGCTTATTTCGGAAATGGAGCGAGATAGAACGATTTCAACGAAATTTTTGACCCGCAGTTTAGCTGCAGAGGCTAATGTTGACATTTCTCAAAAATAGTTTTCCTTTCCACTTTTGGCGGCCATCTTGAATTTCTGTATTAAATGCAAAACCCTGTTTATGTCGGAAACAGAACAAGATAGAGCAATTTCTACAAAACTTTTGACACGCGGGATATCTGTAGAGTCTATTGGTGACATTTCACAAAATTCATTTTCCCGCCACTTTTGGCGACCCTAATTTCTGTGTTGCTTGAATTTCTGCATCAAACACAAAAACATGTTTATCTCAGAAACGAAGCAAAATAGAGTGATTTCAATGAAATTTTGGACCCACAGGGTATCTGACTTTTGGCAGCCATCTTGAATTTCTGCGTTAAATGCAAAAACCTGTTTATCTGGAAAATGGAGCAAGATTGAGTGATTTTGACAAAATGTTTGACCCCCAGGGTATCTGCAGGTCTACTGGCGACTGTTTGCAAAAATTGTTTTCCAGCCACTTTTTTGCGGCCATCTTGAATTCCTGTGTTAAATGCAAAAATGTGTTTATCTTGGAAACAGAGTGAGATAGAGCGATTTTGACGAAATTCTTGACCCACAGGGTATCTGCAGGGCTACTGCAGGACTTTTTGCAAAAATTGTTTTCCCGCCACTTTTGGCGGCCATCTTGAATTTCTGTGTTAAACGCAAAAATGAGCTTATCTCGGAAACTGTGCGAGATAGAGCTATTTCAACAAAATTTTTGACCCGCATGATATCTGCAGTCTACTGGCGACTTTTCGCAAAAATTGTTTTCCCGCCACTTTTGGCGGCCATCTTGAATTTCTGTGTTAAACACAAAAACCTGTTTATCTTGGAAACGGAGTGAGATAGAGCGATTTCGACAAAAGTTTTGACCCACAGGGTATCTGCTGAGTATACTGGCAATTTTCCGAAACTTGTTTTCCTGCCACTTTTGAAGGCCATTTTGAATTTCTGTGATAGAGCGATTTCAACAAAATTTTTGACATGCAGGATATCTGTAGAGTCTATTGGCAACAGTTTGCAATATTCATTTTCCCGCCACTTTTGGCAGCCTTCTTTAATTTCTGCTTTACTTGAATTTCTGTGTTAAACCCCAAAACATGTTTATCTCGGAAACAAAGCAAGATAGAGCGCTTTCAACAAAATTTTTGACCCAAAGGGTATCTGACTTTTGGCGGCCATCTTAAATTTCTGCGTTAAATGCAAAAACATGTTTATCTCAGAAACAGAGCGAGATAGAGCGATTTCAATATTTGACCCAAATAGTATCTGCAGAGTCTACTGGTGACTTTTCGCAAAAATCATTTTCCCGTCACTTTTGTCGGCCATCTTAAATTTCTGAATAAAATGCAAAAAAAAATAATATAAAAATAAAGAAATAAAAGCATAAACAAACCAGATTCACCTAGGAAACCGTGCATTTTGTCATAAATGGAAAAAAATATTAAACACAGGAAGATGGTCAGTTCTACAAACTGAATAATACACATTGGGACACTTTGTGTTTGCTGTGCAAAAACAATTTCATTTTTCTCTTGCGAAGCAATACTCTAGCTAAGTAATTATAATTAGAGAATCAAAATCCTCATTATTATGTATAACACACTTATTTCTAGATAATTAGACTGGAAATTTAATAAGATATCCTAAATTACAAGATATTCAGCAGTAATACCTCACAATCGGCCAAATTAAAGCAAAAGTGCTGGGAAATCAAAAGTTACTTTGAAATGCTTGTCAAATGTTGAATTATTTAGTAATTTTAATGAGACAATGATAAATTGTTCATTATTGTGAACAGAATGCTTGTTTAGATAATTAAGCTGGAAACTTGAAAAATAGATGGAAAGATATCTGCTGTTTTTAAATGCCTGGAAAATGCACAAAAATAAAGCATTTTTGGCCCACTGCCTTTAAGGGCTGTGTGGGTATTGTTTTCACCCAAGATGTCCAGATGGGCGGTCGGTCGGGCGGAAGGTGGTGGGAAAAATTTTGTTCCTACTGTAATCTTGTTTGGGATATATCTCAAAACCGTAAGGTGTAGGAAGTTGATATTTGGTAGGATATTGGTTGAGGGTTTAAGTGTGCAACGTCATTGTGTGACCTTGATTTAATCTTTGATGTAGTGACCTTTACTTTTAAAATCTTGCTTGGGCTATATCTCGGAAGCCATAAGGTGTAGGAAGTTGATACTTAGTAGGGACATTGCTTGGGAATGTAGCTGCGCAGCGTCATGATGTTACCATGATTTAACTTTTGATTTCAGCAAAAAATATTTGACCCTAAATCATCTGGCACTTTCTGCCAAATATCGTTTTCCTGCCATTTTTGGTGGCCATTTTGAAAGTCTGTGTAAGATGGAAAAACAATTTATCTGGAAAAAAGTATGAAATAGAGAGATTTCAAAGAAATTTGTGACCCTCAGGGTATACTCAAAATCATCTGGTATTTTTGGCAAAAATGGTTTTTGTGCCATTTTTGGCAAGATTCTTGAATTTCTTTATAAAATGCAAAAATGCACTTGTCTCAGAAACAGCGCAGGATGAATTTGGCAAAATTTTTCACCCCCAGGGTACTCTGAGTCATCTGGCACATTGTGCCAAAAATTGTTTTCCAGCCAGTTTTGGCGGCAATCTTGAAATTCTGCATATAACACATAAAAGGCATTTTTCTTGGAAACAGTGTGAGATTTTGATGAAATTTTTCGAAAAACAGGGAATGTAGAGAGTCATTTGACAGATTTTGCCATATTTGTTTTCCTGCCATTTTTGTGGCCATCTTGAATTTCTTCATTAATCACCAAAAACTCATTCATCTGGGGAATGGTGCAAGGTAGAGCGATTTCATCAAAATATATTGTTTTCCTGCCATTTTTTTTTTTTTTGGGGGGGGGGCCAATTTGAAATTTTACCTAAAAAACAAAAACCCATTTTTAAGGAAACAGGGTGAGATAGAGAGATTTATTTTTATTCCCAGGTTATACACAGAGTGATCTGGCACTTTTTGGCAAAAATTGACTTAGTGTATACTTTAGGATGTAAGAATCCAACTGATTTCTGTATACATTTTGGGATATAAAACCCAACTTCAGTGGACTTTTAATGTATATCTTATGGATAAAAACCCAACTTAAGTGGACATCTTGTATATATTTTAGAATGTAAAAACCCAAGTTAAGTGGACATTTAGTGTATATTTAGGATGTAAAAACCCAGTTTAAGTAGACATATTGTATATATTTAGGATGTAAAAACCCAGTTTAAGTGGACATTTAGTGTATATCTTAGTATGTAAAAACCCAACCTGAGTGGACATCTTGTACATTTGCAGTGGACATTTAGTGGTCATTTTGTATGCAGAAACCCAACTTAAGTGGACATTTAGTGCATATCTTAAGATGGATACAGCCAACTTAAGTGGACATTTGGTGTACACAATACATGCATTATAAACATAAGTATTTGGCATAATAGTTAGCAAGTAGTAACATTAATGAGAGTTTATTATTCAATTGATCATCTGACTGAAAAGAGAAAACTGTTGCCAGAATCCTAACAAATAACAAAATAAAACTAATTTTTACAGATATGAATATATGTACTTAAGTTTGAAAAATGGTATTCAAGCTAAAACTACAGATAAAATGTGATGTATATTCTTATATAAAGATCTGTAAATTTAGCATAAATACAAAACTAATTATTTTGAGATTTTTTTATCTGATTTCCAATTCACATTTCTTCATGTTAAAATGTCCACTTAATGTGGCTGTTTTTACACCACTTAAGGGGACAGTCTACTTAATGATGATTTTAATCGGGTAAAACATTAAGTAGACATTTTTAGGTAGACACTTGAGTTATATATTTTATTTCTAACTAAAAGTGTGGAATGGATATATATTTAAAATCCTCATTTAAAATATAAGAAAATTTTAAAATTTCAAGTTATTATCACTAAAAATGAAAGATCTAGGTTAGTGTCGACTTAAGGTGGGTTTTTACACCTTGTCTACTTAATGATGAATAAAGTGTAAGAGCGTCACGAAGAAAAGGGGTCAAAGTCTAGACGTGACGTATTGATTATTTGTGTCATAACAACGATACATATGAAAGTAAACTGGCGGTAAAAACAACACTGAATGTATGTTGTGAATATATTGCTCTAGTGTTTTTTTTCCTCAATTGGGCAACTGAAGTTTAAAGTTTTTCATAGTTTCCAAGAAAATATCAGCATGGAGGATCTTTCTCTTCAGGTAATGTATGAGTTGCTACATTGTATATGTTATTGTATATCATATATAAACAATCTTTTCTTTTTCGCGGGTGAACATATTCTTTTGTGATTATATTATCACCACCAAAAATATATCTAAGGTTTACTTAAAAGCTGCAGAATTCCCCTGCTACACACACACAGCCTTCAAACAGCCACTACAGACAAATGTACTTGTGGGTGTGTGTATGTAGTATACATGATATGTGAACAATCTTGTGAAGCAAAATCAAAACAAAACATGGTCTTATTTTACTTGCATCGGTAAATGTACACACACACCACCACCATCCAAAGTACGGTATGTATTATTTTTAATGTGCATGAAAAATACTGGCCTTGGTACAGGCTCAAGTTTGTAATTCATATGGGCCAACATGTGAATTATATTTTAAGTTTGCATAATGTACTCATACATATTTTGTAATCTGCAATACTGCCAAGAAAAAGAACTTTGTAAACTTTGCTTGAAGTCTTAAGTTTAGAATCCTTTAATGCACAATGGTGTATGTATAAGCATATACTCCATCTGTCATCCGTGTGTGTATTTATGTGGCTCCATAAACACCAAAAATTTACACACACTGTATACATTTTGTACTGTTTTACAAATAAGGGAATAAAGTGAAGAGTTAAAAATGGAGTTAAGTCTCAGATAATCTATTATAATATTTACATAAAATTATGAGTTTTCAAAATGACAACGTCAAACGGAAACTGTAAATAGCATGAAGACTAATTACCAACATTTAGAAAAAAAAACAGTGGGAGAGAGCAATATTTGCAATAATCTGGTGTTCAGTGACCACTATAAAGGATACAAAGTGATACAAAAACCAAATCACACTTAACCTTACAAAGACTTATCCAAGTCTAGAAAACATTATTCTGCAAATAACATGTAACCAGTCCTGACATGGTATATATTTTACTGAGTCAATAGTATTGCATTTTAGAATCTGTATTTTGTTAAAATATAAGTATTCCGAAATATCCGTGTTATCAATATCCAAAATTTCTTTTTCATATTCAAAGTCTCCTATAAGGCTATAACTTTTTGAGAGGAATTTATGTGGATGCTGGAAGAAATAACAACTTTTTTCCATGTCCCTGGCAGCTTTATGGCTAGCTCTTGAAAATAATATCATGAGTGTTTAGGTCATCTCAAATATTCAATTTGAAGTTAAAATTACACGTTGAATAAATATAAATTGATTATCACACCAAATAACAGTGTTAATAAAGGATAAATTTTGATATTATGATAATATATAAAGGAAGTGTGTATACAAAATCTCACAAAGCACAGCAAAGTAAATTAATAAATTATTGCTACCTTAACAATATTCCTGCATATATTTCAACAAAAAAGTTTGCCAGAAAAACTTCACCAGTTCAGTGAGTTGGTAATGCTTCCTTTATTTTCGGTTACAATGTATATATATGACAAAATCAGGTGTATTGCTGTGAAACCTTGAACCTAAATGAGAAAATTGCATGCCTATATTATATGCCTATAATCTTCCCTTGGTAAGGGGACTATATAAGGCACAACACAAAAACAAACTATAGCTATAAAAAGGCACTCGGAGAGTGCAATCCTCTTACCTGCAGCAGTGAGCTACATTAACAAGCAGATGTAAAGCCCCAACTTTAACTTTATACTGATTATAGATCAAAGAGTTTTGACCCCAGTTACACATAGCCAGATGTACCTCCGGATCGCGGCAGGTTACCTAATTTGGAAAATGTTGAAAAATGTTGAGTGATTTACGGATCATATTTTCCATCTGTAAGGGCAACCGTAACATCCGTACTGTCCTTGTAAGATCTGTAAAGGCATGCTGTGATCCGTAGTGGCATGCTAAAGATCAGATAAGATCCCTAGGTCATTACGGAAAAATCAAACATGCTTGATTGTTCCGGGATGTTCATGCATATGTAGTCTGATGTAGTATCTCTAGCTCTTCCGTATCTAATCCATAGCTCATCCACGAGTGTCCTTATTGTCCGTAAACCCATCCTGGATGTCCTTGTGGCATTCCCTTCATGCTTGATGCTTTTGTGCCAAAAATCACCCAAAACATAACTGGATCTGCTACGGATCTGCGTTGGGTTTGCGGATTAAAAAAACAAAAGACTAATCCTTTTGTGCCATTTTTGTCATCTGCAAACCTGTCCTTGTGTCACTGTAGCGCTCCGTAGGGGATCTCTAAATCTTTTACATGACCCACCCTAATCCTTGTCAGTTTCCATGTGTGGCATATATCGGTGGGGGATCAGTGAAAGTGTCACTGGCCCTTCATATGGCCTTAATCTGTATATAGATTTATATTGTTGCTGAAAACTAGAGCTGAAACGATTAGCAAAATTTGCTACCCAGGTAGTTCCTTGCATAAATCGTCGATTAACTGTTTCTGACGTTTAGAAATACCGAAAGTATGTGTGTTCCGGATGTGAAAATGCGGATCGCAAAATGCTAAAAAGCAAAGAATTCACCATATTATTGGCTAAACTAAAAAATAACTAAAATAATGTAATATTTTTGATATTTTAAAAATAAAATGCACATAAAATGCTTTAATTTGATGTTTTAAGGTCTTAACTCGAGATACTCATAGTTCTAATGATTGCTTAAAATCTGCTATGTGATGATATACACAAGAAAACAATTAACCGATTTCATTATATTGGCATCGACTAGTGCTTTGATAACCTACTAATCTATTAGTACGAATAATCATTTCAGCTCTACTTTTCAGTAAAAGTTTACAACTTTATGTTTCAGACATTAGAGTCTGTGCTAGATGACTACTTCCCTCCACCTGTTGAAGTTGCTGCATCTCAGAATCTATTCAGTCAGCTCTCTGATTCATCTGATATTAGTGATGATGATACCTTCTTCGAGACTGCACAGGAAAATCAAAGATGCAAGGTTCAAGCCGAGAAATACTTACAAGGAAGTCAGGATCATGCTGAAGATTCTGATGGGGAAGAAAATGACAGGCCTTTATCTCAATCAACACCTGACATTTTAATGACAGAATTAAGGGCTTGTTTCACAACTGGTTGTGGTTGCAAGAGTATGTGTTTGAAGGAGATTGACATTGATAGTGTTTATGGTGATATACTTAATCTGAGGGAATTGGCTAAGCATGAAAAGGAACTATTAATTATGGGAAAGCTTTTCCCCAAAAGTACATCTGAAAACACCAGGTCTGGAAAAAGAAAAAAAGTGAGGTATTTGTATAAACACAAAGACAAAGACATATGTAAAGGTGCTTTTCTGGTTGTGAATGATTTGGGAAAAAAACAACTCGAAAACATTTTGCTTTATATCTCAAAACACGGAATAACTCCCAGGATACATGGGGCAACTGGAATACCGAAACCGTGGGGTCTGAAGTTATTAGACACAGAAAATGTAATCAGATTCATCAAAAGCTATGCAACAGAAAATGGACTACCACAACCTGCAGCACCTAGAGCAAGTGCCAATGAACCTCCCATTTTGTTGCCATCTGCAGAGAGCAAAGTATCTTTGTACAGATTATACACCCAGGCTTGTTCACAGAGTTCTGACTCTGTTAGATGTGTTGGACTTAGTAGCTTCAAGGACATATGGCTCAAATGCTGCCCATACATTAAATTCATATCTCCACGGGATGATGTATGCAGTAAATGTGAACTCCTACGAAAACAAATATCTGACTCTGTATCTGAAAATGACAAGCTTGAGTTCTCAGAAAAACTAGCTCAGCATATCCATCAGTGTAAAGAAGAAAGGACATTCTACAATAAATGTGTTGAACTGTCTCATCGTGAATTTGCAGAAAATGTTTCTGGAGAGAATATGCAACATCTTCACATCACATTTGACTTTGCATTACATGTAACATTGCCACACCATACACGAATGATGGGTCCTTTGTATTTTTTAAGTTTAAAGAAGGTACAGATATTCGGAGTGTGCTATGAGGGAGCAAGAAAGCAGTATAATTACCTGATCAGTGAGGAAGAAACCATTGGCCCTAATGGAACCCTGACACATGGTCCAAATGCTGTGATATCCATGCTTCACCATTGTATAGAAACCAGAAACCTTGGGGAGAAGGTACTTACCTTGCATGCAGATAAATGTCCAGGTAACTTTATTGTTATTATTTAATTTCCCATAAAGACACAACAATTAGTAAATTTGTTTATTTTGGCTTTGCATCACTTTCAAAATATTGTATGGGTCATGTCACATTGGATGCCAATGCATGACCCACTGGTGGAGGAAACAAGAACAGTTTTGTTGTTCAAGCTTTCTGTTCTGTAAACCACTGACCTTGGTGCCACCAACTTTTGTCGCATAATGTCCCCAGTCCAGGGGATGTTAGAGGTGGGAGTTGAGTGTTTTACCACTGCACCAACAACCCCCTCCATATTTCTGGATTTCTTTTTTAACATTTCTTAAGTTCATGTTATCAAATGTAAGATGGCCTTTTTGTGGTGTATAACCATCCCCTTTTGACATAATTAGCACAACTAACAAAAAACATGTTCAGTAAATTAAACAGTAACACTCTGTCATTACAATCAAGTAACACTTTTACTAAAACTTTAGCTACATTGCCTTTAGACTGTGTTAAGTAATAACTATGCAAACACATGTAATTTATATAAGAACATTATATATTTACATCATACCTTAAATGCATATAATAGAACAATTCATAATTTTTCCTTTTTGTGTATTTTTATGTATCGTTTTAGGACAGAACAAGAACTGGTATGTCCTGTCCTACTTCTTGTGGAGAACAATGAGAGGCTTACACAATGAAATCCAGTATCACTTCCAACAACCTGGTCATACCAAATGCTTGGTAGATGCTGGTCATGGGCTCAACAGGAAGATGTACCGCAGGTACTTAGCATTTATGTTACCTTTCAGTTCAGTGAAAGTAAAATAATTCACTGTAAATACAGAACTAACCAAGCTAGAAGTCTCCATTAATTTTTTCAGTCATTTTCCTATTTAATGGAGCTCTTTGATGAAGTGTTAAAACACTGTTTCAAGGATTGTTAGCTACTTCTAGATGTTATGGAAGTTTTGAGTTGACATGTATATCAGAAAAAAGGTAACTGGTTACTGTGAAAAACTTGATGCAAACTTAATAACCACCATAAATTTAGGTGTCATTGACTTATTTTGTTCAATTGTTTTGTTAGAAGTGACTGTGACAGCTTGCCTCAGCTCAAAGAAGCACTGGACAAGTCATCGCAGAGCAACATCACAGTACTGCACAAGGATGGCTGGAAGTGGCATGATTGGA
Organism: Sabellastarte sp. h YS-2021; assembly: GCA_964017235.1. Lineage (NCBI taxonomy): Eukaryota > Metazoa > Annelida > Polychaeta > Sabellida > Sabellidae > Sabellastarte > Sabellastarte sp. h YS-2021. The sequence continues at coordinate 14,897,157 of OZ024937.1, forward strand.
AGAAATTTTTAGAACGGCATTTCAAAAGATTTCAATCCATTAGGCAGTATTACCACTTCAGGTAAGCACTTATTATTTAAATAATGTTTAAAGACAAATGTACAAAATTAACAAATGTTGAGGGTTACTAGGTTTATGACAAGTAGTATTTTTTGCACTCTAGTACTTCATAAATACTCTTCCCTTAAAGGAGTACTCTACAGCTATAATTAAAACAAATTTTTCCATTTTCCAATGAAGTTACCAGATATCCTTCTTCTATGGTTGTTTACTGCCTTTTAGGTATGCATTCAGTCATTTGCAGATAGTGAAATTCTTGTTGATTTAACATGCAGAATATTTGCAACTGATTATAACATATCTATAACGTCACGTTACTGTTTTTTAATTCATTTAGGTTCAGCAGTCAAGAAAAGGGCATTGTGTTTGCCAGAAAGTCTTTAAATTCGGAAGAAGTCAGAGTCAGTTTACTGAAAAGACATGCTGAAGCAGGGTTTGAACAGCAAATTCCAGTGGAACTGACTCCAGCTGGAATGACGAATGAAAGACAAAAATATCTTTACGAGCATGTTCGGCCATATGTGCGACCATCTTCCCAAGACCTTCTATGCCCTGAGCCAGAATATTAAATCCTGTCAGAAAAAAATGTCAAAGAGTTTTTATTTGTAATTTGTTAGCTGTAAAATTTCTTTCAATAATGAAAGATGGATTGTTTCATGTAATTATTTAGAACTGAATTAAAATTTGCAGTATATTCACTTTTAAATACATAAAATGTGTATTTAAATTGCTTATTCTCTAGAAAAATGACATTTTGTTATCAGTGTTGCTATGGTTACGTATATCATTATTTTTACATTTGATATATATTCATTTAAATTGAAAAATGCTTTTTGTAAACTTTAAAGCCTTTTTATTCAATTTAATGCAACTAAATTATCTGAAAGGATAACCTTCAGCAAAGGTGAAATATACGTTTCATTGTCCTGTTTTGTCATATTTCCGGTGTAACCATAGCAACTTCAAGACAATTTTACCAAGGTTTCTCTTTGTGAAACACCAAAAACACAAGCGCCAATTAAATTGTTAGGTCACAAAGATATATTTCATGTAATAAAATAAAATTGCTCCAAAAATGACTTTGACCCCCTTTTTTCATGGCTTTCTTCATATATATATATATATATATATTTAATAAATTTCATTAGTTATAATTTTTCTAATTGTGTAAATTGTAATTAGCTCTGTCATCAATTTTACTGAGTATGACTTGCTTTTGTCATTTTAGTAAGTAAATGTTAAATGCTTGACATATATTATTAATGAAACATAAAGAAGTATTATTTGCTAACTGAGATGATTAAAAACACTACTCAATTGGATTTAACACTTTATGGTAAATATGTTTTATTAGATTACCTAGCTGTTGAGCTTTGTCATTGGATTAGATAAAAAAATTACACATGTGTATTTTGTTTCAGTGTTTTTTTTATTATAAATATTTGCTATTATACACAATAGTGACATTCCTTATGAACAGTAGAAGTGACCATTCTATGCGACTGCAAAAATAGATCTATATGTACCACACAGAATTACGTGAATGCCTCACTGAGCATTACTTTTAGATATTTTTGCCAAATGTTCACCTGTATATGGTAAAAAGATTTTTCTCAGTTATATTATCTTACACCAGTATCTATCTCTTTCAGAACAACTGTACAATCGATGAAATATTAACCAGTTTCTAACAACTGGAAAATTTGTTAATTTCATTTCCAGGTAGAAGGTGCCATACTTGCTCAGTTTCTATATTGGTGTACTCTGTCTCAGTTGAATCGATACCAATTACTTAGAAACAGGATCAAAGCGTTTCATTTTCTGTGTTATGAATTCATATGGTATAGTTCATAGTAAGAGTATTATAGTATAAGTTCATTTTGGTAGTATAATAAAAATATCACAAAGCAAACGCATAAATCTCAACCCATCAGTTCTGCAGAAAATAAATTTATAACAGCTTCTGATAAATGATATTGGGGACAAAAGATATGCAGTGAATTATGGCTTACGTGTACCCATCCAAAATTAGATTTAAACAGGATTCTATCAGAGACCACTTCAGTAATGGCAAAGCCTTGATCGATGTCTTTCGGGATTTAGTTACTAAGAAACTAAAAATTGATAAGATTTTTGACATTACCTGTGTCTTGTGGGATAATAAATATTGGGTGATCCATGGAAACAGGAGACTGTTTTTGTACCAGGTATATTGTTTTGTTTTTATGTTTTTCTAATGCTTTGCCTTTGGTGCCAAATTAAGTAATTTACCATCCTCTATAACCAAACTGTAAATGGTAGGGCTACCTTTCCTTGTCACCGATTTCTGCCATGATTACCTTAACTTAGTATTGATATGAAGTAAATAAAATATTCAAGTCCAACCATTGGGATCACCAACACAAAAAGTTTGATTTGAAAGTTGCAAGTTCATTGCCTATGTGACAATTTAGGGAGCCCATTGCAAGTAAAGAGTATATCATTATCGCCAATTACAAATTACATTCCATAATGTCAGCTGGTGTCATATTTCTTGAGTAAATTTACACCTTGTGTTTGTTTTAATAACAATTTAAGTCAACAGAAATCCATTGTAACTTACATTTATAATGAGTTTATGTTCACTTGGTCTCATGTCACCAAGTAAAGATATACATTGGTTTGAAATTAAACGATATACACCATTTTAAACTGAATTAAACTGGCAAGCAATATATGACATGGTTTGGCATATGTTTATTTGGCTCTGATGCTTTTATGCCACATATTCTTTTTAATCCATAATTTGAGGTCCATTGTACAAACATTGATTAAGATAAAGACTGCAATCATTTTTTGTAATATCCATTTTGTGGGATCCAGAGATAAATTTGTAGTATTCTGTATATTACAGAAGAGAAGAAGGATTACAAATATGTGGTATATTTTGTAACACCAGCTGAAGTGATCCTTCTTGCAAGATTTGGTGGTATTGTGAAATTTGTATTGGTATTTGCTAGTTGGATGACTCTGTCATATATGTGGTCACCTTCACACTTATCGCAATCAGTACGTGCAGTAATAGTTTGGGTGGCACCTTTACCTTTGATAAGGGTGGTATTTATTATGATGTCAGTGGAGATGAAAAACATCTGAGTGATATTGCCGAAATCTGATATGATTCTACCCATATGGATCTAAGGTACAATAGGTAGTACAGATTAAGATATTCGGACAATGTTTGTTTTAAAAGTGATTATTGAAGTGATAGTTGAACAGTTTGAGGAACTCTGACTGTAGCATTTGTTGTCTCACAAAAAAATAGATAACAAGGGACATTGAATAATTTAATAACCATGGGTGCACCAGGTAAGAATAGAAACTATAGTGCAGAAACTTTGGAGAACAGGTAAGATTCAAATTTTTTGATCCAAAGGATATTAGGTGGCAGATCAGATGTCATCAGGCATTATGTTCCATATGCCAGGTAATGCAATAGCAAATGTGTGGCTGAAATGTTTTTTTTAATTGGTGAATAGATGGACAATGACACTCGACTTGTTAAAGCTTTCCATCAGGCCTGTGTTGCCTGGTGTTAAGGGAAGTAGGTGTACAGACATAAGTAGGACCAAGATATTTAGGATACCTAATGTGAAATATTTGTACACCAGTGTGGAATTCTGCTGATGGGTGTCCCATATACATTATTGGCCAACCCAAGACTGTTTTGAATACTTATGCAAGTTAAGCCATTAAAACCCCCGGAAGAGAGCTATGCAATAATCAAGGCAACTATTAACCAAGCATTAAATACCATCATGACTTAAAATGGCAACTTCATAACATACCCAAGTGTCTAACAACAAGAGCAGAAGTGATCAGGCTACAGACAAGGAAATTATGTATGGCATGTATCACGTTGAAACTTTGAGCCAAACAGGTAAATTATGTGACGCAGCCACCCCATCCCCAGACTTCTACGACTCACCATTTCCTAGATGTTTGTTTTGTAACACCTCTTCCTTTCCATCAACAATAAAAAAAGAGTTCAGTGAGGATATTGCAGATTTTCCCTGATGTAGGAGGTACTCCTGACCATAGAAATCCTAATCCTGTAAAACAGGATAGAATGAACATTTGTAATAAACCACCCTTTGCCAAACAAGAATTTCGGCCGCCGTATTGGAATAGAACTACTAGAGAGTTTAAAATACCCGTACAGGTTATGACCTGTACACCAAAACTAAAAGTGCAGGTGCATCTTCCAGTTGAGGGGCTTTTCAGTTAAAATACACGTTTGGCGTGCAGAAGTGAAAACCCTCTTTTATATACCAACAGTCTTAGGTGTTGATGAGAGTGAAGGGACTAACTATTCACTTTTTTATATTTATAATTTTATTGTTAATTCACAAATGACCAAAACACTGCACTTTCACATTCATCACCTTAAAAAGTAGAACACATATGGTAAGAAAACCCACGCAAAAATGCCAACACTAACATGCAGTTTCATCAAACATGCAAAACACATTAAAACTCTTACATGCTCACACCCCTACCAATATTAAATAGTTCGTACCTTCATAGGCCATGGTTTTATACAGAAATACCAAGGTTTTACAAGATTTTTTAAACAACACTTTTTTACCAAGAAAGGTTGTCCTGATTTAATTTTTTTATATGTATAAGGTTTAAACGCATATTAAACTCCCACTTTTCTGCAATATTCATGTATATATAATCTGTTATAAAAGCTACAAAACCAGTTTTACTTTACCAGTTTTGACAAACTTCAAATCACCTCCTCCACATTGTGAGCTGATGACATCATTATAACACTTTGCAATACCAGTCACAACGGGAACGGGTATTTTAAACTCTCTCATATATCATGATAAACTAGGGAAGCGACATGTTAAATTTTTAAAATCCATAAAATATATCATTTTGTGCTCGATTTTAAAGACTATTGCAACACATGGCATTTTCTAAAAATGGTAAAATAGTACATCTCACCAAATGTAGAAAGACCAGAATGTTTTTGTCATAGATTAGCTTTGCTCTAAATATTGCTCTATATAGCACTGCAATATTTTAAGCCATTTATTTTAAGTCATCAAGAATATAATAGAAAAACTTCACGCAAAAATATAATAAAAGAAGAAACCAACACATTGTATGTGTGCTCAACACAATTATATTGTCTAATGAGGGATATTTAATTTTTAATATATTTAGTAGGAATATTAAAACAATTATCCCAAAAAGAAAGAATGCACAGTCCCTGTCCTCACCCCCAAGAAAGACGCATTGGGGTTATGTATTTTTATTATACAATAAATGTTGCTACTAAAATACTTTTAAAGGGGGCCACGGTGGCAGAGTGGTAACACTCTCGCCTCCCACCTCTGCGGCCGGGGTTCGATCCCCGTCATGGCCGTAAGTGGGAAAGCTGGTAGTTGCTTGCCGTTGGTCGGCAGTTTACAGTACACAACCCTAGCGAACTCTATGTACTGGTTTCCTCTGCCCTTCCAACTACCCGTCGTGATATGACCTGTACAATGTTGAAAGCGACGTAAAACCCCAAATAAACAAATAAAATACTTTTAAAGACATATAACACAAAAAGACATGAAAGAGTACATAATGTATGTTAATAAAGGAGTACTAAAAGGTGACATTATAATGTCATTAATATGTATCTGGAGACCACTCCATCACCCCAATCTAACTGGGGTTGAGCTGAAGGTCAAATTATAAAGTACTACCTGAGGTCATATCGACTCGATACCATGAATTAAGTATGAATTTATAAAGCCAGTTGAAAGGTAAAAACAATACCTAGAGGTCAAGACCCAGGTGAATCAAGCTCAAAGGTCAAGGTAACCCATGAACTAGTATTTAATTATCCTCCATCAATGACAAACAGATGTGAATTAAGGTCAAAGGTCAAGGTCACCCAAGCAGATCATGAACCTTGAGTTGAGAAGTTGAGAGGTCCCACCAGGTCAGGAGGTCATAATATAGTATAAAACATGTAACATTATGACAGAAATGTGGTATAATAATGAAAAGAAGGGCCCCATCTGGCAAGTAAGTAAGGGCCATATAAAATAGCATTAAAATTATGTAAATTACTGAAGATAAAAACAAGTAAATTATAGCAGGCAGATACAATTAAACCTTGCATATAAAGTTGGTTGGGCACTAAGCCAGGACAGTCTAATCACCTTGCACAACAGTTGGGCAACAGTGCCAGGGCAGTCCATACCTCCACTCACAGTTGGGCAACAGTGCCAGGACAGTCCATTAACTCCACTCCGCTGGGCGCGAGGCGCCCGGACAGTCCCACCAATAGATTAACCAATCTGGCTACTAAACAATACAGAAGCCAGGGTATAAAATTTCCATTCATTCAGTTGGGCACCAACAGGCGCCAGGACAGTCTTATTACACAGGTGGGTGCCCCATGGCACCAGGTCAGTCTCTCATATCACTGCATTCCTGGATAGGTGTTGGGTGCACCATTGCACCAGGACAGTCCATCATAGATAAGATACCGTTACATGGATGAAGAAGCAGGCTATAAGTCCCAACACAGGCTGCATAACTAAACATGAGCCAATCTCTACCGGTCCACAGTAGTGGAATATTCACCATAACATAATCATACACCAGCAGGCGCTCTCTTGATACTAATAGGCTATGTACCTTATACTACTTACCTGAGCCCCAGGGATAGATGAACAACAGCAGGTGAGGCAGCAACACCACCTTCTCAGCCATATAACATGATAACTGTAGCATGAAGATTGAAGAGCACATCCTGATAACTAACTGCAGGCCACACGGGTAACCCATCCACTTGAACTTGGACAGGGAAGCCAACCAGGTAAACTGGCGAGCTCCTGCAGGAGGCATCTGCCAACGGGGAAGGAAGCCATTGACAGACCACATCATATCAGGGAAACCAGTCGAGCTGGCAAGCCCAGTAGACAGTTTCTAGCAACACATTTGGCATGAAGACTTCATAACAGGAGGCTTGAACCCACTGGTAGAGCAGTTAACCACCAAGTAGGAGAGGTAGACCAGCAGTGATGATGGCAGCAAGGCATCGGGAGAGGGAGCCCCCACAACCAGGCAGACCTGAAACTGAAAAATCTGACAGCCAGCATGATATTGACAAGTATGAAGGGGGAGGGGGGGTAAACTTGGGTGGGGGGAAATTTTTCATGTGTTCAGGTCATCTTCTACATTCAAAGTGACCAGTTGACTAGCTATTGGAAAGGTCCCGCTTCACTGACCAATCACAGAGGTGATATCATATGCACATGGGGACAAGAACCTACAATAAAAATTACATTAAGGTGGCACCAGGACTGAGCATCTTTTACCTTGAGATCCACAATTTCTGCAAAATGACTCAATTACGTTGATTGATGATATTTTGAATTTACGTGTAATATGATGTATTTTATATTGCTTAATCTCAATCATAGCACATACTGTAAAGATAGTAATCAGACTCAAGACACACAGTACTGCCCAATACTATTGTTATTGAATGTAGGGCCAAGTATAAAAATATTTAAATATTGGTTTTGTATTTTACCACAGTCATGTACTAACTGTTGACATTATCACACATCTATGTTAAATATTGTATTGCAAAATTAGGAATCAGTCCCTGTCCCCCCAATAAAGAAGCAATGTGGTTATACATATTTATTATACTATTATATATAATGTTTCTACTAAAATTATTGTAAAGACATAACATTAAACGAGTACATAATAAAATATACAGAAATTGTAGAAGATGACATTATAACAGTATACATGATTTGCCCAAAAATACCCTCCCTATAATGGTGACCTGACCCCAAGGTCAAGATAAACCATAGCATTCGGCTATGGGGCTAATTATTAAAGAGTCTACATATGGGTATGAAATTAAAATTTGCAACAAACTTAAAGGAGAAAACAATGACCACAAGAGGTGAGAGGTTAAATAAGGGAGTTGACCCCAAGGTCAAACCAATAGACATCCCATGGGCTAATGTTCCATGTGATATCTGACAGGAGGAAACCACCAGAGGTGAGAAGGTGATAACAATACCCCGAAGAGGTGAAAGGTGAAGGTCAAAGGTGGGTGGAGCTACCGAGGGTTGTAAGTAAGTAAGAAACACTTATATAGCGCCGAATTTGATGTAAACATCCTCTAAGGCGCTGATGTGCAAAAAGGGATAGTCCAGTTCCAGAAAGACGTCCGTTTCCATATTAGCGTCCGGTAGGGGAGATATGCTATGGTGGAGGATAAGCCAATCTGAAAAGGTATGTTTTCAACTGTTTCCTGAAACCAGAAATGCTTTCTATGGTTCTGATGGCTTGAGGAAGCTTGTTCCACTCTGTGGGAGCCCCTGCTATGAAACTGCGTAGCCCTGAGCGTTTATTTGGTTTAGATGAGGAAATTGATAGGCGATTGCCCCGTGTGAGATCACTCTGCCTAATTAGAGCGGAGAGATATGGAGGTTGGCTGAAATGTATTGCTTTGTAAATGAGGAGATTATATTTGAACAGTATACGGTAATGAATGGGGAGCCAGTGTAGTTTGTGCAGGAAGGGTGTAACATGACAGTATTTATTTAGCTTGCACACCGTCCGACATAAGGCATTTTGAACTCTCTGTAGTCTGCTAGTATATGCCTTTTTTGTGTTGTAAAGCAGTGAGTTACAGTAATCCAGACGACTGCTTACCAAGGCATTTGCCACCTTTACAGCTGTTTCATGATTTAAGTACCTGCGGACCCTTCGTAGTTCCCGGAGATGGTAGTAACTTATGCGACATAGATTAGCCACGTGTCTTTGCATTGAATTTTCAGCATCCAGGATGACACCAAGGTTTTTTACCGATTCAGCTGGTTCGATGGTGTTGCCAAGCAAACTCACTGGGAAAGATGACTTCAGGGAACTTCTAATTTGATCATCACCAATCACTATGAATTCTGTCTTGTCAGGATTTAATTTAAGCTTATTATTTCCCATCCAAGCCTGGACCGCCTCAAGGCAATTTGTTAATTCAGTGATACTGGAATCGAAGTTCCTAGAGTCGAGTTCCAAGTAAATTTGTGTGTCATCTGCATATAAGTGGTGGGTGACATTAAATTTAGATATGACTGAACTGAGAGGGGTTGTGTATAGGGTAAAAAGGAGTGGCCCTAGAACTGAGCCCTGGGGAACCCCGTAAGGGAGTTGAAAAGCATCTGAAAGATGTCCATCTATTTTGATGCGCTGCTTGCGTGAGTTGAGGTATGACTGGACCCACTTAAGCACTACCCCATCAATGCCATATCAGTGCTGAAGGCAGTTGAATAGGATTGAGTGGTCTATTGTATTGAAAGCTGCAGATAAGTCCAAAAGGACTAATCCAACAGCTGCACCCTTGTCCATTGATGTGGCAATGTCATTTTGTATTTTGAGCAACGCCGTTTCAGTTGAGTGAAAAGCTCTATATGCGGACTGGTTTTCGTTAGATATACCCTCGTGAGCAATATGCTCATTTATCTGCTTAGCTACAGCTTTCTCTATGAGTTTGGAGATGTAGCTGAGGTTGGACACTGGTCGATAATTCTTGAGAATATTCTTGTCAAGACCAGCTTTTTTCAACAAGGGTGTAACATGTCCCTTGTAGGTTGGAATACAATTATATAGAATTAATAATTACAACTATGGACCTAGTGTAGAACCAGTGTTACGGAAAAGATGACCTAGATAATAGGTCAAAAAGTGATATAAACCTGAGGTCAAGGCTCGGATAGATGGTATATCCTATGTTATAGGTTAATATGCCGTAAAAGTTATAAAATAGTTATAGTCTGTTGGGCACCATTGCTACGCCAGTCTCATATAATTCAAAATTAGGAATGAATAAAACAAAATTAGAATTCACAGAATTCTGGACAGGCTGTTTTGGACACTCTGTCTTTTTTGACAATGGAATTTGACAGGCATCTGAACAAAATGTGACAGTGGTTAAGGCAACTATCCACAAGAGCACAACAGGCAAATATTGCAGCTTCATCATCACATTGTGCGACATACATCTGAGCAAAGCAACAACCACAAATTTTCTTAACAGTGGTACCAAATCTCTGTGGACAGGGAGACCACAACCCCAAACCGAGGCCACAAGCTGTCACAATTTGTCAGAATGACCTAACAATGGTCAATTGTCAATTTATTATCATTATCATCGGTATTTAACCCCAGCATACCACATTAAATCAACTAATTTGCATAAAGTTTTCAAAACCAGGTAAGATTTTTTGAATGACCCAGTGAGGGGTTGACTGTCGAATTACTATTATTAACACACATGGTGTAAGGCACTAACACACCAGGTAAAAATGAAACCAATTGTGTGTGAGAATATTGTCTAAGTTGCAAAATAGTGAATGTGTTTGCTAGGCATTTACACAGATTGAGGAAAAACATACAGGGGGATTGTAAATCCCACTCTTCAAAGAGGTCAAATTACGATGAAAAAAGTAACAATTATGCATACCTTGAAAGGGTATTTGGTTTTGTGTTGAGTTTCCCCTCCCCTGCCACCACCACATTTTCATTTCGCTTGAACACCTCCCTTATTAGTAGGTACTTTCAAACCATTTTTGGCACTAAAAACCTTAGGCATGGGAAAGTTTTTCCACATGCTTATATTTGACCTTTGAACTTCATCAAGGTCATGTGATCAAAAATAATACACTAGCTCCTCGCTCCTATTTGCTGTAAGATGGTGTTGTTTTACATATATGCCAATAGTATCAAAATGTTGAGCTGATTAGATTTTGGGAGTGATTGAACCAAAAACAGTGATCAGAAACCCACTATTGCATGTAGAGTCTTAAAATATATTATGAGGTAATAGGAAACCATATACAGGAAGGCTAGAAAGGCCATCGGATGCTGTAGCATTTTCAAAGCAGTAGATTAACTGGGTACTTAAGTCACCTGAAGTTGAGTATTTCTCATTTTAGAAAGTCACAAGTCAGAAAATAAGTCAATACATAATTTATACAAAGGTAATAAAATTCCCTGTAATAAATGTCTTTATTGTCCTAACATTGACACTCTAGAACATCACTTCTGCTACTGCTCCGTTTCAGAAAAGTTCTGGTGTGAAATAAATGATTGGCTTTATAGATTTAGATTTATTGCCGGGCATGGGCAAGTAACTACCACCTTTCCAACAAAAAGCGCCCGGCCCAAGATTCAACCGGCGGCCTCAGAGGTTGGAGGCGAGAACTCTAACCGCTACACCGAGCCCCCTGATTGGCTTTATAATATAATTTCTGTAAAAATCAATCTCTCAGTGTGTGAAATTCTGTTTGGTAGAATGAACTTCTCTTATGGTGAACATAATGTTTTTTATGTAATGAATTCGATAATATTGCTTGGAATATGGTTCCTGAATAGATGTAAATCTAATGGAAAACTTATTATACTTTCAGATTTTTTGAAATTGTTTAAGGATAAACTGGAAAGTATCAGAATGTGTCACATGCTTAATAATGATTTAGAAGATTTTAGCGAAAAATTTGGAATATTAAATGATAAATCTCTGGTATAGATTTCTGATTCTGGATATAGATAATGGTAGTTTGTGTATGGTTAAAAGATGATAGAACTAAATGTTTTTGTGTCATCTAAATAGCTATATGGTTAGAAAAGATTTGTTTTCTTAGATATTGAATTATAGATAGGTTTGTTAGTCTAGTTACTGTATAACACTAAAATGTGAAAATATTATACTTTCTTGTGAATATTACTATTTTGTACAAACATATATTAAATGAGGCAATAGAAAAAGTCAGAATTTTTCTTTTCATTTATATGTGCTTGTTATCTATTTTATGGGGTAGATTTAAAGATATGTCTTTCCGACCCCACATAATTACTTTTTTATTAATCTTTATAATCATGCAAACTGTCAGTTCTAAAATCCTAGAAAAGTATCAAGACAAAAAAAAATGGTGACCTACAAAGTGCTAACAAACAAACATACAAACACAAATAATTAAAAACTGAAAACTTTGCAACTTTCACCTGCTGAGGCAATTAGGAACTTGGTGTCAGGTTCTATTTTGATTTTTCTTTCTCTTGTCATATCAGGAATATCTGTAAGGCTTGTTTTGTTCATATCAGGGATCTTAAGCAGCCCAGAGGCCATCGTATGTGTGAAGCTGCTCTTTTGACTGCAAACGTCTTCACTACTCTAATTCCTTGCTGTTTTTCTCTCTGCTCATGATTTTGCAGGCTCCAGTGTGTTCAAAACAGTCTGGCTAGAATTGTGGCAATTACCACAAAGTACTTGCATATCATTGCTGTAAGAAAGAGTCTTCATTGGTTGCCTATCAAGTATCGCTCTGTTTCCAACACTGCCCTATTGGTGTACAAGGTTCTACATAGTGGTTATCTAAAATACTTTATAAGCTTTTCTTGTAAACCAGACAAAGTGTGTACAAAACTAGTTGAAGTCATTCTGACATGTTCTGATTGAGGTTGGACATTTGAATCAAAATATAAGTTTAAAACGCACTTTGGCCCTAGGCTGGCACCAAAGATGCTCCAAGGATTTGGAATGATCTGCCTAATGATGTACATTCAGCCAAATCTCTCTCTTCATTCAACAAGAAGCTGAAAACCAACCTCTTTACAAAATTTTATCCACCTTATTTTTTCTGGTCTTTTTCTGGGCCCCCCAAAGTTTCTGATTTAATGGCTACTATCTCTGATTTCTGGCATTATGCATCTTGGAGTCTGTCAATAGACAGAGTTTAAGCTCTGCAAAATTACTATTAGAATTAGAATTTGCAAAAACTTTGCAAAGTAACAAACACTGGGAGAGAGAGGGGCAGAGAGGGGACACATGGACAAAGCACCATTATACAATTTTGTAAAGACCTTTTGTGTAGTCACTCTTATGCATTTCCACTTATGTTGTACATATAGATAGATATGATTTTTTTTCTTCTCATTACAAATGAATATGCTTTGTAGAGTGATTCCAAATTACCAAAGCTTTCTCCCCTCATAAAGTAATCAAATGCCATAATCAAATGCATAACTTTGCAATATCAGAATATGTTCCTTCTGTTGTTTAACCTTTAACAAAAAAAAAACACACATTTTACCTCAGGGTGGTTTCCTTTTTTTGTCCACTGTGGCCTCTTCTTCATGCTTGTTTTTATCCTGTGCTGTGTGTTCTGGTTCTCCTTTTGCATATTTCCGATACTCATTGATTTCTCTACCCAACATGTGGAGCTTCTAAACATCATCGAGAATGAGCAAACCTGCTGTTTTGCAATGTGACTTCATAGTTTAGAAAGTTTTGTGAATAAATAAGTTAGTTAAATGATTGAAAGGACAGGGAATGGATTGCTTGCAGCATAAACAGATTGAGAATGAATTACGGGTCCTGGGAACAGATTATGAATGGATGTGACTCTAGAGCACATGTTTTGAGCACATGAACAAACTTTAATTTAATTTTGAAGGATCTCCCTTACAAAAAATAGTTTTTAAATATGCAAGTGTGCAAACATTTCGATATAAAGAAGCCCTTCCATTTCGAAAAAAGCTTTAACTTTTGTGGCCAGTGGTGTGAGAAGTCTACAATTGGTCACCTTTTCTGTCATTATGAGCCAGAAAATAAGTAAGTCACACGCTGTAACAAGGGAAGTAACATGGTTTCATATTTTACAAACCAGTTTCTTGTTGGAAATATGTGAATAAGGCACAACCACCAGTTCCACTTAGACAGTTTCTGACTATCTTTAAACTTTGTGCAAAAGATAATGCATAAATAGCAATTTTACTGGACTTTAACTTAGTTATTGTAGCCTTTGGTTTTGCGTCATGAATATTGATTTCTAATAAATCTCAAATTTCCTGAACCAGAGATAATTTCCTCAAAACTTGATATAGAAATGACTTATCCCATGCTGCTACACCTTCAACCAGGCTGTTGATGAGCTATTGTTTCTGTCTTTGTTAATCTATTCATCAAAAATTGATTATTTGTGGAAATTAATTCCAGTTCATTTCTTATAAGATCTGAAAATTATGATACTGTTCTTCTGGAGATTTGTTATGTGTATATGTACAGTATACATATATGTTTCTTTTCAGAAACTGGAGAAGTGTGGTTTGATTGATAAGATCGATGTGAAAGTGAAACCATTCATACAGGATATATTTTTCAAGGAATTTACAACCAAGAACAATGGCATGTCAGTGTACTGTCGTAATGACCTCTCCCTGAGTCACAAGCTAAACAAAATACTTAGATATCATGGAAATGAGATAGACAGTAGTGAAAGCGAAAGTGAAAGCAGTTACAATGAATACCATAATGATGATGATGCTGAAGAGGAGGAGAATGATGATGATGATGATGACAACAAAGATGATGACAATGATGGCGGTGACGATGAGGATAATCATGATAATGATGATGATTATGATTGGCAGTATGATGATGATGATGATTATGATTGGCAGTATGATGATGATGATGATGATGATTATGATTGGCAGTATGATTATAATTATTATGATTCAACATATGATTTTGATTATGAATATTATGATAGGCAGTATGAACAAGAAAATGATTATTTTGATTTGCCCTATGGTGATTATTATGATTGTGATTATCACTATTATTATTAACATGATGATGATGATGATGATGATTAACAGAAAAATATCTGAAATGTAACAGAAGAATATCAAATTTCCATTTGACTAGTCTGTGGATACAGAGACTCTGGATATTATTTAAGTACAACAAAACCATTACAACAAAAATTATTTCAAGCTTTAGAAGCCAACTCAAGACTTGCACGTTTATGTGCTAAACTTTATTGTAAATCAATGTTAATTTGTTTTGATAATAACATGTACAAATATTTTACATAAAATAGAATTATATAGCATTCCATTCCAAAATCCTTTAAGGGCAAATGATAATGAATTATCAAGGTTTGTGATAAAACATATTACATTAAAATACAAGTACAACATTTGTGGAAAATCTTTAAAATTCTAATTGTTACGCTGTTCTTTCAGACCAGTTTTAGACCAGTTACAGAAAATAGGTGGTTTGGGACTTCATACAATGATATCTGAACCTGAGTTGGAGAAATGTCTTTCAGGGGTCTAGCAGTTGGATATACAATCTCTAAATTAACCCTTAACAAGACAGGAATTACTCACAATTGTTTTGAATTAGTTTGCAATGGCATATGTTACTGAAGAATGTGGCACGAATGAGTTCCGGAAAGTTGCCATGTAAGAAATTGTGGGAAATATTTCTGGATCCATATGGTCATACTGCAAACAAACAAGCAAACACACGCCTCCAAAATATAACCTGTTAGCTGGAAGTAATAAGAATGTAAATAATGACAATTGTCTAAAATATTTTTTTTCACTCTTTGTTTTTTTTCTCTCTATTTCTATGTGATACAATAGACATATATTTTTACATAAGTATACAAACAGTCATGCATGTATTTATCCTTAACTATAACTAAAAAATTGAAAAAATTATGAGTCACCACTTGTACATTTACATGTACCAAAATATGAATTAACAGTTACATTAACAGAATTAATAGATTGTCTAAAATATTGTCTCAACATGAATGTACTGTTGAATATGTATCTTACTCTATAGTTTTTATGATGATTAAGAAACAATGATAGAACAGCTTAAATGTGACAGAATGTCAATCTAATTAAGTCTAATTCAAAACTGCAAGTTTTGTTGTTTGTGCTGTGAAATTTGGAACACGTTTAGATTATTCACATAGACTGAACCAACAAATATATATAAGTCTGGAAGGTTTAATAGGGCCTTTGGTCTGCCTCCTCTGTTCCTATTTTAAGAAAAACCTAAAATCTCATATCTTCAACAATGTTTCTTCCCATGACCTAAATTGACCCTTGTGTCTGTGATACCACCCTTGCTATGACTGTGAAATAATGAAACTAAATTATTAAATGAAACTGGTGTGGTGCCTTGGCAGAGGACAGTGTCTGGGAGAGTGTCTGCAATGGTTTGGCTTTGGAACAGCTTGCAAGATTTAGGCATAGGTTTATGAAATGATTAAATATTTCAGACTACTTATATTGGAGTGATAAGATAACTATAAAGCAGAGAAAAAAATTAAACTGCTTCAATTTTTACTGCCTCTATCTAATAAAGTGCTATTTTATGAATGCATTAATTCAAACTTACAAAGGGCAAAAACAAAAAATGAACTTCATTTAAATGATTGCGCAATTTAAACTATGAGACAGCTACATGAAATTACCGCTTCTAATACATACAACCCAAACTTTAGGGGTCAATGAGGTATTTAGAATTATTCTGTTTAGTATAAATGTGTTGCCCAGGTATTCATCCTGACAGAAAATGATTAAGTGTCAAACAGGTAACACACATGTCAAAGCAATAATGCTGCTCTTTTGACACAAACACAAACTTTTTCATACACTTCAATGCAGTGATAGCAACTAGTAGCTTAAAATTGCTTCATGATTTAATATGTAAATGGATCTCTGTTACGGTCACGGGCAAGCGCAGTAGCAATTACCAGTTGTCTTTAAGTTGTAACAGAAAAAAAGAAAAAAGTTTAACTTAACAAATTTATTTAATAGTTAACAATAATGATTACAGTCAACTGGTATGCTCTTAACCAAACACACATTAATGCAATAATGAAACCCATCTGACCTGACCACTGTGACAGTTAAGTTTATCCGCCGTATCCAGCAATCTGTTCCTTAATCCATCCTGTGGTCTGACCTGTGATCTGTCCAATGTTCACTCATACACAGATATCTATATTCTGTGATCTGTTCAATGTCCAGTAACACAAAATATCCTTGTCCTGCTATCCTTTTTATATCCAATCACACAGAATATCTGGAGATATTCAGAGAGTTTGCACAACTGTACTGTCTGCTCCAAGATATGGGCAATGTCCAAAATGCAGTAAATCCACTCTATTTTATATGAATGTACAATATCCAAGAATATCCAAAGTATAGTAAATCTATCCAGACAGTGTTTCCAGTTCACTCCAGTAAAAGTTCACAGCAACATAAGCACTTTATTATATTCCAAGACACAATAGCCTTCTTTACAGCCAGCGAATACTAAGTTTACTTGTGGTCAGGTGTACAATCCTTATATATGCTCATAGAAGCATCTAGAGTCGTATAGAACTAATATGAAGTTAACATCAGTAACTAGATCAAGTGAGGAAGTTCTAGAACCTACAGGTAGGCTGCCCCCAAATCTAACATAACCACTGAAGGAGGGATTTCCCCCAGTCTATAAACAGATCAACAAACATTATAACACAAATTTTGAAATTTTATATTATTTAGCTGTCTTTTCTCTTTGGCACATTTGAAATAAAGTACTTTGCTATTATAAGTATAAAATTTTTATTAAAAGACAGCTTATTCTTTTCTGGGTACCCAAACAGAATCCTTTCATTGTCTAAACATAGATTAATTGGAGATATCTTTTGTAGCCATGATGTTAAGTTATTCCAGAATGATTTAACTAAATGACATTCACAAAATAAATGAACAATATCTTCAATGCAGTAATTACAAAAAATACAATATGGATCTTCTGTAATCTTCAGTTTTGTTAGGTAACCTCTTGTACCTAGAATTCTATTTAACAACCTGTATTGAAAGCAAATAAATTTGTGATCCTTAATTGTTTTAAAACAAATGATATTATAGCACTGCCAATTACTGATGCTTATTTCTGGTATCTCCAATTTGATACTCCATTTAGACCTAAGTGCATTATTATCATAGTTCTGGTTTATTATTCTGTAGAATTTCTTTGATTTAGCATAACCGCAAACAAACTTCAAATAATAAGGGAGAAAGGGCTTTTTAATTTGGAAGTTTTCAATATCTGTATGTTTGATAAATTTCTTTAGATTTAATCTCACCCTATAATAATCCAGGAAATTAATTGATAGATCAAAGTATGTTTGAATATCTGTCAAAGTCATCAAATCACCATCTTCTTGTATAATATAATTACCTTTGGCTGCCCAATTTGCAAAATACATATTTTCTTGACTAATGTCTTTATTGTACCACAAAGGTACTGACAATTTGTCAATGTCATGCATTGGTGTAACAGTTCTAAGAAAAATATCCCAAGAAAAAAATACATCTTTCCAAAATGGATTTTGCAAGGACAAAGCGATTATTTTTGACCATTGAGATCCTAGTAAGAATACAGCTCTATAATCCATGATTTCTGATATAAAGACCTTCCAAGGGGGATTTACTTGTTTGAATAGTTTTTGCAACTAGGACAATTTCAATGAAATTATGAAATGGTGAATATCTACCACTCTTAAACCTCCATATTTGTAATCACTTTTTACAGTCTTACGACTAGGATTGAAAAGAAATGGTGTTTAAATTCCTTAAGAAAGTTTCCGGAGGAGAAGGTAAAGTAGTAAATAGGTGAATGAAGTTGCTCAAAATAAGAGTTTTTAAAACAGTAATTTTACCTAAATGTGTTAGAGAACGCCTTCTCCACTGGTTTAAAATTTTGCTTATTTTTTCTCTAAGTGGATCAAAATTTAACTTTGACATATTATTGAGGTCAACTGAGAATGTTACCCCAAGCAAGTGAAACTCTGTTACATTCCACTCTAAACTATATTTTGTTTCAATTTTATCTTGTGAATGCCTTTTTTTCCCCAGCCACACTAGTTTAATCTTCTCAGTATTAAGTTTTAAACCCGAAATATTTCCAAATATTTCCAGTGTGTTCATGGCTGCCAACAGGGACTCTTTGCTACCATCTAAGATTAAAGTTGTGTCGTCGGCAAATTGACTTATCTTGAAGGAGTGTTTATTAACTGTTATACCTCTGACTTTTTATTATCACCTTGTCTGCACCCTCTTTCGATAATAAAACTGTCAGACAGAAAGCCCATTAGGAGGATATAAGCATGAATGTTAAAGTTAAAAGTTTTGATCCATGTTTTAAAACTTGGACCAAATTCAAAAAAATCAAGGACTGAATAGAGAAAAGACCAAGAAACAGAGTCAAAGGCCTTTTCAAAATCTATGAGCATAAGTAGCCCTTGAATATTATTTGACTCGAGATAGTGCACTATATCGTAAATGAGCCTTGTGCTATCACCTATAAATCTCCCGCTGATAAAGCCTGATTGTGACCTTGAAATTAGTGTATCTAACACAGTCTATAGTCGGTTGGCAAGAGCTAAAGAGGCTATTTTATATGGTACTAAAAATAGAGAAATAGGCCTCCAATTTTTCAAGTATTCTCTTGGTTTGTCACCCTTTGGTATGCAACTTATAATACAAGTTCTTAAAGATGGTGAAAATTCCCCTTTTTTATATACATAATTTAGTGAACGCAGCATTACTGCTTTAAGGTCCGACCAAAACTCTTAAAAAAATTCAGAGGGAAAACCATCAATACCTGGACATTTGTTATTTTGCATTTGCTTTAAGGACTGTTCTATTTCTTCCATTGTCAAGTTACCTTCTAAAGTATCTGACTCATGTTTGGTTAGTTTTCTAGTGTTTAGGTTTTTTAAGTTGTATACCTTGGCTACCCTGTTTTTGCGAATATAAATCGAGGTAAAATTTTCTGTCAAGGGTCAATATTTTTTTCTAGTCTGTAATACATTCCCCATCTTTAAGCTTGATCCATTTAATAGTCTTTTCAATAAAATTACATTTTTCTAATGAGCAAAAGTATCTACAGGGCTTTTCACCCTCTTTAAGCCATTGAATTCTGGCTCGTGTGGCAACACCTTCCATTCTTTCTTACCGTATCTCCTCAAGTTCTTGCTTTTTATCTTCCAATAGATCAGACATACCTTTATTAAGTCCAGATTTTTCAATATATTCTATGTCAGACATGAATTTTTTTTCTGTAGCTTCTCTATTTTTTTCCGTACTGAGGAGTATTTAATAGTCTCACCTCTCAATCTCAAAAGAAGTGTTTCAAAAAATAAGTCATCTGCAATAGTTAATTGTAAATCGCCAAAGGAGGTAGAGTTCAAGTACTCATATGTATAAACAGGAACAGCATATTTAACAATTTCATATTTAATAACTGACTCAACTGTTTTTAGATATTCTTGTTCAAAGAGTAATTTGCAATTAAATTTCCAAATCCCCTTTCCTTTGTTGAATTTATTGATTCGTAAATTAATTTCAATTACAGAGTGATCGCTTCTATAACTTGGATTAATTGATACATTCGATATAAGATCTGTTAAACTTTGGGATATCAAGAAATAATCTAGTCTAGCAAACTGTAGGGGATTTTTACGCTTCCAAGTATATTGTTTAGTTTCAGGATTTAAGTGGCGGAATGCATCTTTCAAATTATAAGTGCTCATCATGTCCAATACGACATGCTTTGATTGGGGATTGTTAACATATTTATAATTGTATGTATCCTTTTTTGGATCAAGGGCCAGATTGAAATCGCCACATATGACAACATAATCTTGTTCATTAGACTCTAAAATGGCTTACCGGCACCTTTTCTTGAATATGTTTTCTATTAATGGTTTGACTATTACTTTGATCTTAGATTTCATCAAGCCAGACCTCTGAAGTTTGTGAAAGTAGGAAGACATTTTTGTAAGAAGACTTGAAGATACTTTGCCAATCCATTTAGTAGGTACCCTCACCTGGCATAAGCACAATTAAAAAAACAGTCACATATTTGTAGTAGGAGTAGGTGTCCATATAGTAGGGAATTACAGTAGTCTAATTATCTACTAACCATAGCATTTGCCACTAGAACTGCAGTGTCAGCAGTTAGGATTCTACAAATGCGTTGCAAATCCTTGAGATGATAGTAATAGATGATTGTCCAAAGTGTTTTCTGAGTCAAAGATGATACCTGGGCTTTCACTTCCACTCCCAGTGAAATGGACCTTTGAAGGAATTGTGTGTTTCCTTATCCAAAAGCACTCCTACCGAACCGTATCCTCTCAGCCACATTTGATATCATTGATCATTCTACTCTTCACACTTGCCTCCAATGATGATTGTTGGTGGTTCTGTATGTAGGCAGGTGGTTTTCGTCCTACTTAACCAACTATTATCAGTTGGATGAATGTAATGAGTATTGTGTACTTTTTCATTGTCCGTTTGTTTTTTTTCCACTCTTTTCTGCACCCCTTAGCAGGATTATTGACTAGAACAGTGGTGGAATTCAGGAGACTTTCCAAATTCAATCTATGCAAGCTGAAATGTATCTGAAAAAGTGCAAAACCGTTGTATCTAAGACAAGCGGATACACTAATAATTGCCTTTGATGTCTACTGAATACCAGTGTTCAAAACTGCCTCACTATTCTACAAGTTTCTTCATACCAGTTATCTTAAATATTATGATATTTCTCCTTGTATCAGTCTTGACAATATTAAGCAGGGTTAAGGTGATTGTAAACTTTCTCTGTTTCCACAGTTTGGTTAAATCTATTCCTAAATCAGGGAAACAATTTGGATACAGTTTGTATTTAGTGCTCCCGCAGTGTTGAATGTGTTTCCTGGTGAGATTTGTTCCTCTTTCTCTGCCGCCCCCTTCAGAAACCAACTAAGATCTTACCTCCAAGAGTATATCCACCACAGCCTCTTAATAAGACTTATATCTCTGTGATGCTGATCTGGATTTGTGAATTTGGATTTTGTAGTTGTTTCTTTTGATTTAGAGTCTGCTATTTAGTGGTAATTAAGCACTATAAAAGTGGGTTAGAATTTGAATCGTATGTGACTATATTATGTCATATTTATATACATCCTCTCAGGTTCTTGGTGTGCAATATGATTAATCAAGACACTAAAACAGGCTGTCATCCAAAGTATGTGAATTGTTTATTTGGAGTTTTACATCGCTTTCAACAATGTACAGGTCATATCACGACGAGTAGTTGGAAGGGCAGAGGAAACCAGTACATACAGTTTGTTAGGGTTCTGTACTGTAAACTGCCGACCAATGGCAAGCAACTACCAGCTTTCCCATTTGAGGTTGTGCAGGGATCGAACCCGGCCTCAGAGGTGGGAGGCGAGAGTGTTACAACTCTGCCACCGTGGCCCCTAAGTATGTGCATTGAAAATAA
Organism: Sabellastarte sp. h YS-2021; assembly: GCA_964017235.1. Classification (NCBI taxonomy): domain Eukaryota; kingdom Metazoa; phylum Annelida; class Polychaeta; order Sabellida; family Sabellidae; genus Sabellastarte; species Sabellastarte sp. h YS-2021. The sequence goes on from OZ024937.1 coordinate 14,919,430, forward strand.
TATTCTACATTTGCAAGAGTGATGTATTGAAAATTCTAGAACCTGAGCACAGAAACCACTGCATAAAGTTAATTTTAAAAATACTTCTAGAGCTCAGCTCCATTAGCTGTGTAAGGCATAAGAGTAATGAACATCAGCAATCAAGGTGACTGTTGGCCATTGTGTTACCAAACTGGATAACTGAGTCTTTGGTTAGAAATCAGCACATTCAAGGCAAATCCCTGGCATGGTAGGGAATAATACAGTTAAACTCCAAAAAAGTGGCCAATACCAGAAAATATTGGAGAGCGAGGCCTGATAGGGCCGAGATTTTCAATATTTTCTGGTATTGACCATTTTTGAGCAGTTTGGCTGTTGTAAACCCCACTCTATTCCTATTTGATGCCTGGTCCCAAGATATACGATAGTCTCTCTCAACATTCTGTAATTTCTCTTTTTACTGGAATAAATTAATCCCCCCAAAAGGGTCATTGAGAGAAAGTGCTCAGTACTGATTAGTATTGGACATATCAGTCAATAGTGAAAACGTACAAGTGGGGTTTACAAGTTTTTAAAATGCTTGGAAAAGTCTCTTTAGAACGAGTAGACTTGCAAGTCTTTGTATTGGTATCCATCATTGACTTAAACTGTTAAATTTAAATTGAAAACCCTCCAAGAGTTCATAATACCACCAGCATTCTGGAGGAAGGGGATAGTTTCTGAAAAAACAGGTCCTGGCTGTTTCTCCAAAAGTCATACAATACCCAAAAATTACACAAAAGCACTTGGTGTAGTCTATAGAATGAGTGGTGATAATGAAAAGAACCATCGGAATGATGAAATTGATGAAAAGAATTCATTGAATGGTAAAACATGAATGTCTACATAGAAGTAGATTCAAGTTCTTTCCTGATGCATGTATTACCAAGCAACTATAATATGCGTGCCCACCGGAGAGGTGAGGAAGGGAGCAAGTCCCTAAAAAATAACTTTGGAATTCCAAATAAGAAAAAAGTATCTGAGCATGCTGTTAAAAAGTATACTTATTGACCTGTACTTTATCTTTCTAAGTTTATTCTTATAAGTTCCCAACATTTATCGCAGATTGCTCCACAATCATCTAATTCACAGTTTATCTAAATATCTAAATCACAACATTACACAGTGTCACTAGTTAGAATTACGAGGTTATTATTATTACATTTAAAGTTTGTACAACTATTTCTACATAATGTAATCTAATATTCTGTTTCAAACACAACAGAGTACATTGTAATTATATAAATACAAACATTGCATTAAATTAAATATGTTGTTATGACCTTTGAAGGGAAAACCGGAGACACTGGATGAGAGACATGTGAGCCAGATATAATTCAGGGGTCAAAATTCAGTTGTTTACATCTAATTAAACAGGTAATATCAAGACATGTCCATGTTAACATGGACTGGAATCGAACCCACCACCAAAATGATGAAAGTCAAATAAGTAAAAGGTATTCTAATGACTGATTCAGTCACTTAAAACTTTTCAGACATAATACAAGGCATGCACGTTGACTGATAAGTCCAGCTTGCATGTAAAAATGATTAAAGATTTTCTATCGGTTAAATTATTATAGAAACGTCTAACAGTTGTATAAGCACTAAAACGTGTTGTTGATCAATTTTGTTCAATAGCAAACAGATTTTTTAAAGATTTTGACAGGATGCCTCACTGAAAAAATAAGAACAGGACATTGTGTAAGCCGGTTACCTATTGACATAAATGGCTGATATAGACTACTGACATAGACAGCTGACATAGACTACTTCACAAAATGGCACTTTTCCATCAACTGCAGCCATCAATATTTTCTTCTACTCTCCTGTTTTCCAAATAACAAAACAAAACCACAACAAAACAAAAACAAAACAAACACAAAAATGGCACATTTCCACCAGCTCCAGCCACCATTATTGTCCTCTTCAACTCTCCTGTTTTCCAGATAACAAAAACAAAAAAAAACAATCAGTATTAAATTAAATTATAAACTACCATCCACATAATTGGAAAATGAATAGTGTATTTTATACTTATGCTTAATTATCAACATACTCAGTTAAACTTTGGTTGGGTAATAATGGATAGAATAATACCTTTATTAGTGACTGACTGTACAATGGGTAAATTGCCTGAATGGTGAACATTTTTAAGATTTATCCCGAAAGAATATGGACCAAAACAATACAGGTCCAAGGGGCATAGAGATATTCTGAACATTTGATGAAGCTAGCTGGTCTAGTTTCCCCAGAATTGCTCTAAGTCTTTGTATCTATCATTAACCTGATCAGTGAATTTCGAATCTCACAAGAGTTCATTATACCACAAGCATTCTTGAGTAAAGAGGATAATTTCTCATTGACAGTGCTGGCTCTTTCTCAAAAAGTCATACAGTACTCATGTATGGCACAAAAAACAAAAATGGACTTGGTGAAAGTCTAAGTTTTCCCCTGGGAGCATTAAACATAAGAATCTTTGTAAAGATTGTATTCGTTATATCTATTGGATTCCTCTGTAGATACAACAGCAATATTATGTTCCACTTGTTCTAGATACAATAGGAAAGGACTGTGCTAAAATTGAACATTTAATTACAAAACATGTATTTATTAGCTGTTTAAGATGACAAGCTTAATTCTTTGAAAATTTTAAGGCCATGTCTGTCGTTGCTGACTCCTGCAATGTCTCTGGTAATGTGTTTGTGTGATGCGCCTTAGAATCTGTCTTTTGACAGAGATTAAGCGCTATAAAAGTGCTATTAGAATTAGAATGTCAATGCAACATATATATGTTTTTAATTGTCTATTTTATTTCAACATACCTCAATTGCATTGCATTATAAGTAGGCTGTGGCCTTGCCTCTTGATGGTTACTTCTCTGATATGACGAAGTCGTTGGAGTATCCCTGTATTTCATTGGAAAGAAGAAAAATGTAAAGGCATGTCTAAGGGCATTCTAAAGGTATTCCTGACAAACATCAGCGTGTCTACATTTCTATGAATAACCCATGTGTAATATATATCTTAAGAAATTCCCAATTATAATTACTATCCCGACTATATGAAAGAACAAAGATGTAAGGAAATAGTCTTAATTCACTAATCCTGTAGATCATATGACACATCAAATTCATGTTAAAGAGCATAATTATTTGATATTGTTTAAAAGGCATTTCTATTTATTATAGGTATTTTTATACCTCATGTGAAAGACCAACTGTATGAGTTACAAATGTTTATACGCAAGTTTTTTTCACATATGAGCAGTAATACTTGATGAGCAGGGTAATTCAACTTACTTCCTACATTATCCATGGTATTTTATAACACCAAAAGGTGCAAATGCTTTATGGGGCTGTTCCATTTTGTAAACCTTGCTTCCAATTGCAAAACTGCATGATTCAGGATAGTTTACAATAGGTTTAAGATGAGATTAGGATGGGTTTCTGATGTACAAGATATTTATCTGATAGATTTCCGATTGGCTTTGCCATTACCTCTGATAGGTCTGATCTTCTGATAGTTTTAAGATAGTTTCCCGATCCATTCGATTGGTATCCAGTCGGTTTAAAATGCACTTAAGATGAAACAGATAGGTTTTGGATTGCTATAAGATGGAAACGTTTGTTGTGTGGCTGTCAGATAGGTGTAAGATAGCTGTAAGATTAAAAAGATGACAATACTATTGGTTTACAATGTTTTAAATTTAATAAGCTTTGGGAAAGGTTCGCGATAATTTTAAATGGTTTGATATTCTCATAAACTATTACCGATGGACTCGCAAGTGCTGTACTCTAAAACCCACCGGGAAGTACTGTATTTTCCATGCACGCTAGGTTTACGATTGCTTTAAGATCATTAAGAGGTATCATATTCAGTTCCTGATTATAGAATTTTCATGATCAGGGGCAGAGTTTACAATATATTGCTGAAATAGAACAGTCCTCTTATTAAATGGATAAAATGTGTCACAAGGGTAAGAATATGATCCCTTCCAACTGAAGAAATTTGTGCTATTTAGCTTCATTAGCCTTGGATAATATCACCTATTAATTTATAAATTTTAAGTTCTGACAATACATATGTGTTTTATTCCAGTATCTGTTCTATATGTGTACAAGTCTGTAGTAGTCACATGTATTTTTGTTGCACCCTCTCATGTTTAGGCTAGTTTATATAACTTGCTGTACCATCCCAGGATGTATAGGGTGATGTTTATGGACAATGACTTGCGTTAGGTGACATCGTTTGCTTATCACTTATGCTGTTTTCAGTTAACATATTTATTACAGGAGGGGACAGCATTTTGCAGGGTACAGTCTTACACCAGTTTATATTGTACTTCATTTAAAACTAACATCTACTGTGATACTGAAGGAACTGGATAGCATAGAAAAGTGTGCAATATGTCTTGATACTTTTCTAAGATTTTAGAACTGACAGTATGCAGGATCATAAAGATTAATACACAAGTTTATATGTCAGTGAAAAATATGCCTAACAAACTGCATCTGATTGATGCAAAAAGCTGTGTGTTCTCGAAACTGTGTCTGGGGTAAAAGAAATACTATTTATAACTTAATCATATGCTAGAATACAGTGAGAAGAATTGATCTTTCGCTTTAATTATTGTATGCAAAATGGTTGTTAGTCTTTGTAACTTTTTGGAAACAGTATAAAATAATTGGACAGCCCTAATTTTATTGCCATAGGACATGTTCTATGGATGTATTCATACTTATCACAAAAATATGTTTTATGATGTTACTATCTGTGATACAGTTTCATTGTGATAACTTTTCTAAAACCACACTGCATATTTGTTCTCAAGGAACTGCATTTTGGTGTTTTTATAGGCGAAATGCTCCCCCCCCTCTCTTGTACATGTATTATCATTTTGCTGACAATAAATGAATTTTTCAAGTACTAGTCATATCTTATCTGCTTATAAGATCATGCTTATAAATACATACTGCCAGTTTACATTATTATATTTTAATTGTTGTTGATATTCTGTTTTAATATACCATTAGTCATTAGGTGTCGGGCCCTTTCTTGTCCCATTCATTCACTGTTGACATTAGCTCTCATTGTATCCTACCCATTTACTTTGTTTCTTAATATTTTACCAGCCTGTTCATTTTAACTAACTGGTAGAATTTACCTGGACTAAATAGAGAGTGGAGTGTCATACCTTGGGCAGTAACCTTTGACCCAAGTTCCTGCCTTGGTAGTGACCTTTGGCCTTAGTTTGTATTTTAACATAGCACTGTTCATGTGCATTAATCTAATATCTATTCCATGTGTGTACAAATTATCAGTAGTTTTTATTCGTGTATAGTAATAAAATTATAATCCCATTTCTTTTAATCAGTATGGGTGGATCCTGAAGAATGATATGTGTCATAGAGGCTAATTACAACTAATTTCTTTTTAATACAACCTGTATAACCGGATGTCCAAAACATAAATGACCATTTGCAGTCCCATTTTGTATTTTGAAAAGCAAAAATCAGGACAAGTTGTGAGAAATAGTGATAAATAATTATATAATACTCAGATTTTTTCAGCTGCCCATAAATCACAATTATGTATATAATAATCATCTTCAAGTCAACAAGACAAGTTTGTTAACTTGACAATACGACCACTAAGGTACCCGAAATTACATCCCGACTATGAACCACCATCATTTATTGACCACTACATTATTTTTAATTTTATTTAATTGGTTGATTTCAATTACTCTTATTTAGAAAACTTCCAACATTCTATCTTCCAGTTATATCAAGAGCTCCATAATTCCTAATACCAAAATATTGTCAGCTAATGGAAGCGTCTTGCTACTTTAAGTTTTAAACCTATGTGATGAGTTGGTGATGTTAACCAAGGTGATAATATTGGTAAGTTTGTACTGCCAGATTGGCACAACATGGTGATGCATTGGCTTTGGTAATGATTTAATCACATGCCAAGAAGATTTACTTACCAGTAAATTAACCCAGATGATAAATTGCTTCTGTCTTTGTCACCACCTGCTGTCTGAATTCTAGGTCTAACAATTCTCATCAGTTCCTGGTACAAGTATCTATTCTGATGGCACACTGGCAAACCACCATTAGTTTTAGTTGTACGTTTTTCCTCAAAGGCATCCAGTCTTAGTTGAAGGATTTTTACTGGCACAACCTGTACCTTGCCTACTTTTTCCAGAATCTTCAAAAGAAGTGAAAATGAGTGCGAGCACATAGACACGGTCAAACGGAACATATCAAACTGAGTAAAATTGTTATATAACTTTACAATTTTAAATCATAATTACAATGCAAAAAAAAATTTTGGATCACTAATCTGTATCACTGGTTGGTCAGGAATTTTAAAGGGTTGTTTATCGTCTCACTCTCAAACAACTTGTGTGTGTGGGTATTTGCAGAGCTCTGAGTGATTGTATTTCGGCATTTAGTTTGTGCAATTTTGTTCTTAATAGATAGATAGATAGATAGATATGTTTTTTATTATACTGACAGTGTGTTATATGCATACAATACAATATCACAACTACATACTGTAACACCCAGCCTGAAAAGGCTTACAAGTCAGTTTTAACCACATTGACAAATATAGTGTGTAATACATAGTAATAATAACATTTTGGTAAATGGACATTTATCATTATAGACACAAGTCATGCCTGTTAATTCACCACAAGTCATATTTGTTAATTTAACACGTTAAAAGTTTATTTTTCCTACATTCCCAAATTTTAACTAGAAATTTGACAAACTTTCTTAGATGACAATTCTGCAGTTTCATTAACTTTAAAAATTTATCTTCCAGATCTAATTCTTGGAAGTCAGAGCAAATATTTTGTGAGATATAATCAAAAAAAGCAGACCGTTCTGCATAATAGCCATCACAACAGATTACAAAGTGTATTTCGTCTTCGACTGCATTAATTTGGCACACAGGACAAACTCTTTCATGTAGTGGCTTTTGCTGGTATCTACCTTTTTCTATTGATAATGGTAAAGTTCCGGATCTTAACTTAGCCAAAAGTGAGCGTTCATTTCTTTTCAAATTCACAGAGACATAGTTTTCTGTTTCTAAATGAGCCTTAAATTTAACATATGTTCTCAACTTTGTCTTTGTACTAAGTGAGTCTTGCCATTCAAGATCACTTAAAATCAAAAGTTTTTCCTTTGCTACGTTTATATCTACTTCTGAGCCCAAAATCATATTTTCGTGCATGTTTATGTCCTCTAAAATATTTTCAAGGTCTCCACTCCAGTTATCATTTGAGATATTCTGCAAATCATATTCAAATATGCTGAAGGTTAATCTGTCATTCTTCATTTTAATTAAACGATTATAAAACCTTAAAACATTTAAGTACATTCTATATTTTGGTCTTGTCCAACCCATGTCTCCATGTAAAGCACTGAGTGGGGTTTTAGCATTTACTCCAAGAAAGTAACGGCAAGCTCTATTTTGAATTTTCTCAGCATGCCCAGAATTCCTGTATCCCCAAATGGCACTAGCATAATCTGAGATAGGAATTACTCCACTGTTGTATAATTTTGAAAATGTCTCAAACCCAATATTCTTAAATGTTTTAAATTTAGCGATTATTGCACCCAGCGCTCTCCCCCCTGCTTCAGCTAATTCTTGTGCACAAACATTGTAGTCCAGGAATTCGTTTAATGAAATACCTAAATATTTATAAGAGCTAACAATCCCTAATTTTGATTGACCAACATAAAACTCGGAATCTGTTTTTTTCCTGCATTTATTCCTAAAGTGAACAATCTGACTTTTTTTAATATTCAATTGTAATTGCCACTTTTCACACCATTCATGGAGTTTATTAAGTAATTTTTGTAGATCACTTTCATTTTCGGCCAATATTGCAATATCATCAGCATAAAGTAATATGGGTATCTTTCTATTGCCAATTGGAATGCCAAGTCCCAGGTTCTTTATATCTATAGCTAAATCATTAATAAATATTCCAAAAAGTGTGGGGGAAAGATTATCTCCCTGCCTAACTCCTATATCCACATTAAACCATTCACTTAAAAGTCCATGTAATTTCACGCATGATATGTTATGTTCATACAATGATCTAATTGCCCAATAAATTTTACCTGTTATGTTGTGAACTAAAAGTTTATACCAAAGGAGGTCTCTGTTGACCCAGTCGAATGCTTTTTGCATATCTATGAAAGCCACATAAGTATCCTTTTTGAACTTTAATCTATTCCTAATAATAGTTGTGAGAGAGAATATGTGATCCTCACATGAGCGAGACTGACGGAAGCCATTTTGTTCATCACAAAATAAATCAATTTCCTCGCAGTAACTAACAACACGGTTGTTTAATATTTGTGAATAAATTTTGCCAATATGTGAGAGTAAAGATACACCCCTGTATTCTGTTGGCACATGTGGGTCTTTCATAGAGTTTTTTGGTACAGGGGTTATTATAGCTTTTTCCCAGCATCCTGGAACTTTACCATATGAAAAGCATAGATTGAACAGTTTATATAATGCATACTTACATTCATTATTTTTCAGTACATCAACAAACACCCCATCAAAGCCACATGCTTTATTTTTGTTAGCTTTGTCAATAATTTTTTCTATTTCATCATATGATATGTCACCATTAATCAATTCATTAACATTATCAGACTTTTCAAGGAAACATTTATGATTTAACATATCCTGATAGTATTCGTTAAACCTTTTATTCCCACTTGAGTAAAGCTCTTGAAATTCTGATTTCCATTTCTTCAGAACTACATTTGTGTCATTACACAATATATTATTTTCATTATACACTGAGAATGGAATTTTTGCCTTTCTAGGACCCAGGTTTTTTATTTTTCGCCAAAATTCTCTTGGATTTGATGAGCTAACTTTTTCTAAATTGTTTACTATTTTATTGTTATATTGCCTTTCATAGAAACGTACAATTTTATCAAAATTTTTCCTAGCAGTTATATATTCCATTCTCATTGCTGATTTTAGTTCTTTGTCTTTTGAAATGGATCTAAAAGCCCTTTCTTTGGCACACATATTTTTCCACATATGCGTTAAATCACTATTCCAAAAAGGCTTGTAACTTTTAAACTTTTTACGTATTACTTTACTCTGAGAGTTGTAATTTAGGTGAGTGTCCATTTCATTTAGAATACACTGGCACAATTTTGAGTATACACAATCTAATTCAATTTGTTGATTTTCTGTTTTTTCTATTTTATCTATTACCTCAGAGACACACTTTAACCAATTTTCATTTTGCATAAAGGAATTGGGTACATTTTCAAAGTCATATTTTTTACTCTGAACATACTGAAAAGGGCCTTCTTTTCTAGTGGCTGTTTCTGTAAATTCTGTACCATTACTTTTATCCACGAAGATGTCTACACATAATACAGAGTGGTCAGGGGATTTACTAGCTGAATCTATGTACATAAAAAGATTATGTTCAGAAAGCAAATGACTCATTAAAATAACTTCAAAATTCCGACAACTCTGGAAACAATCATGCGGTGTAATAATATAATCAACAACAGCATTTCCCCGGTGAGTTGATGTGAAATTGTCTTTTTTGAACCTCCCATTCAAAATACAACATTTACTGTCTTTCAAAAATTCTAGAAATGTTTCACAGTATGTATTTTTATTTGAGTCAATTACTAAACGATTTGGAATTTTATCAAAATTTGCACAGTCTATTTCTTTCCCAATACGAGCATTGAAGTCCCCACATATAATTACAGTTTCAACACTGCTGTTAACATATAACTGAGATATTAAATGACCAAAAAATTTATATGGTTCTGCCCAGGGGGAATTTTCAGGAGGTAAATAACAACAATATACCAGACAACTATAACCTGTAGATTTGTTACTTAACTGAATACCTAGAATACCATCTACTTGTTTATCAATTATATTCACTGTAAAAAGTTTTAATAATGAGTCCCGCACTAAAATACCAACACCACCATGTGTTATACTGGATTTAATATGCTTTACAGCACGATTATACCCAAACCAATTATAGTTTTTCACATGAATTAATTTGTCTCTTGATAAATGGGATTCAGCAATACACACAATGTCTTTATCTAGAGCTTTAATTATTTGTTGTCTTAAAATGTTATTAGAATCAGTCCATCCATTAACATTTAGAAAGGCTATACTTAACAGGTCCTTTTCAGGTTGGGAGTCCTAGTAAGTGTCACTTGTTGCACTATATCCGATATTCTGGGTATCTGGAATTCCACGTTGAAGGTCATCAGATAGTGTTGAAACAGGGGTTTGTAGTTTGTAGTTTGTAATACCACTTATATTTGAAAAATTCTAAAGACCATTTTTCTTTGTATCCATTTATCTTCGTGTTCCATGTACTTCAAATGCAATATAAATTTTTAAATAATTTACCATCTTAAGCTAAGACATTACTTTTCCTTATTTTCTATATACTTAAGTCTTGTTTTCACTGACCACTGATGAACATCCAATCATTTCGAATGGAACACAAGCAGAGTATAATATTGGAATATTTGTTTATTATTTAAAAGTTTAAGGAATTGTAAAGGAGTTCTAATTTAAAATAATTAAGTACCATTTAGATAACTTTGCAGTAGTAAAGCTGCGACATGATACGAAAGTCAAAGTACTTACTCGACAAAAACTAACATTTTGGAGTGGCCCTGATGACATTTGTCATTCAAAATAATAATATTTGGTCGCTGCTCAGAAAATGTTTCTGAGCTGAAATTTCAAATTTTTTTTCACTCTAACTGTTATGAATTAGACTTTCACCAAGTCCTTTTGTCTTTTGCTTAATATATATGAGTACTGTATCACTTTTAGAGAAACAGACAGCCCTGACAAAAGGACTTTTCTCACGCATAACAGAAAGTGGCTGTCCTCCTAATGTTAAAAATAACTAAAGATTTCAGGCATTCCTGTGCATTTTTTAAGCCAATGAAAAACTCAATCTTATATCCATAGCACAGTTTTTTTCTTTCATTTAGTCATATCGAGTGATAATGAGATTATTACAATGTGTGGTCAGTTGGTGTCAACTTGCAGCAGATCTATAGAATGTAATACTATAAATTAAATTTGGTCGAAATATATTGTAGATTCAAAATATGTTACAGATGTGGACAGCAACCTTCTATCTTTGCTACCCCACAGGGAAAAAGTCACTAACATAAATTGTCCAGTAGAAATTCATGTAGCAATACCGAAAGAACTAGAGCGTCTGTTAGAGTATTTTGGTACATAGTTGTTTATGCATGTAGACTTAACCTTTTTCTTCTTTTGTTTCTTTGCTTTTTTTTTTCTCTATGTTTAATTGCATTAAACTGAAATACTTTGAACATGTAAATTGCATATTGTGCACAGCAAAGCACCAATAAACAAATTCAATTGGAGTTATGTGAAGGTATTTTTTCAATAAACAGTCAAAACTTGTTTTGCTGTACATGCGTGAGCTGCAAAGCAGCCAGAAACATGAGTAGTACACTAGAGTAGTGCAGAATTCATGAAAGCGTCTAGATCGAAACATTAAAAATACGGAAAAAAAATCTCTAGACGCACTTTTATCCTGAATGATGCATTGAGTATGTCATACATCATGTGAATCATAGACAAATCGGCCCTTTGCCAAATCTGCCCCGTCAAATCGGCCCCCCAAATAAAATTACCTGGTCAAATCGGCCCCCTATAAAATAATTCATGGTCAAATCGGCCCCTTATAAAATAATTTATGGTCAAATCGGCCCTTTATAAATAATATATGGTCAAATCAGCCCCCTATGTAATAACATTGGGGCTACCTGTGAGTTAAATTATAAAATTAGTAATAATATTAATTATTTGGCGAATTAATTATTTGTGTTAAATTGTGGAGATGTGAACTTTGGTTCCTAATTCCTAGTGTCATTCAAAGGGATAAATGTCTATTGTTCTCTTTGATGCCCACATGGGGGGGATGATATAATCCTCTGCATGGACATCAATAGGAACAATATCCTTTTAATGTCTAATACTGTTTGTTTAACACTTTAGCTAGTTATCCCTGTACTAAACAAATACCAAATATCACTAAAGTTATAATCCCATCAACAGAGGCTGTGCAGACAATGTAATTGCACTTTTATAATTCTAAAATAAACCTGTATTATTGCACATAGGTTACAAGGAATTGATTACAGTATCTTGACATGGGATGACATTTTTCATATGTGTTAATTACAGTTAGTAAAACAACACATAAACAATTAACACCATTGTCATAACATTGTCAAGCATATTTATCCACCCATTATTTTAATAAGAGCCTGATTACAATTAAATGATGCATTTCCTCTATAAAAGGGCTTCTTCTTTCTACAATTATCATTCAGCATTGGACGTCCAAAGTGGCATGATATTATTATAAGGATTATAAGAATGGACCTATGTATAAGCTGCAAATGTCCTATTAGGGTTAGGCAACACACTCTGCAGTGTCAGCTATGTAACAATAAGCATGTGACACAGGCATATCTGTTCAGGGTTTTAGAGCGGCTGCTAGAGGTAAATACAATATTTTTTCCTTAAGAATGTTATGTATGTATGTATGTTATGTATTTAAATGCTTATAAAATGCTCCCATATTTTTAGGCCCCTTTTTTCTAGGCCCCTTTTTTCCTAGGCCCCTTTTTTCCTGGATTCGGAAAATTGCCCTCCTAGAAAAGTGCCCTCCTTTTGAGGGGCTGGAAAAGTGCCCTCCTTTTCTCAGATGAATAAAATATTTTAGAATCCAGGAAAAAAGGGGCCTAGGAAAAAAGGGGCCTAGGAAAAAAGGGGCCTAGAAAAAAGGGGCCTAGAAAAAAGGGGCCTAGAAAAAAGGGGCCTAAAAATATGGGAGCCTAGAAAAAAGGGGCCTAGTGTTTTTTACAAAATGGAAAAAAGGGGCCCAATATATATATATTTTTTTTAAGTTAGAGTTTTTGTCATTGTATTAGGAGATTGACTTTTTGTTTGATGGGGGATACTTAAAAGGCTTTTCAATTGCAAAATGCAATCCAGAGTAGATCCGTGCACCGTTATACTTGTCCTGCTTGTTTTCAACTTGGGGGCCGATTTGCCGAGGGCCGACTTTTTCAGGGGGCCGATTTGCCTAGGGCCGACTATTTTAGGGGGCCGATTTGCCAAGGGCCGATTTGGCAAAGGGCCGATTCGTCCAGCTCCCCATCATGTTAACAGATCAAAGTAGAAAGCACTAGTAACATGCAAACCTCTATCAGGAGGTGTTTCTGGGAATTCGGGATTTTTTTTTGAAATGTTATCTTGCTGGTTTGTCCTGTGGCCAGGCCGTACCCATTTAAAAATTTGATGATGATCCATTCATTTTGATTTTTGGATAATGTCAGCCAGGAAGCAAAAAGTCCTTGAAAATACATTGCTAATAGGACCTTTGCAAATTGTTTTATATCCAGAAAATGATCCAGATCTTTTGTCATTTCTTCCTTTGGTCAGACCCTATCAACAAAAAACATAACATAAAGATGTATTTATTGGTGTCGGAGTAATCATAACACATACAACCCAACACACAGACAAAAGAACACATCCAAAAACATAACTTCTTTGGCAAAGGTTGCAATAAGCGTGTTCTCCCTTTGGTCGTTGTATTCGATATTTTTCCCTACAATATCAATAAACATATTAAAAATATTACTTTTTCCGTCTCTCACTGGGAAAAGCTTGCAATCAATTTATTGGTGTATTTTGTAAAAATAACAGACTGCAACTGAACACTACTAGCATTAGAACTTTGCCATGGAACAGCTTCCTGTGATTATCAGCCTATTGGTCCCCAAGACAGTTGTTTTTATTGTACAAAAAATGAAGCAGTGTCTGTGCAATGTGTGATTTCGGTAAATATTGTATCTCACCTGATAAAGGTAGAGCCTCCTATTTCCATGAATAACCCAGTAGTCGCCATTGAACACACAAGCTATACACTCTATGTCATCCAATGTTATGCGGCCCCTTGCCAGATCAGTAAACGTCTTCTTGAGAGGTGTGCCATCAGTAAATGATTGTTTGATACTATCCTGTGTAAACCGGATGTCTGAAGGTCTTAAATACTCCTGAACCATATTGCTAAGTGTGTTAAATATTACTGAAATTTGTATTTATCAACTAATTCTAGCGTGTGTCGAATGTTTAGCTATATATTGTATGAAGACTAAGAATGGAGGATGTGAAACTGAAACTGTTCTTTGAACAGAAAATATTGATAATTTTCACAGCAATATAATAGTCACATTCACAAACAGAGACTGCGCAAACAGGCCCTTGTACTAGATTTAAACAACACGAGTCTTTCAAATCAGTATCTTGTTTAACGATCAGAATCAAATTAGCCATTCTTGTGGAAAAAACGATGTATCAGATTTAATCATGGTTGACAAAAAATGTTGTTTAATTTGACTAAAATGTATCTCACTTAGTATATGAATCTTAGCACCATAGAATATGAATATTGATATCTACATGTTAATATACTAAATCATGTAATATTTAACAAAACTTTTTTATTTGAAAGGAAATTGTTTTGTCAAAAACTATAAAAGTTAATTTGTTGCATTTTCTCAAATCCAATACCCTTTATTTCTGTTATTTGCAATGCAGTTAAATGTTCAGATAGAGTATTGGTTGAAGTCAATAAAAGGCAATGTTGTGGGGGTTTTTGTTATATTTTATGGTAAATTTAAATTTATTTAAAATGAGTGGAAGCTTTTTTCTTGGAAGTTTCAGTCTCATCATATTTAGATATGCTGTTGTCCCTGTTAGTCACAAATACACATATGACCCAGCCATTTACATAATATCCTTTGAGGGTTTAAATGAATGTCAATCTACAAAAACTTTTTTATATCTTTATTTATTTGTCAACCAATTTATTGATTTATTTATTACAGAGACATAGTACTTACACTATCAATTGCAATACCATTTATTTTGGCAATACAAAGCCTCAATGGTCCTATTAGTCTCATACATTATTTTATATGTATAAAATGCAGTCCAACTGTACAAATCCCTCGAGCACTTATAATCTCCATCAGGTTATGTCTTGGGGTTCATTCATATGTTTGTCTGCATCTTTCTCTGTGTTCATCTAACTCCAACAGTAATGAACAGATCTTTCTAATTTTGATGTGGGCAGTACTTGATTAAAGGAAGAACTTATTAACTTTAGGAAAGATCTGGACCATATTTGTACAAAAGGAGGTCCCATTTGCAATGTATTTTAATTACTATACCTTTCTAATTGGCAAACTAGTGATAATGGGTTAGAACTATTAAGGCAACTTGGAACAGTTAAGTTACATAAGAATGATTTTTCCTTTATCTTCAACAGATCAAAGACGTTAGACAGAGATATGCCAGCTAGAAAAATATAATATGTATTACATCTATATATTTACCACAAGCAAATTTATTTGGAACTGTATACTAATGGGTATGTTGTCAAATAACTCAGGGGCGGATTCAGCTTTAAATAAGGAGAGTTTGGGGGGCACGGACCAGTTAGGGGCCTGCCCTAGCAGTTTTAGAGGTACCTTAATCATTTAGGCATATTGTACTTCAGTCCCATGTGCACATGACCTACGACCCTTGACCAACCAATCACAGATTTGGTCATGAACCATTTGATACTCTCAAATGTTAGGTCACTTTGATTTTGGGCACCATTGGAATTAGACAGAAAAGAAAATTTTGGCAAAAGAATTTTAATGTAACATAAGTTGATTTTATGAGGATTGTTAGGCTTATTATTGCTAACAGTTTTAGACGTCATTATGCCAAGTGCTTATGTGGGTGTTCCACCACACGACTAAGGCTCCCGATTAAGGGTTTTTGGGGGTCGGTTTGAAATATTTGCTTAGTCCCAGACCTTCTGTAAGGGTCGGTTGTGGTCGGTTGGGGCCGTGTGAAAAATCAAACATGTTTGATATTTCACACGACTACAACCGATTCCTATTTCCCGCCGTCAACAAAATGTCCAGTCCCAGGCGTCCTCAGGCCTCCTCAGACCCAAATTTACAGAGTCGGTTGTTGTCCCAGGCGTCCTGCGACCCTTAGTCCCAGACCTCCGTAGCTTAGTCCCAGGAGGCCGGTTCTTAATCCCAGACTCAAATATGATGCGTATGAATTTCATGCGTCTGAAAGTGAGTCGGTTGCATTAGTCCCCGGAAGCCTCAGACCGTCTGCGGTGTCCTGCGACCCAAAAATCAAGGTCTGGGACTAAGAACCGACTAAGGGTAACCGACCCTAACCGATCCAAACCGGCCTCCCCAGGATGCCTGGGACCACGCATTTTCAGTCTGCGGCGGCCTGAGGACGCCCCAGGCGGCCTGGGACTAACAACCGATTAAGAACCGACTGTTTTCCGCGCGTTGGAAATTAAAACGAGGCAATGAGCAGGTCTGGGACTATATAAGCGACCGCGCACACATTGTCGTTGTTACTGACTGTTTGGCTACTGAGAGACGTGTGTCACTGATTTGTAGGGGTTTTCAGTTTTTATTTTACATTTTATATACTTGAGCTTAAGGCAAATTTCACAGTTAGGAGACACATTTTACTATTTTTTTATTATTTTGTCGACTGGATCATGAGAAAAGAGAAAGGAGGGAAGAGAGGAAGGAAAAAGATGGATGAGAGGGAGAAGGAAAGTCAAGTAGAGGAGAGGAGTGAGGTTATTACAGAAGAAGGAAGTGAGAGGAGAGAGGAGGAGGAGATTCAGGAAGATCCAGCTATTGGGGAAGCTGTGGCAGAAGAAGAAGAGAGGTGTGAGGAAGATCCGGAGTGCCATTCTTCAGCCAAGAGAGCCAGGGTGTGTGCCACTTTTACAGACAGTGATGAAGTTTCCATTGTAGAATTCGTCAAGCTGCACCCTGAACTGTATGACAAGGAACATTCACGTTTCCACGACAGGAACAGAAGAGAGGCTCTCTGGGCAGAAATATCTGCAGAACTTAAGCTCCAGCCCTTTGATGTGAGAAGGTGGTTTGAGTCCCAGCGAACCCGTTATGGAAAGCTGTCTAAGCTCCAATCTGGCCAAGCCCCGAGGGAGATGACCAAGAGACAGTCCTGGGTCTACCAACAGATGGGTTTTCTTAAAACCCACATCAGAAGAAAGGGGGCCAATAGAAGTTCAGGTTTTGAGGCCAGTCCAAATACCAGCAAGCAGGACGAATCACGTGGGTCAACTACTGACACAGAACACCTCGAGTCAAGTGTCCTGAGAGAGAGGAGTCAGTCCATCATTACATCAACACCCGTTTCAACTACAGACTCCAAGATTCTCGAACACTTTGAGCAGATGAGGACACTTATCTCAGGTTTTATGCATCAGAAGTCAGACAGGCAGCCTTTCTTTGACTACGTGGCATCAGAGGCCGAAAAGATGACTCAAGAAGAATTCGAAGAATTAAAGGGCAAGATATTCAGAGATATCGAAAATATTAAGAGTAACCGCAGACGTCAGCCATTGCGCAGAAGATCAGCCACTGTTACCACGGAGTCCCAGAGGGTCGGCCTACTGCCAACAACCACTCCACAGGCGTCAAGTTCTACTCAAGCAGCAGCTAGCAGCAGTTTTGTGTACTATACACCAAGCCCCATTGGCTTCAGCAACCCGACATCTGTCCTAACTGTACAGGACGAAGGGAGCAGACACAATCTGAGTGGAATCTTAAGCCAGCTACCAGATCTGACATCAACACAGATCGTCGAGCAGCCTCAGCAGCAGCAGCAACAACCGCAGCAGCAGCTCTTTACTATCACCACTTCAGCACCGCCTCAACAGCAGCAGCAGCCTCCTCAGTAGCCATCCAGTCAGGGCGGGTCTTTGACCTGCCAGGCCCTTTTCAGGGCCACCAAATCTTCCAAAAACAATTATTCAGCTACGTGTTCTTCCAATTCCCCTCCCAAAACAAAAAAGTTCAGTACAAATACTTATCACAAGAAAAAAATAATTAAAGTCCAACACTTACACCACCCCAAACATGAAACAAATAACCCATGGTACTACACATAACAAAAAAGGCCACATAAAAAAAAATTAAAAATAACTCCCAATATGGCCATTACTCAGCCCATTTTTAGATTAAAATCCATGGGATAGTTTAAAATCTGTAATTGAAAAGTCCAACACTTACACCTTCCCTAGAGTTAAAAGGCATAATTACATACTTACCAACCCACAAACAGACAAACCCAATACCAAACATAACCCCCAAATAACAAACCCAGTACCAAACCTAATACCCAACTACCCCAAAAAACCCAACCCCAGTAACCAACAAACACACAAACCCAAAAGTAAATAGAACCCATGCCAACGAACTGACAAAGTATTTAGCAAACACAATCCCCCATTATTGAAAGCAAAACTAGTTCCATGGTTATATTTTCCAAATTTTTGTGATTAGAAATGAATATTTAAAATTGAATATTTCCATAAAAAAATTTCTGCTACAAATAAGTTTCCCAGCCATGAAAAAAGGAAAATGTTTAAATTAGGATGTGGATTTGAAAATATATGAAATAATAATTCAATTTAGGATATTATGTGTGACTTTGTGTTTGGCTTTTGTTTAAGAGTGGGTTTGTCTGTTTGTTGGGTGAGTAAGTTGTGTTTGTCTGTTTGTCCGTCTCAAGAAGTTATGCTTGGCATGGGGTTTGTCTGTTTGTCCGTCTCAAGAAGTTATGCTTGGCATGGGGTTTGTCTGTTTGTCCGTCTCAAGAAGTTATGCTTGGCATGGGGTTTGTCTGTTTGTCCGTCTCAACAAGTTATGTTTGGCATGGGGTTTGTCTGTTTGTCCATCTCAACAAGTTATGTTTGGCATGGGGTTTGTCTGTTTGTCCACATAGCTGATTAATTGTTTTTGGAATATTTGGTAGTCCTGAAAAGGACTGTTATAGTTAGTCCTGAAAAGGACTGTTTACTGCAACAGGACTTATATTCTGCCATCTTGCCAGGCCACCGCTCCCTCATTATTGAAGTAGTCCTTCAGGTAATCCCTCTGTCTTTTGGCCTCTCTAGCAGGGTTTCTGTCTTGGCCACCACCAGCAGCACCACCAATCAATCCACAATCACCAGGCACATCATCATCATCATCATCATCCCCCCCAGGCTGCTGACCAGCAGGTTGACCTTGATACTGGCTTCTGAGTATATTGTGCAGAACCACACAGGTCATGACCACTTCTCTAACTGTTTCTGGGGGTAGTTCAATGGTGGTCCTCATGACTCTAAATCTTGACACAAGGATGCCAAAAGCGTTCTCCACAACTCTCCTGCCCCTTGATATTCTGTAGTTGGCAATCCTTTCCTCCCTTGTTAACAGCCTTCTGCCATAGGGTTTCATGAGCCAGGTCTTCAGGGCAAAGGCATCATCTGCCAAAATGAAGTAGGGGACATCTGTACCACCCTGTGTTATAGGAGCTGGGTCAGGGAAGCCTATCCTGCCATCTTCAATCCTCCTCTTCAGCTGAGAGGCATTAAATATCTGGGCATCTGAGCAAGACCCTTCTGTACCCACATCCACCCATCTGAATTTGTACTGCCCATCTACCAAGGCCAACATGACAATGGAAAAGAACCCCTTGTAGTTGTGGTAGAGGGCTCCAGAGTTCTTGGGTTTCTTCAGGGCCACATGCTTTCCATCCAGGGCTCCCAGGGCATGTGGAACATTCCACCTGATCCTGAATTCCCTTTCCAGTTCTTTCCACTCATCTGGAGTAGTAGGACATTTGAGGTACTCTCTGGTGAACTCATCCTGGATGGCCCTGCAGACCTCTGGTAGAAACTTGGAAATGGTGGATCTGCCAACCCTGAACTGACAGGATAATGATGTGTATGACTCTCCAGTGGCCAGATATCTGATGGTGAGGGCTAACTTCTCCCCAACACTGATAGGAGCTCTGTAGTTGGTGGCCTGCCTGGCTAGACGTGGTTCCAGTCTGGTCTTCATCATTTCAAAGAATTCTGGGGTCATCCTCATGTAGTTGGTGAATCCTGGAATATCTGTGGCATAAAGATCAGCCATAATGTTGTGGTAGGCCCCCCTCTCCTCTCTCTGCAGTAGCCATGGCCTGACCCACATGTTGTGCCTTCTTCTGGGTCTCTGTATGGGTGCTGGTGGTGCTGGTGGTGGTGGTGGTGGTTGCTGTGCTTGACGTAAAAAATGGAAATACATGATTATTTGTAAGTGAATAAAAACCAAAAAAGCCCTAAGTTGTTGTTGAATCTGTCTTCCATTAAAAGGTGGCATCCTGGTGTGTTCCTAGAAAAGCAATGATGATTAGATCGCAAATTTTATATATATATACCCAGAAAATCCAGCAACTTTGAAAAACAATAATCGGGGATCGTGGTCTGGGGAGGCCTGAGGAGGCCTGAGGACGCCTGAGGACGCCGGTAGTTAATCGTGTGTTAGTCGGCTCTTAGTCCCAGGAGGCCTGAGGCGTCCTGGGACCCAGTCGGTTTGTGTCCGACAGGATCGTGGTTGAAACCGACCCGAAAACTGGCTTAGTCGGTTCTTAGTCCCAGACCAGTCGGGGACTGTCTGCGGCCGCCTGAGGCGTCCTGAGGTGTCCTGAGGCGTCCTGGGGACGATCCGTTCTTAATCCCAGACTTTGAAACCGACCCAGTATTCCCGCCCATTTTTGTCTTTTTTCAACCGACTGTGCACGATTAAGGGTCGCCGACAGGATCGGGGCTTAATCCTTTGGTGGAACAGGGGCATTATAGAAACTTCCAGCTGTCAAGAGGAAGAAAGTTACAGTATCTTCAAGGGCTTGAACCTCTCCTAGAAATTCGAGAAAATCCAAGACAACAAACTTAATAGGCTCATATCTGCAACCTGTTTCAAATGGGAGTACACAGCCGTCCACTTCACAAGTATCTGGCCTTTCCTTGAATACATCAACAAACGATGCCATACTTTACATGGTCCAGAAATTGCATGAGTCCAACAAGACGCTGGCCCAACCCTTTGATAGGGTGGACCAGAGATCATTCACATCAACCACAGTTAATCAGAGGTCCAACATTCCCGAATTGACGGTAGATCCTCGGTTATCTCCCAGACGATCCGGCCATGTACACAGCCAAGATGCTAGGCTGAATGTGATCTTACCAACAGTTGACACTTTGTGTCAGATCCCAAGTGTGGCTCTTTCCAAGGTAAGATCTGGGAGCTATAATTCAGTGGAGACCATTAACACACCACCACATCTTAGATGGCCAGATTAGGGATTCAATGGAAACTTGGGTAAAAAAGGATCTTCCATGATGATCTGACCATGGCACAGTGGGTGACAGGGTAACTCACTAATATATATCATATCTCCGATCCGAGTTTGGTTAAGTAAGCATTGTTGCAAGTCATTCAGTCAATGAAGGATGTGACCTCTCTGCCTTGGGGGGGGGGGGGGGGGCTGTTAGAAGTGCTTAGGCTTCATCCATGAATAGTGTTGAAGAGGACTACTTGCGGTGGGGCGACACACTCAATGGACCATTAACAGGCTTAGCTCATGTCAAATTGCTATGGCTAGTTCTCAAGCATCCCAACCACAGCAATCCAGGAGGGTTTGTAAATATTACAATGACAGTTCATGTACTCATGAGGGTCACCATGGGCAGTAGTTGCATTATGGTGGCTTCTATTCTTCAAGGGAAATCTACAGCCCATCCAGAGGTTAGATGTAATACAAAAACCAAAGTCGACCACTGCATTACAGGGGACAATGTTATAGAAAACGTAAAAATAGAGACGTGCAGCAGACAGGGCAGACAGACGATGAGATCAGTAGTAAAAATTATACCCTGTTGTTAAATTTAACAGTTCTGATCATATTTTTGCTATGGACTTGTTACAGCCTAAATTTCCAAATTATGAACATCATCAGTTTTTATCTGATGCAATTGTGTACTTTGTGAAGCAGCAAGGTTACAAGATGTTTCCTTACATAGATGATTACACACTAGTCATCTCAGAGGACCAAGCAAATGAGGCCTTCATTTATTTGTCCCGACTATTGGATGAATTAGGTTTGCCCATGAATTCTGATAAGAAAACCCCACCAACCAAAGTAATGACATGCTTAGGGATAAAAATTGACACCTTGGCCAATACTTTAAGCATTGACGAATGCATTCATATTAGGCATAAGCAATTCCTTTCAAAGAGAGCCTTTCAATTATTGCTCGGGAAGCTTCTGTATGTTCACAAATGTGTTGAACCCCCCAGAACATTCATAAATTGGATGTTGGCACTTTTCAGGATGAATCATAGGGTAGCCGGAATCCCTCTCACAGAGGAATTTCACAAAGATCTAACCTGGTTTATCACTTTTCTGTCCAACTAATATAGATAAAGTTAACATTACAGATGAAAGGACCCTCCATGTGGATGTCTCACTCACTGGCCTAGATGGTATTTGGGGAGAAGAGGTCTATGCAACTCCTGTTTCTCCCATGGACCTTTCCGTGGTATCCGGTGACAGCTCACTGGCCAATGAAATCTTGCAGGAAATCCGACGAAAATGAGGCTCGATAAACAAACAGCCATTTTGTTTCCTGGAGACGCATGTTTACACACTGATAACCTCCCAAAATATTTAATTATTTTATGTTGCATTATTAAAAAATAACTTGTCTGGGGTTGTAATATGCATATTTTTTCATACGCTTTTTACTGAAATGCAGTGTGATGCAACATACATGACCACAAATTAATATTTCTATTTTTTGTCACTTAGCTTTTTACTTCCTGGTTTTTGACCAGTTGTCTGTGGTCCTGTTTAACACCAAAATAAAAATAAATAATTTTAATGTCAGTATGTCTACATCATACATAAATGTTAATAATAATATAAATATTTATTATCAAGGGTTTATTTTTAAATTACATTCTTCATTTTAAGTTTTGTTTATTTTTATTGAAAATTCACAGTGATTTGCCGCCTTTTTCAAATGGCTATGTTTGTGAGAACATATTCGAATGTATAATCTGTGGGCGGAGCTTAGGGAAGCTCGCGGAAAGGTCCATTGTTGGCAAAAAATTAAAGATAGTCCACTTGGAGATGTTAAACATATTCGATGCTTTGAGGTCAGCTCTGAAATTCTTCTGTGATAACTGGGCCGTCGTGCAAGTGCTTAAGACCGGTAAGACTAAAAATGCATTTCTAGGGGCTTGCAGCCATAATATATGGCTGCTCATGGATACATATGATATTGACCTACAAATTGAACACATTGTGGGAAAAAGAATATCTATGCTGATGCATTATCTCGAATTTACTCTAGTAAGCATGTAAATTCTGACTTATTACAACACCTTAGAAAAAAATTTTCGTTGGAGAAAAAATCCAGAGCAATTCCTTAACCTGGATCTTCATATAGAATTTCAGGGCTCAGCTCAGGATCAGCTCCTCTCCTCCAGTCCTCCAGGCAGCCAGGATGCATGTTGAAAGAGCTCACAGACCTTCTACAACTATGGCTCACACAAGACATTTTAAGACTTTCCTTGCTTTCCTGATTTTCATGTCCCTTCCCCTGGAAATTTCATTGAGTAATATTTTAGCTTTTCTTTAATTTTTTTCCATGAAAATTGCCTTTCCCCTAAAGTCATCAAGAAATACCTTTCCTCATTCCAAAGCCAAGTTTTTCAATATTCCTTGTGAGGCAATTTCCCATGAAGCCTTGATGTGAAGCATTTGACCTCTAATGGTAACCAGCTAGCACAGACCTGCTGCTGTATATACTGGCTTGGGATGTGAATCAGAAGTAAGCTGTTGACCAGACAGGATATCACCTGTAGTTCAGGATATTTGTTTTTTCCCTTCCTGTAAACCTTAACACATTTTAATATTTCAGCTTCTTTGGGTACCATGGCACTTCCTTTTGTGCTTGAACCCAGACTTAAACACACCATTCAGAATTATGTAGTTCATTTGTTTCTTCTGTATATTTGCAGTGTTTAATTTTCTTTTGTATGCCTTTCGAGTTTATATATAAATAAGTTGCTTAAGATCAAATGAAAAAAAATTAATGTATTAATTTAAGGCTTCATTTTAAGTTAGGTTTAAGACACTGGTGCAATCACTGATACCTGAAAAGGCGATTACCTGCACTCCACCATATTTTTTACAGTTTGAAAATCTAAGACATTGGGATTTAAATATTCCTATATTACAACAATTTTGTCATAATCGCAAGAGGTGTGCAAGGAGTGAGAAGCCTATGTCCATGCTGGCCTATTTTATACATTTGCTATGATCCAGACATCACTTTTCACATGTACAACATCTGCATCTCGCTCGAGATTCTGGGCCCATTTCTGTACAGCGGGAAGTAGATGTAGGAAAAGAATGCTTGGAAAGGAATTCAAGCTGGTACAAGACCCAATTGGCTCTGCCAGTCAACTTAGAGCTCCTCAACCTGAGTTTTCAGGTGCTCACCACAGAAAAATCTCTGACAACCTGTTACCAGAACTTTACCCTGGCTGCTGATGTGCTGCTGTATCTGACCTGTATGACCAATTCATGGATCTTTTCCTGTCACATCCTTCCATTCCTTTCTTATATCAGTAGCAACTAATAGTTACAGGTTTACCTTACATTCAACAGCCAGGGTCAAATTGGGACAACCCCTCAGAATGTGTTACTTGTGGGAGTCGAGCCCACACAGAGGTCAAAGTCCCTGGTTACATGTCAAACCTTGACTACTAAGCCACAGACAACATCTGCTTGACCTCTGGAACAATAATACACCACTCTTCCTATTACCTGGGTCTACCTACTATTCTTAAATATAATAGACATTTCAGCTCACTGTGGTTTCTTGCTTTGTCTACTATGGCCTTTTCTTCCTGTCTTCTTCCTGTGCTATCTCTTTGTTCTCCTTGTTTGCATATTCCTGTACGTAGTGATGTTTAGACCCAAGATGTGAACCTTTATATTTATATAAAACACATACCAGTCCATTTCGTAAGTCCTTAACATCATCGTGAATAAGAAACCCCACTGATTTGCAACATGACTTCATGATTTAGGAAGCTGTGTGAATAAATGAGTCAGATGGCTGAAAGAACAGGGAATACATTGACCACAACATGTACAGATTGGGAATGAAGTGTGCCACAGATATTGTTAAAATACGAGCATGGCCTGATAGTGGGGCAGCACAGATTTGCACAGGCAAACGAGGTGAATTCTTTCAACAAGAGTGTCACTACTTGAATATCCAAAAACAGACTGTGACTAGCTATGGGTGGCACGGTGGGTTTATATATATGCAAGGTACACGTGCATGTATGATACAACACGTGAAAACGATGGAAGTAAATGTGTAAAAGCTACAACACTCGCAAGGAGAACACACATGCACAAGTCTGTCGTAAACTACCCTTGAGACATTGGTGTGTTTGTACCTTTTCTGCTTGCACATAGAGAAAAATGTGCATGCCAATTTTCATTGTGGGGTCTCTGTGACACTGAGATTCCGTTATAAAATTGCATATGTAATTTTAGTGTCCCTTGCAAATTCGCCGATTGTCTCTGAACCAGGATGTATATGCATGTATGATGGGATGTAAGAGAGGCTTTAGGGTCGTGCGAACAGAATGTGAATGGATTTGACCGTAGAGCTCATGTTTGGATCAAACAGAGTTGAATTCAATGTTGCAGGGTTTTCCCTTGTAAAAAATATATGTTAATATATGTAAATGGGTATATTTCACTTGTATTAAATCTAATCTAATACAGTCAGAACTTTATAGGGGGCTTTATCTCAGTTATCTGACAGACTCTAAAGCATAAACACATGGAATTAAATTTAGCTCATTAAGTAGCCAGGTCATATCACAGAAGAAACGGGGGGGGGCAGGGTGGTGTTTACTGACAACAGTATTTTGGTATTATTGAAAATTTCTTTGAGAAGCTTGAACCATAATAGCCAGTGGTATGTGTAGTCTATAATTGGTAACATTTTTCTTAGAATTTGAGCAAGAAAAATAAGCTATCACACACACAGGTCAGTTTTTTGTTGGAAAAATGTGAATATGGCACAACCACCAAGTCCGCTAAAATAGTCTGTGACTATCTTTACACTTTGTGGAAAAGATACTGTTTTCGTGGCAATTTTCAATGGGCCTTAAATTAGCTATTGTGGATTCTGAGTTTGTATCGTAAATATTGTTTCCTAGTAAAATGCAATTTTCCTGAACCGAAAGTAACTTTCTCATGACATGACATAGTAGTGATTTATTCCATACTACTAGACCTTTTACAAGACTGCTGTAATGTGCCATTGTTACTGTCTTCATGTTGATCTATTCATTAGAAATTGAATATTTGTGAAATTAATTCCAGTTCATTTCTTGTAAGACCTGTAAATTATGGTAGTGTTATCTCGTACATTATTTACTCTTATGTGTACAGTATACATAAATGTTTCTTTTAAGAAACTGGAGCAATGTGGTTTGGTTGATGAGATCCATGTGAAAGTGAAACCATTCATACCGGGGGGGGGGGGGGGGGGTATTTTTCAAGGCCTACTCAACTAAAAACAATGGCATGTCTGTGTACTGTCGCAACAACCATTACCTGAGTCACGAGCTGAATGAAATACTTAGATATCATGGAGAGGAGATAGAAAGTAGTGAAAGTGAAAGCAGGGACAATGAATACCATTATGATGAAGGTTGTGACTTTGCTTGGTTTAAGGACTCTCCCTTTTCGGATTCATAAATTTGGCACTGCACAAATATTTCTATTATTATTATTATTATTTCATTAAAATACACATACAGCATTTGTAGAAATCTTTAAAATTCTCATTGTCAGACAGTTTTTAAATTTTTAAATATGAATGGAATTAGGTGGTTTGGTGACTTACAAACAGATATCTGAACTTGAAAAAGTGTGTGTCTTTCAGGGGTCGAGAAGTTGGATATGCAATTTCTGAATTAACCCCTTACCAGAAAAGAATTACTCTCAATTGTTTTAATTTACTTAGCAATGTCATATATTTGTGGAGAATGTGATATGAATCAGTTCCGGGAAATTGTGACAGAAGTTGAAATGTGAGCGAATGTAAATCTAATTCAAAACTGCCATGTGGTGTTTGTGCTGTGACTTTTTGCACCAGTTAAGATTATTCATAGGGACAGAACCAACTAATATATAAGTCTGGGATGTTTGAAAGGGTCTTCAGTCTGCGTCCTCTCTTCCAGTTTTAGGGAAAAAAAACTAAAATCTCATCTATTCAATAAGGGTTTCTCCCATGACTAAAAATGACCTGGCGTTTCTGTGGTATCAAACTTGCTATGTTTATGGAATCATGAAACTAAACTGATTTCTGGTGTAGTGCCTGGGCAGAGGACAGTTCAGGAGAGTGTCTGGAGTGGTTTGCTGACAGAAAATGTGAACTCCAGCTGTGGCAACCCCACATATATTGAGGAATGCTCTCAAACCATCCATGATGCTATGGATCAGCTTGACAGAGTTTGGCATATGTTTAAACCTAAGGAATAAAACTTTCAGACTACATCTTGTAATTGAGTGATAATATAACAATAAAACAGAGAAAAGAAGTTGAGATGCAAGCATATTTTTGCTGTCTGTGTCTGAAAAGGACTATTTTATGAATGTATTAATTCAAACCTTTTTATCAGGAAATAATTACATATTTACAATGGTACAATATATCATATTTTAACAAATATAAGTAAAGTGAATGAGATACCAGATTAAACCATCCTATCAGCTGTGATTACAATGAATGTGCTTTTTGAGTTTTCCTTTTACAGTTCCCACTATCCTGTGAGAAGATCAGTGATAAAGTGAGTTCTGGGTTACAGGTATTATTTTTTTTAGAATGTTGCAAAAATATGTGATACCGCAGTACTCAGTCATTCACATTGGAAGTTGAGTCCCTACTAACCTGTAGTAGACTGATCAGGTCCAGATTGCTAGTGTAGTTATTTTGTCTCCACAGTTTAGTTGATCACTAGTATGAGCTTTCTTAATCTCTTTACTATGGTCCTTTTTCCTCGGTCAAGAGTTTTCTAAGGTATAAATATCTTACTATTAGGGAGGCTTAGCAGGTGTTTATGAAACTAGTCCCTAGTATTTACAAGGAACTGGCATTTTGGTAGGAAGCAAAAGTAGCCCTGGTGTAAGTGAAAGTGCAACTTCCTTAGTACTCTGATTATGTGAGAATAATGCCCTCTTGAAGGACGTTTACTTCTAGTAAGAGTGTAATTGTTCCCAAACTAACACTCATAGTAAAAGACCAGTAATCCAGCCAGTATCATGCGGTGACAGTTCCAATGGTAGAAGATAGAAGTGGATATGAGCTGGTCATGATTAAACTATGAGACAGCCGCAAGTAATAACTGACACTTAGAAGCCAAGCTTGATCGGTCAATCTTCACAGATAAATACCAAGAGCCAGACAGGTAACATGCACACCATAGCAATAACAGTAGCTCCTACGACACAAGCTGTGACTGACCCGCTGTGCCAAAAATCACAAAGTATGTCACTCTTCCAATGGCCCCACAGAGTAATACTTGTTGACTCGCAATCACCTTAAGACACATAGCCAGATACACGCTAAGTTTGATGTGTGAATATTGAACTAGGGTGGCTAGTAATGTCACCACACCACAATTATTTGTAAATGACTTACTTTTTGTGTTTATACTTTTACTTTGTATGATATAAATAAATAGGTAAATAAGTAAATAATTCTATCTGACGAACCTTCAATTATCTGATAAAATTATCACTCTCTGTTTTATTTAATTGCATGGTTTTAACTTATTTTCTATTTTTATCAGAAATAGCAAGTTATCATGATACTTCTGGCACTTCTAATGATCACTATATCCAAAATCAGCCTTTTCATCCCCCCGCTTTATGCTCAAAATCTTCGTTACTTTGCAAAATTATATTTTAGTCATTCTGTTTGCTCGTTTGTAAGCATGTTACTTTGCAAATTTTTTGCAAACTATGTTACCCATTGTGCTTGCTTATTTATAAGTTGTTGTTTTTTTCTGTACAACATTGCATGGGTGATAATGAGATATTTTAGACAGTATCAAAACTGCTACAAAGAATAACAGAGTTAAAATTGGGCATGATTGGGTCAATATCCTTGATTCTAGAGCAACTGTATAGTTATATTACCATAGAAATAAATGCTATCCTTTGTTTAATTAAATGTAAGCAGATCAGTTATTTGCAAACAGAATGAGTAACAGACTTTGCAAAAATTTGCACTCGTCTCACCTCTGAGTGTTCTTATTTGTTTGTTTGTTTGTTTACAGCATAGCTCCAAAACTACTGCATGGATGGCAATGAAATCTTTAGGGAGTATGTTCAAGTCAATCTGGAGCAATTTTTCCGTTATGCCACCATAAAAATAATAGAAATGAGTCATATACTTTGGAAAAATTGAAAAGAAGAAAGGGTAGACTACTGGGTGCATTATAGTCTGGATAATATCCATAAAGAATCACACTAATTGGTTGATGCCAATTGGGACTAGAGTGTGTAATTTGGGTATCCAACACAACCCAGTGCGCTTTCGTATGGAAGTGTTGGATGATTCAATTTTCAGTGTACAATACTTCCAGCACATAGAACTACATGTGACTGGTTGTGTCCATCATTCTTGAAATGGTGTGAAATTGGTATTGGGTTTCCATCCTTTTGACTATATGTTCATATGTCCTTAACTAAATACCCAAGATATTTATCAGTACATATTGCATTTAGTTTAGGAAATCAGGTTTGATTGCATTTATCAATACTCATGTGATGTTTTTTTTCGTTTTGGAACCTGTCCATAAATAGGTAAGCATAATTTGATGCTGGTGATGTGCCCATGGTCGTAATATTTTGGCCTCATTTTTGAGGGTGTCCTTAGATTATCCTCAATCTGGGTATTATTGTACTGAGGGTGTTTTTCAATGTCCCATCTGATATCCCTGTGATTGGGATGGGTGTGTCACAACCACTTGTGGGTTCTGGGGTGGCGTTGACCAGGTACATAGCATTATAGAAATAAGTCTGACTAGTAGTTGGTGAAGGGTTTCCTAGGTAGTAGTACATTTTATTCAGCCTAGTCTGCCTATAAGCAGGAAGTAGATTTCATTAGTACTTTGGAAAAATTGTGTGAAATCTGCACTCAGCTCGCCTATGAGTTCTTTGGTTTCACCGGCATCCCTTTTATTTTCAATCACTTTCACTATCACCTACAATTTGTCTGCTACGATTAAGCAGAAGTATGTCATTTAGTTCATTGCTTAAATATGGGTTGTTGGAACACCAGACAAATGTGCCATTGTTCTTGGTTGTGAATCATTGCTTGAATAAGTAAGCTATGAATGGATGCACTGCTACCCTTATTTTACATTTCAACAAGCCAGACCTCTCAAGTTTCTGAAAGTATGAACACATTTGGTAAAGCAGGCATAGAGATATTTTGCTCTTGGGTCATATGTGAGACTACTCAGTGTGTGCTGAGTGTTTGATTAGACTGAATTACATGGAACACATGATCAGAGGGAACCATATAGGGGTGAAACATCAAATCATACAGATCAAAATTGATAGTCATTTGTCTGGATTTAGTTGGAGTTTGTTTGATGCCACAAAAGTTTGAATGTTATTGTGGCAATCTTTGACAGTTTGCATGGACTGAGAATAAGTTTGTTGGTGATAGTCTTATGTAACACATTGCGTGTCATAAGCATAAAGTGGTGACTTAGTAATAGAAGTAAGTGGATTGGTGTACATAGAAAGGAACAATTAAGGAACATTATGTCAAACAAACTAAGTCCGAAATATCAGGGTGAATATTGACTTTCATTCCTATGTAATTTGTTGAAACTGACAATATTTTAATATACATGGTCACCAAGGTGAAAGTACAATAATGATACAACAGTCAATATCCTTAGTTCTATGTCATAGCTTTACTCTGTAATCGTACATTCAATCTCCAAGTATCTAAAACCTAGTTGGCACCTTTCCGTGTTGGAGCCACGAGCTACAACCAAACAATATTTTTACTTTCAGTTGTGCTAGGTTCATTCTGTTTTATATTTTGGTTGGACGCATTCAAGGGATATTTGTGTAAAACTCAAATTGGAATTTGGCCATTTGAGAATGCTTTTTGTAAATGTATGAAAAACCTCCCACAACCCCTCATGAACTGCATTAAACTATGGAATCTGTAGGGATAAAGATAGGACAGGATCGCTACATGGGTTGTCCCATCCTTCAACATCTACTAATGAGATATGAGGGTCTCCTATTGGAGAAATAACGATGAGAAAGCCGAAACCTTATACATACAGATGTTATCATAGCAGGAAGGTGTGACTGCACCATAAGAAATCAATAGGTTTACAATAACAACTTGAGCTTGTTTGTGTTTAATCTGTCAATACTTTACATAATAATTCAGTGAGCTTATCCACTGGGAACAGGTATGCTAATACATTGTTTTTGTTTATGTAACACTATGTTCTAGCCACATTTGTGATATTATATGTCACTTCAATATTGAAATAACATAAGGGATCTGTAAGTAATTAAAACTTTCTTAACGTTTTAATATATAACTTCCAGTAAAATTTTTCAGTAAGTAAAGCTACACTTTTTCACAAAAATACCATTTTATTCACAGTTTATATGGTATGTATTATACTCCCAGGTGACCTCAAACTGGATTTGTTAAAATATGTTTCAAAAGTTATGATAATTATACAGATTTATATCACAGATGGTTGACTGTATGTGTAGCCAGGTGGGTACTAAGCTATATCCATATTCTTGACCCAGACATTACAGTGCCATTCTTTTTGTAAATCAGGTCATTCATCCATAATAGCTCAGTAGTCTATTTAAAGTAAAATACTCATTTCCTTAGCCGAATACAATCTTACCACCCTGTATTATTTCAGCTACATTTGGTGCAAATGATCATTCCACTCTTCACATTTGCCTCTCATGATATTTGGTATCTTTGATTCTGTACTCGGGTGGTTTGATTCCTACTAAACTGACTGTTATCAGCTTATCAGAATTGCTCTCTGTTACCAGGACTATGTTTTGATCTTCATGATTCTTTTTTGAGTCCATTTATCCACTCAAAACTACACCCTTTAGCAGGATTATTGACGTGTATAGTGGTGTCATTCAGAAGACTTTCCAAATCCAATCAATGCAAACTATAATGTATTCAAAAATGTAAAACAATTGTAAAAATACAAGTAAATATATTAATAATTGCCTTGGTTGCATATTGAATATCACCCAGTGTTCAAAACTGCCTCGATGGTCTATAAATTCCTTCACACGGGTTATCTTAAATAATATGAATTTCCTCTTATATTTGTCTTGACAATAGTAAGCAGGGTTAAGGTGATGGTAAGCTTTTTCTGGTTCCATAGTTTGGTTAATCTATTCCTAAAACAGTGAAACAATCTGGATCAATTTGTATTTGATGCTCACACAGTTTTGAATACGTTGCCTGGTGAGACTTGTTCCTCTTTCTCTATATCCTCCTTCAGAAAACAACTGAGCTCTTACCTCTGACAGTATATCCACCATAGCCTCATAAGTAGTCTTATGTCTTCACGATGCTGATCTGGAGTTGTACATTTGGAATTTGTAGTTGTTTCTTGTGATTTAGATTGTGTTGTTATGTGGTAATTAAGCACTATAAAAATTGGTTGGAATTCGAGTAATATGTGGCTATATTATGTCAAATTCATATACATCCTCTCAGGCTCTTGGTGTCCAATATGATGAATCCAGACACTGAAATAAGCTGTCATCTGAAGGAAGTGCATTGAAAATTATCTGATATTCTACAAACAGGAAAGCATTTGCAAGAGTGATGTATTGAAAATTGTAGAACCTGAGAACAGAAACCACTGCATTTAAAGTTAATTTTAAAAATAGCATCAGAGATGCCTGTACCCCACAGTATAGGGAAATAGCTTTCAACACCATGAGATATATATTATTATTATTTTTTTTTTTCGCCCGCAGGCAAGCAGTCACATGGTTTCTCCAGACAGTCCAGTCTTCCATCACTGTACACAGCTCTGTCATTGTAAGATTTCCCGCATCCTGCCTTAAAATCCATTCCAGATCTTCCTCTTCTTCTCAGATTTTGGTTGGGCTGCCATAGAACTAGATCACTAGCAGCTAGTTCAGGATGTCGGTGACAGTGACCAGCAAGTTTCATTCTTCTTGCTGCTATTTTCTTTCCAAAAAGTGGGAGTTGTTCATACAACTCAGCATTTGTCCTGTGTTCCTACCATTTGACATTAGTGGCTTTCCTGAGCATCTTGGTGTAAGTTCCATTCAACATACATTCTACCTTTGGAGTTATTATCCAGCTCTCACAGCCATATAGAAGTATAGATTCAACAGCTGCTACAAAGAATCTAACTTTGATTTCTTTCCTCATGTTCGAATTCCACATGCAGTTCATCTTGTTTAGTGCTTGCCAAGCTTGTGCTTTCCTAATTTTTATGTCTTTATCAGTGCTGGCAACCCATGATCCCAGGTATTTGAAATCCTCTACTTTTTCTAATTCAGTACCATCATTTGTTTTTAGTGCACATCCCTCCGTATCTATGTTGTATGTTATGTATTTGGTTTTCTTGGCATTGAGAACAAGACCAATTTTTTGGCACTCTCTCTGAACTCTTGACAGTATTCTTTGTGCTTCTTTTATTTTGTTTGATAACAGTGCAATGTCATCTGCAAAGTCTAGGTCAGTTAATGTAACATACCTTATGAGATACAGATGTAGTGAAACAATACAAAGATCTGGATACTTTCAGGGCAGTATCAGTTATATAAAGCTCCAAATAATGTTCAAGTGGAAAAATGATATCTGAAAGAAAATGTATGTGAAGATGAGGTATTAAAACAAGACAATTCAATACCAAGATGATAGCATTAATGAGTAGACTAAAAATTATGACGGTGCAAAATATATTAATTGGAGAACAGCTGTCAATGGATAAAAGTACAATTATGTAAAAGTGGATAAAATAATCAACTGCAGCAATCTATATATCTTTGTCTTAAGACAAAGAAGTCTCAAATATGGCAGGTGAGCACACTTTGGCAGAGCCAAAGTTGAAGGTCACACCATGATGTACACCTACACCCCCTAACTAATCTCCCTACAAATTGTCAACCGTCTACACCTTACGAAATCAGATAAATAACCCAGACAGGATTTTAAAACTCATGGTCACTATAACAAGGTCAAAGGTCAAATCAAGGTCACACCATGATGTTGCAAACCTACACCCCTAACCAATGTCCCTACCAAGTATCAACTTCCTACACCTTACGGTTTCTGAGATACAGGCCAGACAAACTTTTTCCTGCCGTCCGCCCACCCGCCCATCCAGACATCCAGACCCTTAAGGGCTGTGGGGTAAAAATCCAAACATGTGGGAAGGAACATCACCAAATTAGGTGGCATGGCAATAACAGAAGGACAAGGTTATAAATTATTGCAAATATTTTCTCATATAATATATAAATAGATACATGGGAAATAGAAAGATTGGGATATTTATGTTTTCTAACCCTTAACCAATGTTTCCGCCAAGTAACAACTTCCTGCACCTAATGGTTTCCGAGATACAGCCCAGACAACATTTTATAGGTCAAGGTCACTATGGCAAGGTCAAAGGTCAAATCAAGGTCACACCATGATATGACACAGCTATACCCCCTCACCAATGTCCATACCAAGTAACAACTTCCTACACCTTATGGTTTCTGAGATATAGGCCGGACAACATTTTAAAGGTCAGGGTCATTACAACAAGGTCAAAAGTCAAATCAAGGTTACAGCTAGACCTTGCATGCCTACAATCCCTAACTAATGTCCCTACCAAGTATTAACTTGCTGCATTTTACGGTTTCCAAGATATAGCCCAGACAAGATTTCAAACTCAAGGTCACTGCGGCTAGGTCAAAGGTCAAATCAAGGTCACATTATGACGTTGCATACCTACACCTCCTAACCAATGTCCCTACCAAGTATCAACTTCCTACACCTTACTGTTTCTGAGATACAGCCCGGACAAACTTTTTTCCCACCGCCCACCCATGCACCCACCCGCCTATCCAGACAACATGAGTGAAAACAATACCCCGATAGACTTTAAAAGCTGTGGGGTAAAAATTCTAAAGCTCAGGCCCATTGGCTGTGCTATTACATTAGAGTAATGAACAGCTGCAGTCAAGGCGACTGTTTACCATTGTGTTACCGATCTGGATATCTGAGTCTTAGAAATCAGCACATTCAAGGCAAATACCTGATATGGTAGTGAAAAGTTTAAAAGTGGTAGAAAAAACTCTTTAGAATGAGTAGACTGGCTTCAAGTCTTTGCACTGGTATCAATCATCGACTTAAACTGTTAAATTTAAATTGAAAACTTACAAGAGTTCATTATGCCACTAGCATCCTGGGGTAAAGGGGATAGTTTCTAAAGAAACAGGACTGGCTTTTCTCCAAAAGTCATACAGTACCCATATATTACATAAAAGACAGAAAGACTTGGTAAAAGTCTATAGAATGACTGGTGAGAATGAAAGTAAGAGAATCTTGACTTCATCGGATGGTAAAACATGAATGCCTACATAGAAGTAGATTCAAGTTCTTTCCTGATGCATGTATTGCCAAGCAACATAAATATGCGTGCACACCGGATTAATTTTTACAGAGAGGCACAGAAAAGAGCAAGTTCCTGAAAAATACCTTTGGAATTTTTTAAATTGCAATTATCTAGTTCACCTAAATCACTAAAATTGAGCACTTAATATTTTCAAAGAAGCAAAGTTCAAGTTCTAGACAATGGAGTTTACCATCCAAGGAGAACAATTGTATATGCCTTTTGATGTGAAGCTTTTAGAAAACTTCTGTCGAACGTGGTCTATCTTTCACTAGCTCTTTAAACCTACTCAATACCATTTTTACAAAGAACTGGACACA
This sequence comes from Sabellastarte sp. h YS-2021, assembly GCA_964017235.1. NCBI lineage: Eukaryota > Metazoa > Annelida > Polychaeta > Sabellida > Sabellidae > Sabellastarte > Sabellastarte sp. h YS-2021. The sequence continues at coordinate 14,955,599 of OZ024937.1, forward strand.
GACAGTTTTGCCATACTGATGAATAATTAAACCTAGAGTCAGATGTTATTTATTAACTTAATATCTAAACTTTAAACATTACTACAATATAATTATACACTCAATAATACTCTAACAATGTTCATAATTGCTAAAATTTTGAATTCAAAAAATTAAAAATTTTTATTAGGCTGGTAGACAGACCTATCTGGCAGAATTCAACTTCAACTAAATTTGAATTTTTACCATGGCGGTAGAAAGTCAGATCTGGTAGAATTTGAAATTCTACTGGTAGAAAATCCAAAATCATGATGTGCAACATTGGATGTCTCTTAATAAGCTGAAGCCCAATCGAGAAAAAATCTGAATTTATTGTCTTTGGCTCTAAGGCTCAGCGTCAGAAGATTTTCTATCATTTTCCTGTCTTGGTATTCTTCATCCAGTTGATTCTGTGAGAAATTTTGGTGTGTGGTTTGATGCAGAATTTTCCTTCTTTAAACATGTCAAGAGGACTTGCAAAGTGTGCTTTCTTCAGATGCGTGACCTTCGTAGAATAAGACAGTATCTTGCTCGAGAAGTGGCAGTCCTAGCTGCAAACGCCTTGGTTAGTAGTCGTCTGGACTACTGTAACTCTCTGTTTAGGGGTTTGTCATGTTTCAATCAGCACAAATTGCAAAGCATTTAGAATACCCTTGCTTGTATTCTTACAAATCATAGAAATTATGCTCATGTTACACCCATTCTGAAGCAACTATAGTATAGATGTATGTTCAAAACTGCAACACTAGTTTATAAATTTCTACATAGTGGTTCTCCTTCCTATTTTCAACCATTCTTGTCTCTCAGGAGTTGTTCCTATAGTACCAGGCGTAGTCACCCAGATCGTCAATACCTTACTGTTCATCCTTTCTGCTCATCAGTCTTCATTTTATTTATATCTTTTATTTATATATTTATTTGGGGTTTTATGTCGCTTTCAACACTGTACAGGTCATATCACGACGGGTAGTTGGAAGGGCAGAGGAAACCAGTACATACAGTTCATCAGGGTTCTGTACTGTAAACTGCCGACCAACGGCAAACAACTACCAGCTTTCCCACTTGAGGCCATGACGGGGATCGAACCCCCGCCTCAGAGGTGGGAGGCGAGAGTGTTACCACTCTGCCACCGTGGCCCCCCATCAGTCTTCAAGTCAGTCAAACATTTTGAACACAGCTTTGCCTTTGATGCTCCTAAGATCTGTAATGAACTCCCTCATGATGTGCGTAGTGCAGCATCAGTTGCCTCCTTCAGAAAGAAGTTTAAATCTTACCTGTTTGCAAAGCCTATCTGCCATAGCCTCCCTTGTCACATTGTGTCTGCTTAGTATGACCGGCTATGTCCTCGGATTAATGTTAACTGCCTTGTTTTATGTTCAGTTGCACCTTAGAGTCCATCAGGGATTTAGATTAAGCGCTATAAAAGGCCACATTAGATTAGATTAGATATTTATCACAAAATTTTCCACAAACATCTAAACGCACACACACAGTTCATCCACACAACAACATTACACATAGTGACTTGTTAGAATTACTAGGCTATTATTATAACATTTAAAGTTTTTACAATTATTGCTACATAATGTAATCTAATATTCTGTTTCAAACCTAACCGAGTACATTGTAATCACATAAATACAGAGTTTGCAGAAATGGGCTATACATAGGTCACTGCAATACACAGTAACTGGTTAAAAAAACTGCGTCAAGTAATAAAATACCTCGAGGACTTATGCCCTTTTAGCCTGGAAGAAGAGTTCATCAATGCTGTCAAAAAATGATATGTTATATCCCAGTAAGCTTTGGTGTTTGTTGATATTTGAAAAAAGGGCTCCAAATGTGTGATTTTTGTCATTTGAGAAGATTTTCGTCCCGGAATAAAAGCTTTCCCCTTTAAGGTATCTATCACATAACATTAAATATTTCATTATGACTTTTGAAGAGAAACCTGGGACACTAGACCAGAAACGTGTGAGCCAAGTATAATTCGGGTCCAAGTTCTGTGGCTTATGTCTAATTAAACAGGTTTTATCGGGACATGTACATGTTGACATGGACAGGACTGAAAAACACCACCAAAGAGATGAAAGTCAAGTAAGTAAAAGATGTCCTAATTAACCACAAAGCCACTTGAAACGTTTTAGGCATAATACAAAAAATACATGTGAACTGATAGGTCCAGTTTGCAAGTAAAAATTATTAAAGAGTTCTTATCGGTTAAATTATTACAGAAAGCTCTAACAGTTGTATAAGCACCAAAACATGTTACTGATCATTTCTGTTCAATAGCAAACAGCTTTTTATTATTTTGACAGGATGTCTAACTGAAAAAAATAAGCACTGGACATTGCATAAACTGGTTACCTACTGACATAAATGGGCTGATATAGACAACTGACATAGACTACTGGTATAGACAGAAGACATAGACTACTTCACAGAATAGCACATTTTCACCAGCACCAGCCATTATTATTGTCCTCTTCAACTCTCCTGTTTTCCGGATAACAAAAGCAAAAACGAAAAAACGCACAGAATGGCCAATATCCAACGGGTCCAGCCATCATTATTGTTCTCTTCAACTCTCCTGTTTTCCAGATAACAAAAACAACAAAAGTAAAAAGTATTAAACTATCACCTACCATCTATATAATAGGAAAATGAACAGAGTACTTATGCTTAATTATCAACATGGAGGGAAACCTTGGTTGAGTAATTGTGAATATAATAATACCTTTAACTAGTGACTGACTTTACAATGGGGAAATTGCCTGATGGTGGACATTTTTGAAGTTTATCTCAAGAGAATATTTATCAACACAATACAGGTACAAGGGGCACAGAGATATCCTGAACATTTGATGAAGCTAGCTGGTCTAGTTTCCCTAGACTTGCTCCAAGTCTTTGTCTGTATCCATCATAAACCGGAATTGGAATTTCACAAGGGTTCATTATACCACAAGCATTCTTAAGTAAAGAGGATAGTTTGTCATTGACAGGGCTGCCTGTTTCTCCAAAAATCATACAGTACTCATACATGTCACAAAAGACAAAAATGGACTTAGTGAAAGTCTAAGTTTCTCTGAGAACATTTAACATAAAAATGCTATCTACTGGATTCCAGTTGCAAATACAACAGCAATGTTATTGTCCACTTGTGCTTGATACATTAGGAATGGACTGTACTAAAATGTGGACATTTAATTAAAAACATGTATTTATGAGCTGTTAAGATGCTGAGCTTAATTCTTTGATTGAAATTTTAAAGCCATGTCAATGCAACATATATCTAATATCTTTAAAAACAATTAAAATTGTCTTTTTTATTTCAACATACCTCGAATGTGTTGTATTATAAGTAGGTTGTGGATTTGCCTCTTGATGGTAACTTCTCTGATATGACGAAGTGGTTGGAGTATTCCTGTGTTTCATTGAAAAGAAGAAAAAATGTAAAGGCATTTCTCAGAGTATTCCTGACAAACATCCATGTTCCTACATTCCTATGAATAATCCATGTGTAAGTTATATCTTAAGGTATTCCTAATTTATAGTTACTATTCTTACAAGTTTGATATGAACAGAGGTGTAAAGTCAAAGTTGGGATTTACGTCCCGTTCAACAGCCAAGGTCATATTGGGACAGGTCCTCAGCATTTGCCACTTGTGGGACTCGAACCCACAGAGGTGACAGCCTGTGATTAGATGCCAAACTTGGCATTAGGCCACCGAGGACCTGAGAACAAAGGTGTAAGGAAATAGTCTATGTCTCAAAGTGTTCTTAATTCACTAAATCCTATAGTTCATATGACACACCAAATTCGAATGTGAAATTGGTATTAACAATATTTCATAGTTGAAGAATATATGTATTTGCCATTGTTAATAAGGTATTTTGAATTATTATAAGTATTCCTGTACCTCATGTGAAAGACCAACTGTATGGGGTATCTCTCAAATTATTCATCATATCCATTACAATATGTGAAAGCCATATTAAATACAAGCTAAGTCATCTTCACAGTACCCAGAGGTCAAGTGATGAACAAGTTGGGCCTATAAACCCTTGGTCCTCACTTCTGTTGTTTTGATATAATGTTGGATGCACTTAGAATATGTCCTAATCTTACAAAGGAATTCCTTATTGGTATAAGCATTCCCACATTTCACATTAAATAACCAAGATCTCTTTTCGGTATCTCTTTTAAGAGGTTTGAATATTTACCAATTATAAATTTCTTTCATAGATTAGATAACTGCTCAGTCACTTTATAAGCTACTTTGTACAAATAAACCTAGTGTTACAAATGTTCATACCTGACTTAACAACTACAAGTTTTTATTCACATTTCAACGTGCACACATTAGTAGTAACACTTTTTTATGCATGTTGAGCAGAGGAATCCAATTTACTTCCTACATTACCCATGGCATTTTACAGCACCAAAAAGTACAAATGCTTTATGGGGCTGTTCCATTTTGTAAACCTTGCTCCCAATTGGGAAAATGCATCATTCAAGATATAGCTTATGATAGGTTTAAAATTGATTTAGGATGAAAACAGATAGGTTTTATGATCGCTATAAGATATAAAAGATTGCTGTATGGCTGTAAGATTGATTTAAGATTGCTGTAAGATTAAAAAGATGACAATACAATTGGTTTACAATGTTATAAATCTGATAAGGATCGGGAACAGTTCACGATCATTTCAAATGGTTTGAAATTCTCGTAAACTATTACCAATGGACTCGCAAGTGCTGTACTCTTAAACCCACTGGGAACTACAATATCTTCCATACATGATTGCTTCAGTTTTATGATTGCTTTAAGATCATTACGATGTATTCAGATCCAGTTCCCGATTCCAGAATTTTTACAATCAGGGATAGAGTATACAAGATATCGCTGAAATAGAATGGTCCTCTTATTAAATTGATAAAATCTGTCACAAGGAGTAGAGAATGATCCTTTCTAACTGAAGCAATTTGTGCTATTTAGCCTCATTAACCTTGCATAATATCACCTGTTACTTAAAGCTTCTCTTACATCCCATTGTACGCGTATACACACGTAAGTGTGCTGCAAATATTGTTGAAAAATATGAACGTAGCCTGGCAGTGGGGTAGCAGAGATTTGCACGTGCAAGCGATGTGTATTCTCCCAACAGCAGTCTCACAACTTGAAGATCAAAGAACAGGCTGCTACTAGCTACAGGTCATACAGTGTGAGTGTATCTTAAGCATGTGCAAACAATGAAAGGAAATGGGGAGAACCTACAACACTAGTAAGGAGAATGCACGTGCCTAAGTCTCTCTTAAGTTCCCCTTGAGGCATGGATGCGTTTGTAGACATACTGCATGCATGCAGAGAATAATGTGCATTCCAATTTTCATTGTGGGGGCTCTGCAACCTTGAAATTCTGTTATAAAATCGCAAGTGTACCTTGAGGGTCCCTTGCAAATTAGCCGATTTTTCTCTGTAACCAGGACGTACATGCATGTACGATGGGATGTAAAAGAGGCTTTAGCTATGACAATATACAAGTGCTTTATGCCAGTATCTCTTCTATGTGTGTACAGGTCTGTAGTTGTCATATTTATTTTTTGGCTACATCGTCTCATGCTTAGGCTAGTTTATATAACTTGCTATACCATCTCAGAATGCATAGAGTGACCTTTCACTCGTGTTAGCCGTTTGTTATTATTTCATTGTGCAGGTACTTGACTTTGCTCATGAATTCCTTTTGCTTATCACTTATGCTGTTTTCAGTAAACACATTTATTATCTGCATTATCATTCTGCTGACAATAAATGAACTTTTCAAATACTAGTCATATCTTGCTTATAAGATGTTTATAAGTTCATGCTTATAAATACATACTGTAGGCTTACATTATTATATTATTGTACCAACATTCATTCACTGTTGACATTAGTTCTCATTGTATCCTACCCATTTACTTCATTTCTTATTATTTTACAGGTCTGTTCATTTTGACTAACCAGAAGAATTTACCTGGACTGAATAGAGAGTGGAGTGGCATACCTTGGGCAGTAACCTTTGACCCAAGTTCCTACCTTGGCAGTGACCTTTGGCCTTAGTTTGTATTCTTACATAGCACTGTTCCTGTACTTTAATGTAGTATGTATTCCATGTATTTACAAGTCTTTAAGTAGATTTTATTCATTTATAATAATAAAATTATAATCCCATTTCTTTTATTCTGTATGGGTGGGTCCTGAAGAATGATATGTGCTTTATGTCATAGAAACCAATTGCAACTGATTGCTTTCTAACGCAGCCTGTATAACCACTGTACAAAACATAAATGACCACTAGCAGTCCCTATTTTTTGCTTGAAAAACGAAAAGTAGAAGGTAAAGATGTGAGAACTATTAACAAATAATTATATAACACCCAGCTTTTTGTGACATGAGAAACTTCATTGAATATAATTAACTGAACCAAACAAGTATTGACTGTGATGCTTTTACCTGAAAGCCGTGAAACTGTTTTTCTTTTTTCATTTGTTTAAAAATTTTTTTAGCTGTTCATTCATCACACGTATGCACAGTAACCTGAATCATCTTCAAGTCAACAAGAAAAATGGTACACCTACCACAGTCTAGGTACCTCAAACTCTCCAAACTGTACAATAACCCGAATGTAGGACAAGTCATCTTTAAGTCAACAAGAAAAATTAATTTGACACAATCTAGGTACCTCAAATTACTTCCCACTGTGCACCACCATCATTTATTGGTCACTACAAGTTGTTCAGTTCTATTTAATTGGTAGATTTTAATGATTCTTTTTAGAAAACTTTTCAGCATTCAATCTTCCAGTTTCATCAACAGCTGCATAATTCTTATTAGCAGAATATTATCAGCATATGGGAATCTCTTGTTGCTTTAACTTTTAAACCTCGGTGATCAGTTGGTGGTGTTGACCAAGCTAATAGAACTGAAATAGGTTTGTCCTGCCAGATTGACACAGCATGGTGGTGCATTGGCTTTAGTATAGGAATAACGCCTGACAAACCATGGTATATGCAGAATTTTACCATGGTTTGAGATTATAAACCCCGAAGGCGAAGCCTGAGGGGTTTATTGCTCAAACCATGGTAAAATTCTGCATATACCATGGTTTGGAGGGCGTTATTCCTATTCTAACATGACAAAACAATTAAAATACTTGTAATTTCCTTATATTTTGCAAAAAATCATGCCCATTTCACAAACGTTCGAAACTAATCAGGCTGTTCTACCAATTGTACATTGTGGCAGTAGCATTTTCTCACTAAATACGCCGAAAATAAAGAGTTTTTTAAAAAAAATTTTAGGTTCTATATATTTTCTTTTCATTATCAGAATTATATCAATTAAAAGTGCTTTTATGAATAATAATAAGTTCTGATCCTTAACTGTCAAAAACCGGAAGCATGTACTTGGTTGTTTTTACTTGCGATGGGATGACAATGGAACAGCCAACATGTATATCGAGGTTTTACCATAGCTCTCGACCAATCAGAATCGCGGACACAGCCGTGTCATGTTAGAATAATGATTTGATCATATGCCAACAAGATTTACTTACCGGTAACTTGACTCAGATGATAAATAGCTTCCATGGCTGTCATCGCCTGCTGTTTGAATTCTTGGTCTCACAATTCTCATCAGTTCCTGGTACAAGTATCTATTCTGACGGCACACTGGCAAACCACCGTTATTTGTAGTTGTAAGTTTCTCCAAGAAGGCTTCAGGTCTGAGTCCAAGGATATTTACTCGCACAAACTGTATCTTGCCTACTTCTTCCAGAATCTTCAAAAGAAGTGAAAATAAGTATGAACACACAGACCCAGTCAAATGGGATATATCAAATGGACTAAAATTGTTGTACATATCCTTCAATTTTAAATCACAACATCAAAAACAATATACTTCTTCACAAATCTTCTACTTTGGCTTTTTTGAGACAATGAATGAGTGCATTTTTACAACAGCCTAGATTTTACACTCTCACTTTTTGTGGAGGGAAATGCTCTCAGAGAATCATATCACACTAAGTAAGGACCTTGCACAAGGTCTACAAAAATAGCTATGACCTTAAGTCAAGGCAGTATTCTTTTAGCAGCGTTTATATATTTACAGATGGATTTGATGTAATTTCCAGGAAATTTTGACAATTACACAAGGAACAGATGATAAGATTTTGGGTGGTGATCCAGATCACTGTCTGGATCAAGGAATTTTAAAGGATTTTGATCACACATAAACAATATTGGAGGTGCTGTGTCTTGACAGAGTTATGCACTCTCTTAGCTATCTAGTTTCCTGTTTTTTATACCTGAGGGCCGAGATTTAGGGGGCCAATTTGCCGAGGACCGATTTGGCAAAGGGCCGATTCATCCAGCTCCCGTTCAAACTTCTCCATATCAAAGGATCTCATTTTTATGGCAGAATCGATCAAGTTACATCAAATGCATTATAATTTCTTCTATAATTTACTATTTTAAGCTACAACATCAGTTTTAGCTATTTTTCCATTTGCTTAAGCATTGTTCAGAGTGACAGCTGATGAACATTTCAATTATTGCATGGTTGAATGGAACATGAGGAAGAGTATACTATTGGGATACTTTTTACTATTTCAAAGTCTAGGGAGTTGTAAAGAAGTTCTGATTTACTAGATTTAAGTACCATGTAGCTAATGTTACAGTAGTAAAACTCATGGTAAGAAAGTCAATTACTAATTGGACAAAAAAAAATAAATTTCGGTGTGGCCCTAATGACATTTGTCATTCAAAACAGTAATATTTAGTCACATTTTCTGCATTTTGGTGCTATAGATTTAGCAATGTAACACTTGCAACAGCTTGTATACACTATTAATGTCCTTCTATGTCCTTCACTCGTGGGAAATTGTTTCACATTCGTGACTTGTGACTGAGCCACTGCTTGGTGTCGAAATTTAGCATACACCTCAACTTGGCACAAACAGGAAGAGAGAATATTTACTGACCATTGGTTGTCATTGGCAACATGCAAGTATTTATGGACATCAATCTACCAAATAAGGTGAAAACAATGGTAGATAAAATGATGAGGAACATAAGCTAATTGCTTTCATAGATTTCCTTATGCAAACTGTGCCAAGTTGTGGGTTGGTTGTGGACAGATTTCAAGTAGAACTAGACCTAGCGCATCGGAAAACCGATGCAAATTGTATCCACCATAAAGACAATGCACCAAAACCTCTAGACCAATAATAAGCAAGTTATAAGCACTTTTAAGTTTGGCTGTCCTCATTTGACCTTCAAGGAGGGGCCCAAGGTCAAATCCGACCACACCAGAAGATTCCCAGCCCATGATTTCCTATATGTTGGTTTACCATCCCAAACATCTAGGACCAATAATAAGCGAGTTATAAGCACTTTTAAGTTTGGCTGTCCTCATTTGACCTTCAAGGAGGGGCCCAAGGTCAAATCCGACCATACCAGAAGATTCCCAGCCCATGATTTTCTATATGTTGGTTTACCATCCCAAACCTCTAGGACCAATAATAAGCAAGTTATAGTCGCTTTTACCTTTGGCTATCCTCGTTTCCACCTTGAAAGAGGGGCCCAAGGTCAAATCCGACCACATCAGAAGATTCCCAGCCCATGATTTTCTATATGCTGGTTTACCATCCCAAACATCTAGGACCAATAATAAGCGAGCTATAAGCACTTTTAAGTTTGGCTGTCCTCGTTTGACCTTGAATGAGGGGCCCAAGGTCAAATCCGACCACACCAGAAGATTCCCAGCGCATGATTTCCTATATGTAGGTTTACCATCCCAAACCTCTAGGACCAATAATAAGTGAGTTATAAGCACTTTTAAGTTTGGCTGTCCTCATTTGACCTTGAACGAGGGGCCCAAGGTCAAATCTGACTACACCAGAAGATTCCCAGCCCATGATTTCCTATAGGTTGGTTTACCATCCCAAACCTCTAAGACCAATAATAAGTGAGTTATAAGCACTTTTACCTTTGGCTATCCTCATTTGACCTTCAAGGAGGGGCCCAAGGTCAAATCCGACCACACCAGAGGATTCCCAGCCCATGATTTTCTATATGCTGGTTTACCATCCCAAACCTGTAGGACCAATAATAAGCGAGTTATAAGCACTTTTAAGTTTGGCTGTCCTCGTTTGACCTTGAAGGAGGGGCCCAAGGTCAAATCCGACCACGCCAGAAGATTCCCAGCCCATGATTTCCTATATGTTGGTTTACCATCTCAAACCTCTAGGACCAATAATAAGCAAGTTATAAGCACATTTAAGTTTGGCTGTCCTCATTTGACCTTGAAGGAGGGGCCCAAGGTCAAATCTGACCACACCAGAAGATTCCGAACCCATGATTTCCTATATGTTGGTTTACCATCCCAAACCTCTAGGATCAATAATAAGCGAGTTATAAGCACTTTTAAGTTTGGCTATCCTCGTTTGACCTTGAAGGAGGGGTCCAAGGTCAAATCTGACCACATCAGAAGATTCGCAGCACATGATTTCCTATATGTTGGTTTACCATCCCAAACCTCTAGGATCGATAATAAGTGAGTTATAAGCACTTTTAAGTTTGGCTATCCTCGTTTGACCTTGAAGGAGGGGTCCAAGGTCAAATCTGACCACATCAGAAGATTCGCAGCACATGATTTCCTATATGTTGGCTTCACATTGCAAACCTCTAGGACCAATAATAAGGGAGATATAGGCACTTTTAAAGTCCTCTATGTGGGTTACTTCGGCACTCCGTGGATGACCTTGAGTTAGGAGCTTCAAGGTCAAATGTGTGCAAGGTTGTAGAGGACATGTATATGTGTCATACATATCACCTATGAAGAGATTCAACCTTCTACCTATGAGGAACAGCCAGTAGAAAAATGTAGATTATTTTCAAAGAAATGCCCGTGGCGGCCATCTTGTTTTTTCAGAATGAGGCTATTTTCCTTCCCAGAGAAGCTTACCCCCCAATGAAGATATCCTGCAAATTTGGTGAACCTAGCTGCTGTTGTTTTCCTCTTAGAGTGTTAACGCCGAAAATCTCTCTACGCGCGGCGGCGGCGGCGTAGCGAACGCTAAACCAAAGTATCCACCGGATGCTTCCGGTGGATACAATAATATGATTGCACTTTGTATGGGTAAACTGTATTTACCACTTGTTCTTATGTTATTATATATTTCTGTCAATATAAATCCATATTATTAGAGAGGTTTTCCACATATACCAGTAGGTAATAGGGATATCCCGATTGGAAAAATAAAACTGCTCACGATTTATGGGTGGATTTTACAACAATTTCCGAGCAACATTGCCATTGGGTCTCGAAACCTACTGATTGATACAAACCTGACAAAGGCCAATACATTAGCCAAAGTCAACATATGGTTGAAAAGATTGATTTATGAATGAGAAGATTGCTTTCAGATGGATTTGGGATGGGTTCTTCAATGCAACGCGCAATATGAATAGGGGACATTTTAAGATAATTTGAAACAGGTGTGAAAAAATCAGGGAAATATACCATTTGCTCTTTAATATCCCTATTCAAAACTGCCAGTGCCGAGTTGGTTCCACAGGTTATGATCGTGATTTGCTAAAGTCCCTAATGAAAAAAAAATTGACATTCCATATGGCAGATTTTTAGGGTTGTAAACCTAAATAATAATAAAGTTATCTGATGTAACTGATTATTATCTGATTATTCAGCTCTCAAACACACAAGTGACATTTACAGGTTTTGCATTCTCAAATAGACTAAAATTTATTGCTTAATTTGATGCAAAAACAAGGGAAAAATTTGCTAAGAATGGTTATGACAATTCTTTTCAATCTGAGAACAGAAAATTTGAATAATTCTACCCAAATAACACTATATATCCAATAAAATATACAAAGTTTTTGAAACTTTGCAACAATATATTTTTTTATGATAGTAAAATCAAAGAGGTTTAAAAGTATTTTAATATTCTGCATTCCCCATATTTGACCTAATTATGAGGTAACTCCAAGGAAGTATTAATTTTATGACTGTTCATTTGTCTCCGTTTCTTTTTGTCTCTCTGATTGATAGCAGGATTTTTAAACAAAAAAATCAGATGGGTATTTGTCCACCTTAGACCCCATTAAAGTTTGAGAACAATCTAGATCAACACCTGGATACAAAAAATCCGGATTTTCCCATTTTGTATTGTTTCTTTGCTTTGCCAGAGACTAGCCAGTGCTCTTGTTATGGAAATATTTAACAACTGTTTTTTTCTCATTATTTTGGGGTTTATACGGACTTTAATGATACTTTTATGTTAATGATACTTCAAACCAAATGGTGACTATAAGTAAAATAACCCTTGTGAAGTATATTAAAAAACAAGGTCAATCAGAGAGCGCATACCTCCAACAAGGAACTTCTGAATAAGTAAATGGGAAAATCCAGATTATTTTACTATATCTAGATGGTGATCTAATTCACTGTCAAACTTTAAAGGGTTGAAAAGGGTTTAAAGTCTGACCCATCTTCTAATTATTTTTTTTCAAGAAGAGCCAACCATTAGTATTTACAAAATCCTGCTGACAAAGGGAAACAGACAAACGGTCATGAAAGTAATATCTCCCTGGCAGAGGTAATATTAACATCTATGTCCTATGGGCTCGTATGTCAATTTTCCTTTTTTGTCATTACTCCTGACAAAATTTTTTGACAGAATATCTGTCACTCTGGTAATTTTCCTGGTGTACTTGCTCCTGTGTGAGTCCCCCAACCCCTCCTCCCACCCCCTTTCTATATGTCTCATATATTATGTCAGATTGCATGTATATACTAATACTGAACAGTTTTCATTGTTATTATACCTAGCAGGTGTTAATCACATTATATAAACCCTTCCATGCAATAAATCCCTGAATATACACAAACACTTTTTCTGTTGTACTGCTCTTGTATATAAAAAAGCATAAAAGATTGAGGTATATTAGTACGCCTACCACTATTTTCTGGTATTATAATTCTGTGTAAGCTCTATATAAATTAATGTCTACTCTGCATGTGAATGTAAAGCATTCAATGAAATAGTATAAAGTCAATATCAAACCGCAGATAATGTTTGGGAATACTTACAATAAAATACAATCAAAACTATCTCAGATATTTACCATTGTGTTTGAAAGTTCCTAAATCAAACAATAAATTAAAAATACGAAAAAATGGTCTCTAGTATTCCGTGTATTATGTCATGGTAACAGCTGAAATAAAGAAAAAATCTTACTATGCAGAACTCCACCAGGCAGTGTTTCTGAAAATTTGGGATTTTTTTTCCACCCAAATTATGATCTGGATCTTTCCTGAAATAATCTTGCTCAATTGTCCTGTTGCCAGGCCCTAACAACAAAACATTTTGTGAAGATCCATTCAAATCCATTGCAAAATCCATTGAAAATACATTGACAATGGGATCTTTGAAAATTTTGAATTTTTTTTTTTGTATCCATAATATGATGCAGATCTTTAATCACTTCTTCAAAGGTTCATGCCTTACATCCATGAAGCATTATATTTATTTAGTTTTGTAGTAATCACAAACACGGACAGCCAACAAACAAACAATAGAACGCATCCAAAAACATAACCTCTGTGAAAGAGGTAATAATAAGTGTGTTCTCCCTTTGTTATTCTACTAGATATTTTTATCTACGATATCAGTAAAAAATATCAAAAATATTACTTTTTCTGTCTCTCACTGGGAAAGGCTTGTGATCACTTTGGGTTATTTTGCAAAACACATAGAGTGAACGAAACTGCATAAACACTTCTGGTACTAAAACATCACAATCTATGGTTAGTGACGACATTAAAAGCACAAAGTGCTGTCTGTGCTAGTTGTGGTTTCAGCAAATACTGTATCTCACCTGATAAAGGTAGAGCCTCCTATTTCCATGAATAACCCAGTAGTCACCGTTTAACTTCACACAAGCAATGCATACTATTTGATCCACTGTTAGCTGGCCCCTTGCCAGGGCAGTAAACGTCTCCTCGAGAGGTGTGCCATCAGTAAAAGATTGCTTGATACTATCCTGTGTGTACCGGATGTCTGAAGGTCTTAAATACTCCTGAACCATATTGATTAATGTGTTAACTATGTCTGAAACATATTAATCAAGTGATTTTAGCATGTGTCAAATGTTTAGCTATATATTATATAAAGACTCTAGTCTACTGGAGAAAGTGAAACCAAAACTGTTCTTTCGACAGAAAATATTGAGCATTTTATAATAGTCACTTATACAAACTGAGACAAAGCAAACAGGCCCTTGTAATAGATGTGACAAGCACAAGTCTTTCAAATCAGAAGTATCTTGTTTTGATTATCAAAATCAAATTAGCCAGTTTTGTGTAAAAGATGCTGAAGAGTCAGATTTAAAGATGGCTGCCAAAAATTGTTGTTTAATTTGATCAAAATGTATCTCTCTGAAGGGATAAATCCAGGCACCATTGAATAGTATTGATATTCGCATGTTAATATCCTAAATCATATGACATTTAACAAAGCTGTTTTATTTGAAAGGATTTATTTTGTCAAAAACTACAAAAGTTAATTTGTTGCTTTTCTCAAATCCAATACTCTTTATTTATGTTATTTGCAAAGCAGTTAAATGTTCAGGTAAAGTTTCGGTTGTAGTTAATAAAAGAAAATGTTGTTTTTTATATTTTATTATATCAAATTTGTTTATAATGAATGGAAGCTCAGTCTTTGAAGTTTCAACTTCATCATATTTAGATATACTGTTGTGTGTGTTAGTCACTAATACACATGACCCAACCATTAACATAATATCCTTTGATGGTCTAAATGAATGTCAATCTACCACAAACTCTTTATATCTTTATTTATTTGTCAACCAATTTATTCAGTTATTTTTATTATAGAGACAAAGTGTATACACTAATAAGTGCAATACCATTTATATTGGCAATACCAAGCCTTAATGGTCCTAGTAATCTCATACATGTGAAAAAAGTATTTGTAGACAAGAGAACATGTAATGTACAAGCAAGTGTATTTGTCTGAGACAAATATGAAGACAGTGGATTATTTTATTTGTGTAAAATCCATGCAGTCCAACTTGACAAATCCTTTGGAGGACTTATAATCTCCACCAGGAGGTTATGTTTTGGGGTTCATTTATTTGTCTGTCTGTATCTTTGTCTGTATTCATCTAACCCCAACAGTAATAAACAGATCTTTCTAATTTTGATGTGGGCAGTGCCTGACCAAAGGGAGAAGTTATTGCCTTTGGGAAAAGATCTGGATCATATATGTAGATACAAATGGAACTCTTGAAATTTCATAGGTCCCATTTGCAATGGATTTTTAATGCCTTTGGCTTTCTAATTGGTATTACTCCAAACGTAATAAATGAATTCCCATCAAATTTTACATGGGTAGGTCCTTACCACAGAAAGTGGAGATGTCATTTTGGGAAAAATCCAGAAATTATTCTGGATACCAAAAAAATCTCCACTTTCACTAAATGTTCATGATCATGCAATCAGATAATGGTGGTTAAAACTTGCTTAATATTTTCACTAAGCATCTGGCAATGGATGTGACAATGCTCCTGACCTTAATCAGATAAAATATACACTTTACAGACATTAAGAACCATCAAGATTGTTCTAAAGACAACATTATTGATTCGGTGTGGAGGCAAACTATTGATAATGTTTTAGGGGTATTGAGGCAACTTGGAACAGCTAAGTTAAATAAGAATGACTTTTCCTTTATGTTCAACACATCAAAGACATTGGTCACAGATATGCCAGCTAACAAAATATGTGCATTATACATGTATATATATATTAACATAAGCAAATTTATTTGGAGCTGTATACTAACAGGTATGTTGTCAAATAACTCAGGTATACAAAAAATATACTATTACCCTCAGGGACGGATCTAGCTTTAAATAAGGAGGGGATCACATGCACGTGAAAAGCGTGATCAAGTGGAGGATGTTCAACTTTTAAATCTGTATCTGTTGCCTTGGGTTCACTGTTAAACCCCTACCATTTTACAAGGGGGTGGTTGAAGCACCTAATGCAGGTATTCCACTTGAGCTGGCCCTACAGCCAACCCTATGACTCTAGGGTCGGCTCCAAAACTAGGGGGTTGGGGACAAATCCCCCAAAAAGGCGGGAAAATACTGGGTCGGTTGCACCTCCACAACAGGACGTGGTACATCAAGGCTTGTCTGGATCTATAGGCCCACCTGCCTTGGGGCCGTGATGTTATCTGCAAGACTGGTCTGGAAACTACCAGGACAAACCCTAAACCCCTAACAAACAAGCCCTAATGCCCTTGTTCCACCAAAGGATTAAGCCCCGATCCTGTCGGCGACCCTTAATCGTGGGTAGTCTTGGAAAAAATGGAAAAAAAATTGACCAATGGGGTGGAAGACAGAATCGGTATGAAGGTCTGGGATTAGCTATAGATCGGCCTCAGGACGCCCCAGGAGGCCCCAGACAGTCCCTAACTGGTCTGGGACTAAGAACAGACTAAGCCATTTTTCTGGTCGGTTTGAACCACGATCCTGTCGTAGACAAACCGACTGGGTCCCAGCCCCGACTAACCCAGGATTAAGTCCCGACCCCACAAGGTGTCCTGAGGCGTCCCCAGGCGTCCCCAGACCGAGATAGCCGATTTTTGCTTTGCAATGGGACTAAGGGTCGCAGGAAGCCTGGGACTAAGGTATAGAGGGTCTGGGACTAAGGGTCGGCGACTAAGGGTCGCAGGCGGCCTGGGACAACATAGGACTGTGTAAATTTGATCTGAGGAGGCCTGAGGAAGCCTGGGACTGGACATTTTGTTTATGGCGGGAAAAAATAATCGGTTGGGGTCGGGAGAAATATTGTGGGTGTTCCACCACACGACTAAGGCTCCCGATTAAGGGTTTTTGAGGGTCGGTTTCAAAAATATGCTTAGTCCCAGGCTTCCTGTAAGGGTCGGTTGTGGTCGGTTGAGGCCGTGTGAGAAATCAAACATGTTTGATATTTCTCCCGACCCCAACCGATTATTTTTTCCCGCCATAAACAAAATGTCCAGTCCCAGGCTTCCTCAGGCCTCCTCAGATCAAATTTACAGTCCTATGTTGTCCCAGGCCGCCTGCGACCCTTAGTCGCCGACCCTTAGTCCCAGACCCTCTATACCTTAGTCCCAGGCTTCCTGCGACCCTTAGTCCCATTGCAAAGCAAAAATCGGCTATCTCGGTCTGGGGACGCCTGGGGACGCCTCAGGACACCTTGTGGGGTCGGGACTTAATCCTGGGTTAGTCGGGGCTTAGTCCCAGGAGGCCTGAGGCGTCCTGGGACCCAGTCGGTTTGTCTACGACAGGATCGTGGTTCAAACCGACCAGAAAAATGGCTTAGTCTGTTCTTAGTCCCAGACCAGTTAGGGACTGTCTGGGGCCTCCTGGGGCGTCCTGAGGCCGATCTGTAGTTAATCCCAGACCTTCATACCGATTCTGTCTTCCACCCCATTGGTCAATTTTTTTTCATTTTTTTCCAAGACTACCCACGATTAAGGGTCGCCGACAGGATCGGGGCTTAATCCTTTGGTGGAACAAAGGCATATCAAACATGTTTGATTTCTCACACGGCCCCAACCGACCACAACCGACCCTTACAGAAGGTCTGGGACTAAGCAAATATTTCAAACCGACCCTCAAAAACCCTTAATCGGGAGCCTTAGTCGTGTGGTGGAACACCCACATAAACCCCTAACAGACAAGCTGTAGTAGGTCCCGACAAGCTGTACTGACAAACAGACAGGTCTGGAGAAACATACAGAACCCCACAACCAGATTTGAAGTCAGTTGTAATAATAGTTTTTGTATGAATTTTGGGGAGAAAAAGAGGATCAGGTGTAGACCAATAAACAACTCTTAAACAAGGTCAAAGCTGAATATCGGGACCCCATCACGTGACCAAAATGTCCAAATTTATTGGGGTTTTTTTTTGTTATTTTACTTACAGTTTCCACTTTTTTGCTTTAATATACATAAAAAAATAAAATCAATGTATGTCTGCTTCAGTTTATGAACGAAAAACTCTCACTCCTCCCCCTTCTTATTAGATATGTTGAGCTTAATTTATATGCATTTTTTGAAGATAATATTTCTTATTTCAGTAAAATATAAATTTTTCATTGTGTTTCTAACAATGTCTCATGTGACAATGAAAACCTTGTGCTTGTTGCTGCTTTTTATACTAATATTTCGAGCCTCTGTTCTCATGAAGGTAATAAACTTGCTGTAGTTCTGGTCACGTGATGGGATCCAAACATTTACTAGTGACCTAGTTTAAGATTTGTTGATTGGTCGACACTCGATCCTCTTTTTTCCCAAAAATTGCTAATGGGTTTTCACAGTGAGAAGAAACATCTTGTGATTGAATCCAAATAGTTTATTAACTTTTAACTGTTTAACTTTTATTTAAATTGCTCATGTGAAATAGGCTGAGAATTTGATTATTATGTCACCAAATAAAACACTTGTTCAGGTTTCTCAATTATTTACAGCATATATGTGGACCTTTTCTATCTCTTTAACTTTGAAATTATGATCACTTGCACTGTTTCTTTGTCATTCTTGACATAATTTTTGATCATATTTTTACCTCACATCATGCTGGAAATGGACTGCAAATGAGCAGTACCTAAGTTACAAAAGACAAGCCGGCTTCATGTTAGGACAGGCCTGCAAATGATAACGACAAGCCTGGAAGGATTACCGACAAAGCCTTGAAGTCATAGGACAAGACGTGAAGTGACTAGAACAAGTCGGTTATGGACCTTGTCTACTTTTAAATCACTGAATTCTGATTATTTTATTTAGAAAAAACAGTGTCAGTGGTGTAGTTTTGGTCAAATGATTGGATCAAAATATTTAGTAGTGACCTAGTTTTCGATTTGTTGATTTATTGACACTTGATCCCTCTTTTTCCAGAAATTGCTCTGTTGAAATTGGCTGAGAATTTTATTATTCTGTGACTAAAGTAACTACTTTTTGAGGTTTCTTAATATTTATAGCATTTTGTAGACTTTGTCAATATCTGCTGACCATGTGACCAAAAGCCAACATCGCCAATATCAGAATGCTGTCTGGGAAGATGTGTGGTTATATATTAGCCAATCAGAATGCCTTATTTGCGGGCAGTATATCATGATATTGCCCATTTGGGAAATAAAATATCACTCTGATGCTCTCTTTGTCTATCAATCGTCAAATGCAAACATTGGCATGAAAGTACAAACACTGATAACGAGTTTTGGGGCTGTATCTGAAAAATGAAAGCAAATTGGTGTATAGTTTGGCAAAAATAATCTTATTTTATATTTTCAATGCCAATGTGGGCACAAGATGTTTGAAATCCATGCCTTTTGTAGATCAAAAAGTCTAACAGTCGAGTAAATAACCATGTACAAAGATCACTCATGAATGACGCAGATTGCATTGGTATGTGATGTCACGTCACCTGTGGGCCCTCAGACAATATATCACTTGGCCTTATAGGCTTCATAAATTATAATATTGCCTAGAATAAAGTCTTGTACTCTGTAAACATAACACAAAGGTACTCACGAGAGACTGTTAAAACATGTATTATTATTTGGTATCATTTTATGCATTTTATGTGGATGGCTTTTCTTTAAATTTGAAAACTTTGTCACAGTGTTTCTATTTTATTTATTTATTTGGGGTTTTACATCGCTTTCAACACTGTACAGGTCATATCACGACGGGTAGTGGGAAGGGCAGAGGAAACCAGTACATACAGTTCGTTAGGGTTCTGTACTGTAAACTGCCGACCAACGGCAAGCAACTAACAGCTTTCCCACTTGAGGCCATGACAGGGATCGAACCCCGGCCTCAAAGGTGGGAGGCGAGAGTGTTACCACTCTGCCACCGTGGCCTCCTGCAGTGTTTCTTATTGTAAATACTGCCTATTACACACTTTCCTCGTGAACAGTCCTTGAAAGGGAGTAGAAGTAATCATATTGCGTCAATGTATCAATGCACAAAACAGATCAATATGTACCATACAGATTTAATTGGATAGAATCTACCTCACTAAACATTACTTTTAGATATCTTGGCCAAATGTTCACCTGTGTGGTGCAATTTTTTCTCAGTTAAATTATTTTACCCCAGTATCTATCTCTTGCACAGAAACGGCACCATTGGTGAAATATTAACCACTTTCTAAAAAACAAGGTGTAATACTTGTTGAGCTTATTTGGGACTTTATTAGTTTCTATTATTGATGTAATCTATCACACTTAATACTTAGAAACAGGAAGGGTTAAATATCTAAACTATGGTTTCATATAGTATAGTTATTTTTTGTGTATTTTGGTAGTATAATAAAAATATCACAAAGAAAACACATATATTTCAACCTATCAGTTCTGCATAAAATAACTGTATAACAGCTTCTGATAAATGATATAGGAAGCAAAATACAAGCAGGAAATTATGGCTTATGTGTACCCATCTGATATTAGATTTAGACAGAGTTCTATCAGTGACCACTTCAGGAATGGAGAAAACTTGATCAATGTCTTTACAGATTTAGTTAATGGGGATCTAGAAATTGATGATATTGATGACATTACCTGTGTCTTGTGGAATAGTGAATATTGGGTGATCCATGGGAACAGGAGACTGTTTTTGTACCAGGTATATTGTTTTGTTTTTATATTTTTCCAATTCTTTAGTTCTGGTACCAATTTAAGTAATTTGCTGTAAGTGGTAGGGCTATTTGACCTTACCAATGATTCTTGCCATAATATTGTACACGCCTTAAATAAGCATGGATGTGAAGTGAATAATAAAAATTAAACTCCACCCATTGGGATCACCAACTCAAAAAGTTTCATTAGAAAGCTACAAGTTAATTGACTATGTGGCAATTTAGGGTGCCTATTAGAAGTAAACTGTATTTCATTATAGTCCATTTCTTCAGTATATTCATGACTAGTGTTTGTGTTAATTTAAGCCAATAGAAATTTATGGTGATATGCACAAATAAAACGTCTATGTTCACTTTGTCTATAATTGGCAAGCAATATATGGTATGGTTTGGCATATGTTCATTTGGATCTCAGGCAAGGGATTTTAATCAAGCAAATGAATGGTCTGTCCTTGTATTACTTCAGGTATTGACACTACAGATTTGATATAAATTGCTATTGCTAATTTTAAGGTCATTGTACAAAGATGGATCACAGATAACAACTTCTGTACTTTTTTCACAATGACCCTTTTGGTGGCCTCCCGAGATAGATGTGTAGCAAACAATCTGTATATTGCAGAAAAGGAGCAGGGTTAGAAATATGGGGTTTATTTTGATAACACCCGTTTTAAAAATCCTTCTTGCAAGATTTGGTGGAACTGTAAAAAGCTTGGTTTAATTGTAAAAAGTTGGTAAATATCATGATATCAGTGAAGATAATGATAATCATCTGAGGTAAATTGCCATAATCGGGTGCAATTCAGCTCATATGCATCTAAAATACACCAGGTGCTGCAGATTAAGATATTTGGCTAATGTTCACTGCAGAATGGTGATTGAAGGGATGGCATGTCACAGTTTGAGGGTAATGTTGTCTGATGATGATAACTGAAGTGCAATGACATCTCAGTGGTGATGTCAGAACTCTAGTAGTAAGTTCTGACTGCTGGTTCTCCTGCTCTATCTATTCTTCTGACTTCATACCAAACTCAACCATCTGGAAGTTTTTAGACTTAAACTTGTATTTTTTCTCGGTTCTTAATTTATACAAACTGGAGATTCTGTGGAGCAACAAATACAGTTATCCAACTCCAGAAGAAATAAATTTCCACGATATTGAAGGGGAGAACAACAATGGATGCACCAGTTAAGAACATAAACTATCGTAGATAAATTTTGGAGAACAGGTAGGATTTAAATTTTTGATTCGGAGAATGTTAAGGGGCAGATCAGATGTCATGAGGCATTTTGCTGCATATGTAAGGTGTGTCATAAGCAAATCTGTGGTTAAAATCTTTTTAAACCAGTGAAGAGATAGGCAAGGACGTGGAATCTGGAACATTCCACCAAACCTATTTCACCTGGTATTGAGGGAAGAGGGGTACAGATATAAGTATGAAGCAAGGTTTTTGGGATATGTCATGCAAAACGCATTTGTTAAGTAGGTACAGCTGTTTTAAAAGTGGAGCCATGTTCAATAGCCAGCCAGTGCAGACTTCAACTGAAAGGGGGTTACATGCACATTAGTGTCAACCTCAGTAAGACTATTTTGAAAACAGTCAAGCAAATCAAGTTAAGCTGTGACAGGCCCATGAAGTGAGCCTTGCAATAGTTAAGGCATCTACTAACTGAAGCATTTGATGCCATCTTGACATAAAGAGGAAAATTCAGGACATACCCAAGTCCCTAGGTACAATAGCAGGAGTGATGAGACTGTACTGACAAGGAAATATGCACCGAATCTGTCACATTGGCACTTTGAGCGAGACAGGATAAATAATATGACGCAATCATCCTCATTAACATACTTCTTTGACTGTTGCCTAGATGTATGTTGTCAACTGTAACCCTGCTTCCTGTCTCTCAACAATAGTTGAGTTGATTATCAGAAATGATTGAGGATTTTCTCTGATGTAAGAGGTGTTCCCGACATCAAGGTTCATGTGTGCAACATCTTGGGATTCTGGAAACATTTGTACAAGTAGATTGCATCAGGAAATGAATTCTTGGAAAGGATCTCAAGCTTTCTGTGGACCCAATTGGCTCTGCCTGTCAACGTACACCTCCTCACCTGACAGGTGCTTACCACTTGACACTTGATTAGAAATTTACTATTGGTGGAAATTAATTCATGTTTATTTCTTATAAGATTTGAAAATTGTGGTACTGTCCTTCTGGAGATTTTTTACTCTTTTTTGTACAGTACACATACATGTTTCTTTTTCAGAAACTGGAGAAGGCTGATTTGGCTGATGAGATCCATGTGAAATTGAAACCATTCATACCGGGGTTATTTTTCAAGGCCTACTCAACGGAAAACAACGGCATGTCAGTGTACAGTTTCAACAACCCCTACCTGAGTCACGAGCTTAATGAAATACTTAGATATCATGGAGAGGAGATAGAAAGAAGTGAAAGCAAAAGTGAAAGCAGTTACAATGAATATCATTATGAATATGCTGATGATGAGGAGAATGACGACAATGACAACAAAGATGATAACGATGATGATGACAACAATAATTCGGGTGATTGTGATGATGGTGTCCACAATGATGAGGAAAATGATAATGATGAAGAAACTGATGAGTATGATAATCATGATGATGCTGATGATTACTATTTTAATTGGCAGTATGATAATCATGACGATTATTATGATTGGCAGTATGATAATGATGACGATTATTATGATTGGCAGTATGATAATGGTGATGATTATGATGATTGGCAGGATGATGATGATGATGATGATGATGATGATGATGATGATGATGATGATGATGATGATGATGATGATGATGATTAGCAATATGATGATCAAAAATTATTTCAAGCCTTGTGTACCAAATTTTATCGCAAATCAATACTAAGTTGTTTGAATAATATATACTAAGAAAAGAGTAAAATAAAATAGAATTATATAATATTCCAAAAACCTTGCAAGGGCAAATATTAATGCACTGTTAAGGTTTGTGATAAAACATATTATATTAAAATATGCGTGCAACATTTGTGGACACTTATTGTGAAAATGTCCTTTAAGACCAGTTTTAGACCAGTTTCACTTTACCAAATGTGTTTTAAACAGGACCAGAATATGTGGCTTGGTGACTTACACACAGATATCTGAACCAGGATTGGACAAATGTGTGCCTTTCAGGTTGAGATGTTGGACATGCATTCTCTGAATTAACCCCTTATCAGAAAAGAATTACTCTTAGTCATTTTGAAAGATTCTGCTATGCCATATGTTTGTGAAGAATGTGACATGAATGAATACTGGAAAATTGCTGTATAAGAAAATGTTGGAAATATCCCTGGATCCAGATGGTGATTCTGCAAACAAGTACTTTCTGCTGGAGGTAATAAAAGTGTAAGTGAATCATGATTGTCTAACATATTATTTCAACTTAAATATACTTTTGAAAGGGTATCTTACACTATAGTTTTGGTGTTAAATGAGAAACAGTGATTAATCTGTTGAAATGTGATACTATGTAAATCTTCTTCAAAACTGCCATGTTTGGTTTTAGTGCTGCGAGTTTTAGACCAGTTGATATTATTCACAAGGACTGAACCAACAAATAATAAAGTCTGGAAGGTTTAAAGGGTTTTTCTTCTGCCGCCCCTCTTCCTATTTTAGGAAAAAACCAAAATCTCATTTCTTCAATAAGGTTATCTCCCATGACTTAAAATGACCCGGCGTTTCTGTGGTATGAACCTTCCTTTACCCATATGGAATAATGAAACTGATTTGATTTCTGGCATTGTGCCTTTGCAGCAGACGATATCCGGGAGAGTGTTTGGAGTGGTTTCCTGACAAATAACTTAGACTCCAGATGTGGAAATCCCCACATATGTTCAGGAATGCTCTCAAACCATTCATGATGCTTTGGAACTGCTTGACAGAGTCTGGCATAAGTTTATGAAAGCATTAATACTTTTCAGACTTTGTAAAGGAATGATAACATAGCTATAAAACAGAGAAAAGTAATTGAGCTTCAAACTATTTTTTGCTGTCTCTATTTAATAATGGACTGTTTTATGAATACATTAATTCAAACCATTTTACCAGTAAATAATTATAAATTTACGATGGTATAACGAATCATATTTTGACAAATATAAATAATGCAAGGTAACAGAGAAAAGACTAGATTAAACCCCTATCGGTAGTAATTACAACAAATGAACTTTATTTTACAGTTTCCGCTACCCATTGTGATGATCAATGACAAAATAAGTTCTGTGTTAATTTAATTATTCAGGGTTTTACGTCACTTTCAACAATGTACAGGTCATATCATGACGGGTAGTTGGAAGGGCAGAGGAAACCAGTACATACAGTTCGTCAGCATTCTGTACTGTAAACTGCCAACCAACGGGAAGCAACTACCAGCTTTCCCATTTGAGGCCATGCCGGGAACTGAACCCCGGCCTCAGAGGTGGAAGATGAGAGTGTTACCACTCTGCCACCGTGGCCCCAGTTCTAAACATATTATTTTCCTCCAGAATGTGGAAACATATATGGAACACAGCAGTGTGTAGTAATTTAGACTGGAAATTGAGTCCCACTAACCTGTAGTGAACTGGTCAGGTTCCGAGGGTAAATGTTATTTTATCTTCACAGTTTAGTTGATCACTATTATGGCATTTTGACTGGTCTTTATAAAACTGGTCCCAGGCAATTGCAAGTAACTGGCAATTCAGTTGGAAGCTATAGGTCGCCCTGGTGCAAGTACTACCTTCCTGCACTATGTTACTCTGATAATAATGCCATCGTAGAGGATGTTAACTTCTAAGTGAGACTGTCATAAAATGCACTCATTCAATGCCACAAAACAGCAAAGTAAAGACAAGCAAGTCTAGACCATGGGAGAGGGGTAGTTACAACAGTGGAAAGAATAAGGGGATATCAGTTAATCACGACAAGCAATTACCAATTCTAACACTTACAAACCAGGATCAAGTGGTCAAGGGGTCAATGAGGTATTCATAGTTACTCTGTTTAGTATAAACGTGTTGCTCAGGTATTCATCCTTACAGATAAATATTAAGAGTGAGACAAGTAACACACACTTCAAAGCTTTAATGCTGCTCCTTTGACACAAGCTGCTACTTGTTAGTCATTGCCCAGTCACATACTTCCCTACAGTCATAACAACAGAGATTTTAAAATTACTTCATGATTTTATCGCTAAATGGACCATTTTATGTGGATAGTGCATGTTTTAAAATGAGCCATCATCTGAAGCACTAGTGTTCCATTTCTGTCCTCCTGTCTGTAGAGTTTGATACAGCTTTTGAGAGGACTATCTTACTATCTTACCTCTGATAGTGTATTCACCACAGCTTCTTAAGCAGTCCTGTGTCTACGTGATGCTTATCTGGAGCTGTAAAATTGTAATTTGTAGTTGTTTCATGTGATTTAGAGTCTGCTTTGAATCACATGCAGCTTAATGTATATTATGTCAAATCCATATACATTCTCTTCGAATCTAGGTGGTAACATGGTTTAAGCAAGAGATCGAAATGGGCGGTCGTCAGGAAATCCCTTAAAAATGATTTGACATTCTTCACCATGAAAACATTTACAGGAGTGGTGCATTAGACGTTTCAGAGGCTAAGCACGAAAACTGCTACACAATGTTAATTTTATATATCCTGCAGCTGAGCCAAATTGTCCTTCATTATTAGCATATTACACTGAGATCGTAAAGACAATAAATAAGAATTAACAACTTTCTAACAACAGTTTGTTTCTATAATGCAGCTATTCTCTAGAATGAAGTATCTATGTCTTCCCTGCTAACCTATTTCAGGAAAAGAATCAAAACCCACTTATTGGGCAGGTAGTTTCCATATTAACTTCTGTCTTGCTTTCCACCTCCCCCCCCCCCCCCCATAACCTCTGGTTACTTCCCAAATCACACTCATTAGCGGAATGATTTCTGTACAGTGATCCTGTGATATGTGCCTTCGAATGTGCTAGTAGAGAGATTAAGTAGTATAAATGTATGGTTTATATGAGCATTTTAAGGATTTCATTTATTCTTCATACAGTCATATATTTACATATTAATATGTACTTTAATAAAACACGGCTTCCAAGATTTATATATTTTAGTGTCTTATATACATTTATCACAGATTGTTCTACAAAGCTATTAAACAACTTTGCCAAAGGAATACACAATGCAACTTGTTAACAGTGCAAAAATTGTGACAATAACATTTCAGGTTGATACTTTCATTTACACACAATGTACTTCCACATTCTAATTTAAACACAAAAGAGGACATTGTAAACACAGAAAATACAAACTTTACAAAAATGGAATGTATGCAGGTCGCAGCAAAACATGGTGACTGGTTACATAAGGAATTAAAACGACAATATAATGTGTAAACTTACTATTTCATAAAAAAAGACTGAAAAGCTAAAGCAGAGAAGCTTGAACCAAGTAAAATGCAAAGGGCAAAGGACAAAGTTGTTTTTATATAACTTTCAACAGTCAAAGTAATATCAGAACATTTCCCCCGTGCATTCCAAATGTTACCATAAACTGGACTAGAGCCTACAATCAGATAAAGGGGAGCCAATGACTTAATGCCAAACTTGTTAACCAGTGGGTCACTAAGACTTGCCTGGCATATTACATGCAGTGTGTGTGAAATGGTTCTTCCAAAGGTAAAAGTGGGGGGTTTTACATCCCGTTAAACAGACAGAATCATATTAGGACAGATCCTCAGCCTTACCACTTGTGAGAGTCAAACCCACACAGAGGTGACAGCCTGTGATTAGATGCCAAACCTGCTAACTCACTAGATCACTGAGCACCACTTGTACTTCCAGTTTGCGTGAAAAACTTTTTTACCGGTCAAACGTGTTGCTAACCCGGGGCTTTTCAATAACAATCTGCCCACGTGATATTTTAACACATTATTTTACTGTCATATATTAAGCTAAGCTGTGTGGGTGAACCGGTACCCTACTACCAGCTGACATAGACGGTTGATATGGACTATTAGAGACATAGACAGCTAATACAGTCAGCCGACATAGACTACTGACATAGACTACTTCACAGTATGGCACATTTTCACCAGCTCCATAATTGTCCTTTTATACTCCACTGCTTTCCAGTTAACAGATACAAAAACAACAACAAAAACACAAAGAGTATGGCCCATTTCCACCAGCTCCAGCCATCTGTATTGTCCTTTTTAACTCTCCTGTTTTCCTGGTGCCTAAATAAAATAGAAACAACAAGGATTAGGTGCCTTCCCATGTATATATTTGTATATTTATTCATTTATTTAGTGTTCTACGTCTCGCCTAGTATTTTTGTAACAGTTATAATGTAACGGTTAGTTCTAAGGGCAGAGGAAACCAGTACATACATTTGATCAAGGTTGTGTACCGTAAACTGCCGACCAACGGCAAGTAACTACCAGCTTTCCCACCTGAGACCAAGATTGATACTCTAACATCAGAGGTGGAACGCACGTGTGTTACCACTGCACAAGAATGGTCCCTCCTATGCATATAATATGAATATGAATTGAGTTATTCACACTTAAGCTTATGTATACATATCCGTGATAATTTGCACTGAATAATATTTTAAAAATATCCATCAGCTTATATGCCCTGGGTCAAGTCCATAGTGTGGTGGATAAAAAATTTACCTTGAAAGATTAGGTTACAGTCGTTCCATTCAGAAGTGTGACAGATGGAGCCTTGGTTTGTAATTTAGTTTATACACCACAATTCAGTACAAACGTTAAGTGTACAACATATGCCAGTAACTTTCAACTAAAAACATTAAGTCAAAAATAATGAATTGTAAAGGGTAACAAGTTGGCCTTTATGTAAGAAGTTCATTTATTAAACCATTAAACTATAAAACTTGAGAAGTGATAAATTTAATGAAAGACATATATTCTGTAGTTGTTTTATCTAAAGAATTCGGAGAGTGGTAGTTAATTCTTGATTTGGGAGTTTTAAAGCTATGTCAGTCTAATAAATATCTTATAGCTTTAAAATGATCCATGTTATTTCAACATACATTGGTTTCCTTGCACTAGGAGTAGGTTGTGGTCTCGTCTCCTGATGGTAACTTCTCTGATTTGTAAAGGTTGTGGGAGTATTCCTGGGTTCCCTGGGTATGACAAAAACATATATGTGAAGGCATCTCTGAGACATTACTGATTATTATCCGTATTAATATATGTCATGTTGAAGAACTAAAGTATAAGGTATTTTAAATGCTTATTTTCCCAAATCATTGCAATCTTTCCCATATTTTAAGTAAACAAGACAAACGGATAATGTATCACTCAAAAGTATTTCCCAAATTGCCATCCTTATTCCTGCATTACAATATGTATGTTGAAAGCAGTGCTAAATCCAAACCTATCAATACCAACGGTATCAAGAAAGAAAGTGGTTAGCAAGTTAGACATTCAATCACTTGTTTCTACCCTACATGTTAACATTTGGGATTCACAAAACCTTAGTCCAGGCATTACTAAGGTCTTCCCTAAAAGTTAAGTATTCTTGTTTTTTTTTTGTTTTTTTTTTGTTTTTTTTTTGGAGGGGGGGGGGGGGGGGGTTGTGTATCCACAGTATGATTTGGATCTCTGGCAAAAAATATAATCACTTTTTTCCTTTTGGCAGGCCCCTCACATAAACAAGTTTAGAAAGAATCATTCATTAGTTGATGGAGTAATCACAAACACAGAGAGGCAAAACATACAAGCAAACATAACCAGCACGAAAACCTCCACGGATGTATTAACAATCAACCTTTATATGTTACAATTATTGCCCAGTAGTTGCATAATCCCTTCAAACTGATTGATTAGATTTGATCAGTGTGTTTTCGTGTCAGAGTAGCCAATGGCAATTAATAAATAACTATCATCTGTGTATAACTGGTTGTACACAAAAAGGAATAAATCAAGTATGTACAAGTGATAAATGATGCCCATATTTTTGTAATGCGAGAAACTTCAGTGAAAATAAATTATTCTCCCATACAACTTTTGACTGTGCCACTTATATGTGAAAGCAATAAAAAAAAATTTTATTTTATCCATAACTTGATGCACCACACTTATGTACAATAGCTTTAATTTAGGAGAAGTCATCTTTAAGCCAATAAGACGAACTCAGAAATTGGACACCGTTTGACAGGCCCCACAAACTACTCCAAACTAGTCAACACCATCCATTAATGACAAGTTTCTAATTTTCATTTAATTGGTTTATTTGAATGACTCTTTTTAGCCTGGCCTTTCAGATGGGAGGGCTGAGGGTAATGTCTGTCTGGTTGTTTGTCTGCCTGTCCATGTGAATCACTGAAAAATATATCTAGATCTTGATCACAAACTCAGAATTGTTTTGGTGTTTTCCAGCTAATGGAAAGTTCTCTTTGCTTTGACTTTTAAACCTTTGTGATAAGTTGTTGGTGTTGACCAAGTTGTTGTTGTATTTATATTTATACTCAGCACAAATATCTCCAAGTACAACAGGACTCAAAGTGCTATGAGCACTCTGATTGTACAAGTACAGTCCAACTCTCAAATTACTGACATTCCCCTAACTGAAAGACAGAGGTTCAAGGATGACCATTTATTAACGTCCTTGAGGTTCTTTAACCTACCACTGGGGATAGGACCCAATGGCAGAGGACCGCCATTTTAAGTGCTCACCTGAACCACTCTGTATCTGTCTGTATCTGGGATTGAACCCACGACCTCTGTGTCCCTTAGACAAGTGTGTTACCCATTAGGCCACAGTGGCAGATTGGAAGTTGGTAGTATTAGTTATCAGTTTGTACTACCAAAATGGCAGAACTGGTGACTCATTGACTTTGGTAATGATTTGATTGTATGCCAACAAGATTTACTTACCGGTAACTTGACAAAGCTGATAAATAGCTTAAAATTAGCTCATCCTCTGTTCTTTGAATGCTTGGTATTGCTATTCTCATCAGTTCCTTGTACAAGTTCCTGTTTTGCCGGCACATTGGCAAACCTCCGTTATTTGTAGTTGTAAGTTTTGTTGCAAATGTCTCGAGTCTTAATTCGAGGATATTTACCCGTATATACTGTAGCTTGCCTACTTTTTCCAGAATCTTAAAAAAAGTAAAAATAATCATGAGCTTAAATGATGACATCATTAATAGCTATAACCATAGTCAAGGAGGTAATGTTTTGACAGCATGCGTTTGTTAGTTTATGGATGGATTTTGATGAAATTTCCAGGAAATGTTGACAATGGCTCAAAGAAACTGGTGATAAAGATTTTGGCATTGATCCAGATCACTGTCTGGATCTAGGAATTTTAAAGGATTTTTTATCATCACACTCATAATCAATATTGGAGGTGTTGGTTCTTGGCAGAGCTTTGCACTCAATGAGTGATACAGTTTCTTGTTTCTTTTATACATGTTTAAACTTCTCCAAATCAAAGGATCTCATTTTTTTAGACAAATGGTCATGAAAATAATACGTCCTTGGTTTTACTCCTTATAGAATTTTACAATAAGTCATTCATGAAAATTTCCTGATGTACTTGCGCCTGTATGAGTTCTGTCTTTCAAGATGTCTCATACATTATGCGAGATTTAGGGATATACACAACAGTTTCTATTATTTCACTTGAGCAGGTGTTAATCATATTACTGATTATGTAAACCTTTCCATGAAATAAATCCCTGTGTACACACGAAGACATTTTATATTGTGTTTCCTTGTGCATAAAAAAACATTACAAAGCATAAAGCATTCAGGTATATTACTCCACCTAACGCCATATCCAGGGGTCGTATTCCATAGCAATACTTAGATAAAGTGACCTAAAATCTAAGTAAGGTAATTTTTCACTCAAGTTTTTCTTGCACTTTGTATTCACGAAACAAAAGTTAGGAATGCTCAGTTTCATCATTTCTTAGTTGAAATCTAAAAAAAAAACTTGAAATCTATGTGAGAAATGATCTAAGTATTGTTGTAGCATATGACAGCTGGTATTATAATTTTGCGTAAGCTAAGTGTAAATTTAGGTAAATTCTGTATATGGTTGTAAACATACAATGAAATTGTATAAAGGCAATAGGAAATATATTGGTAATATATTGGTTTACTTAAAATAAAATACAATCATAACTATTTTAGATAGTTACCATTTTATCCCACTTGATAAAACAAAATTTATTGATCAAATAAATATATGCTTGTTTTAGAAATAAGGACAAACATGTGCATACATGTGAATTGTAAGATCACAAATCAAGACCACTAATCTCACACATTGTGTCTCAATATTTCGAAAAAAATTATCAGATATTGTGCATAAACATACTTAAATACATGTTTCAATAGAAATCAAATATATTGTATATCAATTTACAAAATTAAATGACAATAGATATATGCTAATAAAACCATTGTAAAACGTAAGTGTTCCCAGAATTCCCTGTGGTTTTTGTGAGGGTTTGTTTTCAATAAACAAAGCCAAAATTTGTTTTGGTCTACATGCATTAGCTGCAAAACAATCAGAAACTTGAGTAGTACACTAGAGTAGTACTCAATTCAAGAAAGTTAAAAGTTAGATAAAAAAGATATTAAAAATACGAAAAGGGGTTTCCTAGAAGTACTACAAGTACTTTCATCCTCAATGATGCATTGAATATGTCATCATTAATTATGTCATGGTAACAGCTCAAATTAGCAAGCACCAGTAATATGCAAACCTCCGCTGGGGATGTTTCAGAAAATTTTGGAATTCCTGCCCTCAAAAAAAAGAAATATGACTCTGATGTTTCCTGAAATGTAATCTTGCTCATTTGTCCTGTGACAAGGTCCTACCTACATAAAATTTTTTTGAAAATCTGTTATTATTTTTTTGATAATTTCAACTGGGAAGCCAAAAGTCATAGAAAATTCAATGACAATGGGACATTTGAAAATGTGAAAATTTTTGTGTATCCCTAATATAATCCAAAATTTTAATCACTTCTTCCTGAGCTCTGGCCTTACCTACATGAAACATTACATAACGATGCATTTTTTTAGTTTTGTAGTAATCAAAATTGCCCCCTAACAGACAGGCAATAAAGAATGCATCCACAGTCCTGTGGATGGGGAA
This sequence comes from Sabellastarte sp. h YS-2021, assembly GCA_964017235.1. NCBI lineage: Eukaryota > Metazoa > Annelida > Polychaeta > Sabellida > Sabellidae > Sabellastarte > Sabellastarte sp. h YS-2021. The sequence continues at coordinate 14,988,605 of OZ024937.1, forward strand.
AGGAAACAACTCTGTTAAACTGACTTGGCTTTATTTATTAGTATTGTTACACATTAAAACTTGTTAATAAACAATGTTACTGCTACTAATAGATTATTTCTTTTTTAGTTACTACCATCAATTAGCTTTAACACTTTATTTACATAGTTCCTGATTAAGTTTTCAAGTACATAAGACTATATCACTGTTAAGGAACCACAATGCATTAAGAGTTATTTAAGAACATTTCTTATGCCTGTTAACCTGTTGCATTGTTACATACTGATTACTTCTTGTACATATAACCTGACATTGCAGTTCAAGGTCAAACCCAGTAAGTTTACTTTCATTATAAAACTACACAACCCAAGGTACTGGTCAAAATCTAGATAATTCATCAACTAGCTATGCCAATAGTACCATCTGGTTGGCTATCACAATGTTATACAACTTGACCTTGCAATGACCTTTAAACTGGAGTTATGTTATATAAAGAAGCACAGCCAAATGAAATGTACCAAGCCAAGAGAGTTCATAAGAGTGTAGGGGTTATATAATATGTTGTTGAAAAGCAGAAGCCACAACAGATGCAGCCTTTGGGGTATCTGACAGATATGACCATATTGCATCTGACTTCCAATGACCATGAATTTTTATGTTTTCGAGAGGAACTTTTAATTCTAGGGCCAAAGTGGCACCACTGCGCCTAAAACAATGGAAACCATAGTCTTTAGGGTTCAATTTCATTTTTTTAACCATTACTGTTAAAACATTACGAACTTTAAATGCTGTAACAGGAATTCTTTGGTCATCAATGACCAGAAGAAATAGTGGGTCAGTTTGATGAGACTTAACATATTTTAACATACGTTTGACAGTCAAAACTGGACATATTTCTGGAACTTGAAGCTTTGGAACATGAATAATCTTATATGCATCATGAGCCTGCATATTTTTTGCACACTTCAGAATAATTTGCATACCACTTGATGTAAAAATAACATCACGTACCAAAGGAAACCTAGAAGAATCAAATTTTTTCACAGTTGTGGGGACAAGAGATGCTAGCCTAAAAAAACCAAAGAACCCCAACAACATAATGGCTTTATAGGTCAGATAATTTGGCATAACCTGTAACTTTTCAACCAATATTTTCAACATTTGAATTGACATTACACCTTTAACCTTTGGTTTCATCACAGAGTTCATTTTTACAGATTTAATCAACAATACTGTTCGTCTAGCTTGCAACGCAGCCTTCGGCCAGGCATATATAGAGAAGTAGTGGCCTAACACAGTTACATAGTTCTGTAGTGAAGCTGCAGACAAGGAGTTCTGGGCCAGGAACTCAAGATATGTGATGACTGCTAACTCTGTCCAAGGTCGAAGTATACCCATATACACAGTGAAGGCCACAAAGAGCTTGAAGCTACTGGCATACACAGTACTGGTACGATGACACAAACCCTTCTCAGCTCGTTGCACTGCTTGCTTTGTCAGCCACTGTAGTTGGTTGTTATCTACAAAGCATAGGGGAAAGGCAGTATTGATGCTACACTAAGAGGGGTAAGCCCCTCCTGTACAGTAGGTGTCATTAAATATTAAAGTTTGGAAACATATCCTGTACTTTTGGATCATACCAAATACATTTTTAAATTAATTCCACCTGTGGATTGTTTACCATTCTATAAACATGCCACCTTGAAAGAATATCAGCATAATTATTATTTGATTTTCCAGAAATATGCTTGACTACCAATTTAATATTAAAAATGGCACAGGTGAGCCAAACTGACCAAACACATGCCAGTATAAATGGATCCCGTATTCTAAAAGATTGGAAAGAATTAACTACAGCCTCATTGTCACACCAAATAATACATTCAGAATTCAACAATAATTTGCCCAAGTTCTTATAGCCAACATAACATTAGCCGCCTCAAGATGAACTATAGTACATACTTCCTGGAGTTGGTAATCGACAGGCATGCCATAAACTTTATTTCCAAATTTTGCCCCCATACCTAACGCTTGAAGAAGATTGGATAAAGTTAGAAAAGCAGCCTGTGCCTTATCTGGATCAGCCACTCCCACTAAATCATCTAAGTAGGCCATGATCCAATTATTCTGAGTCCACATAAGATATGTTATGGCATCTGTGGCCATCTGGCAGCTCGAAGCCGCTTGTTTGAATCCAAAAGGCAACGCAACGTCAACGTACGTCATACCCTGCCATCTGAGGCCCAAGACATGATAATCACCTGGATCTATACGAAAATTGCGAAAGGCACGTTGTAAATCAATCTTAAACAATAAGGATTTCGAACCAATGACCCTAATTTTTTGGATCACATTATCAATGGTGGGATATTTTAACTTAAATTCAATATTATCAAAGAAATCCATGGGGACACAGCTATTCACACTATTGCCATGAGGCCATGATAAGTCTACTATTACACGAGTACTGCCATCTGGCTTAGGTCTAGCCATTAATGGTGAAAAATGCATTTTTTCAAATGGTTGCATTGCAAGGGGGCCTACCATCGCCCCATACCCAACTTCCGCCTCGAAATATTCATTTACCCCCACTATATCACGCCTGGCAGAGGGATGGTTGGTAATGTTCTCATTAAATTGAAATAATTCGTAATCAATATTTAAAGGGAACCCAAATTCCAAATAATCACATAAAATTTTAAGATCATAATACTTGAGGTACCTCCTCCAGTTACATATATTCAAATTGGAAGGAACTTTGATTCTTGCTTGCTGATAATTGAAACAATTGGTTTTACGAACCATTTCATTTGATTGCCTAACGTATTCAACCATATCTGTAGTATTAATCTCCTGATTACCACTTAAGGTTTTAAGGTGATAACTATTCAAAGGAAGAAATCCAAAAGTTCTAGCATATTTGGTACCTTTGCTTAACTGTCTGGTAGCCCAGAGAAAACTAAAATCTTTCATCAGTTTGTCGGATTGATCAAGACTATCATTGTATTTAACATTAATGTCACCATAATTTCCTCCTAACCTTATGGTATTAGATACAACTTGATTAAAACTACTATCTGTACAATATAAAGCATTGTTAACTGTACTGAGGGAGCCGTGATTATAATTCGCAGATAAATTACTGCCATAGGGAATACTATCACAGCAATCTTGAACAATATTCTGCTTAAGCATATGAACAGAATATAGTGTAGAATTTTGCATTAAATTTGAAACATCTATGGTTTGGTCAACGCCACCCAAAACCTGTGAATTAACAGTACTTTCTAAACTTGCATAACAGTCAAACCACAATTTAATAGAACTAACACTGTTTGCAGTATTTTTAAAAACTTTATTTAGGTAAAATATATCTCCCATATCTGAATTTGTGCAAGTACTTATATCCCAGAGCCCTTGTTGGTTCTCGACCTTGTACACAAGCTGCTCCAGGTCATGTATAGAGAGGTCGGTATTGAAGCAATACTACCCGCTATGGAGTTAATAGTTATGTTGACCAAAATGCTTTTCAGTTTATCAGTGCAAGCGGACGGCCTGTCACCATCAACCCAACACACAGAAGTACTGCAGAAATCATGATCTACACTATATGAACTTAGTTCACCAATGTCCTCACCAATAAGCCTACCAATTGATAATTCGATGTTCGATTGGTTTGAGGCCACAGGCCGACCACTGATGGGAGTTATATAGTTGTATTTTGGAATGAAAGTTTTTGCAAAAACATCAAATTTAAAGTTATGAGCTACAGACTTTTTCACTACACAACTTACATCTTTGCTAACTTTATCAGTAAATTCAATGCTATAGGCAGGAATTTCTTCGCTCCCACCAGAATTATGGACACCCATGTTATCAATCACAGGATTTATGTTTGATACAATATATGAGTTTACAAATTCATTTGCTGCCTCGCCTTTGAATGAGTACTTATTTCCTACTGTATCAAAACGGGCCTGAACATAATTGCTAAACCTTCTGTGAGGTTTGAACCTCTTTTTTGTCATTTTTCAATCTTAAACATGCATGTTTAGGGTGATTGTATTTTCTACCTGTGTTTGCAAAGCAGTTAGTACAAAAGTGCTGGTAAGTGATACCTTTGTCTGTATGTTCCGCCTGCTTCTCATATCTACATGTCCCTTTGTTATATAATTTGCATAACATAGTTTTCTCACTACTTTCAGCAGCCCTACCATTAGGAATCTGGACCACTCTTTGGGTGTTTCGACTTCTAATTTTTTCAACTTTTTCCGGTTGTAACCAATTAACATTACCTCGTTCCATCTCTTGTAAAATAAACCCATGAGCCCTTCTCACAGTTGGAAAGGAGAGTTCAATAGCATCTTGCATTGCACTTATAAAGTGCTTCAACATATTTTCTTTGACTGAACTGTCTGTTTCTTCTAAAACACATTGAATATAACCTTGGGACCACTGAAAACTATTCAACTCATCGTATGTAGGCTGTTTGTTACCACCTAACACAGTACAGTAATCTTGTGGCCAGTTTACAAACTTTTTAACTTTATGAACACCTAGTCGAAAGCGACCTGACTTTAAAGCATCAACTGCCTTACCTTTTGCTTCTAATCTGGATGTGTGGTCGTACTGATGTAATCTGCGCTGAACCTCAGCTTGAATCTTGTCATCAGAACGCAACTCATCGAAGGTCGGTAGTTTGGGGTCGCTGTCACCCTTCTGAATTCTGAGGGAGCTATGGGCAGACGGCACTGGCGAAAGTTCTCGAAGGCGTGACTTCTGTTCCTGTTGATCAATTCTTCCTTCCATAACTGCCACCGTGTCCAGTAATTTGTCCAACTTCTGTTCCAATGCAACTAGCTTGTTATCTTCACCAGATTTCTGAGAATCTTGAGTTTCAGATGTCTTAAGTTTTCTCTTTCCCATAATGGCAGAGTACGCCGCTACTACCAAGATATTCCAACAGTGTAAAACAAAAAGTGTCCAGGTAATATAAAACAACTAAAATAATAAAATCACCTCACTAAAACACTGTTTTGGAATACTGGCTAGCGTACACTACCAGCCCCCTCAGTACTAGTTAAATGCACAGAACCCATGCTGTCCACAGTATTTAACCTCAATTGCAGACATCAGGTGATTTTTTCCCCGCAATATAACTCATGAATATTCATGAGGGAGACCCCAACAGAGTAGTTCAACCTCCCCCACATTGCCAATACATGTGAATCAATACCAACTAACTAGTTTTAAAAACCCCCATAGGAATACCTTCCCCCATCAGGACTGAACCACTGTGCTACACTTCGACGCATCACCCCTAAAAACATAAACTGTGACAGGGGTAATAATAAGTGTGTTCTCCCTTTGTCATTATATACTAGATACTGTATCTCACCTGATAAAGGTAGAGCCTCCTATTTCCATAAAAAACCCAGTAGTCATTGATGAATTCCATACAAGAAATGTGTTCTATTTGATCCACTGTAAGCCATCCCTTAACCAGGGCGGTAAACGTCTCCTTGAGAGGTCTGCCATCAGTAAAAGTCTGCCTGATACTGTTCTGTGTAAACCGGATGTCTGAAGGTCTTAAACACATCTGAACCATGGTGATAAATGTATTATTTATTGCTGAAATATGTATTAATCAACTAGTTAGTAGCATGCGTCGAATGTTTAGCTAGATATCCTGTAAAAACTGGGAATGGAGGAAGTGAAACTATTCTTTTCATAGTCAATATAAAGCAAACAGGCCCATGTATTAGATGAAGCAAACTAGAGTCTGTCAAATAAAGAGTGTCTTGTTTGATGATCAGAATATAAATTAGCCAGTCTTGTGGGGAACAAGCCAGTGTGTCACATTAAAAATGGCTGATAATTGTTTTTTTTTTAATTTGACCAAAATGTGTCTCTATGAGGTGATAAAGCCTTGCTCCATAGAATAAGAACATTGATAGTCATATGCTAATATCCTAGGTTTCATGTTTAGATATACTGTTGTCATTTTAGTCACTTATAGACCTACCATCCCCTATTCATCAGTATAATATCCTTTGTTGGTATAAATGAATGTCAATCTACACAAATTTCTTTCTTTATTGATTTATCTACCTATTTACCTGGAATTTATGTGAAGTACCAACAAATGACAAATATAATCACACACTGAATTATTTTTTTGTGTGTAAAATGCAGTCCAACTCTACAAATCCCAAGGGGACTAATGACTTCCTGGTGGAGGTTACGGTTGAGATTCATTCAATTGTTTGTCTGTATCGTTGTCTGTCTTCGTCTAACTCCAAAAGTAATGAACTGATCTTTCTATTTTTTATGTGGGAAGTGCCTTGCCAAAGAAAATAGTGATTAAATTTTAGGAAGGATCCGGCTTTATATTTATGGATATAAAAGACTCTTGAACTTTTATAGGTCCCATTTTCAATGTATTTTTAATGACTTTGGCTTTCTAATTGGCATTACTCCAAATGTAATGAATGGATTTCCATCAGATTTTTACGTAGGTAGGGCTTTACCACAGAAAGTGGAGATTGCATTTTAGAGAAAATCCAGCTCATATTCTGGATACGAAAAATTCTCCACTTTCACTAAATGTTCATGATCATGCAATCAGATAATGGTGTTTGACATATGTTTGATATTTCAACTAAGCATTGATATTTCAATTAAGCATCTACAATGGCTGGGATAATGCCCCTGACATTAATCAGATAAAAGATATGCTTGTGCACCATTAAGAACCATTAAGATTATTTTTCACATGGTAGGGAGACAAACTAGTGACAATGGGTTAGGGGTATTAAGGCAACTTGGAACAGCTAAGTTAAATAAGAATAATTTTTCCTTTATCTTCAACAGATAAAAGACATTTTTCAGATATATGAACACTAGCAAAATATGTATATTATATATATTTTTATATTAAGCAAATTTATTTTGAACCGTATACTAATAGGTATTTTGTGAAATAACTCTGGTATACAAGAAATACACCATTACCTTCAGGGGCAGATCCAGCTTTAAATAAAGAGGGGTTCAGTGAGCGCAGGATGTTCAACTTTTAAATCTGTGTCTGTTGCCTTGGGTTCACAGTTGAACCCGTAACATTTTTCCGGGGGATGGTTGAACCCCCTCAAAACCGATGTCTGGATCCACTAGTGACCTTAATATTACATCTGTGATCATGAGTTTCAATAAAGTTTCAATCCCTTTTCATGGACACATAAGAGCTTTATATATGAGTTACCACTATGCTGCTGGTACTATACTTTCTGCAAGATTTGGGATATAGTTTCTTTTCAAAGATGCAAACAAAAAGTCACTTTTGGGTTTGGTATTGGCGTAATAGAGTGCCATATGTGATACACTAGTTGAAACTATAAATGTATTGAACATAGTTTTCTACAGATTATATATGGCCCAAGTTTATCGTATGTTGGTAGACTCGATATATGCCTTTACCTGAAATTATGTCACGTAAGTTGTAATGTCTAATCATTAATTTATGAAGGAAAATTACAGTTATGATATATTGAAATATATAAACCTACGTAGTTCCACGATATAATGATCATAAGCCTCTAATATGAGAATCTTGAGTGGATAAACGTTCACTTAATCTGCATATCTTTGAGATTCTTATCATCACTTGTCCACTGACTTGTGTATTTGGGTACACATGCCCACATTTACAGTTATTAATATATCAAATGGGTACACGGTGGAAAACATTATGTTTCTTACCCATATCAAACCAATAGTAATATGTCATCTAACTGCTCATGATGGACCCATGTCATGATGGTGCTTAGGTGGCCTCGAACAGTCATATTTTTAATCCAAATTTCTCTTCATTCACCTTTTTTGTACATACATGTAAATAATTTTGGGGAGAGTATAGCACAATCTCAAGCCAGAAAATATGATTATATGGTGACAGTCATACATAGTATATATTGGAATAACTAAATCTTAAAGACACTACTGTTTACTATTTGAAAGTATTAGTACAAAGTGTGTACTAAAGGTTTTTACTATGCATCATTATAATATGCAACTGTGAATTGAGATAGTTAACTATTCAACACAATACATATTTAAAATTGCTTTCAGCCAGTTTTAGATCAGGTTTTAAGGACTATGTTTTCTGTTTCAATGTGAAGTTTCAGAACTCCTGCTATATTTACTATGAAAGGGACAACATGCTATTGTATTTACATTAACCATTACAAATTTATTGACAAATTACTTCCAAACAGTAACTTACTGATGGACCGGCTTCTAAGCAGAAAAAAATACTCAAAGTTGACTTTCCAGTCACCATTTTACTTATTTACATGAAATGTCCCAGATTCAATAATATTTTTAACTGTTCTTTTCCTACATTATTACAAATATTTGAATATTGATACACCATAGAGTAGAAAGTAAAATAAGAAATTACAGCAGTTTTATGTTGATATTACTGTAATTCATGTTATCAAAAGTATGTTTATCCCAAGTTGTTTATATGCTGTAGTAAACTATTACAACACCAAGGTTTCTGTTCACTTTTACATTACGTGGATCATGCAATCATATGACAAACAGAAAGAATGGGAAGCTGAAGCAGAAATACTAAAGTGAAGGAATGTGAGAAAGAATATGTGCAAATATTGATAGAGTCTGCATAATAAAGCCAAAGACAGCTGGGTAAGGATGCTTCAATTGCTCCCTTTACACTGTGACAAACAGGCTGAAATATATAACGGTTTATACCAAATATGATGGTGTAATTTAGGCTTTGCTGAAAAAATTCTTAGACATGGTTAATGTTGGGTTCGGGAGTTGATTTTGTTGAAATAAAAAACTTCTCCCTTGGTGTAAGTCCCAGTTGCATTTCTTAAGGCTCTTGAAGGTCTTTGGGGTGGTCCTAGGTGGGGATTGTAATGTAGATGGACGGTAGTAGGTATTCTCTCCATATATGGGTACCTTGGTTCTGATGATACTTTTGGCGAGGCTAACGAGGCTGGTGATAGCAGTTTGGCCAGTACCTGAAGTGAAAAGTACCAGCCTATGTGACCTCCAAGGTCAGGTCCAGTAGGAAGGTCAGGTTTATTATTGTCATCCGACCTCCAGAGGTCAGATTCACAGTAGGTTATTTCTGATGCTATAATTGAAGTCCAAGCTAGGAAATGCACAGTGAAAGAGGTTTGAGGAAATTTTATTTACATGTTAAAATAGTAAAAGTAGCCTCAGCCGAGGATTTTTTAAAAGTTTGGCACAAATTTTTAAAAAGCACCAACACACATACCCAAAAGAGGGTCATAAAAAATACCATCAAGGTTACAATCTCAACATATACACGTACCACAATGGTTATAATAACATAGACATACATGATTTAGGCTATAAAAAGTGCCCGTATAAGAATTGTGGATCTGCTCTAAGGTCAAGGGTCAAGGTAAAGCTCACTTGTTATTCCCGTATAGGTTGCACATAAGCAGCATAATGTCATAGTTGGTAGGGGGGGCCAGAGTCAGTCTGGTCCTGCCTAATCCTAAGACCTATATAAACCCAAAATGGATCAATCCTGGAGGTCATCTGAAAGTAATTCAATTCCTAAGGAGCTACATCAATCCTGCTGGAGACCTCCCTCGGGTGGATTAGTCCCGAGGGGTCCAGCTCCAAAGTCGAAATGTGACCAAATACACCCTTAGAGGAGGTCAGTTTTCCAAGGGGGCTGAAACTTAGACATGTCCGGTAGGGGGGAGCCAGAGTCCGTCTGGACCGCCTAATCCATAAAATCTGTAAACCACATCAATCCTAGGAGACCTCCCAGAGCTGGATCAGGACTCTGGGGTCAAGTTTACAGAGTGAAAGTGATCAATATTGCTATGAGCCAATACACCCCACAGTGGGGCACTCAAGAGAAGATCAAGTTCAAGAGGTACAGCTCATAGGTCGAAAGTCGAACCAGGTACACTCTTAGAGGTGGTTAGGCTCCAAGAGGGAAGTTTGCTTAGTTAATCCAGTGGTTATAAGATTCTGTGTCAGTGGAGGGTAGGAGGGTTCAATTATATAATACATGTGTGTCCTTTGACTGACACTTTGAAAATGAAGTGAGAAACCCCAACACATGGGGCTAATGAACTGGAACGACATTGATTGGTGTAACTAATTGACACATAATATTTTCCTAGAAACCATGCACAGTAGACCTATGAATTAAGGTAGTGGTCAAATTGCCTCAGTAGGCCCCTACATGGCCGTGCTTTACACAGTTTGGCCAGTACCTGAAGTGAAAAGTACCAGCCTATGTGACCTCCAAGGTCAGGTCCAGTAGGAAGGTCAGGTTTATTATTGTCATCCGACCTCCAGAGGTCAGATTCACAGTAGGTTATTTCTGATGCTATAATTGAAGTCCAAGCTAGGAAATGCACAGTGAAAGAGGTTTGAGGAAATTTTATTTACATGTTAAAATAGTAAAAGTACCCTCAGCAGAGGATTTTTTAAAAGTTTGGCACAAATTTTTAAAAAGCACCAAGCCCAATCAGAAAAAGCTCGAAATGACAGAGGAAAAAGTGCAGGGAATGGTGGAGGAAGCCTGAGTGGCATTTTGTAGGTATGTCCACACTGCCGGGCTACGCCATAGGCCGTGTGACATGATGTTTTGTAAAGGGATGTTGTTATCAAATGCAAGTGTGGCTCCTGACCTGCGAAAGGTGTGGAATCCGTGGCCAGTGGGAGATATCCTCAGGTTTGCTAGTATTTGCCTCAAAGCATCCCTAACTGCAGTGTCAGTGACCTGGTTGAAAGATGGGTGTCTTATTGCAAATAAAGGATCTGTGTTATGGAGTGGCCTAGATGTCAGCAAAGTTTTGAGGGCTCTAACAGGACAGAGCCAGTAGTTGTCAATTTGAGGAATTTGAATGACATGGTGTGACTTGTTATCTTGCATGGTTTTACACCATTTCAGTATTAGGTGCGCTCCTGGGGGTGCAAAGATCACATCCTGCCTTAAGAAATGTTTATTAGGGTCAAATTGTCTAAGACTACGGGGGGCTATGTTGGACATCCTTAAGAAAGCATAAAACGCAGTCAAAAATATTGCTCTAAATAAGATAGGGTCTGATAAGTTTTCACACTGTTGTGAGATTAAATATAAAGTAGGTATGTCAAATATGCCACTGGGTGTGGGGCGGAAGGGAGAGTGGAGGGATAAACCTCTAAGGTATCTGGTGACCAGGGGGTGTGCTACAGCTGAGTAGTCAATATTATAAAGGGAAGCCATGGTGAGAGATGGATGACAAATAATTTCTAATAACCTTAACTCAGATGGCATTTTTGTGGAGGTATTCTAAAAAAGTGAGAATGTTATGTAATGTGATATCCTTGGGTAACTTCATAAACATAACAAAAGACAGGTAAGTCTTAAAATGTGTCCTATGGGCCGAAGCTGTGGATGGTCTGTAGGCTCTGTGGATGACTTGCCAAGCTAAATCCAGGAGTAAGCTTGAGGAGGAAGTAGCTCCTGAAATTAGATAGACATGTCAAGGTGAAAAAATGACAAAGGAATTTTAAACCATTGATAATTTTCTTTGAGGTTTTGAAAAAGATGTGAATCTACAGCTTTGTCTGAGTATAACCTAGAAAGAAGGTCAGCCATAGTATTATTGATGCCCTTAATATGATCTATTTCTATTTCAATGTCCAGAACAGCAGTGAACATCCAGATGTTACGGATGCAGGCCGCTAGGAAAGGGTCTTTGGTCTTACTGGTCTGTACCACCTGGACTACAGCCAGGTTATCACAATAAAATCTTACTAGTGAATTCTTCCAGAGGTCGCCCCATACTCGCAAAGCTAGCAAGATATTGAACATTTCCCAATGTACTATCCCCATTTCAAAGGTGGAGATGGGTTAGATGGGGGTGGTGTAAACCCTGTTTCCCCAGACCCCCCCTAAACCTGTGAGGGATGCGTCAATATGGAGGGTGTGGGGTTGCTGGATCGGAGTTTTCACTAGAATAGCACTGCCATTAAACTGGGGAAGGAATGGATGAATCACTGAATATCCTGTTTCATTTCTGTGGAGATTTGAATCTTATTTTTGTGGCAGTTCTGTCGAAAAGTGGCTAGAATACGGTTGACGAATATACGGGCTGGTTTCACGCATTTATGTAAATACAACAGTTTTCCTAAAAGGGATTGTAGCTGTTTTTTGGAAATAGTATTTTTACCTAGTGTTTTCAGGCACTGGTCGTATATGGCCTCTATTTTCCCTGCATCAATACTTAAAGTATTAGTGTTGAGGTCTAGACAAATACCCAAACATGTGAGAGTACGAGTTGGTGGAGTTCTTTTGTCATTGTTCATGGGGAGACCCAGTTATTGCAAGAGGTCAGTAAGGGTATCAAACGCTTGTTGAGCCTTAGATTTAGGGTTGATCAGAATGAAGTCATCTATATAGGCAAATGTTTTGAAACCTTTACACTTCATAATATGCGTAATTACGTCGGCTACTAATTGAAAAGATGCGGATCCATGGATCCAGCTAAAGCTGCCGACAAATCCTGATAGTATTGGCCCCTCCATGACAATCCAAACTTAAGGGCATCCCCGGGGTCAATTCTGAGATTTCGAAAGGCTCTAGATATGTCAATTTTTGACATGAGTATTTCATTGGGGTTCTTTCCAATTTCATTACAAATGTCATCAATGGTGGGGAATTTTAGTGTAAATCTTTTACCATCGAATAATTGTTTATCAACATTGTCATTCAATGATTGACCTTTTGGGTACGACAAGTTCAAAATAACCCTTCTTTTGTCTGTGTCTTTGGGTCGGGTTAGCATGGGGGAGCAGTGGAAGTTAACAGAAGGAATGTCAGAAAAAGGACCTAAAATTGCTCCATGTGCTTTTTCTTTATCAAGATACTGTTGGATGGCTTCAGGATATTGCAGAGCCGAAAAATGGTTGGATATATTGATATTATGCATGGAATCTGGATCAGTTAGAGATAAAGGAAAGCCAAATTTGAGATATTGGTAAACTCTTTGGTCTGGATAATCTGCAAGGTGTTTTTCCCATGCAGGTAGGTTCAAGTTGCTTCTAACCGGAAACCTAGCTTGTTTATAATTTGGAAGGCCAGTTGCTTTAATGATGTTACCTATTCTTGTTACTTGGTCAATGCTATCATAAGGACAAAAGTCCCTGTCTGGACCAATGAATTTGAATTCAGTTTCTTGTAAAGATATGAAACCCCTGTCCTTATCTGGATCATTAAAGTCTCTGGGATTCCCTGAGCTGGGCTCAATAAAATTTTCGAAAAATTGGGAAAGGGGGTCAGTGTCATTAGTAAGCTTCATGTCGACGCCATCGACGATGTCCGAAACGACGCTGTTGTCTCTGGGTCTGACTTTGCTTGTTCCATTATGAGTAAACTTACTCTGTTTCTCTATCAAGTTCATTATGATTCTGTCCATGTACTTTTCATAAGACATATTTAAGCATTTAAAAGTCCTATGATCCTGCTTAAAATTATCAGCAGTAATACCAGCATTCACCTTTTCTAATTTGGTGATTTTCTGAATTTTGAGTGGACAGTGAATCAACATATTCTGAGTATATATGATTTCCAGACATTCCCCAGGAAAAGTTTCACAGTAATATAGCTGACCAGGGCCAAAAATTGTGTCACTTACTATGTAAAAGAAACCCCTTGTTAACTGGCCATCCGTAGTAAGATAGACAATATGCACATAGTTGTGAGTTTCTGGAAAAAATCTGCACCAATTGGTGTACTGTAGGGTGGCCATGTCAAGAGTTCTAATATGATTACTGCACTGGTGGTTAGCTACAGGTGCTGTGAAACACTTGCTGTTGAAGTCTTGTTTAAACATAGTCCCCCCACCCCTGTTATGCTGAGTCGTAACCTGGGGCCAAGATGATTCACCCCTGATATTAGGAAACTCATCAGCTGCCTTGTGAGATTGATGGAACAGTGGCTGGAAATTTCCAGCATCATAAATATAATTATGATCATTGCATAACAAGTTGTCATTATCACTTTGTACATTCATATTAACATTATTGTTTGATACATCATTATAACAGCAATCATTTACACTTTCATAATCACCAACATTGGTTAAAGCATTCCCAGAATTATCAGACTTGTTAATTGAGTAACTATTGTGTTCATTTTTACATTTAGATTTACATAGTTTATTGTTTTTGTCCCGAACCCTGCATCCAGGTGGTTGACCTAAGACCTAGCTGGAACCAGTTGCCTTTTCTTGCCTCTTATTTTTAAAGTTACATTTATTTTCAGGATAGTTTGCTGTGCGACCTTGCCTGCCACAGAAGCTGCAGTTGTGTTTATACAACCCATGGTGACCATCGTGTGTACATGACCCCTCATTGAAGTATTTACAAAATTTCTTCAGAGATGGTGGAGCAGAGTGTGAATTAATCAATGACACTTGCGACGCGCTTAATCTGTTCAATGCCCATTGTGTGGAATCATTCCAGGTCAAGTTGCCCTCTTCCAATTCATGCATGGAGCAGGCCCAGGCGTTCTTAACTGCAGTAAAAGGAATGGATACTGCATCCTTCATGGCTGCAATTACTTGGATTAAGGCTTGTCTGGAAGTAGCATGATCCTGCATGTGAAGGATGTTGGTTAACTGGCCTGCCACCCACTGTGGCATGGATAGATCATCGTAAAGTAAACGTTTTTTGCCATTTGACCCATGGAAGCCCTCATTGGGCCATCTGACTTCAGGGGAAACTGAAAAAGTGTCATGAGTATTGTAACAACCAGACTTGTGATGTGGCTTACCTTGAGCAGATTCCTGCCTGTTCTGGCTGTCATAAGAAGCTAGGATGCTGGACACAGCCTCTGACACATTTGGAAGTCGGCTGATGGTTTCCAAGTTAGGTAACACAGTGTCGTTGGGAAGATTGCATGAGAGTCTCCCCCCTGTGGCCTGTGGGTGATAGTTCAAACCAGGATGCTCATCGTTGGGGAGAGAAGTAGTGTTACTGATAGCAGGGAGTGGAGTTTGCATCTCCCTAACATCTCCTGGATGATGAACGTGTGGTACTGTCGAAGCGCCCTGGTGTCGGGATGTGCCTGTGGCTGGACCCTGTAAATGTTTACCAGTGGTTGGTATGGTGGGAAGATTCTAACGACTGCTGTTCTAGATTTGTCATTCTATCAGAGAGAGACTGGTTAGAAGCTTTAATGTCTGATAACATGGCAAGAACCAGATCATGGTTCCCTTGTGGTTCAGCAGATGGGGGAGGTTGAGGCGATGAAATTGAAGACGAACCCAACATACCATCTTGCAGAAATGATTCCTCATGAACTTGACTCTTTCGACGAATCTTCTTTGTTGAGATTCTGGCACGAGCAGAAGCTGTTACTCTCTTCCTCTGGCCAGATGGAGTTTTCTTAGGATTCGATGGCATTCTTGTATGTATGTTGAACTGCAACCTTATAACACTAAGATTACTTTATAATATGTATAGCACTGTCAAAACTTGTAAAATCTTTGTATATAAAACATAAATGATAAAATTCCGTTTGGTTTCTTCAAATATTTACATTCAATTATATAATACATGTGTGTCCTTTGACTGACACTTTGAAAATGAAGTGAGAAACCCCAACACATGGGGCTAATGAACTGGAACGACATTGATTGGTGTAACTAATTGACACATAATATTTTCCTAGAAACCATGCACAGTAGACCTATGAATTAAGGTAGTGGTCAAACTGCCTCAGCAGGCCCCTACATGGCCGTGCTTTACAGCCGTGTGTAGAGTGACAATCTATGGAGTGATTGTGGGAGGTTGACTGGTTCTCTGTTCTATATTCTCTGCATATTTGTCTGATCGTTTCCCTCTGACGTTGGGTTGTTGATTTCCCCAGTATGAGTGATAGGCATTAAAGTCTCCCATAAATATTGCGTGTCTATAATTTGAGAGCAGGTTGCTGAGGGTATCTATATTTGATATGTTCCAGTGGGCAAATCCCAAGTAACAACTGATTATGATTTTCTGTCGATGGTAGTGGAAATGGCATACATGACATCAGTGTCTAGTTCTATTTTAGTGCAATCCATGTAGTTTCTGACTAGGATAGAGACTCCTCCTCTGCTCATGGTGACCCTTTCACAGGTTGACAGGGTCGACAAAAGCTTCGAAACATCCTTTTTTTCCGAGGAAATTGCTCTGTTGAAACAGGCTGACAATTTGATTAGTATGTGATAAAAAAACTTATTTTCAGGTTTGTTAATATTTACAGCATACCTGTGGACCTTTTCTACCTTTTAATCACAGGATTCTGATTATTTTATTTAAAAATATGTCAATGGTGTAGTTTTGGTCGCAGGATGGGATCAAAATATTTAGTATTGACCTAATTTTTTTATTTATTGACACAATTGATTCCTCTTTTTCCCAGAAATTGCTCTGTTGAAATTGGCTGAGAATTTTATTATTATGTGACAAAAATAACCACATTTTGAGGTTTGTTAATAATTACAGCATTTTGTGGACTTTGTTAACCTTACCTTTGTAACTACCTCCACTATTTTGTCGCTTTTGTCAACCAAATGCAAATGTTGGCCTAATGGTGGCAATATCTGCTGACCATGTGACCAAAAGCCAACATCGTCCGAAATCGAAATGCTGTCTGGGAAGATAAATGTTTGGCATGTATATGTCACAGAAAAAAAAGAAACATTTTTAATATCATTTGATTACTGAGGTGATTTATAACACAACTCAAGTGAATTTAACACTTTATCATAAATATGTTTTATTACATCAGCTAGTTATTGTACTTTGTCATTAGATTAGATAAAAAAGCATATTTACGCATATGTACTTTGTTGCAGGGTTTCTATTTGTAAATATTAACTATTATATTAGTCACTTTCCAGGTGAACAGTCCCTGAAAAGGATTAGAAGTAACCATATTACGCCATTGCACAAAACAGATCAATACATACCATACAGACTGAATATGTCAGCATTACTTTTAGATATCTTGGCTAATGTTTACCTGTATGGTGACAATTTTTGCTCGGTTAAATTATTTTACACCAGTATCTATCTATAAACTGCACCATCGGTGCAATATTAACCGTTTTCTAACATTTGAAAATTTGTGAATTTCATTTCCAGCAATTAAGTGTCATATTGCTGAGCTTATCTGGGACTTTATCAGTTTCTATTTTGGTGTACTATATCATACTTGAATCGATGCCAACTACTTGAAACTGGAAGGGTTTAAATATCATGTTTATGGTTTCATATAGGATAGTTGTTTTAAGTTTATTTTGGTAGTATAATAAAATATCACAAAGCAAACATTTATATCTCAACCTATCAATTTTGCAGTAAAATAAATGTATAACAGCTTCTGATCAATGATATAGGAGACAAAATATAAGCAGGAAATTATGGCTTATGTGTGCCCTTCTGATATTAGATTTAGACAGAATTCTATCAGTGACTACTTCAGGAATGGCGGGGACTTGATCGATGTCTTTACAGATTTAGTCAATGGGGATCTAGAAATTGATGATATCGATGACATTACCTGTGTATTGTGGAATAGTGAATATTGGGTGATCCATGGGAACAGGAGACTGTTTTTGTACCAGGTATATAGTTTTCTTTTTATACTTTTATATTCAATTCCTTAGTTTTGATACGAATTTAAGTAATTTGTCAACCTCTGTCACCTAGCAGTTAATGGTAGGGCTATTTGTCCTTGTCATTGATTTCTGCCATAATATGGCATACACCTTAAATGAGCATTGATATGAAGTAAACAAGAAAATCAAACTCTAACCATTGGGATTACCACGTTTGATTTGAAAGTTGCAAGTTTATTGCCTATGTGGCAATTTAGGGTGCCTCTTACAAGTAAAAAGTATTTCATTACTGCCCATTACAAATAACATTCTTATAATGTTATCTGGTGTCATATTTCTTGAGTAAGTCAATAGAAATTCATGGTAACATACAAACATAATGAGTTTATGTTCAATTCGTCTCATATTACCAAGTGAAGATATAGTGCTTGTATTTTGAAATTAAATGATATACACCAATTAAATTGAATTAAATTGGCAAGCAATATATGGCATTGTTTGGCATATGTTTATTTGTCTCTTATGCTTTCATGCTACAGATTCTTTTCATCCATAATTAAAAGTCCATGGTACAAACATGGATTAAAATAAAGACTGCAGTACTTTTTCATAATGCAAATAAGTCAATTTGTAAGTGAATAAACTTAACTCCTGGGTCTTATAATCTCTCTCTAAGATTGATTATTTCGAATACATTTATATATTATTCTCATCAGAGGCAAAAATGAAAAAGTCAAATTTCCCCCCTAATTAGGGGAGCCACTCCTGTGCTTCTGCGGAGCACAGGAGTCATTTGGGAGCCCACCATACTTGGCTCCCAGAAAAGTGGCTGAAAAGGGTAAAGGCCTGTATATGTCATTATAAGTGCTGGGAAAATAATTTATTTTGTAAATAAATAAAATGTAAAACATTGGTTTTGTTTTATTATTCCTGACTTGGCCACAGCTGACAGTCAAATGACTCAAATATCGAGGATTGACTCATAAGCACCTTGGATTTTAGCACTATTGGTCTATGTTTTATTCTCAATAAATAAGACACATTTAAACATCTAGTCATAACTAAATGTAATTGATGTTTGTTTGGTATAAATGTGCATATCAAGAAGTTGTGAAAATGCAACATTAATACACAGCATGACAAAGTCCAAAAAGAGATCAGTAGGAAACTAGCATGCTCCATTCAATCAATATAAGTATGGTGCAAGAAGTCCAAATTATGGGTGCAGCCGCATAAATAAAGTCGTATGACTGGATCACAAAGGGGGTCATAAGTCTTCATTCTGACCAACCGACCAAGTGGGTGGGTTGAATAGTCCACAGGACAGTCTAATATATATTTAATGCCCCTGTTCCACCAAAGGACTAAGGTCTGATCCTGTCGGCGACCCTTAATCGTGGACAGTCAGTGAAGAAAATGGTAAAATGGGCGGGAATACTGAATCGGTATCAAAGCCTGGGATTAAGTACAGATCGGCCTCAGGAAGCCTGAGGAGGCCCCAGGTGGCCCCAGACAATCCCCGACTGTTCTGCGACTAAGAACCGATTAAGCCAGTTTTCTGGTCGGTTTCAACCACGATCTTGTCGCACACATAACGACTGGGTCCCAGGACTTCCCCAGACCAATGTGGCCGATTCTTGTTTTGCAGAAAAGCTGGATTTTCTGGGTATATATGTCGTGTACAAGTTGGGATTTTGTACAAGTTGTAACTTGTACAAAATCTTTTTCAAATTTTGTACAAGTTATAACTTGTACAGATTTTGTGCTTCTAAAAAGCTTAACTTGTACAAATGAGTTGTACAAGTTAGGCCAATACACTTTTTAATGGTTCTGAAGCTTTACAAGTAAGTTTTTGGCTCCTATAAAGCCTGCCTTAATTAACTAATTGCAGTTAATAGTATAATTTAGGTGAACAAGTCAGGCCAATGTTTTTGATAGTTTTCAAGCTCTAAAACTGCAAGTTCTATAAATTAGTTTGAACTTCCTTTCTCCAAATCTAAACAAGTAACAAGGATAATGTCAAATTTAAAATTTATTTAAAGTAAATCAATAACAATTGAATAAAGTAGTACTGCAGGGTAACACAGGTTATAAGTGACAAGGAAATTAGAAAGTTAGTTACATAAAGAACCAAGTTACATTACAGATTCGCACTTTTGCACCAAAATCTAATCATTTATTTTAAACAGTGTGGATTTATACAGGTTGCACTTGAAAGACTTAAGAAACCATTTGTTGGTTAAGATTTGTTAAATGCTGACTGTTAGTTTTTAACATGATTGTAATTGACTGACAAAAGGGACTTCTAGAGGTTGCCACACATTTTATAATCACTGTCCATCAATGCAGGGTTGATATAATTGTAATTGCCTTACAATAGGGGCTTCTTAAGCCTGCCTGACTTTTTATTATTAGTTTCAATCAAAGCTATAAGAAGACCTTCACTAACAGTAATTCACATGTGGCTTCCTTTGGCTTGGGGTCCTATATATGCATCTTTAAATGACATTTAACCCTTTTTGCTTAGATAAAAGAAATCAGAATCAAAAGGCTTACCATTTCATGTTAATATTCTGCTTATGGTGCAATTTGGTAAACAACTTAAACACATCATCAGTATCACTTAATATTTCAAAAATTTATTCCATTGATGACTTTGGAAATTTCTAACCTAAAAAAGTTTTTGTTAGGTTAATACCTATATTAAAGCCTACTGTAATTTGAAAAGTTAAAAGCAAAAACATATTAGCAAACATCAATTTAAAATACTGCTGTACAAGTTATAACTGTATGCCACAGACATTAAAGACAGACAACTTAAACACATCATCAGTATCACTTAATATTTCAAAAATTTATTCCATTGATGACTTTGGAAATTTCTAACCTAAAAAAGTTTTTGTTAGGTTAATACCTATATTAAAGCCTACTGTAATTTGAAAAGTTAAAAGCAAAAACATATTAGCAAACATCAATTTAAAATACTGCTGTACAAGTTGTAACTGTATGCCACAGACATTCCAGGATTCACCAACTACATGAGGATGACCCTAGAATTCTTTGAAATGATAAAGACCAGACTGGAACCATGTCTAGCCAGGCAGGCCACCAACTACAGAGCTCCAATCAGTGTTGGGGAAAAGTTAGCCCTCACCATCAGATATCTGGCCACTGGAGAGTCCTACACATCATTATACTGTCAGTTCAGGGTTGGCAGATCCACCATTTCCAAGTTTCTACCAGAGGTCTGCAGGGCCATCCAGGATGAGTTCACCAGAGAGTACCTCAGATGTCCTACTACTCCAGATGAGTGGAAAGAACTGGAAAGGGAATTCAGGATCAGGTGGAATGTTCCACATGCTCTGGGTGCCCTTGATGGCAAGCATGTGGCCCTGAAGAAACCCAAGAACTCTGGAGCCCAGTACCACAACTACAAGGGGTTCTTTTCTATAGTAATGTTGGCCTTGGTAGATGGGCAGTACAAATTCAGATGGGTGGATGCTGGTACAGCTGGATCTTGCTCAGATGCCCAGATATTTAATGCCTGTCAGCTAAAGAGGAGGATTGAGGATGGCAGGATAGGCTTCCCTGACCCAGCTCCTATAACCCAGGGTGGTAGAGATGTCCCCTACTTCATTCTGGCAGATTATGCCTTTGCCCTGAAGACCTGGCTCATGAAAACCTATGGCAGAAGGATGTTAACCAGAGAGGAAAGGATTGCCAACTAAAGAATATCAAGGGGCAGGAGAGTTGTTGAGAATGCTTTTGGCATCCTGGTCTCAAGATTCAGAGTGACATTGACTACTATTGAATTACCCCCAGAAACAGTCAGGGATGTGGTCATGACCTGTGTGGTTCTGCACAACATACTGAGAAGCCAGTATCAAGGTCAACATGGTGGTCAAGAGCCTGGAGATGATGAAGATGATGATGTGCCTGGTGATTGTCTACTGATTGGTGGTGCTGCTGGTGGTGGTCCAGACAGAAACCCTGCTAGAGAAGCCAAAAGACAGAGGGATTACCTCAAGGACTACTTCAATAGTGAGGGAGCAGTGGCCTGGCAAGATGGCAGAATATAACTCCTGCTGCAGTAACCAGTCTTTTTCAGGACTAATAACCAGTCCTTTTCAGGACTAGCAAATATTCTAAAAACAATCAATCAGCTATGCTTGTTCCAAATAACCCAAACATTACCAAACATAAGTCACGCCATTAACAAACAGACAAACCCAATGCCCAACATAATTCACCCACCCAACAAACAGACAAACCCAATGCCCAACATAATTCACCCACCCAACAAACAGACAAACCCAATGCCCGACAGAAGTCACGCAACCAACAAACAGACAAACCCAATGCCCAACATAAGTCACCCACCCAACAAACAGACAAACCCAATGCCCGACAGAAGTCACGCAACCAACAAACAGACAAACCCAATGCCCAACATAAGTCACCCACCCAACAAACAGACAGAAATAAATGCCTTACAGAAGTCATCCAACTAACAAACAGACAAACCCAGTGCTAAACATAATTCTCAAAAGAAACACACAAAGCCAAACATAACTTCCTAAATGGAATAAATATTGCATATATTTTGAAAGCTACATCCTAATTTTACTTACATTTGGGTTTTTTGGGGGAAAAATATTTGAAACAGAAATGTTTTTTCCTGGAAATCTTAAAATTAAAATCTTTTAGTCCACTTCACAAATATTTAGGAAATATAACCACCAAACTGGTTTTCTTTACAATGATGGGGGTTATGTTTGCAAAATAGTTTGTCAGTTGTTTGGTTTGGGTTCTGTTTGCTATTGGGTTTGTCTGTTTCTTGGTTGGTGGTTATGTTTGGTACTTGGCCTGTGTGTTTGTGGGTTGGTGGTTAGGTTTTTTATTTGGTTTGTGTGTTGGTTAGTTGGGGGTTAGGTTTGGTATTGGGTTTGTGTGTTTGTGGGTTGGTAAGTATGTGATAATGCCTTTTAACTCTAGGGATGATGTAAGTGTTGGACTTTTTTATTAAAGATTTTAACCAATCCCATGGATTTTAAGCTAAAATGGACTGATTATTGGCCATATTAGGACTTTATTTATTTTAATGTTTTTTTCTATGTGGCCTTTTTTGGTTATGTGTGGTACCATGGGTTATTTGTTTCATGTTTGGGGTGGTGTAGGTGTTGGACTTTTTTTCTTTTTTTTGTGATAAGTATTTGTACTGAACTGTTATGTTTTGGGAGGGGAATTGGAATAACTTGCAGCTGAATAATTGTTTTTGGAATATTTGGGTGGCCCTGAAAAGGACCTGGCAGGTCAAAGACCTGCCCTGGCTGGATGGCTACTGAGGAGGCTGCTGCTGTTGAGGCGGTGCTGTAGTGGTGATAGTGAAGAGTTGCGGCTGCTGCTGAGGCTGCTCAATGATCTGTATAGATGTCAGATTTGGTAGCTGGCTTAGTATTCCACTTAAGTTGTGTCTACTGCCCTCCTCCTGTACTGTTAGAACTGATGGAGGGTTGCCAAAGCTAAGTGGGCTTGGTGTGTAGTAGACATAACTGCTGCTAGCTGTTGCTTGGGTGGAAGTAGATGCCTGTTGAGTGGTTGTTGGCAGTATCCCGACCCTCTGGGACTCTGTGGTAATAGTGGCTGATCTTCTGGGTAGTGCTTGATGTCTACGGTTGCTTTTAATGCTTTCAATATCTCTAAAAATTCTGCCCTTGAGGTCCTCAAATTCCTCTTGGGTCATCTTTTCAGCCTCTGATGCCACGTAGTCAAAGAAGGGCTGCCTGTCTGACTTCTGCTGCAGGAAACCTGAGATCAATATCCTCATCTGGTCAAAGTGCTCGAGTATCTTGGAGTCTGTTGAAACTGGTGTAGATGTGAACATAGGTTGACTCCTACTCTCCCTGAGGACACTGAGCTCAAGGTGTTCTGTATCAGTAGTAGATCCACGAGATTCGTCCTGCTTGCTGGTGTTTGGACTGGCCTCGAACCCTGAACTTCTGCTGGCCCCCTTTCGTCTGATGTGGGTCTTAAGGACACCCATCTGCTGGTAGACCCAGGACTATCTCTTGGTCATCTCCCTTGGGGCTTGGCCAGATTGTAGTTTTGACAGCTTGCCATAACGCGTTCGCTGGGATTCAAACCATCTTCTGACATCAAAGGGCTGGAGCTTCAGTTCTGCAGAGATTTCTGCCCAGAGAGCCTCCTTCTTCTGTCTGTCATGGAAACGTGCATGCTCCTTGTCGTAGAGCTCTGGATGCTCCTTCACAAACTCCACAATTGCAGTTTCTTGGCTGTCAGTGAAAGTTGAACAGACCCTGGCTCTCTTGGCTGCCGAGTGACTCTCTGAATCATCCTCACACCTCTCTGCTTCTTCGCAAGCTTCCTCAGTAACTTCCAATCACTCCTCAGTCTCTTGTGTACCCTCCTCTGTACCCTCCTCCGTCCTTTCCTCCATCCTTTCCTCCACCTCTCCACTTTCCTTCTCCCTCTCCTCTTGTCTCTCATCCATCTTCTTCTTTCCTCTCTTCCCTCCTTTCTCTTTCCTCATTACTCCAGTCAATAGCAAAAAAAAAAGTAAAAAACTAAAATGTGTCTCCTAACTGTAAAATTTGCCTTAAGCTCAAGTATTATATGATATTTAAAAAAATGAAAACCCCTACAAAACAGAGACACACGTCTCTCAGTAGCCAACCAGTCAGTAACAACGAGAACGTGTGCGCGGTCGCTTATATAGTCTCAGACCCCCTCATTGCCTCGTTTTAATTTCCGACGCGCGGAAAACAGTCGGCTCTTAATCGGTTCTTAGTCCCAGGCCTCCTGGAGCGTCCTCAGACCGCCGCAGACTAAATTTGTGTTGTCCCAGGCGGCCTGAGGATGCCGGCTTGGATCGGTTAGGGTCGGTTTCTCTTTGTCGGGCTTAGTCCCAGACCCAGATTTCTTAGTCCCAGGACACCTGAGATGGTCTGAGGCTTCCCGGGACTAATGAAACCGATTCACTTTCACACGCATGAAATTTCAAAGATCTGTTATGAGTCGGGGACTGCCAAACAGGCCTCCTGGGACTTAGCTACGGAGGCCTGGGACTAAGGGTCGCAGGATGCCTGGGACAACATAGGACTGTTTAAATTTCGGTCTGAGGAGGCCTGAGGAAGCCTGGGACTGGACATTTTGTTGACGGCGGGAAATGAGAATCGGTTTGGGTCGTGAGAAATATCAAACATGTTTGATTTCTCTCATGTCCACGACCAACAACTACCGTCCCTTACAGGACGTCTAGGACTAAGCAAATATTTGAAGCCGACTCCCAAAAACCCTTAATCGGGGAGCTTAGTCGTGTGGTGGAACACCCACATAAGACAGCCAAACACATTAATGCATGGTTTAGTGCAGGAGTGAGAGACAAAAGTTAGTTTCCTTCTGATGGAAAAAACCATTAATAAGACAAAATTAACACACACATGATTTGCACTATAAAAGGCTAATGTGAAATCTTTACAGATTCCAACAAAATAGAATTATGCTCCTAATATGAGCACACATTTTATGTAATATACACACAAAAAAATAATAAAACACTGCTGTTGACAATATGCAACTCAGTTTGAAAATGCCTCAGTTAAAAGCAGGAGTGGTAACTAGGCAAGTCAGGTGAATCATCTAGAAACTGAATGACATCATAGTCTAAGACACATAATTATGTCATAGAGTTGATATTACATCATAGTGACATAAATTACATCATATTGAACCTGGTATGGTTATGGGCCTCTTGTGTGAGTGGTCAAATATAGAAACAATATATATAGTTGGCACCTGGGTTAGGAGTGCATAAATATGACACTACAGCTCACACAAACATATTAATGCCTGCAGGATGTAGGGTGGGGAATTCCCAAATGTAAAATTATTATTGGCCTCTACGGCCTGCAGTGTCATTTGAGTTGTCACTATCCCCCATCGTATGCAGCACTGAGAACTCTATGTTTACAGGAGTACCTGAGGCTGTGGTGTTGAATTCTGATCCTGATTGTACTTCAAGACCATTCATTGCAGGGATTAGGCCTGATTCACTTGCACTGAATGTAACCCGAGGAAAATACAAATAAGTCAATGACTCTTTTGTTGGTTTCAGAGATAGATATGTAGTATTCTGTATACTACAGCAGTTGAATAGGATTACAAATATATGGTATATTTTGATAACACCAGCTTGAGTAATCCTTGTTGCAAGGTTTGGTGGTATTGTAAAATGCTTGGTTTATCCACTGAAGTATAAATTTGGTATTTGCTAGTTGGATGACTCACACATGTCACCTTCAAAAGGAGAGGAGTATCAGTGGAGATGACATCTAAGGTATATTGCCAAAATCTGGTGAGGTTCTACTCATATGCATCTAAGATACAACAGGTGCTGCAGATTGAAATCTTGGGCCAATGTTTGTGGTAGAATTGACGATTGAAGTGATGGGTACACAGCATGAGGGAATCTGGTTGCGGCATGTGTTGTCTAATGATGATGATTGATGTGCTGGGACACCTTAGAGATGATGTCAGAATTCTGGGAGTAACTTCTGACTGCTGACTCTCCTGCTATATCTATTCTTCTGACATCATACCAAAGTCGATCATCTGGAAGTTTTTAACCTCAAACTTGCAAATGAGTTTAGGATGGATAGCCTTATGTCGTTATTGAAGACTTCATGGTGCTTAAGCATTGCAAACTGCAGATTCTATTGAGCAAGAATGGAGCATGCTAGAGCCATAAATGTGAAGATAAGACTCCAGTTACATAGTACAGCCCTATACTATTCTTACTGAATGTAGCTAACTGATGGTTTTCCGTTTTAATTCAGCCATATACTATTCTTCCAGGTAGCTAACTGTTGAGATTTTCATGTATCTATTAGGACTGTTATCATCGGCAATTTCTGATAATCAAACATCATCTACTAGAGGTGATGTGAACTCACAATGAACTGAATGAAGAAAAATATAAATAAAATAACATGATCTCCAAATATTATCATTAGTTGTGTTTAGTAGCATTTTATTGCAAGGAAATCTATTTTTGTCGGTTATATTTGTACAGCTATGCACTTGATGGAACAGCCACATAAGTAAGATAGATAAAAATGACCATTAATATTCCTGGCTTTTAACTTTTGGTGGCTTGATAAGTTGCAAAAGCATCAACTTGTAACATAGATAGTTTACAATTATTTATTTTATAGTAACTTGAGTTTTAATTGTGTCAATCTATGTGATAGATAAATATTGCCCACCAAGTTACAGTCAAGTCATTACGACACTAACATCTTGGTAAAATATTGTATTACAAAATGAGGAATAATTAAAAATTAATATTTTGGACACACTGTTTTTTTACATTGGATTTGGACATGGGCTAGTGCAGTGTAGTGCTGGTTGACAACATTTTTATGTTAAAAGACCCCTTCATTTTTGCTTATTTCTTTAAAAAAAATGCTTTAACTATAATGGCCAGTGGTATGAGTTTATCATTGGCCACTTTTCTTGATTCCTAGTAAACCTCAAAGTTCCTGAACCTGACCCAACTTCCTCACGGCTTGACATAAAAGTGCCTTATCCTATGCTACTAGACCTTCAACCAGGCTGCTGATTCTGTAGTTTCTGTTGACATTCACCAGAAATTGACTATTTGTGGAAATTAAATCCAGAACTTTTATTACGCTACAATAGCTTACCATGTGGGACTCAATGCTGTTCTCGGATGGCCACAAGGCATCATATCCAACGTCTAAGAAAAATAGACATTTATAGTTGGCCGTAGCCTCAAGTTGTCGTCATGTGATAACTTCTGACCAGTCGTCCTACTTTCTTGTTGGCCACGTTGAACTGGTAGCTTTCTGCAAATTATACAGACATTTTCATTTATATCTCAGCTTTTATGTATTGTTGGAGGTTTATTTTTGGTTATTTCTTTTATTATATAAGATGGATTATTCTGTAAAATTTCTATTTTGACAGGATAAGTATATTTCTTATTTTTGCGTGTTTTGAGTTTTCCTCGGACAAACCGAGAGCTCAAAAATGCCGCCACTTTTGTTTTTCCTTAGATTTACACAACTATTGCCCTACTTGTAGGGAATCTGGCAAGGGTGATGACCCCTGTGTCACATTTGAAGTGCCCTGTGATATCTGTGCATCTTTCACAGATGACCAAATGAACAAAATTCAACACAGGAAACGCTATATAAAGAAACAAAGGCGGACGCTTCTAATGCAAAAGATGATGAACTTTATCTTTTGGGTGAGGGCGACGGGGATTCTTTCACTGGTTCAAATGCAGATCTTGAGAGTGCTGCAGACAATCTATTTACCTCATCCCCCCCGTCCCTCCCACCCTAGGTACTGCCTTGCAGCACAAAATTGAAACAAATCTAGAAAAATCCCTGGGCAATTCACTAAACATCCATTTACAGCGGCAAATGGGTTCTTTCCAGGCATCTATGTTGGAAGCTTTTCAGTTGCTCTGAGAGGAGTTGACGTCTAAAAAACAAACAGAGGTGGATCAGACCTCGGTTTCTGCTTCCAAACCTGGTACATCTTCTCATACTGCTGTTAATCTGGACCTACCCCCTCCGAGACATAGACCTACCATTCAAACCGAGGATATGGATGTGGACTATGGTCCAGCACTTCCTCCACGTCTCGGAACTGATCCTCATAATGCATCGGATCAGAATGCTAGTGCATCCGAGGAACCTTCTAAGAAGGTCTCGGATAGACCAACAAAACACTGTCATTCTCGCAGTAGGCATGAAGTTGAATCCAGGTCTGCCTCGGATCAATTCAATGAGGAATCCGATGAATCTCGGATCCCATCTACCAAACCTAAAAAACACTCTGATAAGAGTAAACATAAAACCAGGTCCAGATATGTGTCATCTTCCTCAGAGGAGGATCAGTCCTCTGTAGCCAGACACAGGTCTTCTAAGCCCTCTGGGGCTCAGCCCTCAGGGGCTGTTTCTGATCAAGACCACCCTCAACATGATCCAGACCCCCCTTATTATAGGGAAGTAGCTCTGTCTGACATTCCCTTACAGTACCCTGAAGATGTTGACACATTTTTAGGTGCATTTTGTCCTTCCCTGACCCCAGGGAGTCTATGCCTAAGTCCTCAACTTCAGTCATGGGTCTGTACGATGAGAAGGCCGTCAAGAGCTCAGACCTAGAGGTCCTTCCTCTATACTTCCACTTAGCTCAGTTATCAAAGACGCCTTTGATAAATTTCAACATGACTTTAAGGCCGCTAATTTACCCGAGGGTAAATATATCAAGCCTCCTCCTTCCACTTCCAAGTGGTACAGGGTCGGACAGCCCTGTTATCAGGACAAATATCAGGAGTTGAATACGGATTTTGCCAAAATCTGTATTACTCCTAAACCCCCTGGGGCTCCTATGGGCAAGGTTCCCCTACCAATTCTTAAAGAATTGGAACACCAGGCTAGGCAAAATATCTCCATGCTCAACTTCACTGCTGCCTTTGCCAAAACTTCATCTTCTTGCAATGCTTCTCTTGAGAAGTGTCAACATAGTATTAAGTTAACTGTCAAGAAGGTTAAGACAAAGATCCAGAAAGGTGCCATTCCTGAAGAAGCAGCAAAGTGTGGCTATGAGCAAGTCTGTGAGTATTTAGATTTTTGGAATAAGACGGTTTTTATCCAACACAGGGCTCTTATATGCCTCAGCAAATCCCTAGCCCATATACTCCAGAGGGAACTATATTCTATGGGTAACACTGGCTTGCTTAGGCACGAAGCCGAAATGACCCTCTTACAACCACAATTAGGGTAAACAAGATGCCAAGAACGACCTCAGGAACTCGTCCTTTTGGGACCCCCTTGTTCCAGTCTCAACTTGTGAAGGAAGGTGAAGACTTCCTCCTCAAAAAAGGCACCTCTAAAGACTCTCAGGGTTTCGGACCCTATAAGCCCTTTCGTGGTCCCCACAACAAGAAAAAAGGCTCCTACAGGAAACGCCCCTATGGGGGCAACTCCTCACAAAGCAGTAACCAATCGTTTTCCTCAGGAAGGGGGAAACCGAACTTCAGAGGTCCCAGGGGGCAGGGGCGTGGAAACCCCTCTCCCCAATGACTCCTTAAAAGCCTCCCTCAGTCCACCAGTAGGAGGTCGCCTCCGTTCTTTCAGAAGAGACTGGCAAACAAACAAATGTTCTTCAAACATGTTAAACATTATCACCAATGGCTACGTACTGCCATTCCTTTCAAAACCAAATTTGGTCAGATTCCCTCTGATTCTGTCAGAGTACAAGGCCCGTCAAAAAGACCAAGCACTGGCCACTTGTATCCAGTCTCTTCTGTCAAAGAACACAATCGAAAGGGTGGAAAATGTAAAATCTCTCGGGTTTTACAGTCGCCTGTTCCTAGTACCCAAGCCTCACCAAAGGTGGAGGCCAGTCAT
The DNA here is from genome assembly GCA_964017235.1 of Sabellastarte sp. h YS-2021. Lineage (NCBI taxonomy): Eukaryota > Metazoa > Annelida > Polychaeta > Sabellida > Sabellidae > Sabellastarte > Sabellastarte sp. h YS-2021. The sequence goes on from OZ024937.1 coordinate 15,018,720, forward strand.
AGACCTAAGCAGGCTTAACACTTTTCTACACGTAGAAAAGTTCAAAATGGAAACTCCAGAGTCCATCAGGACCTCCCTGATTCCAGGGGAATGGGTATCGTCGATAGATCTGTCGGATGCTTACCTGCACATCCCCATCCATCCAAACTCAAGGAAATACCTAAGTTTTGCTACAAGTCTCAGGTGTTCCAGTTCACCTCCCTCCCATTCGGACTAGCCACAGCCCCCCAGGTCTTTACAATGATTGTAAAGGAAGTAAAGCTAATGGCCCTCTCCAGAGGACTCAGACTTCACCAATACCTGGACGACTGGCTGATCAGGTCCCAGTCTCAGGAGGAAGCCCAAGTGAACACTCAGGCGGTGGTAGACCTAACCCAGTCCTGGTTTGGATAATAAATCAGGAAAAATCAGAACTGAAACCTACTCAGGTGTTTTCGTCTGTGGGTTAAGAATACCATCTAGATTCAGCCCCTGTAAAACCCACTCAAGAGAGATGGCTCAAACTTCAGGATTTGATCCTATGACTCAAGTCAAAACATGTTTTGACTGCAAGATGTTTGATGTCGCTAATTGGGTTGCTTGCCTCAACGGAGAAAATGGTCCTGCAGTTTCATATCAAGGAGCACTGGAGATATCCTCAGTTGCTGGACAACCTCCTTCCTTGGACAGAAGCCATTGCATCCCACTTAGACTGGTGGCAAAATCCCTCAAACGTGATGAAAGGTGCAGACCTTCATCCCAAAGACCACAGTATCCAACTCTTTACAGACGCCTCAAATGAAGGTTGGGGCGCTCACTTAGATCAAAATTCTACAAAGGGTCTGTGGTCAGACTGGAAAAAAAGGCTACACATAAACGTCCTAGAATTGAAGGCGGTCTCCCTGGCCCTTCGAAGCTTCAAGGACCAGTGCTAGAACCAAACAGTGCTAGTTGCAACGGACAACTCAACAGTGGTAGCCTACATAAACAAACAAGGAGGAACTCACTCAGCAGAGATGTGTGCTCTCCTCTGGAAGATCATGACCTGGTGCCATCACTATCACATAACATTGAAAGCCAGACACATTCCAGGGTGCCTGAATGTGATGGCCGACCTTCTGTCCAGGTCAAGCCAAGTGCAGTCAACAGAATTGTCACTGCATCCGCAGGTGTTCAAACAGATCTGTCAAAAGTGGTTCACACCTCATGTAGACTTATTTGCCACTCATCTGAACCACAAACTTCCACTGTACGTATCTCCTGTCCCAGACCCAAAGGCTTGGGACATAGATGCTCTGAACATAAACTGGACGGGTCTCACTGCCTATGCTTACCCTCCGACGGCTCTCCTTCACAGAGTGATCCAAAAAATCAGGCAATGCTATTGCCTGATCATCGTAGTAGCCCCAGGCTGGCCAGGGATGCCCTGGTTTTGGGACCTAGTGCAGCTCTCAACAGAGATCCCACTGCAACTTCCAGTGTCAATGACTCTTCTCAAACAGTCCCACAATTATGTGTTCCACAGCAATCCACAGCATCTCAACCTCCACGCCTGGTATCTAGGAGTGGACAGCTCCAAGAACAAGGCTTGTCTGTGGAGGTGGCAGAGAGAATTGCTGCACCTCAGAGGTCATCAACAAGAACCATCTACAAGTCAAAGTGGGCCTTATTTGAGAAATGGTGCAGAGAAAATTTGGTGGACTTCTCCACTCCATCTGTGAAACAGGTCTCAGACTTTTTCATGTACCTGTACCAAGATCTAAACAGGTGCCCCTCGACCATCGATGGTTACAGGACGGCCATTGTTGACACTTTGGGCCCAGCGGGCCACCATATTGCACAAAGTTCAGACCTTCATAGGTTACTCTTCATAGGTTATAGTTTTCACAGGGATCGTCCCAAGAGTTCCAAAAAGTGGAAACTTTCTGTTGTTCTTAATGAGCTCACAAAAGCACCCTTTGAGCCTATGAAAGACACAGACCTCAAACATCTTATTCTCAAAACTGCTTTCTTGCTAGCTTTGGCCTCCGGCAAGCGCCACAACAAAATCCATGCCTGGGTTGCAAACAAAGTATCTAATCTAGGCCAATGGGAAAAGGTTGCCTTGTTCCCTTTCTTCTGACTTCATAGCCAAAAACCAACTAGCAAGAGAAGGTTCTCAAAGTGTGTCTCCGGTGACTATTCCTGCTTTGACTACCATTGTAGATAGACAATTCAAAGAAGACAGGACTTTGTGTCCCAAGCAGGCCCTGAGGTACTATTTGGATTGAACCAAAGACCTGAGAGGGTCTTGATCCCTCCTTTTCATCTCCTTCAAGAAAGACCATACAGACCATTCTACTTTGTTACAAACAAGCAGACCAACAAGCCTTGGACTTGGTCCAAGTTAAAGTGCATGACATCCAGGCCTTTGCGGCCTCTAAGGCCTTTTACAGTGGGGTATCGGTGGACCAAAGCATGCAAGCGTGTCACTGGAAAGCTCACAACAAATTTACAAATTTTTACCTAAAAGACCTTACTTGGTCAGACGACAACAATATGTATCTGGGACCCGTGGTGGTGGCACAACAAGTCCTAGATCCTTCCCCTCGGACCAGTTGTTCTTCGGAAAGAAAAAAGGGGGGGCACATCCGCTACAACCAAGTCTTTAGGAGTCTAATCCCAGGATTTAGGTATTCTTTTACCTTCAAGATGTTACGGGTAAGGTCATTTTGTTTTTTAGTTTATCAAAATAATATGTATAATAATATGTAATATGTAATGAGCACTGCTGCACTTCCGTCCTACAATCAAAACATCTAGACAGTTATTAGTACTGTCTTCCATTCTATTTAGGTTTTTGACTCTTTACAAGCCCGGTCTTCGGGATTGGGGCACTGTAAACGGGACTCAGACTGGTATTTCTAACACTTTTTCTAATATATATTACTTCAAATCTAAGAAAAATTGACATATCTTCCAGTCTCAGCTGTAATCCCGCCACCGGGCAATTGGATTCAGCATTGAGTCCCACATGGTAAGCTATTGTAGTGTAATAAAATTGAAAATTTTAATTACTTAAATGTACCTTTTATAAGCTACAAGCTTACAATGTGGGACTCAGAAGAGTCCCACCCTGCCTCCCCGTTGTTTACAGCTGAGGGGTAGGTTTAAAATTTTAAAAAATTTCAACGAGAAAGTAGGGCGATTGGTCAGAAGTTATCACGTGACGATAACTTGAGGCTACAGCCAACTATAAATGTCTATTTTTCTTAGACGTTGGCCATGATGCCTTATGGCCATCCGAGAACAGCATTATGTTATGTTATATTATGTATTTATACTCAGCGCAATATCTCCATATACTACAGGACTCAAAGCGCTATTTAACCAATCTGACTGTACAGGTACAGCCCCAACTCACAAGTAACTGACATTCCCCTAACTGGAAGATAGAGGCTCAAGGATGACTATTTATCAACGTCCTTGAGGTTCTTTAACCTGCCACTGGGGATAGGACCCAATGACAGAGGACCGCCATTTTAAGTGGTCATCCGAGCCACTATGTATCTGCCTGTACCTGGGATTGAACCCACGTCCTCTGAGTTCCTAGACAAGTGTGTTACCCGCTAGGCCACAGTGGCAGATAAGTGCATTGAGTCCCACATGGTAAACTTGTAGCTTATAAAAGCTACATTTAAGTAATTAAAATTTTCAAATTTCTCATAAGACCTGAAAATTATGGTAATGTCCTTTTGGAGATTTGTTTACAATTATATGAACAGTATACATACATGTTTCTTTTCAGAAACTGGAGAAATGTGGTTTGGTTGATGAAATCCATGTGAAAGTAAAACCATTCATACCAGGGTTATTTTTCAAGACTTACTCAACCAAAAACAATGGAATGTCAGTGTACTGTCGCAATAACTCATACCTGAGTCACGAGCTAAATGAAATACTTAGATATCATGGAGAGGAGATAGAAAGTAGTGAAAGTGAAGAAAGTGAAAGTGAAAGTGAAAGCAGTGACAATGAATACAGTTATGATTATGATGATGACGACGATGATGATGATGATGATGATGATGATGATTGACAGAAAAATCTCTGAAGCTTAACATTTCCATTTGACTATAGTGGATGCAATGATTCTGGATATTATTTTAGCATTTTTGGAAAATCTTTAAAATTCTTCGTCAAACTGTTCTTTAATAGACCAGTTCCACCTTGTCAAATGGTTTTTCCAAAAAAAAAACAAAAGTAGGTGGTTTGGTGACTTATACAAAGATAATTAAACCTGGATTGGGCAAATATGTGCCTTTTGGGGGTCGGGAAGTTTGATATGCAATCTCTGAATTAACCCCTTTACAGAAAGGAATTACTCTCAATTGTTTTGAATTACTTTGCAATGTCAAATGTTTGTGAAGAATGTGACATGAATAATTTCTGGAAAATTGCTGTTTAAGAAATTGTTGGAAATATTCCTGGATCCAGATGGTCATTTTGTAAACAAATAAGCAGACAAACACACACCACAAAAACATAACCTTGCTGGAGGTAATAAGAATGTAAATGAATAACGATTGCCTAAAATATTGTCTCAACATGAATGTACTTCTGAAAGGGTATCATACTCTATAGTTTTTATGATAAATTGGCTAAAATGTAATAGAATGTCAGTCTAATTCAAAACTGCCATGTTTAGTGTTTGTGATGTGATCTTTTGAACCAGTTAAGATTATTCACATAACTGAACCAACAAATAATGAAGTCTGGAAGGTGTAAAAAGGTTTGCTTTTTGCCTGTTTTTGGAAGAGCAAAAATCTCATCTCTTTAATAAGGTGTCCCCCATGGCTTAAAATGGCCCGTGCTGTGTCTGTGGAATAATGAAACTGAATTGATTTCTGATGTTGTAACTTGGCTGAGGACAGTGTTCGGGAGAGTGTCTGGAGTAGTTTGCGGACAGATAATTTGGACTATAGCTGTGGAAAAACCCACATATAATCAAGAATGCTTTCAAACCATTCATGATGCTTTGGAACAGCTTGACAGAGTTTGGCATATATTTATGAAAGAATTAATACTTTTTGACTACCTGTTGTATTTATTTATTTATTTGGGGTTTTACATCGCTTTCAACACTGTACAGGTGATATTACAACAGGTAGTTCGAAGGCAAAGGAAATCAGTACACACAGTTGGTCAAGGTTCTGTACTGTAAACTGCCAGCCAACGACAAGCAACTACCAGTTTTCCCACTTGAGGCCTTGCCGGGAACTGATGAGAGTGAGAGTGTTACCAATCTGCCACCGTGGCCCCCTGACTACCTGTTGTAATGCATTGATAATATAACTATAAAACAGAGAAAAGAAATTGAACTATTACAATTTATTTTATTGTCTATACATAAGAAAGGGCATTATATGCATACATTAATTCAAACTTTTATCAGTAAATAAGATCAACTTTAAAATGGTATAATCAATCATATTTTGTCAAATATAAGTAATGTAAGGTTAATAAGACAAGACTAGATTAAACCATCCTATCAGTTCTAATTAAAACAAATGGGTTTCATGTTACAGTTCCAACTACCCTATGAGAAAATTGATGACAAAATAAGTTTGTGTTAAACTTAAACATATTATTTCCCCACAGAATGTTGCCAAAAATATGTGGGACAGCAATGTGTAGTCATTTAGTTTGAAGGTAGAGTCTCATTAACCTGTAGTGGATCACTTTTATGATATTTTGACAGGTCTTTATGAAACTGGTCCTAGGCAATTGCAAGCAACTGGCAATTCAATAGGAAGCAATATGTAGCCCTGGTGCAAGTACTTCCTTCTTGCACTATGATATTTTGATAATAATGCCCTTTTGGGGGATGTTAACTTCTAGTGACAGAGTAAAATGCAGACTGTCATAAAATGCACTAATTGGTGCCTTTAAAACAAAGTAAAGACAAATAAGCAAGTGTAGAGCATGGGAGACAGTTCCAACCGTGGAAGGAAGAAATGAATATGAGTTAATCATGATTGCGCAGTTTAAACTATGAGAAAGCTATAGGCAATTACAACCTATCTAACACATACGACCCACACTTGAGGGGTCAATGGGGTATTCAAAATTACTCTGTTTACTATAAATGTGTTGCCCAGGTATTCATCCTTACAGATAAATATCAAATGTCAAACAAGTAACACAAATATCAAAGCAATAATGCTGCTCCTTTGACACAAGCACCTATTTATTAGTAATGGCTTAGTCATATACCTCGATTCAGTAACAACTGGTAGTTTAAAATTGCTTCATGATTTAATCCATAAATGGACCTTCAATGTGGGTAGTGTTTGTTTAAAATGAGCTGTCACCTGAAAGGTGAAGCAGTAATGGCCCATTTCAGCCCTCCAACCTGTAGAGTTTAATACAGCTTTTGAGAGGAAATAACAACTACTTCAAACATTTTTTAAATCAGCTATGAGCTGGAAACTCTGTCGATGTTGTGGTGAATGTGTCCTACTTGTTATGCTCCAGGAGGAAAGCACAGTTACTAGTTGCTTTCAAGTTATAATGGTAAAAGACAAGGATTTACTTAACAAATTGATTCAGCAATTAAAACAATAATTACAATCAACTGAGACTCATCATAGTTCATACAATAACACAAAAATAAAACCAATCTGACTTGACCACAGTCTTATCCATGTAATTAACAGTTAAACAAGTTTGTCCACTGTATCCAGCAATCTCTTCTGAGATCTGTTCAGCGTCCACGAACACAAAAGTTTTACATATCCAGACATTCAGAGTGTCTGTCTAACTATGCTGTTCGCCCAAAAATTTGAGCAATATCCAAAATTCAGCAAATCCACTCGAGATCTCCAGTAGATCCAAATACTACATCTAGTCACTCCGACACAAGTTTATCACAGAATATATATAATAAGCAGTGTGTATGAACTGACTGTGGGTCAGATCTTCTTAACTTTATAGATAGCTGGTGATTATAGAAGGTTCTAGAAAGAATTGAAAACCTAATACATTTCCAGGAAAAAATACATTTAAGTTAAATTCATTTGAGTTTATAAAAATCTCCTCCAATTAATTATACTGTCAAAAATACAAAATACAAGAAAGATCAGTACTAACAGGACCAGTTCTGCAGAATGCATAGAAAATCAATAACTCAATGTCCTTACATGGTAAAAAATCTGCATTTACATACAACACTGCATGGGAACAGTATCTTATATATAACATATCTGAACACATATCCTGCGCATCCTATAAAATGTAATGGAGACTAATTGGACACAAAATGCATTGAACCCAGTGAAAGCTGTGAAAGTATACACTACCCCGCCCCCCCTCCTAGATTTTTGGAGGCCTCCCAGAATCTACCCCTCTCTTCTTAGTTGATACATGTTATTGACTATTTATCTTGCTAATTTGTTTATTTGTTTATTTGGGGTTTAACGTCGCTTTCAACACTGTACAGGTCATATCACGACGGGTAGTTGGAAGGGCAGAGGAAACCAGTACATAGAGTTCGCTAGGGTTGTGTACTGTAAACTGCCGACCAACGGCAAGCAACTACCAGCTTTCCCACTTGAGCCCGTGTGGGGATCGAACCCCGGCCTCAGAGGTGGGTGGCCGGAGTTTTACCACTCTGCCACCGTGGCCCCTTTATCTGGCTAAGTATTTCAGCTTTTTAAAATTGGTCACTGAGAAATGATATCATGTAATAGTTATATTTACATGCAAATAATTAAACCTGGACAAGTGAAATATGTTCAGCCTGTATGTGGCTTGTGAGGCAACCACAGAACTGTGTCAACTAGCTTTTAATGACTCTAAGAATAAATCACATCTGATAATATTATGTTATTTGCATTATGTTATTTGCATATGACATGTACATATAATAGAGTTAATAAATATTTCAACAAACTACGTACAACAAGAAAAATGTAGCTTGTATATTGTACAGACATAAATTTGAGTAAATAAAAATGTTAACAAGCTAGATAAAATCAGAAAACTCGGCCCGTGTACTTTATGTTCAAATATTTGTGTAAAATAACATGTCAACAAACACATAGAGTAGCAATGTTCCTAACTGGAATGTCAAATGTACATATATTTCAGTAAATAAACATATAAACAAACTACATGTTACAATGGTATGCTATATGTACATTAAATACATTTCTACTATCTCTCTTGCAGATTTATCCACTTCTTCTCTGCTCCCATTTTATTATTATTTTTGCATTATAAAATTATGTGTACATAACATAAACTATAGAGACATAAAGACAGAGACAGGCATAAAAAGGTTTTCTCTTAACTCTAATTTGCACATGACAATAGTTCCCACATGTTAATCCCACTTACTGTTCACCAACTAAAATTTCCCATTCCTGAATCTTCAATTATCTGATAAATTTATCAATCTCGCAATACTCATCCATGTTGTGGTGTTAACTTATTTGATTGATTATTGATGTAAAAAAATGCTATGAAAATTAATGTTAAATATCTGGATAAGTAAGAAAAATTACATCGAGAACTAATATCAGGTTGAGAAATCTAGCTGAAATTTTAAGGTTTACCCAGGTATTTTATTGATTTAAACTGCATTTTAATATTTTTCAGTCACACGTATCGCTACTTTGTACTCGGTTTCTCAAAGAATTTGGACTGTTTTCAGGTAACTGGGTAACCTATCATACCAATCAACTGAAATTGGTTACAGCCAATCACAATTTTGCATTTCCCTCATTTTCCCCTGCATTGCATGATGCAAAGAGTAACTGCAGTAGTCTGATGTACTCCTTATCCGAGCATTTACTAGGACAGGTGAGTGAGCTATTACAGATAGCGAATCTGATATAGATCTCTGATATAGACTTGATTAGATTGAATGACTTGCCACATATGTGCAGAGAGAACCAAGTAGGAGCCAAACACCACATTGATCAAAATTGATTTGAGTTCATCAGAATTTAATTTGGGTTTGTTTGATGCTATTAAATTTTGAATGTCATTGGGACAATCTTACAGAGTTTACATCAACTGAGAAAATTGTTTTGGTCAAATATCAAAGTTGGGGTTTTACGTCCCATTGAATAGCCAGAGTTATATTGGGATAAGTCCTCAGCATTGTCACTTGTGAAAGTAGGACCCACACAAAGATGACAGCCTGTGATTAGATGCCAAATTTGCTAACCTACCAGACATTTCTCAGCTTTGGATGTTTCTTCCGCTTAGGTAGTTATTTTTGCCACATTGTACCATTCTGAAATCGGTCTCCGATAGATTTTCATGTGAATCTAGTTTCCAATGGTAACAATGAACCATGGTTTTCCAGTGATATGTTCGAGTTTTTTATTTGCTGGTGTTGTTTTCATGAAATTTACACAGTCAGATATATTTGTCTTATAATTCCGGTCTTACACTGGAATTGAACTTCTAACAATTGTCCTGATACACAAAACTATTACACATGCTTCTATAAGCTTGGGATGTTACATGTTGTACAAAGTGTAATTGAGACATATAATCCCCACATATATATTGTATAAATGGACAATGAAGCTAAAAGTCTAAATTTTTTTAATTTCCTACATTTTAAGAAGTTTACCAAAATTAATTAACTGGAATCATAAGAAAAGTTTGTGAAGATTTAGAAACACTAACTTTTAATTTTTACTGTCCGAAAATAATTTTTACTGTCCTAACATGTAATCACCAAAAATTATTTCTTCGATTAAACAATCTATGTATATTATAGGTATTATTTAATTTTTCTATTGACGTTACTATTTTTGTATTGGTTTATATAAGTCCTTAATCTTCAAGGAAATTGCCAACACATTATAACAGTGGCAAAAATAAATAAAATTAGTTCTATATTGAAAGTAACAAAATAAACACATGTTTGCCCTGTGTAAACGACAAAATTCAATATTTATTTGTTAAGAGGTTTAGGGTGAGGTCCCACTTACCCAAGCTACAATCGGTGATTTGAATCTGTAATTAATATTATGAATATTACCTGTGATTTTAGGTTGTAATTTTTTATATTATGATTCCTTAAATACAATTTATTACCTATGATTTGAGGCTTTCATTTCTGGTATTGTGATTCTGGAATACAATTTATTGTCTGTCACTTGTCTGTATTTTCTGATATTAAAAATCCATAAATTTATGATAGAGCATTAACTTTTTGAAGTTTAGCAAAACTATCCATGCTGAGTCCATATAGTAGGGAATTACAGTAGTCTAATCATCTACTAACCATAGCATTTGCCACCAGAGCTGTAGTATCAAGAATTAGGAATCTACAGATGCATTGCAAATCCCTGAGATAATAGTAATGGATGATTGTCCAAAGTGGTTTCTGTGTGAAAATTGATACCTAGGTTTTTATTTCCACTACCAGTGAAATAGAGCTTTGAAAGAATGATACGTTTCCTTATCCGAAGGTAATCTTACAATCATCTTAGCCACATTTGATATCATTGATCATACTTCTCTTCACATTTGCCTCTTATGATGATTGGTGTTGGTGGTTCTGTAGTCAGGGGGTTTTCTTTGTACAGTTTGCTCTATGCTATCAGTACTGTGCCTAGATTTCTTCATGGTTCTGGTCTGCTCGTGCTTCTAGAGATCACTTTTTTTTGTCTCTGAATTGTGGCGCAGCATGATGAGTATCTGTCTATTCACTGAAATTAAGTGGTAATGGGCTATGTTAATACTGAGATTGGTGACCACTTCAGTGCATTACTTGTGTCTCTGATGGCTTTGGGGCTAGTACTAGTAGACCAAAATCCTTTTCGGTCTTGTTTCTTTCCACTCTATACTGCACTCCTTAGCAGGATCATTGACATGCATAGTGGTACAGTTCTGGAGACTTTCCAAGTCCAATCTATGTGAACTACAATGTATTAGAAAAAGTGTATCAGTCTTCAGTCTTGACAGTAGTAACCAGGGTTAATGTGATGGTAAGCTTCTTGTGATTCCACAGTTTGTTTTATCTATTCCTAAATCAGTGAAACAATATCAAACAGTTTGGAATGTTTTACTATTGCCTCCTTCAGAAACACACAGAACACTTAGTGTACCCACCACAGCCTTTCATTTAGTCTCATGCCTCAGTAACACTGATCTGGAGTTGCGTATTTGGAATTTGTAGTTGTTTCTTGTGACTTAGATTATGCTGTTTAATTTTAATTAGGCACTATAATAATTGGTCAGAATTTGCTGCAGCTTATATTATGTCAAATTCATATACATTCTCTTAGAAACTGGTTTAAGTAAGAGATCAAAATGGGCTGTGATCAAAGCATCCTTTTAAAATGATTTGATATTCTTCATCATGAAAACATCTGCAAGAGTGGTGCATTAGAAGTTTTAGAACCTAAGCACAGAAAGTGCTATATAATGTTAATTTTATACATTCTACAGTTAAGCCACATTGGCTGTGCTGATGCATTATAGAGTAATGAACAGTTGTTGTCAAGGCGACTGACAACCACTGTGACCAAACTGGATACCCGGGTCTTGGTTACAAATCAGCACATTCTAGGCATATCCCTGATATGGTGGTTCAGAAAATGCTAGAAAAAATCCTCTTTGGAATGAGTGGTGAGAATCAAAGTAAAGGAACCTTGACTTTATCATATGGTAAAACGTTAATGCCTAAATAGAAGTGAAATTCAAGTTCTTTGCTGATACATGTATTTCCAAACAATTTAAATATGATTTTATCTGGATTAAACTTCGCCTTTACTCCCGCCACCCATGCATTTATAAACAGCTTCGTGTCATTTTCTCAGTTTAGGAAGCCATAGAAGGTCTTAGAAAAGACCAAGGCCCCGACATTACCCTTGGAACTCCAAACAGAGAGAAAAATCTATCAGAAAATTCTTTTTAAAGCACAGTTGTTTCTTTTCTGGCAATAATTTATATGTAGGACAGCTATCGGCTGAAGCCACAATTCTATACCAGCTTGGCAGAAAGTTCTTTAAGTTATGGGGGTCAACAGTGTGAAATGGTGCAGGTAGACCAAATTATTTGAAGGCTGTGGCTTTCATTTACACACACAGGAAAATACACATTTTTCCATTATTAACAAAATATACTGAAACACTAAATAACATCAATAAAAATAAACAGCCTTTTAACAAGAGCTTTTATTACAATGCTCCTAGTCTTCCAAATGAAGAGCTTCTTGATATCTACGATGCTTCCTTTTATCCTGTTTCAGAAAAACAATTAAAACCCAATTTATTGGAAAGGTCTTTTCCACTTTGATTTTTGCCTTGCTTTTCACAAGCCTTTCTGGTTAGCTCCCAACGTATGCTTAATGGCTGAAAGATTTCTCTTCAAAGCTTCGGTTATATGCATCTTGAAATATGCTAGTACATTGATCAAGTGAGATAAAAGTATGATAAAATAGATTTTTAAGTTTTTCATTTTATTTCTTAGATGAAGTCATACATTTATATATATATGTATATATCAAGCTGTACTTTATTAAAATGCATCTTTCTAGATTGATTTTCGTAAGATTTTACCATACATTTATCACAGATTGTTCTTCAACAGCTAAATCACAGTTCTTGATCAAAAGCTTTCAACAATGTCACTTGTTATAGTTACCAGGTTCTAATTATTACAGATAAAATATTTACAGTCATTTCCACACAATACCATCCAATGTTATATTTTAAACCTAACAGAGTACATTATTGTCACATAAACACAAACTTTATAGAAATGAGCTGTGTCTAGGTCACTGTGACACAGGTATTTTAAAGATTTCATTGCATGTTACACAATACGCTATGAAGAAAAGCCTGAAACACTAGGTTGCATTTTACATTGACTGGACTCAAACCCATAACCAAGAGATAAAATTCAACATATTAAAAACTGACTGTTGTTCCCGTAGTCACTGGGACTTCTCAGGTATTTTACCGGGAATGTTTGTGAACTGGTACTTACAGTTTGCAAGCAAAAATATTAAAGATTTTCTATCGGTTAAATTATTACATGAAATTATAATAAGTGTATAAGAACTAAAACGTGTTGCCAGCCTGTTCGATTCAATTACAAAATGGTTTTATAATTTTAACATGATACTTTACAGAAAAAAATATATTCACATTACTGCAAAAATGCACAAGGTTCTGGTGTTAATTGGCACTCTACTAGACCAACAGACATGGACAGCTGAGATAGAGTACTAGCATAGACTACTGACACAGATAGCTGAATGACTATTTCACAGAATGGTACATTTCCAACAGCTACAGCCATCGCAGTTATCCTCTTCAACTCTTCTGTTTTCCAGGTAACAAAATCAACAACAACTAGTATTAAAACATTGAATATCATGCATACAATAGGAATATAACCCGAGTTATTTACACTTAAGCTTTAATTAACATACTCCTAGTAACTGGTGACTGTGAATGGAAAATTAACTAGGTGGTTTATACTTTTAGCTTAAGAGAACATCTACATTGTAACTGGTTCCTGTGAATAACAGTGAAATTACTGGATTGGTGCATATTTTAGATATTTATTTCAAGACAAGGCAGACCATTACAATCCAGGTCCAAAGGCAATGGTTGAAGTTAGCTAGTCTAGTTTTCCCCTGAGAATTTTAACAATAATTTTTTTACCTATGGTCATGTAACACACACTGTGTCATGGTATCTACTGGATTGAGAGTGAAAGTTAGTTCTTTGATTGGAAGTTTTAAAACCATGTGAATGCAACATATATCTTACATCTTTATAATTTTCTATGTTACTCATACAACATACCTCGATTGTGTTGTATTATAAGTAGGCTGTGGCCTTGTCTCCTGATAGTAACTTCTCTGATGTGATGGTGTGGTGGAAGCATTCCTGTAATTCATTTGAAAAAAGACAAATGTAAAGGCATAACTGAGGGTGTTCTTTATTAATATTAGTTTGTCTACATTTTATAGGAATAACCAATGTATAAGATATATCTTAAGGTATTCCTGATTATACTTACCCTTCCGACAAGCTTCATATGAAAGAACAAAGATGTAAGGAATGCATCAAAGTATTCTTAATTCAGTAATCCTACAGATGACAGAACAAATTTCAAATATGTATATCTCATTTTGATTGGTATTCCTACATTTCATATTGAAAAACATACATATTAGATATTTTAGAAAGTGTTCCTAATTATTATAATTATTCCTATACTACATGTGTAAGAAGAAATATATGCCAGATCTTTCAAGTTATTCCTCATATCCATCACCATGGAAGGTATGTGAAAGATGTGTTAAATCCAAACTATTTTCCCCGAGTACCCAGAGACCAAGTGATTAACAAGTTGGACCTTTTCATCCCTTGGTTCTCCCTTCTGTAGGTTTGAAGCCACCATATGGAAACATGTGGGATGCACTTAGAATTGGTCCTAATATTACTAAGGAATTCCTTATTTGGTATCAGTTTTTCTGTAGTTTACATTAAATAATCAATACATTTTCGATATCTTTTAAGATATTCCTCTAGTAGAATGTACTGCAAGCAATTGCATTCCTTTTGATTATCATGATTCTGCATTTCATATTCATAAAGAACTGAATAAGGCATATCCTAACTTTTACGAGAAGGGATCTCTTTATTCTGAGTGGTTTGGATACTTACCTGTTGTGAATTACATTCATATAGATTTACTTATTGCACAGCCAGTTTATGAAAACCTTCGTACATGCAAGTCTTACATTACAAATGTGACTTAGCAACAAGTTTTTCACACATGAACATATATATATATGCACTTTTATGCATGTTGGGCAGGGGCATTCAATTTACCTTTTACATTACACATGTGATTTCACAGCATAAAGAAGGTATAAATACTTTATAAAATGAACCAAATGTGTCACAAGAGTAAGAACCAAACTTTTACATGTTCACTTATTGCATTCAAGACACATTTGAGGTTCCCTCTTCTCATTACATTTAGATGATCCCTTCTGACCGAAGACATGTGTGTTATTTTAACCTCACTGACCTTGGCTGTTATTGGTAAATCAACAACAACAAGATGCACTCAGAGAGAGCAAAACGCTCGACTCTTAGTGACCAGTCTCTCAAGTGATATAAAGTATTGTACGGAAGACAATAAAATAAAACCAAACATGTAAATTAATCTTCATAGAAATATCAAGTAGAAAGCTAAAGTCATTAAAAATACATTGAAATGGGATCTCTGAAAAATCATGATTTTTTTTGTATCCAAAATAAGATTCAGATCTTTCTTTTAGTAACTTCTTCCTTCAGTCAGGTCCTACCCACAAATTTTTAAATAAAGATCTGTTCATTAGTTCTAGAGTAATGTAAACACACACACAAAAAAAACAAACAAGCAAAAAACAAAGAGACAATTAAACAATTAGCACACAAAAATATAAACTGCTGGTGGAGGTAAAAATATTGCTTAAAGATCACTTCTTGGTGAAAATCACGCATGGTAATTTTTTGTGATGGACTGTCAAGGTATTGAAAGAAAAAAGAGAAAATAAAACAGAAATAATAATTAATAAAAATAATGAATATATCACCTCCCTCTTTATTATGTTTATGTCAATTTCAAGCCATAAAATGAGAAGAAATATTTTTAATTAAAGTCAGCAAGTATCACAAGCTAGGTTTGTGACCTCACAATGACAGTTGCATTGTGACATCACTGAGTAATGACATCATCAGAAAGTAAAATATTGATTTTTGACGTATGTGATGAAGAGAAGCAGTTTCACTGTGAATTCCCTATTAAAAATAAGAAAAACTCTCTCCTGGCTTTAATTTTCAAACAAATTACACCAAATTTGGCAGAATCTGTCTGTGCCCCATGAAATACCTTCCCACCAAATTTGAGATTAATTGATGTTGTAGTTTTTGAGTTATAAGGGAAAAACGGTGCACAGACAGGGAAGCAGATTTCACTGTAAAAGCCCAATTACAAATAAGAAAAACTCTCTCCTGGCTTTAATTTTCACACAAATTACACCAAATTTTCAAGAATCCGTCTGTACCCCATGAAATATCTGCCCACCAAATTTGAGCTTGATTGGTGTTATAGTTGTTGAGTTATAAGGACGAAACGGTGCACAGACAGACAGACAGACAGACAGACGGACAGACAGAAACAAACTGATCACAATAACCCTCTCCTATCGTCGAGCATTAACTAGCATTAAAACATTGAATACCATCCATATATTGGGAATATAATCTGAATTATTTACATTTAAGCTTTAATTAACACCCTCCTAGTAACTGGTGACTGTGAATGGAAAATGAACTAGGTGGTTTATACTTTAGCTTAAGAGAACATCTACATTGTAACTGGTTCCTGTGAATAACAGTGAAATTACTGGATTGATGCATATTTTAGAAATTTATTTCAAGGCAAGGCAGACCATTACAATCCAGGTCCAAAGGCAATGGTTGAAGCTAGCTAGTCTAGTTTTCCCCTGAGAATTTTAACAATAATTTTTTACCTATGGTCATGTAACACACTGTGTCATGGTATCTACTGGATTGAGAGTGAAAGTTAGTTCTTTGATTGGAAGTTTTAAAACCATGTGAATGCAACATATATCTTACATCTTTATAATTTTCTATGTTACTCATACAACATACCTCGATTGTGTTGTATTATAAGTAGGCTGTGGCCTTGTCTCCTGATAGTAACTTCTCTGATGTGATGGTGTGGTGGAAGCATTCCTGTAATTCATTTGAAAAAAGACAAATGTAAAGGCATAACTGAGGGTGTTCTTTATTAATATTAGTTTGTCTACATTTTATAGGAATAACCAATGTATAAGATATATCTTAAGGTATTCCTGATTATACTTACCCTTCCGACAAGCTTCATATGAAAGAACAAAGATGTAAGGAATGCATCAAAGTATTCTTAATTCAGTAATCCTACAGATGACAGAACAAATTTCAAATATGTATATCTCATTTTGATTGGTATTCCTACATTTCATATTGAAGAACATACATATTAGATATTTTAGAAAGTGTTCCTAATTATTATAATTATTCCTATATTACATGTGTAAGAAGAAATATATGCCAGATCTTTCAAGTTATTCCTCATATCCATCACCATGGAAGGTATGTGAAAGATGTGTTAAATCCAAACTATTTTCCCCCGAGTACCCAGAGACCAAGTGATTAACAAGTTGGACCTTTTCATCCCTTGGTTCTCCCTTCTGTAGGTTTGAAGCCACCATATGGAAACATGTGGGATGCACTTAGAATTGGTCCTAATATTACTAAGGAATTCCTTATTTGGTATCAGTTTTTCTGTAGTTTACATTAAATAATCAATACATTTTCAATATCTTTTAAGATATTCCTCTATTAGAATGTATTGCTAGTAATTGTATTCCTTTTGATTATCATAATTCCCGCATTTTATATCAACAAAGAAATGAATATAAGTTTTAAGAGAAGGGATCTCTTTATTCTGAGTGGTTTGGGTATTCTTTCTGCTGTGAATTACTTTCATAGATTCACTAATTGTACAGTTAATTTATGAAAAACTTCGTATATGCAAATCTTACATTACAAATGTGACTTAGCAACACGTTTTTCACACTTGAACATGTACATATATATAAGCACTTTTATGCATGTTGGGCAGGGACATTCAATTTACCTTTATATTACACACATGACATTTCACAGCATAAAGAAGGTGTAAATACTTTATAAAATGAACCAAATTTGCCGCAAGAGTAAGAACCAAACCTTCATATGTTCAGTTATTGCATTCAATCCACATTTGTGATTCCCTCCTCTCATTACATTTAGATGATCCCTTCTGACTGAAGACATGTGTGTTATTTTTTACCTCACTGACCTTTGCTATAATTGCCCATTATTTTATAAATTTTAAGTTTTCACATTATACTTGTGCTTTATGCCAGTATCTAGTCTTTGTGTGCACAGGTATTTAGCATTTTCATTTATTTTTAGTTATTTTTTCTTATGTCTGGGCTAGTTTTTGTTACTTGCTGTACTATCTCAGGATACGTTGGGTGAACCTCATGAAGAAAACTGATGTCAGCTGTAAATAGCTGATGTCATACTTGTGCTTATTATTTAAGTGCCTGGTTCTCGACTTTGCTTATTGGTTCGCTTCTCACCAGAAGTCTTTTAAATTATATTTATTATGTGCATTATCATTTTGCTCACAATAAATTAACTACTAATCATAGTACTACTCATATCCTAGCTGCTTATAACAAAATGCTAATATAGACATATTGTGGACTTATATTATAGTACTACTCATACACCACCTGCTTACGATATTGTAATTGTTGTCGATATTGTTTTTACCTGCCATTAGGCCATTGCAATAATGTCTGGTACTAACTTACCCTCAATTATTCATTCACCTTAACTCATGTACCCACGTACTCCACTTATTATTATTTACTTTGCCTAAACTTTAACCTTCCAGTGGATTCCACTTACCTCTGTGTTCATTTTGACTATCTGGAAGAATTTATCTGGGATGCATAAATAGAGCAGTGTGTGACCTTTTTCATTTTTTGAAGATTTTTCAGTTGTTCCTGGATTCATCTCACTCTGTGTGCAATAGCCTGGATGAATTTTATTTCAGTTCAATTGGTTCACATCAATGACTCTGTTTTAGAAAACTTGTAAACATTCCATCTTCCAATTTTATAAAGGGCTCCACGGTTCCTATTAGGAGAATATTGTCAGTTGATGTAATTTCTGGTTGCTTTGACTTTTAAACCTTTGTAATGAGTTGATGGTGTTGACCAGGTTGGTAGAATTAGTAATAAGTTTGTACTATCAGAATGGCAGAATGGTTTTGGTAATATGATTTGGCCATTTGCCGACAAGTTGTACTTACCGGTAACTTGACCCAGCTGATAAATTGCTTACAATTAGGTCATCATCTGCTCTTTGAATGCGTGGTCTCGCAATTCTCATCAGTTCCTGGAACAAGTTTTTGTTCTGACGACACACTGGCAAGCCACCATTATTTTTAGTTGTAAGTTTGTCAAAGAAGGCTTCAGGTCTGAGTCCGAGGATGTTAACCCGTATGTAGTCTATCTTGCCTACTTCTTCCAGAATCTTTAAAAGAAGTGAAAATGAGTATATAGCACAATAGCCAGCTGAATGGGTCCATTTAAACTGTGACAAAGTCAAACAGGACATATCAAACAGAGTAAAGATGTTGTGTATATCAACACAATTTCAAATAATAAATAGTTATCACTTCTACATTAGAGGTTATATATTTTGCAGCTTGCGCATTTGACTGTTTGTTTGCAAAATAACTTCAAACGTTATGTAGCGATTTTGATGAAATTTTAAGGAAATATTGATAATGACACAAGGAACAGGCAATATGAATTTGACGGTAAAGCAATTCACTGTTCAGATCCATGCATTTTTGAATGATTTTTTATCAACATACTCATAAACAACACTGGAGGTTGCAAAGCTATGCACTCTCCAAAAGTGATCTTGTTTGCTGTTTGCTTTATACCTTTTGAAACGTCTCCATAGCAAATGATTCCATTTTTATGATATAATCAATGAGGGCACAATAAATTCAGTACAAAAATGTTATATTTATTTCTTATTTTTTAAGTTAATGTCATCTGAATCCGTTATTTTCCATTTACTAATTAAGCCTTGTTCACATTGCAGGTGATGAGTGTTTTTATTACTTGGTGGTTAAATGGAACACAGATTAAAATATTGGCATATTTTGTCATCATTTTAAAGACTGAGTAGTTGTAAAGTAGCTCTGAATTAAACTTATGCACCATATGTAGATTACACTTCAGTGTGAACGCAGTAACACGGTAAAATATAAATGATGTGACATTCATTAAATTCTTTTGCATGTCATCCTCTTTAGAATATGTGTCACGGTATGACAACCATGGCTATATGCAATAAAATAACAAAATGTCACATTTTCTCCAATTTGGTACAATAGATTCGGTAATGTAACACTCGCCACAGTATATGTAACAGTCCAGCCAGAGAGTTAACAGTAGTTGGTTAAGGAGAAGTCACATATGCCCGAATATGAAGAATGTAAGAAACAGTAGGATAACAGGCGGTTGGGAAACAGAGCCTGTTTATTCTACAAGGACATAAATTACCACAACTACAATTAAATTAGTACCCTTAAACTACACATAAAAAGGACAATAAAAGGCCCCACAAAGATAAGATGCGTAAAGTTAAAAGACTATAAGAATACATGATAATTGGTTTACTAAAACATTGTCAACTTTTTACTTTAGAATGTGTAACGGGATAACATACATTCACTGCATATTAACACAACTTCTATGCAATTGTATGCCAGTATAAAGTGACAATTAGCCCTCATCACGTAACTAACAGTAGTGTAGTGGAGAAGGGGCCTCAAACCTGTGGGAAGGTGTCGGACAAGATGCTGAGGAGGTGGGGAGCTGCTTTTAACTTCCTTCACTTCAAAATTCATGATGAGGGAAGTTGACCAGAAGCATGGGTGGCCAGTCTGAGGCGGGAAACTGGACATAGTTCACCCACTAGCCCCTTGAAGTGGTCATTAGAGTGTTTTAATTACTGGGTGACACTTGAATTGTAAATAAATAACATGACAAACAATTAGAACCCCTGACTAGACTGAAAAGTTATGCCCAATGCAACAACAAATACAGTGCCAATCCTCCGGTTTTTTTCCTTTGAATTGTGAGAAATTATTCTCTTTTTTTACACATTTATGATTTTTGTAACTTTTCTATTTATTGACAACTGGGTGTCATTGGCAATACTCGTGAAATTTCCGGGAGAGGATTTACCAAATAAGGAGAGAACGATGGTAGAAAAGTGATGAGAGACATGGTTTTCGTAAATTTCCGTAAGTAAATTGTGCCAAATTGGGGCTCAGATTTGAAGTAACGATTATACCACTGCCCTTTGAAAAACAATGTAAAGGTTCACTAACTTGACTTTGTATGTGTAGGAGAAATCACAAGAAAGTGTGGATTCGTGAATCAGAAAATACGAGGCCGAAGGCCGAGTAATTTTCTGATTCACGAATTCACACTTTCGAGTGGTTTCTCTGGCTTAAACCACAAAAAGAGGCCATGTAAAAACCAATGTTACATATACGTGGCCTAAATCTCTAATTATATTGAATGTGGTGATCTGAACATTGAAAAAAAAAGTGTTGATTCTGAAAATGTTCAATTGATTTAATAAAATCTTTGTATTCTGCTGGTGCATTTGCCCTTAGCATTTGTGGTGTCAAACTTGCAGCTTTGCAACCATGTTCAGTGAGAATACATGAAAAAGCCTGTTCCTGTTTATTATTCAAAATAAATATAAAAATATCAGTAATTATAGGTTGAAAGGATTTTGAAAAACATACATAACAGAAATGGACTGTGCACAGTGATGTGAAAAGATAAGGTATTTCACTTTTTGCTATTTTTCATTGCATTTTACTGGGTTTTTTTTGTACATTTTATTAAATTTTAAATTATATGTCAAAATGTTAATATAAATGTTAACATACAAATTATTGACTGCACTATCAAATGAGAAAACAGAATTCTATACTAATTTCTCAGAAAATACACCATCATTAAATATTTTCCCCAAAATTGGTTTAGCATCACATAATGTTTATTGTATTGTGTAAAATTGTTTTCAGCCTTACTGGACTGGATAGCAAAGCAATCTGAGAACTCGGGGGTACAACAAACCAGAGAGTAATGAAAGGTCAGGATCTCAATTTAAATCTATGTACCGAGCCTGCGGTTATTAGTTTAAAGAAAATGGATTCCATTCACTGCTTCACTTTGGATGGAGGATTTTCTCGCTGAGGATTTGCAGTATATCTCAATTCAGATACAGCAATGTGAAATGATTTAAAATGAATGTGCGTCACATGCTGTTTATTCACAAAATGTTTTGGATTGTTGGATAAAGAAAAATTGTGCTTCAGTCATACAGGATACCACAAGAAGCTTGTTCACCAATGAAGCTTTGTGATGCTCCATCTTACATTTGGATATTGTTCTCACAGGATAGTTGTACAACTTAATCACTTGCAGTACAAATACACTCAGAGATTGTAAAATTACTCTATGTTAAAAGCAATTTTTGTTCTGAATATTAAGATTATTTAAAGTCAGTGTCAAGTTTCAAACTTTTTTTTGTGAAATGAATATAATTTTCATATATTTTGTACAACTGTGGTTAAAATGTATTAAATCCTTGAAATGATGTCTTGTAAAACACATTTCTTAAAAAATTTAACATTAAAATTGTCAGATTATGTTCACCTGATTACATTATAATCAGGGCCATTTAATTAAACAATTTAAAAAGTGTGAATTTTTATTCTAAAAAGTGTTGATTCTTAAACTAAAAAGTGTGAATTATCAACCTTAAAAGTGTGGATTCTGAAGTAAAAAGTGTGGATTCTGAAGCTAAAAAGTGTGGATTCGTGAAAAAGAATTCACACTTTTTCTATTGTCTGATACCAAAAGTGTGGTTTAAATATGATTAAAGCACACTTGGCATGTTATTCCATTGTTAACAGAGTGCATTATTTACAAGTAATGCATATTTTCTTGTCCTAAATAACAGATACCTGAAGCATCAAGGGCTTTTTTCCTGACCCATAACAATAAATGATCTAAATTGTAAAAGTGAACTTTAAAGAATCAATTTCTAATTTTTTACAGGATAATACAAAATCTACCTGTTTTAGGTGTCCCTTGTCTAACCCAAGAAAGTGTACATTACAAGATGATATTCCTTTTAAAGAATACAATAGCACAAGAAATGTAAACAAGAAATTATAAACCTGAAACTGTAAACTGTGTTCATGAAAACTTTATAATTCTATACATAAAGAAAGAGAAATAAGTGGTACAGAACATGAACATATTTCTATTGGTGCAGCAAACAATTCAAGTAAAAGGGGTTTTCCTTTCAAGGGTTGTATCAAAAAGTGTGACAGAAACTGGGAAAATAATACACACTATCACTCGACCCCTTAGAGGTGTCGCAAAGTGTGCAGAAAGGCACACTTCAAACTTTACCTATCATATCAAGTCTATTCCTACTTCGTGCTTGCGTCAATGTATATTTTAATCAATAGAAATCCTTGTTATTACAGGGCTGTTCCACACCCACGGTGGATCATAAACCAAGCTCCCGACTGGAAAATTAAAACCAGTCATGACCTATGGGTGGCCTTTATGATAGATTGCCGAGCAATGTTGCCACTGAGTCTTGAAATCTTTCGATTGACACAAACCTTATGGAGGCTTATATGACCATTGGGATCAACTTAAGATAGTTTTGAGATAATTTCCCAATGCAAGATCTGATAGGGATGGGTGACAGTTTAAGATAATTTGACACAGGTTTGTAATAAGCAGGAATAGATAAGATTCACTCTTGAACGTCCTGATCCAAAACTGCCAGTTTTATCAATGTCCCTGATTTAACGATTACGATCTCTGATTTTGGCTTTCTGCGTCTTAGAGTCTATCATTAGATAGAGATTAAGCGCTATAAAAGTACTATTAGAATTAGAATTCTAAGTCAGTCCTATACATTGAGATAATGATTTACGAATATCCATATGAAAAACTTGACCTCATGTATGGCAAATTTTCGGGGTGGTAAACCTATTGGTGAATAACAAATAATGTTATATTTATCAGATCCAACTCCAAAGTATTCCAGATATATCAACACATAAACTACTTTTATAATTTTTGCATTCTCAAGTGAACTGACGTTTTACGGCAAATTGGATGTTAAAACAAGTGAAAAATAAGACAAGAAAATGCATGTTTCTGACAAATAACTCTTTTTAATCTGAGAACAGAAAATGTTATGGGGGTGTTCCACTGACTTGTTGGAAGCTAGGTATTTTTGTAGGGTTGGGAGCAATGTTTACAGAGTCGGTTAGGGTCGGATGTAGTTTCCCGGTTCTCGAGGTGGATTGGCAAAATATCAAACATGTTTGATATTTCACCGACCCTCCAAGACTCTGCATTCGGGCTGTGGTTCCGCCCAACTAGAAAACGTACTGTCATGGATCTCTAAGGCTTGTTGGTTACACCTCCCGTCTTGTCCCATATTGTAACCATCTTGTCTTGAATAACTTGCCATCCTGTCATTGTTAAGTACCAGGACTCTGCCTCCAGACAGTCCGTGAACACTAACCGACCATACTGGAAAGCAAACAGGCCTGTCATAAACATAACCGACCTGACTTGGTCAACTTCCCGTCAAGACCAACTTCAAGACAGGAAGTGTCCCAGTCTAAAGCCATTGGGTTAGTAACAGCAGGAAAAGCCGGGAATACATACATAAAAGCCGTAAACACAAAATCAACAAGGCTGTTACATAACAGACAAGCCGGGAACTTCATTTTTACGACCAAAGGCTTGTCTGCTGATAAAATCTGTGACTATATAAGGGGAGTCAGTTTGTGCAGTGCATCATTTGGAATCTGGCAGATTACATCTGGCAGCATTTTAAGAATAGGAGTTTTTTCAATCACAGGCCTGCGGCTTCAGGTACTACAGCACACAACATTTCCAGAGCCTCTACTGACACAGACCATATACAGATCAGCATGCAGTCAACAGACACCATGTTACAGCCTCAACAAGTCATGAGTCCCACCACAGCTTCAGGGTGCCCTTCGGTCAGCCATCAGGTCATGGACCAGTTCACACAGATGAGAACCATGCTATCATCATTCCTTGGGCAAAAGCAGGAGACAACAACATGTACAGCCTTCTGCAACTACCTGGCATCAGAGGTGGAGGAATTAGAAGAGAAAGAATTTCAGACATTTATAAACGAGGTCGTAAAGCTCCTCAGCAAACATGCAAAGCAAGGCAGAAGAACGTGGTCAGCAGCCACAGAAACAGACACTTTCATGAAGCTCAGTGCAACTGCAAGATTTCTGCCACAGACATTTCAACAGACAGCTCCAGCTGCAAAGGAATACATCTTAATCATCCCAGAGACACAGATGCCTTCAAGCCAGGTCATCGAACCCGCTCTGCAGAGCCAGGTGGTCATCAAAGGACAGCAGCAGCAATCTCCAGGGCAGCCGACTTCCTTCCTAGTCATTGACGACCAACTACAGACTCTTCAACACTCCATGATGAGCTACCAACAGATTGACACACCACAGCTGTTTTCACCAGCCAACACCCCAGCACCAGCCACATCTCCTCAAACCACCAGCATCTCACAGCAAGAACATCAGCAGCCACCAGCCCTGCCTCCGTCTCCTCTGCAGTCAGCCAACGCCAGACAGCAACAGCAGTAGAACATCTGCTAAGCCTTCAATCGGTCCTTTTAAGGACCACTGCTGTAAACCATTTCAAGGTCCTTTTCAGAACCACCCAAATCTTCCCAAAACAATTAATAAGCTACTGTGTAAAAAAGCCCAATGAAGAAGTATTACACTGCCCTACACAAAACACTTTTGTCCCAAACACAAATAATGAATGAATAAACAAACTAATGAACAAAAGAACATATGAATGAGTGTGTGTTTGAAGAAAAATTAGAAGTTTAAAATGAAACTTCTAACTTTTGCAAAATAATATTGAAATATTTGAAACTTAGAGAAAAAAAAACTATAAGAAATTTGAACAAAAAAAAATTGGAAAAAATCGACTTTGGGAAAAAACATTCAAAAACCCAAAAATGATAATGAAGTTTTAAAAACTTTGGCCACAAAAATGAACCAAGGGCCAAGACATTTTTGCCCAGTCCAAAGATTTAAGCTGTTAAAAAAATTGGCTTAAAACAAGGTCTGACATGTGGGGGAAGCATTTGAACCTTTGGATTCGACCTTGTGACCTTTGATCCTTGCTTAACCTTCCACTTTCCCCTAGGAGATTTGGAAGATTTTGACCTTGAAAATATCTTGCAAATTTTCATGAAAATAATTTTAAAAAATTCTAATTTTTTACATTGGGGGGGAGGGGTGGAAATAAATTTGATTCGCTTTGGAAATGTGTCAGAAGTTTGAGCAATATCAGCTTAAATAAAAGTTCTTGGAATAATTGGGTAGTCCTGAAAATGACTGATAGTGGTCCTGAAAAGGACTGATAGTAGTCCTAAAAAGGACTGATAGCTTCTGCCCCCAGGGTTGTTGGTTTCCACATCTCAGGTCCTGTCCTCCTGCCCAGCCAATGCCCCCACATTATTATTAAAGCAGTCTTTCAGTAGTTCTTGTTGATGTTTGGCCTCCCTCAAAGGAGGCCTGTAGTTCTCATTTGGCACATAGACCGCCTGTTCATTCTGTTGGGCAGCCACATCAAATCCTGGGTTTGGTGCCCTGTCTGCCCCGCCCTGGGGTGTCCTCAGCAAGTTGTGCAACACCACACATGCAAACACAATGTCTCTGACAACCCTTGGCCTTTACTCCATGGTGCCCAGTGGTACCCTGAAGCACCCAACTAAGATTCCAAAGACCTTTTCCACCATCCTCCTGCCTCTGGAGATCTGGTAGTTGACTATTCTTTCCTCCCTTGTCAGTTGCCTTCGGCTATAGGGATTCACCATCAAGGCAAAGGTGTTATCATCCAGCAAGAAGTAGTGTAAGTCTGACCCTCCCTGCTCCAGGGGTTCAGGTGGCAGAAGCCCCAACTGCCATCTTCGATCTCGGCCCTCAAATCATCTCTGTTGAAAATCTGTGCATCTGAGCAGGAACCACTTGACCCACAGGAATCTGTATTCTGCATCCACCAGGGCCAGGAGAACTATGGAAAAGGAGCCCTTGCAGTTGTAATAGTCACTGCCTGTTTTCTTTGGCTTCTTCATGGTGATATGCTTCCCGTCTATGGCACCAAAATTGTGGGGATACATTTCATCTGGTTCTGTACTTCATCTCAACCCTTTGCCATTCATCAGGGCTATCAGGGCAGTGCAAATATTTTTCCTGGAATTCAGCAAGGATGGCTCGGCAGACCTGGGGGACGAATTTGCAGATGATGGTGCGGCCAACCAAAGAGTGATTCTGCAAAGAGGTGTTGGTCTCTCCAGTGGCCAGGTGTCTCAGGGTTTTGGCCAGTTTCAGTTTCACTTTAATGCGGTGGTGAATGCATTTCTCGATGAGGTCAAAAAAGGCAGAGGGCATCCTGACAAAATTTTGACATCATGAGATGTCTTTGTGTATGAGGCCGGCCAGGAGGTTGCTGTAGCATCCCTTTTCTTGTCTTTGAAGGATCCAGATGCCCCAGGCGTTGGGTGGCTTTCTTCTTTTCCTGGGGACTGGCTGGGACTGAGGCTGTGGTGGTGGCTGTAGTTCAGGTGATGGTGCTGGGTACAAATGTATCATCCTCTGTCTTCCCATCAAGAGGCAAATGAAAATATTAAACTCAATAAAAATCAAAAGTATCCTAAGCTGATGTATGAAATCTCTGTGATATGTAGCTGGCATCTTTGCAGTGACAAATGATGTCTTTGTCAGCCAGAGGGGGTTTATATAGTGTTGGTTCGATCCCGACTCCAGGAATCAATCGGTCCAGTCATGGTTAGTCTGAAAAATACTCCAGTTCTGTCTGTTTGTCACTATGACTTGTCATGGGTTGGTACGGCTTGTCTGTTATGGGTTCACGGCTTGTCACGGTAGTTTACCCTGTTGTCATGAAGAAAATTACCTCAACCACAAATTAGGTTGGGATCTGGATCCATATCCAGCCGGCATGGTCTACATCCTGTCAGGAAGATGTAACCAACCCATCAATTTTGCGCACTTTTTTGTGGTTTTCATCCACGACTTTTGCAACCAACCCTAGAGTGGGTTACTGAGTCGGTTCCAGTGAAACACCCCCATTAATAACTTGACTCAAATAACATGATATATACCCGACAAAATGTATTAAGTTGTTAAAACTTTACAGCTATATATGTTGTTTTAACCTTTAAACCTAATGTACTTATGGTAATGAAACCTGGTAAATTAAGTTTAATATACAGCATGCCCCATATTTGACCTAATACCAGTCAAATACCAGGAATAGTTGTTTTGTTGCCAAACCTTCAAAGCTTTCAAGTTAAATTTATTTTAGGTTCTATATCAACTGGTGCCCCTTAACATGGAAATATTCAACTGATGGATTTTTTGTTTGCATTATTTAGGTTTATATGCACTTAGTTTAATGATAATTCAAACATAATAGTAGATAAAGGAGAAGTTGTCGGTGTGCTAAGTGGGTAAGTTAGCCTGATATATAGCTCAATTTTAGTGGCTTATATTTCGACTTTCCTTATAGGAATATGGTCTCATCAGAGGCTTGGTAGGTTTTGATTCTTGACCTCCTGAAGTACTATTTCCAGCTCCGGCAGGCTCCGGTTTTTGTCCAGTTGCCCCGGAATTGGCTGAAGCCAATTTTGGTGTAATTGGTACTGGGACTCTTTTAAAGCAGTTTTATAGGAGTCTAGAACGTAAGTACTCTATATTTCAGGCGAGAACAGGTTTGTTGACATTCATCAAGGCTATTAGGGCACTGCAAATATTTTTCCTGGAATTCAGAACTTCTCCTTCATTTGGTCTTGTAGGAGTCTACAAGGAGTCTACAAGTCTATAAGACAGGACCTGAATGTAAGCTTGAACTCAAATACATTTGGGATGTCCCCACTATTGCACCACTTGGTATCAATCAATTTGTATAATTTTGTCCCTCTCATTGGTATTTTTGTCCAGATACTGCCCTTAATCCTTATAATAGTAGATAATAAAAGGTAAAGAAACCCTTTTGAAATATATTTTTAAAATTTTATCACTGGAAAAGAAGAATGTTTACCGGGATTACAAATCTTATCACGAATAATAATGACAGTATCATACAGATGTGTAGCATGAGTGTGACCTTATTCATCTTCATGTGTGTCATTTATATTTCTGGATATATGTCTAATGACCCACTCACACTGTTCCATGTGTTCCATAAATTAACCTCATCTGTGGGAAGTGTACATTTAAAATTGAGCTGTCCCTTATATGGTCATTGTTCCCCTCATCCCTCCGGTATGTACATTTTAAGTTAGCACATGAAAGGTTGTGGCAGGGTTTTCAAACATTTTAAAATATTTTTTGCTCATATATAGCTCATCAGGCCAGCACGGGACAATGTCAACTAGATATACTGAGGGATGTTCAACTCTTATTCGCCACCTTTTCATACTGAGGATAACTAATTAGTAAGTCCACATCTAAAGAAATAATTAGAGAGGAAGAAGTAGAAGCGTGAATCAGTTTATGGGTCTAATTTGGGTGAATTTTTGACTTTGAACCTGAATAACACAAAGAGTATTTCATATATTTTCAATGTTAATACCTCAAATAATAGGTGTGTTATCCCTTTATTACTGTGCCAAATGTTAATCCCCTAATATTTATGCAAATATTAAAAATATTGCTTTTTCTGTCTCCAATTGACCACAACCCTTGAATCAGTTTTTGGGTCTATTTTGAAAAAAAATGTCACACTTGACTGAACCCCCAGCTGTTTCAAGCGCACCATATATAGACTGTAGCACAAGGCCACTGACCAAATTTTGGCCAAGCATTTTGTGTAGAGGTGTGTCTTCAATTACTTCAATTATAAAACGTTTGTGTGTTTGATGTATAATTACAAATGTAAACATATATTAATGTTTAGGGTATTTTATTACATTTTCATTTTTCTGTTCATCATTCTTCACAAAATATAACAGTCTGGAGAAATAGCATTGGGCAACATTACATAAAACACTTGCATTGTAAGCTATACTTAGATGGAAGACAAATAGTAACTAAGAGGGATAAAATGTATGCAAAAGTATCAAAACAAGGCAATATCAAATCTTTAATTAGTAAACTGAAAGTTATGAAGCTTTAAAATTTATTAATTGATTTATTATTAATTCAATATTATTATAATTATTAATTATTAAAGTATTGCTGTCAATGGAAACATCAGAATTAGGTAGAATTACCTATAACCAGAGCACTTGGAGAGTACATACCTCAGCCAATGCATGTAATAATAAGTAAATGGATAAATCCAAGTTATTTTTTGTATCCAGATGATAATCCAGATCACTCTGAAAGTTTAATGGGATGTAAGGTGGACACATCTTCTCATTTCTTATCAGGAAGATCCAACTTGTATTATTTGCAATATCCTGCTAACGCACAAGCAGAGAAAGAGACAAGCAGACAGTTATAAAAATATAAATTTATTTGGGCTTTTATGTCGCTTTCAACTAGGGCCGTCACGACTACCCGATTAATCGACAATGGTTATAATAATGCTATTAACTGGTTCATATTTTAAAGTCAGAATAATCGCTCAATGCAGTGTAAAAGATGTAAGAAGGTCTTAATCTATGAAATACTTCCAAATTGTCAAATATAATAAGCTAAAATCCAAAAACAGCCATGTTTTCTGCATTGTTTATTCACTCACGTAAAACCGGAAGTACCGTACACCTCTTATATTGCCCACTTCCTGTCTGAAATAAACGAAGCAGAAGTTGCAGGAAAATGGCATATTTATTAAACTTTACAGATTATATAAATATATTTTCATTTTATTTCACATATTTATAGTTTTAATGCTCTTTACAACATGAAACGTAAGTTTTTGGTTGTTTTAGAAATTCGATGGCTATTCGGTGTCGACACGAATAGTACTTACCGATTAGTCGACATGAAATATTTGAAGTCGTGACGTCCCTACTTTCAACACTGCACAGGTCATATCACAAAGGGTAGTTGGAAGGGAAGAGGAAGACAGTACATAAAGTTAGTCAAGGTTCTGTACTGTAAACTGCTGTCCAAGGGCAAGCCACTTTCTACTTGAGGTCAGGCCAGGATTTAAACTCTGATGGTGGGAGGCAAGTGTGTTACCACTGCGTCTCCCTGGCCCAGAGTCTGGGTCAAAGGTCAGACTAAGGTCAGGGTATGACATTGCACATCTATAACCCCTAACCTGAGATTCTGAGATACAGGCCAGACAAGATATTTACCCCTGCCCCCTCCCCCATCTGTTCACTTGTCAGCACAGTTAGATACCATGGGTGAAAACAATACCTGCATTTGGGTAATTTGAAATCATGATTTGGTCAGTCCTAAGTGACCACAGGTAACGGTACAGATATAGTCCAGTGTAACATTTTTTTCCCAAAATAGACCCATACACTGATTACAGAGTTTTCAGTAATTAGAGGCAAAAAACAATGTGTTTAATATTTCTACAAATATTTAGAAAATGATATCTGGTGCAATAATAAAGGGATAATATCTGAGCTATCACCATGAAAACAAAAGAAATACTGGATGTATTATTAAGGTTTGACCTAAAAAGTTACCAAAATTAGACCCATGAACTGATCATTACTTCCACAAAAAACACTTCATATTCTAGAAATATAAACATGCAGAGACACTACTTCACATTTTAAATTGGTAAAACAGGCTCATTATTTGATTACTGACCACAAAAATATGCCATATATGGTACACTTCATATAGTTGAAGTATTCATTCATTGTTTACCTTTTTTTTCAAAATAGACCCAAAAACTGATTCAAGGGTTTTCATCAATTAGAGACAAACAAAGTAATATTTTTAATATTTGTATAAATATTAGAGAATTAATATTTGGCACTGTAATAAAGGGATAACACACCTATTATTTGAGGTATTAACATTGAAAATATATGAAATACTCTTTGTGTTATTTAGGTTCAAAGTCAAAAATTCACCAAAATTAGACCCATAAACTGATTCACGCTTCTACGTTTTTCACCTCTGCGTTTTTCACGTTAAAAATGCCTTTGTGACGTCATACATCATTGCGTGAAACGTCACGTCTAGACTGAACTACGGTAAAAATTAATTTATTTGTACAATATATCATTGTGTTGACTGGTTTAAAAAGGTTTTGAAGGCACATCAAACATACATTTAAATACCTTTGGCCTAAATACTGTCGTAGATCAAATATCTCCCGTGACGTAAACGCTAACCTAATTTTCTGCATATTTACGTTTACGAGACAATTAAACGTAGTGCACAACCTCAATATTAACAAAAACCAGCAGATGTTGACAAATTTGTGGCGCTGGGTATATTCCCCCCCCCCCCCCCCCCCCCCCCCCCCCCCCCCCCCCCCCCTAATTAGGCAACACGCACGATACCCCCGATATACCTCAGACGTACTCCCATTTGCAAATATCGGGCCCATTTGCAAATATGGGGCCCGTAAGGAAAATTAGTTCCATATCTTTTCTAAAATATAATTACTGTGTCGGTCAGGCCCTAGCTACCTTCATAAAACATTACATAAAGGTATGTTCATTAGATTTTGAAGTAAAGTGTATAGTTTCAGCAAATACTGCATCTCACCTTATAAAGATAGAGTCTCCTATTTCCATGAATAATCCAGTACTGGTCACTGAATTTCACACAAGCAACGCGTGTTATTTGATCCACTGTTAGCCATCCCTGTGCAAGTGCAGTGAATGTCTCCTTGAGAGGTCTGCCATCAGTGAAAGACTCCTTAATACTATCCTGTGTAAACCGGATGTCTGAAGGTCTTAAGTACTCCTGAACCATATTGCTAAATTTGTTAAATATATAATATATTAATAACCTAATATATGGATGATGTACGTGTTGATGGTTAGCTAGATTTTCTGTAACGACATATGAATACCAGGAAGTGAAACCGAAACTACCCTTTGGACCGAAAATGATAATAATTTGTCGTGATATCTAATTATTAGATTACGCTAACTGAGACAGAGCAAATTTTAATGTACTATAGATGGAATAAACTCTCGTTTCTTTGAAGAGAACTTATTTTTGTCAAAGACTATGAAAATTAGCTTCTTCCACTGTCTCAAATCAAATGCTACTTTAAAGCAGTTAAATATTTCAATAGAGTTATTTTGATTGAATTAGCTACTACTAAACGGAAGATTCTGATTCTTTAGAAGACCTTTTGTCCTTTTTGGCACTTACACACAAATTACACAGCAGTTAATGTAACATGGTTTTAAATTAATGTCAATTTATAGTTATTAATTCTTTCATCAGCTATTGACTCATTTATGTTCCTCTTCGTTTATCCATTTATTAAAAGACATAGTAGATCCAGTAACAATTACAATACCATTTATATAAGTAATGCCCAACGCTTATGGTCCCTTTCGTCTTATATATAAATAAATATTGACAGACAGAAGTATCTGCAAAACACAAATGTGTTTGTCTGGGACTTTTTTAACATTCCCTGTGGATTATTTTATGTGTGTAAAATTACATTGGGCGACTTATTACTTTCACCAGGAGGTAATCTCGTTCACTTCATCTGTTTGTCCATCTGCCTCTTTGTGTTCACAGTAACCAAAAGAGTAAATAATGGATCTTTCTGATTTTTTATGTTGGTAGTACCCGGCCAAATCATCACAAAATCCGATAGAATTATCAGAGAAAAAGAAGGGTGAACTGTATAGTGGCTTTGTATACCTGGCGATCTATGAGCAAACGGGAAGGAAATATTGCAATAATTGTGAAGGAGCGCCTTGGTGCAG
Organism: Sabellastarte sp. h YS-2021; assembly: GCA_964017235.1. NCBI lineage: Eukaryota > Metazoa > Annelida > Polychaeta > Sabellida > Sabellidae > Sabellastarte > Sabellastarte sp. h YS-2021. Next base: position 15,052,397 of record OZ024937.1, read on the forward strand.
GGTACAACACTTGTCCTTACTTTAACCATTCTTGGGTTAAGATCCAGCCATAACTTGAAGTGAAAAAGTTGGTATTTGCTTACTGGTGTCTGATAATGCAGAACTTGATCAGTTAGTTTACAGTATTACCACAAAGTTTTGACAAAACTGTGTATGTGCTTACATTTCAGAGTCACAACAGTTGTCAATGGTTTCAAAATGTAGATCAAGTTTTGTTATGGAAGGGGAATTTGTAGGTAGCCTTCTTTTAGAAATCAATATAACTCAGTCTAAGATCGGGGGTATTGCGGCACTCGGAACAGCTAAGTTAAACAAGAATGATGTTCCCTTCATCTGAAACAGATCAATTTATTTATTTGGGGTTTTACGTCGCTTTCAACATTGTACAGGTCATATCACGACGGGTAGTTGGAAGGGCAGAGGAAACCAGTATATACAGTTCGTCAGGGATCTGTACTGTAAACTGCCAACCAACGGCAAGAAACTACCAGCTTTCCCACTTGAGGCCGTGTCAGGAACGAACCCCGGCCTCAGAGGTGGGAGGCGAGAGTGTTACCACTCTGCCACTGTGACCCCCTCAAACAGATCTAAGACGCTGACATTGGTCAGAGACATGCCTGGGAGCAAAATATCTGCGTATGCAAATATCTATTTTAACATAACCCAATTTATTTTTTTAACTGTATACAAACAAGTATATTGTCAAATAACTCATGTATGCAAGAAATATACTATTATCTTGATTATACCTTTGTGGTCAGGAGTTTAAATAAACTTTAAATCCTATTCATGGATATATAGGTTTTCATAAAGAATGTATATATGTGGGTAACTGTGCTTGATTTCTGCAATTTTTAGGAAATAGCTTTTCCAAATGTGTTAAAAATAAGCCACTTTTGGGTTCGTATTGGGTTAATATAGGGTCATGTGTGATATATTAGTTGGTAGTATAAATGTGTGCTGTAAATATATGACCCTAATTTAATGAGTCGATGGTTGTCTTTACCTTGAACTATGTCACAAAAGTTGTTACATTTAATCATTAATTTATTAATGACAATTACATTTATGGTATTTTGAACATGTACAAAGTACTACTTACACACTTTCGTCATCATATGCTTCTAATATGATTATCTTGATCACTGAGTTCTGTTTGGGCACACACAATCACATTTACAGTTATGGGTATCAAATGCATACCAAGTAGAAAACATTATATCTCTTTCCGGTGTCAAACCAGTACAGTAATAAGTTTATTAACTGCTCTTGGTTGACCTATGTCATAATGTTCTCTTAGTGGCCATGAACAATCAAATTTTTGATTAAAATTTCACTTTATTCACCCTTTTTGTACATATGACAAGATAATTATGGAGAGGCTACAGTAGCAACCTCCCACTGGGAAACATATTTACTGTGTCAGTTATACACGGTATGTAATCCCCAACTTTTTGAAAAATCGGGGTTTACCAAATCAAAATCCTAGCTTCTCACTGGTTACTCACCCAATGTTTTGCAGAAGGGAGAAAGTTATTCTGTTAAAAAAAATATTAATTTATGATGGTTATACAGTTTAGTTTGCTGTGTAACTTTTATACTTCAATACTAATTCACACAAATATCCATTACGCCAAGTTTCCACTCAAGTGGACAGTAAAACCAACCAATAATCACTCAGTGAACTACAGAATTAATGTAGATAGAAACAAAATGAACACATCACTTGCCTTGACAAACAGATCAATGTACAAAGAAGATATTCGAAACCCAAACAAGAGCAGATGATCCATAGTGTTTATTGGATTCTAATGAGCACAAGTGAAAATATAAGAGACCAAAAAAAATGTACTATGTAAGGCATTACAGCTATAAAGTAAGGTGACACTGGGTTAAACTTGACTTAATTAAGAGTTACAAATAAAAACAAACTACATTAAATTTCAAACAATTGCATCAAACTTTAATTTTCCTTTTTTTAAACTTTGGAGTGTACTTTTGTCTACCTTACATGTGTTTTAGATTATGTAGATCAAGCCTTCTGCATCAGTTGCTCCATTTATGGCTGTATCAACTTCATCCAAACACTTTGTGCCTGTCCCAACACATTTTCAATCTAAAAAAATAATTAATGATTTTTATAATCCTTGATGATGCTGTCGCTATAACCGATTTTCTATCTGCTTATTAAAAACATTATTCTTCTGAAACGTGCCCTCCTTAATATTTAGAATGATCTTCTTCTCAACATGGCCAAAGGGTCTGTTACTCTTTCAGATTATGTGTCACAGGTCATAAAGTCTACCAGAGTTCATGCTAGGGACCTCTACAAAATTCATCTCCTTATAGACTTCAAACATCAGTTCTTTTAGCAAATTCTTTGGTAAGAAGCAGATTGGAATATTGCAATTCCCTGTTTGTATCACTCACTGATTTTGAGTTAAGGAGATTACAGTGGGTCTGAAACTCACTCTGCAGGGCTATCACCCGTTCCTCTAGATTCTCTCACAATACCCCTCAATTGAAAAAAACCCCATTGGCACACAGTCAGGTACAGGGTACAATTTAAAATAGGCCTCATTACATACAAAATTCTAAACCAAGGTCAACCAGCTTACCTAAAAGAATTAATTCACCCCTACACTTCTTTCAGAAATACAAGGTGAAGCACCTCCAAACTTAAGATCGTTCATAACCCCACTTTGACTGTAGAGTTCACAAACACTTTTCTAATTCTTATAATCACTATGCCCTAGTTCTTTGGAACGCTTTTTCCTTCGAACTCAAAAATAGCCCCTCTGTCAAATCATTCAGGAAGCACCTCAAAACCCACCTTTTCAACTCCAGTTTCTCAACTTAGTGTCCTTCCCTTTTGGTCAAACCCGTAACTCTGGATCACTGACCTTGACCTTCCCTCAACTCTTCTTATCATAAATAAATTTTAAAATTTACAAAGGGGAACTCTGTGTGCTAATTAAACAAAATCATTATCATAGGGAGAATCCAGTGGTGCTCAAGGTCAGTAATCCAGGATTGTGGGTGTGACCAGGAGGGAAGAAAACTAAGTTGGAAACTACAGCCGAAGAGGTGGGTTTTGAGGTGCTTCCTAAAAGATGCAATAGAGGGACTATTTCTTACATGAAAGGGGAAAGAGTTCCAAAGGACTGTGGCATAGTGACTGAAAAAATTAGAAAAGTGTTTGATTGATTTGTGAACTCTACGATCGAAAGTGGGGGTTTGAAGGAACTTAAGTTTGGGGGTACTTCGCCTTGTATTTCTGGAAGAGGTGAAGGGATGGATTAATTCTCTCAGATAAACCAGTTGACCTGGGTTGAGATCTTGGTATGTAATGAGGCTAATTATGAATTGTACTCTGTATCTGACTGGTAGCCAATGGAGTTTTTTAAGTTGAGAGGAAATATGAGAGAATTTAAAGGCACAGGTGACAACCCTGCAGAGTGAGTTTTGAACTAGCTGCAATTTCCTTAACTCAAAATCAGTGAGCGATAAGAAGAGTGAATTGCAATAATCCAACCTGCTGCTCATCAAAGCATTCACTAACAGCACTAATGTATTAAGATCTAGAAGGGGACAAATTCTGTAAAGGTCTCTCGCATGTACTCTAGTGGACTTTATGACCTGTGACACGTGGCTTGAAAGATTGAAATTGGAGTCAAATGCCACTCCGAGGTTCCTGACACTTTGTGCAGGGGAGACCTGATTTCCCAGAATATTGATAGGGAAATGAGGGAGGAGTTCTTTACAATTTGGGGGGGAGCCTATGAGAATAAACTCGGTTTTGTCTGGGTTAAGTTTTAATTTATTTGTAAACATGAAATTTTGAATGTCATTTAGGCAGTTCTTTAGTTTTTGCATAGAGTGAGGAAAATTTGCTGGTGAAAGTGTTATGTATAACTGGGTGTCATCAGCATACAAGTGGTAGTTGATGCTACTGTGGGAATGAATGATTGAGCTGATTGGGATAGTCTAGAGAGAGAACAGAATTGGTCCAAGGACGGAGCCCTGGGGAACTCCAGACTGGAGTCCAGCAGGATGCAAGAGTGTACTACCTACCTTGACTGGGTGTGTCCTTCATGACAGGTATGATTTGAACCAGCCAAATGCTAGCTCACTGATTCCATAATAAACATTGAGTCTGTCCAGGAGAATGGTGTGGTCAATGGTATTGAAAGTGGCAGATAAATCCAGAAGGGTAAGGGCAGTGACAAACCCTTTAAATTGGCCATATTAAGAAGAATATCGTTATGAATATTAAAGAGGGCACTTTCAGTAGAATGGTGTTTTCTATAAGCCGATTGGAAGGCAGTCATAAGGCAGGCTTTATCAAGATGAGTTTGTAGCTGGAGGGCTAGTACCCTGTCAAGTATCTTTGAGATAAAGTTTAAATTTGAGACAGGCCTATAGTTTTTGAAAACTTCTTTGTCTAAGGATAGTTTTTTTGAGGATAGGGGTAACATGGGACTGCTTGAAAAAAATTTGGACAGTTACCTTGCTCAAGAGAAGCATTGATTATTGAAGTGATGGGGGGGTTATGAGAACATCCAGATAATCCAGAACAAGGAAAGTGGGCCAAGTGTCTAGGGAACATGATTTACTGGGAGAGTTGGTGATAATTTTAGTAACTTGATCTGCTGTTATAGTAGAAAACGTGGAGAACATAGGGGGAGGAGAGTCAGGGGTGATGCGTTGCAAATTGACAGAAGCAGAGAATACTTTTTTCAATTTTGTTCTGTGAAGAACTCCACAAACCAGTCAGCCAAGAGCTGAGGGGACTTTATCAATGGGAAGATCTTGGCTGGAAGTCTATGTAAAACATCACCCAGGACACGCCATAATTTTTGTGGGTTGTGGTGATTATCCTGAGTTTTTGCTTTAAGGAATTGAGATTTAGCCTGCATGCAGATTCTGTTGTACTGGTGGACTTTCTGCATGTACTGGGATCTATTGAAGGTGGATTTATTTCTTCACAAAATGTGTTCAAACAAACACTTGGTCTCTCTTGCCGCAAATACAGATTTGTTAAGCCATCCCGGGATGTACTTTGCCTTGGTGTGTTTGGTGTGTAGTGGAGCATGTTTGTCGATAAGGGTTGACAAGGTGGTGTGATATTGTTTGTAGAGAGTATCAGGTTCTTTGGACGGATTATTAATCAGTCCAGTAGCAACGAGATCTGCTTTCATTTTCTCTTTGTTAATTTTATGGTATTTATGAAAGGATCGAGACAGTATCATTATTCTGCGATCTAGGGGTTGAAAAATTTAGAGTGAAACTGACTGAAAAATGGTCGGAAAAAACATCAGTGGTGTGGGCATTAGAAATATTATCATTGTTGGATTTGGTTAAAACCTGATCGAGAGTGTGTCCGTGAATATGGGTCGGGAAACTAACTTTCTGAATTAAGTCAAATGAATCGATCAGTGAGTGAAAGGTTTTTAAATTTGAACATGTTGTTTCAAGGTGAAGATTGAACTCACCGATGATAGCCAGATTTTCCTTGGTGTGATGAATATCCTCCAAAAGTGACTGAAACTGTACGAAAAAGGTTGGAGTACTAGAGGAAGGTGGTCTGTATATGTTCCGAAAGTATAAAGATTCTTTGTTCAGGGATATCTTGATAAGGAAATTTCTGAAGGTGGAGCAGGCCTTTGTAGGAATAACAGATGCATCTTTAACGAAATACCCCAATCCTCCACCACAACGCTTTTAGGTTGTGCCAGCGAGAAGTCACAGCATACTATTTCTTTATTACGTGATCCTACAGTAAGGGTAGGATTACTGTTCCCGGATGTATATAAATATGGATATTTAGAAAGAAAGATTTATAAATGATTATTTTTATAAAGTCTACGGTCACACAATAGTGTGTTATTTCGGGGGGTGCCTGAAAGATCCACCTGAAATCTGAAATTGTTCGCGGTTTTAGCTTTTGCCAGCGAGGAACGAAACCTTACTGATAAACAAGTCTAAGTTACACATCAAATTGCAGTCTATTGAATTGTATGGACTTAGCTTATATTTGACAGACGACATGATTTCGATAATAATGCGTTTATTAGTGATTTGTTGCTTTAAACTGCACAAAATATAATGTGTGAGCGATAATACCAGATTATTAGCAGTTAATATGCGGTTACACTTACTGTAGTGCACTACACAGGTGGAAATTGGTCGATTGGCCTCGACCTGTCTACCTTCCTGCCTGTCTACCTGTCTAGTGGTTTTCTACCAGTAAACGCCCATGCTGCGATCAATAGTTTGAATTAAAATTATATTAACAGCTTTATATTATATTCTTCTGTGACCAAATTGTCAAATGACATGTACCTCAATTAGTAAATTGACTATACTGTGCAGTATTTCAAAGAAGATGTCATATTTTAACAATCTAACTCTATTATCGGCTGTTTTACGGCAAACCGGAAATACCAGTGAACGCCCATTTTGTAGACTTATAGAAGCATTTGGCCTTGACCTCTAACAAAGAAATATAAGGCGGGCGTTCAGTGGTAGGCGGGCGTTATAACTGGTAGGAAGCCACTACCTGCCTACAGTGTCTGTCTATTATTATACAATATAATATATATGTGTGTCTACCTGGGGACCTCTCTTCTTTAACTTAAATCAGGAACTATATTATTGAAAAAAAAATTACTTATATTCCTACGCCTTTCTACTTCCGGGAGGGGAATTCTGCAATCCTTCCTTGAACTGGCAATAAGAAGTAACTAGGAGCGGTAAACAACTACTACAGGAAGTGAATTTTTCGGTAACCAGATCGTTTGCACAAAAATGCGTTCGCCCAAATATTTTTCAGTCGATTCGCACAAATAAAATATTGTTAGAAAACCAGTGTATATTTTTCGTCCGCAAACGTGATTAATTTACTTAACCAATAAAAACAATTGTTCTTCTGAAACCTCACTCGAGACATATATTTTACTCTTACCGCAACTTCTGTTGAAGTTTTCTAGCGATACTTTACAAATAGATTATCAGATGCTGGTACTTGCATACACAGACTTAAGGAAATATAAGGCCACGATGGGGTTTATTGCCATATTTTACAAACAGAAGATCTAGCCAACCAGTCTATTTTTTGTCTGCAAACGTGATTAAATTAATTAGCGAATGAAAATAATTGTTACTGAAACCTCACTCGAGATAAAGTTCGAATCTGGAGTGAGGCAATCCATACTGCAGCATAGAAAACCCCCATGGAATTCCATGACCTCACGTTTCCTAATTTGCATAATTTATTTTATAATAGTTCTATATAGGAAACAGACTTGTAAACAAAGTAATAGAAGTAATAGAAAAGTAATAGATTGGAGTCAACTTCAATGTAATAGTAATAGTAATAGATTGAAATTTTTCAAATGTAATAGTAATAGATTGAAATTCTATCTATTACATCTATTACTTTCTATTATTTTTCTATTACAATTTACCCTTTGCTATTTTTCAGAAGGAGATTATAGAAAAATGATCACTTAACATGGACTTTAATTCTGTAATGAATTAGTTTTCATATAAATTAATACTTTAAATGGACTTTGATACAATAATGAATTAATTGTCATAAAATCATCACTTTAAATAAACTTCAAAACAATAATGAATTGATTTTGTAGCACTCATAAGTCAAATTCATTTTAAACTTTCATACATAAACTTTTCAAATAATCAACTTGTCATCAAAGAATACTAAATATAACACACAAATGTTAAAATAAATAACTTTGAAATATCAAGGGACCTTTAATTGTCCCTCTTTGATTGAATGTTCTAAAACAACTGTCTTTGAGGTGGTATTATTAAAGGCTTAAAGAGGCCAATTTAACCTTTGGAAGGATTAACTAAATGTTCCTGAGTAAGGAGAAACTGTGACACATGAAATTCAATCACACAGGTCACTCTAATAATTGTGTATAATAAGGGCAGCATTGTGGCATGTGTTAGCTGTTTCACTGATTTACATAAAATTACCGGAGTTATTATTTTCAAACATAAATGTCACTCTTGAATCATTTTGAGGTGGGCTCTGCATGCAAAGAATTTGAAAGAAAGGGGTTCTTTGAATGCAGTGTTTTCTTTTGTAAACACTGCTCATCAAGTATTTCTCATAATAATAAGAGTTTTTCAAATCTAACAACTCATCATAAAGTGAATAAATATGAGAATTGTTTTACAACAGTGTATTTTCCCCCAGATAATATTTACTGATAATAACATATTTTTCAGCATTTAAAAAGCTTTGCACGGAATTTGCCAGAAATATACCTCTCATTGCAAAATTTACAGCACTTAAGTGGCTTTGTATAGAATTCTCATAAATTCTCCAAGTAGTCAAGTCATTCTTAAAAAGAATAAATACGGGATCTATTTATTTAATTGTAAATATACCAAGTGATATATTTGTGATATTTTATCCTTGTATGGCATAATCTGAAGCATTTTCAATAAAATTAGATGTATAAAGTATCCTGTCAGTTTTATTTCTGTGTTAAAATTACCTCTCAAGTTTGCGCCAAATTGTAATAGAATGTAATAGAAAGTAATAGAAGTAATAGATGCCAATGTAACAGTAATAGTAATAGATTTAAAATTTTCAAATGTAATAGTAATAGTAATAGATTGAATATTTTCAAATGTAATAGTAATAGTAATAGATTGGCTGTAATAGATTACAAGTCTGGCCCGCAATATATTTTTTTATTAGAGGTCAAGGACAAATGCTTCTGTTTTCCTTTATGTTGTCGCAAGGTCCCTACCTGGTGAAAGGTTGAAGTGGACTTGACTAGGATGAGCAGAATAACACCATGCAGATTGACTTAACTATGTTTATTGCACATACCATCAAACACACATCAGCAGCTCCCTGGCTGGTATACAAAGTCACACTGTGCTGATTGGCATACAAAAAACACCTACACCAGCAACAAATAATACACTATATGTAAAGCCACAATCAAACACAATGACAAAACTGTCATCTCAACTCTTCTCTTTCAAAACATACAATGACATCGCACCGTTACCAACTTCCGCCCTAGCTGACGAAACAGACAGGAATATTTTTCCTATATGTTTAAATAAAACGTGATTCTTGCTAGTACACGCAATTCGCGGCCACGCTGCTACATCAGAGGCAGATCTGGTGGGAGTGTGTGTGTGTGGAGGATACACGCCTCCCTTTCAGAGTTTGAAACCTTTGTCATGGGGCTTTTATCTGTGTCTATCCCACCCCCTCCAATCCCCCACCCCTAGATCTGCCTCTACTGGGGTAATATACCTGTTTAAAGTGACAGTTGTTAAACCTGTGTCACTGTCTAACTGTCCCATATCAAAGCAGATTAGGCTCTTTTGTATGTGTACTAAGTTAGGTCTCGCACACAAACAAACTGGAGATTACATCTTTTGTGAATATCTTTGTTTATAAACCTTTTTGTGTACCATTATTAGAGATGGTATAATGAGGGATGTCTTCTGTCAATATCAGCAATGGTTTTCATGATATCGTGAACGGTTCGGGAAAATTTATTTATAGAAATAAAACAGTAAATTAACACAAAATATTGTAGAGTCAACACATTTTGTTGTTTTTAAAGAAATAAAGCTGTTTGGCAGACTTGTTTTTATTTCGTTTTTTCACTTCCTGTCTAGTACTTCCTGTTGACATCACAAAATGAAAAATTGTGACATTTTTACTCTATTTTTTTTAGGGCTGGGACGAGTGCTAAAAAAAACCCAGCTCCGAGTACTCGCTGTCTGAAAACCAGCCCAAAACCGCGAGATTTAGTACCTACCACTAGAAGTCTTCTATAAACGAGAAATCGATTCCGGTAATGAAACTTTGGAAGAAAAAACGTCTTCTATTTAACCGGATATTATGGAATATGGAGTAACAGCCCTAATTTTGTTTGGGACAACAAAATTTTTTGGAATATGGGATTTTAGGTTGGTAGTATATTGCATGTTTGTTCATTCATTTAAATGACGATATTTTCGCCTGTCAACAGGACTTGTTGATATGATCGTACATTTATAATACACCTCGAAAGATCCACGATATTGCGAGCTATGATGCTGTCCCTAACCAGTATATGTTTAAACATGATATACACAATTTACAAAACTGGAATCACTCATCCCAATTTACAATTTATCACTGCACTTCAATTAGAATTTGGTACAACAGCTATGACAAGATTACATTGAAAAAAGTTTCATCAAATTTAATCAGTTGATTTATGTGTTTTTAAAGGAAAATGATGAAAGAATCTGTTTTGCTAAAATGAAAATTTCGAAAACAAACATTGTGGCATCTAAATTTAGACTCAAGTATGTTGCTCTCCAATTTTTTTTTTTTTTTACAGTTATACAAATGTTTATTATGGGAAGCCCCTTTCAAGTTTATTTTAGGTTTCATGTTATTTTGTTCATGACAGTAAACTGCAGTGTTGTGAGCGATAAACCGGTATGTGGATTTTCGTTCGTTTCTGGCCAAAATAACGAAATTCGCAAAGAATATTTATTGAAAACATCATCATTTTAGGTCACCTAATGGCTGTTACTTCATCAAAACAACAAAAAATATACATATTTTGTGAAATATGTCACATTTTTACTTAATATTGAGAAAAAAATCATGTCTACCTACTTAATAATCTCTCACGAAAGCCATTTCCAGTTACAAGCTCTGACTCATGTACACTGTGCGAATAATTTTACTGCATACTGACAAGCATACGAAATATCGGATTTCTTTCGCTTCAAAGTCCCGGTAACCGGCTTTGATTTCTATAAACGGTCCCACCACTAGTAAACTGCTGTATTTGTCTGACAGTTGAGTGTAGAAAAAACTGTAGCAGAAAAAAAAAAACTGCAGAAAAAGTCAAGGTGGAAAACTAGTGTATCAACAAATAATCCTAATAGAAAAATACTCAAAAAATACCCAAACCTATGTTACATGGTGTGCACTATTTGGCAGTTCTTGTGTAAATATGTAATGTTCCATTCGATTAGAGTTCTTTTATACTGAGATGTTTTCTACTGCAGGCTTTCACTGAGGCTTTTTCTGCTAATGACTTTTTTCAGTTTACTTGACCATCAGTAAGGAAAACTAAGTGTTTTCATACGATTGGCATTTTGCCCTCCCTCTCCCATAAAATTTTCAGCAATTTGTCATCCCTTGTAATTTTAACTGGTGCTTGTTCACTGGTATTTTGTCTGCCGGCATTTTGTCCACGCACCGTATGATATGTCCCCAATACAAAGTAACAAAGTATGAAATATCCATACCCGAGATAACCCACACCCCCACCTTTCAGAAAATTCTGTATCTGCCTCTGCACATATAAAATGGTCATAAAATGTACCTTAGTTATTGTATCCACCGGATAACATCCGGTAGATACTATGGATTACACATGAGTATGCCACTGCCACAGTGTGTAGAGATTTTCTTGTTACCCCTCTAGAGGCCAGGTTATTACAGGTAGACTTCTCAAATTTTCAGCATATATTCATAGCCATAAATTTAAAAATCTTGCCTGGGAATATTTTTGGCCTCATTTTGAAAAACAAGATGGCCACCACAGGTGTTTTTCAACTTTCAGCAAGGAGTTTTGTTGGCCCTCTAGAACCATCATTTTAGTTGAATATCTAATATTTCAAATTTGTGCACTTCTGCTCTTCATTTATATGAGGTCACAGAATTCCTTGGGGTTTTCCTGCAATAGTTTACCAATGCTGCCTGAAGATCCAATATTTTAGACATTCGAGTGGTATAAAACTGGTAGATTCCCATAGCTTGCATTTATTTGTCCTTTGAGCAGAGCGTAACAAAATGTCTGTACTTAAAGGCATAGTCCATCTACTGTTGAGACATGTATAAAGGCTGACTAAAATAATTAAACTGCATAGTTGAAGGTCCTGTATGTATACTACCTTGCTACTAATTAATGGCTGGTACCAATTTGTGCCTCTTTTTAAAAAATATTTGTAATTCAGTAATAGCCATATATCCTCAAAGCCTTTTATTATACATTTTTATTGTGCCAGGTGATAATTAGTACCCAGCAGTAATTGATGGTGAGAGTATTGAGATTTCTGAGTAAAGATTATTTGTTTTGAGACACTATACAAAAACTTTGTAGATATTTTTAATATTGAGGAAATTGTTCAAGTTCTTGAGAAAATGGTCCTGAAAGTGCTATTTGTAGTATAACCAAAGGTAATGTTCTTTAGAATTGAACCTTTACTGTGACACCATTTGACTTTGATGCCAATGAAAAGATTGAGAATCTACTGGAAGGTTTTTATTTTGGGGATTATATTTACCTTTCACAATATCATTTTCATGAAATCTAAATGATAAATATGAGCGGGAAAAAAACACAGAAAAAAAGTGACATTGAATAAATTCAAATGATTTATAACATGTGATTTATTTTAGTTTGGCCTCTTTATATTTCAGACTTCTCATCTTTTCATCTGGGTTCTGTGCACACACATATGGACCGATGCTTCACCTGGAATCCCTGCTGATGGATTCCGCTGCTAATGACCCATGGTGCGGCCAATGCTGTGAGTTGCGGCAGCAGCTGGAAACCGTTCAAAATGAACATGTGGTGAACTTCAAGGCATTAAAGGAGAAGATCTTCTCTACAGAGTGAGTATTGACTGTGAATTGTTTCACTGACATATTTCCATTTCTGAATCTTGCTGGTATAAAACATTTTTATCTGAGATATAGACAGAAAAAATTGAGTTCTAATAAGCAGTTTATCTTGATGTTGCAAATCTGAGCAGAATACTTCCATGTTAACTGACTAGTCATACCAACCTAATAAGGAAAGTCAGTTACTGAAAACAAAACTTGCAGATGAAAATTACAACAAAACTTGAAAGAAGCTCAAATGCTCTGAAGTAATGGCACAATTTTAAGAATTTTATGTAATTGTACAAATGGGCAAGAATATAATGTTCAACCATGATTTTTTTTAAAAGTCACATAAGAACTTGAAATTGCCTAGATTTACATGTCCTGCTCTCCTGGAGATGTGAAATTTTTCGGAAAGTCAAAATGTACATGAGTAATGATAGTTTTAAAAATTCTAAGCATGTGTAACTGTTCAGATAGGAAAACAAAATCAAATTAAATATTCCTCTGTATCAACAGAAAAGGTTTGTTTGTTTTTTTTTTGGTTAAAAATAAAAAAAATTCAACTCACACACTTATGATTTAATGTTACTAGAGATTCCCTTTGACACTATCTGGCATGTCAGTAATTTGATGTTACAATTTCATGAACCCATCAAAAATATTTACTTAGATAAGACAAATTGTTCACTAGATTGTTAGCACAGTCAAATCACTGATTACTATATTCCATAATGAGTACAGGGGATTCCTGCAGTATCTACTATCTGGATCAATAGATCACCCATTTTTAGGACAATTGATTGAACTAAGATCAAGTATTCACTTTATTTTACTATTTTGGTGATAACATATATAACATGATGCACTTTCTGGAGGGACTAGACATCCAATCCGATAAGAATTTTGGTAGTTTCAATTTTTTTTTCAACTTTCTTGTAACTACCAAATCAAACAAAATAATGCAGCATACATTAACACAATAAATCATTTATTTATTGCTATGTATTTATTGCCTAAAAATTGCGTGTGATATTTTATGAATGCCCAGATAGTTTAAATATACAGCAAAATTTTGTTTTTGTAGAGTAGTGGATTATTTCACATTGTTAATTACTGACCACAATATAACAGTGTCAGTGAAGATTAATCCAGCACACATGAATATGTTTTACTACAAATGAAGTAATTTGAGTTTACTTGTAATAAAAATCTTCTAGCCAAAGTAATAAACCTAAACTTTTGGCTGGTTAAGTTATGTATCCCAAATGTAGTAGTGCCACAGTAATTCTAATGGATTGGATTTTTTTTTTTCAATTTTGGTCTTTCAGTAATAGATTGGGCAAAAATGTGTCATCTTAGAGTTACTGTATTTAACCGTTTGTTTACTTTATCTTATTATAATATACCTGTTTATTTTTGTGTTTTCAGTTTGCTGATCAAGAAGTATAACACCAAGTGCAAAGATATCCTTTCAACTGTAAACAATTGTTATTTTCATTTTTTACCAATATTTTTAAATAATACTTCAATGACAAGCATTGCTTTTAAAATCACATTAGTGTTTAATATCTGAAATAGTATTGTTTAAGAGTGATTTACATAGCGCCTTATCTTATATTAATATAATACGGACAACTTTGAGAAAAAAAAATGTTTTCAACAGCTTCTTGAAAGTTTTAATATTGACAGTTTTTATATCGCAAGGTAGATTATTCCTTAGAATAGGTCCACAGACGTGGATAGCTTCTCCCACTTAGTTTGCATGGTCTACTTTAAGCTTACCTCCTGTGTTGGATCTAAGGTTTAATTTATTGCTTGTTTGATGCAGGAGTTCAGTGAGGTAGATTGGTGATGGAGGCATGTGCAGACATAAGTAATTACAGTAGCACCTTTATTATCCGACCCTCTGTTATCTGAATTTTCAATTATTTAACTTCAAACCCACTCTCCCAACTACATTTAAACCTGTTATTTTAGGCTTTCTATTCTCCGACCTTTCTATTATCCGAACGAATTGTTACTCTCCCTAGAGGGTCAGATAATAGAGGTTCTACTGTATACAAAACTGAATTTGATGTTCCACCAGCAATCAATAAAAATGGTGTCTTGGAGGCCAAGAGTTTTCCCCTGAGGATGCTTTGCATAATGAAAATTATTATAGACAAATTTGAATCCTTGTCATTAGAAGTAACTTAAGTTGGATTCTCTTTGGAGTAGAAGCAAATATCACATTTAGAGTAGTATCTTACATATTGCGTATTGGAGTAATATGTAATAATAACCTCCAGCAGAGTGTTATGTTTTTGGGTGCATTTGTTTGTCTGTCAGTGTTTTGTGGACCTTACCAAAGGCCTGGCCTTAGGATAAAGTGATAGGTTTTTTGGTAGAGATCTGTATCACATTCTGATTACACAAAAATACCATTTTTTGGAAACGCCCCATGTTGGAGGCCTGTGCTCTTTGAGTGCTTGCCAGTTATAATATATAGCAGAAACTCTATTATCCGACCCTCTTGGGGGAGTAACAATTAGGTTGGATAGTAGAAAGGTCGGATAATAGAAAGCCTAAAATAACAGGTTTAAATGGAGTTGGGAGAGTGGATTGAAGGTTGGATAACTGAAGATTCAGATAATAGAGGGTCAGATAATAGAGGTTCTACTGTATAATACATTATGGTATTTAAGACTGCACAGTATGATTGTTAGACATGGCAACAAAAGGATTTGAAATAAAATGTCTGTAAAATGTTATCACTGTATTTTGAGAGGTTAAAACTGAAGAAAAAAACTTGACTTTTCATGTATGTTGTCATTTTTTCCTTAATTTTCCACACAATATGATGCACAGACCAAAAAGCTGGAAGAGACTACAAAGAGGGTTGAGGGCTATCAAAGGTAATCTAATCCAATGTATTTGAGTAGTATCTAATCTGATTTGAGATTTTCAGAAGTCTGAATATTGTCATATCATCATAAAAAACTTTAAATTGAGGTAGCCTGATAACCATTTGAAAGTGGAGAGCTGTATTACAAAAATAATCTAATTTAGTATCTTTTCATGGTGCCTAATCTCAAGGTCAAATGTATCAAGGTAATGTATGCTACCTTAGAGTCTGTCTTCCAGATAGAGATTAGGAGCTATTAAAAGTTCAATTAGAATTGCCATGAAGGTCAGTGTGATTTAAAATATAACATACAAGTGTTAATCCCTCATAGAACCTAGCCCCAGGTACATAGAGCTTATTTTTGACCTATTTGGAATGCTTTCACATAAAGACTTCTTGTGAGAAGGCTGAATAATCTTTGTTGATTTTGCCTGATTGCTTCAATAAAATATTGTTTATGAAAATAAGGACTTAGACTGGACTTAAAGTAAAGACTTGTTGTTAAATGTTTAAATATAGGATAGGTCTGTAGTCTTAGACTTAATGAATTTAGCCAAGTTAAGTTTGTCTGTGAGTGGTCTTTACTTTTTTGTAAAGAAAGACTTAAATATAACCACCATAAATTAAGTTTGTATGAATTAAACAAACATGTTTTTGTATAAATTTTCAGGGATTTTGAAATGATGACTGCAAAACTGAAGGCTTCATTTGAACAGTTGGAACCTCTCAACCAGGTACTGTATTTAGTCTGCTGGTCTTATTTTACTAAATATTAAAATTAAATCTTGCAGAATTGAAGAGCATCAATTACTTGCTCCCCAGGCGGCCTTTTTTCCGTTGAAATTTAGGCTATAAGGGACACATGCCTTACCTGTGAATAAATGCTCTTTTGCGTTGGCATGATTTTAGGAGTATTGTGCAGGCAGAGGGGAGTCTTGACTTAAAACTTTGCAAGAATTGCATAATTTTGCTGTAAAATGGCCAACTGTGAAAACAAATGATCATTAGACATTAGGTGACATTTCTGAACCATTCATGACAGTGAAATGGAGTGCCTATTACTTAGTTCACACCTTTCCTTACTGAGATTATCATTTTATTGCGTTAATACATCTTACCTAGTGGACAGATGCATTTGTCCGGCGCCTTGCCGGTCACGCCAAACGTTAGAAAAAAACGTCCTGAGCTGGGCTCTGGCCGGGACCGGTAGCGTCCTGTTCACTCGCCAGGTGGCTGTATAGTCTCCCTGCCGGTGTACTGCGCACGCGCAGCGCATGCGCTCTTCCTCTTTTTGTTTGGCGCGTGAAGAACGCTTGGGATTTAAGAGAAACTTTAAAATATTAATTTATATACTTCTTCTCAAGCTTATTGCTTCAAATATTTGTGTTAGTTGTGTGTAACAAGTGTCATGGCATCTCCGGGAGATAAGAAGGGACAAAGAAGGGGTTCCTGTGGCCATGTTATGGCGCTTTTCGACTTGCATGAAAAATGTGCGCGGTGCCGCGAGAAGCTTATAGGGGAAGACAATTGTGTGAAGGACAAGCCCTGTAAGATTTGTGATGGCTTTACTCCGGCTCAGAAGGAAATGTTGTCTACTCCAATTTATAAAATTAGAAGAGACAAGAAAGCAGGGTTGTTAGTTTCCCCGAAAGAAGTTACTGTTTTACAGCCGGTGGAAGGTATGGATAATGAACCAACTTTTCAATCTCCTTCTGGCCAGCAGGCTCAGTCTTCTGTTAATCCCCCTGCTACTCCACCTTCTTCATCTCAACAACCGGCTAGTTTTGTTACCTCAGACCAGTTGGCAGCCATTGCGGATAAATGGTCAGAGCAGTTTGCTAGGATGGAGGCACTTCTTTCTAGAGGTAACGTGTTTTCCACCCCTGTATCTTCAGTCAAGCCGGTCGACACTCAGAATCTCATTTCTGATAACCCCTTCTTAGCTCCAGCTACCCGTCCCACCGGTCCGGTGAAGGTACCGGTAGCTGTTGAGGCTCCACTTGCTGCTACCCCGGTAGATGCCAAGGATAAGAAGAAATCTCACAAATCCAGAAAAGACAAACATTCTGATAAAAGTGATACCAAATCTTCATCTAAATCTAAGAGCAGCAAAGATGTTTCTAAACCGGAGAAGAGACGTGACCGGTCACTTACACCGGTGTCAAAATCTAAAGCTAAAGCTCCCTCTTCTTCCCCTTTGCCTGGTGCCAGCTCCGGACCAGAGTCTGCTCATCAGTCGGGTGTTTCAAAAGGGGACAGGTCTACCCACAGTCAGGATGCGAAGCAATCATCCGGTTCACTCTTCCAGTCTGCATCTTCCACTCCACGGGCTCCACCGGAACAGGATACCAGTCTTGATATCACCGGTGCCGGTGCCTGTGCATTTCCTCAAGAACAGTATGACCAAGTATCTGACGATGATTTAGACCGGTCTGCTTCCGGTTCCGGTTCTGAGGATGGTCATTTTTCTGATGTTGCAGACCCACCGGAGCAGACTGAAGATATGTCTTACAGGGAGACGGTACGTTCTGTGAGAGCGTTTATGGGTTGGCACCACATTCCGGCCTTTGAAACAGACTTTTCAGAACCGGACAAGTCAAATAACCCTTGGAAAGGGAAGAACCCCAGAAAACCCACACGCATCTCAGTGGCTATGCCCCCAGACGACTGGTTGTGCCAGAAGTTGGAAAGGTTGAATCTCACTGTCGCAGAGGGTTACCCCTCTCGCTCACAAGATTCTGCAGGTTTGCGACGTGACCAGTTCATCAAGGTGCCAAAGTCGCAGGAGAAATGGTACAAGATGCACCTGATTAAAATTGACGGACCACATCGTCCTGGTCGTTCTGTTTTCAACTGGAGAAACACTGAGGCCAAGGTTAATTCTCATTTCCCAAGGATAACTCGTGCCTCTGCTTACCCGTCCACAGGCCCTCCCTCCAGGCCTATTGCCCAAGAATCCCTACGCAGGTGGGAACGTGCCGCACGTGAAGACAGTTATATCATCAATCATGCGGCAGGCTTCAGTCGCTGTTCCACCGAACTTCAGGAGAAGATGTCACAGAACATCTCTCTGTTGTCCTCTCGTCTTGGCAAGGGAAAGTGTTCGCAGGAAGTGGCCAATGCTTTGAATGACCTGCGTGACCTCATGGCCTTTCATCAAAAGGTGTCGGTGGCCATGGGCACGTCTCTTCAGCATTTGGCGGACAGTTTGTTTGTGAATATGGCCAACCTGATTCTCTTAAGGAGAGACTCATATCTTGATTTTGTGAAACAGGGCGTCAAACAGGATACCATGAACTTGCTGAGGAACGCCCCCTTGTTTGGATACAGTCTCTTCCCTGATGCAGCCATCATGTCTGCGGAGCAGGATATCCAAAAATTTGAATCTAGTAGCGTTGCTCAGAGGCCCGGACCGGGTGCTACTCAGCACGCAACTTGGAAGGGTACGCAAAGATATAAGCCTTATGACCGTAAGGATAGGAAACAAACATCTTCCACTGACCAATCCTCTCAACAGCAAAGTCAGCCATGGAGACAGTTTGGCTGAAATAGATCCAGAGGAAGGGGACGTGGCCGGGGTTCTAACCCCCGTTTTTCTAAAGGGCAGTCCTTTAAGCCATATAAATGACAATTATCTAGGTGGTCCAACAGTAAAGTTAGTACATCAGATTCAGTTGGACCCTCAGTGTCAGGACAAAAGTGTGTCTTCAAACATAAGCTTGGACAAATTTCAGACAGTAAACAAAGTTCCATTGTTACCCGAGAGTCGTCGGGCTGTGTATTGTCCTGTTGTCAGTCCTGTTCGTTCTGTTCTTTCACACGGGCATCCGCAAAAGAAAGGAGTAAGCCCCGGCAATTGTCTGAACAAAATAAAGTCTGTCAAAAGTGTTTTTTGTGTAGATCCTTGTGTTTTTGCCCCTGTTGTTCCCAGTGTCCCCAGTGCTGTCTCCGAACACAATGTAGGGGGCAGACTTCAGGAATTTTGGCAAGTTTGGCAAACCATGGGTTCAAATCCCTGGGTAGTCTCTATCCTAAAAAGGGGTTACACTTTGCCCTTCAAACAAAGACCGGTTCTAACCAGGTTCCCAGTGGTTCAAAGTGGTTATGCAAACCCATCCAAAAACATGCATCTCAAAGAGGCTCTTGTAAGCCTCATGCGAAAGTTGGTTGTAGAAAAGGTGGTGGTCAAGTCGTCCCTGGCCTTTTACAACCGCCTGTTCCTGGTTCCCAAACCAAATGGCAAATGGAGACCAATCTTAGACCTAAGTCGTTTGAATCTCTTTCTCAGCACCGGAACATTCAAGATGGAAACTCCGGAAACAATCCGCTTATCCTTGAAGACAGGGGAGTGGGTCACTTCGCTGGACTTCAGCGACGCTTACTTCCACATCCCCATAGCCCCAAGATCAAGAAAGTATCTCAGGTTCTTCCTGTTTCATCAAACTTTCCAGTTCACAGCCCTGCCATTCGGACTGGCCACAGCTCCCCTGGAGTTTACCAAGGTGGTCAAAGAAGTGAAACTCATGGCTCAAGCGAGGAGTATCAGGATCCACCAGTACCTAGACGACTGGTTACTGAGAGCCCTTTCCCCGGAAATCTGCCTACAACATACCCAGACCCTCTTGGCCCTATGTCGGCAGTTAGGTTGGGTAGTAAATATGACCAAGTCAGAGTTAGTTCCCAAACAGGTCTTCAATTTTGTAGGCTACCGGTTCGACCTGGTCACCGGCCGGGTTCTACCCACTCAGGACCGGTGGGAAACCCTTCAGGAGAAATTGAGGTTCATGAAAGACCATCACCAGTGTACGGTTCGACAGTTCATGTCCTTGATAGGCCTCCTGACGGCCACCGAGAAACAAGTGTGTGCAGGTCGCCTTCATATGAGGCCCATTCAGTGGCACCTGAAGAAACATTGGCATGTCCCGGAAGTCCTAGAGAAAGTTATTCCGGCCCCCCAGTCGCTCCATCCTCATTTGGACTGGTGGTTGGACGGGGCCAATGTGCTGAAAGGTCAACCCCTGCACCCTCTTCAGCACGCCGTTCAACTATTTACAGACGCCTCAAACGAAGGTTGGGGCGCACACTTAGGAGACTTCACTGCAAGAGGCGTTTGGTCCCCCCTCGAAGGCCGCCTTCATATAAATTTTTATTGAGATGAAAGCAGTCCTTCTGGCCTTACGACAGTTAGAGCATCTGTGCAAGGGTCAGATTGTTCTTGTGGCAACAGACAATACCACAGTGGTCTCTTACATAAACAAACAGGGGGGTATGAGGTCAGGCTCTCTCTGTGCCCTCCTTTGGAGACTCCTGTCCTGGTGCCATCACAGAGGCATAACGTTAAGGGCAAGGCACATTCCGGGTCGCTTAAATGTGATAGCCGACAAGCTTTCTCGGCACAATCAAGTGATTCAGACCGAATGGTCTCTCTCCCCCCAGGTTTTCAGTCAGTTGTGTTCCAGGTGGCCCCCACCGCTAGTGGACTTGTTTGCGACCAGGTTCAATCACAAATTGCCCCGGTTTGTGTCACCGGTCCCGGATCAGGCAGCCTGGGCAGTAGATGCCCTGAGCTTGTCCTGGGAGCGCTTATGCATTCCCTCCAGTCTCCCTGCTCCCTCAGGTAGTTTCAAAGATAAGGGATCAGGGTTGTCACAAAATGATTCTGATTGCCCCAGGTTGGCCAAACATGCCTTGGTTTTGGGACCTGGTGGACCTATCCGTTCAGATTCCCTTCACCCTTCCTCTAACAAGGGACCTAGTGACTCACTGGAGCCTTCAGAATCTGAATCTTCATGCTTGGCTCCTAGAAGCTCTACCATCAGGAAACACGGCTTCTCTGAAGAGGTGGCAGCACGAATTGAGGCTCCTCAGAGGGGTTCAACCAGAGCCGTGTACAAGTCAAAGTGGACCATATTTGTCAAGTGGTGTAAATCGAACAAGGTGGACTTCAGGTCACCCTCTGTGAATCAGATTGCGGATTTTCTCCTTTACCTCTTCAAGGAAAGGAATCTGCAACCCAGCACCATTGATGGTTATAGGACAGCCATTGCAGATATGGTGGGTAATGACAAACTCAATATAACCTCAGATGAAAATCTTACCCGCCTGTTAGACAGTTTTCATAGGGACAAACCGAAAGGTCGAAGAGGGGTCCCTTCCTGGAACCTTTCGCTAGTGCTCCATCAGCTTACCAAGGCTCCCTTCGAGCCTCTACGGAAGGCTTCGCTGAAGCATCTGACCTTTAAGACGGTTTTCCTTTTGGCACTGGGGTCAGGCAAAAGAAGAAGCGAAATCCATGCCTGGTTAGCTAAGAATATCAGGCACCAAGAGGACTGGAGTAAAGTTTCCTTGTATCCATCTCCCAGTTTCCTCTCCAAAAACCAGCTGGCTCGGGATGGACCAACTTCAGTGGCTCCAGTAGTCATCCCAGCTCTAGCTCCAACGTTGGATAAGTCCTTGTCTGGGGACAGGTCTCTGTGCCCAGTACGGGCTTTACGTTACTACCTGGACCGGACCAAGGATTCCCGTCAGGGAAAGGAACTGGTCTTTGTGTCTTTCAAAACAGGTTTTCAGAAGGACATTGTCCCTGCCACAATTTCCTCCTGGGTTAAACAGACGATACTGTTGTGTTATCAACTTTCCGACCAGAAAGATCAGGATTTACATCAAGTCAGAGCCCACGATGTCCGTGCTTTCGCAGCCTCTAGGGCCTTTCAGGGAGGAATTTTTCTAGATCAGATCCTTTCCGCTTGTCATTGGAAGGCTCATAATACATTTACCCAGTTTTACCTGAAAGACTTGGCCTGGGCGGATTCTGAGTTGTATCATTTGGGCCCGGTGGTGGCAGCCCAACAGATTCAGGATACACAATAGCTCCTTTATCCTCGAGCTTGTACATATGTATATACTGTGTATTGTATATAAAAAAAAAAAAAAAAAAAAAACTTTCTTCCACTATCCTGGGTTCTTTCTCTGCCGCGATCCAAAGTGGGGCTAAGGGCTTGATGAGATAGTCTTATAGGTCCTGTTCTTCCTCGTTAGTCAGAACTTTTACCCTCCTCAGTCCTGTTGTGCTCCTAGCGAGCCAGTACTGGACTTTTGAGAAAAGAAAGAGGGGGGGGGGGGCAGTAGGTGTGATCCGAGGTATCTGGCTTCTAATCATTCCGGATCCACCTTCTTATACATAGTTTGGAGTTCTGAGGAATTCCCCTATTGGCTACCCTCCTTCCACTGGGTAGTTATTCTGCATCTGTCCACTAGGTAAGATGTATTAACGCAATAAAATGGAAAATTTAATAAGTAAATTAAATTTTTATAAGTTAATACCTTACCTAGTGGACAGGGGAGTCCCTCCCTACCTTCACCGCTATTTTTAGCCCTAGGGGATTTCCTACGGTAGGCAACAAAAAGAGGAAGAGCGCATGCGCTGCGCGTGCGCAGTACACCGGCAGGGAGACTATACAGCCACCTGGCGAGTGAACAGGACGCTACCGGTCCCGGCCAGAGCCCAGCTCAGGACGTTTTTTTCTAACGTTTGGCGTGACCGGCAAGGCGCCGGACAAATGCATCTGTCCACTAGGTAAGGTATTAACTTATAAAAATTTAATTACTTATTAAATTTTCCAGTTACAACCAGACTAATTTCTGGGGCCGGTTTCATGAAGTCTCCTTTGGAAAGGACCTTCTTTACTAAAGGAAGGTCATTTTTTTTTTCATTTGGAAGGCCACTTTAAATATAAGGTAGGTCCTTAGCTTCCTTGAAACTCAAGGGAGTTTTCAAGGTTTCCTTTAAGGAAGGAGGCTTTGTGAAACTGAGTTTCTTTGAAGGAGGGAGAAATTCAAGGAAATCCTAGATTTTAAGGTGACCTTTATTATAAGGAGGCTTCGTGAAACCGGCCCCAGTTGTGGTCTTGCCCACTATATACTTTGGTAGAATGCCTTCTGTGGGATTTCCATTTGTGCAAGGTGTCCATTGAGCAGAAAAGCATCCAGATATATTTTACCTAACAATATGAGAGACTCTTGTCAAATTTGTATTATCTTTAACAATTTAGTGTTAATTGTCTGATCATGTTGCACTGGTAAAACAGTGCTATATAAATGTTTGTTATCTTATGTTTGTAACTTTTCATGTAATGGATAATGATGTAGATTCTAAGGTGGTGTTTTGTTGCGAATAATATACAAAACTGAGCAAATCTTTCAGTAAAATTTTTTCCAAAGTCCAAATGTTTGTCAGGATCTGTATTTACTGTAACATTCTTAGAATATCTTCAGTTTTTCCAAGTATGTCAGAAAATAGCGATTTACTTATGATGAAGAAAATAATTTTTTTTTAAAAGTCCACAGACAAAAATGTTTTATTTTTTAAAGTCAACAACTTTGATCTGCACAGCCACTGCACCCCATTTATCATTAGTGAACAAATATGTTACCCATTCATCCAATTTTTGTTTTATTCATTTTCAGACCAATGAAAAACTTGAGAAGAAAAAAGCCAGTTTAGAAAAACAAGTGGAACAGCTGACAAGTAGATTGTCTTCGAGTGAGGTGAGAATTTTGCAAAACTATTCAATCCAGTGTTGAGAGCAGGGTGGTATTATGGATAAGACATTCTACTCTCATCGCACAAGTCTTGAGTTCAAATCCAGGCCTTCACCTGAAGTGGGATTATTTGAATTTGCTTGTCAGTGCTTGATGCTTTTCAATACGGAATCTTGACCAATTAGTATGCACTACTTTCCTCCATGTCTTTGACTACTGTCATGATATGACCTGTATAGTATGTTGAAAGCAATATTAAACCAAAATCAGTCGCTCAGAGTCGGAATCAGTCATAATTCTTGGAATCGGTATTGTTTCTAAATTTGAAGAAGCCATTGATTGATATTTTGACAGATCATTGTGGCACATAATTTAGCATAAATTATACCTTTCTATAAATATCTAAATATCCAAGATTTTAAAAACTATTTCAAGTAGTCTGCATTCATAAAACTAATGCAAAAGCTTCAGTGTTCATTTTCACCCACATGTTGTATGAATTGGTTGAAATATGATTTGTAAGAAGACACACTGTATCATGTCAGATGTACAAATAGTTCCTTTTAGCTCGCATGTAAATAAATACCTGTAAGTACTGTTTGATTTGTATGACAAGCTTCCAACAAACAATGGCACAAAGACATTTAAAGTACCAAGGATGAAACATCAACACCAGATATTGGTCTTTTGTTCACCAGCAGTAATATTCCAATATTATTAAACAGCATATATTTCTTGGATGTTTATGATAAAAGTTGTTACGGTGCCAAGTGAAATGGTGTTTGCTCGATACACAACTTACTTGTATGTGTATATTTTGACCTCCAAGATATTATTAGTCTCAGCAGAGGATTATATAATTTTTGAGTTTGACTCCTGGAGTACTATTTTTGGCTCCGGCTAGCAACATATTTGCTTGGGTTGCTCTGGAATGGATCATGGTGGTTTTCTTTGGTTACGAGTGTTGAAAGTTGGTTGGAGTTTTGATGCACCTAAATTACCTGTTTTTGAAATTTTATCCGAAAAATTTTGCAAGTAAACTGTCATTGTAGATATTCAAATTTAGATTAAATGTTGTTTTTTATTTCAAATGTTATGATTTATTTGAGTATAGGAATAAAATCTGTACTAGGTTAATAAAGTTTTAAAACAACTACAGGTTACTCTTTATTGCTCAAACAGTTTTGGAATGAGATTTTCTTTGGATAATAAAAGATTAATAAAATAGAAGATTCAGTCTGGTATAAAACATTAGGAAAATATAGATTCAGGTAGTGGAAATGTGTTGATAAAATTAAATATTTACGTTATTTGAAAATGGGAGATAAGACGATGTCATTGGTCCAAATATTCAAATATTTAACTTAGACTGTGACCAAATATTGGAATAGTAATTTTACCAATAGTTTCCAGCCTTATGCAGTACATGTTACAGTGCATACAGGTGTCCTAAACTCTATACTTTCTTACTTTTCTGGTTCTCAGCTGATACAGAAGCAGTACATGCTGACACAGAAGAAACTGGATAAAGAAGTGACGGATCTGGAGGCTGAACGTACACAGCTCAAACAGACGGTCAAGGATGTAGAGGCAAGGTGAGCGGGGGTGGTCACTTGTTTTAAGCAAGGTTAGGGGGGTCACTTGTTTTAAGCAAGGTGAGGGGGTGGTCACTTGTTTTAAGCAAGGTGAGGGGGGTGGTCACTTGTTTTAAGCAAGGTGGGGGGGTCACTTGTTTTAAGCAAGGTGAGGGGGTGGTCACTTGTTTTAAGCAAGGTGAGGGGGTGGTCACTTGTTTTAAGCAAGGTGAGGGGGGTGGTCACTTGTTTTAAGCAAGGTGGGGGGGGGTCACTTGTTTTAAGCAAGGTGAGGGGGTGGTCACTTGTTTTAAGCAAGGTGAGGGGGTGCTCACTTGTTTTAAGCAAGGTGAGGGGGTGCTCACTTGTTTTAAGCAAGGTGAGGTGGGTGGTCACTTGTTTTAAGCAAGGTGGGGGGGTGGTCACTTGTTTTAAGCAAGGTGGGGGGGTGGTCACTTGTTTTAAGCAAGGTGAGGGGGTGGGTGGTCACTTGTTTTAAGCAAGGAGAGGGGGTGGTCACTTGTTTTAAGCAAGGTGAGGGGGTGGTCACTTGTTTTAAGCAAGGTGAGGGGGTGCTCACTTGTTTTAAGCAAGGTGAGGGGGTGCTCACTTGTTTTAAGCAAGGTGAGGTGGGTGGTCACTTGTTTTAAGCAAGGTGAGGGGGTGGTCACTTGTTTTAAGCAAGGTGGGGGGGTGGTCACTTGTTTTAAGCAAGGTGAGGGGGTGCTCACTTGTTTTAAGCAAGGTGAGGGGGTGGTCACTTGTTTTAAGCAAGGTGAGGGGGTGCTCACTTGTTTTAAGCAAGGTGAGGGGGTGCTCACTTGTTTTAAGCAAGGTGAGGGGGTGCTCACTTGTTTTAAGCAAGGTGAGGGGGTGCTCACTTGTTTTAAGCAAGGTGAGGTGGGTGGTCACTTGTTTTAAGCAAGGTGAGGGGGTGGTCACTTGTTTTAAGCAAGGTGGGGGGGTGGTCACTTGTTTTAAGCAAGGTGAGGGGGTGGGTGGTCACTTGTTTTAAGCAAGGAGAGGGGGTGGTCACTTGTTTTAAGCAAGGTGAGGGGGTGGTCACTTGTTTTAAGCAAGGTGAAGGGGGTGGTCACTTGTTTTAAGCAAGGTGAGGGGGTGGTCACTTGTTTTAAGCAAGGTGAAGGGGGGGTCACTTGTTTTAAGCAAGGTGAAGGGGGTCACTTGTTTTAAGCAAGGTGAGGGGGTGGTCATTTGTTTTAAGCAAGGTGAGGGGGGTGGTCACTTGTTTTAAGCAAGGTGAGGGGGGGGGGGGGGGGGGGGGGGGGGTCACTTGTTTTAAGCAAGGTGAGGGGGTGGTTTTAAGCAGTCTTTTTAAGTTGAAACCAGTATTTTTGGCTTTAAAGCAAACTTGTCACTGATACAATTAAAATACAATAAGTATGCATAAGTGAGAAATAATGTCATTAGAAAGTGTTATATTGAGATTTTTTTTTTTTTTTGAGATTCAAGGTCAAAGTGTGCAATGTCACACAAATTGATATATGGGAGACCTTCAGGCTCCGGCGGCTCCGCATTTTCTTTTCCTTATAACTCTCTAACCGTTAGGCGGATTCTTTTCAAATTTGGCAGGTTTAGGCAGTAGCCTTGGGGAATTTTTTTGAATATGCTGCAGTGACATTTCAACCAATCAGAGAGGTCACATGACCAAAAATGTCTTTTTTCGATGGGGAAGCTTGTCCGGATGATAACTTGAAAGGAATTTTATCAATTCACCTGAAACTTGGCAAATACATTCATTCTATTAAAATCTGGAAATCATTAGATTTTGGCATTGATTGGTTAAGAAATGGCCGAGTAATTAATGATTAATTAATCATTACCAATTTTCCAAATAAGGAAAACACAAAAATGCTTATATCTCGAAAACCGTGCTAGATAGAGCGATTTCGACGAAATTTTTGACCCACAGGGTATCTCTGCGGAGTAGTTTTCCCAATTTTCAAAAAATTTTTGTCTCGCCCAAAATGGCGGCCATTTTGAATTTTCGAAATTTTCGCAAAAATTGCAAAACACAAAAATGCTTATATCTCAAAAACCGTGCTAGATAGAGCGATTTCGACGAGATTTTTGATCCGTAGGATATCTCTGCGGAGTAGTTTTCCCAATTTTCAAAAAATTTTTGTCTCGCCAAAAATGGCGGCCATTTTGAATTTTCGAAATTTTCGCAAAAATTGCAAAATACTAAAATGCTTATATCTCGAAAACCGTGCTAGATAGAGCGATTTCGACGAAATTTTTGACCCACAGGGTATCTCTGCAGAGTAGCCATGCCTATTTAAAAAAAAAATTTGTCTCGTCAAAAATGGCGGCCATTTTGAATTTTCGAATTTTGCGCAAAAATTGCAAAACACAAAAATGCTTATATCTCGAAAACCCTGCTAGATAGAGCGATTTCGACGAAATTTTTGACCCACAGGGTATCTCTGCAGAGTAGCCATGCCAATTTTCAAAAAAAGAATTTCTCGCAAAAAATGGCGGCCATTTTTAATTTTCGAATTTTTCGCAAAATTGCAAAACATAAAAATGCTTATATCTCGAAAACCGTGCTAGATAGAGCGATTTCGACGAAATTTTTGACCCACAGGGTATCTCTGCAGAGTAGCCATGCTAATTTTCAAAAAAAAATTTCGTTTTGCCAAAATTGGTGGCCATTTTGAATTTTCGAATTTTTGCGCAAAAATTGCAAAACATAAAAATGCTAATATTTCGAAAACCGTACTACATAGAGCGATTTCGATGAAATTTTTTATCTTCAGGGTATCTCTGCAGAGCAGCTATCCCAAAGAGCTTTCACTTGGTGAAGTTTCAGACCCATAGCTAATTGCTCACCTACTCAAAATGAGTAAATGCGAATTACCTCTAAAAGTATTGCAGATAGCCAATTTTTCTCAAATAACTCGTTCACCTACTTTTGGAAGAGCTTTCACTTGGTGAAGTTTCAGACCCGTAGCTAATTACTCACCTACTCAAAATGAGTAAATGCGAATTATCTCAAAAACTATTGCGGATACCCAATTTTTATCAAATAACTCATTCATGTACTTTTGGGAGAGCTTTCACATGGTGAAGTTTCAGACCCGTAGCTAATTACTGCACCTACTCAAAATGAGTAAATGCGAATTATCTCTTAAAAGTATTGCGGATAGCCAATTTTTCTCAAATAACTCATTCACCTACTTTTGGAAGAGCTTTCACACGGTGAAGTTTCAGACCCATAGCTAATTGTTTACCTACTCAAAATGAGTAAATGCTAATTATCTGTAAAAGTATTGCGGATAGCCATTTTTTATCAAATAACTCATTCACCTACTTGTGGGAGAGCTTTCACATGGTGAAGTTTCAGACCCATAGCTAATTACTCACCTACTCAAAATGAGTAAATGCGAATTATCTCTAAAAGTATTGCAGATAGCCAATTTTTCTCAAATAAATCATTCATCTACTTTGGGGAGAGCTTTCACTTGGTGAAGTTTCAGACCCATAGCTAATTACTCACCTACTCAAAATGAGTAAATGCGAATTATCTCTAAAAGTATTGCAGATAGCCAATTTTTCTCAAATAACTCATTCACCTACTTTTGGGAGAGCTTTCACTCTGTGAAGTTTCAGACCCATAGCTAATTACTGCACCTACTCAAAATGAGTAAATGCGAATTTTCTCTAAAAGTATTGCAGATAGCCAATTTTTTCTCAAATAACTCATTCACGTACTTTTGGGAGAGCTTTCACATGGTGAAGTTTCAGACCCATAGCTAATTATTTACCTACTCAAAATGAGTAAATGCTAATTATCTGTAAAAGTATTGCGGATACCCAATTTTTATCAAATAACTCATTCATCTACTTGTGGGAGAGCTTTCACATGGTGAAGTTTCAGACCCGTAGCTAATTACTCACCTACTCAAAATGAGTAAATGCGAATTATCTCTAAAAGTATTGCAGATAGCCAATTTTTCTCAAAATAAATCATTCACCTACTTTGGGGAGAGCTTTCACTTGGTGAAGTTTCAGACCCATAGCTAATTACTCACCTACTCAAAATGAGTAAATGCGAATTATCTCTAAAAGTATTGCAGATAGCCAATTTTTCTCAAATAACTCATTCACCTACTTTTGGGAGAGCTTTCACTCTGTGAAGTTTCAGACCCATAGCCAAATTACTCACCTACTCAAAATGAGTAAATGCGAATTATCTCAAAAAGTATTGCAGATAGCCAATTTTTCTCAAATAAATCATTCACCTACTTTTGGGAGAGCTTTCACTTGGTGAAGTTTCAGACCCATAGCTAATTACTCATCTACTCAAAATGAGTAAATGCGAATTATCTCTAAAAGTATTGCAGATAGCCAATTTTTCTCAAATAACTCATTCACCTACTTTTGGGAGAGCTTTCACTCTGTGAAGTTTCAGACCCATAGCTAATTACTCACCTACTCAAAATGAGTAAATGTGAATTATCTCTAAAGGTATTGCAGATAGCCAATTTTTCTCAAATAACTCGTTCACCTACTTTTGGGAGAGCTTTCACTCTGTGAAGTTTCAGACCCATAGCTATTTATTCACCTACTCAAAATGAGTAAATGCTAATTATCTCTAAAAGTATTGCGGATACCCAATTTTTATCAAATACTCATTCATCTACTTGTGGGAGAGCTTTCACATGGTGAAGTTTCAGACCCATAGCTAATTACTCACCTACTCAAAATGAGTAAATGCGAATTATCTCTAAAAGTATTGCAGATAGCCAATTTTTCTCAAATAACTCATTCACCTACTTTTGGGAGAGCTTTCACTTGGTGAAGTTTCAGACCCATAGATGATTATTCACCTACTCAAAATGAGTAAATGTGAATTATCTCTTAATAGTATTGCAGATAGCCAATTTTTATCAAATAACTCATTCACCTACTTTTTGGAGAGCTTTCACTCTGTGAAGTTTCAGACCCATAGCTAATTACTGCACCTACTCAAAATGAGTAAATGCGAATTTTCTCTAAAAGTATTGCAGATAACCAATTTTTTCTCAAATAACTCATTCACGTACTTTTGGGAGAGCTTTCACATGGTGAAGTTTCAGACCCATAGCTAATTATTTACCTACTCAAAATGAGTAAATGCTAATTATCTGTAAAAGTATTGCGGATACCCAATTTTTATCAAATAACTCATTCATCTACTTGTGGGAGAGCTTTCACTTGGTGAAGTTTCAGACCCGTAGCTAATTACTCACCTACTCAAAATAAGTAAATGCGAATTATCTGTAAAAGTATTGCAGATAGCCAATTTTTCTCAAATAAATCATTCACCTACTTTGGGGAGAGCTTTCACTTGGTGAAGTTTCAGACCCATAGCTAATTACTCACCTACTCAAAATGAGTAAATGCGAATTATCTCTAAAAGTATTGCAGATAGCCAATTTTTCTCAAATAACTCATTCACCTACTTTTGGGAGAGCTTTCACTCTGTGAAGTTTCAGACCCATAGCTAATTACTCACCTACTCAAAATGAGTAAATGTGAATTATCTCTAAAGGTATTGCAGATAGCCAATTTTTCTCAAATAACTCATTCACCTACTTTTGGGAGAGCTTTCACTCTGTGAAGTTTCAGACCCATAGCTATTTATTCACCTACTCAAAATGAGTAAATGCTAATTATCTCTAAAAGTATTGCGGATACCCAATTTTTATCAAATACTCATTCATCTACTTGTGGGAGAGCTTTCACATGGTGAAGTTTCAGACCCATAGCTAATTACTCACCTACTCAAAATGAGTAAATGCGAATTATCTCTAAAAGTATTGCAGATAGCCAATTTTTCTCAAATAACTCATTCACCTACTTTTGGGAGAGCTTTCACTTGGTGAAGTTTCAGACCCATAGATGATTATTCACCTACTCAAAATGAGTAAATGTGAATTATCTCTTAATAGTATTGCAGATAGCCAATTTTTATCAAATAACTCATTCACCTACTTTTTGGAGAGCTTTCACTCTGTGAAGTTTCAGACCCATAGCTAATTACTGCACCTACTCAAAATGAGTAAATGCGAATTTTCTCTAAAAGTATTGCAGATAACCAATTTTTTCTCAAATAACTCATTCACGTACTTTTGGGAGAGCTTTCACATGGTGAAGTTTCAGACCCATAGCTAATTATTTACCTACTCAAAATGAGTAAATGCTAATTATCTGTAAAAGTATTGCGGATACCCAATTTTTATCAAATAACTCATTCATCTACTTGTGGGAGAGCTTTCACTTGGTGAAGTTTCAGACCCGTAGCTAATTACTCACCTACTCAAAATAAGTAAATGCGAATTATCTCTAAAAGTATTGCAGATAGCCAATTTTTCTCAAATAACTCATTCACCTACTTTTGGGAGAGCTTTCACTCTGTGAAGTTTCAGACCCATAGCTAATTACTCACCTACTCAAAATGAGTAAATGTGAATTATCTCTAAAGGTATTGCAGATAGCCAATTTTTCTCAAATAACTCATTCACCTACTTTTGGGAGAGCTTTCACTCTGTGAAGTTTCAGACCCATAGCTATTTATTCACCTACTCAAAATGAGTAAATGCTAATTATCTGTAAAAGTATTGCGGATACCCAATTTTTATCAAATACTCATTCATCTACTTGTGGGAGAGCTTTCACATGGTGAAGTTTCAGACCCATAGCTAATTACTCACCTACTCAAAATGAGTAAATGCGAATTATCTCTAAAAGTATTGCAGATAGCCAATTTTTCTCAAATAACTCATTCACCTACTTTTGGGAGAGCTTTCACTTGGTGAAGTTTCAGACCCATAGATAATTATTCACCTACTCAAAATGAGTAAATGTGAATTATCTCTTAATAGTATTGCAGATAGCCAATTTTTCTCAAATAACTCATTCACCTACTTTTGGAAGAGCTTTCACACACGAAAATGAAAAATTGTGAATATCTCAGAAAAGCTATTTCTTCTGCTTTAATGCTCGGCGGGAGATACACACCGCTGCAGTGGTCTTGACAAAAATTTTTGTCTCCCCAAAAATGGTGGCCATTTTGAATTTTCAAAGTTTTTGCAAAATACAAAAATGCTTATATCTCAAAAACCGTGCTATATGGAGCGAACTCAACAAAATTTTTGACCTGCTGGGTATCTCTACAGAGTAGCCATGCCAATTTTCAAATATTTTTGTCTCGCCAAATATAGCGGACATTTTTAATTTTTTGCAAAACACAAAAATACTTATATCTGGAAAACCGTGCTAGATAGAGCAGACTGTGCTGACTTTGGTTGCCACAACAGTATAAGGCTAGAAACGAAGCATTTTCTTAATACTTTAGCACTCACCTTTATATCCTTTTTGGGACACTTTGTTTTTGCTATGCAAAAACATTATCTTTTTTTTTTGCGAGCGATCCTCTAGTTTTTAATGTTTTCATAAAAGGTCAGCTATTAAAATCACTAAATACTGACTTTTTCAATGAATGGTTTGATGTTAAATATTTGTTTTGTAGTTTTTGATCTCCCGCCGGCCGGGCGGGAGATTATAAAACGCATTCCGTGCGTGGGTGCGTGTGTGTGTGTGCGTGCGTGTGTTCGTGTGTTATTGAGTGTTACGCTTTTATAAAGGGCTGTACATCACACTGGTTGTTTCTCCTTGGCCTTTTCAATGTTTTTTATGACCTTATTGCTTATGTCCTTTCATTTGATGCTGTTATTTCACACCTAGGACCATAGCTAAGTGAGTAATAGCAATGGTGGCTACTTTGAGTAAAGTGCTCATAACTCCAAAACGACTGCATTTAGAGTTTTTATTGCGTTAATACATCCTATCCAATGGACAATTGCTTTACCGGTCGGCGCGACCGGTCCCGCCAAACGCCAGAAAAAGACGTCCTGTATATAATACTGGCAGGACCAGTCAGTAGTGTGCATTCGCTAGGTGGCGCATCATACTTGCTTCCTGTCCAGACAGAGTGACGTCAGTTCATCTTTTTCGTTTGGCGCGTAGTGTGCAGACGCGTTTTGAAATTATCTCCAAGTTTTGAAGGAAACGCGGCTTATTCTACGAATTTATATATATTTATTGTGTTCATACATATCACTGCCTCTCCAGGACTAAAACGAGGCATTATCCAGCACTTTATAACCAGTTTTGAAGAATTTCTGTGTACTTGTCGTCGAGACGAAGTCGTGGGTGAGAGCTCGTGTGTCGTCCCTGCAGCATTCCTTCTTCTACACAGAAGGTTGTATCTCCACGACTTAACCTCCATTTATTTCTTCGTTGTCGAGAAACACTGAGTGTATGTCGACGAGAAGAATTTAGAAGGAAAGAAGAATGCATCGTCTGACGTCATCACTTCCAGCTTATGCTTGTCACGTGACACAGACCTGGTCATGTGATATACATTCAACAATGGAGGAATCGTGTTTTCAACAGAAGTTTTAGAAGAAAAGACGAGTAATTATTACTGTACACACACTTTTTAACTGGCAAGAAGAAATCCAGCAACTCGTCTGTTGGCCTGAAGAATTAGATGACAAATGGTCATTGAACTCTGCAAATTTTTGCCGGTGCCGGTCATGTGACTTCACAGATCTCAACACCACTACCGGCAAGCAAATCCCCAGGCGTGACTGGTTCAGCTGACAAGAAGTGATGAGTTTTACCGGTACCAGTTCTGGTCAGACTACCGGTGGGGAGCACTAGTGATGAGTTTTACCGGTTCCAGTCTGTACAGACTACCGGTGGGTGCTGTTCCTGTGAAGAAACCCCTTCAGTTGGTTGCCAGTGATCAGTCCTGCTTGATCCTGGAACCTCCACCAGAGGCCTTTCCACTGGTGGGACTGTTGGGGGTACTGGTTCCAGTCATGTTCCTGTGAACCTGTCAACAACCCCCCTTCAGTGGTTACCAGTGATCACCCTGTTTTGTTACTGGAACCTCCACCAGAGGCCTTTCCACTGGTGTGACTGTTGGGGGTACCAGTTCCGGTCTGTACAGACTACCGGTGGGTGCTGTTCCTGTGAAGAAACCCCTTCAGTGGCTGCCAGTGATCAGTCCTGCTTGATCCTGGATCCTCCACCAGAGGCCTTTCCACTGGTGTGACTGTTGGGGGTACCGGTTCCGGTCTGTACAGACTACCGGTGGGTGCTGTTCCTGTGAAGAAACCCCTTCAGTGGCTGCCAGTGATCAGTCCTGCTTGATCCTGGAACCTCCACCAGAGGCCTTTCCACTGGTGGGACTGTTGGGGTGTCAAGGACCCCCTCCTCAGTGGTTTCCAGTGATCAGCCCTGTTTGATACTGGAACCTCCACCAGAGGCCTTTCCACTGGTGTGACTGTGGGGGTACCGGTTCCAGTCTTGTTCAGACCACCAGTGCGGCTGCTCAGAGGGTTCACCTACCAGAAGTCGCAGTGACCATTGACCCTTATCTACCCAGTGCAGAATTTTGGACCGGTACCAGTACTGTTCAGGCTACCGGTAGGGTCACTAGCCAGCCAGTGATGAGGGATACCGGCACCAGTTCTGCTCAGACTGCTGGTTGTGGTCACAGAAATCCAGCAAGGGCTACCGGTTAAATAGGATTACCGGTTACACAGAGTTGCTGGTGACACACAGCAGGGCTACTGGTTCAGAGAATTACCGGCTCCCGAGTGTTGCCGGTTCCGGAGTGTACCGGTGCCGCAGGGTTGCCGGTGCCTGAGTGCTGCCGGTCCAGGAGTGCTGCTGGTTACAGAGGAATCTGCTGTTCCCATTCTTACTGGCAAGAAACCAGCTTCAAATCCAGTGCTGACAGCAGGTTCACCGGTTACAGAGAATTACCGGTTCCGGAGTGCTGCTGGTTCCCGAGTGTGGTGATGATTACAGAGAAACTACTGTTCCCATGCTTACTGACAAGAACCAGCTTCAAATCCAGTGCTGACAACAGGTTCACCGGTTACAGAGATTTACCGGCTATAGAAATTTGCTGGTGACAAGTTAGTTGGACGGGAAGAAATTCCCTTAACCGACTGGTTACAGAACCTACCCACCAGGCGCCGGCTTGCAAACCTTCAGGGACAGTTGCTTCAAAAGAATCTGAGAGATAATGGTGAAGTAACCAGACTGAACCTCGAACACCAGTCTACTGGACTGGGAGATCTACCAAGGGATTAACTAAGACTACAGAAATGTGATGTCCCAATTCTTTGGTTACAGGGCCTTCTCCCAGAAACTTTGGTTTCAGAGAGATGGCACCTACCGGTTTGGCCGGTTACAGAGACTGTTGGTTGCAGAAGCTGCTGAATCCTCCACTGGGCAGGAAGAAAGGCAGTTTTCATATGAACCTACCCCTACAAAGAAATGGTTCAATTCACCCAGTTCGGCCAACTCCAATGAGTTTATGCAGAACTGGGGAACCACCAGGAACCGGTTACAGTGCATTGCTTCACTTATAACCGGTGCTGGGAGAAGTGGGAAGTTCTGGGTTTGAGTCCAAAAGTAGTCCCCACACTGAGGGAGGGCTACACCCTCCCCTTCCGGTTCAGACCCAACTTGACAAGGTCACCAACTGTAATAAGCAACTACCACAACCCAGCCAAGCAGTCCTTCCTTTTAGAAGCACTGTATCAGCTGGTGAACAAGAATACAGTACAACCGGTAGAAAATCAAACTCACAGGGCAACCGGCTATTTTTGGTACCCGAGCCCAACAACCGGTGGAGACCTGTCCTGGTCCTGAGCACCTTGAACACCTTTTTGAACACAGGGACGTTCAAGATGGAAACCCCAGAGACAATAAGAACCTCCCTCCAAGCAGGGGAGTGGGTCACATCCATAGATTTCAAAGAAGCATACTTCCACATACCAATTCACAGTCAGTCCAGGAAGTACATGCGCTTTTACCTCCAGGGTCGGTCCTACCAGTTCAAGCCCTTCCCTTTGGCCTGTCCACAGCTCCCATGGAGTTCACAGTGGTGGCCAAAGAGGTCAAACTCGTGGCTTTTCAGAAGGGTATAAGGATCCACCAGTACCTAGACGACTGGCTGGTGAGAGCCTCTACCCACCACACCTGTCTCCAGCATACTCAAACCCTAGTCACACTTTGTCAGGAATTAGGGTGGCTGGTGAACAAGGAAAAGTTAGAGCTGGTTCCCAAACAGGTCTTCAACTTCGTAGGTTACCAGCTCGACCTGAAAGAGGGCAAGGTCAGACCAACAGAAGAACGTTGGCAGTCCTTGACACACAAGATCAGATCAATATTGTCGGATCCGCTTTGCCCGGTCCGACAATTCATGTCCCTCATAGGTCTACTCACAGCAGCA
Source organism: Sabellastarte sp. h YS-2021 (assembly GCA_964017235.1). Taxonomy (NCBI): domain Eukaryota; kingdom Metazoa; phylum Annelida; class Polychaeta; order Sabellida; family Sabellidae; genus Sabellastarte; species Sabellastarte sp. h YS-2021. The sequence goes on from OZ024937.1 coordinate 15,089,410, forward strand.
GAAAAGCAAGTCCACTTAGGGCGACTAACATGAGACCCATACAGTGGCACTTGAAAAACAACTGGAGGGTCCCAGAGTCACTGGAAAAGGTGATCTCGGTCCCCAAATCCCTCCACCCCCATCTAAGGTGGTGGCTGGAGGAAAGCAATGTGATTCTAGGTCAACCATTACACCCTCTAAAACATGCTCTGCAAATCTTTACAGACGCATCAAAAGAAGGGTGGGGCGCTCACTTAGACGAGCACACTGCAAGGGGACAGTGGTCCCTACCCGAGAGCAAGTTATACATAAACCACTTGGAGCTGAAAGCAGTATTTCTAGCTCTAAAAGAGTTTCAAACCCTAGTCTTCAACAAGACAGTGTTGGTAGCTACAGACAACACAATAGTGGTTGCCTATATCAACAAAGAAGGGGGGATGAAATCGGGCTCTCTGTGTGCCCTACTGTGGAGAATTCGGTCCTGGTGCACCAGGCAGCAAGTAACCCTCAGGGCACATCACATCCCCGGCCGGCTGAACGTGATAGCAGACAAGCTATCCAGGCTTGGCCAGACCATTCAAACAGAGTGGTCACTTCATCCAGAAGTGTTCCAAGCTGTATGTTCAAGGTGGCATCAACCACAAGTGGACCTGTTTGCCACCAGGTTCAACAACAAACTACCACAGTTTGTATCACCGGTACCAGACCCCCTGGCTTGGGCAGTGGATGCACTCAGCCTGTCCTGGGAGTACCTGGACCCATACGCCTTCCCACCGGCAGCCATCTTGGGCAAAGTGGTGGAGAAGCTCCAGGACTACCTCTGCAACAGAATAATTCTGATTGCTCCAGGGTGGCCCAACATGCCCTGGTTTTGGGACCTGGTAGCAATGTCAAGCCAGATCCCACTGTGTCTGCCCAGCATACCCAACCTAGTGTCTCAGCCATTCAACCAGGTCCTTCACAGGAACCTGTCGAATCTGAACCTACATGCCTGGCTCCTAGAGCCTCAGCAAAGGCTTCTCTGAGGCAGTGGCAGCACGAATTGAGGCTCCTCAAAGAAGGTCAACCAGATCTGTCTATGAGGCAAAGTGGACCATTTTTACAAAGTGGTGCCTCAGTAATCAGGTGGACTTCAGGGCACCACCTCTGAAAGCCATTGCTGACTTCCTCCTGCACTTATTTCAGGAGAAGAAGTTACAACCAAGCACTATTGATGGCTACAGATCCGCCATTGCTGACAAACTGGGCAATTCCACCATTAATGTCGGCAAAGATGAGAATCTCTCTCGTCTCCTGGATAGTTTCCATAGAGACAGACCTAAGGGCAGGAGGGGCATCCCCTCCTGGAACCTTTCACTGGTTTTATATCAGCTCACAAAGGCTCCCTTTGATTCCCTGAAAGAGGCCTCCTTGAAACATCTAACTTTCAAGACTGTTTTCTTGCTGGCTTTGGGTTCAGGTAAACGCAGGAGTGAGATCCATGCTTGGTTACATAAGAACATCAGACACCAGTCGGACTGGTCTAAGGTGTTTTTGTACCCCTCACGCAGTTTCCTATCCAAGAACCAGCTGGCTAAGGAAGGTCCAGATAGTGTGGCACCAGTGGTCATCCCAGCCCTGGCACTATCTCTGGATAGGTCACTCAAGGGTGACAGGTCCCTATGTCCAGTTAGAGCCCTGCGCTACTACTTGGACAGGACTTCATACCTCAGGCAGAATAAGGAGTTAGTCTTTGTCTCCTTCAAGAAGGGTTTTGATAAAGACATCTCACCTACCACCATCTCCTCATGGATCAAACAGACTGTGGTTCTGTGCTATGAGCTCTCTGACCAGGAGGCCCTCACCTTACATCAGGTTAAAGCCCATGATGTTAGGGCCTTTGCTGCCTCTAAGGCTTTCCAATCAGGGAATTCCTTAGATCAGATCTTGTCAGCCTGCCACTGGAAATCTCACAACACCTTCACCCAATTCTATTTGAAGGATGTTGCCTGGGCTGACTCGGAGCTTTTCCACCTGGGACCTGTAGTGGCTGCCCAGCAGGTGCACCACCAGGCCCAGAAATGAGGGGATGTTGTATATATGTAAATATGTACATATTGTAAAAAAAAAAAAAAAAAAAAAAAAAAACTGGGACTTGCTTCCCTTGGGAAGTTTATTTCTTCTGGGACTGAACTCAGCCCCTCTCTCTCTATCTTTCCCTTCTCAAAACCGACTCTGGAAGGAAAGAAAAAGGGGGGGGCAACGTCTGTAGACTCCCGGTTAACCGGTGAGTTAGTGGCCGAACTTGACTTGTCAGGGTTCTCTGACCCTAGGTCAAATGGGCCTGTACAATTTTGTTTTGTTATGAGTTCACAGAAGTCCCTAGCTGCTTACCCGCCTACCAAGCGGTAGTTATTCAGCAATTGTCCATTGGATAGGATGTATTAACGCAATAAAATTGCAAATTTAATAAGTAAATTAAATTTTTATAAGTTAATACCCTATCCAATGGACAGGCAAGGCCCTCCCAACCGACCCCGCTACCAGCTTACTAGGGGTCTAAATCGTTTTAGACAACGAAAAAGATGAACTGACGTCACTCTGTCTGGACAGGAAGCAAGTATGATGCGCCACCTAGCGAATGCACACTACTGACTGGTCCTGCCAGTATTATATACAGGACGTCTTTTTCTGGCGTTTGGCGGGACCGGTCGCGCCGACCGGTAAAGCAATTGTCCATTGGATAGGGTATTAACTTATAAAAATTTAATTTACTTATTAAATTTGCAAGTTTCTGTAAAATACGTTGTTCAGCTACTTTCTCCATGCCTACAAGATGGTACCATTTTTAGGGTTCTATCTTCATAGCTAAGTGAGTAATAGCTATTTTCTGTTATTAACAATGAGCAAAATGAGTAAATTGATTTTGTCTTTGTAACTGTTACTTACAATATTGGCCTGAAATATGTTGTTCAACAACTCCTTCATGTACTATATCATGGTGAGGTGTCCAAGGTGTAGCACCATAGCTAACTGAGTAATAGCTATACTAAGTTTAATATTTGACCATTGAGCAAGTCACTTATAACTAAAAAACTATTGAATATAGAGGATTCTTGTCAAATATGTTGTTCACCTATCTTTTGGATATACTGTATTGTGAATTTTCACAGCTGTAACTCCAAAGCTAACTGAGTAATAACTACTTTGATGATAACCATAATGAGTAAATGGCTTATATCTTCAAAAGTATTGCAGCTACACAATTTTGTTCCAATATGTTGTTCAGCTACTATCTCCACAGCTACAACATGGTCACTAGTTTGGAAGTGTATCTCCATAGCTAAGTGAGTAATAGCTACTTTGTCAATTTTTAATGATAACCATAATGAGTAAATGCCTTATATCTTCAAAAGTATTGCAGCTACACAATTTCTCTCAAATAAGTTGTTCATCTACTTTTTAAGTCATTCATCTACTTTTGGGAGAGCTTTCACATGGTGAAGTTTCAGACTCGTCGGTAATTACTCACCTACTCAAAATGAGTAAATGCGAATTATCTCTAAAAGTATTGCAGATAGCCAATTTTTCTCAAATAACTCATTCACCTCATTTTGGGAGAACTTTCACTTGAAGTTTCAGACCCATAGCTAATTACTCACCTACTGAAAATGAGTAAATGCGAATTATCGCTAAAAGTATTGCAGATAGCCAATTTTTCTCAAATAACTCATTCACCTATTTTTGGGAGAGCTTTCACTTGGTGAAGTTTCAGATCCATAGCTAATTACTCACCTACTCAAAATGAGTAAATGCGAATTATCTCTAAAAGTATTGCAGATAGCCAATTTTTCTCAAATAACTCATTCACCTCATTTTGGGAGAGCTTTCACTTGGTGAAGTTTCAGACCCATAGCTAATTACTCACCTACTCAAAATGAGTAAATGCGAATTATCGCTAAAACTATTGCAGATAGCGAATTTTTCTCAAATAACTCATTCACCTACTTTGGGGAGAGCTTTCACTTGATGAAGTTTCAGACCCAGTGATTCTGCTACATGAAAAGTCCGGCCGGACATTCTGTCCTAAGACTAGGAAAACGTTTAGGACATTTTCGGAGAATTTAGGACAGAATTCTTGTCAATCAAATTTTCATTCTACAGGTTGCTAAAATTAAGTCATTAAAGTCAATGACCCTATATGAATGGGATATAAAGTAAAATTTACTGAATCATAATAAAAATCTCATTTTAGTTAAAATGTCAAAAAGTCTTTATGATGTTCAATGATCATGTATTACTAAAACGAGAACTCACGGCCACAGAACATAAGTATGGTGAATCGGTGATCCATGAGATTTTCATGCTATTAAAATGTCCACTGGCAGTAAACATTACAGCTAGCAAATAAACTTTCAATCTGATTTTTTTTCAGTGCAATTATTAATAAAAAGAAATATTAATCAAAGCAAAAATTCAGAATATTACAGTAAAATTTATGTGGAACCCTACAGAAAACAAAATCTACAATTACACGAAAATACCAGATGACCATAATTAATATTCATGAGAAGATATGAGGACACAGATTTTCCATTTGATTTCCTTGCAATATTTTATAAAATGGAAGCATAGACGAAAATCAAATAATTTAAACTCGAGAACTCAAGGCCATAGCACCCAAGTCATTAATATTCATGAGAAGATATGAGGACACAGATTTTCCATTTGATTTCCTTGCAATATTTTTTAAAATGGAAGCATAGAAGAAAATCAAATAATTTAAACTCGAGAACTCATGGCCATAGCACCCAAGTCATTAATATTCATGAGAAGATATGAGGACACAGATTTCCCCTGGGATTTCCTTGCAATATTTTATAAAATGGAAGCATAGGCGAAGATCAAATACTTTAAACTCGAGAACTCACGGCCACAGCACCCAAGTCATTAATATTTATAAGAAGATATGAGGACACGGATTTCCCCTGGGATTTCCTTGCAGATCACGTGGCTTGTCACGAGATTTCATAAAAGACGTCTAGACCTTGCTACAATAAAAAAATTTAAAATCACGTAGATCTCGCGAGATTTTAGGGTTGTAACGTGACTTCATATTTTGTAAATAAAAAGACGTCTAGATCTTCTATTATCGCCCACGGATACGACTCGGACAATATGTCCTAATATTCTATTTAAAATTCGGGGTTTTGTTGCAAAATTCGGTCAATGACCGATGGCCAACGCGAATCTGAAACCCTGAGACCCATAGCTAATTACTCACCCACTCAAAATGAGTAAATGCGAATTATCTGTAAAAGTATTGCAGATAGTCAATTTTTCTCAAATAACTCCTTCATCTACTTTTGGGAGAGCTTTCACATGGTGAAGTTTCAGACCCATAGATAATTACTCACCTACTCAAAATGAGTAAATGTGAATTATCGCTAAAAGTATTGCAGATAGCCAATTTTTCTAAATAAACTCGTTCACCTACTTTTGGAAGAACTTTCACATGGTGTAGTTTCAGACCCATAGCTAATTACTCACCTACTGAAAATGAGTAAATGCAAATTATCGCTAAAGGTATTGCAGATAGCCAATTTTTCTCAAATAACTCATTCACCTACTTTTGGGAGAGCTTTCACATGGTGAAGTTTCAGACCCATAGCTAATTACTCACCTACTGAAAATGAGTAAATGCGAATTATCGCTAAAAGTATTGCAGATAGCCAATTTTTCTCAAGTAACTCATTCACCTACTTTTGGGAGAACTTTCACTTGGTGAAGTTTCACACCCATAGCTAATTACTCACCTACTCAAAATGAGTAAATGCGAATTATCGCTAAAAGTATTGCAGATAGCCAATTTTTCTCAAATAACTCATTCACCTACTTTTGGGAGAGCTTTCACTTGGTGAAGTTTCAGACCCATAGCTAATTACTTACCTACTCAAAATGAGTAAATGCAAATTATCGCTAAAAGTATTGCAGATAGCCAATTTTTCTCAAATAACTCGTTCACCAACTTTTGGAAGAGCTTTCACATGGTGAAGTTTCAGACCCATAGCTAATTACTCACCTACTGAAAATGAGTAAATGCGAATTATCTCTAAAAGTATTGCAGATGGCCAATTGTTCCCAAATAACTCATTCACCTACTTTTGGGAGAACTTTCACTTGGTGAAGTTTCAGACCCATAGCTAATTACTCACCCACTCAAAATGAGTAAATGCGAATTATCTGTAAAAGTATTGCAGATAGCCAATTTTTCTCAAATAACTCCTTCATCTACTTCTGGGAGAGCTTTCACATGGTGAAGTTTCAGACCCATAGATAATTACTCACCTACTCAAAATGAGTAAATGCGAATTATCGCTAAAAGTATTGCAGATAGCCAATTTTTCTCAAATAACTCGTTCACCTACTTTTGGAAGAGCTTTCACATGGTGAAGTTTCAGACCCATAGCTAATTACTCACCTACTGAAAATGAGTAAATGCGAATTATCGCTAAAAGTATTGCAGATGGCCAATTTTTCTCAAATAACTCATTCACCTACTTTTGGGAGAGCTTTCACATGGTGAAGTTTCAGACCCATAGCTAATTACTCACCTACTCAAAATGAGTAAATGCGAATTATCGCTAAAAGTATTGCAGATAGCCAATTTTTCTCAAATAACTCATTCACCTACTTTTGGGAGAACTTTCACTTGGTGAAGTTTCACACCCATAGCTAATTACTCACCTACTCAAAATGAGTAAATGCGAATTATCGCTAAAAGTATTGCAGATAGCCAATTTTTCTCAAATAACTCATTCACCTACTTTTGGGAGAGCTTTCATTTGGTGAAGTTTCAGACCCATAGCTAAGTACTCACCTACTCAAAATGAATAAATGGGAATTATCGCTAAAAGTATTGCAGATAGCCAATTTTTCTCAAATAACTCGTTCACCAACTTTTGGAAGAGCTTTCACATGGTGAAGTTTCAGACCCATAGCTAATTACTCACCTACTGAAAATGAGTAAATGCGAATTATCTCTAAAAGTATTGCAGATGGCCAATTTTTCCCAAATAACTCATTCACCTACTTTTGGGAGAACTTTCACTTGGTGAAGTTTTACACCCATAGCTAATTACTCACCTACTCAAAATGAGTAAATGCGAATTATCTCTAAAAGTATTGCAGATAGCCAATTTTTCTCAAATAACTCATTCACCTACTTTTGGGAGAACTTTCACTTGGTGAAGTTTCACACCTATAGCTAATTACTCACCTACTCAAAATGAGTAAATGCAAATTATCGCTAAAAATATTGCAGATAGCCAATTTTTCTCAAATAACTCATTCACCTACTTTTGGGAGAGCTTTCACATGGTGAAGTTTCAGACCCATAGCTAATTACTCACCTACTAAAAATGAGTAAATGCGAATTATCTCTAAAAGTATTGCAGATGGCCAATTTTTCCCAAATAACTCATTCACCTACTTTTGGGAGAACTTTCACTTGGTGAAGTTTCACACCCATAGCTAATACTCACCTACTCAAAATGAGTAAATGCGAATTATCGCTAAAAGTATTGCAGATAGCCAATTTTTCTCAAATAACTCATTCACCTCATTTTGGGAGAGCTTTCACTTGGTGAAGTTTCAGACCCATAGCTAATTACTCACCTACTGAAAATGAGTAAATGCGAATTATCTCTAAAAGTATTGCAGATAGCCAATTTTTCTCAAATAACTCATTCATCTACTTATGGGAGAGCTTTCACATGGTGAAGTTTCAGACCCACAGATAATTACTCACCCACTCAAAATGAGTAAATGCGAATTATCTCTTAAAAGTATTGTACTTAGCCAATTTTTCTCAAATAACTCATTCACCTACTTTTGGGAGAGCTTTCACATGGTGAAGTTTCAGACCCATAGCTAATTTCTCACCTACTGAAAATGAGTAAATGCGAATTATCGCTAAAAGTATTGCAGATGGCCAATTTTTCTCAAATAACTCATTCACCTACTTTTGGAAGAGCTTTCACATGGTGAAGTTTCAGACCCATAGCTAATTACTCACCTACTCAAAATGAGTAAATGCGAATTATCTCTAAAAGTATTGCAAATAGCCAATTTTTCTCAAATAACTCATTCACCTCATTTTGGGAGAGCTTTCACTTGCTGAAGTTTCACACTCATAGCTAATTACTCACCTACTCAAAATGAGTAAATGCGAATTATCGCTAAAAGTATTGCAGATAGCCAATTTTTCTCAAATAACTCATTCACCTACTTTGGGGAGAGCTTTCACTTGATGAAGTTTCAGACCCAGTGATTCTGCTACATGAAAAGTCCGGCCGGACATTCTGTCCTAAGACTAGGAAAACGTTTAGGACATTTTCGGAGAATTTAGGACAGCATCTTACTAGTTTATCTTCAACAGAACTACATTTTATTGGAATTCTTGTACAAAATTTGTCTTATGTGTGATCTTTGTGATAATTTGTGGCCCATTGATCTGATCTGCTGCACAATGTCCAAGAATTTCACTTCTTATCGTTATGTCCTTTTGTGGGGGCCATGGTGGCAGAGTGGTAATACTCTCGCCTCCCACCTCTGAGATCGGAGTTCAAATCCCGGCCCGACCTCAAGTGAGAAAGCTGGTAGTTGCTTGCCGTTGGTTGGCATTTTATAGTACAGAACCTTGACCAACTCCATGTACTGGTTTCCTCTGCCCTCAAAACTACCTGATATGACCTGTACAATGTGTTGAAAGTGGCGTTAAAACCCAAATAAATTAAATAAGTTATGTCGTTGTGAATGCTGGATTTGGGACCACTTACACAATGAGTCCAAATTCAAAACTTAGTGTAATTTTGTGTAAGTTGAGATTCTTTTGTAAGTTGGCATTCACTAGAAGTCTCAGATTAAGTATAGTCTTGTTGGTTGAAATATAAATCTGCTGCTGGAAGAATCTCATATATGAAAGAAATCAGAAAAAAAGGCGGTGAGATTACTTGGTGTAACATACAGATGATTTGGTGTAAGAGTGAGGTGACTTGAGCGTAAAACTGATGTCACTAAGTGGAAAAGTGAGGTCACTGACAGGAAGAATATGGTCACTGAATGTGAAAGTTGGTGACTGTCGCTGAGTATGAGATTGAAGCCAATGAAGGTGCGGGGTTGGATCCCTTTCGCATACAAAAATTTCTGTTATGTGATATTCTGCTTTATATTTCTCTGTGTTTTATTTTTCAGTTTGAAGAAGACGGAATCAAGTAATAAGAAGTTACAAGGTAAGTGCATTGTTGTGTTGTACTTTATGCATTGTGCGTATCAATTCGACATTTTAAACTCTAACAACCACAAAGTTTTTAGGAAGTGCCTATCGTGGCAATATAAATCTTCTGGATAAATGATATATGTACATATTTATAGATTTTCTTGCAATTTGGCACATTGAAACCAAGTTTTAAGTGTTTATATACTCAGTGGATATAATATTTGGTCAATTTCTAAAGTTTACTCGTGTAGTTGTAATCACTACTGATAGGTAAAATTTCAACTGTGTTGAATTTTGATGATGTTGATGTTTTGATGACACCACTGATCATAAAGATATAACACTCAACAAAAACATTCAAAACATCAACAATAAAATAAAACAAAATATCAACCTTCAAAATTGATTTATTTGCACAATATGATATTTACTTGGCGTATGTCACTGACAGAATCCTTCAAATCTGAGTTCTTTCAGATTAATAGATTTCTGATGGATTCAGGTTACTTGGATTACACGCAATTCTTTGTTAAAATGGAAACTCCCATTCATTGTATTTATTTATTTGGGGTTTTACGTCGCTTTCAACACTGTATAGGTCATATCACGATGGGTAGTTGGAAGGGCAGAGGAAACCAGTACATACAGTTCGTTAGGGTTCTGTACTGTAAACTGCCGACCAACGGCAAGCAACTACCAGCTTTCCCACTTGAGGCCATGCCGGGAATCGAACCCCGGCCTCAGAGGTGGGAGGCGAGAGTGTTACCACTCTGCCACTGTGGCCCCCCCATTCATTGTAAAGAAAGTCTTCCTAAAATATTTCGAAATATGTAGCTTTGGTTCTGTATTTAAATAAAAGACCAAATATATAGATTTACTTTTGTGTAACATATTTTGGGACACAATTTTGTCAAATCCACCAATATTTTGGCAGCCATTTTGTTTCTAGAAAACAATTCTGTGGTTAGTGTAAAAATAGGCAAAATTTTCTTTTATTTTGATGTATTAGAAAAACGGCTCCTTTATGGTCAGTTTTCTAAAAATATTTACAAAACCTGGTAATATGAAACCAGAAAAAATGTTCTGTTGTCCAAAACTTGCTCTCCATGTATAATTTATCACTCTGTTTTTGTACGTGTATTTGAGTGATTTTGACTTCATTTCACAAACCTAGTTAATCTGATAAGTCTTGGGGCCACATTGGCATATTCGCAGAAGAGATTAGTAAACTATAAGCCAAAAACAAAGGCTTAATGACAGTCTTGGACACTGAACTAAAACCATTTATTGGCTGCAGTGCATTAATCAATTTGGTCACTATGGCCTGAGATCTTATTTTCGATTTTCTTCAGATTTGTCAGATGTGTTTTTCATGAATTACGCCAAGTGTATGAAACTTGAAAACTTGCAACCTTTTTATAATACATTTCACCGGAGTATTACATTCTCAGGAAATATTCCTATATCTACATTGTTATAGCATACAATAGTGGTCAGACCGGTTCTGACAGTGAAATCCTCTAGAAACCCTTATATTTTCATAGCAGTATTCATATTGTTTGAAATATATTTCATATTCTTAGAAAGCTTTTGTTCTGAGAAAAATCCTAATTCCTGAGGAAATTCTCAGAAAAAAACATTATTCTAAGAATACTTATGTCAGTGAAAATGGACTGACATTCTTGTTACTTTTTAACGAGAAATTCTACTCATCAGTTTTGTGTATCAAAGTTTTTCTAAAAGAGATTTTAATTAAACCATGAAATATTTATCTTCTAGACTTCTACCATGAAATAATTATCTTCTACATGGGAAAATACCAGTATATTTGGAGCAGGGAAATATATTTTGGAAATTTATTACAGTAATTTAATTTCTTTTTACACATGCATTTACAAATTGCATAATGTCATTTATACAGTGTGAGTAATGCAAAATAAAGCTGCCAGATTTTAATTCTAAAAATCTAAATATTAAGATAAAATAGCTATTCTCAAATGCAAATTAATAATATATGGAATATTAAAGTAATGCTAATGAATTAACCAAAACAAACTTATGATGTGTTAAATGTAAATATTTTTAAAGAAATCATGAAGGTGATATTTACATGCATAACCTGTTTATTATCCCCGTCCCCTGGTGGCCAAAGGCTGGGGTTGTGAGATAATGAAATACCTTCCATATAGTGTTGGTATCGAATAATAATATGTATATCGATATCAAACCATATTTTTGCCTGTCGTATCGATCGATATTGAAATATCGGGTCATAGATGTTTTCCGGGAGAGACCTACCAAACTCTTTCGCAAGTTTTAGTTGTTTCCCGAAACATAAACAAATATGGCGTTTCCGCTTTAGCGGTAAGTGAAAGTTGACAAAAATAAGATGAAAACCTTTATACTCTTCAAATATTGTCCTTTATTTGAATAAAAAACACCATAATTGTACCTGTTAATTAGTATGTTTCGATATTGATAATGGACCCTACATTATCGATATCAGCATATTTAGCATGGATCGATAAATATTTTAATATTGATAAACAATACCAGCACTACTTCCATATATGCATCTATTTGCCACGTTTTTACATAAACCTTTAATTTTGTAAACCTGCATTGTAACTTGTTACCTTAAAATGACTGACTTTATGGGAAAAAACAAATGAAAGCTAATGACCCAGGCATACATTAAACTATATATTCAATATTATTTCTATCCATAAATAATACACATGAACTTGATTTTCAGTCAGATTTGTAAAAAAAAACTAATTTTTCATGATTTTCCTTATTTACAGATATTTGTAACTTTATTTTCAAAAAAAATGTGTAAAACTGTATTTTCTTTACTGGTAGTTCCAGTTGTTTTCTCCCAAATTAGTGAGTAAACAAATTACACAAAAACAGGTTAAGTCAATGGAAATACCCCAGATGGTTGTCACCAGCATAAATATAGATAATGTCCTTGTGTCTTATATGGCTGCATTATGATAACAAAACCCTCCCCACAGATTACAAGACCTGCATATAAGACAATCAACAGAAAGCAGGTTTAAATTTTCTCAGCTATTGTTTTGCTTGAAATTCACAAAATATTCTTAGCAGGAACAAACAAAAACAAAATCAACTGTAGTTTACCTGTTAATCAAACTCATTACAGCAGTATATATTTAATCTCTCTGTCAAATCGTAGTCTTTAACCTTTATTCATGCTAACCTGAGAGTAAAATACCTTTCTAGGCTCAGTCTGGTCCCAGATTTGAGGGGAAAAACAATTTGAGGAGTAAGACCTTTTATGAATCCAGCCTGAATATTTGAACTTCTGTAAAACTTTGTGAATTTCTGTCAACATAATTTTAAAATCTTTTCATATCAATGTTAATGTTGCAACATAGGTGTATATATAATTTATTTGGATAAAAGAAATGCCATATTTAAAATACGGTTCATTATGTGGGAGTAATTTGTGAGAAAAATAAACTATGCACAAGAATAATTGAAAACCTAAAAGAATAGTTTATCAAAAGCAGTATTAGGTTGCCACACAACACAAAAAGATTTACAAAGCGAAAAAGTGAACCTCAACCCAGTTAATACAAAGATGAACTTCAAATATATCTCTCAATCACTTAATATAACAAGAAACAAAATTACACAATCATTAACTGGATTATAGTATTCCCCTCTTGGAAATAAATATATGTAGTACCTTGGGTGTATATATTTCATTATATTTGGAAGGCAGATCGTCCTTTGACAGGTTTCAACTAAGAATGCAAAATTATTTTGCCCAAGTGTCGACCTGCTATTGTTATGACAAACATACCCAAACAGATTTTGTCTAATTTGTTTTTGTTTACATGTCTACACAACTGCCTATTGTATCTCCAAATATAAAGAACTATTTCTTGTACAAATTCATATAATTAATATTACCACACAGTCTATCTACTTCCAGCAGGGAATATTGTAATCCTTACAAGTATTAAATACATAATCTCATAATCCGGTGGTCATTTTGTAATATGTTATACAGTTAAAAAACTGTTAAAAACTGTCTTTTTGAAACGGGTTTTCTTGTTATTAATTTATTGCTGTGATAAAATTAAGCACACTTACTGTCAGTATAAAACATAATAATCGTAATAATCTTAATTAATCTTAACAAATGAGCAAAGAACCAAACATTGTTTACAATAAGAAGAAACAACAATATACAAAAATAAACATAATTTTCCCCATTTGTTGCTGAATAAAAAGCCTAAGAAATTGGCCAGAGTATGTGATACAGCCCCCTCCCCACCCCTCCCTTTCTTATTAAGAAAAATTTCTGAAAATTATGGAATCTGACTCCAGATGTTTACACATATACACAGAAAAAGCATGGAACACCAGAAAAACACATATATATATATATGTGACACAACCATAATTAGGTTAAACTGAAAATTAGGAATTTAAAACTATGTCTGTAGATCTTATTTAATTTGTATCCACACATGTAACATGTACCGATAGTTACTTTAATCCCCCGTGGGCTGGGTGTTCTTGATAAATGTGTTCATTGTTTATGTATATTGTACACACATATAACTTGTAATAAAAGAATAAAATTATAAAATTATTACCTCCACTGCATAGGTCATGTAATTTGTGGAGTGCATTTGTCTTGTTTTTCTTTGCAAAGTTAATTACTCAAAAAGTTATAGACATATTGTGATGAAACTTTTAGCAATGGCAGAGGAACAGATATTAAGATTTTGGTAGTGATCTGGATCACCATCTTGATCCAGGAAATTTTTAAAGGCATTTTTTATCATTGTACTCATCAGCAATATTGGAGGTGTTGGGATCTTGGCGGAGGTGTGTGCTCTCCAAGTGCTCTATGAATTATCGGATGTTCTCAACAAATAAATAAATAGACATGAGACCATTTATCCAGTCTCTTGCTGAATTTAAACCCTTTTGCCATCGTATGTAATTATGTATTTACTGCAGTGTGTGTGTCACTGTGTATTTGTACAGATATATCTTCATATATCTCCTTTATGACAAAACATATGAAACATCTGTGCAATGTAAACAGATGACGATCAACTAATAACACTCCTGCCCCCCCCCCCCCCCCCCCCCTTCCCCTCGATGTGTATGATGTAACAGCTGGATGTACAATTTTCTGTCACCAGTGAATTGCCAGTGAAAATAACCGAAGAATAAAACCTTTAACTTTTTGTACTCCATATTCTCATATATCCAAATGCTTGTTATGTGGTTTGTTTGGCTTGCTGTCATTGATTGTGATTTCTACGTTGGCCTCTTTATACTTCTTGTATTTTGCTGTCTCGCGTCTGCCCTGAATGGTCTTGTAGATCAGGCAGGAGAAAAACAGTATCGCCAAGGCAACATTGATGGCCACCACTATCATACTCTCCAGGAAGTAGTCGGGCATCTCGTAAACCTTCAGAGATGCCGTGGCATTATGTAGATTATCCGTGGTCAAACAGGTATAGGTTCCAGCATCCTCTAAGCGTAAGTCTGTGACATTTAGCCAACCGTCCCCATCAGAAATCCTGGTGTCATTGAGATCCTGTATTCTCGAACCGTTGGCATTTATCCAATAGACCTTAGTATTGTTTAAGGCTGTACATTTGAATTGGGTGTCTTTCCCAGTATTGAGATTCGTCTCTTCGGGCTCAACAGAAATCTGTCCCACCTGGCTTGCAGCACTGGGTTGGTCAGAATCTGAGGTGTCGCCTTCATCGTGGCGATTTTTGCCGCAGAGGCTCGGGGTGGCGAGAAATAAACCCACCACAAGAACAAATTGGATAAATGTCTTTATAAAGGCCATAATGGTAATTTTGAGATCTGCTACAGAAAGCTAAAAGGCACTGGAAGTACACTGTCTTCCTTTTTCTGGTGATATCCTGGTCACTTCTCAGCTGAATCTGCAAAAACAAAAATGATAAAATAGTGTTAGGAGATTACAGCAAGTACGAATAATTGCAAAGGTATGGCCATTATGATAATAAGCCTTAAAAATAATGTGTTAAGTAGTAAGTATACACAGGATATATCTTTGGCACTCTGTGATTGGCCTTTTGGGTCATTTGTAGATCTCAACTAAATCTGCAAAAGAGTAAAATGTATGAAACTGAATTGCAAAATGGCTGCAACTTGGATAAGTTTAAGAGTCATATTGGTGATCTGAGTGTGACTACATACAGTAGAAATGGAAACTCTATGCTGATAACACTTGCTGTTTATAGCTTCACAAATACTGTGCAGTTATTGTAATAAAACTTGACTTCTAAGAAATTTGGCTTTTGTATATGAGAAAATGTATAAAATAGTGTTATCAGATGTCGGCCAATTTGAGTAATCTAAGAGTACAGATCAGGATTGTGATATAAAAGTGCAGGAGTTCGAATAGGTGGTCCGAACATAGAAGCTTTATTGTTATTAGTGTTATATTTGTGTGCTTTGTGGAGTGAATAGGAGCACTCGGTGACTGAGAGGTTAACAAAATTGACTTTCAGTGACTTGGCTGTTACCTCTATGGTCTTAGGTTTAAGTCCAGCTCATGACAATGTGTGGGAGTCAGTGAGGCTCTATTCTAACCAATACAGAGTAAATCCTGTGGATTTTACATAGTAAATTTGCCACGAGGAAATGCTTTTCATGTAAGTTTCATTAGTCTGATCTATTGGACATTCTTATCAAACTAATGTGAGTTTCTCAGACAAGTATTCACCATTTATCTAATCTCTAGAAGAATGTCAGTGATTTAGGTATTTCTTAATATTTAATTATAAGCCAGGTGCTTGCACTCCACCAGTTGTGAAATATATGACAAAATTGATTAACAAAACAATTTTCACATTACGGTACTTCTGTTAGAAGAGGTTAACACTGATTGTATTACTGTATGCTATACGTCACATTTAACCTAATAGTGGACCAATCCAAATTCCAGTCCATTTGAATGATTTATAAACAACATAAGTTTGATTGTACTCTTAGACTTGTGGCTTCTTAAAATACTTACTACAACAAAATAAATCAACTTAGTTCAGTGTAATTTGCCAACATAGTTTATTGATAGATTTACATGTATTGTGTATATCACAGATATCAGTTTGAGGTTAAACGGTAAATCACACTTCAGAGGCCAAATTTATTGGGAGATTAAACCATGCTGTTAGTTATCCTATTGTTAGTTTGAGGGGATTAATCTAACCTCCAGACAATGTACATTACACTATTGGATGGAGTAACTGGAAAGAAAATATTTTACAAATTTGCACAATAAATAAAAAAAATATAACATGAATTAAATTATGAATAGTCACTTTCTACCAGTTTAAAAAAGATTTTTAAAAATTTTATTATAAAGTACTTTCAACTATACCAAGCGTATTTCATAAGCATACGGTTGTAATTACAGTAAACTCTGTTTACTAGTATTTTAAACCCAGTCTTATCCACAGGATTTGATTCTAGTGATGGCTGAGAGACAGTCCTTGAACAGAAAGACAAACAAACCCATGTAGGATATATAATTATAATAATTATATAAAAAAGAAGTGTATAACTTCTCCAAAAACACAGGTAAAGAAACACACTGAAATAAGTGTGTTAAACACTTGTAAAAACATCAAGATTTTCAGGCAGTTTTAAAATGTAACCTACATAATTGAAAACTAAACTGTATAGCTATAGTCTGAGCACATAAGGTAATTTTGGTGCAAAAACCTATCATGTGATCCTATATGTTACCCATGGCAGTCCTGAGTGGATGTTGTTTAGTGCAGAATATAGAAATGGGGCATTAAACAAAACAGAATCATGCATCTATGTTTTTATTTAAAAATATTAAAATATACCATAAAATGGTCGACTTATTCCTTTTTATTCAATCTTGTTGGGAGACTTTGTTCCGATGATAGAATGTTCATGGAACAGAAGAAGCTGGATTTTCATATAAGAACACCAAGAATGTCAGTAAATTGGATGCAGGCCTGATATATATTATCAACATGTGTTATTGTAGCTAATAATCCCTCATACAGAAATCTTTTTTGCTTACAGAAGATTGAGACCACTATAATAGTGTTAGTCCCTCCACCAGGAGACTATGTATTTAGATGTGTTTGTCTGTCTTTCCATTTGTTCGTCTGTGTGATAACTCCAAAATTAATGAATGGTTCTTTCTGACATTTTTGTCATGTGGGTAGAGTAAGAAATCTAAAATTCGCCAGGAATCTAAAATTCGCCACCTATAAATTATAAAAGCTTAGTTAATTTTATGAAGAAAATTATTTTTTGTCTAAATGAAAAAGCCTTAATGTACTGTACATTCAACAAATCTCACCTCAATTCACATTTATTTTATTAGTATTTCCACACGTGGCGAATTTCAGATATGTGGCGAATTTTAGATTTCTTATTCTACTGGGTAGGGACAGACCAAACGAAGAAATGTTTAAATTTTGGGATAGATCCGGATCATGTTTAGAGATACAAAAATATCCCGAATTTTCCGAGGTCCTGCTATCAATGTATTTTCATTGACTTTGCTTTTCTTGTTGTGAGTCGATCTTTATGAAATGTTTTTATGTAGGCAGAGCCTGGTGAAAGGAAGAAGTGATTGCATTCAGAGAAGGATTCACATCATATTTTGGATACAAAAAGTTAGCCAGAATTTTTGGAAACACTCCCCCTCAGTGGAGGCCTGTACTCTACAAGTGCTGTCTAGTTAACCATGAATTTTGCAAGAGATTTGACTGTAACATCAATAAGGTGTCACATTACAATAATGATATTTAAAATATTGAGGCAATTTCCCTTCTCTCCCCTGCACTCTAATTTTGATACGTTAGTGTATAACATTTAAATTACTCACAATAAGAGAATATACCTGTGTTTTAAATACTCTATTTCCTATGGTTTTCTGTATGACTCTTTCAACTTTTATATCCAAACAACTCCTGAACGTGGAAAAATATAGGTTTGCCCATAGTAGTTAACAAAAAAGCATGTGACACGAAAGGAGGCCATAAATTCAGTACAGAAATATGACCATGATATTTGCAATGTGCATTTACTCATAGAATATACAAAACTAGTATCACTGTGTTATACTATTTTCTGTGAAAACACTTCAGTATGCTATCATGCGTGTGGGTACTGCGTACAGTGACAGTCCCCTTCAAGTGGATCTCTATGAAGTAGAATAAATACCAGTCCTTAAAAATTAAAATTTAAATACCAGTAATTACCTTGTTATCTAGGGAGTTCAGTAAGACAAATATATATATATATATTTGTTGATTTGGCTAAACACAGTTCAACTGCAGTTCTGTTTAAAGAAATGGTATACTGAAGTCAGAGTTGGGTTCAGTAGCTCAGGTTATATAAAGACAAGCCCCCTCGGTGAATCTGGTGTCATATATATTGGATTCAAATCCCAAATCAAAGCAGGTGACAGTTATGTAATGAAATGCCTGACTTAGAATGACACAAAATAATGCCCCAAAATTTTCAACCTGAGAAAGTATGTTAAGTGATCAAATGTCCAGCTTAATTGGCACAAAAAAAAATGCTCAAAATTTTCAACCTGACAAAAGTATTGCAAAATATTGCATGCTGGGGTTTGTGTTCACAAAAGGTCTGTGTCAGATCTTAGGTTAAGTTGTTATATTTATATAGAAAAGTAGAGCCTGAAACTTAGCTAAGAAGTATGGCCCCTGTAGTACTGCTCAGCAAGTAAAGCTCATCCTGGATTCAAACCCAAAACCAAAGAGGTGAGAATCGAATGATTAAATGTTAAACTTGAAAAAAAAGACACAAAATTTTTAAAAAAAAAACCTGCTGTTCATCACCTGCCCTTAAAAACTCTCACGGACAAGCACCATTTACTGCTCAGCCAGTGAATTTCGTCACCCCAGTGAAGTTCGTCACCTGCATTTTATGGCAATATTAAAGATTTTTTCCTGTGAACTTTCAGCATACAGTATACCTTGTTGCTGAAAGCAGATATTCCATTTATTTAAATATGAATATTGCCTATCCTTGGCCATTTTTACGGCAGGTGACGAACTTCACTTGGGTGACGAAATTCACTGGCTGAGCAGTATACTAGTTAAACAAATGAAACAAGTACTCACAACAGTAATGTATAACTCTAAATTTAAACTTAATTGTAAAGATGTGTTAAGATTGTCATCAAATACAAATGACAAACTTTACTCGGTTACAAACTTCACTGGCTAAACAATAATGTCACAATAATACTATATTATATATTGTACTAAATAATATAATAATGATACTATGATAGGTGTCTTACCTTCAGGTAATATCTATTATATATTGCCAAGGTTATAGTATTTTTGCACAGCAGATATATGTTTCATCCTTACAAAAGTTCTTCCATTTTTGTGTATTCACTGTCTCTGATAAAGAAGTCCAAATTCTCTGCAAGTACAGAAAATCAATACTCACACACACATACAACCAACCAGCGAAATACACACACAAATGCATGAGTTGAATACTTGATGCAGTAAAGGCCTTAGATTTTGCCTGCATATTTATTTTATGTCATTCAGCGTAAAATATGGAAAATTTTATGGTTACACCAGATTATTATCCGTATCTTTGGGAATAAAGTGTAGCACTAAAACATTTTTTCATCAATTTATCAGGTTCATTCAAATGTAACATGGAGCTTTATAATCATCTCCAGCAAGGAGGTTATGTTATTGGCAGTGTATTTGTCTATCTGTCTGTTTGTTTGCAAAATAGCTCAAAAAGTGATGGATGGATATTGATGAAATTTTCAGGAAAGTGGTGATCCAAACGAATCTCATTCCAAGTCCAAGAATTTTTGAAAGGATTTTTTTTCTTGTTGAACAAATACATGCAATATAATGGCGGCATATGCACTCTCTTAGTGCTGCTCTTACTGTTATTATACAAATCTATGGTCACCTTCAAAAGCTGCTGGTATTCAGTCACTGTCACTCTCAGAAAATACAGTGAAACTCTGTTAATCCGAAGGAACCCGGAAAAGTTCTTCTACTTAACCAGGCTTTGTAGATCACAGAGTAAAACGCTTGGTTGTATTTAGGGGAGAGGGGAGAGAGAGTGGGTCAGCTGGCTCCCGCATTTTCTATTGCTTATACCTCAGAATTACCACTGGGTAGATTCTCTTCAAATTTAGCACATGTATGCAGTAGCCCTGGGAAAATTTTTTGAATATGGTGTCATGACATTTCAACCAATCAGAGAAGTCACATGATCAAAAACATGTTTCTCAAAGGGGTGTGCTTGTCTGCATGATAACTTAAAAAGAGCTTTACCTATTCACATGAAATTTGGCAAGTAGGTTTGCTATATATAGATGTTGGAAATCATTAACTTTTGGAAGTGATACAAAACAAAATGGCCGACTTATTAATGATTAACTAAATGCCATTTTTGCCGGCCATCTTGAATTTCTGCGTTTAAGACAAAAACACATTTATCTCAGAAACGGTGCGAGATAGAGCCATTTTGTCAAAGTTTTTGACCCATAAGGTATCTTCACTCTGCAGAGTCTACTGGGGACTGTCCCCAAAAATCATTTTGCCGCCGAGATAGAGCGATTTCGAAGAAATTTTTGAACTGCAGGGTATCTGCAGAGTGTACTGGCGAGTTTCCCCAAGAATCGTTTGCCTGCCAGTTTTGGCGGCCATCTTGAATTCTGCGTAAAAAGCAAAAGTGCATTTATCTCGATAACGGTGCAAAATTTTTGACCCACAGGGTATCTGCGGAATCTACTGGCACGTTTTCTTAGAAATTGTTTTCCTGCCATTTCAGCGGCCATCTTGAATTTATGCATAAAATGCAAAAACGCATTTATCTTGGAAACGGTGTAACATAGAGCGATTGTGGCGAAATTTTGGACCCACAGGGTATCTGCATAGTCCACTGGCGCGTTTTTCCAAAAATCGCTTTCCCGCCCTTTTTGGTGGCCATCTTGAATTCTGCGTAAAAGGCATAAGTGCATTTATCATAATAACGAAATGCATTTATCTTGATAACGGTGCGAGATAGAATGATTTTGATAAAATTTTTGACCCACAGGGTATCTGCAGAATCTACTGGCGCGTTTTCTTAGAAATTGTTTTCCTGCCATTTTTAGCAGCCATCTTGAATTTTAATAATGTGTAAAATGCAAAAACGCATTTATCTTGGAAACGGTGCGAGATAGCGCAATTGCGACGAAATTTTTGACCCACAGGGTATCTGCAGAGTCTACTGGCGCGTTTTCCCAAAAATCGATTTCCCATCATTTTTGGCGGCCATGTTGAATTTCTGCATAAAAGACAAAATATTTTGGCATAAATGGAACGTATTAAACAAAGGAAGATGGTCATTACGACAAAATCATTAATACTCATGGGGACGTTTTGTTTTTGTGCATAGCAAAAACAATGTATTTTTCTCTTGCGAAGCAATACTCCAGTTAAGTTTCAATGAAAGGGACCTGTTACTTACTTTTATTAAAAATGAAATTCTGCTTATGAGAGCTTACCTAGAGAGGGGTTTACCTGTATACCTATAAAAAGATGATAAGGTTTCCAGCTAGGCTTAAAAACTGAATCTTCGACCAAATAATATATGCATTGAATTACAACTGAATAAAAGAAGATAAATCTTTATTTTTGTCACTTGCAAGTAGATTGTAGTGGGAGTGTATTACTATGTTGTTTGATTTAATAAATAATGCCTTTTTGTGTCGGTCAGCATGAATTGTTTTTGTTAGAATACCCCATGTATTGAGGCAAGCATTAACATTGACATTGAGAGATTATACACACAAAAGACAATGGACAGTATTTTTGTCAAAGAAATTTAAATAGAATTATCATTTAAGTAGAAATCAGTATCAGATCCTCGTTCATTGCACAATCTCTGACACTTACACCTGTTGTCTGGAAATGTTTAACTAGAAGCATATTTCACTTGTCAGTGATAAGATTCAAGAATTTGTCGCTTTAGAGCCGTGTAAGTAATATATAGAGAGAAATTTAAGGTTCATGGAGATAGTACAATTTTTAACCATTTGATCATATAAAATTGCGGCAATATTAAGACATAAACCAATCAGATTTCATATTACAAAAGAAAGCTACTTGTATCAGTTTTAGGCCCCCAACTAATGATTGGGAACACCTCTAGATGATCCTTTCACAAACTCATGACCCTGAGTTAAGATATTTTGAGATTGTGCAGATCATCTTGATTTTGGGATAAAAAAACATTATGTAATACCACATGGGGTTATATCTTCCAATTATAATATTGCGAAGGATTATATGTCCAACTTTACAAATATGTTAAATGGCTGGTATGCTCTCTGATAATCAAAGTGCCAAAATTGTCAACATTCCCATTTCAGTGATTTGGCTTGTTGAGATTACTCCAAAATTAATGGATGGATCTTCCACAAATTTTGTATGAATGTTTCACCTAACCCAAAAAAAACAATTCATTACATTACAGGGAAATATCCACCCCCTTTCTATATGGAAAAATGTTTTTAACCTTTGCGTTTAACATTACTAATATTTTTATGTTCTTGCTGTTTGATTATGATGGTTCAAATTTAAAAAAAAAAACAGTATTTGTGAAAATTACATTGTGGGGGATACTCTGGAGCTTTTGTAGGTATCTATGGTCTGGTAGTGCTCTGTAGTTGATATTTGTATATTAGTACTCAGTAACACCACAGGTGAGAGATGTGTATATAAAAGTTTATAGATAATTACACTTGTCACACAGAAGATATGTGACACCTCAGCAGACAGTTGGGTTTGATTCTTGTAGATTACACCTTCAGCAGGTGGATCTAAAGGTAAAGTGCACACAACCTGGCTCAAGTGGATATTTTTATCCCCAGTCAGCAATAATTGAACAGGAATGTAGGACGAGTCCGCGTCTTTCCAAATGACTGTGTCCCACATGCACTCCACTTGACCAATCCTTACCATGTTTTCAAAAGATGTGTGTCCCATTGAAAAAAATGATGCAATGGAAACCATTTCTTGTCAATTTTAGCTGTTTAAGCCCTTGTTCCACCAAAGGATTAAGCCCCGATCCTGTCGGCGACCCTTAATCGTGGACAGTCGGTGAAACAAAAGCAAAAATGGGCGGGAAAACTGGATCGGTTTCAAATCTGGGATTAAGTGCAGATCGTCCTCAGGAAGCCTCAGGACGCCTCAGGCGGCCCCAGACAGTCCCTAACTGGTCTGGGACTAAGAACCGACTAAGCCATTTTTCTGGTCGGTTTGAACCACGATCCTGTCGTAGACAAACCGACTGGGTCCCAGGACGCCTCAGGCCTCCTGGGACTAAGCCCCGACTAACCCACGATTAAGTCCCGACCCCACAAGGTGTCCTGAGGCGTCCCCAGACCGAGATAGCCGATTCTTGTTTTGCAATGGGACTAAGGGTCGCAGGAGGCCTGGGACTAAGGTACTAAGGGTCGGGGACTAAGGGTCGCAGGCGGGCTGGGACAACATAGGACTGTGTAAATTTGGTCTGAGGAGGCCTGGGGAAGCCTGGGACTGGACATTTTGTTTATGGCGGGAAAAAATAATCGGTTGGGGTCGGGAGAAATATCAAACATGTTTGATATTTCTCACGGCCCCAACCGACCACAACCGACCCTTACAGGACGCCTGGGACTAAGTAAATTTTTGAAACCGACCCTCAAAAACCCTTAATCGGGAGCCTTAGTCGTGTGGTGGAACACCCACATTACAGGACTTTTAAAAGCTTATGCATGCTGCTGACATCAAACCTGAAGCGTAAACATTGCTATGATCACACTTTCAGAATTCACTGTGACAGAATCTCAGCCTCTTGAAGTTTTAATGAACTTTTAACGCCCCTAATGTCATCATGGTTATTAAACAGGGGCCATATTCATCGAAAGGTCTTAGCCAAGTCTTAAGCTTAACTTTTGTATACAAATATAATCTACTTAAGCCTACGATATTCCCAAGACGTTTGGTGAATATGACCACTGGATAAAATGCCAACTTTGCCTTTGATCATTTGGCAACTTTAACTTACAAAATACACATGCTTCACACTCCGCATACACAATACTGTGGAGTAATATGAAAGAATATAACAAGTTTTTTTATTCTTTTTGCAGAAGACCGACTGGCACTTTTTGAGCAGAAGAAGTTGTCTACTAGATTAACGAAGACTAACCAAAAACTAGAGGTACGACTGGGTCTTTTTGCACTCGTATTCGTATATTTCAGGACCATATGCACCATCAATGACACAATGCAAAATGACACAATAATGGAGTTAGAAATCACTTGGTATGTCTTGGGATATTCACCAAATGTACAGAACGTCCTTATTTCTGGACCAATTTTAAAATGTTTTTCACCTGTGCCTTTAGTAAAACAGGGCTCATATCACAACTTATTGTATTGGCTTTAATAATATCTTTTTCAAAGAAAACTTCTTAAAGTAAGTAAAACTCTTAACAAGAGTTTTTGATTATTTATTTATTAAGAAACATTATCAATTTATTCTCTCAGAATCAATTTTTAAAAGCTCTTATAAATATTTTTTATTCTTCAATTTTACCAGAAAAAAAACCCGAAGTTTTCTAAGGAACTTAATTCTGAAAAAGAGTTTGGTTCCAAAGAAAGGATATTAGTAAATGAGGGTCTTAGATCTGAAAAATTCAGCCTCACAGTCATGTACAGGTCACCAACCACATTAACATTAGTCGATTATTGAACCCTACCAAACAGAAAAACAAACTTACTTTACATTTATACTGCCTTACTGTAAACACAATATTCTATATCGTTGTTGACATTTTTTTTTCAGAACCAGCTTGCAAAGTGTGAAGAACTCTTCAGATTAAATGGTAGGTAACAAAATATAGGCTTTATCACATGAATTACATTAAATAAAGCAAACTCTGCTGAACTTCTAATATTCACGGGATTAGGTCTTAGCTACAGCTAACTTCCTCTTATGTCTACGAAAATACAGCTTCAGTGTTTTGACTTCGGGCTTCGTGGCTTTAATATTCAGCCGTTCGATAGTTTAAAACCATCATAAAACACGAGAATTTGTCTTTTATTCCTATCCTAAAATGGTTACATTGATATTTGTTCAAAATAAAAGGTAAACCTTACGCAAAAATCAAAACAAATCCAACGCCATGTTGGCTCTTCCATCAATGAAACATACATGGTGATATGTAAGGTAAAAAATAAGTATTTTTGTCACTCTATTTTCATAGAATTTGTTACGAAATATTGAGAGACTGTCACTGTAGATGCTTTCAATTTGTTGTAAGCTTTAAAACGATATGCTGTTTATTAAAATCAAGCAAGAAATAACAATTTTATTTTACCGCGAGTCGTTTGTTTACATTTGTACGCGAAGGGATGATGTACGTAGAATTCAACAGCGTTACTTTATTTACCGTTCTATATTCGCGATTTCTGAACTGCGCAAAAGACGTGTCCAAGGTCACTGCGCAGCCTACCATTTTAGAATGAATATTATGCGAATAACGAAATTTACTAAAAAGTATGTCATATTTATAATTATTGTGTGCCAAGACGGCTCATTGCTCAAATGATAATAATATTCACTTTTTCCACATCTTTCTGTATTTCTTTAGGTTTGTATGTGGATTTCAAGAAAATTGTGAGAAGATCTGGAGGGAGCAATTCTGAAGTGTGTAGTATTACATCCAGTATTGCACATACAGCCGATTTACTGTCAGAAGAAGAAGGTAATCTTTATTAGTGATGCTCTTGTGGGTTAGCACATTATGTCCAGATCTGCTTGTGAATGACACCTTGAACATAAAAAGTATAATAAAATATGCAGCTCTAGCAGTAACCAAAAATGTACAGATCTAAGGAACAAGAATATACTTGAAAAAAACTTTTCTGTCTTTTTGTTGTATATTTACCTTGAAACCATCATTGAAGTACTACTAAGAATAAGGATGCCTTTAATGTTCGAAAAGTAATATAACAATGACATTTTTAAAGTTATTAACATTATAAATTTGTTATACTTTTAAGGAATGGCTATAACACCATTAAAACTAACTCTTTTGGTATCAATATTGAAATATGAGGAAGTTAAATCAATGTATATTTAAAATATTGATTTATAATTCCAATACACCAGTAACGAATAAAATTGGGATTGTAGACATATTTTCATTAATCGTTAAAAATCGAGTATTTTAAATGGTTTAAAAAAAATTAATAATTCAATTTTATCAAACTTTTAGATACACAATCAGAATCGGATGAGGATGTTGAGAGGATTTTTCAGGCACTTGGCTTTAGTTCAGCCAGCCACAAACCCAGGTCCTCCACATCTAAGGTCCACTTGAAGCCAATCCTACCAGCTCTGTCACCTCTGCCCTGTTCACCAGCACCAGTTCACGTAAGAATTGAGGGTTTCTTATCCTCATGTTACTATCTTAGATCTCTTTGTATTCAATAGACAAGTAACTAAACTGTATTAGTTAATATTACACATTTATGTAATGTTTGTCACTGAAAGATCTGCTATGTGTATATGATATAAATAAATATGGTTCTTTTTTTCTCTGTTTTGTTGATGCTTGGTAGGGACATTGGTTAGGGGTTGTAGGTGTGCAGCATCATGGTGTGACCTTGATTTGACATTTTTCCTTGTCGTAGTGACCTTGACACATATGTTCATTTATTTGGAAATGAAAAAAAAATCCAAAATTATAAAAATATAAGTCTGTTTGTTACGATCTAATCACTTTGTTTTACCATTTTTACCCCACAGCCCCTGAGGGCTGTTGGGGTATTGTTTTCACCCATGGTGTCCGGATGGGCGGGTGGGCGGCGTGAAAAAATTTGTCTGGCCTGTATCTCAGAAACCACAAGGTGTAGGAAGTTGGTACTTGGTAGGGACATTGGTTAGGGGGTGTAGGTGTGCAACGTCATTGTGTGACCTTGATTTGACCTTTGACCTTGCCGTAGTGACCTTGACCTATAAAATCTTGTCCAGGATATATCTCGAACACTGTAAGGTGTAGGAAGTTGATAATTGCTAGGGACATTGGTTAGGGGTTGTAGGTGTGCAATGTCATGGTGTGACCTTGATTTGACCTTTGACCTTGCCGTAGTGACCTTGACCTATAAAATCTTGTCCGGGCTAAATCTCGGCAACCATAAGGTGTAGGAAGTTGATACTTGGTAGGGGCATTGGTTAGGCGGTATAGGTGTGCAACGTCATGGTGTGACCTTGATTTGACCTTGCTGTAGTGACTTTGACCTATAAAATCTTGTCCGGGTTAAATCTCGGAAACCGTAAGGTGTAGGAAATTGATACTTGGTAGGGACATTGGTTAGGGGGTGTAGTTGTGCAACGTCATGGTGCGACCTTGATTTGACCTTTGACCTTGCCGTAGTGACCTTGACCTATAAAATCTTGTCCGGGCTAAATCTCGGAAACCGTAAGGTGTAGGAAGTTGATACTTGGTAGGGACATTGGCTAGGGTGTGTAGATGTAAAATGTCATGGTGTGACCTTGATTTGACCTTTGACCTTGTCGTAGTGACCTTGAACTATAATACCTTGTCCGGGTTATATTTCGGAAACCATAAGGTGTAGGAAGTTGATATTTGGTAGGGACATTGGTCGGGGGTTATAGGTGTGCAACGTCATGGTGTGACCTGGATTTGACCTTTGATCTTGCATATCTGATGCTATTTTATCTCTCTACAGGGATACTATTTTATCTCTATTATATCTCTCATATTTTTTACTTGAATCTTGGTTATTGCACCTTTGGGTGTCTTTTGATGCAGATTAAGCACTGTTAACATCATATTAGAATTCATTAAGGGTTTTAAGGTATTGTTTTCACCCATGGTGTCCGGATGGGCGGGCGGGCAGCGGGGGGAAGAAGTTTGTCTGGGCTGTATCTCAGAGACCGTAAGGTGTAGGAAGTTGATACTTGGTAGGGACATTGGTTAGGATGTGTAGGTGTGCAACGTCATGGTGTGACCTTGATTTGACCTTTGACCTTGCCGTAGTGACCTTGAGTTTGAAAATCTTGTCCGGGCTCTATCTCAGAAACCGTAAGGTGTAGGAAGTTGATACTTGGTAGGGACATTGGTTAGGGGGTGTAGGTGTGCAACATCATGGTCTGACCTTGATTTGACCTTTGACCTTGCTGTAGTGAGCTTGACCTATAAAATCTTGTCCGGGCTATATCTTGGAAACCGTAACGTGTAGGAAGTTGATACTTGGTAGGGACATTGGTTAGGGGGTGTAGGTGTGCAACGTCATGGTGTGACCTTGATTTGACCTTTGACCTTGCCGTAGTGACCTTGACCTATAAATCTTGTCTGGGCTATATCTCGGAAACTGTAAGGTGTAGGAAGTTGATGCTTGGTAGGGACATTGGTTAGGGGTTGTAGGTGTGCAGCATCATGGTGTGACCTTGATTTGACCTTTGTCCTTGTCGTAGTGACCTTGACCTTTAAAGTCTTGTTACACTTTTGGGTCTGTCTTTTGATGCAGACTAAGCACTGTTAAAGTCATATTAGAATTCATTAAGAATTTTACTTTTACAACTTCTCATTGTAACAGATGGAATTTCATCAAGTGAGCCACAGATTTTGCTCCAACACCACACATAAGCATTCATTGAATGTATTGCCACTTCTGTATGCATGATAATATTCAAAACATCCAAACCATAATTCGGCCATGCCAGATGTAGATAAAGAGTGTCGTAATGTTTAGTTTACTGTTTGATGCTGTCATCATGTTATTGAATTGTCTTGTTTTAATACTTCACTTTACATGTATTATCTTTCTCTTAGACATTATTTTCTCTATTTAAACATTGTTTGGACCTTATATAACTGACAGTGCTCTGAAAGTATCCTGAACTTTGTACTGATACAGTACTTCTATATCTCATGGTGTTAAAAATATTTCCCTAGGCTGTGGGGTACATGCATCTCTGATGCTATTTTGCAACTTCCCATTGTAACATTTTGCCCCAACTCCACTTATAAGCATGTATTGCCGTATCTGTATGTATGGGTAATATTCAAAACATTCAAACCATAATTCGACCATACATAATTGTGATATTTTTATTGACAGCTATTCTCCAGTTAAGAAATTTTACAGCTTCATAACTTTTAGTTTGCTGAATTGTCTTGTTTTAATACTTAATCTTTACATGCAGTGCTCTAAAAGTATCCCAATCTGTGTACTGTTTCACTACTTCTATATCTCATGGTGTTAAAAAATATTTCCCCAGGCTGTGGGGTACGGGCATCTCTGATGCTATTTTTTGACTCTCTACTAATATGTGAAATAAATAGAAAAAACTTAAGTGCTTGTTGAGACTGGTCGTTATTACTGTACCCCACCAGAAAATCGTTTTTCTCATTACAAGTTTGTAATGATAAGTTAATGGAAGACGAGTTTCATTTTGTATGCAAGTGTGTGACACATTAAGATATTAGATTGAAATATTTCTCAAATTTTAACAAACTTTTTGAGGTATACAAAATGGATGTATATACGACCAGTTTTATAATATAATTAAAACAGAGAAATAGAAGTTGTTTGTAAACAATATTAGTGAGTTGTGACAAACCAGGAAAAGCATACTGTTCACTTTTTTGCTATTTTCTGACCACTGTTACAGTAGATAAATGATTCAGAGTGACATGCAAGCCCATTTTGGCTGGGTATAACATTCATTGCTGCATTACAATATCTCCAAACAAGCAGGAACTGTGTACATTAACTGACCAATGAATTGCTGCAAGAAAACAGGTTAATTTTTGGCACAACTTTTGCCAATCCCTCTGTCAAAATGGGCCTATTCAAGCTGTTGATTTTTCAAATCATGTAAAGAACATGCATATATGTCTTGTATTTCTACAACAATCATTTATAGAGAGAAGAAAGCAGTGATTCAGACAATGATGGAGGAATTGAGGGCAGCAGTGGTGGACGTCATGGCAATGATGAAACAATGGATCAATCGGATACATCTTTAGGAGCGTCTAATGCTACAGCAACTGATATGCCATGGCAACCAGTCACAAAATATGTAGACCATACTAATAGTCAGGGCACTGAACAAACAGGACCCAAGCCATCCAAGGCAGCCAGCTATGTCACCAGATTTCAGAGAAATTCACAGCTAGCTGCTCAGGTATGATATCAAGTAACCTGAAGCCTAAATTATCACTCTTGTGATATTCACATAAAAGTAAATAAATTAATATAATACATCCCACTCCCAGTGAATTGTTTATGTTTTTTTTTTCTAAAATAATTCTTCAGGGTTCCCACATCCTTGAAAATCCTTGAAAAGAAATTGCTTCATTTTCAAGGCCTTGAAAGTCTCTTGAATTTGGCTAAAATTAAATTAAGTCCTTGAAAAGTCCTTGAATTTGTTATTGCCCAACTTCTGCATCTGCGTCATCTTGTTTTATGTTAAAACCATGTTTCAATAAAGAATTTTGTGAGAGGAACGGATGGCTAGAAGCCTAGTAGAAGGTGAGGTAAAGGAGGCCGTGCCTTAAAATATATCCTTGATAATTGTTGTTGTTCACCTTGAAAATCCTTGAAAATACCTTGAATCCAGTTATCAAAAGTCTGTGGGAACCCTGGTCTTGAGTAAAGTAAACAACTATAATCAGATGTATTTAAGTGAAGTTCTTATAAGTAGATTTGGTCCTCCTCTAAGAAGTGTATGTTACATCCTTTTTCTTTACTCTTAAGAAATGACTTGATGGATTCTAAATTTTGAAAGAATCACAATTCTCGTACCTCTTACTGGAACTCTTTTAAGTAATTCAGCTGAAAGGGAAGCTTCCAAAAGTTGAAGATATCAAGGCCACTTTATATGCACAAGGACATAAGATAATCTGACTCACTGAAGATCCATCCTCAAAGCTTGTACAGTAAGAAATCTAAAATTCACCACATATCTGAAATTTGCCACATGTGACGATGTTAAGAATTATGTCCACCCCCCTGGGGGGTGGATATATTATTTTTGCTTTTTTCGCCGTCCGATGTCCGTTGTCCGATGTCCGGCGTCCGGCATCCGATGTCCGGCGTCACGCATGGTTTCCGCTCATTTAAAGGAAAAGTATTAGAGCTATTGTCACCAAATTTGGTATGCAGGCTTATTGGGTCAGTAGCTTGCTTGGGATTGCTTTTGGCTGTTGTACCTCTTTTGCTTACTGAGTAATACTTAAGTACAGCTATTTTCAGTACCCATTGGTTTCCGTGCATTTAAGCCAAAATAATTAAAGATATTTTACTACAATTTTGAATACAAGATTGTTATGTCCATAGCTCGCTTGGTATTGCATTTGGGACTGATAGCTTTGTCAGTACATGAGTAATAGCCATTTAGGTACTTCATTGTGTATTTTCAGTACTACTTTTGAGTAATTTGCTAATATCTCAGAAA
Organism: Sabellastarte sp. h YS-2021; assembly: GCA_964017235.1. Classification (NCBI taxonomy): domain Eukaryota; kingdom Metazoa; phylum Annelida; class Polychaeta; order Sabellida; family Sabellidae; genus Sabellastarte; species Sabellastarte sp. h YS-2021. The sequence continues at coordinate 15,121,211 of OZ024937.1, forward strand.
CCGTAAGAGATAGAGCGATTTCGACAGAATTTTTGACCCACAGGGTATCTAAGGAATGCAATCTATGCAATTTTCCAAAAATTTTCCCCTCCCCAAAAATGGCGGTCATTTTGAATTTTCGAATTTTTGCCAAAAATGGCAAAACACAAATTTGCTTCTATCTCCTTAACCGTGCGAGATAGAGCGATTTCGTCGAAATTTTCGACCCACAGGGTATCTAAGGAATGTAATATTTGCAATTTTCAAAAAATTTTCCCCTCCCCAAAAATGGCGGCCATTTTGAATTTTCGAATTTTTGCCAAAAATGGCAAAACACAAATTTGCTTCTATCTCCTTAACTGTGCGAGATAGAGCGATTTCGTCGAAATTTTCGACCCACAGGGTATTTAAGGAATGGAATCTGCAATTTTCAAAAAATTTTCCCCTCCCCTAAAATGGCGGCCATTTTGAATTTTCGAATTTTTGCCAAAAATGGCAAAACACAAATTTGCTTCTATCTCCTTAACCGTGCGAGATAGAGCGATTTCGGCAAAATTTTCGACCCACAGGGTATCTGAGCATTGTACTCTTGGCAATTTTCAAAAAATTTTCCCCTCCCCAAAAATGGCGGCCATTTTGAATTTTCGAATTTTTGCCAAAAATGGCAAAACACAAATTTGCTTCTATCTCCTTAACCGTGCGAGATAGAGCGATTTCGGCAAAATTTTCGACCCACAGGGAATCTAAGGAATGCAATCTTTGCAATTTTCAAAAAATTTTCCCCTCCCCAAAAATGGCGGCCATTTTGAATTTTCGAATTTTTGCCAAAAATGGCAAAACACAAATTTGCTTCTATCTCCTTAACCGTGTGAGATAGAGCGATTTCGTCGAAATTTTCGACCCACAGGGTATCTAAGGAATGCAATCTTTGCAATTTTCCAAAAATTTTCCCCTCCCCAAAAATGGCGGCCATTTTGAATTTTCGAATTTTTGCCAAAAATGGCAAAACACTAATTTGCTTCTATCTCCTTAACCGTGCGAGATAGAGCGATTTCGTCGAAATTTTCGACGCACAGGGTATCTAACCAATGCAATCTTTGCAATTTTTAAAAAATTTTCCCCTCCCCAAAAATGGCGGCCATTTTGAATTTTCGAATTCTTGCCAAAAATGGCAAAACAAATTTGCTTCTATCTCCTTAACCGTGCGAGATAGAGCGATTTCGTCGAAATTTTCGACCCACAGGGTATCTAAGCAATGCAATCTTTGCAATTTTCAAAAAATTTTCCCCTCCCCAAAAATGGCGGCCATTTTGAATTTTCGAATTTTTGCCAAAAATGGCAAAACACAAATTTGCTTCTATCTCCTTAACCGTGCGAGATAGAGCGATTTCGTCGAAATTTTCGACCCACAGGGTATCTAATGAATGCAATCTTTGCAATTTTCAAAAAATTTTCCCCTCCCCAAAAATGGCGGCCATTTTGAATTTTCGAATTTTTGCCAAAAATGGCAAAACACTAATTTGCTTCTATCTCCTTAACCGTGCGAGATAGAGCGATTTCATCGAAATTTTCGACCCACAGGGTATCTGAGTAATGCAATCTTTGCAATTTTCAAAAAATTTTCCCCTCCCCAAAAATGGCGGCCATTTTGAATTTTCGAATTTTTGCCAAAAATGGCAAAACACAAATTTGCTTCTATCTCCTTAACCGTGCGAGATAGAGCGATTTCGTCAAAATTTTAGACCCACAGGGTATCTGAGCATTGTACTCTTGGTAAATTTAAAAAAATTTTCCCCTCCCCAAAAATGGCAGCCATTTTGAATTTTCGAATTTTTGCCAAAAATGGCAAAACACTAATTTGCTTCTATCTCCTTAACCGTGCGAGATAGAGCTATTTCGTCGAAATTTTCGACCCACAGGGTATCTAAGCAATGCAATCTTTGCAATTTTCAAAAAATTTTCCCCTCCCCAAAAATGGCGGCCATTTTGAATTTTCGAATTTTTGCCAAAAATGGCAAAACACTAATTTGCTTCTATCTCCTTAACCGTGCGAGATAGAGCGATTTCGTCGAAATTTTCGACCCACAGGGTATCTGAGGAATGCAATCTTTGCAATTTTCAAAAAATTTTCCCCTCCCCAAAAATGGCGGCCATTTTGAATTTTCAAATTTTTGCCAAAAATGGCAAAACACAAATTTGCTTCTATCTCCTTAACCGTGTGAGATAGAGCGATTTCGTCAAAATTTTCGACCCACAGGGTATCTGAGCATTGTACTCTTGGTAATTTTTAAAAAATTTTCCCCTCCCCAAAAATGGCGGCCATTTTGAATTTTCGAATTTTTGCCAAAAATGGCAAAACACTAATTTGCTTCTATCTCCTTAACCGTGCGAGATAGAGCGATTTCGTCGAAATTTTCGACCCACAGGGTATCTAAGGAATGCAATCTTTGCAATTTTCAAAAAATTTTCCCCTCCCCAAAAATGACAGCCATTTTGAATTTTCGAATTTCCTTCTATCTCCTTAACCATGCGAGATAGAGCGATTTCGTCAAAATTTTTGACCCACAGGTATTTGAGCATTGTATTCTTGGCAATTTAAAATAAAATTTCCCCTCCCCTAAAATGGCGGCCATTTTGAATTTTCGAATTTTTGCCCAAAATGGCAAAACACAAATTTGCTTCTATCTCCTTAACCATGCGAGATAGAGCGATTTCGTCGAAATTTTCAACCCACAGGGTATCTAAGGAATGTAATCTTTGCAATTTTCAAAAAATTTTCCCCTCCCCAAAAATGGCAGCCATTTTGAATTTTCGAATTTTTGCCCAAAATGGAAAAACACAAACTGGCCTTAACCGTGCAAAATAGAGTTATTTCGTTGAAATTTTCGACCCATAGGGTATCTAAGAAATGTACTCTTGGCAATTTTCAAAAAAATTTCCTTTTCCCAAAAATGGCGGCCATTTTGAATTTTCAAATTTTTGCCAAAAATAGAAAAACAGGAATTTGCTTCTATCTTCTTAACCGTGCAAGATAGAGTGATTTCGTCAAAATTTTCAACCCAACCAATGCAAAAAGGCATGAAGCTGAAATAATTTACATCTACACTAACAAATATTTAAGCATCATTGATATATTTTACAAATGAAACAGGGTCTTGTAAGACTACTGTACAATTTGGGCAAAAGGTTCATGGGTGGACATTACACATGATAATGTGTGTTCTTCTATGCTATCCTGTTTCTATTCGCATCTACTATCAACAGGGCGGCCTATTTCTAGTTTCCAAATAAATTTGTTGAAGTGACATTTGTTGTATGTGTAGAAAATGAAGGCATTTTAAACTGAAAAATACCAAGTTTAAGACAAAGCCTCATTTCCTTCACAGTATTAATAAAGGTCTTAGAGGTAGCGAATTTTAGATTTCTGATAAATTTTAGATTGCTTACTCTATCATAAATTTTGTGTGACAACAAGTAAGTTTTAGTATTTTGAGATACCTAAAACTGATTGTGAGCCCAGGAGGTTATACTTATATGTCAGACACTTGAACCATTAAAGTAAAATGGAATTCCAGAAACTTCAAGAGTTTCCAGAAGTGGATAGTACCTCACTGAATCCCCCATCCTCTGGTGTTATACAACTACATTGCGATGAGCAATCAATGAGATCTTGAAGCTTCTAGAACTGACCAGACTTACACCCAGGACCTAATCTATTTTCACGATATATCTACTGCTTGGTTTGACATTTTCAGTGTCCTGTCTTTCAGGCATCGAAGTTACGTAGCCAAAGAGTGCGGAAATTGGAGACCATTGATGATGATTTCACATCGAGGAGACATTCCAAAACTGTAGTGATGAAACCATTAGCTGAAGAAGTGAAAGACAGTCCAGTCAGGTAAATTTAACATAACGGTGAACTCCGTCAGGTGAAGCAAAATAACAGTAAACTGTGCCAGGTGAAGTGAAAATACCAGTAGAATCTAGCAGGTGAAGTAAACTTAATTATGGAGTCTGTCAGGTAAAGTGAAATTAACAGTGAACTTTGTCATTAATTATAGTAGACTGTAACACTCAGGCAAATTGACATTTATCACAGACTCTGTCCTGTAAAGTGAAATTAACAGTTGACTGTGTTAGGTAAAGTCAGAAGCTTTAGTGTCTCTTATTTAACACCAGTGTATTACCGGTGCCACACTCTGAAATGCTCATATTTCTGTGTACTAACCAAGTATTAGCCAAGTATTTGTGTACTGTATTGTGTACTGTATTGTGAGTACCTACCGGTAGATACAGCTCATTTGTTCAAATTATCTAGGTGGTTTTCATTGTTCTAAAATGCCTCTCCCCAACCTTTGCAAATATTTTGTCACATTCCCCCTTCGGTGTTACAGAGCATGGCGCTTGAGTATTAAATTTACAGGTCTCCACTGTCACTCTGTTGTTATGAACAACCAAAAATGCTACTGGTTGACCAAACCTTTGACCATTTTATTTGGTCACTGATAACTTGTTGAAATTTCTCTCTTATACTGAAACAGGGAATCGCACTCAGTTTCCAGTCTGTCAAAAGATGCTGTTGCCATGGAGATCAGTAGTGATGACTCAGAAGAGAGGAAACAATGGGAGACAGATGTAAACGAGGGTACGTCACTGTTCAGTCCAAAACAGAGAAGAGCCCGAGTACTTTCCGGGCAGACTCCAGTGGAAGCACCACAAAACAAAAGTGAAATGCATCTGGAAAAGGTTTGTCGATCTGATGGATTAAGTTTAAGTTGAAATTAATTTGTGAAAATTTTGCAATTAATTGACTGCTTAATATATGTTAATTATAGTCACTGTGTTTATATTGCAGACAAAATAGAAATATAAAACAGAAAGTTTGATTTGGCCAGATCGAAATTAAGTCTTGTGTGTTAGTTTATAGAAAATATGAATAATTGAAATAATTCAAATAATTCCTAACTTTACATATGAAGGTTGTCCAAAGGCAGACCTTTTTAGAAAATGACTGAAAAATAAAATGAATTATCAAAATGTTCTGTCACATTCATTCAAGTCAAATACTCTTAAGATATTTTTTGATATTTTAAGAATTTCAAAGCATCTTATTGTATAAATTGTGAAAATACAAATATTTCACGATACTTGATTTAACCCAACAAAATCAGAAGATTTGTACTTTCTACTATCTAGTGGATGAGATGTCATTGAGAGTGTGAACCTTAGACTGGAGATATTATAAAATTGTACTGGAATCTCAAAGTAGTTAGATACAGGAAAGATATTTTAAGAAAACGAAAGAAAATTTGACATTTGTAAATTTTTGATGAAGCTCATAAAAAGTACAAACTGGCAAAGCGGGTAACCAAAAAAATATTAAATATAGCGTAAATCAATGAAATACTTATACAAACCTTCGTATTCTGTCAGATTTCTTTAACTTACATTAGTTTTTCACATAATATTCCTTATTTATACTGATATTTAACATTATTTTTGTAACAGTTTGTTTGCTTCTCTGCTACTTCTACTGGATGACAACTAAAACATGATTACCCGAATTTGGATTGGTTCTTTCGAGGCAAATACCCAGTGTCGTTTTTCTAACAGAGTCACAGCCTTAATTTACACCCTTTTAAAACAATAGGCATCCTCAATATTCAAGTATAATATAAAAGAGTTGCTGTATTTTTTTCATCAAAACAGCCTGATGAAACTGAAAAGGTCAAAGATGGTGAAACGCATGAAGAAATAAGATCTCTTGCACAAACACCAAAGCGATCTCTATCAAAACAAAGCTCTGGTTCCTTTGATATCAAGTGTTTGGATGAAGATATTGAAACAACAAAATCCTCAGAAAAGCCTCATTTGCAACAAGCTGACACTCCGCATGAGAAAAGGGATCAGAAAGCTGATTTCCCTGCCAATGTTGAAAGGCAGGTTGAAGAGGATCTCGAAATCTCCACAAGCGAAGATGAGTTTTCTCCAAATTCTCCAAGAAGATATAAATCCTCACCTAGGATACTAGGCTCACCAAAATCACCCATAGTTTCCACAAAAGTCAATGATGATGCTTTGCTTGGGGATAGGTTGTCACTGCAAAGATGTATGTCTCCAAGAAGATCATCACCTAGGTTACAGAAGTTATCAGAATCAAGTACCGAACATATTGACATGGAGCAGGATATTGGAGATATTGAGGAAATATCTGACAGATACATGAAAGGTTCTGATGACATGTTAGGCAGTCCAAAAGTTAAGAACGATGCAGAAGAAGAACTGTCTTGTAAAAGTCCAGAGATGTCAAGTAGTGGTGAACAATCAGATGTTGCAGTTTCCACGGTTATCAGCTCTAATAGAAGAAGAACTAGATCTCTGAGTAAATCCACTGCCAGTCTTGAAGATGATTCAGACAGTTTCAAACATGTACCAACAATGAAGAAATCTGAGGAAGAGAGAGTCAATTCTACAGGTACTGAAAGCAATAAAGCAAACAGTGAAGGAAGTAAGTTATCCAAAGTATCGAAACAGCTGATACAGCCTTTTAAAGAGCCTTTACCAGTTGGGCTTGCAAAAATAAATTATAGCCCAAAAGTCAGACTCACCAGATCTAAGAGTGTTTCAGATATTATGGAGAAAAACCAGCTTAAAGAAGGACCAAAGCATATTATGCACATTGATAGAGACAGAGATATGGAAATACCTACAAAAGCGGAGAAGAGTAAGTCAGGTGGATTGAGTGAGAATAGAACAGGTACACAGGTTAAGGTTACTACCAAAGAAAATTTATTAGAAATACCTATGCTCAAGGAAAACCTACAAAAAGATTCTGATAAAGCCAGATGCAGCCAGGCTGCAGAAGCAACCGTATCTACCACAGTGCCATTACATCTGGAGTCACCATATCATCAAAGGGTTGCAGAAGTGAAAAGGGATGAATTCTCACCTCAAACTCCTGAGCAAATGTCACCACTGCCATTTTCACCACAGAGTTTGTTCGGAGGGTTACCTTCAGTATTATCACCCTTACCTCCAACTCCACTGAGGAGAGAAGAGTCTGTAGAAGATGTTGATACTGACACCCCTGATGAGCCAGGTACTGAAGGGGCAAATACAGGTAGTGCTGAAGTAAGCGAGGTGAAAAGAGATGGAAATGTAAAAGGTGTAAGTGAAATTTCAAGAAGAACGACTCAACTGATTGATGTGGTGCCAATGATGAAACCTAAGAAACGTAGAAGAGGTAGAAAACTGAAGGAAGAGATGAATACTTGTGGACCTAAATCAACGCAACCAGGACAGAATGTGGAGAAAGATGTGGCAGGAAATAGACAAGAGGATACAAGGGGTAAGAAAATGGAGTACTTATTTGGGATAGCCATTTCCATACTTTTACAGCCATTAATCTTTGTACTAATTTGTAACAAAGTCAAAATAGCATGGCTTTTTATTACTGTACTATTAAAGGAATTTTGCAGTAATCTTATTCATATGAAATATGAGAACTCAAGTGAGTTATAGCCCTGGATCTTACTTGATCCGTTCTTCCTGGACATTTAAGCAGTAATAGATGCCCTGTAGCAAGAAATAAGACAATACAGGGGATAAGCAAATGTAGTGTTACTTACATGGGACAGCTGTTCTTATCTAGTTTAGTCCAATCTATTTTTGTCCCACTTTATCTCTGTGACTGCAGCTTCAATTACTTGTTATTTGTAAAGATCTTCCAGCAGTTGTGTCCATATCCATGTACACATAATTGAATTCTCTTCAAACACTATAATTAATAGCAATCCTTGGGTCTGGGGTTTGAGTGGGTAACACACCTGCCCTCCCCCACCTCTTGCAGTCTGCAGTTCATGTGGGAAAAATGGTAGTTGTTTTCTGATACCCAGCACTGTACAATGTGGAAGCTTCACCAAGTTATATATATTGAGTTCTTCTGCCCTTAAAACTGCCTGTCATGATGTAACCTATACATTTTGTTGAGAGCGATGTTAAACCCAAAATAAATCAAACACCATAACATTGATAGGGATATACATTAATTTACCCCAGGGTTTATGTACTTAGACCTAAACTTGCCCCTATAGCATCTAGGGAAGTGATCGAACTTTGGTTAGAGTATTTGTTGAAATGCACAATCCTACTGATAAAATTTTGAACTGAGAAGTTAAATAATTCTTGAAATGGCATTATATATATGGCTGACTTTGACTTGTCATTTTAAAGAGTAATCTTCTTTATAATCAGCTTTTGAATGAAGCTGATGAAAGTTAGGTGAAATGAGAGAAATAACATATAATTTATAAATTTTTCAGACTTTTAAAAAAAATTTTCTTGTTTATGATCGTATGGCCTCTTAATAAAATTATTGGGATGATGCAGTAGCGTATAGTTCCGTCCAATTTTTTTTTGAAAGATTATTCTTGCGTATGATCAGTTGGTTAAAGTCTCTGATTAGCTTTGTGAAACTTCTATGACAGGTGCAACTAGAAATGATATATAATTTATGTTTTCTCCAAATTGTCTTTTTAAAAAAATATTCTTGTTGATGATCAGGTGTCCCCACTTACAAGTCAAAGCCTCTGATAAGCTTTGTGAAGGGACAAGACATGATTCCAGGGAATATTGACAAAGAACAGACAAAAGGCAATGACCATGCAAGTGGAGAAGCCAAAGACGTTACAGATGAACCTGGAATGCATGTGAAGCAGGACATTCAAACTGATCCAGACACTGCAGTACATGTAATTGGTGGTTCTGATAACACCGGAAATTTGACAGAGGGTCATGGGTCAGATGTGACTGAACCAGCTACAGTTTTGCCTGTGCAGGATTTAGGAGATGTGGCACATTGTGAAGATCTACCTGTAAAAGGTTTGTTCAGAAGTTCAGATTACCCAGAATACCTCCCAGAAGTAGTATTTTGATAGTTAATTTAATAAATTTAAATATGTAAGTATATGGCTCATTTTTTATTAAATGATTTCAGGAACAAGTCAGTGAACTTAAAATATTCACAAAAATTCCAAGTTTCAAATAGCGTTAGGACTACAGTAGTGTTTTGGGAGTTACATTCTTTCTGTTAGTATTGAGTTAGTTTACTCTTTATTTTTTCAAAATGGTGGATCATGTAATAAAGCATGCCTTATAAGGCAAGTATGAAAAAAAAATATATATATCATGAAGATGAACAATATAATTTTCTTGCTATGCTGTCCTGTCATATCGTCATCTTAAGTCTTGACGTATTTTTTTCTTGTATTTCATACAGGAAGCTTTCTTTTTATTGCGTAAAATAGCCTTACCTTATCCTCACAAGTGCCTGTTTGGTTTTGTGGAGCAAAACGTATCGACCGACAAGAATTTTTTTAAGGAATATTCTTGTCACAAGAGGTGACCCCTTGTCTGCGCATGTCCGCGCTTGCGCAGTAGTCGTTGTCGACAGACGAATGTCGAGAGCTCTTCATTATATTTTTGGTCGATTTGGGAGCAACACGTATTTTTCCTTATTATCGTCCATTCACGGATGAAGATCTATGAAGTTTTGAAGCGTGCAAGCGTGCACCTACCTGTAGTAGTCCATTATTCGACTGGTACTACCACTAATTCTGCCTCCCTTGTCCTGAAAAGGGTCAGAATGAGAAGTTTATAGTCTTCAGTGGAAGGCGGTGATAGATTTGTTACCGGCTGTGTTCGATTGGAACTACTTCCTTGTTGAGGAAAGGTATGCAGAGAAGAGCTGCCGTAAGTTTTCAGTGGAAAACTGCTTCTAAAAGGTCAGAAGAAGATGTGCAGGAAGATTTTGCTGTAAAGTTTTCAGTGGAAAACTGTTTTATTGTCCCTTATTTGATGGCACAGCATGAGTATTAGCTTGTGCTGGAAAACAAAGAAGAAAGAATGCAGTTGTCTTTGCAACGGAGGTCGTAGATTCTTTACTGTGGGTGGAGCGCCACTCTGGTACAGTAACAGGTCTCCCTCCAAAAGAACGACTACAGAAGCCTATCCACTGATCTTTGCAGTTACTATATTGCTTCCCAGCAGGTACAGTGAACTTCCTGCTGCTCAGACATGAAAATATGGCCAGATTACCTTCCTTTGCTGTATATTTGGATGAAGATCCAACAGACATCTTTGGGGCAGTATGTGCACTGCTTGTCTGTTCAGCCCTGTTGAAGAATTGCAATAACTATTTACTAGATAATAAAACCTTCCTATGGCCATGTCTCCATTGGAAAGAATACTGTGACTTTTGAGTTAATTCTTCTGCAAACTCAACGAAGATCAAACTGGCTAGATGAGATTTTATGTTATATTAGATTATATGTTGAAGTCCTTGCTTCCAACTTTTACAGTGTATTTTGCACAGTATATTCAGGACAGGAGCTATGTCCAGTAATTTTCCCCTACTAACCACAAAAGATCGTCGTACCACTCTGCCTAGTTTACCAGGTCAGAGGGATACAGAAGAACGTGGCTACATTAATGCAAGTCACCATGGAGGCTCTTCTTGCAGTGTTACTGGCAGTGATGGGATATTTTTTCATTGCCATCCCAGAGTTGTGCGAATCTTCAGTTGGGATTGTCGAGTTACTCTCCAATCGAATTCTCCAATACCTGTACTACCCACAATGCAAAGCGATGACGTCAGACAGGAAAACATGGCTACAGTAAATACCGCTGAAATATTGCTGGAAATGCTTCAAAAGACAGCAAGTTATCCACTCAAGAATTGCAGAACTCCAGGTTTCTATGGCAGTTTATTTCTTGTATAGACACTCGGCTAATGGCGACCTCTGATACATCTCAGTGTCCTGAATTGATTTCTAACTACGACTTCAACGGTCATTGCCCACGAGTGAAGTTCATTTACTACGTCAATAAATACCTGCTTGTCGCATCATTTAAACTGGAGACAGCAGAAATTATTAGAATTTCGGTTACAAAAGATGCGTTCTTCTATGTACCGACTCACCAAGATTTTCAACATCTACTTCAGTTTAATGTACACGGTCAAACCTATCAGTTCAAAGCGCTGAACTTCAGATTAGCGACCACCCCTCTTGTATTCACACCAGTAGTAAAAGAGGCAAAACTCATTCTTCAGTCTCGCAGAATATGAGTTCACCAATACCTGGACCACTGTTGTTAAGAGTACATAAAAGACACCAGTTTTTGCTTCAAACCAAGAATTCATCTAAATTCTTCCACGTCTCAGCTTTGTGATTATTTTCTGATAAAAATCCAAGCTCGAGTCCACACAAGGATCGATTTCCTAGGTTACCACTGCATATTGGTACAAGGAAATATCTTTCTAACACAAATAAATTTTAAAAACTTGAGAAATCTTTTCAGGAAATGGAGATCTCATCACAAATGACCCCAAGGTTGCTTATATCCCAGGTAGAGGTACGACCGTCTTTGGAAAAGACTATACCAATGGGTCAGTTATGTAGGTGTGCCTTTCACTGGTATCTACTACAACTGGCAATACCTCCAGTCACTAGTTGTGAGAATTCCTGTTTCAAATCCTTCTGAAAAAGCATATTCAGTGGTGGAAATGCCAAAAACTTGCAAATAGGATGCCCTTTCTATACACAGGGGCACAATTCCCTTATTTTCGTAGATGCATTAAACCAGGGTTGATGATCCCATCTAAAAGCAGAACAGTCAGTGGCTTTTGGACAGTTAAAATGTATATATTACATTTCAAGGTCATACAGCTGAAGGCAGTGTGTTCAGCCCTTAAAAGCCTTCAAGACAAATTCCACATAAAAGAATTCTGATAGCATCAGACAACACCACTGTGTTCGGTTATCTGAACAAACAGGGGGGGGGGGGGGGGGGGGAGCATATACCTCCTAGTTTGGCGCAGCTTGGCCTACTGCAATCCTTGAAATATACTCATAACAGACAGACTTATTCTTGGTTGCTAAAAGGTCATACCCAACATCATCTCCAGAAGGGATAAAGGTTTGGCGCATCCTGGCCTACTGCAATCCTTGAAATATACTCATAAGGGACAGAAATCTTCTGGGGTTGCTTAAATGTCATACTCAATGATCTCTACAGAAGGGACAAAAGTAATCTATACAGAATGGTTCTTATTCCCTTTATGGTTCTAGACAACGTGCAAGTTTGGCACAAGTCAACAATAGGTGTTTTATGCAGGTATGCTGCATCTTGGCCTACTGCAATCCTTGAAATATTCTCATATGAGCCAGATATATTCAGGGTTGCCTACATATCACGACAACCTCTCCACAAAGAACGAAATAATACAGACAGGATAGTCTCTTCATCTTTAAATATTCTATTTGATTTACATAGTTTGTCAAATACCAATGGTAGAGATTTTTGCCACCAATAGGAGTCACAAACTTCCATTCTATGTTGACAGTCCCGGATGCAAATGCTCTGAACATAGATGCATTGAACATCTTGTTGGAGGTTCTGGACTGCTAGGCCTTTTGTCCTATACCACTTATTCCAAAAAGTCATTGAACAAGTGAACACCAGGTGCAAAATGATTGTAGTGGCCCCTTGGTGGCCCATGATGCATTGGCTTTGGGGTCTGGTGAGTCATTCAACCAAACCTCCATTACAGCTACTTCACTGGTCTCAGAAACAGCCATTCAGTCAGAAATACCATCTGAATCTGTTGCATTGGCACCTTCATGCTTGGCACCTTAACACCACTCAGAATCTCTTATATCATTCTCTGAGCAAGGGGTAGAGAGATTTAGGGCATCTATAGGACCCTCAGCTTGGAATGTATGAGTCATGATGGGCCATTTTGAGCTCTGGTACCCACAGAATAAGGTGGCCATCTCAGAGCCTACTGCCTCAAATATACCAGATTTTTTGATCCATTTACTTGCAAAAATCTGAAACATGTCACTATTGTTGGCTTTGCAGCAGCCAAAGCGAAATTTTTCGTGCAGGAGTTGAGCAAAAGCCTGGATCTTTAAAGGCCTATTGCAAGTGTTTATAGAGAGAAGCCCACTGCTAACAGAGGTGTAGCATCAAGGGATTTGCCTTTGCTTCTGTTGGTTTTCACAAAAGGCTCCTTATTAACCTTTAAAGGAGGTCAGTCTAAAAAAGTTTGACTTGCAAGACTGTTGCAATGGCTTTGGAAGTGTATTCTGGGACTTTGGCTCCTTCAGACACAAGCCTCATAGGAAGGAGGTTACAGTTTCTCCCTCCTACCTACCTTTTCAGCAAGGACCTATTAGCCTCAATTGGTCTAGATTGGCTCCAGTGGTCTCTTCAGCTCTACATCATTCCTGAACTCAAATTGCCTAGACACATGATTCGTTGTCCTCCTACAGCACTTACATCCTTCTTGGACAGGACTACTGCTTGGAGAAAAGAGAAAGTCTCCTTCTCCTGATTTTAGCAAGAACCAGTTGGCTTCTGATGCCCCAGATGGCTCAAACCAGTGGTCATTCCAGCTCACAAACCTTTCTTGAGCTGACGTTAGACTGATGTGACACTCTGCCCTCTTACAGTACTTAGTTACTATCAAGACAGACGGAGATATCTTGAGTTCTGCTATCTCTTCCTGGATCAATCTGGATGCATGATTAGATTGCCAGTCCTTTAATTCTGATTCTCAGAATCCATACATTGAGACACATATTACATCCATGGCTGCCTCTTTAGTTTTCAAGAGTGGGGTCTTACCTGAGCAGATATCAAATTCTTGTTATTGGAAGACCCACAATTCTTTACTACATTCCACTCGAAGATGTAGCTTGGCAATCCCATGACCAGTCCATGAATAAATTGGGTCTTGTGGATTCACCTCAGCATGTAGTCAATTTTCTGTGTATTTATACATGTTATTCATATGACTCGCATATTTATGTTCTCTCCAGTTATACAAGTGTTGTGTCACTGACATATGTCTTTCTTAACTTACATATGGCCCCATATCTGCAGTTTATGCAGTTCAGTTTGCCTGCTTGGAGATATTCCCATTGTCAGATGATGACATCTTGTTTGGGGAGTCATACAGACATCTCCGGCCAATACTGGGTGATGGTTAATACTGCTATATGATTTGTTGTAAAATTGTCCACAACAGCAACAGCAGCAACAATGACGACCACATCATGGATCTCTTGTTGAGGTTAGCAAATTACTTATCTGTGACGAAGAAGTAATATATAACCTAAGATGTGGCGTATGGAAGCTTATCTTATCCTCTTATCAGTGCTTTATTTGGTGACCCCTTGTCTGACAATCATCTAACAGTGTGGCCAAAACAAATACCTCCACCTGTTATGGTTGTATTCAAGCACTTGTGAGGATAAGGTAAGGCTATTTTACGCAATAAAATGTAACAAATTTTATTGTAATTTAACTTTTTACAAGTTAAATACTTACCTTATCCTCACAAGGATAAACCCACCCTACCTCCCCGCATAATTTGTTTTCTGGGGACCAAAAATACAATGAAGAGCTCTCGACATTCGTCTGTCGACAACGACTACTGCGCAAGCGCGGACATGCGCAGACAAGGGGTCACCTCTTGTGACAAGAATATTCCTTAAAAAAATTCTTGTCGGTCGATACGTTTTGCTCCACAAAACCAAACAGGCACTTGTGAGGATAAGGTAAGTATTTAACTTGTAAAAAGTTAAATTACAATAAAATTTGTTACAATTATTAATATCTCAAAAATTAAAATGAGCCATACATTAAGGGTTTTGGAAATGATATCAAAACGAAAGCTTAATTCTGTATTTTAATATCGATGTTGAAACTCAATACTAGTACTGATCAATGTTGAACTATCTACGTCAACTTTTAGTTGTAGTTATGTTTAAGTACACTTAGTCTAGTAAATATTTCTCAGCTAAGCTAGTATCAGAAGCAAATTTTATCAAATTTTTCTTTTGAATACCCAGTTTTAAAAATTTTAAGATCATAGCACTAACAAAACCATCACCTAGCCACAGGGTTGAGAGCCAAATGACTATATGTAAAGCTTGTGACGGACTCGTCCTCTGCAACAAATTTCAAATATTTGTTTCAGAAGCATTAGAACAAGATGTGAAACCATCTGTGTCTGTTTCACCAGCGACAACTGCTGGAGTTGAGGAAACGCTGACGACGTGTACTACACCCACCAAGAAAAATAAGAAAGAACGGCATAAAAAGAAGCGTAAGCGAGAAGCCTTGGAGGCGTTGAGTGAAAGTCACCCTTTGAAAAAGGTAAGACTTTATGAAGTTGAGAGGGAGTTTTAAATTATTTTGCTTTTCTTTTGGCAAAGATAAGATGTGACTTTAGTTTCATTCATTTAATTTCAAATACATAACTTGACATAAAAAACAACAACATGCAAATGTTCCTTTAACAACATTCAAATCGAAATAAAGTTGACATTATCTCATTGTTAACAGTTTGATAACTCTTTGTTGTTGCACCTACCCCCAACCGTATGTTTTTTTGGCAGAATAAATGGACTATACGTATTGTACTATGTAAACTCAGATAGCTAAAGTTTGAAAAGTTTTAGATGACATGCAAAACTTAAAATGTATTTTAACAGAGTGAATACAGAGTTAATATCTTGGACAGCACTGAACATTAATATGTTTGAAAACAGTGACACTAAATAACTCACCAGCCTTCACTCAGTAAGAATCATTTATGAATATTTCAATATTGATCAATATGCCTCTCGATATCTTCAGAGCAGGTCTTCAATAAGTCTGACATAATGTTATGAACTGGATTTCTGCCTATAGCTACAGAGATAAGAACCAACTGATTGAATGTTAAACTTAAGCTTCTTACAAACTGTTGGCTGGTTTTCTAAAACGTTGTGAATTTTTTTTCAGACTTTTGTTTGCGAAGAGTTGGATGAATCAACAAAACAGTACATCAAAGGTAGGATGAACTTTAAGTTTAAAATATAAATAAGTAAATAAACAATATAATGCAAGTTTACCATTGAAAATAATTATGAATGTTTTTGTATGATGATTCAGCAGCACTACAGCGCAAAAAAAAATTTGCTGTGTTTCACGCAAATTTAGATTAAATCTCTTTTAATGTGACTGTTTAATTTCACTAGGAAAGGCCTGTAACAAACCTGTTGTCATTTGGCTACACCTTACGAATTACTCATTTAACTTTCAACACAGTTGAGAAGTTAAAACTGTTTTAACTTACCCAAATCTTAGTTTTATGACTGATTCCACAGTAGTTTTACATAAATATCACTAAGAGCGTGTACTGTAACAGGGCATTGCAGGCATTAGATTAAGTTGGTCATTTTTGTCTGATTGAACAAAATCCCCTAAAATTTTCCCAAATGATTTAGAGGTAATGCTGCCAAAGCCCATGAGGATGCATTTTGCTTCTTTTCATATATACTCCTTAACAGGCATAATTTTATATAGAACTCCCCTTCATTTTTGTCAGATGAGAAAATATTCTAAATATCTCCGAAATTATGCCTATTACAAAAATTGCTAATAATATACTGTTGCAATAGTTAGTAAGATTCACAGTTGCCAGTGTATTATTGTTTCTTTACAGTGATAGACAGGGAGTTACAGGCTTTAGAGCGAGTGGGTCCCGTCAATATCATGCAGACAGCAAATCACCTCGTCAGCTTAAAACAGGTTGTGGATACGCAACGGTTTGCAGAAAGAATGCTTCAAGTAAGTTCAGTGGTGTAAACCAGTCTGGATAAATCAGCAAAAACCTCTATAACCAGGGCTATGCATTTTTCAGAGAAGGCCTTTATAAGATTATTTAATATGGAATAGTTTGTGGGGCAGGCATTTTTATTACAGAAATTACGGTATACCAACCATCAAGTCAAAAATTCCAAACAACTTCATAGCACTAATATTGTTGTGTCAAAAAGAAAGAAGTAATAAATTTGAGACAGACAATAATTGTGTGTTCATAAAATTGAATATATGCTATTTGTGGCCCCAATTCAGCATAACTGGAACACACATTGTTTTTTATGCTGTTTTGTGAATTTCTTTTGATTAGCATATGTAATAATATATAACACAGGCAAAAACCATAACCAAAAAAAAAACGACCAATTAAATAACTTTTTAGATGACCTTTAAAGGGCAATTTATACAAATATGAGTCTCTTCATGAAACTGGGTTTTTTCCACAATGTTGTTCATCCTTTGGAATGTGTGTTCGAAACTTCTCCAGTTATGAACATGAATTCACAATGCAGCTTAGTTGTGATATCACAAATCAACACATTGTGGTGTCATAGTGAACAATGATAATGTTGTCACCAGGAGAACTAGGATTGAGTGTTGACCCATTTACAACATTATTATTGTAAATCAATCCGTGAAAATATATTGATTTACGCTACCCAACTTACAGTGAAGAGGTTTCAGCCTTGTGATTCAGAATGGGATTTTCATTGTGTATCCAAAATGGAGAAATGAGATGTAGGCTTTAGTTTTTCTCCTATTTTTTTCAGCTTTTGGAGAAGAATGACCTTGACATCTTGATGGATGAGGTTCGTGGCCAGCTAAAGTCCCTCGAGTCAGATCCCGGCATCTCTACCAAGTGGCGGCCAGCTCTGGCTAAGGTGGAGGAGAGAGTGGTGGAGTTAGTGGAAAAAATGGGTGAAGCAATCGTAAGAAAAACACTTTACATATTTGGAGATATTTAACAATAATAACCCAGCTTAAATGGGTGAAAGTATCACTTAATAAAAAACCTGTGGATTGCTGTCATAGTGAGAAGCAGTTGTAATTGAGATGTCATAAAAAATGGTGATTGCATGTAACCAACCCACCTATTAGATTGAAGTGTTCAACATCTGTCCATGTGTCAACATTTCCATCTAACTTGAAGATGCTTCTGTTGATGGATTTGAAACAGGGTGGTGGGGAGGGGGGGGGGGGGTTCAAGTCCCATAAGTGGCAATACTGAGAACCTGTCCCAATATGACTCCGGTTGTTGAATGGGACATAAAACCCCAACTTTGACTATGCATTTACAGTAAGAAATTTTTGTTCTGCTGGCTTGGCAGAGGTCTGTGCTCTAGGAGTGCTGTCTAATTTTGTTATTTATGTCCACCCCCCTGGGGGGTGGATATATTATTTTTGCTTTTTTCGCCGTCCGATGTCCGGCGTCCGGCGTCCGATGTCCGGCGTCACGCATGGTTTCCGCTCATTTAAAGGAAAAGTATTAGAGCTATTGTCACCAAATTTGGTATGCAGGCTTATTGGGTCAGTAGCTTGCTTGGGATTGCTTTTGGCTGTTGTACCTCTTTTGCTTACTGAGTAATACTTAAGTACAGCTATTTTCAGTACCCATTGGTTTCCGTGCATTTAAGCCAAAATAATTAAAGATATTTTACTACAATTTTGAATACAAGATTGTTATGTCCATAGCTCGCTTGGTATTGCATTTGGGACTGATAGCTTTGTCAGTACATGAGTAATAGCCATTTAGGTACTTCATTGTGTATTTTCAGTACTACTTTTGAGTAATTTGCTAATATCTCAGAAACCGTAAGAGATAGAGCGATTTCGTCGAAATTTTCGACCCACAGGGTATCTAAGGAATGTAATATTTGCAATTTTCAAAAAATTTTCCCCTCCCCAAAAATGGCGGCCATTTTGAATTTTCGAATTTTTGCCAAAAATGGCAAAACACAAATTTGCTTCTATCTCCTTAACCGTGTGAGATAGAGCGATTTCGTCGAAATTTTCGACCCACAGGGTATTTAAGGAATGCAATCTACAATTTTCCAAAAATTTTCCCCTCCCCAAAAATGGCGGCCATTTTGAATTTTCGAATTTTTGCCAAAAATGGCAAAACACTAATTTGCTTCTATCTCCTTAACCGTGCGAGATAGAGTGATTTCGTCGAAATTTTCGACCCACAGGGTATCTAAGGAATGCAATCTTTGCAATTTTCCAAAAATTTTCCCCTCCCCAAAAATGGCGGCCATTTTGAATTTTCGCCAAAAATGGCAAAACACAAATTTGCTTCTATCTCCTTAACCGTGCCAGATAGAGCGATTTCGTCAAAATTTTCGACCCACTGGGTATCTGAGCATTGTACTCTTGGTAATTTTTAAAAAATTTTCCCCTCCCCAAAAATGGCGGCCATTTTGAATTTTCGAATTTTTGCCAAAAATGGCAAAACACTAATTTGCTTCTATCTCCTTAACCGTGCGAGATAGAGCGATTTCGTCGAAATTTTCGACCCACAGGGTATCTAAGGAATGTAATATTTGCAATTTTCAAAAAATTTTCCCCTCCCCAAAAATGGCGGCCATTTTGAATTTTCGAATTTTTGCCAAAAATGGCAAAACACAAATTTGCTTCTATCTCCTTAACCATGCGAGATAGAGCGATTTCGTCGAAATTTTCGACCCACAGGGTATCTAAGGAATGCAATCTTTGCAATTTTCAAAAAATTTTCCCCTCCCCAAAAATGGCGGCCATTTTGAATTTTCGAATTTTTGCCAAAAATGGCAAAACACCAATTTGCTTCTATCTCCTTAACCGTGCCAGATAGAGCGATTTCGTCAAAATTTTCGACCCACAGGGTATCTGAGCATTGTGCTCTTGGTAATTTTTCCAAAAATTTTCCCCTCCCCAAAAATGGCGGCCATTTTGAATTTTCGAATTTTTGCCAAAAATGGCAAAACACTAATTTGCTTCTATCTCCTTAACCGTGCGAGATAGAGCGATTTCGTCGAAATTTTCGACCCACAGGGTATCTAAGGAATGTAATCTTTGCAATTTTCCAAAAATTTTCCCCTCCCCAAAAATGGCGGCCATTTTGAATTTTCGAATTTTTGCCAAAAATGGCAAAACACAAATTTCCTTCTATCTCCTTAACCGTGCGAGATAGAGCGATTTCGTCGAAATTTTCGACCCACAGGGTATCTAAGGAATGCAATCTTTGCAATTTTCCAAAAATTTTCCCCTCCCCCAAAATGGCGGCCATTTTGAATTTTCGAATTTTTGCCAAAAATGGCAAAACACAAATTTCCTTCTATCTCCTTAACCGTGCCAGATAGAGTGATTTCGTCAAAATTTTCGACCCACAGGGTATCTGAGCATTGTACTCTTGGTAATTTTTAAAAAATTTTCCCCTCCCCAAAAATGGCGGCCATTTTGAATTTTCGAATTTTTGCCAAAAATGGCAAAACACTAATTTGCTTCTATCTCCTTAACCGTGCGAGATAGAGTGATTTCGTCGAAATTTTCGACCCACAGGGTATCTAAGGAATGCAATCTTTGCAATTTTCAAAAAATTTTCCCCTCCCCAAAAATGGCGGCCATTTTGAATTTTCGAATTTTTGCCAAAAATGGCAAAACACCAATTTGCTTCTATCTCCTTAACCGTGCCAGATAGAGCGATTTCGTCGAAATTTTCGACCCACAGGGTATCTGAGCATTGTGCTCTTGGTAATTTTTCCAAAAATTTTCCCCTCCCCAAAAATGGCGGCCATTTTGAATTTTCGAATTTTTGCCAAAAATGGCAAAACACTAATTTGCTTCTATCTCCTTAACCGTGCGAGATAGAGCGATTTCGTCGAAATTTTCGACCCACAGGGTATCTAAGGAATGTAATCTTTGCAATTTTCCAAAAATTTTCCCCTCCCCAAAAATGGCGGCCATTTTGAATTTTCGAATTTTTGCCAAAAATGGCAAAACACAAATTTCCTTCTATCTCCTTAACCGTGCGAGATAGAGCGATTTCGTCGAAATTTTCGACCCACAGGGTATCTAAGGAATGCAATCTTTGCAATTTTCCAAAAATTTTCCCCTCCCCCAAAATGGCGGCCATTTTGAATTTTCGAATTTTTGCCAAAAATGGCAAAACACAAATTTCCTTCTATCTCCTTAACCGTGCCAGATAGAGTGATTTCGTCAAAATTTTCGACCCACAGGGTATCTGAGCATTGTACTCTTGGTAATTTTTAAAAAATTTTCCCCTCCCCAAAAATGGCGGCCATTTTGAATTTTCGAATTTTTGCCAAAAATGGCAAAACACTAATTTGCTTCTATCTCCTTAACCGTGCGAGATAGAGTGATTTCGTCGAAATTTTCGACCCACAGGGTATCTAAGGAATGCAATCTTTGCAATTTTCCAAAAAATTTTCCCCTCCCCAAAAATGGCGGCCATTTTGAATTTTCGAATTTTTGCCAAAAATGGCAAAACACAAATTTGCTTCTATCTCTTTAACCGTGCGAGATAGAGCGATTTCGTCAAAATTTTCGACCCACAGGTATTTCAGCATTGTATTCTTGGCAATTTAAAAAAAAATTTCCCGTCCCCTAAAATGGCGGCCATTTTGAATTTTCAAATTTTTGTCAAAAATGGCAAAACACAAATTTGCTTCTATCTCCTTAACCATGCGAGATAGAGCGATTTCGTCGAAATTTTCAACCCACGGGGTATCTAAGGAATGTAATCTTTGCAATTTTCAAAAAATTTTCCCCTCCCCAAAAATGGCAGCCATTTTGAATTTTCGAATTTTTGCCCAAAATGGAAAAACACAAACTGGCCTTAACCGTGCCAAATAGAGTTATTTCGTTGAAATTTTCGACCCATAGGGTATCTAGAAAATGTACTCTTGGCAATTTTCAAAAAAATTTCCTTTTCCCAAAAATGGCGGCCATTTTGAATTTTCAAATTTTTGCCAAAAATAGAAAAACAGGAATTTGCTTCTATCTTCTTAACCATGCCAGATAGAGTGATTTCGTCAAAATTTTCAACCCAACCAATGCAAAAAGGCATGAAGCTGAAATAATTTACATCTACACTAACAAATATTTAAGCATCATTGATATATTTTACAAATGAAACAGGGTCTTGTAAGACTACTGTACAATTTGGGCAAAAGGTTCATGGGTGGACATTACACATGATAATGTGTGTTCTTCTATGCTATCCTGTTTCTATTCGCATCTACTATCAACAGGGCGGCCGATTTCTAGTTTGTATTTACAGCCCAATCTTCCTGACCTTTTCTTATCCACCAGTGCAGAGAGAATTGTTCACAGCGACTCACTTAATGTTCTCAGTAAATCCTCACTGTGTCGTGTCTATGCTGCCACATGCAGAAAACTGGGTCAGGTCGAGAGGCTACGGGTGTTGGTGTATGACCTGACCTACTTCAAGGTGACTGGAGTTTACGTTCTCCTGGCCAACTGTGCTGAAGCTTGGCCAGAAGCATTACAAAGGACAGGAAATTTGGAGGTTCAAGGTGAGAGATTTATACATTTGGAAATATAAATGAAAGAGTATCATGTCTTAAATTTAGGGCAGGCTTTGTACCACGTTCTTAATAGATTGAGTGATTTTTATGGCAATAAAACATAAAGTGGAATACTAATTTATCATTTAAATTACAAAGAAGTATTTATAATCAGACCTTTTGATTGGTACTGACCCACAGAAATATTTATTGACCTCTCAGTTTGATTACTCGGGAAAAGTCGTTTCTTTATGTACTCATGTTAATTACATGACTGAAGAATGTAGCTTATATCTGTGTTGACTATTTTAGCCCAGCCACTGATCACAGTGCTACAGGCCATCTTCCTAAAGAATCAATTTTTCCGCGGCACACCCAAGCAGAGCGTTGGAATCGGAGTGTTGAAACTGCTCTGTCGTTGGGAATATCTTGACTTACAACACACTGAACTCGTTACCATGGTGATGGAAAGGATAAACAATACCATCAGGGATTCGAGTATGGATGTGACCAAATTAGAAACAGGTGCGTTTGTAATACATGCAATGCTTGTTAATTCAACATACATCGTAAACTGGCACAAGCAGAAAGTAGATGAGATATTGATACTTTAAACAATAAGTATTGTTTAAGTTGAAATTTTCACCAGGCATGAATACAATAGAACCTCGATTATCCGGCTCTCTATCATCCGAAACTCTGGATTAACCAACCTGAAACCTTGTCTCCCAACATATAGGTATAATGTGCATTCTAGCACGAGCGACAATACAGGTTTTTCACATTCTCTGAAACTATTAATTCAGCAGCAGTAAATTTTTTTTTAAGTGTGCACCAATTTTGGACTTATTCATGCACATTTGCAAAATTTTACAAATATATAACATTGAGGCAGTTGTAAGTCTTCATATTAATGAAACCATTGGATATATCATACAAATGTGCTAGGTAAGCTCATTGTTCACATATTTAACTTTATTAATCTGAAATTCAATTTAATGGGCAATAATATGACTTAGCCATCATCGAGGTTCATGCTCAAGCTTCATTGCTTGTTCTTATATACAGAACTATTGCAGTTCCTATCACCAAATTTAAGCGTTGGTGCATCATTTTTCAATGGACTTTTTGTTTGATACTTAGTCATTCTAAAAGACATCACATTGCCATCTTTTACATCTTAAATGAAAGCTACTGCAGGTTTTGCCAAAATTTATATGTAGGTCTATTATAGTAATTTTACCCTTTGGTATTGACTGTGTAATGCTCTTTCCAAAAAAAAAAAAAAAAAAAGTTTGCTGACATTCTGAAATGGCTTCAGCTCATTTAATGAAATCTAAACTATTGTGGATATTATCGCATGGGTCCATTATATCAGTACTTTGCTTGCTATAAATTTTGGTTGCATTCCAAAGACAGCAGATGGTCTTCAAAAGAGATGTATAAGTGTTGTTACTGGTTGTAGACGAGTGTTGCTTGTTTGTGTATGGGAGAGCTTCCGGCTCCGCCGGCTCCTGCGGCTCCGCCGGCTCCGCATTTTGTTTTCCTTATAACTCTGTAACCGTTAGGCGGATTCTTTTCAAATTTGGCAGGTTTAGGCAGTAGCCCTGGGGAATTTTTTTGAATATGCTGCAGTGACATTTCAACCAATCAGAGAGGTCACATGACCAAAAATGTCTTTTTTCGATGGGGAAGCTTGTCCGGATGATAACTTGAAAGGAATTTTATCAATTCACCTGAAACTTGGCAAATACATTCATTCTATTAAAATCTGGAAATCATTAGATTTTGGCATTGATTGGTCAAGAAATGGCCGAGTAATTAATGATTAATTAATCATTACGAATTTTCCAAATAAGGAAAACACAAAAATGCTTATATCTCGAAAACCGTGCTAGATAGAGCGATTTCGACGAAATTTTTGAACCACAGGGTATCTCTGCGGAGTAGCTTTCCCAATTTTCAAAAAATTTTTGTCTCACCCAAAATGACGGCCATTTTGAATTTTCGAAATTTTCGCAAAAATTGCAAAACACAAAAATGCTTATATCTCGAAAACCGTGCTAGATAGAGCGATTTCGACGAAATTTTTCACCCTCAGGATATCTCTGCAGAGTAGTTATCCCAATTTTGAAAAAATTTTTGTCTCGCCAAAAATGGCGGCCATTTTGAATTTTCGAATTTTTCGCAAAAATTGCAAAACATAAAAATGGTTATATCTCGAAAACCCTGCTAGATAGAGCGATTTCGACGAAATTTTTGACCCACAGGGTATATCTGCAGAGTAGCCATGCCAATTTTTAAAAAAATTTTGTCTCGCCAAAAATGGCGGCCATTTTGAATTTTCGAATTTTTCGCAAAAATTGCAAAACATAAAAATGCTTATATCTCAAAAACCCTGCTAGATAGAGCGATTTCGACGAAATTTTTGACCCGCAGGGTATCTGCAGAGTAGCCATGCCAATTTTCAAACAAAAAATTTCTCGCAAAAAATGGCGGCCATTTTGAATTTTCGAATTTTTCGCAAAATTGCAAAACACAAAAATGCTTATATCTCGAAAACCGTGCTAGATAGAGTGATTTCGACGAAATTTTTGACGCACAGGGTATCTCTGCAGAGTAGCCATGCCAATTTTCAAAAAAAATTTTCTCTTGCCAAAAATGGCGGCCATTTTGAATTTTCAAATTTTTCGCAAAAATTGCAAAACATAAAAATGGTTATATCTCGAAAACCCTGCTAGATAGAGCGATTTCGACGAAATTTTTGACCCACAGGGTATATCTGCAGAGTAGCCATGCCAATTTTCAAAAAAATTTTGTCTCGCCAAAAATGGCGGCCATTTTGAATTTTCGAATTTTTCGCAAAAATTGCAAAACATAAAAATGCTTATATCTCAAAAACCCTGCTAGATAGAGCGATTTCGACGAAATTTTTGACCCACAGGGTATCTCTGCAGAGTAGCCATGCCAATTTTCAAACAAAAAATTTTTCGCAAAAAATGGCGGCCATTTTGAATTTTCAAATTTTTCGCAAAATTGCAAAACACAAAAATGCTTATAACTCGAAAACCGTGCTAGATAGAGCGATTTCGACGAAATTTTTGACCCATAGGGTATCTCTGCAGAGTAGCCATGCCAATTTTCAAAAAAATTTTGTCTTGCCAAAAATGGCGGCCATTTTGAATTTTCGAATTTTTGCGCAAAAATTGCAAAACACAAAAATGCTTATGTTTCGAAAACCGTGCTACATAGAGCGATTTCGACGAAATTTTTTATCTTCAGGGTATCTCTGCAGAGCAGCTATCCCAAAGAGCTTTCACTTGGTGAAGTTTCAGACCCATAGCTAATTGCTCACCTACTCAAAAAGAGTAAATGCGAATTACAGTAGAACCTCCATTATCCGACCCTCTGTTATCCGAATTTTCAATTATCCAACCTTAGATCCACTCTCCCAACTCCATTTAAGCCTGTTATTTTAGCATTCCTATTATCCGACCTTTCTATTATCGGACCTAATTTTTACTCTCCCAAGAGGGGCGGATAATAGAGGTTCTACTGTACCTCTAAAAGTATTGCAGATGGCCAATTTTTCTCAAATAACTCATTCACCTACTTTTGGAAGAGCTTTCACATGGTGAAGTTTCAGACCCATAGCCAATTATTCACCTACTCAAAATGAGTAAATGCGAATTATTTCTAAAAGTATTGCAGATAGCCAATTTTTCTCAAATAACTCATTCACCTACTTTTGGGAGAGCTTTCACATGGTGAAGTTTCAGACCCATAGCTAATTATTTACCTACTCAAAATGAGTAAATGCTAATTATCTGTAAAAGTATTGTGGATACCCAATTTTTATCAAATAACTCATTCATCTACTTGTGGGAGAGCTTTCATATGGTGAAGTTTCAGACCCATAGCTAATTACTCACCTACTCAAAATGAGTAAATGCGAATTATCTCTAAAAGTATTGCAGATAGCCAATTTTTCTCAAATAACTCATTCACCTACTTTTGGGAGAGCTTTCACTTGGTGAAGTTTCAGACCCATAGCTAATTACTCACCTACTCAAAATGAGTAAATGCGAATTATCTCTAAAAGTATTGCAGATAGCCAATTTTTCTCAAATAACTCATTCACCTACTTTTGGGAGAGCTTTCACTTGGTGAAGTTTCAGACCCATAGCTAATTACTCACCTACTCAAAATGAGTAAATGCGAATTATCTCATAAAGTATTGCAGATAGCCAATTTTTGTCAAATTAATCATTCACCTACTTTTGGGAGAGCTTTCACTTGGTGAAGTTTCAGACCCATAGCTAATTACTCACCTACTCAAAATGAGTAAATACGAATTATCTCTGAAAGTATTGCAGATAGCCAATTTTTCTCAAATTAATCATTCACCTACTTTTGGGAGAGCTTTCACTTGGTGAAGTTTCAGACCCATAGCTAATTACTCGTCTACTCAAAATGAGTAAATGCGAATTATCTCTAAAAGTATTGCAGATAGCCAATTTTTCTCAAATAACTCATTCACCTACTTTTGGGAGAGCTTTCACTCTGTGAAGTTTCAGACCCATAGCTATTTATTCACCTACTCAAAATGAGTAAATGCTAATTATCTCTAACAGTATTGCGGATACCCAATTTTTATCAAATACTCATTCATCTACTTGTGGGAGAGCTTTCACATGGTGAAGTTTCAGACCCATAGCTAATTACTCACCTACTCAAAATGAGTAAATGCGAATTATCTCTAAAAGTATTGCAGATAGCCAATTTTTCTCAAATAACTCATTCACCTACTTTTGGGAGAGCTTTCACTTGGTGAAGTTTCAGACCCATAGATAATTATTCACCTACTCAAAATGAGTAAATGTGAATTATCTCTTAATAGTATTGCAGATAGCCAATTTTTCTCAAATAACTCATTCACCTACTTTTGGAAGACCTTTCACACACGAAAATGAAAAATTGTGAATATCTCGGAAAAGCTATTTCTTCTGCTTTAATGCTCGGCGGGAGATACACACCACGGCAGTGGTCTTGACAAAAATTTTTGTCTCCCCAAAAATGGTGGCCATTTTGAATTTTCAAAGTTTTTGCAAAACACAAAAATGCTTATATCTCGAAAACTGTGCTATATGGAGCGAACTCAACAAAATTTTGGACCTGCTGGGTATCTCTGCAGAGTAGCCATGCCAATTTTCAAAATATTTTTGTCTCGCCAAATATAGCGGACATTTTTAATTTTTTTATTTTTTGCAAAACACAAAAATGCTTATATCGTGAAAACCGTGCTAGATAGAGCAGACTGCGCTGACTTTGGTTGCCACAACAGTATAAGGCTAGAAACGAAGCATTTTCTTAATACTTTAGCACTCACCTTTATATCCTTTTCGGGACGCTTTGTTTTTGCTATGCAAAAACATTATCTTTTTTTTTTGCGAGCGATCCTCTAGTTATTTTTCATTCAGACCAACTCCACGAGTGTTTGAGGTCACTGCTGTTGTTTGCTGTACACAAGGGTTGGGAGTGGACATACACCCACCTCATACAGAACACTGTGTGGCCAAAGGTCTTAGAGTGCATTGCTGCCTGTCATGGTGACCAACCACATCATGTGACACGATTGAAATGGATGTGTAAGTTACTAGGTAAGCGGCTTTTTCAGTTTTATCAAGTGCTGATATCATTACAGTATCAATTGGCATCATGACATCACCAAATTTTCCTGCGTGATATGACAATGTCATTATAATTGTATCCCCGGACGAAAATCGGGGATACTTAGGATTCAGTACGGTCACGCCGCCGCCGCAGAGATTTCCTTTTGGACGCGATAATTTAAAAAATATTTTAGTTAGAACTTTCAAACTTGGTATGTGAGTATATATGGGCAATGCCACGAACACTATTGTTTTGTGACCTTGACCTTCAATCTCAAGGTCACTGGTGGCCTCTTAAAGGTCAGATTTTGGCCATTTTTTCACTTTTTGGCCCAGTTATCCTATACAGAAAGTCAGATCATCCTATGGCCAGTATATATAATACATATATATGTCCTCTGTAAGCATGCAGAAATTTGACCTTGAAGCTCTTCATTGAAGGTCATCCACTGACCGCCAAAGTACCTGACCGAGGGTCATTTTTGGCCTTTTTGGAAATATTTTCACACTTAATGCTGACTATATTGCATGGAAACTATTGAAAATGGCTTTGGAGGTTGAGTACATGATGGACATTTACCATCCAGGCTTACTGTTTACAGATCTTCATTTAAGGTCATCCAGTGACCGCCAAAGTACCTGACCAAGGGTCATTTTTGGCAAATTTGGAGATATTTTCACACTTAATGCTGACTACATTGCATGGAAACTATTGAAAATGGCTTTGGAGGTTGAGTACATGATGGAGTACCAGCATCCAGGCTTACCGGTTACAGATCTTCATTTAAGGTCATCCACTGACCGCCAAAGTACCTGACCGAGGGTCATTTTTGGCCCTCTATTTGTTTGTTTGTTTGTGAACAAGATAACTCAAAAACTGACAGATGGATTTTGATGAAATTTTCAGGATATGTCCAAAATGGTAAAAGGAAGATATGATTAAATTTTGGGAGTGATCCGGATCACTGTCTGGATCTTCTGGATCCATGAAATTTAATTTTTAAAGACAGATAACTCAAAAACTTATGGGTGCATTGTGATGAAATTTTCAGGAAATGTCCTTAATGGGACGAGGAACAAGTGATTAGATTTTGGGAGTGATCTGGATCACTGTCTGGATCATCCGGATCCAGGCTGCCAGATGTGTTTGTGTACAATATAGCTCAAAAATTTACAGATGGATTTTGATGAAATTTTCAGGATATGTCTGAAAAGGTAAAAGGATGAAATGGTTGAATTTTGCAAGTGATCCGGATCACTATATGGATCTTCTGGATCCATGAAATGTAATTTTTAAAGACAGATACCTCAAAAAGTTATGGATGGATTGTGATGACATTTTCAGCAAATGGCTTAAATGGTACAAGGAACAAGTGATTAAATTTTTGGAGTGATCTGGATCACTGTCTGGATCATCTGGATCCAGGCTGCCACATAATCTTGAGATGGACTTTGATATTTTTAGGATATGTTACAAATGGTAAAAGGAAGAAGTGGTAAAAGGAAGAAATGATTCAATTTTGCGAGTGATCTGGACCACTATCTGGATCTTCTGGATCCAAGAAATGTAATTTTTAAAGACAAATAGCTCAAAAAGTCATGGATGGATTTTTATGAAATTTTCAGGAAATGTCTTAAATGGGACAAAGAACAAGTGATTAGTTTTGGGAGTAATCTGGATCATGTGGATCCAGGCTTCCAGATGTGTTTGTGTACATGATAACTAAAAAACTTATGGACAAATTTTGATGAAATTTTTAGAATATGTCTGAAAAGGTAAAAGGATGAAATGATTGAATTTTGGAAGTGATCCGGATCTCTATATGGATCTTTTGGATCCATGAAATGTAATTTTTAAAGACAGATATAAGTGGAAGAACTAGTGATTAGCTTTTGGGAGTAATCTGGTACTATGGAGAATCCTGACCTGGTTCTCCAGGAAACAGGCTCAAGACCGACATATTCACGCCTTAACTATGTCCCGTCCGGGGATACACTGCGTCGAGACGCAATCTCTAGTTAAAACAAGACAATATTTTTTTGCGTTTTGAAGCTTTGATATATTGTTTGTTTAGTACCATTTTCACAAGAGAATCAGTCAGGATTAAGGAAAAATTAAAACAGATGAGACAAAGATGCCACTACTATTTAATGTATTTTACTGTATTTTACATATTATCTACTTCATTCACTGGATACAATAAACTCTATATCAATAGAACCAGCGCATAGTGTAAGTGGAGCCAATGTTACTTTACCAACATCAGCAAGTACAGTCTTTTCGAAGATAAAAGTGAAAGTTAGCCATAACTAGAACCAAGTTGTGTTGATATTGAAGGTTCTGGTTGAAGAAAATTTAGTGACATGTAATTTATTATCCACCACGAGCCATGCATGGACAGTATAGGGGGATATACAAAGCTCGATATATTTTTTAGTATACAGCTACACCTGCCTATCATGATTCATATTTCAGAAACTATGTAACCTACAAATATATATATATATCATTAGAAAGGTATTTTTACAGCTCTTCTGCTCATTTTGATTACATAAAAGTCCATGCGAAACCATGTCTAATATATTGTCATCGTTATTTATGATATATTTTTTTCTGTATGTGTCATTCGGGCAGTTTTTCTGTTATCTATTTAATATCACTTTTTCATTGTTTAACAGAAGGTTAAGAAAACACAAGTGATCCTGAAGGTGAAAACATTGTAAAGGAATTCATGAATGAGTTCATAAATCAATATTTTGATTGCAGAAATGTGGTTATTAGAGATTCTGCTATTTTATATGAATTTTTTCTTGTGCAAAACCTGACAGGATTTCTAGCTGTACAGTGTCCAAAGTCAGAACGAGAGAAAGTGGATGACATTCTCAAGTCTTTGCAAGAGATTTGCCTGGAAGATAGTTCTGTGTCTTGTGAGTATACAATTATTTTCACCATGTGTCGTATTTGTTCTATTTACTTACTGGGATTTACTAGTATTCTGTCTGTATACCCAGTGTCATTTAAAATGGATAATTGTCATTACAAATTAGACAATTTCTTGTGAATGTTTCTAAAATTAGGTAACATAGAAACAGGTCATACGTATAATAATTAAGGTATTATTACAGAGCTTCTGGTTGTTTCTGTTGCATTAAAATCCATGCAGAAATGGCAGAGGAATTGGTTTTGCCTCAGTGTTATAACTGTCTGAACAACTGACTACCTCGCAAGTTATTTTTTTTTTGCTTTAAACCTCATGGAAATTAATAAAAGTTATCTCTGCATATTCATAATTTGTTCAAATTTTTTATTGTAAATATAGGTTGTAGTCACTAAATCTGTTTTGTGTTTTTAATTTATCCTTTTCTATTGTTCAGTGATACTGATGACAACAATTTGCATACTTGCAATTTCTTATGTTTTCCAGTTTCCGTGGAGACTCGTCAAAGTTTGCTGGAGACAGTGATGCTACTCACTCCATATAACATCGCACTAGGAACAGATATTTGTCAGAAGTTGCTCAAGGTTGATGAGGGGACTCACAACCCACAGATTAAAGACAAAATACTCAAGCATTTGAACTATTTCAAACAGAGGCTGCCATATAATAGTGTGTAAACCAAACATTTATTGGGCGACAAATATACAGTGTAATACACGTCTATTGTCTGAAAAGCAGGGAGGAAGAGTTTTTTGGGTGTAATTTGGACTTTCAGTATAAAACAGAAGGGAACTCATAAAGCTCATAAAATAGAATTTTTGAATAAATAGAAGGATATTATTTGGTGGAAAAGTTTTACAGTATAATCTTTATCATCTAAACATAATGTGATTTTTGACTTAAAAAAGGTTCGTTAAAAATAGGGTAGTCTTTCAGTATAATATATTGGGGAAATAATAAAATTACACAAAAAAGGTAAGATGAACCAATGATTTTTTAAACCGATAGAAAAGTGAAAGCTTAATATTGTACTGTACATTAGTTACATTAGTAATAACAGTTTTATAGCACTTAATCTCCAAATTCCAGAAAAATGAGTAATTTTTATTGTGAAAATGGCCTATCTGCTATTTACTTCCATTTGAAAAAAAAATCTTTACATTTCATCCAGTAATTTTGTGTATTTTAATTTTTATTTCATTTACTACATATTGGGAATTTTTTGCTTCATCTGGCCTAATTCTTAGCAGTAACCCATTTTAAAATTAATGTGCTGTAACACATGAAATATTTAAATAAATTAAGTCCTTAAATACTTCCAATATATATTGCAGTAAATATGTGGAATCAGTAAATAGACTTATTTACTGATTTGGTCATTAAAAATACGCTGAAATTATTCCCTGAAAATTACAGTAAATATGTGTACGTACTGATTTTCACATATTTACTATAACACACGTTATGTGTATTTACTTCTACTACTTTATTTAATAGTTAGGTGTTATTTGCTATGTCTTAATCACTATTAATAATTATTTAAAACTTTAAATGGCTTCACTACATTTGAAGTTTGATATATGTTTATAATCCAGCACTGGGTCACTAACAATTTTACATTACTTTATAATTTCAAAATAACTTACATGTGATCTGTGAAAAAAATATATAATATTTTAAAATTACTTTGATTATTCATAAAAGTAACACAGAAAGTTGTCTTTTTTACAACAGTCAAATGACATATTAAAACAAAAATAGATCACAAATGAAGATGACAATATACGAGTAACATAACTACTCTAGCGTCCATCTTCTTAAATGATATAATTTTGTTGTATATGTCTACTAAGTGATTACTTTTATTATTGCCTACTTTCATTCAATAATAAGTAAAATAAGTGTGTATTTTTTACGAAACATATGTGAAAAAAATACCTGTGAAGATTTTCCTTCATACAAGTGAATATAAAAATTTCAATTTTTTGCAAGAAATTTTTCTGCCATTTCTGCAGAGACTTTAATACAACAAAATGAGCAGACTGTGAAAACATACTTTTCTAGTAATGCCTTTAAGCTATTTGTAACACACATAATTAAAGCAATATTTTCTAAATAAGGACACCTGTTTACACATTTGTAGCACTAACACTTTGTAGCAATAAATCTTTGCAAGAAAAAGACTAACTTAATCAATGGGGAAAATGATTAATCAAATTATTATTGTTGTGTAATGATCTGGTGACTGAACAATGAAGATCTGGTTTTTGTCTTGCAGTTTTACTATGTATCTGTGTTGTGTGCTACCTACTGAATTTTTTCAGACAATGTTTTGTGGGTAAATAAATAAAAACACCAGGCGGTGTCACCATTTGGCAAATTGTCACTCCACTTTCACCTTTGTGGACATAGGATCAAATCAAGCTTATAACAATGTGCAAACAATTCCAATAGTCAAGCCCAGTATATTGTCCAAGCTGTTAATAGGAATGTAAAACTTAACTTTGGCTTTTGTTTATTTCTAAAAGGGTACAGACTGTTTCAAGTGATGTTAAAAATTCCAAATAATTTATCGATTTAAGAATTGATGTGTTACTTTAATTATATATTGTATTTTATTAGAGAATGATTTAATATGATATTTGAGGTTGTCATATATTGTGTATGTTTTGTAAAATAGATTGATATTGTTATTGGATATATTTTGTTTGCACCCGTCTTGCATTTGGGGATTTTTAATGATGCATTTTGCAAATCTTGTGTATGTTATTCTCGATAAACTGTACAAAAACTTTTTTTTTCACTATTTTCTAATAAAATGCACTATTGTGCTTGAAACCTATGGATGTCTTTAATTAATGTATTTTTGGCAATATAAATCTGATGTAGATCCAGAATAAGTCAAATAGAGGCGTAAGTAGAAACAGTTTTGATGTCCCAATATTAAAAAATAATACTGCTTCCTGCCGTAAGTTGGCAAAACTTGGACATAAAAGCCTTATTTTATTTCACTGTTTTCTCAGGATATACGTATTGTTGGATGTTCCTATTCAGCCATTTACTTTATTATATAGCATAGCTTATTCTGTAAAACTTTGAATTCTGCAGGATAAGTAGTTCTTATTTTTTTCAGGGGCCACGGTTGCAGAGTGGTAACACTCTCGCCTCCCACCTCTGCGGCCGGGGTTCGATCCCCGTCATGGCCGTAAGTGGGAAAGCTGGTAGTTGCTTGCCGTTGGTCGGCAGTTTACAGTACAGAACCCTAGCGAACTATATGTACTGGTTTCCTCTGCCCTTCCAACTACCTGTCGTGATATGACCTGTAGAGTGTTGAAAGCGACGTAAAACCCAAATAAACAATCTTATTTTTTTCATTATTGTGAGAGTTCCGGTGCGTACTGCTCGGATTTATTGCTTAAAAATGTCCTCCCACCAAACGAGTTCTAACAAGCCCAGATAATCTAAATGCAGACATTTTTGCTTTGCTTTTGATACACATAACTACTGTCGATCTTACAGAGAAACTGGTAAAGGGGATGACCCTTGTGTAACCAATGAAAAGCCGTGCAATATTTGCTCTGCTTTTACTGAAGAACAGCTTATCAAAATAAAACAGAGACGTAGATATGTTAGGAAGCAAAAAGTATCCAATACCTGTCATATATCTAAAGATGATGAACTGCACTTGTTAGGGGGTGATGTGGAGGTATTT
This sequence comes from Sabellastarte sp. h YS-2021, assembly GCA_964017235.1. Taxonomy (NCBI): domain Eukaryota; kingdom Metazoa; phylum Annelida; class Polychaeta; order Sabellida; family Sabellidae; genus Sabellastarte; species Sabellastarte sp. h YS-2021. The sequence goes on from OZ024937.1 coordinate 15,155,751, forward strand.
TCTGGATCACAAGCAGACCTTGAGGGTGCTGCAGAAAATTTATTTTCATCTCCTCCACACCCCCAACCCTTACGTTTTGAGTCTTTGTCTTTAAGGACACCTCAAACTGTCCCACCCACCCCAGGCACAGCTTTACAACATAAAATAGAAAGCAAACTAGAAAAATCCCTGGGTAATCAATTCAACATCCAACTCCAACAGCAAATGGGGTCTTTCAAGCGTCCTTGCTGGAGGGTATGAACTCTCAGAGAGGAAATGAAATCTATGAAAAAACCCTCCGAAGCGGAGGTAGAGAAGACCTCGTTTCAACTTTAAAAGCTGGACCTAGTAAACAGTCTGTTGAATTATCAGACCCGAACATCCAAGTGAACCCTTGGACTTCCGATCACTCGGATGCTCAACCTATGGGAACGGACTTCTGTGGTCCTTCTCTTCCACCACGGTTCAGCCAAAGTGTCCAGTCCGAACATGGCTCTGAACACTCAGACCATCATTCCGAATACTCTGAACAACCTGAAAAGGTGTGTTCCTGTAGAGCCAAAAACACTCGGACAAAAAGGAAACACAAAGTTCAGGCAAAATACTTCTCACAGTCTTCATCTTCAGAGGAGGATCAGTCCTCTGTCCCTATTAAAAAGTCTGCTAAGCCCCAAAAGGCTCCTGTGCAAGACCAACAACAAAATAATCCAGACCCAGTTTTTTACAGAGAGGTAGATATGCCTGACTCCCTTCACAGTGTGCAGAGGAAGCTGAGACTATTAGGCACATACTTGATCTCCCCGACCCAGGGAAACTATGCCTAGGTCCTCTACCACTGTGCTGGGCCTGGACGATGGAAAAGGCCAACTGGAGCTTAGGCCAAGAGACCCTTCAACTATGCTCCCTTCAAGTTCATATCTCAAAGATGCCTTTGAGAAGTTTGAGCAGGACTTCCTGGTCTCTAATTTACCTGAAGGTAAATATATAAAACCCCCTGCTTCAACAGCAGAAATGGCACAAGGTGGGATAGCCTTGTTTTGAGCACAAACTACAGGAGCTAAATTCAGATTTTGCTAAGATCAGTATTTCTCCTAAACCCTCTGGGGCCCCTATGGGCAAGGTTCCCCTACAAGTTCTTAAGGAACTTGAGCACCAAGCTACCATCAACTTTACAGCTACCTTTGCAAAGACTGTTTCCACTTGTAACACTACTATGAGAAGTGTTAGGACAGTCTTAAATCAACCTTCAAAAGGGTTAAAAGCCAGATTCAGAAGGGTGCCAATCCTGAAAAAGCTGCCAGGCGTGGCTATGAAAATTCCTGTGACTATTTTGAAATGTTGAACAAGAGAATCGTTATTCAACAGAGGGCTTTAGCCTACCTAAGCAAATCCTTAGCCCATATTCTCCAGAGAGAGCTGTATACCATGGGCAACACTGGCCTGCTAAGACACGAGGCTGAGATGACCCTCCTTCAACCACATCTAGGGGATTCTAGACACCAAGAACTAAGGAATTCGCCCTTTTGGCCTACTCCTTTGTTCAAATCACAATTAGTCAAGGATGGAGAAGACTTCCTCCTTAAAAAGGCACCCCTAAAGATTCACAGGGTTTTGGACCCTATCAAAATAAGCCCTTTCGTGGTCCCCACCACAAAAAGAAAAGAGGCTCCTACAGGAAACGCCCCTATGGGGGCAATTCCTCCCAAAGCAGTAACCAATCGTTTTCCTCAGGTAGGGGAAAATCAAACAACAGAGTCTTCAGAGGTCGTTTTTGACCCGATTCAAGGGGATGAGGGCATGGAAACCCCTCCCCCAATGACTCCTCAAAAGTCTCCTTCAGTCCACCAGCAGGAGGTCGCCTCCGTTCTTTCAGAAGAGACTGGCTAATAAACAAATGTTCAAACAACTTGCTAAACATTATCACCAATGGTTATGTTCTTCCATTCATCTCAAAACTAAATTTAGCCAGAGTTTCCCTGATTTCGATTAGGATACAAGGCCCTTCAAAAAGACCAATCTCTGGCCTCTTGTATCCAGTACCCGCTACACTCTCATCTTGGCTAAAACAAACTATCCTTCTTTGTTACAAACAAGCAGATCAACAAGCCTTGAATTTGGTCCAAGTCAAAGCGCATGACATTAGGGCCTTTGCGGCCTCTAAGGCCTTTTACGGTGGGGTATCGGTAGACCAAATCATGCAAGCCTGTCACTAGAAAACTCACAACACATTTACAAATTTTTACCTAAAAGACCTTACTTGGTCGGACAACGACAACAATATGTATCTGTGACCAGTAGTAGCAGCACAACAAGTCCTAGACCCGCCCCCTCAGACTTCATCCATGGAAAGAATAGAAGGGGGCACATCCGCTGCAGCCAAGTCTTCAGGAGTCTAATCCCAGGGTCTAGGTATTTGGTTATCTTCTCAGGATGTTATGGTAAGGTCTTTTATCTATCATTACTGCATGTGTTTAACTGTATAACGTATTAAACTTTTATTCAAGTGTGCCATAATCTCATATTTAGGGTGGCAAGTTAATGAGATTTCAAGCCCAGGGCTTGTATTCATTGCAGTGAGGCCCTTGGGGCTATACTCGTATAACTGAGCACGGCTGCACTTACTCCTTCTATCAAAACATCCAGACATTATTGGCACTGTCATTCATTAATCTTTTGGTTTTTGCCTTCTTACATGTCGAATTTTTGGAATTGGTGCTCTGTAAGCGGGACTCAGACTGGTTTTTCAAATATTTTGACTATTTAATTCAAATCCAAGAAAAATTTACTATACTTCCAGTGTCAGCTGTAAACCCTCCGCCCAGCGGAGCACATGGTAAGCTATTGTAGCGCAATAAAATTGAAAATTTTAATTACGTAAATGTAGCTTTTATAAGCTACATAAGCTACAAGCTTACCATGTGGAACTGAAGAGAGTCCCAGCCTGCCTCCCCGCTGTATTGCAGCTGAGGGGGTATGGTCTAAATTTACAACGAGAAAAAGGGTGATGCGTCGGATTACACTGCTATGCTACACTCTCAGGACAGAGGGATTCGGTCAATACTAAACCTCTATTTTTCTTGTTTATGTTGGCCGGATACCTGCAGCCTCCCGAGATAGCATTCAGTTCCACGTACATGGTAAGCTTGTAGCTTATAAAAGTTACATTTAAGTAATTAAAATTTTCAAATTTCTGTTGTTTAAGTGTTGTTACATGAATTTCTTTTCAGTAAAATATGTACTAAAATAAGCGCAACTTAAAAAGGCAGTAATAACAAAAGGGATTAGCTTAAGATGAGTGAAAAATTAGCTTAAGTTTACGATGAAAGGTTTCATTTAAACTAATTTTTTACTCATCTTTCACTAATTCCTTTTGTGAATACATTCCAAGCACCCCAACTTGGCACAATTCGCATATGAAAATCACCGAAGCCATTTTACTTTATTGCTGTCATCACTTTGACGTCCTTATTTGATATGAGAAAGCTTACAGTTTATACAATGACAATCAAATGTTATTAAATATTTCATCTTCCGGTTTGTGCCATGATACAGCACCAAGCAGTATCTGTTTTTGGCAGGCATAGTTGGAGATTATTGATAACTACAGCCAAATCATACAGATATTGATAAATTTACTCAGAGTCAATTGTTTTCCACTGTACTATTTACTGCACCCAAGGATCAACCAGTCTCAGATTAAGCACCATTAAATTGAGTGGATTACGTACTTTGCTTTTTTTGGGGGGCAAAAATTTTGTGTCCCCAAACTGTTGTCCCTCAAGAATACAGTTTGACGTTAAGCTGTAACTTCTTGAACTGATTTGATTACATTAGAATTAATTAAATATTAGCCCTTTATTTACCTCCAGATTGACTGCAATCTTGTTTGGTATTCACTTCTCTATAGTGTATGGGGTACCTACATCTAGAATTACCCACTTTAACATTGTAACATTTCAAACATTAGAAGTATCCAATTATGTTACACTATTGTCAATTAGTACCCAATTGTAAGAAAGGTTATAAAAATGTGTGGTGTTCCAGGGACCCTGCTTATGGTGGTCTTAATGCAAACACTGATTCTAGTAGATTGAGATATATATGTGAATGAACTTTGATATATTACAAAAGACATATCATTCATGGAAGAAACCTATACCGGGTAGTAACAAGATTTCTTCAGTCTCAATAATTCTTAAACCTGATGCCGACTTCCTACAAGAATCGGCCTGACAGAGCTTTTAATCTTTATTCACAGTAAATGCCTTTACAATACAGAAAAGATACCAAATTTTGAACTTTAAAATAGGGCTGAGAATTATACTAGTAGTTTTCAGAAATACAAGGGAACTATGTGACCACAGCAAGTGTAAAAATATCATTTTCTCTGACTTTTAGATGACATATAACTTAAAAATATTGGCTTGTTTTACTTGAAAAATGGTATTGTTTAACCTGAACTTACAGTGCCAGCTGTTTGGCTTAAGAGTACCAGTGTGAGACCACCATGCAGCCTTCTTTAATTTGTCAAATGGCTCTCACCTCTAACGGTTTTTATTCAGCTCATAACATCATGTAGTACATATCAGTTACTTAACAAAATCACAGCTGTTAAAATAATTGCAATTATACCAATTAAAAATCATGGCAAAACTAAATTGTATATCATTCACATGCAGTCATCGTTATCTAGCTGTATTTTCTTCACACATTTTAACTGTAAAAATAGTATGTTGTACATGAGGAGAGTGATGATGTTTGTCATATGTGGTGGAATCAAACATAATTCTACATACATTGCAGGAAGCAGAAAATTAAACTGGCATTCACTAATCAGATGCTTTTACATTCCTCTGTAGCCAAAGGCCTCTAATTGAACCTAACTAAAGCTAAGCTAACTATAGTGCCCCAGAAGGTTTTGTGCTAATTTATCTTACCATGTATATATACAGAGGGGAGCACGGTGGTTTAGTGGATAACACACTCGCCCGCCCCCCTCCACCTCTTAGGTCAGCAGTTCAAGCTTCAGATGAGACCTCTCTCTGGGTGTGAGAAAGTTGGTAGTTGCTTAGCGATGTCCAGTTGTTTGACGAACCAGTATGAATTGGTTTCCTCTGTCCTTAAACTACATGTCATGATATGGCTTATATAGTATGTTGAAAATGATATAAAACCCATTTACATTAAATTAAGCAAGAGCAGTCAGAGAGTGCAGATCTAGGCCAAATCATGTAATAATAAGTGAATGGGGAAAATCCGGATTATTTTTCTTTATTGTATCCACATGGTGATCCAGATCACTCTCAAAATTTAATGGGATCTAAGTTGGACCTACTCCCTTTTATAATGAAGTTAGAACCAGCAGTATTTATGTAATCTTACTGACAAACAAATGGTCATGAAATAATGCCTCCTTGGCAGAGCTAATTACCATCTTCTATGCCAATCATGCAACATCTGCTTGATATGCAGAGAACTTTCGCCCAGCACTACATGTTTGTACTTTTAAGTAGAGCATATGATATCTGGATTAAAGCTGTAAATGTGGATAAAATGTAAAACTTTAAGCCAATCTGAAAAAAAGGAATTTTTAAAACAAGTAAAAGAGTTTGATCTTCACTTTATCACTTTCCTTTGCAACAGTATGTGGGGTGACAGTAGCATATAAATATCAATTTGTTAATTAATCACTTGGCTTTAACCTGAATGTGAGCATGAATCTAGTTTATCACAACATGATTATTTGAAATATATGGTGGTCTTTTAGAATACGGCTCTATCTGTTAATTCAAAAGGTTCAATTCATCCTTCCTTACTTTGTTCACTGGTTGGATGCTATTTTTAAACCCGAGCTCTCTAGCTCAGGCTTGTGCTTCCAGAGATCATATGCACTTTACTTTTCAGCCTTTTTTGTTTTGTGCGATTTTCTCCTGGAATTAGTAGGGAACACTGCAGAATAACTGGCATAGACTTGCATCTGACCAATCAGTTCCTAGGTTGTATGTCCTTCCCTACCTGAAATGGGAAACTTGGAAGTAAGTGCTTGTCGGTGCACCCAAAATTTTGAGTGCAGAATGTTCAAACTAGCGAGTATGGCTCTCCACCTGTCCATCATAATATGACCAACATAATGTGTAGAAAAAAAAAAGTTTAACCTAAATCAGTCAAAAAATTATTTTGCGATAGATCAATGTTTTCGGAGTATGGTGGATATGCTCACTTCAATTTGACAACTAGTAAGCACCCGGTAAATAAACGGGTCAGTGTTTTCTTCAAATACTATTTCATGAATTTCTTCACCATTAGCAATCAAATATAGTTATATATGTGTTGTTAATTTATACAATTATGAAACTGTTTCGTGGATAATAGTTCCAAAGTTGTAACATTAAAGATAAGTTGATTAGCTTGCATTATCGCCCGTTAAAACCCCCCCGTACTGTACTGACGGTACGAGGATGGCGTCATCCTTAGACAGTTTGTGGACTTAAATAAACAATTTCATAGTTGCCCAACAATACTACTGCTCAGCTACCCAAGTTCGTCACCTGCATTTTTTGACAATATTTAAACCCATTAGCAATTATCTTTCTTTGTAGAGTAATACATGTGTGCCAAAACCACCTGTTCAGCTTGTTTCAGTATCAATATTGCTGGTCCTTTTCAGTTTTCAAGGCTGGTGACGAACATGGGTAGGCGACGAACTTGGGTAGCTGAGCAGTAATGTTTAACTATATAATACAGGTTTGTAGCCTATTTGTGTGGTATTATTGTGAATATTTAATAAACAAAAGAGTTGCCATCAGAAAGCTGCATTTTGCAAAGTTACACTTACAGATCAATGTGGTTTTGGCTTTGGGCACAATTAAAAATTAAATACTGGTATAGGATAGAGCTGAAACAATTAATTGATTAGTATAGGTTATTAAAGCACTAGTCGACGCCAATATTATGAAATCGGTTAATTGTTTTCTTGTGTATGTCACCAAGTAGCGGATTATACACTAGATTAGTTTACGATTAGAACTATGAGTATCTCAAGTTGAGACCTTAAAGCGTATCAAATTAAAGCATTTTATATGCATTTTATTTTTTAAATGTCAAAATATTACATTATTGGCCAATTTACCGAATAATCTGGTGAATTCTTTGCTTTTCAGCATCTTGTGATCCGCCATTTTGTTTGTTTATATCCAGAACACATGTTTTCAGTATTTCTCATACATGCTAAACGTCAGAAACAATTAAACGATTAGTCGATGGTTAATGCAAGCGACTACCCGGCTACCAAATTTTGCTAATCGTTTCAGCTCTAGTATATGAAGTATCAACAGTCTTGATCTCTGGAATTTATGTTAATATAACAAACAAAGAGCACTAGTAGCTACCTTGATAGATAGTGTGTTATTTATAAACAAGGCTATAATGTATTCATGTGGGAATAAATTCATTGATAAATGCAACAGTGCACTCATGTAGGATTAAAATATGTGGAAATATGTCTTCTACATGTATATTCTACACATATGTTCAGTGGTTTTGGGTTTATATTTCATTCATTCTGTTTAAAAACAGTTTTTCCTTATTTGTAGATTTGAAGGTATAAAGTACTGTTATCAGCCTGTTTGTAAAGATATGTATTTAAATTCTACCAAGCAATAATTGCTACCCAGCACTAATCGGCAGCAATATTTCTTCAAACCTAGTGAAATTTAGTTCATAGCTTCATTTTCAAATTAATGGTATACAAAGCTTTAAAGTTAAACTTTAAAAAAAATATTTTTGTTGTGTCACACAATGTGTAGGTGTAATATTTTGACTGTCTGTGAGTATACACATGTTATTCAATGTTGATGTAGTCCTCATTCAGATAGCTGGTATCTAGAAGTTGAAAGTGCACACTGACAATTAGAGTCTCGTGATATTCAACTTACAAGAAAGAAAAACTGAGATGGTCCATTTATTAGCTTGAATTATAGCTGCCAATGGAAAAAGTTCAGTAAGGTAAAAATTAGGGATGGGTCAGTAGTTCCGGTATCTCGGTATCGAGAGCATTTTACTGAAATACCGTGACGAGATTTTAAAACCGTCACTTCGCTTGTCAACATATATTCTGGAAGGAAGAGTTAAAATATCAGAAACATACCCAAAATTTGAAGAAATTATAAGCTTTTATCCCCATATTTTCGACCATTTGCAGACTTTTATAGCGAAACGTTGAGAACTGCCATGTTTTGGTTACGACAATATATAACCTCAATCTCGCTTGTCAGTCCATAAAATTGAAGGAAAACTTAAAATATTGGGAACAAACAAGAAATCTGAAGAAATTATATGCGTTTACTTCCTATTTTGTGCATTTGGCCACTTTTATTGTGATGTCGTGAAGAGGAAACGTCCATGTTTGATTGGGGTGTACTAAAATGCGGAATCCCGGAATCGGTACGGTTTTGCATTGACGACCTCCCGATGTACACATTTTTGGTACTGACCCTTCCCTAGTAAAAATAAACATAATAATCAGTTGACACAATCCATTTATCCCTGTGAGAGGAATATGTCTCAAATATAGCAGTAGAAAACATTCTGGTAGAGCCATTGTTAAATATCACACAAAGGTCACCCTATTACATTACACACCTGCAACCTTCGAACAATATACCAACCAAGTAACAGTTTCCAGCACCTTTTTGTTACAAAGATGGAGCCCAAAGATCATTTAAAGGTCAAGGTAAATATAGCAAGATCAAAGGTCGAATCAAGGCCACACCATGATATTGCACACAGACAACCCCCAACCAATATCCCTGGCAAGTAGGAACTTCCTACACATTACGGTTTCCAAGATATAGCCCAGACAAAATGTAAACAGTCAGTGTTATAATGGCAAGGTCAAGGTTCAAATCAAGGTCACACTATGACGTTGCATACCTACACCTCTGACTAATGGCCTAGCCTAGCCAAGTACATATAGCAACTTCCTTCAACTTCCTACAAAGTATGTTTTTTTTCTGTGATGTAAGCTGGGCAAGATTGTAAAGATACTGGACTAATATAGTAAGGGTAGCAATTGAATCAAGGTCACACCAGGAGGTTGCATACCTACACCCCACAACAAATGCCCCTACCAAGTATCAATTTCACATACTTTACAGTTTCCGAGACATATGCTGGACAAGATTTAAATGGTCAGGATTACTACTGCAAGGTCAAAAGTCAAATTGAGGTCACGCCTTAACACCGCACACCTACACCCTTCTACCAGTGCCCTCGTAAAGTATGGATGTCCTGTACCACACATGTTTCTGAGATACATCCCAGACAATATTTTACCCATCTCCAACCTCCCAGCTGAACACCATAGTAAACACAATAACTACACAACCTTGAAGGGCAATGGGGCAAAAATTGGATTGATGTTGTGATAATCTGAATAACAGAGAATTATTATTAACAGATAAACAAGAGCATGTGGAGGGCAGCCAAGTGCAGATTTTGCAAACAATCTTTGCAGAGTGCTAGTACATTACTCAATCTGTTCCAGATTCAAGGATATTGACTCTTTTATGCCCAAATTTGAATCACTTCTTCCTTGTAACAATTCTTATGATACCTAAAAATATCATAATCATCTGTGCAGTAATTTTGGAGTTATGCTGTAAACAAATAAACAAATTTACAAACTACCAAAAAGAATGAGTAATATACTTCACCAAAATTTTGCAAAGTAGTCAACCCACTTTATAAATGTTTTATGTGGATATTTTTTTAAGATCTTGTACAGTTTATGTTTCTATTTAAGTTAGTTTTTACACAATAATGGGAAAAAAGACATATAAAATCAACCCACTTCATGCTATCCCATTTAGTAAATTGTGGAAGAGAAGGGAATACCATCACAACAGAGTACACATATAAAAATTACATTAAAAATTACATTAAATTGAACCAACCCGTCTATTGTATATGTTGTCTTTATATATTTTACAGAATGAACAACTGAAGTGCAAGTTGAGATGTAGCTAGGATAGAAAATGGCAGGGTCCATGGCCCAGAGGGCCAAGTGGCTAATGCTCTGTAAGCCGCAATTCCGTCTTTTCTTTTGTCTTGTATCTTTCTGCTGCACTTTCCTTTACATTGTTCTTACAACCAATGTTCTGGAGATCCAAGTTGATCCTGATAAAGATGCTGCAGAGGTGAAAGATGGGGTGTGTCGAATATCGGAGGCATCATCCATGGTTTCAGAAAGAGACCTCATAAACTGTATACACCCCCACCAGTTTACATTCGACACAATCCAAAAAGTTCACAAAACGCCCTTGCTAACCCTGTTCAGCTTTAGTTCAGAGGGCATGCATAAGAATGGTTTGGGTAGTCACCTATCATCAGATATTCAGATGACCATGCAAAACTTGGATACTCTGCGGCCCTGGATAATACCAGTACTTTTCACTCCATGTTGGAGAGGATTGAAGAACAATTTTATGGAAATTGATCAAAATAATTCCCTTTGTGTCATACACAACAGAGATGTGCTAGACACGGGTATAAAGCTAGTCAGTGGTACAGTTGTTATTCAAGACTTATTTGCCTTCATCACCAACCATTCGAGATATTCAGCACCTTTTGTTGGCTACGTTCATCCAGGAACTCTAGTTGACTTCAGTATTATAGAAAGTCTCATGTATGTGTCAAGGTTACCTACGGATACCTTACAAGGTCAAGGTTTGTTGGTCATTGGTCGGGCAAAATTTATCGAGTCCGTGAGATTACTGAGTTCTCAGCTGAAAAATCTGTCCTATGTTGAAGACATATACAATAAACGACCTCTTAGAAATACAGTGGATAGATTACCTTATATGATAACTACCAGGACTGGATATCCATGGAATTTGGTGCGCAAGGAGGCAGCACTTAATCCAAGTATTATAAACTACATGGCAGCATATGGTCTTGTGAGGAATGTCACCACCATTGACAGTACACATAGTTTGCGTTGCATCAGAAGAGAATCCCAAAGGACAGATAACACGGAGACACCAGATCTCTTCTGTGGAAATCAGTCGCTGAATGGGAAACAGGTCTTAACCTCAGGCCAAACCAACTGTGCACCATACTTTACCAAGAGGGATCAAAACGGAGCAATCGTTTTGTACAAAAGAAAGAATAGGTTACAGCAGTGCCTGCTGGGACAACGTAATAGCCTCTTTATCTGCTGACAGTAATCCAGAAGTGACTTGTGAACTCTAATTTTGACACGCAAAAGTAAACTTGTAAACTAAAAAGCAGGGGAAAGTGGTCCACCTAGAGTTTGAATGACATTGCAGTATTGAGCTATGCTTGTAAAAGAATAGAGTATTGAATTATTTGCAGTGGAAAAATTACAAAAAGAATAATATAAGAATAATGTGAGACAAGCCATGGTGTGTGGCATATGCCATGATGGGGGTGGGGTGGGGGGGTGGGGGGATTACTTTTTAAACTGTCTGCCATTATTGAAAATAGCATCAAACTATTTATTTTTTTTTTGTATTTTCCTCTTGATCAAGTTTAAGAATGAATATTGATTTGACCTTCATTGAAATACAAATTGGCAATGTTTGCTGCAGATCTGTAAAATTTTTGAGTTGCAGATCCAGTGGACCTTGAAAGTTTTCAAGTAAAATTTGTACGCTGTTATTCCTATTGTAACCTTACAAAGTAATTTTAATGTGAATCATCATTACAAGTTTTACAGTAAAGCTAGGCTATTTCATCCATTAATCTTTGCAAGGGGTTATCAAAACAGCCAAAAGTATATACAGAATTTTATCTCTTCACCTCAGACTTTTTACTTCAATTCACTGACACACGCCTGTGCCATGTTAGAATGTAATGTTAGCAATAGTCAGAAATTGAGGGCAGATTGATCTTGAATGAGTCATTTTATGCAAATAGTGTAAAAAAATTCAGGCAAAAACTGGTTGTTTTCATATTAAAGCAACCATAATAACCAAAATTGTTTGGCATGCTTTGTTACTGGTGCATCTGGGTTTACTCATATTACACGACACAGCAATCTGGATAAGATGCTCAGTAAGGCTCCTTATTATAATTCCTCAATTCATAAATCAAAATTTCATTTTGACAATAGTTACTCATTTTGACGCTTCAAACCTATGGGATGACCTGCCACCGGAAATTTCAAAAGGCGACTTAAAAATTGATGTTGGTTCCACAGTAGGCTGATGCTAAAAGGTGTACCCAGGTACAAAAATTACTATGAATTCAGGTACAAGATGGTAACTGCAGTTAAACAATGTAACTGATTATTATATAGATGTCTGTGTAAAAGGAAAAGCAGTTGAAGTCAAAGTAATGCAGTATTCGTGTTACACCATATTCACTGTTGACTGCAAATATATTTTGGCAGACAGTTTTCACACATGTATGAACCCTTAGAATATTCACCAATATTCTAGGTTACCTCTCCATCTAATTTCTTAAAACAACTTTTTGATATTGAAAAGGTGTTTTCAAGGTTTACAGATAGACTTTTGTTGTTTCCAAACATTAGGTATTAAACATTTAACACCTGATGAATCATCCGTCCCCTGAAATAAAGTAAGTTTACACACAGATCAATGTAACAATATCACCCGATCTTTGTCCCAAAGTTCATTTCAAAACTATGTTAATGCATTCACATGCGTTTACACACTCTTCTAGTCAGCACCCACAAATTTGTGATAGTAAAACTATATTTTTATTGCGTTAATACATCCTATCCAATGGACAATTGCTTTACCGGTCGGCGCGACCGGTCCCGCCAAACGCCAGAAAAAGACGTCCTGTATATAATACCGGCAGGACCGGTCAGTAGTGTGCATTCGCTAGGTGGCGCATCATACTTGCTTCCTGTCCAGACAGAGTGACGTCAGTTCATCTTTTTCGTTTGGCGCGTGTAGTGTGCAGACGCGTTTTGAATTTATCTCCAAGTTTGAAGAAAACGCGGTTTATTCTACGAATTTAAAGCTTATTTTCATCTGAAAATATATATTTTGTGTTACATACATATCAGGGCCTCTCCAGGACTTTAACGAGGCATTATCCAGTGTTTTATTAGCCAGTTTTGAAGAATTCTGTGTACTTGTCGTCGAAGACGAGGTCGTGGGTGAGAGGTCGTGTGTCGTCCCTGCAGCATTCCTTCTGCTGTTTAGAAGCGTGTAGTTTCCACGATTCCCCCTTTTTATTTCTACCTGGTCGAGTAACACAGAGTGTATGTCGACGAGAAGATATTTGAAGGAAAGAAGAATGCATCGTCTGACGTCATCACTTCCAGCTTATGCTTGTCACGTGACACGGACCTGGTCACGTGATACGCATTCAACAATGGAGGTCACGTGATACGCATTCAACATGGAGGAATCGTGTTTTCAGCAGAAGTTTTAGAAGAAAAGACGAGTATTTATTACTCTACAACCACTTTTTAACTGGCAAGAAGAAATCCAGCAACTCGTCTATTGGCCTGAAGAAGTTAGATGACAAATGGTCATTGAACTCTGCGAATTTTTGCCGGTGCCGGTCATGTGACTTCATAGATCTCAACACAGCTACCGGCAAGCAATCCCCAGGCGTGATTGGTTCAGCTGACAAGAAGTGATGAGTTTTACCGGTTCCAGTCTGTACAGACTACCGGTGGGTGCTGTTCCTGTGAAGAAACCCCTTCAGTGGTTACCAGTGATCAGTCCTGTTGATCCTGGAACCTCCACCAGAGGCCTTTCCACTGGTGGGACTGTTGGGGTACCTAGCTGTTCCAGTCATGTTCCTGTGAAGCTGTCAAGAAACCCCCCCTTCAGTGGTTCCAGTGATCAGCCCTGTTTTGATACTGGAACCTCCACCAGAGGCCTTTCCACTGGTGGGACTGTTGGGGGTACCGGTTCCGGTCTGTACAGACTACCGGTGGGTGCTGTTCCTGTGAAGAAACCCCTTCAGTGGTTGCCAGTGATCATCCCTTTTTGATCCTGGAACCTCCACCAGAGGCCTTTCCACTGGTGGGACTGTTGAGGTACCGGTTCCAGTCATGTTCCTGTGAAGTTGTCAAAGAACCCCCCTTCAGTGGTTTCCAGTGATCAGCCCTGTGTTGATACTGGAACCTCCACCAGAGGCCTTTCCACTGGTGTGACTGTTGGGGGTACCGGTTCCAGTCTTGTTCAGACCACCGGTGCGGCTGCTCAGAGGGTTCACCTACCAGAAGTCGCGGTGACCATTGAGACCCTTATCTCCCCAGTGCAGATTTTTGGACCGGTACCAGTCCTGTTCAGGCTACCGGTAGGGTCACTAGCGAGCCTGTGCTGAGGGATACCGGCACCAGTTCTGCTCAGACTGCCGGTTGTGGTCACAAAAATCCAGCAAGGGCTACCGGTTTCACAGGACTACCGGTTACACAGAGTTGCTGGTGGTGAAATACAGCAGGGGCACTGGTTACGGAGAATTGCCGGTTCCGGAACCGGAGTGATGCCGGTTACAGACTGCTGGTTACAGAGAAATCTGCTGTTCCCATCATTACTGGCAAGGCACCAGCCGCAAATCCAGTGCTGACAACAGGTTCACCGGTTACAAAGGTTTCCCGGTTACAGAGAATTGAGGGTGACAAGTTAGTTGGACAGGAAGTTTCTTCAGTAAAGTCCTTTAACCAACCGGTTACAGAGCCTACCATCCGAGTGCTGGTTTACACAACCTTCAGGGACAGTTGCTTCACGAGATCTAGAGATACTGGTGAGGTACTCAGGTACTGTGCTGGATCTGTGCTGTCCCAAAATTTTTGGTTACAGAGAGACACCAGCCTATCGGTTTGACCGGTTACAGAGCTTGTTGGTTGCAGAGAAAAGCTGCTGAACCACCACTCTGGACAGGAAGAAGGCAGCTTAATATGAGTCTATCCCTGCTAAGAAGTAGTTCAGTTCACCCAGTTCTGCCAACTCCGGTGAGTTTATGCAGAACTGTGGAGCCACCAGGAACCGGTTACAGAGCATTGCCTCACGTATAACCGTTTAAGCCTGGTACTGGGCAGGTCTCCAGGACTGACTGACAGACCAGCAGAAGTTCCTTAAAGGCAAAAACAGCTGTTTAGGCCAACCAGTGGCAGCCTAAGGAACTGGTTACAGAGGAATTCTTTGACCAGTCACTGGTCCCGGTGAAATGCCTGTCAAGCTACCTGACCAGTCAGCCAGCCTACCCTTTCGGGTCCCAGCTGGTCAGACAGTGGCTAGAGATTGAGGGAGGGTTACACTCTCCCCTTCCGGTTCAGACCCCACTTGACGAGGTCACCGACTGTAATAAGCAACTACCACAATCCAACCAAACAGTCCTTCCTTTTAGAGGCACTGTATCAGCTGATAAACAAGAATGCAGTCAAACCGGTGGAAAATCAAACTCACTGGGGTTTTTACAACCGGCTTTTTGGTACCCAAACCCAACAACCGGTGGAGACCGATCCTCGACCTGAGCACCTTGAACACCTTTTTAAACACAGGGACGTTCAAGATGGAAACCCCAGAGACAATAGGAACCTCCCTCCAAGCAGGGGAGTGGGTCACATCCATAGATTTCAAGAAGCATACTTCCACATACCAATTCACAGTCAGTCCAGGAAGTACATGCGCTTTCACCTCTAGGGTCGGTCCTACCAGTTCAAAGCCCTTCCCTTTGGCCTGTCCACAGCTCCCATGGAGTTCACAGTGGTGGCCAAAGAGGTCAAACTCGTGGCTTTTCAGAAGGGTATAAGGATCCACCAGTACCTAGATGACTGGCTGGTGAGAGCCTCTACCCACCACACCTGTCTCCAGCATACTCAAATCCTAGTCACACTTTGTCAGGAATTAGGGTGGCTGGTGAACAAGGGAAAGTCAGAGCTGGTTCCCAAACAGGTCTTCAACTTCGTAGGTTACCAGTTCGACCTGAAAGAGGGCAAGGTCAGACCAACAGAAGAACGTTGGCAGGCCTTGACACACAAGATCAGATCAATATTGTCGGATCCGCATTGCCCGGTCCGACAATTCATGTCCCTCATAGGTCGAAGTCCACTTAGGGCGACTCCACATGAGACCCATACAGTGGCACTTGAAAAACAACTGGAGGGTCCCAGAGTCACTGGAAAAGGTGATCCCGGTCCCCAAATCCCTCCACCCCCATCTAAGGTGGTGGCTGGAGGAAAGCAATGTGCTTCTAGGTCAACCATTACACCCTCTAAAACATGCTCTGCAAATCTTTACAGACGCATCAAAAGAAGGGTGGGGCGCTTACTTAGACGAGCACACTGCAAGGGGACAGTGGTCCCTACCAGAGAGCAAGTTACACATAAACCACTTGGAGCTGAAAGCAGTTTTCTAGCTCTAAAAGAGTTTCAAACCCTAGTCTTCAACAAGACAGTGTTGGTAGCTACAGACAACACAACAGTGGTTGCCTATATCAACAAAGAAGGGGGGATGAAATCGGACTCTGTGTGCCCTACTGTGGAGAATTCTGTCCTGGTGCACCAGTCAGCAAGTAACCCTCAGGGCACGTCACATCCCCGGCCGGCTGAACGTGATAGCAGACAAGCTATCCAGGCTTGGCCAGACCATTCAAACAGAGTGGTCACTTCATCCAGAAGTGTTCCAAGCTGTATGTTCAAGGTGGCATCAGCCACAAGTGGACCTGTTTGCCACCAGGTTCAACAACAAACTACCACAGTTTGTATCACCGGTACCAGACCCCCAGGCTTGGGCAGTGGATGCACTCAGCCTCTCCTGGGAGGACCTGGACCCATACGCCTTCCCACCGGCAGCCATCTTGGGCAAGTGGTGGAGAAGCTCCAGGACTACCCCTGCAACAGAATAATTCTGATTGCTCCAGGTTGGCCCAACATGCCCTGGTTTTGGGACCTGGTAGCAATGTCAAGCCAGATCCCACTGTGTCTGCCCAGCATACCCAACCTAGTGTCTCAGCCATTCAACCAGGTCCTTCACAGGAACCTGTCGAATCTGAACCTACATGCCTGGCTCCTAGAGCCTCAGCAATCAAGGAGCAAGGTTTCTCTGAGGCAGTGGCAGCACGAATTGAGGCTCCTCAAAGAAGATCAACCAGATCTGTCTATGAGGCAAAGTGGACCATTTTTACCAGTGGTGCCTCAGTAATCAGGTGGACTTCAGGGCACCACCTCTGAAAGCCATTGCTGACTTCCTCCTGCACTTGTTTCGGGAAAAGAAGTTACAACCAAGCACTATTGATGGCTACAGATCCGCCATTGCTGACAAACTGGGCAATTCCACCATTAATGTCAGCAAAGATGAGAATCTCACTCGTCTCCTGGATAGTTTCCATAGAGACAGACCTAAGGGCAGGAGGGGCATCCCCTCCTGGAACCTTTCACTGGTTTTACATCAGCTCACAAAGGCTCCCTTTGATTCCCTGAAAGAGGCCTCCTGGAAACATCTAACTTTCAAGACTGTTTTCTTGCTGGCTTTGGGTTCAGGTAAACGCAGGAGTGAGATCCATGCTTGGTTACATAAGAACATCAGACACCAGTCAGACTGGTCTAAGGTGTCTTTGTACCCCTCACCCAGCTTCCTATCCAAGAACCAGCTGGCTAAGGAAGGTCCAGATAGTGTGGCACCAGTGGTCATCCCAGCCCTGGCACCATCTCTGGATAGGTCACTCAAGGGTGACAGGTCCCTATGTCCAGTTAGAGCCCTGCGCTGCTACTTGGACAGGACTGCAGACCTCAGGCAGAATAAGGAGTTAGTCTTGGTCTCCTTCAAGAAGGGTTTTGATAAAGACATCTCACCTGCCACCATCTCCTCATGGATCAAACAGACTGTGGTTCTGTGCTATGAGCTCTCTGACCAGGAGGCCTTCACCTTACATCAGGTTAAAGCCCATGATGTTAGGGCCTTTGCTGCCTCTAAGGCTTTCCAATCAGGGATTTCCTTAGATCAGATCTTGTCAGCCTGCCACTGGAAATCTCACAACACCTTCACCCAATTCTATTTGAAGGATGTTGCCTGGGCTGACTCGGAGCTTTTCCACCTGGGACCTGTAGTGGCTGCCCAGCAGGTGCACCACCAGGCCCAGAAGTGAGGGGATGTTGTATATATGTAAATATGTACATATTGTGAAACAAAAAACAAAAAAAAAACAAAAAAAAACAAAAAACTGTGACTTGCTTCCCTTGGGAAGTTTTATTTCTTCTGGGACTGAACTCAGCCCCTCTCTCTCTATCTTTCCCTTCTCAAACCGACTCTGGAAGGAAAGAAAAAAGGGGGGGGCAACGTCGGTAGACTCCCGGTTAACCGGTGAGTTGGTGGCCGACCTTGACCTGTCCGGGTTCTCTGACCCTAGGTCAAATGGGCCTGTACGATTTTGTTTTGTTATGAGTTCACTCAAGTCCCTAGCTGCTTACCCGCCTACCAAGCGGTAGTTATTCAGCAATTGTCCATTGGATAGGATGTATTAACGCAATAAAATTGCAAATTTAATAAGTAAATTAAATTTTTATAAGTTAATACCCTATCCAATGGACAGGCAAGGCCCTCCCAACCGACCCCGCTACCAGCTTACTAGGGGTCTAAATCTGTTTAGACAACGAAAAAGATGAACTGACGTCACTCTGTCTGGACAGGAAGCAAGTATGATGCGCCACCTAGCGAATGCACACTACTGACCGGTCCTGCCGGTATTATATACAGGACGTCTTTTTCTGGCGTTTGGCGGGACCGGTCGCGCCGACCGGTAAAGCAATTGTCCATTGGATAGGGTATTAACTTATAAAAATTTAATTTACTTATTAAATTTGCAAATTATGTGCACTGTATACTTCAGTCAGGTAATAAATGATTCTATCTGTGTCATTAAGTTGTTGAATGTATTTGTGAAGTCTAAAACTTATACAGTGTGAACTGTGTTATGCAAACATTTTGAGAGAATCATTTTTCTTCAAATTATACAGTGTGTACAAAATAGCGGAGGCCTTTTAGACAGTAAAATAGCGTAAGTGACACAGCAAATTCTCCCCTGCCTAATTATCACTTAATTCACACGTTTATGTGGCGTATTGTCAGTCCATTGGTTAGGAATAAAACAGACACAGTACTGAACGACACATTACAGAAACACTTTGAGACATCAGAAAATTTTACAATTTTCTGAAATTTTACAATTTTCTGCTTGAAAATTATTGATCAAAAATGAAAGGCAGGTATACTTAGATTAGTATTATAATTATCTTTCCTTTTTCTTTCTTTAACTGTGTGTAATTAAATCTGTGATTTAGAAACGTCAGAATTGTTATGTTGACCTTGTTTGGTTGGCTTGTTTTACCTACAGGAGTTTGAAAAACATACACAGAAATAAAAGTTGAACTTACTCCTGTAGTCACACAGTTGAACCCTAGTCAATCCCCCGCCATCCCCATATTTACGAAGAATTTAAATTCTGCCTCAATGTATAGTTTATGTCAATATTACAGTAGACTCTGTAAGCAGAACAAATGTAAGTTGAAGTTAGCTATATGTAGTACTTTAAGATCCCAACACCAGAAAATGGACTATTTTTATAGGTATAAGTAAAAATTAGATGTAACTCAAATCCTATGGATAGCAGAGGTTTTACTTATACAGAGTCTAGTGTATACACGGAGAGTCTCTCAGTTAAAGCATCTGTAAATGCTACTTGGTTGTTGTTTTCTATTGTGTTTTATAGTTATTTATGAACATTGTACGGGTTTTAAGTTATTTAAGTACACAAATGCTATCTTTTTGTAAATAAAAACAGTTTTTGTTTTAGATTATATATTTTTTGTTGTTTTGGCCAAATCTTTTTCACTTGATATTTTCATGTTATCTTGTTTGAAATAAAAAACAGTTGTTGTTTTACATTATATTTTTATTGTTTCGGCTAAGTCTCTTTCACTTGGTATTTTCAATACCCAGTTGTGTTGTTTATGATATTGCATATTGAACCAAATGAAACAAATTGAGGAATCACATATTTTCTAAAGGAAACTTTGTCAGTCCTTTATACATTTGTGGTTATAGTTTTGTATGAAGCTTAAAAAGTTCTTTATTTATAGTTATAACCACTTTTACACATACTGTTACATTTGTTCATCACTTATCTCTCTTCATGTAAGGCATCTTCAAACCAGATCCATAACTTAGTACTGTTCTAGCTCATTTCTTAAATAACATTCCTATAAAATTAGCATGTAGACACATCATGCAGATTTATACTCTGAATATTTGACAATATATTTCCTTTATTGTACAAGCCCATGGAAACATGTGATGACTTGAAACCTGACTTGATACAACCTTAGCTGTTTAATACAACATATAAGCCGCAACTATAAGCCTTTATTATAAGGAACCAGGGGCGGATTTCATGAAAGGTCTCAGACTTAGCCCAGTCTCAGGCTGAGCCACTGGCTCAAATCTGAGCCTTTGGGCTCAGCTAAGTCTTTGTCTCAAATGGTTTTCACAGAAGGGGTCTCAGTTGAGACCAAGCTTATCAAATAACCACAGTGGTTTTCTGTGTCATGTGACCATTTTTTGTAGTCAAAATATTTTACTGATGACATATATGTTCCTTGTTTGATACATAATATCTCTGGTCAAATACCATTTTGCAATAGGAAACCTTGTAAACATGTAAAAATACCCAAAGACTACATCAGGGGGTTGTTTTATATACTTGTACCCTATTTTCAGCCATTTCAAATTTTGAAGTGAAGAAAGAATTATGGCGGCCATATTTGAGCCTTTGTTTACAAAACTTAAGCCCACTTTCTACCAGTCTCAACATTTGAGCCAGTGGCTCAGCCAAAGCTAAGACTGAGACCTTTTGTGAAATCCATTAAGGCTGAGCCCATTGGCTCAAGTAAAATGTTTCAATAATTTGAGACAAAAGTCTCAAGTTTGAGTCTGAGACCGGGCTAAGACCTTTCGTGAAATCCGCCCCTGCATAATATTATACTGCTACTACTTACTTCAAAGGAATTTTACTAATCATAGATCTGGTTAAATTAATTTTCACCAATGCAGGTCTTGCTGTGGTTTAAGGAATTTTGTTTGTTTGGTGGAGTTTATATTGTATCAGAAAAATAGTTTTAAAATAATGCATAAGCAAATAATGCCACACAGCAGAAACAAGGAATTACTGATTGCTACTGCATATAATTTAATCAGACAGTATGCATTTTCCGATTTTGTTTCTTTTAACTAGTTTTTTAGGGTTCAACGTTATTTGTACATCCCAATTACCTTACCTCTCCTGTTGTGTTTTTAAATCTAACTGATAACAACTTGTGGTAATAATGATGGTCGAAAGAGTGGTCAGATTTATACATATCTCCTCTGTGGACAAAGTGGGTATTTGGTCATTATCTCAGAAACTTTCAGGATGTATGCATTTTATTGGAATTTGTTATTCAGCTAATTTTTCAGTTTCTTTCGTATGCCAAATTTTAAGAACTCTAGCTGTACTTTTGCAGGATTTTCACATTTAGTAAAACAACGTGTAAATATTTCTCGCAACTGTATTTGAATGGACATTTGCATCTGTAAGCTGAAATAAGTTGTTCACCATTCTGTGAAATTTTCAGAGCCCTAGATGTAATATTAACTGGGTACTTGGCACGTTAACTGACAGAAAAAGCTTCTTTTTTTTCATTGTTTTCACCCATGGTGTTCTGATGGGTGGGCAGATGTTAGGGTGGTTTGGAAAAAGCTTGTCCAGGCTGTATCACAGAAACCCTGAGGTGTAAGATACTTGGTAGGGGCATTGGTTGGGGGGGTGTAGATGTGCAACATCATAGTCTGACTTTGATATGACCTTTTGACCTTGCCATAGTGACTTTGAGTTTGAAAATCTTTTCTTGGCTACATCTGAGAAAACGTAATGTGTAGAAAGTTGATAAAGTTTAGGGATGTTAGTTAAGGGTGTAGGAGTGCAATGACATGGTGTTTCCTTGATTTGACCTTTGACTTTGCTGTAGTGAAATTAAAGTGTAAGAAGTTGATACTTGGTAAATACATTGATTTAGGGGTGTAGGTGTGCAGTGTCATTGTGCGACCTTTATTTGACCTTGCTGTAGTGATCTTGGCTTATTAAAATCTTGTCTGGGCTATAGCGTGGAAACTACAAGGTGTAGAAGGGTGACACTTGGTTGGGACTTGGGTTTGGGATGTAGGTGTGCATGTATTTATTTATTTGGGGTTTTATGTCGCTTTCAACACTGTGCAGGTCATATCACGACGGGTAGTTAGAAGGGCAGAGGAAACCAGTACATACAGTTTGCTAGGGTTCTGTACTGTAAAGTGCCGACCAACGGCAAGCAACTACCAGCTTTCCCACTTGAGGCCATGACGGGGATCGAACCCCGGCCTCAGAGGTAGGTGTGCATGTAAGACCTTGCTGTAGTGATCCTGAACTTTAAATTCTTGGCCTGACTATATCTGAGAAACTGTTGTGTATAGGAAGTTGATACTTGGTAGGCATTGGTTATGGAGTGCAGTTGTGCAACTTCATGCTGTGACCTTGATCTCACCTTTGACATTGCTGTAGTAACCTTCACCTTTAAATTTTGTCCAGGCTATTTCTTAGAAACTGTAAGAAGCAGAAGGTTTATATTTGGTAGGGACATTGATGAGAGGGCGTAGTTATGCAACATCATGGTGTGACTTTGATTTCACCTTTGACCTTGCCGTAGTGCCATTGCACTTTAAGTGTCCGGGGCTATATCTGAGAAACCGTAAGATGTAGGAAGTTGATATTTGGTAGGAAGATCGGTAAGGGGATGTAGGTGTGCAACATCCTGTCACACTCTCTGCTCTAAAAGTTTCCTGATCTTTGTACTGTGTTAAGTCTTTATATCTCATGCTGTTAAAAACCATTTTCCCGGGCTGTGGGGTGAAGGCATCCCTGATCCTATTTTTTTCAAACTTGCATGTGCTTGTGGTCTGTTTTTGTGAGACACTGTTGAGGATAGCTGTTCCTAATTTCACATTTTTATAGCGAAATACCCTTACCATTTCCTAACAGTAGCTATTTGTTGGAGCCATCCAACCCAATGGCCAACGCAGAGATGCGATTTTAAGGTTATGTAACAACCTTAACCAAGCCATTGGGTTACAGTAGTCCGTCCTCCCGCCAATTAGGTCACATGACCACATTGTTTACTTCATTATTTTTGTTGGCCATCATCAGTAAGGACGTCTTTGGAAATTAGGAGAAGTTTTTGTCAAGGTTTTATTTATTTCTTGAGATTTTACAGTCAATCTCACTTATTATTTTAAATGTATATCATACAGAACTTATACCTTTGTTAAATCTTCGAAGGTATGCATTATATTATGCAAATAAAGGACTTTTGGATGGTGACTTCGAGGTTTCATCGTCTTCAACCTCGAGGAAATACATTAACATAAAGAGGGTCATTATGCAACAATAATATTTTTAGTTAGCTTGCCAGTCGTTCGGTTCAGTTTGCTGGACGTTGGAAGCTATAATTTTGCAGTATACATGTTTACAAAGAATGTACTCTTCAATAACAGAAGCGATCTGGAAGACGCCATCTTGGATGAGAATGACAATTCGAGTGGCCGTTATTGCTGTTCACGTCGGGTTCTAATAGCCAGGCGTTGAAAGCAGTTTTTTGATCACAATATACATCCCAGTCGAATTGATTGTCGACGAGTCAGTAGAAGGAATCTCCCTTGGGGGCGGCCATTTACGTTGCCATGGACACGGCATCGTGGAGGAGTTTTGAATGCAGGAAATACTACTTCTTCGGAAAACTCTTCCGTCGAGGTCCAGTCAAAACATTCACCAGAGGAAATACCTGTGTGAGGTCATGCACAATCGAGTATTCTATACCTCTCAGAAGGTCAGAATTCGGGTTGTCAGATGTCCGGGAGTGTCATTCATATCTACAAGGAGAGGCTTTTGATTCTATGGTTTTGCACAAGAATTTAGTACAATCGGGTTTCTATACCTCTCAAAAGGTTTAGAATTCAGGTTGTCAGGAGATGGTGATTATGATTCATCTCATTACAAGGAATCTATTCCTTATTTTACTTTTGCTTGACTGTTATTGAGTGGCTAGGGATTGATTTAACAGGCACAGTTTCTGTGAATGCTCCTTTGTTTGGTCACATTTACATTCCTTGGGTGAACAGCCAGCATTGAAATGTGGCTTTTATGTTGGGTTTCAAGGAGTTTGAAGCCTCTGATGTTTTAAAGAGCAGCTATGCAGGAAGAAGTTTTGCTTGCACTTCCTTACATACATTACTTTCCTGGACAGCTCCTTAGTTACAGCAGGTCTGCAGGAGGAACATGACCTTTCAGACACTTTGCAAACAGGGTCCCTGGTAGGGGACTGTAAGAGAGAAGAAGTGTGTATATTCTCACTCCTTCAGTTCAGGTCATATTTAGAGGATCCTAGGGATCACTATGATATGTTATAGACTTCATTATGCTTTGGACTGGGTGCATTGATGTTTGCATTTCTAGTCCAGTCAACCAGTTGGTGTCCAAATCTTCTTGTTGCAGTTTGCCCATGTCTAAGAACATGTGACTCAACAGGAGGGATGTAATTAGAATGTCTTTAGCAAACCTACAATGCTTTTTTCACTCCTAATGATGTTCTCTTGCTGGGCATATTAGATGTTCAGAGGATTTTCATCTAGTGTTTTCATGGAAATAATTAACAAGGATTAGTAACTCTAGAAGTGAGCATGCTTCTAGTTCTGGTCTAATAAACCATGGAATAGAATTACAAGTGCCTCCTACTCCTCAGCTAGTTAAAAGGGGAGTGGATCTTACTTATACAGGCCTATGGAAGCAGGGATGATAGCTGGCTTCCTGTGGTTTCAAGGAACCTTTCTCCAGTTTGGTACTATACAAGTCCTGGGAAAGAAGAATATTCAGCCAGACTTTTTAGAAGTGAGGTTGGCAGAAGTTTAAAAAAAAAACAAAAAAAAAACGGGAGAAACAGCAATTTTGATAAAAGCTGTTTATGAAATGATCGACAAAAGGGCGATATCACCAGTCACATCGCTGGAAGTTTACAGTTACATTCTATTTCTTGGGGTTAGTGAAGAAGAAATGACTGTCAGTATACTTAAGGTCAGGTAAACAAGCTTTGCATGTACCTTACTCAATATGAATTGTTTAATATTTGGAATTCGTCTATATAACGAGTGGATGACGTCACTCGACTCTTATGGGTACACACTCGTCACCGGTAGACTCAGCTGGAGGCTACAGATTCTACCAGTTCACTGCCTTACCCTGCAATAGGGCTACAGTTCCTCTCCAGTTCACCAAGGTAGCAAAAGTGGTGAAGCTGATGGCTCGTGCAGAAGGCATCAGTATTCGCCAGTATATAGACGGTTGGCTAATGAGAACAAATTCAAAACAGTCGACCTCAGGGTAGATAGCAATGCCAAGAAAACATCTATTGGTTGGTGCATCTTGTTGAAAGCTTGGGTTGGATCACAATTTCTAAAGTCAGATTTATTTCCAACTCCAGTAATCGAATTGTTGGTTTACAATTCGACCTCAGGGTAGGGCTAGTCTTCCCAACTCAGAGGAAATCTATTGTCTTCTGGCAAGGACAGTTACCATGTTGGAAGCTTCTCGTTTATCTCCAGGGAAGCTCATGTCACTTTGAAAGCATGGCTTCAATGGAGAATACCATACCATTGGGTTATCTGAACATGAAGTCATTCCAATGGTATCTGGAAACACTGCTGATATCTTCAGTCTCTGGATGTCCCATTTCTTGGGTTTTTTGGTTCAGGGATCATCTTCAGTGGTGGACCTCTAGTTCAATTTTGAAGGAGGACTCACCACTCCTTCAGGAGCACAGTTTTCTCTCCATTCACAGAAGCTTCCCTAATGGGTTGGGGTGCTTCTTGAGTCATCCACAGCCATTGGTCTGTGGCATCAGGAAGAGTCAAGACTCCACATTACATAACATTGGAAGCAATGTTGTTATTTTAAAAAATGATTCAGAAGTCAGTTTCTGGATTGAAATCAGTTTCATTTTCTCTTGACAATTTATTAGTGGTTGCCTATATGAACAGACAGGGAGGCATCCACTCTTAGGTAACATGTACCTTAATCTGCATAATCATGGTTTAATTAAATGCCAGAATGATTCAGATTCACGAAAGTACATCCTAGGGAATCTAGATGTTCTGCCAGATTCCTTGTCTAGAAGTTTAGTTATTCAAACCAAAGGGGCTATGAGTCGCCAGGTTTTCAATCAATTAGACATGTTTTGCCCAGGGCCTTGGTCCTGCAGATAATGTAAATGTGTCTGTCTCATGTCCCAGACAGTCGGGCTTGGGGAACAGATGCATTGAATGTCAGGGGGAGGGTCTGGTCAGTTATGTCCAGTGGCCCTCATCCCTCAGGTGATTCAACTAATGACCACCTACAGGTGTAGAATCATCATGATTGGGTGGCCAGGGATATCTTGTTTTTTGTGTCTTATGAATCTGTTCCACAAAGACTCCTAAATGGGTGAATCTGTTAGTTCAATTTTTCAGCAACAGACTTCACAACAATCTAGCCTATTTGAATCTTCATGATTGGCATCTGGAGTCAGGCATGAATATTATGAAAGATTCCCAGAGGAAGTGGTGAAACAATGAAGGAGCACTCCTCAAGGAGAATCTGAGAAGCAATTGTTCTTTTTTGGGAAGTGGTGTGAAGAGAGCCAGGTTTATATCTCAGACCCCACTATTCCACATTGAGCAATTTCCTGAAATTCTAGTTTAAGGAACATACTAATACCATCCTCTATTCTGGGCTATAGAACAGCAATTACGGATGGTTTGGCGCTGAAAGGGTAAAAAGTATCTAAAAGTTGAGCTAATATTAGATTAGCAACTTTTAAGAAAGGGACAAACCAATAGTTTTGGATTTTGTCATTGGTCCTTCAGGCTCTTATCAAACAGCCGTTGGGCTTGTGAGGAAGGCTTTTTTGAAGTTATTATCTTTCAAGACGTTTGGTCTTGGTTTCAAGTAAGTAGTGACATTCATGCTTCCCTTACTTGTAGGGAGGATTGGTCACAAGTAACTTTGGTCATTAACTGCCTTTTTGGCCATGAACCAGTTGGTTTCAGATGGGCCTACTGCAATTACTGCAACTGAGTCAGTGGTCTTTGTCTCTGTGGATTCATGGTAATGGAGTGACATTAATGCTTGGACATATTCCTCCTTTAGTTATAAGGAGAATTGGTCACAAGTAACTCTGGCCCATCAATTGCCAGATCCAGTTTGCTTTGGATGGGCCTACTGCAATTAAGCCTGTGGTCATGCCAGCTCTTAGCCTCTTTGGACATCAGTTTGACTCAATGTGGGTCTGTCTGTTCCTGTTAGGGGTGGTAATCAAAAGGTTTGGGATAGAACAAAATTTTTTGTTTTTACTGCCATTAAGAAAGTTTCTTAATAAGACTTATCTTTTGGCACCTATTTCATCTTGATTGAGTCAAGATTGAGTCACGGAAACTATTGATGTAGGTTTTTGATTGCATCTTTAGTTTATAGGTGATTTCCTTACATGAGTTTCTTGATACATGTTATTGGAAATTGCATTGTATGTATACTAATTTCTATCTGAAAAACCTCTGTTGTCATAGGGTCAGATTTGAAATTGGGTCCTACAGTTGCAGTTACAGTTTTGTTACTTTATAAGTATGTGTTTCATACTTATATTGGTACATTTGCAGTTTGTGGCTGGTATGTCTGCAATGCTGGATGTTTGTAGTTAGATATAAATCTTGCCTAAATCTTTCTTGGGAAGGATTAGGCATTATGCTGATGACACTTTCAGGTTGGTTTGACCTTGTCTTGAGGTCGGATGTTACAATATAGATGGGATATCTATGTATGACATCCTTTTGCAACACCAACATTGTCAGCAGTTGTGAGAACTACAACTACATACTTTCAGTTTTTTGGGAGTTGTATGTTGTGATTGTTGGAAGTTTATATGTTATTAATGCCTGTAAATTCCATTGTGAAGTTCTCATGTTGTTTAGTTGTAGGTTGGGTAGTGGTTTTTCTTAAAAGAATTCCCTCCATCCTACAAGGCTGAATTCAGCTACTGTTAGGAAATGTTAGGTTTATAAGTTACAATAAAATCTATACACAGTCCATTTCAGGTCAATGGACGATGGTTAAACAAGATGTATTTCATTATCCCCCTGAAAAGGGGATGCTTATTCGTTCCCTCACCAACCCCCCCCCCCCCCCCCCCCCCTCCAGCCTCATCCCCCTCACCCCACTTTGAGAAAGTGTCTGCTATCATCAAGTACAATATATAATCCAGTAAAATTTAACAAGTGCTTTCGCGGGCATAAAAATTTAGGTGCCATTTGAATGTCAGATCAACCAGGCTATAATTGATCAAATGAGGTACAGTTGTTTATTATAAAGTAAAAATAATGTTGATGTTTGCCTGTTTGGGTACATATTGTATATATCCACTCGCATTAAGGACTTTACAGCTTCAATTTGTTATTACAGTATGAAAATTGGGTTTATAGCTTTAAAAGTTGCATCCTCATATAGGGGTAACCTCAAAGTCAGACACATCATTTGTCTTTCTTATTCTGTGTACAGGTAATAGAGATTTGTAAAATATAAGATATCTATTTCATTTTGGGATTAGAAGTTTAGACTCTATTGGAAGGTAATAGGAAATTACAATAATAGTTGTGTATCAAACATAAGTAATTAAATTAAATTATGGCTTGACCTCATGTGGGAAAGCTGATAGTTGTTTGCCATTGGTTGGCAGTTTACAGTACAGAACTTCACCAATTGTATATTGTCAAGTAGAGGATGGTTTGTATTTTTGTAGTGTTTGTTTTCTTCTTGGTTTTCCTGGGTGGTCTACTTGACAATTGGTTGAATTCAAATAAAATATACAGGATGTAATTTTCAACAAATCTTTATTTCAGCAAAGTTATTTTTCACAAAAAAGTTACAAAGTCTTTTGATGGTGCCTCAGTTGTAATCCTGCTCTGCTCACTACTCTGCTCAAAAGTCTCTCTGGTGAAAAATCTGCACTCTCCAGCTAAAACTGGCTCTTTTTATAACAAACTGTGGAATGCAAGCCCTGTCTCAGAAGCATTTCTCTCTCTGGAATGCTACAGGAACTAATGGTCACATGTTCACAGAATTCAGTAAAATGTCCAAATACGGAAGTCACATGATCAAGGATTTTAGTAATTTAGTAAATTCTTATATACATTTTGGTCATGTGACCAAAACATTGCCTAAAAAGGATCCGTAAGGGGTCATGTGACCTGTCCTCATAAGAAATGCAGGTAACCATGTGACTAAGAAATAAGAACTGGTGGTGGTCATGTGACCTATTATCTAAGAGTTTGCAGATAACAGTACCTAATATGGAGGGTCATGTGACTAGCAGGGAATTATGAGAAAGACTGGTTCTTAAGCTTGAAAATGCCATGTGACCACATATTTTGCCAAACTCATCTCTAAATATGGGAAGTTGTTCTTGTGTCTGGATTCCTAAGCTATGAAGCAATGCTTCTCATTCCTTGTACTTGTATAACCTTCTAACTTATATAAAAATTACCAGAGTTTGATTTAATATTGTAACAAAATATAAACTTTAATTACTGGAACTAAGAATAAGTAATTACAATGCACCATATAAAACACTGATTATTATAACATATGAAACCTTGATTAATAACTACATTTGTATTCAACTGTTTACGTAGAACAACTGGTCATAATATTTCTGTACTAAATATTGACCGTGGATTTTAGAGGTACTGGCTTATTTCTTTAATTTAATTTACAAATTAATTATTCTGATTGCTTATGTTAATAGAAGTGATTTAACGTCAATCTATGACAAGTCTTCTAAACACAGCGAGAGATGTTTGTATAAATGGTGATGCATGAATCTTGCATAAACATATAAAATATTTTGACATCTACTGTACATCATAAGTATACTTATGATGTTTTAAAGTATTTCAGATCTATGTTTTACTGATTACTTTTACTAAGATTAATTAAACAATTAATAGTAATTAAAATGATTCTGTTTCTCCGTAATAATGTACTGGTTTCCTCTGCCCCTCTACCCATCACAATATAAGCAATAAGGAACCAGGTGTGCCATAAAAATATATAAATAAATAAAATTATTTATAATTAATAGTAATGAAGCCTATCATCATTCAAGCACTACATTCACTTTGATTATTGCCTATTTTTAAGCCAAATTCTACATTTGTTGAAACTTAAGTGAAGGTCAGTTCACCAATTTTTGTAATCATTGTAATAAGTCATACACAAATACCAGTTTACAAATATAGCATATAAACATTGTTTCAGTTATCATTCTTCTTTATCAAAGACCATAGAGTGGGTAAAAGTGTTGTTCCAAATATTATGACGCCAACACCAAGTAGCTCCATAGTATTTGCATGCCCGGGTTGGAAATCACTCAGCAAAGTTCTTTGGCTTATGTACAAACAAAGTGTCATAATTACCATGCTAAGGGCTATTGTTGAAACATGCAATTGTTTATAAACATAGTATGCAAGAGTATTTGAAATACCTGACAATACTATAAAGAACAATGTAAATAGCAGACAGTAGTTTTCAGATGGAAATGTAAATGAGACCTTTCCATTTAGACTAATCCACAACAGGTTAATGATGAATGACACAAATCCTTCAAACAGAATTACCCAAAACAACACTACTTGTGATGGATATTGTTCAACTAAGGATTTGACTATATTACCATCAATTGTTACTGCAACTGCAGCGATCACAATAAAGATATATCCTAACCACAGACTATAGGTCTGTTTTTCTGTAGTTATATATACAACTGAACTATTTCCCATCACTTCATCAATGGCGCTGTTATTTCCATATGGCACTTTTGAAACACTGATGTAATGGCATGGGGGAAGAGGTTTGTTATGCTGTTCATTCTGTAAGTTCCAGGGTTGTATTATGAATAGAATGCCCACAATAGCTATGCAGGATACAACCAGAGATTGCTTTGTAACTGACCCTCTGTACAAGTCAAAACTCACTGATATTAAAATGTAAAAAGCAGCCAATAAGCCATCCAGATTGCCAACTGGCATAAAAGATGAAGCAAAGTAAAATGCAGAACAAAATATCACATTAAAGGTTCCAGCCAAGAGAAAAAGGTGGTTGTGTTTCTTTTCCACCTTCAGTGAATGTTGCATAAAGCAAAGAACTGGAAGATTTCCAAGACACTGAAAGGTAAACCTCAGACTGTTAAGCTGAAATATATTGGATTTAATTCCGGACAGTTGAAGTGAAACTACAGCAGCAGCATATGATCCATTCATTGTGAAAACAAGAACTGTGAGTGATAGTATTTTCAACTTCGGAAGTGATCTGGTGAGAAGTGGCTGTTTCTCATTGTTGCCCCTTTCATGCATTTCACGATTAATATTTAAGACATCCAATATTGAAGGCTTCTCAGAATAGGTGATTTGAATTCTGCAACAGTCAAAAGGTAAAGAAACGTAAGAGAGCAACACAAAATATGTACAGTTGTAACCAGAGAATGATGTTTGTTGTTTCTAATTACCAAAATCTAATAGCTAGTTACAGAAGTAATTGTATTAAACAGCAAGAGTGATTGTTAGTCTGAAAAAAATATCAAACCATTGTTACTATGAAAAGGAACGTTATTACTCTAAAGCACTGTTAGGCTTACCTGAAAGGTAATCACAGTTTATGCTATTTCCCACTGATTATGCATGTAATTTCCTAAAATTTTAAGACATAACAGAGACACTTGATCAGTCACAACAGAGATTGTACAAACACAGAACAGAAAAGCGATGACGTTAGTAGCACTTGTATGTATGTGTCAACCCCACTTGCAGGTTTTTACTATTGACTGATATGTCCAATACTAATCAGTACTGGCCACTTTCTCTGTGACCATTCTTGGGGGATTAATTTATTCCTGTAAAAAGAGACATTACAGAATGTTGGGACAGACTATCATATATCTTGGGACCAGGCATCAAATAGGATATAGAGCGGGGTTTACAACAGCCAAACCCCTCAAAAGTGGCCAATACCAGAAAATATTGAAAATCTCTATCGGGCCTCGCTCTCCAATATTTTCTGGTATTGGCCATTTAGTCTTGGTAGAAGGTCCAGTTAGAGTTTCTGCCAGTAGAAAGTCCAATTGGAGTTTCTGCCACTAGAAAGTCCCATTGGTGTTTCTACTGGTAGAAAGTCCAGTCTAGGAGCTTTGGGTGTTGCCCTGGTGTCCGAAATCTAATAAGCTTGGTAGATATTCCTACATCTAGATATTCCAGTCTTGATGTGGAAACTCTGGTTGAGGTGACAGTACCACAAGCTGAGTCCAACCAGGCAGTTGTGACAGACAAATGCTGCTGTAGAAGCATAGGTGCTAATTGCTCATCTAAATGCATGTAGGAGGTGACTGCTGCTAAAATGTAATTGGCTAAAACTGTACCTTGTGTAACACTTGTCATGTGACAGTTAAACCATGCACCAGTTAGTAATGTCCATATTATAGGATTTTCCTTGAAAAGTGGTGATGGGATTTGATGTTGATTGTGAAATATCTGAAACAGACTGAAAATTTCAGTTTCTGTCACGTTTAATTATGTTAAACCTGTGTTATAGTAAAGAGTTTTCTTTAATATTATATGCATTTTCTTCATTTATGAAAGCTGTGCCTTGCTTTAGAAACAGATTTATACAGAAGGTCCACATTTTGTTTTTCAGTTGGACTTTCTTTCAAGCTTATATTGAGTGTCTACAAAGATTACATTCTGGTACACAGAGCAATACCTAAATCTCTGAGATTAGAATATCAACCAAGTTTATTAGATTTCGGAACCCAGGGCAATACCTAAATCTCCTGGGTTGGACTTTCTACTACTAGAACCTCATATACTCGACTTTCTATGGGTAGAATTTGAAATTCTATCAGACTGGGCTTTCTACCATGACCTATATTTATACTCAACACAATATCTCAATTACTCCAGGGGCCGGTTTCACGAAGCCTCCTTAAGATAAAGGTCACCTTAAATTCTAGGATTTCCTTGAGTTTCTCCCTCCTTTAAAAAATCTCAGTTTCACAAAGCCTCCTTCCTTAAAGGAGTCCTTGAAAACTCCCTTGAATTTCAAGGAAGCTAAGGACCTACCTTAGATTTAAGGAAGTGTCCTTCAAGGAATGTTTATTAACTTTCAGAAACATTGTAAAGGCTTTTAATTGCAAATATACTTGCCTATTATCATGGCAGGAGTGATTTTTATGAACAATTTTTGTGGAGAAGACGTGTTAGAATAGAGAGACGATTAAGGGACAGGCTTAATCCATTGGAGGAGTTCAGTGATGAGAAGTGTTTACCCCGGTACACATATTTAAAATTAATACTCACAAATTATCTTGTCTCCTTACAGGCACAAAATATGAATCTATCCATATTCATCACCAAATGCATTTTTTTTCTATCAAATAAAGGTATTTTTAGCAAACATTTAAAATCAGGTACACTTCAAAAGGAAAAGCAAATTACAGTGCTACAATAATATTAAAAGCACTGAAATGTGGTTTCCCAATTTTGTGCAACAAATTTTTCTACAAGAGAAAAAAATAACAAACATATCCAGTTAAAACTGATGTATCCATATTGGCCATATTAAATTATAATTTGTTATTTACAAAAACATTGTACAAATATCCACATTGTTATTACAACTGTATCACAGAGTCATCATTCTTTTATATAATTACAAACACTGAAAGGCATATGCACATTGTTTTCAGAACTGTTTTCAAAGATATCTATATAATATGCTATTTTGGAAAACATTGAAAATAAATTATGTACTATTAATATCTCCTTTGTGTATTTTGCACTATTACATAAACACTGACATGCTGTCCTTCATTGAGTTCGGTTAATATGATTGGTTTATGCCAGGGAATGTAAACACAAGTGAGCTGTTGGTTTCACCCTGCATGTGCCACTTTGACAAAAAAATCAATACACTGCAAATCATGTGATAATAATCTCTAGCTATGTCAAGGTCAGTAAACAAAACTTTTCTGAGGGAAAAAAGACATGTTTAAGTAATATTACATATTTTATGTAAGTTATATGACTTATAGCGTGGTGCAGTTTAGTAAC
Source organism: Sabellastarte sp. h YS-2021 (assembly GCA_964017235.1). NCBI lineage: Eukaryota > Metazoa > Annelida > Polychaeta > Sabellida > Sabellidae > Sabellastarte > Sabellastarte sp. h YS-2021. The sequence continues at coordinate 15,189,983 of OZ024937.1, forward strand.
TTTTATGAAGAATATATTTTTACTCTTATTTATATTTTGAGTTATAAAAGAATATAAATAGTAGTGGAACCAAATAGATAAAAAACTTTTATAAAGTGACACATAAAACTTTAACAGTGGGATATGTGTACATTATTTAATGTGTTCATTGTGGATATATTTTTTCTCTGTGGATATGTGTTAAATATTTGTTATATACAACAAACTAGTGGACATGTATTTCTCTGAATATGTGTTGATGTACACTGTAAAACTTGTCCACTTACTGTTAATAAATGGACCAGAAAGGGATAAGTTTTGCAGTTTAAAACCTTCAAACCACTTTAAAACATAAAATAAAATGCTTTACAGAGATGTGGTAAGTCTTTTAAACTCATTTTTAGTCGTATGAAGTTTTGAAGTGGGGAAAACATGACATGGCGGCCATATTTAAGACTGGTCCCTTTGATGCAGACACTTTTTCAGCAATCTTTTTTCTGTGGCCAGCAACAAGTAACATTACACAGTTGAAATGGCTGTTTCAACCCATTTCCGCAATACTTTGTAATATTTACTCCCAGTTCAAAAACAACTATCGCCTTCCTTAAACCTTAAGGAAGGACATTTGCTCCCTCCTTAAGATTCAAGGAAGACCTTTGGTAAGGAGAATTAAAGGAAGCTTTGCGAAACTGAATTTTAAGGTGGCCTTCCCAAAGGAAAAAAAACCTCCTTCCTTTACTAAAGGAGGTCCTTTCCAAGGGAGGCTTCGTGAAACCGGCCCCAGGTCTCAAATTGCTAACTGACCCTTCGTGACTGCACAAGTACAGTCCAAGCTCTCCTGTGACTGACATTCCCCTAACTGAAAGACAGAGGCTCATGACTGACCAATTATCAAAGTCCCTGGGGTTATTTAGCATGCCACTGGGGAGAGTTCCACGTCCTCTGTGTTCTTAGGGAGGTGTTACCCACTAGGCCACAGAGGCCGATACCACTCTTGCTTTTGCTTAAGTTAAAAACATTTATAGGCTGTTATGTAACATGAGCCTATTATATTGCCCGGAATTATGAGATCCTTTTCTGTCTCACTATTAACCTCTTTGGGTTAGGTCAGACAGCTACTTATAATACGAGTAACTTAATAAAAGTACAATAGAGTGATAAGTGTATAGAGTGACAAATGTCTAGATAACCTTCCACCACTAGGAAGAGTCATTCATGTTCCTATGTAGTACAATTCCACTTTGTAAGAAAGTCAAAATCGGGGTAAATATGCCATATTTGAACAGCCCCTCGATGAGCATTTTAATTTGTGACAATTGAATCCAAACAGCCTATGATTAGATGCCAAACTTGCTAACCACTAGTTTTTTATTTGCATATTTTGCAACATTCACATCGGAAAACATCAAAACTGTTTTGCACAATTCTATTACAGTTTGAGCAGCCTGTGACCTATTCTGGAATGTGTGGTTAGATGGGGCGAGGGTACAATGCTATGTTCCTTCTGCTATGAATAGATTTTATTTACCTCTTTACAATTATTAAAAGCTGCAGGACGACATCACCAGGGATAAACACTCGTGTTTAGAGTACCTTCCAAATCCTTCCAATTCACACCTCTTACCTAAAATAACATCAGATATGGCCAGGTTGACAAAGAAGATGTGTTTTGATTGGAACAATTGACTTTCGAAATAAAGTGTTCTATTTATTAAAAGTGATATGTAAATCTACAAAACATATTTTAAATGTAATATTTGTGTTTTATATAGTGCTCAGCAATTTAAATTATTGTTACTTTTTCATTTCCTTATTCAGTTTCCATCTGTTTACAAACATAGAAACGGTGAATACCAGAAAACACCGAATGCTTCCCACTGGTGGACAGGGACTCACATGTGGTCACGGTCCAAGGGTTACCTCATCTCACATGAAAGCAAAAGTCTACCTCCTGAAACTGATATGTTAATATGCAAAAGTCAGAAACATTGCCAGATGGCATACAATTTTTTGTTACGTAAACGTACTCAAAATATTATTTGAATATGTAATACTTCTGTCATAAAGTCCATGATATTCTTCTTAAAAAATCAGTAAATTAGGATAGGAACAACAATTTCCAGATTTAAGAGCAACACTATACCTCAGTTTGTTTCAGTATAAAGTATCCTACGGTAAAACATCAGTCTGAAGTTCCACTTAACATGTAAAGTTTGTATATTTCCTTGTATGTGCACGAACAAGACAAATCATGTGACCCCACAAGGTAACAAACAGCCGACACTGCCTTTCCCTCCTCTGAAAATCGCATGTATAGTTTCCTTGTGTATATAAAGCCTTAAACGTATGTTGCGTAAACCTAAAAAAATGTATTCTAGACACCCTTGATATACCAAGCGATATTATGTAGTTAATACCATAATATGTTGCTAACATAGAGGACATTTAGACAATGTATTGCCCCTTCTTCATTATGTTGCAATTGAGTCATTGCAGATAATTACTTGACGTGAATTTCAGTCATTACTTTTTATGACTGCTCTATAAAGTCATTGAGAAGCACAGAGATAATGCCCAGGTCACACCATTCCTCACAATCGTATTTGTACAGACTTGATTTCTGCTGGATGACTTTGTCATTATGCCCCCCCCCCCCCCCCCCCCTCCCAAAAAAAAAAAAAAAAAAGAAAAAAAGAAAAGGACCTTGTATTTGGCTATTACACGTTGAAGAAAAAACTACCATGCATCTCTATACAGTCCCCCTTCACCGCTCCGGTGTGTACATTTCGATTCAGCTGGTGAGAGATCGTAACATTCCTATGAGTGACAAACCTGAGGACCTGTTCCTATATGGGGCTGATGAGGGGCACATAAATTTATTTATTTATTTGGGGTTTTACGTTGCTTTCAACACTATACAGGTCATACCGCGACGGGTAGTTGGAAGGGCAGAGGAAACCAGTACATACAGTTCGCTAGGGTTGTGTACTGTAAACTGCCGACCAACGGCAAGCAACCACCAGCTTTCCCACTTAAGGCCGTCACAGGGATCGAACCCCGGCCTCAGAGGTGGGAGGCGAGAGTGTTACCACTCTGCCACTGTGCCCCCCTAGGGGGGGGGGGGGGGGGCACATAAAACCCATTCTCTGACTTTGAGAGGTCATAACGCAATGACATTTTTAAAAGTGAGTGACTATTAGCATGTTACACACAGGCTAATCGTTCCATGGTCGATATAAACTTTTACAGGAAATGGCCAATTCAGATGGATAACATTTGGTTGATTGATCAATCGATCTGATTGATAGACACAAATGTTATTTACCGAAATTCCTTTGTCTGCCACCTTTGGTTAACTTAAAACATAGCAATCATTTCAACTTAGGCCGTTTCTTTTTCTATTGTCATGACTGATATGCATCTAGCTGGAAAAAACGTAACTAGATAAACCACTTAATGGCAGTATAATAGGTGGGGGTGGATATCAGTAAGTTCAAGTCAATCAAATCAATAAGTCAAATAAATTCTCTGAAAACAATGATTTTGTTTTGGTGTTTTACTCTATACAGATACTTCTGTAACTCTTACAGAACCATAAATATGTAAAAGTGTCAGTGACCTTGTGGTTTGACGATATGTAAGATTTGGACTAATAGGCACGTCCTTAAAAACATTCAAAACACAACAGCTGTCGGAGATGTGTCAAGTGTCAATGAGGACTTTCTACCCCAATACAAATCCCACTGGATGTGTCCTACCTAAATACAAAGTCAATCAGCCGTGGTTGAACCAAAACCAAATGTAGACGGGCCCGCTTCATTGTAACTATGGCCCAAGAATGTAGAACTGTGACCTAGGTATAAGGTCATGCACCTGCAATCTCTCAGGTCGTGGATTGCAAACCCCTGGCCTTGACCTTAAGAGGAAAGTTGGTAGTTGCTTACAAGTGCCTTGACTAACTGGTATACACTGCATTCCTCTACTGTAGTAATATAATTTATATAATGTATTGAAAGTCACATTAAACCCAAAGCAATCTTTCAATTGCAGTCATTAGGTTACATGCTGTTCTGAGCCCACCCACTGTGTGGGCTGCCCTTCTTAAATGGCTCAGTCATTTCGATCAGAGGAACATTGCATTCTGATATTAATTTACAGGTACAGGTATCTGTTTGGGCCATGGTTACACATTAAAAATTTAAAGATACAGTGGAATGCAGCTTGGAAAGGTCTATTTCTATTCCAGTATACCAGTGATACCAATTGACCAGATGTAGAATTCATTGTTTTTTTCTTGTACCAAGTTTAGGCGTGTCATTTTACCAAGCCATGGAGTAAGTAGTTAATTCCAAGGTGTCATGTTATGTTTTTCTTGTTGTTCTAAAATACAACAACTTTTATACTCATAGCAAAAATTTCCCCAAAATATTTTAAACTTATCAAAAGTAACATAAACCCTAACATAGCAGGCTTTTTTTGGCTCAGGGAGAGTAATGGTTAATGATTTTCCTGGTACTATAGGGATCTGTTAGCATTTAAAGTACTTACGTTTGACCTATGTTAGTGATACATTCTATCATATTCATGATAGGGACTCTTACAGTGACTCTGCTAGCTGTTCAGATTTTTTATTTATTTGGATTGTGCTTCACTTTCAACACATTGTATACTACAAGTTATATCACGATGTGTTATTCTAAAGGCAGAGTAAACTAGTACAGACTCTTTTCGAGGATGCTGGGTTACAACTTTGATATTGTTAACATCTCTCCCTTTTTGGATTAAAGCGCATTAGAGGATGTTCATTAATTTTACACTAAATAAACGATTCTATTACTACAGACAAGTTGGTCAAGATTCTGTTGGGCATCAGTAAGCAACTGCCAGTGTCCTGCCCGGAGTTCAAATAGAGGTGGTAATATTGAAGTTTCTGGCCAGTATGACAATATATTGTGAGAAAAGCTGAATAAATAATACTCTTTTAATGCAGTTGTGAAGGATTTGTTTTCTCTGTTTAGAAGGTTTTCATAGATAATTGAAAATACTTATAATAAAGTGTATTGGAAGAACAAGAATGCCAGTTACTACTGACCAAATCTTCTATGCACTGTTAAAAAGTGGACATTGGGGTATCTTATCAAAGAGTTTGGATGGGGTATACCTTTTAGAGCAGTGTCAGTTATCTAACACTCCAAGAATGTTTAAATAGAGAAAATAACATCCAAGAGAAAGAAAATGTATGTAAAGATAAAGTATTAAAACAAGACAATTCAATAGCAAGATGACAGCATTAATCAGTTAACTAAACATTATGAAGCTGCAAAATTTATTAATTACAGAATAGCTGTCAATGGAAATAGTACTATTAGTAAAAGTACATATAATAATCAGCTGCAGCAATCCATGCATCTTTGTGATAAGATAAAAATGTCTGAAATATGGTAGGTGAACATACTTTGGCAGGATCAAAGTTATAAGTCACACCATGACACACACCTACACTCCCTAACCAATGTTCCTACCAAGTGTCAACCTTCTACACCTCATGGAATCCAAGAAATAGCCCATACAAGATTATAAAACTCATGATCATTATGACAAGGTCAAAATGTCAAATCAAAGTCACACCATGATGTTACACACCTACAAGCCCTAACCAATGTCCCTACCAAGAAACAGCTTCGTACACCTTACAGTTGTCAAGATATAGCCAGGACAAGATTTTATAGGTCAAGGCCACTACGGCAAAGTCAAAGGTCAAATCAAGGTCGCACCATGATGTTGCACACCAACATCCCCTAACCAATGTCACTACCAAGTATCAAGTTCCTACACATTACGGTTGCTGAGATATAGTCCGAACAAGGTTTTAAAGGTCAAGGTCACTACAGCAAGGTCAAAGGTCAAATCAAGGTCACATCATAACGCTGCACACCTACACCCCTAAACAATGTCACTACCAAGTATCAACTTCCTACACCTTACGGTTTCCGAGATGCAGCCTGACAAACTTTTTTCCCTGTCGCCCGCCCACCCATCTGGACACCATGGGTGAAAACAATACCCCGACAGCCATTAAAGCCAGTGGGGTAAAAAGCACCAGTTTACAATAGAAGAACTGGCTAGATAGGTATATAAGCCATTGATGGTGACCATATAAATATACAGAACCATTTATTGAAAAAAATGGGTTAATATTTACCTTGGGCATTTACTTATTTTGCCCATGACACAAACACAAATATAATGAAAGTATTGAAGACTGATTAGTATATACGTATCTGTTAATTGAACTTCAAACTTTAAGATCTGTCAAGTTAGTTTAAACACTATAAAGAGGAAATATTATTTGATCTAAGATTACAAAATCTAAGTCGCCATAAGTAAGAAAAAGTAACACAGGGACTATCTCTGGAACGTTCAGCCCTTTTGAACACCCTTGCACTACTTTACTTAGTATTAGCACCTGCATACATGTGATAATATGTATACTGTATATGTAATATACCAAAGAGTTACAATTAAATATGGATGAACATAAAACTGATATTACAATTGTGATATATAATTTTTGTGGTTCCATAATTCCTTGTGGTTCCTGAGAGAGTTTGTTTTTGTTACAATTGCCGGTGGCCGCACTCCATATCACTTATGCCTTCATAGGCACCACTCTGAAATCTTACATTATCACTAATAAATGACTAATATGTCCTTTTGAGGTAAACTTTCTCCATTAAAACCCAATAATAGGTGTAATCTGATTGGTTTATATCAATTTTCAACAACATTTTCCTCATTTTAGCAGTTTTCTAGCATTTTATTGTGGAGAGATCCGTTTGTTTAAACCACATTTTACTTCCAGTTGATGTGTGCTAAAACACAAGTAACAAAATATGTGTCATTTTTTGGGGACACCCGGATGGTTGACCATCCACAACTTTTACAAATATGTACTCACATCACACATGGGCATTACAGAGCACGAATATGGTAGTCTGTACTTCCATCTGCTATTCCTTTGAAACATTAGGGATGGGTGAAAGTTGGTAATGTGGAGTGATTCGAACTGACTGTACTCAAAAGGAATTTGGTGTAATGACAATCATTTATAAAGTGGTCCTACAACATTGCACATTAATTTGTAGTAATCAACATTACTTCTCAGATCTCAAAAATACGTCCTTCGTCAAGTCTCCAGCTGATGCTGTTGTCGATCTGTATGATCAATATGTACATGATTTGAGTGATGTTCTGGATAGGCATGCACCTCTTATATCTAAATTGACGAAAAAGGAGTCCGCCGATTGGATGTCTGATGATTATCGACGTGCAAAGTCCCTTAGGCGCCAATTTGAGAGAACCTGGCGTAGGGCTAAAAGTACACTTAACAGGAGTAGGCTTCGTCGCCAGATTGCTCGGTGCAATGCACTTGTAAATAAAGATAAATCAGACTACTATAGCAAACTGATCTCAGACAATAGTCATGACTCTCGAAAACTTTGGCGTGAGCTCCATAAGACCCTGAACAGGGTTTCTGATGCCACACTTCCATCTCATGAGTCCGAAAACTCATTGGCTGACCAGTTTGCCTCCTTCTTCACCAACAAAATCAAGAAGATTAGAGATAATTTTGCTTCTTCTGGCACTGAATATGATGTTAACCCTCCTTCAGATCCTCCCCAAATTACTGTCTTTAGGCAAGTTTCTGAAGATGCTGTTGATAAAATAATTAAAGCATCACCAACAAAATCATGCCTGTTGGACCCTCTGCCGACATTCCTGATTAAGGAATGCATTGATATATTGCTACCATCCCTTACAAAGCTGGTCAACTGCTCACTCATGGAGGGATGCGTTCCTGATGCCTTCAAATCTGCTGTGGTCACTCCACTTATTAAAAAGCCAAATCTTCCCTCAAATGACCTTAAGAATTATCGCCCTGTATCAGGTCTCAGTTTTATATCTAAATTGGTAGAACGTGTGGTTGCTAAGCAGCTGTTAGAACATATTAATGCCAATAACTTAGACAACCCGTACCAGTCGGCATATAAGGCGGGCCATTCAACTGAGACTGCTCTTCTCTACATAAAAAATGAGGTTCACTTATCATTGTCAAGAGGTGAATCCACTGCCTTGGTATTGCTTGACTTGTCTGCTGCCTTCGACACCATTGATCACTCTACTCTTCTGGGTTGCCTCCAAAACTGGTTTGGGGTCAGTGGCTCCGTTCTGAAATGGTTCACATCCTACCTAATGGACCGTTACCAATCAGTAAAAATTGGTTCTACTTTGTCAGATGTTTGTAAACTCCTATTTGGTGTTCCCCAAGGTTCTGTCCTGGGTCCTTTGTTGTTCTCATTGTACACTACCCCCCTCAGTTCCATTATCAGTAAACATAATGGAATAAAGTTTCATTTCTATGCAGCCAACTTTATATACATTTATCCCAGAAGAATGCATCTGCTGCCTTTGAAAAGCTAAATAAGTGCCTAAATGATGTTAAAGAGTGGATGACAACTAGTAAGCTCAAACTGAATCCTGATAAGACTGAGTTTATCATCTTTGGTTCAAAGAGACAAAGGGATAAGTTGAAAGCATGTTTTCCAATTGATATCCTGGGCAACTCACTCTGCCCTGCAGATTCAGTAAAAAATCTGGGTGTGTGGCTTGATTCAGATTTCTCTTTGTCCAAGCATGTTCAGAATGTCTGCAAAAGTTGTTTTGTTAAACTCCGTGACTTCAGACATGTCAGGCGGTTTCTTACTCATGATGTTTCTGTGCTGGTAGCCAACGCTATTGTTAGTAGTCGGTTGGATTACTGCAACTCACTTTTCAGGAGCCTGTCCAAGTTCAATATACGCAAATTACAGTGCATCCAAAATAGTGCAGCTAGAATTGTATCAAACACCAGTCGATACACCAGCATAACTCCTGTGCTAAAGAAACTGCATTGGCTTCCTGTTGAACAGCGCATTGTGTTCAAGACAGTCACACTTGTTTATAAGTATCTTCACACAGGTTTTCCCAGGTATTTTTCACCACATCTTTCCTCCTACAGCAGTTCTTACAGTACCAGGCGCAGTCAAAGTGGTGGTAATTTCCTAGTTATTCCAAAGTTCTGCCCCTCTGTTCATAAATCTGTCAAACAGTTTGGTAATAGTTTTGCGTTTGATGCTCCTACTGTGTGGAATACTCTCCCTGATGTGATTCGTGCTTCTCCATCCCTGGCCTCCTTCAGAAAACAGCTTAAAACCTACCTGTACACCAAAGCATATCCACCCTAGCCTGAATCATCCTCCTGGCGTTCTCCGTGGTGTTCGACCCCTGTTATGTCCCTGGACACAGAATTTTGTTGGCTGCTTTTTGTTTTGCTGCGCCTTAGAGTCCTCTTGTTTGGGGAGATTAAGCGCTATAAAAGTCCAATTAGAATAGAATTAGAATTACTTCCTTCACTTCAGTTAACAAATTTTCACTCCATCCAAATACACTTCATGTGATATATTATCAGCTTAGACATAAAATAAATTAGTATGTTCCATTATACTGACACTGTAACAAGGTCAAAGTGAACTAACTGACCAACGATGATTCCATTCGAATAGACCTACTAGCAACACTTAGTAGTTTTTTGTGACACAGACACATTAACATACAAATAATAATATTTTGGTACAAGTGAAAAAATGGGTATTGGATGAAATAAAAGTTTAAAATTTGACAACAAATAAAAATTGTAAACTCATAAATGTCGGATGCACCAATATTTCTTCAAAATATGACATCTATTCACTTAAAAAATGTACATATATTTGCCTGAGTATACATTATATATCTTTTGACACTGAATTTATTTTCTTAGATATGGATCCAGGTAACTGTAACAAAGCACATCTTACTTTATCAATGCTTACTATGTCCTGTTATTTTTTTCAAAAAAAAAGCATCACCTCCATATGTTTTACTTTGAATATTGAGTTTAACCGCAGGGTGTCACTTCTGTGCGAGTTCTAACTGCACAACTGTGAATGCTAAGGACCCTTCGTATTATGACCGTAGCTTTGGAACAGGATGTTAAACACTAACTTTGACTTTGATCATTACATACTTTTAGACCAGATAGTACAACCACTGAAACTTGAATTGAGGTCAGTTCACCACCACTGGTAATCTTACACTTAGTCATACACAGCTACCTGTTTGCAACTATACATGTACAAACAATTTGGTTTATATAAGAATTACCACACTGAAACATTGTTTTAGCAGCCATTCTTCTTTATCAAAGACCAGAGAGCCGGTAAAAGTGTTGTTCCAAATATTATTACACCAACACCAAATAGCTCCATAGTGTTACCGTGCCCAGAGTGGAAATCACTCAGAAAAGTTCTTTGGCTTACATACAAGAAAATTGTTATAATTACCATGGTAAGAGCTATAGTTGACACATGCAACTGTTTATAAGCATAGTATCCAAGAGTATTTGAAATACATGAAAAAATTATGAAAAACAATGTAAATAACACACAGTAGTTTCCAGATGGGAATGTGTATGAGGCATCCCCATTGAGACTGATCCAAATGAGGTTAATGATGAATGACACAAATCCTTCAAATAGGATCACCCAAAACAACACCACAGGTGATGGATATTGTTCAACTAAGGATTTGACTATATTACCATCAATTGTTATTGAAATTGCAGCAATCACAATAAAGATATACCCTAACCACAGACTGTATGTCTGTTTTTCTGTAGTTTTGTAAACAACTGAACCATTCCCCACCACTTCATCAATGTCACTGTTATTTGTATATGGAACTTTTGAAATCCCCATGTAATGGCATGGTGAAAGAGATTTTTGGTGCTGTTCATTCTGTATGTTCCATGGTTGTATTAAGAGTAGAATGCCTACAATGGCAACACAGGATACAACCAGAGATTGCTTTGAAACTGACCCTTTATAAAAGTCAAAAATCACCGAAGTTAAAATGCAAAAAGCAGTCAATAAGCCATCCAGATTGCCAACAGGCATAAAAGATGAAGAAAAGTAAAATGCAGAGGAAAATATCACATTAAAAGTTCCAACTAAAACAAAAAGGTGGGCGTGTTTCTTGGCCACCTGCAGTGAATGTTGCATAATGCAAAGAACTGGAAGATTTCCAAGACACTGAATGGTAAATTTCAGACTGTTAAGTTGAAATATATTAGATTTAATTCCCGACAGTTGAAGTGAAACTACGGCAACAGCATATGATCCATTCATCATCAATATAAGAACTGAAACTGATAACATCTTCAACCATGGAGTTGGCGTGCTGAGAAGTGGCTGTTTCTCATTGTTGTTGCTTTCAGGCATTTCCCGATCCATAACTAAACCATCCAGTCTCATCAGCTTCCCAGAATCAGAATTCTGTAACAGTCAAAGGTAAAAGAAACCTGAAGCAATTACAAAGATTATGTGCAATCTTAATCAAAGAATTACATTTTTTATTACTTATTAGCAAAGATTTTATTACCAAACAGTTGCAATTATGAAAAGGAATGTTATTACAGTTGTAAAGTATTGTTATGCTTTGACAAAAGTGATTAGACTTATCAAGAGAAAGACAGCCAGAATGCTAATGCAAACAGTGCATAATGGGCAAGCAACTGAACCTTTGCACCTCTTTTCTCATCTTAAAAACTAAATATTTTGATCAGCCACAGAAATCACATAGGGGCCACGGTGAGGCACAGCCTCAAGTGGGAAAGCTGGTAGTTGCTTGCTGTTGGTCGGCAGTTTACAGTACAGAACCCTAACAAACTGTATGTACTGGTTTCCTCTGCCCTTCCAACTACCCGTCGTGATATGACTTGTACAGTGTTGAAAGCAATGTAAAACCCCAAATAAATAAATAAAATAAACAGAAATCACATTTAAACTGCAAACCCCACCATTTTTCCTCTTTTTACCTGGCTTTTCTCACTCTTAGGAGTCACATTAACTTCAGTATCAAAAACTGCAATGACCTCTAAATTCTAACCTACATTTTAAGGAAGCCTGTTTTCAGCACCAGTATTATAAGAAACAAGTATCTGTCATGAGAGGAGGGGGCCACGGTGGCAGAGTGGTAACACTCTCGCCTCCCACCTCTGAGGCCGGGGTTCGCTCCCCAGCACGGCCTCAAGTGGGAAAGCTGGTAGTTGCTTGCCGTTGGTCGGCAGTTTACAGTACAGAACCCTAAAGAACTGTATGTACTGGTTTCCTCTGCCCTTCCAACTACCTGTCGTGATATAACCTGCACAGTGTTGAAAGCAACGTAAAACCCCAAATAAATAAATCTGTCATGAGAGGCAAAAAGATGACAAATCACCAAAACCACACTCAAGGTCTTTTTAAATTGCTGGCGACTCACTTGGCAGACCAAAGTGCAGTTACCCATTAGAAAGTGTAATCTTTGTTGCATGAGCCCTATCGTTGACTGTTTTACCAAAAAATATTTTGTCACAAAAACCTAAACTGCTGGCATCTAGATGGTTAAAAGGCTTAGTACAGAAACTTGACCAACTGCATGTACTGGTTTCCTCCTTTAATTTACATCCAAGTTGTCACCCAACTAAAAACTGAAAAGGACAATCAAAACAAATAGAGCAAGTGCTTTTAAATACTGATGTATACTAGTCAACCCCACTGGTTGTTTTATTTCTATTCATTATAAGTACACAAGCTTATCATGACACAAGTCTCATCCTTCACTCAAGGAGCTAAATCCTACTACCCACCCGGCTTCAATATCAAATAAAGATTTCAATGTATATATGCCATCACACTGGGAGAGCCCTTGAGCATTGCAACATCTCAGCATTGAATATTTAACACACACAGAGGGACAGCCTGTGATTAGATGTCAGACTTACCAACCACTAGTCCACAAAGGTCATCCCATGCACTTTTACTTTGTACAAATTCTAAGTGTTCCAATATAAGAGTTCTTTTAGCCTTCATATTTCAGCATATTATAAATGTATGTTTAGTTAAATGTAAAGTATGTAAATAGGTGGCACCTTGGTTAGGGGTGCATTAAGATGACACTACAGCTCACACAAACATATTAATGCCTGCAGGATGTAGGGTAGGGAATTCCCAAATGTAAAATAATTTTTGGCCTCTACGGCCTGCAGTGTCATTTGGGTTATTACTATCCCCCATCCTATGTAGCACTGAGAACTCCATGTTTACAGGAGCACCCGAGGCTAGGGTGTTGAATACTGATCCTGATTATACTTCAAGACCATTCATTGCAGTGCTGAGGCCTGATTCACTTGCACTGAATGTAACCCGAGGAAAATACAAATAAGTCAATGTGTAAGTGAACAAATTGACTCCTGGGCCCAGGAGTCAATTTATTCACTTACACATTGACTTATTTGTATGTTTAGATAAACTTAGATATATTTCGCCATATTACAGGAGTTCATACAATTATATGTTGCTAACATTAAGCTTATGTGGCCAACATATTGTCCCTTCTTCATGGTTCAATTCTCACAACTGACAATGCCGATGGCCTGTTGCCATATGAGACTGGCTACTGAACTGGGAGTAAAACCCTTCTGTTTCTTCTGCATTCATTTGTTTTTGTTGTGATTATATGCAGTGTCTAACTTGCATTTCATATTAAGTACAGTTATATCATGTTATAATTTAATAAGTAATAATAATTTTATCCTTAAAAAGATGGCAAAACATAGAGTTTCATTATTACACATATCCTGGATCATCTGCTGAATAACCACAATTGCAAGGAGGGAAAATTCAACTTTCAATTGAGAGCTTTGACAATTTGACAGTTTTTTTTTGTTTTTTTTTTGAAACAGTGTTTCAATAAAACACTCAGTAAGACACAAACGAAACTTAAAAATTGGATCATACCGGAACGTAACATGTCATTTCCTATGTGAAATTCATACATATAAAAGTGTTAATGAGATACACAGAAAACAATTTGGCAATTGGCAAAGGGAAAATAAAGATATGACATGGGGGATACAACAAATGGCAGTCCTCCTTGCCATATTTGGTTTTCTCGACACAAAAGGTTGGGGGATACATTGTCTCCACCTAAAGTGGGAACGTTGATGATTCCTTTCAAGTACCTGATGGTATTTAAGAAGAATCTTGGTCCATGGTGGTGCAGTGGTGACACACTGGCCTCCCACCTCTCAGGTCGGCAGTTCAAAGCACAGACCTTATGTGGGAAAGTTGGTAGCGGCTTACTGATGGTCGGCAGTTTACAGTACAGAACCTTAACCAACTGTATGTACCGGTTTCCTCTGCCCACAAAACTACCAATCGTGACTAACTGGCTTTGCTTACAGCCACCACCAGACCTGTTTTGTTTGTTTATTTATTTGGGCTTTAACATCGTCTTCAACACTATATATGACGGGTAGTTTTGTTGACAGAGGAAACAACTACATAGAATTGTCTCAGGGTTCTGTACTGTCACCTGCTGACCATGGGTAAGCAACTACCAACTAACTACCTATGTTGATGTGACTTAGTTTCCATAGAGTTACGGCAGGGTGGGGACGAGGTTTATTACAGTAAAGGATAAATTTCTTTTTCACTTTATAAGTTAATATGATGCAGGGAGTATAAGGCTGGCCAAAGTTTTATACAGCTGTTAAAAGTTAACACTGCAGTAAAGCTAGTGGATAAGTATTGTTGAAGACCAGAATTGTTTATTGTAGTTTATTGTTTGTTTATTGTAGTTTGTTTATTGTAGTTTATTTCTCTTATTGAAGATACATAGTTTGTAAAGGAAAAAAAAGAAAGGGGGAAAAACAACACACCAATACAAGTATCAAAAATAAATATATTGTACCATATTGATCTTGTAACTACAAAGTATACATTTTATGGAAATATGTGTGAGATTTATTAGTGGAGGGTACAACCGGTAATATGGAAGACCAAATGAAATTTTTAAGTGGATAGTGACAGCTATAGTGACAAAGTTATCTATATCAGTCAGTGACCAAAATAGTATATACAATACCAATTTTAAGTGGATAGTGACAGTTATCGTGACAGCTATAGTGACAAAGTTATCTATATCAGTCAGTGACCAAAATAGTCTATACAATACCAAAAATCTGGTCACTTCTTTGATATTATATATACATATTTCTAAATTGTTGAAGTGTATACCCATCTGCTCTACACCATCTGTCCCTATCGAATGATAGTGTCTAAATCAATGTGTATAGTCATACTTTTTTCTAATATTCTGGTTCTACACTTAACCTAAATTTGTCATCTGGTAAATGAGTCCTTCATATTCTATACCATATACTTAACCTGTCATGTGGCAAATACAGTCACGAGTAAACGCGAAGGATTACACTATGATTTAACTATGCTTGTCCAAAAACGTTTTGTATATTGCACAAATATAATTTATGCCAAGAAATACTAACAGAATAATAAAAAAAAACATTGGTTAGATGATAATTATTCCAGTATTACAAAAGACCAAGTTTGCAAATATGGCTTGCTTTATATTATATATTTTTTTCTCATTTCATAATTGCATTCTCTGTATATGTACTTTTGTTTTTGTTTATCTTTGCTATTCATGTGCATGCTCAGAAAGTGGGATGACTAGGAACCAGTTATTATTGCAAGTTTGGGATAAACAAACCATGGTGGGCATTATTGTGACAGGAGGAATAGTAATTGAAGTTGCAGAATTAGGATTAATTTTAGTATACTTCGATACTGTGTTTTCAACTATTGTACTGCTTTTACTATGTATAATTTTATTCGTTATTACTTCAAACAATAATCAATGGCTTTCGGACAAAATCTAAAGATATTATCTGCCAACTGTCAAGGTCTTAGAGATAAAAAAAAGAGATTGGATGTTATTAATTATCTAAGTGAGACCAAACCCGGTATTATTTGTCTCCAGGACACCCACCTAATAGATAGTGATGAAGGAAGTTTAAAAATGCTCAGTAATTGTCATTGTATTGTAAATGGCACTCAAACAAACTCTAGAGGTGTGGCTGTTCTGCTGAGAAATAACTTTGAGTATGAAATAATTTGTACTAAATCTGATTCAGAGGGGAATTACTTGTGCATTGACTTAAAAATACCATCCTTTTCTGTTAGATTAATCAACATCTATGCACCGAATCAAGATAAGCCACAATTCTTTGAAAATATATATAACCTAATTAATGAAAATGAGCAAGATTACTTAATTATTTGTGGTGACTTCAATCTGGCCCTTGACCCAGAATTAGACACGCATAACTATATTAATGTTAATAACCCGAGGTCTAGACAGAAGTTCTTAGATACAATGCAACTTTGTAACCTGAAAGATGTGTTCCGAGTTCTACATCCAAAATTGCGTAGATATTCATGGCGCCGGAAACACCCTATGAAGCAAGCTAGATTAGATTATTTTATTGTGTCAGAACAATGCCTCGACTTAGTTGGGAATTGTAAGATAAACCCAGGTTATAGGTCAGACCATTCTATTATATAACTTAATCTAACTATAAATCCCTTCAAGAGAGGACCAGGCTTATGGAAATTTAATTGTGACTTATTAAAAAAGCCAGACTACATAGAAAAAGTTAATGAAACAATCCACAATTTTTTTTTAAGATATGCTTTGCCAATTTATAAAGTAGAATTTATAAATGAAAAAAATGCCCAAGACTTACAGTTCTCTATTTCTGATGACCTCCTATTGGAAATGCTACTAATGGAATTGAGGAATGTCACAATAAAATTCAGTTCATCTTTAAAGCGTGCTACTATATCAAAAGAAAAACAACTAATTAAATCAATTGAAAGTTTAGAAAATGAAAACCCAACAGAAAAAGGGTTACACGAACTTGAAGAAAAAAAGAGTGAGTTGTGTAAAATCAGAGAATACAAACTTAAAGGTGAAATTATCCGATCTAGAATTCAATGGGTGAAATATGGGGAAAAGCCAACAAAATTCTTTTGTCATCTTGAGAGAAAAAATTTCCTGGATAAGACAATAAAAAAAATTAATCTTGAAAATGGTAAATTTGCTACAACGCAAAATGAGATCCTGGATCATGTTAAACTTTATTATCAAAATTTATTCAAAAGCAGAGATAGCTCCTTATCCGATGCTGACCTTGACAGATTGCTGAAAAAAATTCCAATCAATAAATTAGAAGAAAAAGATAATTGCCTACTTGAAGGAAGCCTAACAATTTCTGAACTTGGGGAAGCATTGAAAAACATGAAACACAATAAAACACCAGGTATTGATGGCTTTCCTGCAGAATTTTTGAAAGTGTTTTGGGGAAAGTTGAAATTTTTAGTAGCTAGAGTACTCAATTATAGTTATGATAATGGGAAGTTACCGATCTCCCTGAGACAATCAATTATAAGTTGTATTCCAAAAGGTGATAAACCGAGAGAATTTTTAAAAAATTGGCGCCCCATTTCTCTTCTAAGTGTTCTTTATAAAGTCATGTCAGCCGCATTGGTAAATAGAACTAAAAAAGTACTGGACAAGTTAATATCTGACTCTCAAACAGGGTTCATTAAAGGACGGTATATTGGAGAATCAATACGGTTAGTCTATGACATAATTAATTACTGTGATACCTCAAATAAAACTGGCCTATTAATGTTAATTGACTTTGAAAAAGCTTTTGATTCTATATCTTGGAAATTTATATACAAAGTCCTAGAATTCTTCAAATTTCCTGACAGTTATATTAAGTGGATCAAACTACTGAACACATCTTCAGTTGCAGCAGTTATGCAAGTCGGAGTAAAATCAGACTTCTTGAAGATAGAACGGGGATGTAAACAAGGGGATCCTATTGCCCCATATTTATTTATTCTGTGCGGTCAAATAATGTGTTATATGATTAAGTATAATAACAACATTAAAGGCATATTTATAGGTGAAAACGAATTTAAGATCACACAGTTTGCAGATGATACCACCCTTTTTTTAGATGGTTCTCAGCTTTCACTCCAACACGCACTCAATGACATTGAAATTTTTGGATCTTTTTCTGGTTTAAAAATTAACACAAGTAAAACAAAACTTATTTGGATAGGCAAGAAAAAACATTGTGGTGAAAAAATAAATGTAACCTATCGTTTGGATTGGAACATTACCCAATTTCAATTACTTGGAATTCAATTTTCTGTTAATTTGAACGAAGTACCTGATCTAAACTATAATAAGGCAATGTCCGATTTGTACAAAATTGTGAATCAGTGGGGAAAAAGAGACTTATCTCCACTAGGCAAGATAACTATAATAAAAACTTTCCTCCTTTCGAAATTCAATCATCTTTTTTTATCCATACCATCTCCTAGTCAAGAATTAATTCAACAAATTAACTCTGTTCTTTTTAAGTATCTTTGGGGTGGTAAACCAGATAAAATTAAGCGAGGGTATGTAACACTAGACTATAATGAGGGAGGACTGAGAATGGTTAATTTACAAAACCATATTCAATCTTTAAAACTAACTTGGATGACAAGATTGTTTACTTCAATCAAATTTGAGTGGCTGCGATTTTTTGAAACAGTCATATCTCCAGTGAGAAAGATAACCAAATTTGGATATGGATGGTGCAAACACCTGATAAAAAAAATCACAAATAATTTTTGGAAAGACGTTCTCCAAGCATGGGTAAATCTATGTGACAGCAACAAAATTTTGAAGAGCAATCAGTTAATGTCATCCCCCATTTGGTATAATCCAAGAATAACAAGTGAAAACCTGTACTTCCCGAATTGGTTTAAACAAGGTGTCGAATGTATTGGGGACTTAATCGGTGTTACCGGTATGTTTATTAACACAAATGAACTCCAAAATAAATTCGATATTACAGAACCAAATTTTATTAATACAATAAGACTTAAGAATGTCATCACAAAATATGTAAAATCTCAAAATATGGATATTAAGGAACTTATTAGACCATATGTACCATGTGATGTAGCAGTTGTTCTATATAACGATAAAAAAACAAAAGGCTTTTACCAGTTGCTTGGTGAAAACAATGTCAAAATAACTGCTACAATAAAATGGGAAGGAGAACTAAATATACAAATTGATCCTCTTATTTGGAAAAAAGTATTTAAAATTTGCTTTAAAACTATACAAGATAATTATTACATCTGGTTCCAGTACAGAATCATTCATAGAATTTTAGGTACTAGGAAATTGCTGCATACTATAGGGAAAGTACAATCTTCACAATGCATTTTTTGCAAAAATCAACCAGAAACACTGATTCATTTATTCTGTAATTGCAATATTTCCAAACAATTATGGAATGATGTAGAAAAATGGATCGCACATGCAACAAGTATTCCAATTAAGCTTTCACCAGTAGAAATTCTTTTTGGTTATCTGAATCCTGATAATTTCAACCCTATTAATACAATAATTCTCGTAACAAAAGCTTATATTTTTTCAAAATCACGAAAGGCAATACCTTTAGATATCTCTGAACTGAAAAGTAACATTAGACAAGTTTATGATGAACAACAATACATGGCACTCATGGATATGAAACAGGAAACTTTTAACAATACTTGGACCATCTTTAGGAATATATTTCGTTTTTAAATCTGTTAAATGAACCTTCAAAAAACAATCCTCTCTTACCTGTGAACATTTTTTTCCCCAAATTCTCAATGAAAGAGTTAAAAACCAAAATTTGTCACAATTTCAACACTCAGTATTATTAAAATCCCCTTAGTCATCTCCACAATTTCATGTAGCATATGAATAGCATATCATATTATTATTATTTTTTTTATTTATTTATTTTTTTTTTCTGTAAATAACGAAATATGTTACTCTGTATTTTGTTTCTCTCTCTGTTCGCAAAAAAAAAATATTCAATTTGATTGTTCGATCACCTAACGGTGTACTGGGTCACCCACTATGCCTGGGTGTGTGTACCCCCAGTGTGTTTCTCTCTTTTTGTTAGTGGCATAACTATATCAAATTGGATAATAAAAAAAAAAAAAATAAATAAATATTGTACACAGACACCGGTTATATAATAACTGAACTTTCATAACATTTCAACTACACTTTAATCAAATTAATTTAGAATACAAAACAAGAAAGCATACCATTTAAGTCTTCTATTGTACAGCCATCTCTCAAAATATCAAAAACTCAAAATCAATGGGTGCTAACAAAATGCATTCTGAAGTCCAATACCTTTTGTAAGTAACTGGAACTTGTTTTGTCTTTTGAGATCAATAATATGAGATTTTGTCCACAGTATAACCTTGTATTATTATTGGTATTATTTTCTGTCTCTGTGCTCATATCACAAATTCTGTACTGCTCAGCCAGTGAATTTCGTCACCCAGTGAATTTCGTCAGCTGCCATTTAAACCCCCAAAAACCATACTACTGCTTGTGTTTAAACACATGTAACCACAACTGGTAATATTAATATGTAATTCAGCGATGTAAATTAAGTGTTAAAATGATTTAGTATTGTGATGAAATGCAGGTGACGACATTCACTGGCTGAGCAGTAAACAGGTAGGCCAAATTGAGTGATCAACTTCTAATGACTGAACTTTTAGGCTTCACCTAAACTAACTTGCGTTGGGGGACTGACAGATGCTTTACCCAGAAGGTTATCTGTATTTATCATAAATAAACACAATTATGTCGATGTATTTGGATTTTTAAAAATGACAATTAGAAAATAAAATTCATAATGATTAGTTTGTGTAGTAAATGGCCTTCCAAATACAATTTAAATAAATCACATATTTGTAGATGAAATGAAATTAACAACATGAAACAATGTATTGGCTTAATAAAAATATTTCAGGTTTATCATGTGTCTTACCAATCAAATCCATAGCCACACCATCATTTTATTCCAAGTATTTGAAATTCTGAGCTGGATAGAAATCCGAGTTTTAGGAGTGAAAATGCAGTCACCTGCCCCATATATTTCATCCACGATTGAAAACATTTGCAAATGAGCATGTCTGCCCTTGGTATCGATCTTGTCAATTGTAACTGTATTATTACCTGTCTTTTTGGTGCGACGACCTATCCTTATAATCCTATGACCTATCTTTATGGTCTTTTAATCAGTGTTTATAGTCTTACAAGATATAGCTTTATAGTCCTACAATCTGGCTTCTATGATCACACGACCTATTATCTCCATTCTCGCGATATGACTAACATTCAGGGTATATAATGCAGCCAAATAATATCACCCAATAGACATTTCTCAACGTTGGAGGTTTCCCCCCACCTTGGTGGTTAGTTTTGCCTTATTTGCATACACTGTTTTTTATATAAAGTGGAGATTCTCACTTTTGTGAAAACCCAGGGACAAATTATGATAATTGACTAGACCATGCACAAGTAAAATTAAAGTGACATTTTTTATGAAGAAGGGGCATGCAAGATCTGTCTGCATCCAAATTACATTGCTAGACTTTATCTGTTTTAACCTTCATGTTCAACAAAATAAATAAGCCAAAAGCCAATCCCCGTCATCCTAAATTTGTATGTATTTTCTTGTTTTATGATAAAATAAATGTATTTCCTTAATGTCTATGCATTGTTATTATTTTTAATATAATTACTTTTGTAACATTAAGTTGATAATTTGGACAAAAAAGGTCATCACTTTTAATGAAGTTGCAAGTGCAAACACTCTCTTTTGACACATTATTCTCCCACAAAGTCACCGAGTACAAAACCCATAAAATGTGATATTGATAGTGTTGCCAGTATTATTTGTAAACACATTAAACAGAAATTTAACTTTTCATTTAGACAGAGAAAGTTAAAACAATATTTATGCTTTAAATACCTACATACATGGTCAGTGATGTCTTTTAAAATATTGTACTATATGGTGTAGATATTATATGGACAACTGAAAGATATAAAGCCATAAAAGAGAGCCAAATATGACTGTGTGTTAATGATATCAATGTTAGGCTAATATATGTCATGCAGTTCACTCAGGAAACATAATTGCAAATGCAGCGAAACAATTTGGGTAAAGTATTTGAATACTTAAGACTAGTGTAAAATTAATATAAAATTATAATATTATTGCAAAATGATATAAAATGAAATTACAAAAGGTATTGGTCTTCACTGAGATTATCTTATTGTTTTAAACACAACACCCCTGTTCCACTGTAACAAGTTTTCTCTTCCTGACTACCCTGATCATGTTGGCTATGATCATTGGGGACAATCAAATTTATTAAGCATGTTCCAGTAAGCATTTATTTCCCAAGTTGTTCAAACTGATATTTTTGGTGTTAAGGCTGGGAACTGGATTAATTAGCCCTTTCCCAACAAAGCAAATCGACCCCCTGAAATCTCGACCATGTAAACTTGGCCAGCAGTTAGAAACAATCAATAAAATGTAATAAAAGAGTAGTTTTAGAGTGCTTAATCTCCATCATATCATTTTATTATGATTCTGGATGCTCTGATCAATGCCATTTGTGCTCTGTTATTTGCTCATTTGTTTAGTTAGAGTTATGAAAAGTGCAATTGGTTTGATGGAGATTAAGTGTTGTAAAAGTTTTATTGGATCATATACTAGTTTAAGCCCATAAGGTCTGTTTACCAACATAGAACCTTTTATGATATTTTCCCTTTAACGTATTCTCTTTGAAAGCGCAATAATTTCCTGGGGGCAGATTTGACAAAGGTGTTTCTTACCCTGAGGGCCAATTTAACCATTTTTTTTTCTGGGGACCTATTTAATTATTGAGTATTTTATCTTGGAGTCTATTTGGTCAAAGGCCAATTGTCTATGATTCGTTACAATTTTTTTTGTGATTAGCCTGTGTTGTCCTCATTTCTCATGATACATTAGTTTTTATCAATTGTGTTAGTCATAGAACAGCTCATAAGTTTGATATTTTGACTTATAAAGCCAATGTTTTTACTTACGGAAAATTAAATAGATAATTTCAGCTTTTCCAATCCCCCCATTTTTAACAGTGGTTGTGTCTTATGGTCAATCACAAAAGTGGAACAGGGGTATTCCTAATGTTTATTAGAGTCTACCTTGATCAATCTGTTTATGGGTTAACATTTGTTATAGTTGGCCTTGTGGCTTTTTAAATTTACTTTAAAATTCTATTGGTTTATATGGTGAAGTGAATTAGCATAATGTTAGTTGACACCAAATTAGGATGAATTGTCCCTGTGTGTTTCATAAAAGTGACCAGGAGAATCTCCAATTAAATCATAAACAGTGTATGCAAATGAGGCAAAACTGACTACCTTGGTACGGGAAACCTCCAAAGCTGAAAAATGTCTACTGAATATTTTCTGCTTTCCAAATATGAGCTTCTTGAATCATAGCGAGAGATCTTAAGAAATAGGTGAACTTTTTACTGGCTGATGTAAAACCAAAATAGATCCAATCAAATTGAGACACTCCAACTGTTTAAAATCTAGCTATCTCCGATATTAGGAAATGTGAACCAAATAACTGATGCCAAAAACTCAAACAATCTCGAAATTCAGGGCAGTATGTGTATTACTTATTTGGAGTTATTGTAAAGATCTCTGACTGTTTTATAATAGTAAATGAATCTTTTAATGTATAAATCACCACTGCTTTAACACTCACTTGGAAACGTGTATTTAACACGACGACACCTCATCACATTATTATATAAAGTTATTTATATTTTTGGGTTTTAACGTCACTTTCAACACTGTATAGGTCATATCACGACAGGTGGAAACCAGTACATACAGTTGGTCAAAGTTCTGACCACTGGTAAGAAACTACCACTTTTTCCACATGGGGTACAAGGTTTGAACCACCGACCTCAGAGGTTGGAGGCGAGTGTGTTACCACTGAGCCACCATGGCCCACTATTTTATAAAGCGTACTTTATATTGTATAAAGTGGTGAAACTGGTTCACAGTTTCTTTACTATCCTGGTTAGTGTAGTTCGCTATTAGGGGTTCAACAGAGTACAGGTCATATCACGACGGGTAGTTTTGTGGGCAGAGGAAACCAGTACATACAGTCGGTCAAGGTTCAGTACCGTAAACTGCTAGCCATTGGTAAACAACTACCAACTTTTCGACATAAGGTCCGGGGTTTGAACCGCTGACCTTAGAGGTGGGAGGAAAGTGTGTTACCACTGAGCCACCATGGCTCCACGTGATTAGTGTAAGTTAGTGAGTAATGCTTCTGATACAAATCAGCATTGACGAAAACTATGAGTTATACACAAGTACCTGTTAAAATGTACTTATGCACTTTGGTATATATTCAACGGCAACAGTTAAGTAAAATCTGTCAATAGTGTAATTGTAACAACTATCACGTCATCACCATTCAGCACAAGAGTCCTCAGACAGTGCATATATATATATACCTTAGGCAAGGCCCAACAACTCCTATGTTGTCTCCGAGTTCACCGATAACAAATCTTTTTAAAATCCCTGTGTCCAGACGGTAATCCAGATTGCCACCAAAATTGAATCATCTTTTCCTTGTGCCGTTGCAAATTTCATTAAAATCTGTCCATATGTCTTTCGAGTTATTTTGTGGCCAATTACATAACCTTTCAGGTGGAAGTAAAAAAGGATAGTACTAGAGCAATAAAATTTTTGGTACAAAACGACAAAAGTTAATCAAGCAGGATGTACTTATGTATTTTATTTCTTGCCGGTGTAACAGTAAATTGTGTGTCCCCCATCAAATTCTGTATCTCCTACCCTCCTCTTTGATCTTTTAGGGGGGTACAGAATATTCTGTATCACGAGAAATAGAGTGGTTAAGCGGACAAACAATTTGACAGTCAAATATTTTTTTCATCACATATTAAAGAAAATTAGACACGTATACCAAATACTAATTGGACTAACCCTACTTCAGGGAATACAAAATATAACAGGGGGGGGGGGGGGGTAGCCCCACCCTATTATGTATCCCCACATGCTTTTTGATGGATACAATATCTGATACTGCACCAGTGGTGGAAAAGGAGAACACTTTGTTGAGACAACTTAAACACTCTTTTCTAGGATTATACACGTACATAATATCTAAAGTGGCAAAAGCAAAAAATAAAAATACCAAAAAAAAAAACATCACACTGTACGCAATGTCTTAAGAATGGTAAAAATGTGGTTAAATAACAAACATTTGGAGTCTATTATATAACGAAAATAGAGGACAAAACCCAGAAACATATGGCTACTAGGACAAAATCCCGGAACTGATTTTAAGGGAGGTGGACATAACCCCAGACATGTAATACCAGAGAAATTATCACACGATAATGCACATTAAAAGAAATATTTTATGTTTTCCTTGTTAAACATTTGATTATACATTATCTATGCTCAGGTATCTTCAAACCTTTCAGTCTGCTCAGTAGTTCCTCTTGATGGTAGATTAAAAGACAGATGAGTATGGCCAAATAATGTAAAAACCAGAAATTTGAATGTTACTACAGCTTTATGATAAGTAAAGGGGAAAGAATGTTCAAATTTAAAATTGTAGTGTAAAATTGCAGTGTTTTGTATATTCGATTTGGTTTGCAAAAAGAAGCATTTTGTTATCTTTATGTTATAGTCGAGTGGAATATAATTTTGTTAATTTGACTTGACAATTGTCTGAGAAAAGTGGATTGGCTAATGTTTTCAATAAAATGTTGACATAAATTTTAATTCCTAACTGTAGTAAAATATTAAAAAGCTTAACCTGCTTACTGTCAATACTAAAAAAGCATGGCAATTTAAAAAGAAAACAGTAGGGTTGTGTCCACCCCCTTAAAATTAGCTATAGGGTTTTGTACTAGAAGGCATATTTTTCCGGGTTTTTTTCTCCGGGGTTTTGTCCTCTCGGGTTTTGTCCGTTATATAATCTCTTATACAACACAAGCCTATTTCATAACACAAATCTATCATAAAACATAAGTATATTATATAACATTACATCCTTACCTACGGAGCCCCTAAGACATTGTCACGTTTTAATTTAACATGTACTAAGTCCTGATCACGAGAACATCACAAGATCTTGTGTGCATGAAAAGATCTTGTGAGCAAGTCTCAATTAATGTCACAAAGTACTTTTTTCGTAATTGTTCACAAAATGCTTGATTTTCCCACTTCTATGCAACTTTGTGTCTCAAGTAGCTTAATATGAGCCTATTGTGCACATGAAATGTAGCCTCTGTTGTATAAAACATGCGACCAGCAGTGAAGAAGTCTTTTAATCAGGGACGCCGTGTTTATTAAAGGCCATAATGGGGGTGTTCCACTGGTGTCACCTTGTTGATAACTTGGTATTTTTTGGAGGGTTGGGAGCAATGTTTACAGAGTCAGTTGAACTTTCCCGGCTTGTCATGGTAGATCGGCAAAATATCAAACAACCCTGCTTGACTCCGTGTCCAGAACTTGGCCGCCCCCACCTGGAAACCGTCCTGTCGTGGATCTTTCCATTGCTTGTCAGTCACACTTCCTGTCTTGTCCTATACTGTTACCGTCTTGTCTGGAAGAACTTCCTGGCCTGTTGTGGTTAAGTACCAAGACACCACCTCCCGTCATATAAACATTACCGACCTGACTTGGGCACTTCCCGTCAAGATGGGAAGTCTCCCAGTCTTGAACCATAGAGTCTGTAGCACCTCAGTAGGACAAGCCTGGAATACATCCGGAAAAAACATAAACATAAACTGACAAGGCGGTTAAAGTAATACACAAGTCGGGAACTGTGTAGGACAAGCCTGTCTCATTTACCCAACCACAGCTTGTCGGTTATGAAATCTGTGACTATATAAGGCCAGTCGGTTTGCACAATGCATCATTTGCAATCTGCCATCAAGCATGTTACATCTGGCAGCGTTTAAAGATAGGATTTTGTTTTTTTTTTCTTCCACAAATTAACTAGGATTTAGTGTTGAGATACAAGTTGGACTGACTTGTGATTAGGATTTTGTTTTTTACAAACGCTACTCTACAAAGAAAAATGGGTCACATAACAAACATCTACCTGATGGACTCAGATGAGGACGCAATTGTGGACTTTATGAAGGACGACAGGGAGTTGAACGAAAAGACTAATCTTGAATCGACCAGGGCTAGCAGCACCAGGGAAAAGGAGTCCTTGTACTTGTAATAGTCACTGCCTCATTTCTATGGCTTCTTCATGGTGATATGCTTCCTGTCTATTGCCCATACAGTGTGGGGACATTCAATCTAGTGTTGAACCTCTCCTCCTTTTTTTCAGTCTTCAGGGTCAGTATAAATATCCTGGAATTCAGCACAGATGGCTCAGCAGACCTGGGGGATGAATTTACAGATGGTGGTTCGGCCAATCATACAGTGATACTGCAAGAGGTGTAGGTCTCACCTGTTGTAAGGTGTCTCAGCGTTACTGCCAGTTTCAATGCAACTTCTAAGGGCTTCCTGAGATTGGTGACTGACTGGTGGTGTTATGCATTCTTTGATGAGGTCAAAAAGCAAGTGGCATCCTGACAAAATTCTAGTATCCTGGGATATCAGTGTGTATTAAGTCGGCCAGGAATTTGCTATAGCATCCTTGTTCTTGTCTTTAAAGTATCCAGGGCATGACTCATTGGTTTGGTGGCTTCCTTCTTCACCTGGGGGCTGGCTGGGCTGTGACTATGGTGTCGGCTCTATAGCAGGTGATAGTCCTGGTTTTAGATGTGTCCCTTTTCTGTCTACAAATCATGACGAAAATCAAAATATTAAGCTCAATAAAAAAGTGCATGAAAGTCTCTCTGATGTGTAGCTGGAATCTTTGCAGTGATAAATGATAATTTATGACAGCCAGAGGGGGTTTATATAGTGTGGGTTCGATCCCGAGTCTCAATGCCAACTCCAGGAATTAATAGTCCAGTTAGGGTGGGTTGGAAAAATGCTTCACAGTCCCCAGCCCAAGACAGTAAAACACAGAGTTGAGGGCACTTTGTTTAATACATAACTAGAGTATAATTATACATGTTCTATACTAAAATATATTTACAGGTCAGTAAGAGTATACAGATTCTGAGTAAGATAAATACAGTAAATAGTGACTAGTAAAGTTAGAGTTCATAGTTCATGAGAAGTCACTATCAGAATCCAAGACTTAAGTAAATTACTGGTAATATACTGAATAGTGACTGATAAGTTCATAGATGAGTTCATTAAGATGAGTTCATTGTCCATAAGAAGTCACTATTAGCTTGAAATTTAAAACATTGAGTACTAAAACAAAAGTAATACCCTAGAGGTCTACTGGAAGCCAGGCAGAGGGTATGACCTTGAAAGGTCACATCATGTCAAAACAAGGTGACCCCCTCCCCAGGGTCACACATGAGGTCCAATTCACCGCAAACACGAGGTAGTGGTTTGAAATTTAAGATTGTGTTGAGATTAAGGTCACCCTAAGGGTGGAGACCAGAAGACCTCAAGGTTACAAAATTGTGTACAAGAAATATAAGATAAAGCACTATAAGAAGCCCTCTTCACCCTATCTAGAGAATTTTCCAGCCAAATTCTCCAGGGAGGGAGGGAGGGAAATTCAAGTTCCAAATTTTTAACATGTCTTCCGTTCAATGTCAAGTTTGAAAGTGACTTTGCTTTGGGACAGAGAAGACTGTAAAACAGGGGCAGCCAATAGGAGGGCTGCTTACTAGTTCACTTGGCAACTGACACTGGCTTACATAATTTGTAGCATTAGACTGGTACTTGAACAACTTTTAAAGTACATAGTAACATTCTGTCTGTGGGGCAGGACTGACATCTGGGGCGCCTAGACATAAACTACAGGCCGTACAGGTTTATATATGCAAGGTACACATGAGTGTATGATACAACCCATGCAAACTCTTTAAGTAAATGGGGAGAAACTACAACACTAGCAAGGAGAATGCACGTGCCCAAGTCTCTTGTATATTACCCTTGAGACATTGATGCATTTGTAAACATACTGCGTGCATGTAGAGAATAATATGCATGCCAATTTTCATTGTTTATTTATTTGGGGTTTTACGTCGCTTTCAACACTGTACAGGTCATATCACGACGGGTAGTTGGAAGGGCAGAGGGAACCAGTACATAGAGTTCGCTAGGGTTGTGTACTGTAAACTGCCGACCAACGGCAAGTAACTACCAGCTTTCCCACTTAAGGCCATCACGGGGATCGAACCCCGGCCTCAGAGGTGGGAGGCGAGAGTGTTACCACTCTGCCACCGTGGCCCCCCAATTTTCATTGTAAAATTGCACGTGTAGCTGAAGTGTCCCTTGGAAATTTGCCGATTTTCTCTGGAACCAGGATATACATGCACATACAATGGGATGTAATAGAAGCTTAAGACAACTGTGATGAAAACAAGTGACAAAATGCTTGATTACTTCCTATGTCTCTGGCTTCTAATTTATTATCCTTGGCCATTTATTTCTACAGTGGCTCAGAATCTGTCATATGATGGAGATTAAGTGCTATACATGGTACCCCTTACATTACATAACAACCAGCATAATAAGTTGCACACATAGACATATTTGTACCATGCAACATTAAAAAAATCAAGAAATCTTTTGTGCAATCTGCCACTGTGACCTAGTGGGTAACACACCTGTCTAGGAACACAGAGGACGTGGTATCAAACCCAGGTACAGGCAGATACATAGTGGCTCGGATGACCACTTAAAATGGTGGTCCTCTGTCATTGGGTCCTATCCCCGGTGGCAGGTTAAAGAACCTCAAGGATGTTGATAAATGGTCATCATTGAGCCTCTGTCTTTCAGTTAGGGGAATGTTAGTAAATTTGGGAGTTGGACTGTACTTGTACAGTCGGATGGGTCATATAGCGCTTTGAGTCCTGTAGTACATAGAGATACTGCGCTGAGTTTAAATACAAAATCCATACAAATACAATTGTATTTCAGTGGAGAACATGTGTGGCAATGTGTGGCTACAGATATATGACCAATGTTAATTCAGTATAAATAATTTAACATTGAGGGAACTTTTTAGATAATCTAAGACTTGCCTCATCTTATGACACAAAAGAAAGCTATACATTCTGAAAGTATATTTTGATGTTTATAATGAAAGATTACCAATTATTGCCCATGCAGTGACTAACAATTTTATTGTGAATATAAAATAGTTTTCAATTGTGAGGATAATGTATCCGTTATTAAACCCATCTTTGAAATTAACTTTTTTAGAATAAAACACTTACGAAATAAAAGCATACCTAATACAAAGTATCCTGTTGTAAACTGTACATATACTAGTATATAATTGTAATTTTCTTTCTTTGCAAGCACAAAAACTTTCCATCAACAAGCAAGCAGTATACATTAATGTTTCAGCATATAACACAAATATAAAAGGGAATAATAACCTATAAACAGCAAGCTCTAGTTCAACTTCACTGGTTTATATTACGGCAGTAATAGTGATGTTTTGATCCCTATATTAATACACATATATTAATAACTTTTGTTTGTATTTTAAGTGTTACTGACAAAATTTGTTGAAGACTGTCCACCCCTGCAGACTTCATAGACTCCAAAATTAAATACTTAACTTAAAAACACACAGTTGAAATATTTACTGCCACCAGGCATAAAGTGGCACAGATTGAACACCGAATCCATGTAAATGCTCTTTTTCTAAGTAATACCATGGATTTCTGATAACATGTGTACATTCCCCAACCGCCCAAGAAAAAGTTATGATGAGATTATAAATCTTATTGTACAAACCTACTTCAATGCTTTTTGCAAAGACAAAGATATGGCCAAAATTCATAATCATAATGCACTCCTGAAAAGATTGCTGGATTAAATGGCATGCAAAACTGAATATTATACAACACATAAACTAACCAGGAGGGTCAAAGGTCATAGCAATTAAGGGATATTCTTCACAATCAAGTTAGCAACTGCCAAAGTCAAAAACCGAGGGTCTGAACATCACATTCAAACTGTCAAAATCAAATCAGGACAGACCCTCAGCTCACCCGACATGTTTTCATAAACTGGATTCTAATCCACGGACCTCGTATAGTGAGAACCATGTGATTGCATGTCAAGCTGGTTCAAGACATTGTCAATAAGGCTTTTGAAATGACCAAACAAGATCACCAACATATTTAGCCAGAAGACAGCTTAATGTAGAAATAAAGTCCGCGTGTGAGTACTTTATTTCTATTATAAAGATCGGTTTCGTTTATTAATTCCAGAAATAGTATTATAAATTTGATTTTTGACACATTTATTTGGCGCACTATATTTCGTCTGTATTGTTGTGTTCTCTATTATCGACTATCATACATTTATTGCCTGAGGTAAATGTACGCAACAACATGCGCACTGCATTGTTTTGTGTAGTCTGCGAACTTCCGGTTTTTATTATTGTTCTTTATTCACTATATAAGGGAGGGATGGGATTTTTAGCAGTGCAACGCCTTTCCATTTCTAGGATACCGAAAAATTTGAGAGGAAGTGAACTGAATGGCAATTCTGTTCAAAGAAATCATTACAAAAGTCTCCAAATACACTAAACCATGGGATAAAAGTTAACAATTTCTCAGATTTGGGGTTTGTTTGTAATATTTTAAGTTTTCCTTCAATTTATAATGGTCCCACAGACACACTGCCTAGTTTTTGTTAAAATCAGGCTAAAAACGGATCACACTTCTATGTCTGAATGTAACTATGAGACACAAAAATAGAAAACGACAAAGACACATTTTTACAAATGTATATCCATAATTTACAAATGTTTTTTCTCTGTTTCAAACAAAGAGATAACAAACTAGTTGAGGAACTTGTGTTTGAAAGTCTTGTCAATTAGAAATGGTTGACATTTTGATTATCCAAAATACTCGTATCATTCTCATATCCTTCATGGATAGACTTTTCTTTAAAAAACTACTGCCCTGACAAATATAAATGTGGATGGAAACACGGATCTACAAGTGAAAATATAAACTTAGCATACCATCTTATTTCTCAGTTAAACAAAAAACATGTATAGACTTCGTAGGGCTGAAATCAATTTTGTCACAAAGAATTCCAAATTTTGGTACCAAAATTTCAATTTAGCAAGTTATTATAAAAACTCACTATTTTTTATCTTTCCTTAGGACATCTTTTAGGACATCTTTCTTTCTTCTAACTGACAAATTAAATTAAGGAAAAGCAAGTCGAAGATTTAATGACTTTTTATCATAAAACATTAACCAGACTAAACATTGTTTCACTTGTTTTTTTTCTTTACTAAAGTATATATGGCTGGTAGAAGTGTAGTTCCAAATATTATTATACCCATGCCAAACAACTCTGTGATATTTGCGTGTCCAGGGTGGAAGTCACTCAAAAACGTCCTTTGGCTAATGTACATACAAATTGTCATAATCACCATTGATAGAGCTACAGAGGAGACAGGCAAATACTTAAAGGCATAATATACCATAGAATTGGAAAACCCTGAAAAAATGATAAAAAGACATGTAAATAAAAGGCAGTACTTTTCAGATGGAAATGTATATAAATCAGCTCCACTGAAACTGGTCAATGAGAGGTTAAATATTACTGACACAAGTCCTTGAAAGAGGATGACCCAGAATAATACCACAGGCGGAGGATATTCATCAACCAATAATCTGATTACATTGCTCTCAATTGTTAGTGTAATTGAAGTTATCACGATAATAATATATCCCAACCAGAGGCTGTGTTTTGTAGTCTCTGCAGCTGTAAAAATGACTGAACTATTTCCCACCACTTCATAAATGTAGCTGCCATTTTCAATTGGTGCTTTTGAAATCCCCATGTAATGGCACGGTGAAAGATCCCTTCTTTGATGTTCCTTCTGAAAATTCCATGGTTGTATTAAGAGAAGAATGCCCACAACAGCAACACAGGATACAACAACAGACAGCTTTGACACTGACTTTCTGTAAAAGTCAAAAACCACAGAAGTCAAGATATAGAAAGCTGCCAACAAGCCATCAAGGTTTCCAACTGGCATAAAAGATGAAGAGAAATAAAATCCTGAAGCATATATTAGATTGAAAATTCCAACTATGAGAAAAAAGTGGATATGTTTCATTGCCACCTTCAATGGATGCTGCATAAAACAGATAACTGAAGTATTTACCAGACACTGTACGGTAAATCGTAAGCTGTTTAATTGGAATATATTCGATTTAATTCCAGACAGTTGAAGCGAAATCACTGAGGTTGAATATGATCCATTCATTATCATTACAAAACATGCAAGTGATGCCATTTTAAACCAATTTACAGATTTGTTATTTTTGAGCAGTGACTTCTTCTCTTCATCGCTCCTGCTTCCATTCACATCCATTTCCAAACTTTAAGCTTACTATAGACATATGTACTAGTATAAGTGTGTGTGTTATGTTTATGCTTTAATTTTTTTGTTTAATGTTGTTATTTTTCTCTCATATGCTTATCCTAATTCTCTCTTACACAAAGTGTAAAGACATAAACATTGTCAATACATACAAGTACATGAGAGAACACTTCTTTTACACAATATACAAATACTCTCAGCAACATGATTATAAGAACAGTTCACACAAAAATCCGAGAGAATAGTATTTATTTCCTCAACTGAGCTAGAGTACACTTACTGTCCTTTATAAAACACAAAACATTTATATTACCAACTATTATCTTAGCATTTTGTTCCAAATCTTTATTGCTCTTAATTTTATTTAGTACTTTTACTTTGTTCCAAGCCTTGTATGATTGTTATTCAAGTTATATGAAAATCTAATGTTTTTGATAGACTTTGACACATCT
Source organism: Sabellastarte sp. h YS-2021 (assembly GCA_964017235.1). Taxonomy (NCBI): domain Eukaryota; kingdom Metazoa; phylum Annelida; class Polychaeta; order Sabellida; family Sabellidae; genus Sabellastarte; species Sabellastarte sp. h YS-2021. The sequence goes on from OZ024937.1 coordinate 15,223,835, forward strand.
GAACCACAAATATCAATGAACAACCTCAATTATATTTGAAAACCCTCACTGTTACTTGCAACAAGTCAGATATACAGGAGTCTAGGTATTCTGTTTCCATGTCAGTAAATACCATACCAGTATGACATTCCCCATAAATGGAATTGTGTATACCTTGTGTTTTTTTGCATGTAAGATAGTTAGATTCATTCCCACATACTGTATAGTCATCTTTCTGACATAAAATTCAAAGCATATAGCGTAGAGAATTTTTGTTACATTCTTTGGATTGCTTCAAAATTTCCATATAAATGATAAATGTTATTGCATGTTATGTATGTCGTATACAAATAAGACTTCAATTGCATTTACTGATGTGTAAATCAGTGAAGTATAAGAAATGTGAAATTTGTACTTGCATATGTAGGTACAGAAGATTTGATTCTTAGAGCCACATTTTTATTTCTTCTTTTTGGCAAGGGAATCTGTATGGATCTGATAAACCACTTGGTGAAAAATGTATTCCCTCAATTGACTGTTGATATTGATTCTTTTTCTTACAAGGGGAAGGATTAAGTTTATTAAAAAATTGGGCCAAAAATTAATTACACAGTATGATATAAATTACCAGATTTTGTCACAATTAACCAGTTTAGGTAACCACTTGACCAATATTGAAAATATGTTTTCAAAGTAGGTTAAAAGACCAGCCAACAAAAAAGTTACAGTTCAAGTATGTCAAAGCGGGTTTAAGGAGGCGTGTCGCATTCAAGCCATGAACAAAACGAATTTGGCCCCTAGATCTGAACGTTTGGCTGCTACTCTGCCACCTCTGAGTAGGTTTAGGGAGTAAGCCCAGATTCAACATAATTTTCAGGCCCAGGCTCAACCATTTAGCAGATAGAACTAAATCAAGTATGGATGGAATAAAGTCTCAAGGGTGGGATCAGTGGATGTGTTTCCTCAACCAAGTTGGGTCTCATGAATTCGTTTTTGCCTGCAAGAATAAACATAGCCTCAAATATAATCAGCTATCTCTGTTTTGCCTGCAAGAATAAACACAGAATCAAATATAATCAGCTATCTCCGTTTTGCCTGCAACAATAAACATAGAATCAAATATAATCGACTATCTCCGTTTTGCCTGCAAGAATAAACACAGAATCAAATATAATTAGCTATCTCCGTCCCAGTGAACAGCTGACTTTTGCAGGATTATTAAGGAGGAATCTCCTAGCAATATATGTTGGATTATATGATAAATTTATATTTCTTGTGGGCTTCTGCAAAATCTAGTCATGCTGTCCTTTGTATTATGGAGCACGGAGAGATTGCCGGATGGTCGGACACTAAAAAGATAGACGGGGTCAGGAGAGCCCATGCCCAAAGGCACACATTACAAAATGGGGGCTAATAATTTCGATAAAGGTAAAAACAATGGCAAAGTGGTTCCTTGTGTTTGTTTAAAATAAAACTCCATGCATGCAGAAATATACTCACAGGACAAAGGGGGTTCTTTATGTGTCAGTTATTGGCCAAGTAAGTGTCCAATATTTTAAAATAATTGACTGCTTACGAGGTCCCAAAGGAACCAAGTCAAGAGTCCATTATTTTCAAATATCGGACACTTACGAGGCAATTAAATTATACCCATTCCTTAATTGCACATTTAAAGATGTTCTTACTTTTCATTCCTATATTTCTGGTGTGTATTGGTTTTCTTTTATGATCATTTTAGTTGAAATAAATGTAAAAAGTTCTTTTTACTAATGATGATTGCCTAATTAAGATACACAAATATCAATATACATATATGTAGGCCCAAATTACAGATATATACTAATGAATGAATTGGTTAAATATTATAATAGAACTTGGATCCCCACTTTTCAGTTACGAGAAAAACCTTAAAAATGTAAAAACCTTGATAAAATATGTTAATGCTGAACCATATAAGTTGAATTAGAGAAAGAAAAGGAAGCCCGTGTTATTGCAACAATTTTTAAGTGATTGAAATAGCTTATAAAGTTGCTTAACAGTCTAAAAACCAAATATAAAAAGAAAAACATAAAATAGTATCATGCACTTCTAAGTAAGCTGCAAACCTTTACATATTATTTATGAGATTGCCTCCACTAGTATGCATACTGTCAGAGTTGAGTCTGTGACCAATTACTAGTTAGATCTCAACTTCTTCATGATTTTGATTAAGAAACAACTGCATACTTAATAACTATGCTGCCTCTGTGCAATAAGGATTGTAGCTTAACATACTGCGGCCAACTGTATGATCAATTACTAGTTACTATTTCTAGTACCATTACTTTTGAATGATGCCACGTTACAGATAATGCTAAAGCTTAATAAAGTTACATTTCACTAGCATAGACCAAATTAAATGATTTTTTGGTGAATTGTCTATGAATAAAACACAGGCTTAATATTTCAAGCATATGAAGTTTATCATACGTTTAGAAGTACATGTATTTTTGGGCCTACATTTTGTGTTTTTGTTTTGAGTTTGAACCTCAATAACATAGACAGTGTCCCCCCACCCCGATGCTCAAATTTAGGTAAAGATTTGTCAAATAATTTGCGCAAAATTATTTAGACAAAATATATCATGCACAGGACAAATGTAGATCAGTTTTTATTAGGTATGAACAATTCTTCATGAAATTAGAATAACCATGCGATGAATTTTCAATAAAAATAGTAACTATAAATCACAGAATATAGCACCAGAGATGCCCGTACCCAACAGCCGAGGAAATAGCTTTCAACACCATGAAATGCAGAAGAAGTGAAACAGTGCAAAGTTCAGGAGATTTGATTTTTGACAGGTCAAATCAAGGTCACACCATGACATTGTCCACCTACAACCTCTCACCAATGTCCCAACCAAGTACCAACTTCCCACATCTTAGTTTTCGAGACATACCCCGGACAAGATTTTAAAGGTCAAAGTGACTACAGCAAGGTCAAAGGTCAAATCAAGGTCACATCATTATGTTGCACACCTACATCCCCAGCCAATGTCCATATAAAGCATCAAATTCCTAAACCTTATGGTTCTCGAAACACTATGTTAAGGTTACACCATGAATTTGCACTCCTAGACCCCCCAGCCAATGTCCCTACTAACTTCCTACACCTTACAGTTCCCACGATTTTAAAGGTGAAGGTCACCACAACTAGGTCAAAGGCAATCAAGGTTATACCATTACATTGCACACCTACACCGTAAGCCAATGTTCCAACCAAGTATTAACTTCCTACACCTTACTGTTTGTAAGATATAGCCCAGACAAGATCTTAAAGGTCAAGGGCAAATCAAGGTCACATAATAATGTGTTAGACCTACACACCCAACCAATGTCCGTACAACGTATCAACTTCCTACCCCTTATGATTTCTGAAATACAGCCCAGACAGTGGATGGCTGGGTTTTGCCGGATCATGAGAGAGGATCCTGTTGCAGAAAATAGAGATTTCATGTTAGATTATGCAATCAACTTACTTGAAGATGCAATGGACTTCTCATGGTCGTCAGCAAAGGCCATGCAGCCATGCGGTCTTGTGTCGCATGGAACAGAGGAAAATAGGGGGTTGGCAAGAAGTTGAAAAAATTGATAGAGTTAGACATGCTCATGCACAAAGGCATACAAGCCATCAGAGTAACAGTGCTAAATCTCAAGAAAAAGATCGTGGTGCTGCTACCAAAAACTTTCCCTGTGTGTACTTAAATAAAAACACCTGTTCACAGAAAGATACCCATGAGACAAAAGGTGTGTTGTACAAACATATATGTTCTGCTTTTTGATCAAGTGAGGGCAAGGCATACCCTCATTCTCAACTTGATTGTAGAAAGAAAACAAAAACAAACGAGTACCTTTGGGCATGCTTTACGACCAAAAAGTCATGTTCACAATGATAGAGTTGTTATTAATAAGGCCTATCAAGTTGACCAAATTTGTCATTTGCAGAAGTTGTCTAAATCTCAAGCAAAACACATATTTTAAAAGGTCTTGCTTATGGAAACAAAAACGATCACAGCAATTTTAGTAGATGCAAAACGTGACAACCATACAGTTGCTTCTAAAGCAGGCTGTGTATGTGTGGCTCTGACTATGCACTATGAGAAGTTTGGCAATAATAAGAAGTTGCATGTAGTACAGCATCAGACTTCGTGCAATGCTGTCAGAGTCTTGACAGAAAGTGGGGGTATTCTTTCACATTCATCTGTCCAGCATAGCAATGCTTGCCATGTTGGCACCCGTGGTAAGGTTGTTTCTATTGATGACATGTACTCGCATATTCCTTGGCAAAATAGGTTTGAATAGTTTACAGTGTGAGGAAGAATGCAACAATGTGCACACTGTCCAATGTGAGTCTCCAAGTTATTTTGTCACACGTAGATATGGTCATTCACAGATGGTACCTAACATTCATGCAGTACCTGTTGGTCAGGAGGTACAAGAACTTCCCAATGCTGATCATCAAGAATGTCGAGAATATCAATAGTGTAAAGCACAAAATGGGGTCCAGTTTGGTTGTGTCCCACTCTCCCCCATTAAGTTGTATACTGGTTTACCAATATACAGGAAAAAATTCCGGATACTATTCATCTTCATCTATTAGTTAGAGAGAGTCAACTTCCAAATTTTTGGGGAATTTGTATATCGCTTAATTCACAACTTAATGTTGGCAGATGGAGACATCATCTTGCTGGATATTTTAATCAACAGCTTCCTGATTTATTGGAATTTGGTTTTCCTTTAGATTTTGACAGGACTTCTGAACTTAGTGTCACTGAAAAAAATCATCTTTCAGCACTGAATTTTCCAGATCATGTTGACAAATATATTCAGGAAGAACTCAAATTCGGAGCCATGTGATAATCATGCAGTAGTAGATGTCCTGAATACGGGTAGAGCCAGGGATAGTATACTGGCCTCTTGTACTAGAAATGTCTGGATTTTAACTGCTATGTTTGATGTATCTCTGATTGTCTCTCGTATTCAAAGTGCAAAAAATAATGTAGCTGATTTGCTGTCCAGATGGTATCATACTCTGGATAATGAGGTGAAATTAGCCCAATATGTTTAAAACCCTGTATGGATGAATGTCCATATTGATCATACATTGTTAAATTGGACAATTTAGCTTTGTGTATGTTGTAGAACCTGGGGCTACCACAGCTGCGTTCAGTGTAGGACTTTTGTGTCAAAAACATCCTGGACCATTGGTCCAGGAACTCAGAAAAGTTGTCTGCCCTTCACAAAAGTTGTCTGCCCAAATATTTTTACCTGTTTTGCAACTTTTAGAATTGTTCTCATGAAAATGTATTATTATGATAGAGCTTGTAACATTTTGCAATTGGTTTAGTTTTGTAATTATAAAAAGAACTTTTTTACATTCTTTATTAACTGCTTAAAATGTAACACTCTTGAAACTGTGTCTTTTCATGAAACATAAAGCATACAAATCACAGTCATCCGCTCTGTAAATGACCAAAAAACATACTTACTAAAGTATCTTTTAAAAAGTTATAATGTGATTTTGAAAAAAATATATATAAATTCCTGTTACAAAAAGTGCAGAAAAAACAGCAAATCTTCTTAAAAGTCTTAAAAATGTCAGAACAATCCACTTGTCAATTAGTACTAACAGCTGGGTAATAAGCTAATCACTGAAGTCACTGAAGCTCTCTTCCAGTAATTGGCACTTCATAATGACTTGATATTGGGTGAGTTGTCTATTTCTAAAATGGGAGAGTTGGACATTGGGGTGAATAATCTCGATACTGTTTTGCCTGCGAAACTATATGCAGAAGATGAGTTAAAAATCCGACAAAAAAACGTTGAGATCTCAAGAGAATACCCTTTACTCGCAGGCATTACTGTTGCTGCTCAGCCAGTGAATTGCATCACCCAGTGAATTTCATTACCTGCAATTCATGACAATATTAAATAATTTTTACACTTAATTTACATTGCTGAATTACATATTAATATTAGAAGCTGTGGTTGCATGTGTTTAGACATAAGCATTACTGGTTTTTGAGGGTTTAAATGGCAGGTGACGAAATGCACTGGGTAACGAAATTCACTGGCTGAGCAGTAGCTGGATGCATCAAATAAAATAAGCTCATTTTCGTGTTTTTTCATCTATTTCTAGGAGGAAATATGTATGTCATCGCTTCCAATAGTAGACAAAGGTCTTTGGGGAGTAGTTGTTTTGACTGTTTTGCCTGTGAAACTATACTACTCAGCCCATGAAGTTTGCCACCCCAGTGAAGTTCGTTACCTGCATTTTATGACAAAAAAAAGAGTATTTACTGTGAACTTTGGTAAGATGTATACCTTACTGCTGAAAACAGCTGTTCCATTCATTTAAATACGATTGTTGCCTGTCTTTGAGCATTTTTATGGCAGGTGACGAACTTCACTGGGGTGACAAAATTTACTGGCTGCCCAGTATACAGTAGATAGATAAATGTGGCCACAGATATTTATTTCAACAGAATATTTACATTTTTACATGCAGAAAACGAGTTAAAAATTTAACAAAAAATCACTGAGATCTCCTGAGAATACCCTTTACTTATGAGAGTTACTGTTAGCTGGATGCTTCAAATGAAAGAATCATGTCTTTTTTATCTATTTATATATGAGGAAATATGTATGTCGTCGCTTCCGATGGTAGACAAATTTCTTCAGTGGGGAGTTGTTTTGATTGTTTCGCCTGCGAAACTATATATAGAAGACGAGTTAAAAATTTGATTTTAATGCACTGAGATCTTGCGAGAATACCCTATTCTCGTGAGATTTACTGTTAGCTGGATGCATCAATTAAAATAAACTCACTTTCGTGATTTTTTTTCATCTATTTATATGAGGGAATATGTATGTCATCACTTCTGATAGTAGACAAATTTCTTCGGTTAGTAGTTGTTTTGACTGTTTCGCTTGCGAACTATATGCAGAAGACGAGTTATAAATTCAACAAAAAAGCACTGAGCCCTCCCAAGAATACCCTATTCTCGTGAGAGTTACTGTTAGCTGGATGCATCAAATAAAATAAACTCAATTTTGTGTCCTTTTCATCTATTTCTATGAGGAAATATATGTATGTCATTACTTCCGATAGTAGACAAATTTCTTCAGTCAGTGGTTCTTTCGACTGTTTTGACTTTCTATCAAAAAGATGCAGGACTCCTGATCCAAGTGGAGATGAATTTTTCTGACCCGACCATATATTTGTTGGCCTTGGGCCACCGGTCAGCCATGAAGGTCACACACTGGGTGAGTTGATCGAGTCTGCATCCAGGCGTCTGTCTGCTGGCTTTAGACCTGCTACATGGGCTGCTTATACAAGGATGTTTTCTGACTTCTAAGTATTTCTCATTGTGGCTGGTCTGTGGCTGCCCCAGGTATCTACTCTGGAGGTTTTGGCCTATGGAGTATCTATTTCAAACAGGTATAACCCCATCTAATATAACAAATTATGTCACTGCAACCAGATCCATGCTTATACTGTATGCGTGTAACATTTCTCCATTTCAAGATCAACGTATTCCTTTATTTGTCAAGGCAATAAAATAAACAGGCCATTGGATCCTGTTCTCTGTTTCACATTAGATCATGTCTTGTTGCAACAAATTGTCACCGCTTGTAATCAATTTCCACATCCCATTTTATTTAAAGCTTTGTACACTTTTGCATTCTTTTCTTAGATTATCTAATATGCTTCCTCATACAGTGAAGAAATTCGATACAAAACGACATCTATGTGTTGCAGATGTTGATTTTTCAGATACAGGTGCAGTGATCATACTCAAATGGTCCAAAACAAGGAAGGATAGGCACCTAATTGATACTATTCCAATACCTGAGTTAGGTCGGGCCTTAGTTTGTCCAGTGGCTGTGTTGCAGGCACTATTGCAAGTGTCTGCTCAGTCCAGGAATTCCCCCTTGTTTCAGATCCATCCTGGTGTTCCTCTTACTGATTCTTGTGCCAGGAACCACTTGAAAGCCATATGTAACTTTCTTAAGTTTCCAAAAAATATCACCTTCCATGATTTCAGACATGGAGGTGCTACCTGGGCTTTCAGGCATAGAGTTCCAGTAGAGCACATTCAGGTTCAGGGTACCTGGACTTCCCAATGTGTTTGGCGATATACACAACTTCCCCCTTCCTCTTCTTCCCAGGTTTCTGATGCTTTCAGAAGCTTTTTACACTACTAGTACTTTATTTTGGGTGTTTGGGTGTCCATTTGTACATTAGCTATCTTACCAGTTCCCAGTACAATGATACATTCACTTATATATGTAACTAGTGGTTCAACTTGTTTTATTTGGTGATCTTTGGAGGTCGCTCAACTTTATTCTTTGCATATTCTTCTATTTAGTATAGACTCTTTCGTCTAATGTTTACGGACCTTCACAGGTCCCGTAATTCTCTATACCTTGTATATCTAACATTCACTTCAAGTGGTTTCACTGTTTTAATTATAATTTAGTATGATATCTTAATTGATTTTACCAATCCAATGGCATGGGGGGAACCACACTTCCATAATGTACACTCATGTACTTACACACTGTGCTTTCATTGATTCACAAAAAGTGAACGTACAGGCCTATCAGTCTGACAAATGTAGATTATCATATTCTCGCTTTTGCCCTGTCAATGCATCTACAAAAAGTTATCACAAAAATAATCTCAACAGAGCAAACTGGATACATTAAAAAGTGGTTCATTGGTAGAAATACAGAGCTATACTCAATATATGTGAAAATATTGAAGCCAATAATTCTGCCGGAATACTCCTTCTTTTAGACTTTGAAAAAGCCTTTGACAGTGTAGAATGGTCTTTCTTATTTTCTACTCTAAAAAATTCAACTTTGGTAAAGAGTTTATTCACTGGATAAAAATTTTGTCTATAGGACCAAAAGCCATTATAAAAAATAATGGATACCTGTCAAGTAAAATTAACATTAAACGTGGAATAAGACAGGGCTGTCCAGTGTTGGCCTTACTTTTTATAGTGATAATAGAGATATTATCATATAAAATACATAATGGCACTTCACTGCATGGTGTAATTGCAAAAGTAGGCCCAAAAAGTCTTGAATATAAATCTTTTTAGTATGCAGATGACATTAGCATATTTCTTCAAAGTGATTCTGATTTGCAAAAAGTGCTTGAACTTATTTCAAAGTTTACTGAAGTAGCTGGACCAAAACTGAATAAGGCAAAAACAGAAGGTATATGGCTAGGTTAACATAAGGACAAAGAAACTGTAATGTAGCGGGCATAAAATGGCCAACCAAGCCAGTAAGATGTCTATAAATATATTTTGGAAATGATGAAAAAGAATGCGACAAATTAAATGGGGAAAAAACGTTAGATAACATAAAGATAAAATTATCTTCTTGGCAAAAGAGAAAACTTACCCTTTTTGGGAAAGTCACTGTTACAAAATCATTATTAATACCCCAATTATTATTTTCTGCACATTTTTAGACATACCAATGGGATACATTAAAGAGTTTAACAAAGTTATTTTACAAGTTTTTATGGAATAGTCATGACAGAATAAAAAGAAATACATTAATTGAAGGAGGTATACAAATGATGGATATTGAATCACAATTTAAAGCATTCAAGGCCTCCTGGGTTGTAAAATTGATAAATTCAAATGAGTCTTGGGGTTTTTTAGGAAATATATATTTGAATTTACTTGATAATCACAATATTCTTAGGCTAAATATCACTAAGAAAAGGCTTTTTCCTCTTCTACAAAAATTACCTCTTTTCTATCAAGACGTAATTACTTCTTTTTATAAGTAAAAAAATTGATCATTACCTTTAAATAAGGGTGAACTGCTGCGGCAAGTTATGTGGGGCAACAGACACCTGACATATTGGTCCAAAGAACTCAAACATAAAGTAACACCTTAATCAAAGAATGGGTACTTACAGGAATTACGCATGTGCAAATAAATGGGAAAATAGATTGTGGTTATATATATATGAAAAGGTGAAAAACAAAAGAAATATATTTCATGAAATACGTATTCTCAACAAAGTATAAGCGCCATTTAAGGATAAGATTGGTATGCACACACCTGTTTTGAGAAGCAACAGTATCTTTCCTCTCTACAACCTGAATGAAAAAATCAAAGTTTTTTATAAAAGTATCATTAACCAAAAAAATCAAAATTCCTTTCTAAGAAAATTACTGGAAGAAAACATTGGAAAGTGAGAATATAAAATTCAACATAATATATACCAATAAAATTAAACACATTAAAGATATAAAAATTGCTGAAGTCAATTACAAGGTGCTGCATTGTATTCTGCCATGTTTTGATAATTTAAAAAAGCAGAAAATTTTGGAATATAACTCGTGTCCTCTCTGTCATGTCAAACATGATATTATACATTTGCTCTTTTCTTGTGTCAAAGCAAAAAAATATATGGAAACATGTTGATATGATTTTGACAGAAGTATAACACTGCACAATATTATTGGTGTTTCAAACATCAGTTCCAATTTTTATTGGCTCTTATGTTTTCTATCTTATTGTATATACAAAGGGTGGCTGTGTCATTATGCAGACCTAAACATTTGGTGTAATGTCAATGTATTAAGTTATGTATAATCATGTGTAGAAATTCAAAAAGGTACTTAGAAATTTAGGCAATGATTCTACCGATATTGTAAAATATTTTGAAAGATTTACTTTTATGGTCAAATAAATGAATGATTGATTGTCACATGATGAAAACCATTTGTCCATCAATATATTTTAGATGTATCTGCCTTCTGTGGTATTTACTTTATAAAAATGCCTGATTCTTTATAGACAACTGTGTTCCATAAAATACTTGTTAGTGTTTAGTGAGCTATTTGCAATCTAAGTGAATCTAAGTCGCGTGACCATTCTATACATCCGTTTGCATTTATAGAAGGTATGTGACAACTGAATTCTGATAATGAAAAAAAAAGTGTACACTTATGGCCGCAGCTGATTACTTTTGCCTATTATCATTACATGTTGTCTTGCATAAGTATTATTAATAATTTGTTTGTTCAACCATGGTTCCTTATAATATAAAACCCAGACGGGTGACCCTTCCATTGTCTCAACTCTCTATTATTTTTGCATAATGGAGAGTTAACACTACACTATTTTCTAACAGTGGATTGTGGTTTAGTTCAATGGCCAGTCTGCCAAGAACAAAAGGGTACTTAGTATTTGCCAGTCATCTTCAGTACAATGCATTCAATATTGAAATGTTTTCACAACTTCTTTCATATTAATTAGTTCAGTGGGTACATTTACAAAGTCTTTTCAATTGTAAATGACATTCAGAGTTCATAGAAAAATACCTCATGGAAAAATGCTACCTTGAAAAAATACCTCCTGACAAACACAAAACAAGCAATTTAATTTATAAAGTTGGATATTTTTTTATTCTTTGCATTTCTTTACAATGTGACTTTTTTACAATAATAATCTTCTAATCTTTTTACAACAAGCAGCTAACTTTCAAACAAACTGACTGTGAAAATCTAACCCAGCATACTATATTAAAAGGAATGATTTTAGTGGCTCAAAATTTACTCAAGTAAAATGAGAAAAAACGTAGTTCAAAAATGCAGTACTGAAATGCATTACTGCTAGGTTTAAATTTGATTTAAATTTTCAATGTTTTTAAGTTCAAAACAAACAATTTAATTCACCTTATTACAGTTTGTTATATACTTCTAAAAATGATACACTGTTTGTGGTTGGAATGAATTTTGTTCTTAATGTTGTGGATTATTGTTCATAGGAGGTATTACTGAAATACAAAATGTGGAGTAAGTATGCTTTCTATGAGGCTTTTTCCAGGAGACAATCTTTCCAGGAGGCATTTTCCTTGATTCCAAAGTAAGAGACAAAGAAGCACACAAAATAAAAATCTTGAGAAAAACAAAAACTTCAACACAAAATAAAACAAGTAAGTAATTCTCCATTTTCTAGTACTTTCAATGCCTGAAACACAAAAATAATAGCTTACTGTCTTAAATAAGCACAGATTAATGAAGTAACATGAAACACTCACCACAACAAATTATCCACAGTCACAGATCCATATTTTATCGATTATCATTATCCATAGTTAAAAATTGTGGCAGTCAGATTATATTAAAACTTTTCAAGCTTTATCCAAAATTATATTTTCTCATAAAGGAAAACCAGTGGTACACATGCTTAAACAATGTTGATTGTGTATTAAAATAAAAAACATAGAATTAATTTACGAAAGCCCCATATGATATGCACACCAAATTAATATTTTCAATGATTGCTTAGGTTGATCATTTGGTACAAGGTGTTAGATTATCGAATTAATAAATTGGTTTTAATTTACAGGGTTTTATAATAGATAATTGCCTCGTGGTGCTTCCATTATGTAAACTTAATGACCCTTCGGCCCTTTCAGGGCCTCAGGCAATTAAGTTTACATAATGGAGCACCACTTGGTCATTATCTATATAATAATCAGGATCATAATTACCACCCTGGTTGATTACTTTTGCCTATTATCATTACAATGTGTCATGCATAAGTATTATTATTAATAATTCATCTGTTCAACCATGGGTCCTTAAAATAATGAGTTGGTTATACGGTCATAATTACCAGTTGTAACTTATGTGAAATGTTTATTGCAAAGTGGATAGTAATCACATAATATAATCATTGATGTATGTTAACATAATTTTAACTCCTTGTTTGTCTATTATTGGCCTCGGGTAATGAAAGCTGGAACTGGAGTAAAATCATGCACACCTAAAAATATTGCAATGCCTTATTTTGACTAACATCATAGTCTGGAGCTGTTTTATGCGATGAAATAGATGAACAGTAATCTAAGATATTTGTAATTTAGGAGTTTATGAATTATGTAGTAAATGTTTATGAATATAGTAGTAAGTGTTTTATATCTAATATCTTTAAGATGCTTAAATTTGGCTATCACAACACCAAATGCTCTAGCCTGCTGAATCAGCAGGTGTCCATTATTAAAGTTAAGGTTAGAATCAAGGTATAATTCCAAGTGTTTGTAATATTACTTCCATACTTAAATTTGGACTGTTGTTTTCGATTTCATCTATAGTGCATTATTTTGGGGGTTTATAAATACTTATATTTAGTTTCCACCATTCATTCGTTGTACTTCACAGGGTTTGGTCTTCTTCATTTTAAGCTAATAAAACAATGTCATCTGCACATAAAAGTACTCTAAATATTCAGCTATCTATACAGATCAGGGAAAGCATTGTTTTTTAAAGTTTACAGTCTATGAAAAAAATTTCCTTTAAAACTTTGTGTATACTAGAGATTAAGACAATCCCAGTAAAGAAAACTCCACATCAATCAAAGCATCCCCCACTGAGATACAGACCTTCAAAGTGGCATACAGAATATCATTCCTGAAAACATGTGTGGAAGAGTTTTGATGAAACAAAAGGCACAAAACTGTACATTTGCCATGTTTTTGTTATAAATCTATTGAGAAGGATTGGATGTAACTGAATATGTAGCTGAATAAGGATAATTTGTTTTAATTTTTTTATAATTTAATATGATAATTAGCATATATTTTTAACACAAAAACTCGCTATCAGAGTCCATCTAAAACTGTCAATGATAGAGAGAGAGAGTGTGAGTGTGTGAGAGTGAGGATTCTGTAGAGATAACATTTTCAAAAATTAGTCACAAGAAATGTGATTCTAAGAGCTGGTTGGGTTAAATTCATACATTTATTAATGTGTATCAATCATTATTAGTAAATTGTTAGTTTTTTCTTTTGGTTTGGGTTGCCAAACTTTCAATGAAACCTTCAAGTATAGTCTTTAACTTGAATATTTCTTGCATACAATTCCACCAAAGTACATTAAAATGTTTTATAATCAACAAAATACACTACTCTTCTCTATGACTATGTTTCATACTTAAAAATAAAAACTTTCAGATGCAAGCAAAAGTAGATATCATGAAAAACACAGAATGTGGTTTAGATCTCCAGTGTATTAAACTCTAAATCCTGGTATTGAACAAGTGGTCATTTCAGACTGCTTCCTTTCAATATTGGCAGCAGTGTAGTCCAATATAAAATGCGATATTACACTAATAATGAAGATTGATCTGTTCACAAAATCTAATACAATGTACTATTGACTGTTGAACCTTGAGCTAATTTTTTTTGTTCTGATAGTAATCAGTTTGGATAATCAAGAGTGCCGTAAAACTTTGAGAAAATGTGGACATGAAGATGGGTGAAGAACATGTTTATCAGTACAATTTAAAGCTGACACATGTCAGAAGCTGCATTGTTACACTAAAACTACACAGTTATTCACTATTTTGAACACAAGTTACAGTCAATTTGTAGTGTTAATGATTAATCATAAGACCATTATTTGTGTGTGACCACACCATATTTTAAGTTCATTTGATAGAAGTATCTTTGCACTAAATGTAGGAAAATTTGTTTATGACTGAAGCCGACCCACTCCAAGACCTTGTATAAAACAGTAATTTTGCTTTATTTTACACTATTTTGTATTGTACACATGGGGATCAGAGTGGCAAATTATCTTGTGTGATGTAGCACAGTTTCAGAGAGGGATCTGTTTGTTTTCCAAGTGTCAGATTTAACTGGCTTTTAATGTTCTTTCTAGACGGAGTTTGAAGATGGAACCTGGCAGGTGTGTTATTACACAAATCATCTGCACAGGGATGCAAAAAATTTCATGCATTTTGGTCTATTCAATGGGTAATTTATTGAATGTGTACATTCAATGGCTGAGCTGTGGAATGTGTAGATTCAATGGCTAAAATCACTGAATGTGTACATTCAATAACCCAAGTCATTGAATGTATAAATAATTAAATCTGAAATGTTGATATAGATTGCAAGACTTAATTTATAACCTAGATATTTTCTAGCCTAATAATAAGCATTAACTGGAATAAAGGTGGTACATTTCACAAATTAACATAAAGAAGGATCAGTCTGCAACATTAAAATTAATAAACATATGTCATGACATAAGTTTCATATATTTCATCACATTGTTTTATTTACTTTATATATATTATACTATTTTATTTATCTTTATATTTTGTAATTCACTTCTTATTACAAAATAAGCTTCTGTGGCATCATTCTGCTACTGCATAGAACATTTACTAATTTCCACACTTTCTAATCAAAGCCATTGTGAAAGCTATACAATAAGCTCTACTTTAATCCACAAATATTAAAACATTTTGCCTCTCAATCAAAGAATGAAAGAGAAACAGTTCAAGCCTAAGTAGTGATCTTATGGTCATTAAGTGTATGTTTCTAAAATGTGACATCACTTATCCATCTAATTATGTGGCTAATTTAATTGTAATTAGCCCCACAATAGCACCCCAAGTATATTAGAGAGGTTCATGTGGACAGTATAATTAGAAAACAGATTAAGATAAACATTTTTTTAGAAAAAAAAGTGTTTGTTATAAGACAAGATTGTGACTGCCTACAGATTATGAACCTATTGCAAAAGTTTATTTTTAAGTTGATATTGACAGATGTAACATTAAGAAAATAACAAAAATAAGTAACATTTTAGGCAGTGTCAATTGCTTATTTGATTTGTTAAGTTCATATACACATTCAATGACTTTGACTGTTGAATGTACACATTCCACAGTTAAGCCATTGAATCTACACATGAATGTGTACATTCAATGGCCAAGCCATTGAATCTACACATTCAATGACTAACCCATTCAATGGTTATCTACATTCAATACAACATATATATAGCATATGCATGTCCTTACTGAAACCATAGGATATAAGGACATATTGCACCTACTCAATTATACATTCATTTAGCCAAGATGTTTAAATATTTATAAGCTTTAAGTGAGATGAAGGAAATGAGAAAAACATTACTTTACTTCAGTATGTTGACAGTCAGAAAAAGGATTATGGTGAATCTTCTCATTTTCACATCTTCACAGAATCCATATGTAAAGTCAAAATGATTGCATGTTAAATTTGATATATCATCATTTTATAAGTAAATAATGGGGGGCCACGGTGGCAGAGTGGTAACACTCTTGCTTCCCACCTCTGAGGCTGGGGTTCGGTTCCCGGCAATGCTTCAAGTGGGAAAGCTGGTAGTTGCTTGCCATTGGTCAGCAGTTTACAGTACAGAACCCTGACGAACTGTATGTACTGGTTTCCTCTGCCCTTCCAACTACCTGTTGTGACATGACATGTACAGTGTTTAAAACAACGTAAAACCCCAAATAAATAAATAAATAAATATAAGTAAATAATCACATCTCTTACACATTAAAAACATGTCTGTATGCAATATATAAAATAACATTTTACACTGCAGAATCTTGCCAGCCAATGGATACTCTTTTTTTCTGCCACTACAAAACCTGCGCAGTGTTGTGTGTGACCTCATCATTGTGTTTAAATATGTTGTCATACTCAAAATAATTCATATCCTTACATTCTCCTAAATTGGTTTTATACCCAAATAGCTTATCTTTCTAGTCACTCAAGTATTATCATTCATGCCTTCACAAGCAAGTTATAAAATAGGTGAAAATGAAGAAAGAGTAACATGTTTCTCACACCAAGTTACAGAGTAAGCATACACCAACATTAATTAACAGAAAACTAAGACAATTTACACAAAAAGGCATATTATAAGACGATTTGTAATGAGTTGTTAATATAGTAATATTATTCATAAATTGCAACTATTTGAAATATCTTAAATGCAGTAATACCGAAAATGGAATTTTAAATTACAAGCCAAACCATAAAAACATGATCACAATAGTAAATATGGCTCCATTGGATCAGTATATAACAAAAATACCTTTTATCCTACTGATGTTAGACACGAATACATGCAGTTGCTGAATTTTTCTCCTCTATCTTCTGAAAGTTAACAGCAGTCCGTACATTCATCAAGTACTGTAGTCCTGGATTGAGGTACAGGACCGTAAAATGTAATCATTAATCACCAAAATAGTTGCATGAAAGAGATACTAAGACTAGTAAATCATCACATACATTAAATCAGCCCAATAAATGAAATAAACAAAAGCTACAATATCAGGCCAGTCAGGATCGCTGTTAAGAACAGCATTGTAAGTTGTATCTTGATTAGTTGTGTGATAATTAAGGCTGCCACTTTTAAGTAGAAATTGTTTTATCGCCCCCTTAAAAGGCCTCTTAAAGGTTGATATGTCAGCTTGTTTTTGTGTCACATTTGTATGAAACTAGCCATCCAGTACATTTGTCTTTTGTGTTAATATGTAGGCACTGTGTGACTTTTTGGAGAAACAGACAGGCCTATCTGAGACTATCCCCCTTACTCCAGAATGCTGGTGTTATCATGAATAAAGGAGGCATAATTAAAATTTCTGTGTTCAGGTTGTGTAAAATTGTCAACTCAAGCAGTAGACTTAATCCAAATTGACTTGTTTCATTTTGTTGATTATCCAAGAAGAAACTAGAGAAAGTCTTAACATTTCCAGAGGATTAGATATGTCCAGTGGTTAAAGGTTTTAAAGCAAGAGCTCTAGTGAGGCTCGCCCTTTTAAGGATCACTTTTTTTTTGTCTCCAAACTTTCATGAATTGTGGCATAGCATAATGAATGCCTGTCTCTTCACTGAAATTAAGCAGCAATGTGTTACATTAGTCCTTAGATGGGTGACTGCTTCAGTGCACTTTTTGTGGCTTACGCTAGTAGACCAAAATCCCTTTCAGCCTTGTTTTCCCTTTATTTACCAATGTATAACATTTTAATATGCATGATCAGGTAAAAATGCTGACTCACACAAACATATAAACATCATCTATAATCACCACTACGAGTGTGGGGGATATATTTTAATGCGACTTTAAATTGATTCTTTTTTTCGATTGATCCTATTTTCACTTGTGTGACAAAATATCAGGGTCCAACCCCATTTGAAACTTTCTTCAATATCGAGAGTGTGAAATACTGCCTTCTTAAGTGTCTAGATTTCTTGCTTTCTGATCTCTCACAAAGTTATCGCCAATATTTCAAACAGTTTAAAACCAATAAGGTGCAAAACCAAACTGTGGTTGTTTTTTTTTTTGGTGATACAAACATCATATTTGAAAACAATACTGGTACTTTAAGGATATGTTATTGCTACATTATTGACGTTTTATATTAACCAAGCATTCTAACATTATTATGTAAGGTTAGGTGTTGGAGAAATCTGTAATATAAATTTGCAAAATCTGTCTTCTCATATTGCAGGTATTGGAGAAATGTGTAACATAAATTTGCAAAATCTGTTCTCTCATATTGCAGTGTTAACTTTTCTATAAGCATTGAGCTACTTGTATAAACCTTTGAAGACAAAACTCAGTTTTGGGCATGTAAAGGTAAAGAATGGTCGAAAATCCTAAAAATAGTTAATGCATAAATTTTATCAAAAAAGCACCGCCACAGGAATGTACTTTAAAATTTTTAAAGGTACTATTCTTATTATGTATTTATTGTACACAGCTTTGGTTGAATAATAAGTATAATGAATTAATATTTACCTAAAGAATGTAAAATCGAAAAAAAAACAGCTATGAAATGTATCCGTAATTAGGACACCAGTTAATATAAAAGCTTCGACCTTTATCGTAAGATGTCTCTGCTATTTCTGCGTGTCATTAGGTAACTATTAAAATACTTTGCATCTTAACACAGAGTTAAAACTGTAACCTGAAAGGTTGAGAGAGGATTTACACACATCGTAAAAGTGAGCCCAATTGCCAATTGCTTGTGCAGTTGTGTCATTTCACCTCAAACACAGCCTACCCAAATGTAAAGCCGAATGAATTGCCCCAAATGAGTTCTACCCAAATACAAGACAGTCCAAATGTGGTTGAACCACACACTGAAACCGAAGAGCTAAACCGGTGTAGCAGCAAGGAAAGGGACATTAGTTTAGACACAAAATGAGTAACAATCTACATATCTACACATAGAGCGCTCTGCAATCATAGATTGGTGGCTGAGTTTGTTTACTTGGTTACCCAAAAACTGACAAAATTCATTTAGAAACCTTATACAAGGTAACAGCTGTTATAACATAATTTATATCAATAAACCTTAGTATTTTGTCAGTTTTCAGGTAATTTTCCTTAATTTTAGAGATATTTAACATTTTTTGCAACATTTCTTTACATCATCATCATGTTTGCTTCACTGGTACTGTCAGTTGGCGCTAACTAAAACACAGTTACCTAAATATGGTTTGTCTCCATCTGACCTGATAACTGGTCTAATTTTTCTGACAAAGTCACAGTCTTAGCTAAATCACAGTATATAAAAAAGACTATTTAACAGAAAAAATAAGCCAATACGTGATTGAAGTTACTTTCATTGAAATGTGTCTAATTAGGATTAAACACTCATTTCAAATATACATACTATACATAATAAATATACATACTATACATAAATATACATTGTACTTTGCAAGGTAAAAAAATCCTCTTCATTCCTCTCCTTTGTTGACCTGTTTTAAAAGGTCTGATACTGATAAACTATTATGTATATCTGAAATCCTCTTCATTCCATTACTTTGTTGACCTGTTTTTAAAGGTCTCATACTGACAAACTATTACATACATGTATATCTGAAATCCTCTTCATTCCACTCCTTTATTGACCTGTTTCTAAAAGAATCTGATACTGACAAACTACTGTCTATAATTTGTTATAGAATGCACTATCGTTTAGTGCAAGTTTCTTGCTTGAAATTTCAGAAGAAGCTCAGCTCATAATATGTGCTATAAATGCACATGGTTAATACAAGATAACTGTAGTGGGAGCTTGACTGCTTTGCTTCTTATTCAGCATTAATAAAGCAAAGTTTGTCTAGCAGTTTATGTCTTTAGATCTTAATATTTGTTGTGCAAATAAAGCTACAATGTATTTATCAAAAGCACCGTTTATTGTCATATCATTAGATGTTGCTATTTTATTCAGTTCATTTAAATAACCACTTCAATAAATAAGTTTAAGATGACCTCTGAAATTGAACTGGTTGTTTAATTGAGAGGGAAGTGGCTATATCATAGTTAACTTTATACCAACCATCAATGCATTTTACTAAGAGTAATATCCCCTCTGTATATATGATACTCACACCAAATGGGAAATTTTAATTTAAAGGTTGTCATATAATAAACCATTTCTGAAAGGGCAAGAATTTCCACATGGGAACTTCATTGCTAATGTTTGAACTGATGATGCATCCAAGAATGTCTGAACACAGATATCAGTGCTGACTTTAACTCAAATACCTCTCAGTCGACAAGCGGGGACATTCGAACCAGTTATTACAATGCCCTAGACACTGAAAGAGTCAAATCGAGCACTACTTCAAAGGTTACTCAGCCAATCAAAACACTGTCCTATATATTTTTAGGTAAGGTTACGTCATCATGGACTACAGGTCTGGTGTGGTCTGAACTGTGCTATAATGTCCTGATTTCAGGTAGATTCTAATAGGAAGCCAACATATTCATTTATATATACACAGAACTCCAAGGTTAAACAGTACAGAAATCAGGACATTATAGCACAGTCGACACAGTTCAGACCAGACCTGTAGTCCATGATGACGTAATCTTACCTACATGGGTGTACTGGACCACCCTCTAATAGAGTTCATCATTCATACCTTCCTCCTAGCCATTCTAGCCATGAAGGATGCCACATAAATGCTATAGATTGTTTTATGTTTGAGATGATAACTACAATAAGCCACTTGTATATGATCTGTTAGACTGCAGAGTGTTTATAACCTTAATCATATGTATATGTTGCAAATGCCAACTTCATCAACACTATTTGTAAACGTTGGTACCTGAATATGACTGTCTGTACTTTAGATTATAGGCAATGAAGAGATCTCAAGATGGTATCAAAATGGAGAGGCCTATTTTAAGACAAGACTATAACATTAATAATCAATAGAGTACAAGCATACCCTCAAGTAATACATTCATTCATACTTTATGAAATACTGTGGGGAATTCTTGATTTGATGTTCGAATATTTACACATTTTTACCCTTACTTTTAAAGCCATAAAAGAGGAGGGGGATGTTTGCTAATTTTCAATATGACTAGTGAAAATATGTACGTATTGACTTGTGGCTTATAGTAGTAGTGTTATTGGAGGATTATAGCAGCACATTCGTCACGTCAATGGGGAGGGGGAGCAAGGGGGTTGAGGGGGAGGGAGAAGGAGGGTATTTGAGTAAACAGTCGTTAAGTGGGTTATTATTGAGTGGGGGATTCTCAAAGAGATATAACTGGAGGGGTGGTGGCAGGTGTGTATGTCAATAGTTTTGTTTGGGGAGGGTATTTGAGTAAACAGTCATGAATGGGGTTATTATTGAGTGGAGGGGTTATTGTTTATATTATCTCAAAGAGATATAAGTGGGGTGGGAGGTGTTTATTGAAGATTGTATGTGCAATAGCTTTGTGCTTAGGAAAAGACAAAGAGGGGGTCAGGTGTACATTCAAGGTGGTGTCTACAATAGTATGGTTTAATAACGGGTGACATATTGGATGAGTTCATCTCCCGATAAAAAAAAGTTTTGTGGTCAATGGGGATAACAAGAGGTGTATTTCCAGTTTCCATGCCTGGTATCATTGGCCAGAGTGTCTTCAGGCTATGTGCCTGATGCCTGTGCAGCAGGCTAGGCATGGGTGTCCATGTGTAGGTAAAAGATCTATTGTATTATGTATTAGTTTATGACATATGTATGTCATGTTGTATCATTCATTGATGATGTATGTTGTATCCCACTGAGCTGTGCCTGGTATCTCTGGCCAGAGAGTCTTCAGACTTTTAGTCTGATGCCTGTGCAGTGGGCTGGGCATAGACGACCGTCCGAGTTATCATTTGTAACCTTTTTATGGTATGTGCTGTGCTGGTGAACCCTTTATATGGGTATATATATAGCCTTACGTTTGACCTGTTGAGGTATTATTATATATGTTTTACAGTAACCTATATGGTATTTTTAATGTGGTTTTTATAACATATTATTCTTGCTGTGTGTGTACTTTGGTTATTATATGCGATTTCATGTTATTGGACTTTTAAATTCACTATATGAATTTTAAACCTGTATAAATTTTAATAATTTAATGATTCATCAGATGTATATATATTTATATTTTACTAACATGTAAATAAATGGGCTCAAACCATGATCCTTCTTTATCATGTGTCACTGCTTGCTTTATCTCACAGCTAAGGTCATATGAACTATCTACAATGGGCAACTGAAAACTAATGTACACTTTATGGTGTGCAATAATGGGAGACATAATATTTTCTGATGAATTCATCTCCCGCCAAAAACTGGATTACTGAGAACTCACGAATAGAGTGGGGAGGGGGAGGGGAGGAAACAGGGAAAAAAGAGAGAAAAGTTTCAAACAGTCAAAAAAGCATCTTGTTAATCACTAATACATATGTATATATAAAATAAGTAATTACCCCCAAACACATACACACAAACTTACATATAGAATACATGTATCTTAATATGCAAACTATCTAATTAAATTTCTAACGAAGTTGGCTGCTCTGGTCAGTACTATAAAAGTGCTGAGTGGATTTATTTATACTAATGAGAACTGGAGATTGTTTCAAAATATATCAAGAAAAGGGATTGACTATTGAAAAGAAAACACTAATTACTCCAGCTTTAGTATCTTCATCACAAACTAGTATCAAGTATCATTATAAAAAATGGCACCACAAACTCTGAAAAAGTTATCCACACTGAAGTACATGCAATACTTATAAAATGGGGCTTTACTGTTTTTCTTCTTGGAACAAAGGTTTTTTCACTTTTTTTTCAAATCACTTAGACTGAAAGATGAATATAAAAACTTCTTTGTTATAATGTCACAAACTTTTTTTTTCTTTTAATTACAGGTAGAAACAAAAGAGAGAGAACAGCCACTTGTCCATGAATTGGTTCATTTAAGGGTCTATTTACATTAGTGACACTCTGTATACATTGCCGGGTCTTAATATAAACCCAGCATGTTGTTCAGACACAAGTATTGACAGGGGGCATCTGTCTGACATGTGGCTCTATTTACACTTTCTAAAATTTCTTATGGCTAGCAACACAAATGATTATCTCAATTCCAAAGAATTATCTCTTTGCTCAATGACTTCAAGTGGTGGAGATGTTTACATGTACATCTGAATTTATGTATGCTTACCCAATTAAATGAGATATGAAAGGCAATGGACAGCTGCTCCACCTCCAAATGGCACATGACTATTTGTCTAGGTTCTATTATGGAGTGTTTAAATTGTTAAGCACTACAGATGAAAGATACACATAATTATGAGTAAGGTAAGTGTAAGTGGTCTGTGGGTCAGAGAAGTGGAATCAATTAGACAATAAATCAGTCATCTGCCCCTCACACACAATAGAATACAGATAACTTTTTACAGCATATATGTATAATATTTATGTATATGACAGCTTGACCAACAACTCTGCTACCTGGTCAGCTGTGCTTTGCCACCTGCATATACTTACAATTTTTCACTATAAAAACCCTCCACTGATACTATTTTTTTCGCAATTGAACTTTTTACTTTTTTTGGAGCAAGAGTGTTATTTTGTGCCAGCACTACAGTGTTTAAGGATATTTTTAAAAGAATATGTCAAAGTGAGTGCATTGTGTCATTAATACTACAATTTCACACATTTTCATAAAATAACTGAAGAATCAAAACTGAAAACATTGAAAAAATTGACATAATAAATGATGTCTGGCTCAGAAAATTTAAATCAACAGAGGAGCTTATAAGATCCTGGGCTACTGCCAGAGAGCGAGCCTTTACACATACACATTTTGTGGATCAATATTCAATTTTTAGATGCTTTTATTATTAATAATTATAATAATGGGAAATCTGCTAATAGTAACACTAATTCTAATCATACAAATTAATGCTTTGTAAAGAAAATGGCTTGTTTATTTTGTCACTTGCCATCTTTTGCAAACCAGTTCTTTACCAGGGTCAGTGAGGCACCCAGTGTGAGCTTTCAGTGTAGGATCTTATAGGCCACAACTTATAAAACAAAACCTCTAAAGGTCTCTACACATATAGCATTTTGCCTCATATTTAGAAGTATTGTAAAATCTTTTGGAGTCTCAAAAGCAGGCATTCACAGAACTCTTGTGTATAAGGTTGAGCCCCTAAACCAATGCTCAAAAGCTTCTAATAGAGCAGGAGTTATAAAACTCAGCAAAGAGGAGCCTCTACTATGTTGCGAGTGTGCACATGTGTGTGATGCTCAACTTCACAGCCTAGCCTCAGAGAACCTCTGTGTAAGGCTAAACCTTAAATATGAGCCTCTATAGCCTTTAACAGACCATAACTTTTAAAACTGAGCCTATAAAAGCCTCTATGCCTGTAAGGCTAAGCCTTAATTCTGAGGCTCTATAGCCTATTATAGACCATGGCTTATAAAACTGAGCCTCTAAAAGCTTCCATTTGTGTCAGACTAAGCCTCAAACTGTGCAACATCTTTTATGGAGCCTCGAAATTAGGCTTTTGGAGAGTTCTAATCCTAATTGTACTTTTAAAGTGCTTAATCTCCTCTGTAAAACACAGCCTCAAAAGGTAACATAGCCAATATCCACACTTTGCAGAAAACCATGGATTACAGCCAAATTTAGAGTGGATGAATCGAAGGCTCTAAAGCCTATTATTGGCCATGACTTATAAAACCAAGCCTTTGCACATGTAAGGCTAAGCCTTAAATCAGTGGCTCTATAACCTATTTTAGAGCATGGCTGATAAAATAGAGTCTCTAAAAGCCTCTATGTGTGTAAGGCTAAGCATTCATATGCAGATGCAGTATTCAAAGCTTCGAAATCTAAACCTTATCTACAACTGCCATAGTTAATGCATATAGAATTTTGCTTTTGTTGGGGGTGGGTAAAATATTGCAGCGTAAACAAAACCAATAAACAAATGTGCAAATAACAAACAGACAGAGAGGTATTAACATACACATATATCTCAGACTGAAATTTTAGAACTAGTTGTTTATTTTGAAATTAAGGTGTTTTACACAAGCTCACCATCAAATATTTTCTTGGGGTAAAGCTCTTTATATAGATATTACTTCTTTGAGAGACTAATATTTAATGACTGGTTTTGATATATTTGCATATCTTTATGAAAAGCAATAGAATTGTCTTAGTGTGGGTAATCTATCATAAAAGTGTGAATGTACACCACTCCACCCACACAAATCATATCTAGTTGACATAGTTGACATAGTTGAGTAACCATTATGAAAGGCATGTTTTGGTAGAGATTGCACATGCAGATATTTTAGCCTTTCTATATTATCTGACCATTGTGTTATCTGACACAATGTTACACTGTTACTCCCAAGATTTATTTTATTTATTTATGTGGGGTTTTACGTCGCTTTCAACACTGTACAGGTCATATCACAACAGGTAGTTGGGAGGGCAGAGGAAACCAGAACATACAGTTGGTTAAGTTCTGTACTGTAAACTGCAGACCAACAGCAAGCAACTACCAGCTTTTCCACTTGAGGTCATTGCCGGTAACCGAACCCCAATCTCAGAGGTGGAAGGTGAGAGTGCTACAACTCTGCCACCATGGCCCCTGTTACTCCCAAGAGGGTTAGATAATAGAGGGTTCTACTGTAATTACTAATGTGAAAGACAGAAACAGAACTTGAAAAAGGTATATACTCCCAATATTCATCCATGTGAAATAAAATAAACACACTGAATATCCACATTAAGAAATCTGAAGATGCACAATTTTAAATTGCAATTTTGCAAAAAAAAGCATGAGCCACGTTGAATTAGATTAGATCAGATTTATTTTTTTGTTTTATATCAGGTTCAACAGCCAGGGTCATATTTGGTCAAAGGTCAAAGTTGGGGTTTTACGTCCCGTTCAACAGCCAGGGTCATATTGGGACAGGTCCTCAGAATTGCCACTTGTGGGACTCGAACCCACAGAGGTGACAGCCTATGATTAGATGCCAAACTTGCTAACCACTAGGCCACTGAGGACCTCTGGGTCATATTTGGATGACGGTGGTGGAGGAACCATTGCATACCAGTTGGTCATGGTTTTGCACTGTAAATCAGTGGGTATCGGAAAGTAAGTTCTAAATTTTCCAACATGAAGTGCCTGGGCTGAGATTCGAACTGGCAACCTCAGAGGTTGAAGGTGAGCACAAATAACTGCTGCACCACCGACACCCCTAAGGCTGCCTTGAAGTGTTGGGACGTAAAAAACCCCAAATAAAACCCAAATAATTGTTTAGGATAAGTGTTTAGGATTTAACCTTGCTATTTAAGATACATTATTATGTAGGGAGTGGTTGTTGTTATATAAAATTTATTTAAAAGTTCTAACAAAGCCAATGAGGGGCAAACGGTGGCAGAGTGGTAACACTCTCGCCTCCCACCTCTGAGGCCGGGGTTCCCGGTACGGCCTCAAGTGGGAAAGCTGGTAGTTGCTTGCTGTTGGTTGGCAGTTTACAGTCCAGAATCCTAATGAACTGTATGTACTGGTATCCTCTGCCCTTCCAGTTACCCATTGTGATATGACCTGTACAGTATTGAAAGCGATGTAAAACCCAAAATAAATAAATAAATAAATATATAAAACAATAGAGAAAGGTCTACTACAAACTGCCAGTGATGTGTCCCATGTAGTTGTTGCTATAACAGAATCTTCTTTAACAGAAGTTTTTAATAGCATTATTCTGGAGTATGCATAAAAACAATTACACACATGCACTATTTCTTTACTTTTGTCCTGATATATTAAAATGAAAACTCTTCACCACTTTGGCTTGTGTTGTTATTAGCATCTTGGTCAGTACCACTGGGGTTGTCGTCTGATTCCATATCACTGGCATCACTCTCGGCCTCATTGCTTTCTGATTGTGTATCAGTTATATCAGCATCCTCTGAATATTCATCATCATTTTGGGAAAACAAATCTTCAAACATAAATTTATTTTTGGCCAAAACCCATCGGATAATCTTTTCTACATTACGGTGCTTGCCAACAAGTTCTTTAATTTCTTCCAAGATCAAATTATGGATGCCATTCTTCTGAAGGTTGAACATGGACTCTAAAAGCTGCTTGTACTGATTGCAAAAGTCCTGGTTATACTTTTCCAGCATCTCAGCATGAGCTTTTCCTGCAGATTATTTTTCTGGTGTGCCATCAGTGATGTACTGATCACAAATTTCCTCCCATTCGTCCCTATGCATTTCCTCAGCATGTTCAAACAGTTTGGTAAATTTGTTTATTTGGGGTTTTACGTCGCTTTCAACACTGTACAGGTCATATCACGACGGGTAGTTGGAAGGGCAGAGGAAACCAGTACATATAGTTCGCTAGGGTTCTGTACTGTAAACTGCCGACCAACAGCAAGCAACTACCAGCTTTCCCACTTACGGCCATGACGGGGATCGAACCCCGGCCGCAGAGGTGGGAGGCGAGAGTGTTACCACTCTGCCACTGTGGCCCCTAACAGTTTGGTAAAGACAAGGTCATTCTCTAGATCCTCATCAAAAGCATCCTCTAGTTTCTGTTTTTTATTCTGTGGTTGCTTTGGAGGGACCTCTTCATTCCCCTTTTTATGATATACACACCCATATATTAAATGTTTTTGTAAGTTTTCCCAGTCATCGAATAATATACCACAGTATCTGCATGGTATGGTGTTTGAAACATCCATGTCACTTTCTGAATCTTCTACATCAGTAAAGGAATCAGTCGGTGTGACAGCATTTATACCCCTACCCACTTGCTCTGTATTTGGGATACCCGGTGGGGGTGGTAGACTTTGATTGGGATGTGCCATTTTTGATGGTGTTGCCTGCTTTTGTTCATCGATAAAGTTTTGACTTTGCACAGAAATTCCAGATCCATTCTGTTTATCAACTGGTGGAGTGAAAATATTTGTGACTAATCTCTGGCTCATTGGTGTTGTTTACTTTTCCATCAATAATCAAATATCCAAATGCTGGTAATGCTTTTCTGTACACTGACAAAAATGTATCCAGTTTGCTGGGAAACATAAACCTGCCAAGCTGTGTTGTTTGGTCCTGAGACATTGGTGATTTAAATAGTACTAAATATTGTGTGTTCCTACGCTGTGTTACACTATTTTTGCCCTTAGGAAAAAGTGACTGAGTCAAATTAATGACACTTAAATTTCGATGATGAGAACCTTCTGTGAATAAATCTGACACTGCCTTGTTATTTCCGGCAATATCCATCATATCATCCAATAACATTATTTTTGTCCGTATTGGAAGAGACTGTCTGCATCTAAATCATCTGGAATGCCTCTGATGAATTCTATTTTTGGTTTTACATTCATCTTCAGTGTATCGTACAGTGGTTACCAACATTTATACAGGTAAATTATTCTCTGCGGAATTGGATTGATTTTATAATTTTCCAGCACTTTCCTGATAAAAAATGTCTTCCCTGAACCCGTTGGGCCACTAATTGTCATAGTGAATGGGTGCTGAAATGCATAGTCTACATCCTCAGTCAGTTCAATGGTGCTGTTTTTCATCAGTGTCTGCATAATGTGGTTACCTTTGTGCTTTAACATTTGGTGTCGTTTAAGATCGCATTTCCAACGGTAGCTCTTGTCACAGGAAAATCACTTAAATGTCTTTGGTGTAGTCATGATGTGCACTGTTTGGATGATATTTTAACAATGATGCAATACAGGCAACAATGTCTCATTTCATATAGAAGGCTGGAGGCGTTAACATATGTTTCTTTGCAATAAATACTCAAAAGTTTATGACATAGATTTATGGTTATAGAGCCACAGATTTAACGCTTAGCCTTACATGTGCAAAGGCTTGGTTTTATAAGTCATGGTCAATAATAGGCTTTAGAGCCTTAGATTCATCCACTCTAAATTTGGCCGGAATCCGTGGTTTTCTGTAAAGTGTTGATATTGGCTGTGTTACCTTTGAGGCTGTGTTTTATGGAAGAGATTAAGCACTTTAAAAGTAGAATTAGGATTAAAACTCTCCGAAAACCTAATTTCGAGGCTCCATAAAAGATGTTGCAGAGTTTGAGGCTTAACCTGACACGAATAGAAGCTTTTAGAGGCTCAGTTTTATAAGTCATGGTCTATAATAGGCTATAGAGCCTCAGAATTAAGGCTTAGCCTTACAGGCATAGATGCTCTTATAGGCTCAGTTTTATAAGTCATAGTCTGTTAAAGGCTATAGAGGCTCATATTTAAGGTTTAGCCTTACACTGAGGTTCTCTGAGGCTAAGCTGTAAAGTTGAGCATCACACACGTGCACACTCGCAACATAGTAGAGGCTCCTCTTTGCTGAGTTTTATAACTCCTGCTCTATTGGAAGCTTTTGAGCATTGGTTTAGAGGCTCAACCTTATACACAAGAGTTCTGTGAACGTCTGCTTTTGAGGCTCCAAAAGATTTTACAATACTTCTAAATATGAGGCAAAATGCTATATGTGTAGAGACCTTTAGAGGTTTTGTTTTATAAGTTGTGGCCTATAAGATCCTAAACTGAAAACTCACACTGTGTGCCTCACTGACCCTGGTAAAGAACTGGTTTGCAAAAGATGGCAAGTGACGAAATAAACAAGCCATTTTCTTTACAAAGCATTAATTTGTATGATTAGAATTAGTGTTACTATTAGCAGATTTCCCATTATTATAATTATTAATAATAAAAGCATCTGAAAATTGAATATTGATCCACAAAATGTGTATGTGTAAAGACTCGCTGTCTTGCAGTAGCCCAGGCATAGTTTATTATGTCAGTGTTAGTCATGTCATGAACAATACATAATTCTTTCAATATTTTCAGTTTTGATTCTTCAGTTATTTTATGAAAATGTATGAAATTGTAGTATTAATGACACAATGCACTCACTTTGACATATTCTTTTAAAAATATCCTTAAACACTCTTAAACACAAAATAACACTCTTGCTCCAAAAAAGTAAGAAGTTCAATTGTGATAAAATGGTCTCAGTGGAGGGTTTTTATAGCAAAAAATTGTAAGTATATGCAGGTGGCAAAGCACAGCTGACCAGGTAGCAGAGTTGTTGGTCAAGCTCTCATATACATAAATATTATACATATATGCTGTAAAAAGTTATCTGTATTCTATTGTGTGTGATGGGCAGATCACTGATTTATTGTCTAATTGATTCCACTTCTCTGACCCATAGACCACTTACCTTACTGTTTAACCTATCATAATTATGTGTATCTTTCATCTGTAGTGCTTACCAATTTAAACACTCCATAATAGAACCTAGACAAATAAAGTCATGTGCCATTTGGAGGTGCAGCAGCCGTCCATTACCTTTCATATCTTCTTTAATTGGGTAAGCATACATAAATTCAGATGTACATGTAAACATCTCCACCACTTGAAGTCATTGAGCAAAGAGCTAATTCTTTGGAATTGAGATAATCATTTGTGTTGCTAGTCATAAGAAATTTTAGAAAGTTTAAATAGAGCCACATGTCAGACAGATGCCCCCCTGTCAATACTTGTGTCTAAATAACATGCTGGGTTTATATTAAGACCCGGCAATGTATACAGAGTGTCACTGATGTAAATAGACCCTTAAATGAACCAATTCATGGACAGGTGGCTGTTCTCTCCCTTTTGTTTCTACCTGTAATTAAAAGAAAAAAAGTTTGTGACATTATAACAAAGAAGTTTTCATATTCATCTTTCAGTCTAAGTGATTTGAAAAAAAGTGAAAAAACTTTTGTTTCAAGAAGAAAACCAATAAAGCCCCATTTTATAAGTATTGCATATATTTCAGTGTGGATAACTTTTTCAGAGTTTGTGGTGCCATTTTTTATAATGATACTTGAACAGTTTGTGATGAAGATACTAAAGCTGGAGTAATTAGTGTTTTCTTTTCAATAGTCAATCCCTTTTCTTGATATATTTTGAAACAATCTCCAGTTATTATCATTAAATCATTAGTATAAATAAATCCACTCAGCACTTTTACAGTAATGACCAGAGCCAACTTCGCTAGAAATTTAATTAGATAGTTTGCATATTAAGATACATGTATTCTATATGTATGTTTGTGTGTATGTGTTTTGGGGTAATTACTTGTTTTATATATACATATATATTAGAGATTAACAAGATGCTTTTTTGACTGTTCGAAAGTTTTCTCTCTTTTTCCCTGTTTCCTCCCCTCCCCCTCCCCACTCTATTCATGAGTTCTCAGTAATCCAGTTTTTGTCGCGAGATGAATTCATCAAAAAATATTATGTCTCCCATTATTGCACACCATAAAGTGTACATTAGTTCTCACTAAACTAATGTACATAAAAGCTTGAATGTATCTGCCCTCACCCGTACTGATCTCTTTGTGACAATATAGGTAATCCCTCCTGGCCAGTCAATCCCAAACATACTTGCTGACTCAAGGCCCGCTTCTAATTAATGAAGTCTTTTTCCGGGAGATGAACTCATCCAATATGTCTCCCGTTATTAAACCAAACTATTGTAGACACCACCTTGAATGTACACCTGACCCCCTCTTTGTCTTTTCCTAAACACAAAGCTATTGTACATACAACCTTCAATAAACACCTCCCACCCCCACTTATATCTCTTTGAGATAATATAAACAATAACCCCTCCACTCAATAATAACCCCATTCATGACTGTTTACTCAAATACCCTCCCCAAACAAAGCTATTGACATACACACCTGCCACCACCCCTCCAGTTATATCTCTTTGAGAA
Source organism: Sabellastarte sp. h YS-2021 (assembly GCA_964017235.1). Lineage (NCBI taxonomy): Eukaryota > Metazoa > Annelida > Polychaeta > Sabellida > Sabellidae > Sabellastarte > Sabellastarte sp. h YS-2021. The sequence continues at coordinate 15,255,813 of OZ024937.1, forward strand.
TCCCCCACTCAATAATAACCCACTTAATGACTGTTTACTCAAATACCCCCCTTCTCCCTCCCCCTCAACCCCCTTGCTCCCCCTCCCCATTGGCGTGCCGAATGTGCCGAATAACACTACTGAGGCCCTGATTCTCTCAAGGCTCTTCTGGATTTAAACAATTTCTTTGAGATATACCAAATGTCCTCATAATGTAAATTATTTATATGGCATATGCATCTACTTATTGGAACCAAAAAAACATGGACATATTACATCAACTCACTCATATATTCATAGTCCTAATGTTTGAATATTTGTAAGTGTTTTAATTGTGATTAAGGAAATGAAAGAAACAACATCTGATCATCCAAAGTTTATTTTAATTTTAATTTAACATTATGAAAATCAGAAAAGGACTTTCACAACTTCTCTCAATTTCAAATCTTCACAGAATCCATGCCTAGAAATCAAACGGAATGTTTGTATAAATGGGTATCATCATTTCAAAGTAAACAATGAAATCTCTTGCACATTGAAAACACATCTGTATGTTACATACAAAATAAAAATTGTCAGAACTATCCACTACCAAAACTGCACAGTATGATTTGTGACTTCATCATGGTGTTAAACATGCTTACATTCTTCTAAAATTGCTGTTATACCCAAATAACTGGTCTTCCTAGTCACTTGAGCATTGTGTAATTCATGCCTTCACACACAAAAAACATAAAATAAGGGAAAGTAAAATTAGTAACCTGTTGCTTACACTTATAGAGTAAGCAGACACCTACATCAATTAAAAGAACAATATAATTCACACAAAAGTTACATTATAAGGTGTTTTGAAGTAATCTGTTAAACCACCAATATTATTTTTAAATAACAAATATTTGAAGTATTTTAATTTCAATAATATCGAAATTGGAATTTTGAATTACAAACCAAACAATAAAATCTGAATAGAACAGTATATATTCCTCTATTGGATCAGTGTATTTTTAACATACCTATTATTCTTGTAATGTTAGGCATGTAAGCATGCAGTTGTTGAATTCTTCACCTCTATTTTCTCGAACCTCACAGCAATCCGTACACTCCTCAGACACTTGAGGAGTGGTAGGAGGATCTGGTGGAGTACTTGGGGGACGTGCAGTAGTGGATGGCAATCCTGGTCCTGGACAACAGAATGTAATCATTAATCACCAATATTGTTGCATGGAAGAGATATTAAGACTTGATAAATCATCACATACATTAAATCGGCACAAATTAAATGAATAAAGGAATAGTTTCAAAAGCCAGTCAATCGTGAACACTGTTATAAAAAGCAGAGCATTATATAAGTTTTACCTTGGTCGGTTGTGTGTTTATTTAGGGTGCCAGTTTCAAGTAGAAGGGTGGGACGTGAAGGAAGAAGGCCTCCCTTTCAGAGTATGAAACCTTTGTCAAGCTGGCTTTTCCTAACCCTCTTGTCCCCCTTCCCCCCATCAACTCCTTATATCTACTTCTACTCTCCCCAACTAGGGCAATATATATGTTTAAGGTGAGAACTATTAAAACTGTGTTGTTGTTAAACTGACACTATCTCATAGGAGATTAATTGTTCTTGCAAAGTATAATCCTCAGTCTGTTTGCTAGCTACTTTGCAAATTTTTTGCTTGTTTGTTTAGAGAATAACTCCAAAACTATTGAATGGATGTTCTTAACATTTTCAGCGTGCATCCGAACTGTTACAAAGAAGAAGTGGTTCATATTTGGACCCTATTCTATGGTAATTTTTAGTGAAATTAACATACAAGTCAATACGATCATTTAAGTAATGCACTGCACTCGGCTTCCCCCCCTAAATGCTAGTGTGTGTTACTTTGAAATCATAAGATTTCGAAGTATGTTGGTCAGTCGGTTTGTTACTTCGACATATTTCAAAGATCTCAAAGTATGTTTTTCAGTCGGTTTGTACATTTGTATGTATGTTTGTTTGTCAAAGAACGGCCAAATTTGGACCCAATGCGAAAGAAGTGTAGTTGGAATCTTATAATGCAGAAGATGGGTAGATTGCTACAAGATTTCAAAGTTACCACTTAGCTGCGGCTGAGTGTTCGTTTGTTTGTCTGTTGGCGTTTTCTAGGTCACAATTTTGGAGCTAGGATTTGAGAGGTGGCATCTGGGTGCCACCAAGTTCATTCCTGGAGGGTCCCTGGTTTAAAATTTTGGATCAGACATCAGATTTTAGTATGTATGACCATGCTGTTTTGTAAAATGATTTTCTATTGGTTCACAGGTTTTTGAGCTCAAGAAGTACCCTTCATTCTGCCATTTGTACGATTGGCATCAGATGGGTAACATCTCTTGAAGCTAAATACCAGTGATACTGAATACTTTTAGTTACGTTGATTTTAGTTTGCATTATTTTATTTTATCACTGGTGTTTCACTTCCAAACAATTAGTCGGATAGAAAAGCAAAGCAGTATAATCTACACTCCAATAAACAGGGGCAAGTACACATGCCGCTACATATACAGTTGTGTGATGATAGGGAGTATCTGACAGAAATGTTGGGTAAACAATCGGGTCTGGGTGAAACTTTTTTCAATAATTCGGATCTGTCTGGCTTGATTGTAATGGCTTGGTTTCACAGTCAAACAATGAGACAAATTCAAGCCAGGCAGAGGTTCTGACTTACAAAAAAATTGACACGGAGAAGGTTGTGCCTTCTACCAGTAGTTACATTACTTCAGATCCGGTTTCTCAAACCCTCATTAACCTACAGATTCTTCAGCAGCACACAGCTCTGAGTTAATGGCTTGATAATATTGAATGCTCTGACACCACGTGTTAAGGGATCTACTCAAGAGTGCAATTCTTCCCCCACTGATCAGTTACCTAATCTTGCTGCCTTAAGACAAGATTCTTTCATACAAACACAAGTCGAGAAGAGGTTGAAAGAACTTACTGCTTTGCAATCAGGTAGTGAAAATTAATTTTAATCCCGGAGGGGGGGGGGGGAGGTTGAAGTTAAGGCTGAAAAACAGAATCAAATGCCCCCCTGAATTTGTACTTACCGGAAGTACCAAACAAAGGGTATCATATGACCAGTTAACTCCAATACAGTGGATTGCTGGTTTTGTCGCACCATGAAGGTGGAGAAAAATTTAGAAATGAAGGAGCACAGTACCTGATTATGTCATTGCATTACTTGAAGATGCAAATGATTTCTGCAGGGGTGCGGCAAAAGCCAGCCATGCAGTGTTACAGTGTCATATGGAACAAGGGGAGGTCATTGATTTCTGGGATAGACATAAGATTCATAGCATCTGACGTGCAAATGCACAAAAACAAGTTCCTTCTCAAAATGGGGCTTCAAAGAAATTTGGAGGAAAAAACACTAGATCCATGCCCTGTAACTATTACAATCAGGATTCTTGTGTACATGAAAAGACCCATGAGACAAAAGGTATTGTCTATAAACACATATGTTCAGCATGTTTTGCAAATGGGGGAAAGAGTTCTACACACCCGGAATCTCAATGTAGGAATAAAAATGAGAAAGCTCATCCAAAAAACGAATAACCAGGGGTACAGGGCTGGATGCCTGTGCCCATGTTCCAAAACTTTCTCCACAATGTTATCCTACTAAGTTTGTGTATGCAAAGAATGTAAAAAAATGGCAATTTTTAATGAAAGATATGCTACTAGAGAGGAATGGGTTACTTGGTTTCATGTGTCTAGAGACAGTAGAATTGACAACATATCCTATGCTGAGGTCATGGGTTGCAAAAGTACTGTTATACCAAATTCTAGTACTTCTCAGCAATCTTTACAACTTGATCTCAATTCCCCTTCTACTACAAGTTACAAACATAATGCCTTGACTAAAACAAACACATACAAGATATTGTTAATTTGCATAAAACTGCCAAATCCAGCAATCTACCACATTTTCTTGGCAGTAGGGTCCCCTTGCATATTTCAACTTAATATTCCCAACTGCAGGAAGTACTTAGCAAATTATTGGGATCACCAATTAATGGATTTGTTAACCTTTGGTTTCCCTCTGGATTTTGATCATTCTTGCCCTTTGGAAACCACTGAATCTAATCATGGCTCGGCAAAATGCTTATTGAGAACACACTGATAAATATTTACAAGATGAAATTCAGTTTGGAACTAAATATGGGCCTTTTGATTCAAAACCTTTCCCCTTACATGTGTCTCTATTTATGAAAAATCAGGTTCCACTAAATAGAGGGCCATTGTTGAATTAAGTTGGCCACATGGTCTTTCTGTTAATGCTGATGTCTCAAAACACAAGTACTGAGGCAAGTATTGTGAACTTAGGTACCTTTCTATTGATAACATAGTTCAAGCTGTTAAAGGACTTGGTCCCTCAGCTCTTATGTTTAAAGTGGATATCAGCCGTGCTTTTAGGCACTTAAAAATTGATCCTGGGGACCTGGACTTGTTAGGACTTTGTCACAATAAGTACCTTATTGCCGGATCGCTGCCTTTTGGATTTAGACATGAAAGTCTTTTCTTCCAGCGTTGTTCAAACGCCATTAGGTATATTATGGCTTCCCTAGGCTATACAAGGCTTCCCTAGGCTATACATTGGTCTGCCTGCTGATATTTACAGTGCTTATAATTGTCTTATTAACCTCTTTGAACATCTAGGTCTTGATAAGTAAGGAAAAGTTAGTACCCCCTACCAACTGTTTAGTATGCTTAGATATTCATGTGGATATAATACAGAAAACCATATCCATACCTCAAGATAAATTGCTACAAATACATAATGAATGCAAAAGTTGGTTTGGTAGAAGGACCTTTAACAAGAGGCAATTACAATCTCTATTAGGGTCCCTTCTGTACATCACCAAATGTGTTATGTAGTCTAGATTCTTCCTTAATAGGATGTTGGAACTTTTACGTCAAGAGTGTTTGTAAATTAAAGTCAGTTCTTTAAGGACTTGAATTGGTTTTTGGCTCTTTGAATCAGCATAATGGGGTCACAGTTTATGACAATAAAAACCCCTTTGAATCTGTGCACCTAAATGCCTCTCTGATAGGCTGGGATGGTGTACATGTACATGTTTATGCACTTGATATACCAAAGGATTACATGAACTAATCTATTGTTCACCTTGAAATATTAAATATCATGGTAGCCTTAAAAGTGTGGGGACACTTCTGGAAAGATAAATATATTGAGGTATTTTGTGACAATCTTGTAGTAGTACAGGTACTGCAAACGGGTAAAGCTAGAGACAATAAGCTAGCCACAGTTTAAAGAAACTCAGTACCAGATTTGTTGTCTAGATGGAATATCACTTCTGACAACCGAAACAAGCTGGCAATCATGAAACCTATGTATCAGTGGGTATCTGTACATTTGGATTTAACTCTTGTAAATCATCAGATTTAATACAATTTTCTATGATTTGTGTTTTGCTTTTGTTATGTTTCAGATAACACCATGCTGGGCCAGCTCACCACCAGTGCTAACCAAAGATTGGCCCAAGGCTTTCGCCCAAGTACCTTAAGAACTATGCATGCATGTTCAGGGATTTCCTCATCTTCCTGGTGGTGACTGGCCTAGCCATTTCTCAGGTATCCCCTCATACATTTTTATGTTTCATGGAATTCCTAGTTCAGAACAAACATTCACATGCTAATATTTTTAATTTTATATGGCTGCCATCAGGGCTTCGCACATCATGTATGCCATTCCTACCATTTCTTTTAGAGATGAGAGGTTGCAACTATTTCTCAAATCTGTTAAATCAATTCTAAATTTGCACCAACCATACATTCCTCCATCATATTAGACACATTGCAAAAACATTGCTTTCTTCTCTGTTCTAAGACTGTCAAAGACTTACCTCATTCAATGAAAGCATTTGACTACACTAGGCAACTGTGTCGAGATGACATATCATCTTCTTACCATGTGGTGGTCAGTGTAAAATGATATAAAACTTTACAGGATAGGAAGACATTTGCTACTATTGCTATTTCTGTTCTAGGCCATTCTCAGTTGTGTCCAGTGGCAGCACTTCAAAGAATGTTGCACAGTGTTCCGGGTTCTAATAATGATCCTTTATTTCAGATCATTTCTGCTGGCAGATTGGTCCCTCTTACAGATTCGACTGCTAGAAAGCATCTTAAGAAAGCATCAAAGTTTCTTAATATCCATCCCACCTTAACCTTTCATGATTTTAGGTGGGCAGGCACCTCTTGGGGTTCCAGCATGGGGTCCCTTTAGAACATCGGATTCAAGATGGGACCTGGAAGTCCCATGCAGTTTGGAAGTTTGTTTTTTTTATTGATGCAAAACAAACAAAAACTGTTGATCTCCAAAAACAAGAACTGATGATCTCTGGCAGGCAAGATCCCCAGTGTACAATATTTTTAATTATGTTACAATAAAAAAGAAAGTATATTTAATACCACGCAGAAATTGTTACACATCTTTTTTTTACTTAAAAACAAAAACAACACAAAAATTACTGGGAAAAGTGCTGTAGAACAGTCATGTAAATTTGTATAAATCAAGAAGCATAAAATTAAAGTATTGTACAGAGAGTCAGAGACTTTTAGGTTTTTATTTACCAAACATTTTAATGGAGTTTTATTTATTAAGTAAAAAGAAGTTTCATTTGATGCCACTCCCTTTCAAATTTATGTTCCTTATAATCTAATTTTGCAGCTAAACGTTGTTCATTATATGTTCTTTCTACAAGCTGTATAACATCTTTAATGTAATACTTGTTCAATATTCTTGAAGTTTTATATATATATATAGAGAGAGAGAGGCAGGCACCTCTTGGGGTTTCCAGCATGAGGTTCCTTTAGAACATCTAATTCAAGATGGGACCTGGAAGTCCAATGCAGTTTGGAAGTATATTTCTACTGATGCAGCTGCTCCCTCTGTCATGTCAAGTACTTATCGGCTGCATCTGCATCAGTAATTTTCCCCCTTTCTTCCCTCTGCTTTCTTTGGTGTTTGGGGTTGCGCCTTCAACTCCACTTTGACCTTACAGGTCACTTTCATACCTTACAATACTACATCTTACTAAACTATTTCAAAATTTTATTACTTTATTTTTGGCCCCTAGTGTGGCCCCTCTTGGGCTCATTGGGCCGGTAGGAGGGGGAACTGGTGGTGCATCTTGCCTTGGGCATAAAATTACACTTCATTTTGGCAAACTGCATCTTGGGTATTGGCGTGAATTCATAATGCACTCAGACATTGTTGTGAGTATATTAAATATCAAGCACTGCTAAATTTTACTATCTTATCATATTTAACATAAACTATACTTATCTCCAGTATTGATGTGAATTCGCAATGCACTCATGCATTGTTGTCAGCATAGTATATTAAACAATGCTAGAAAGTTATTCTTTAATCGTCTCACATATTGTAAACTATTTGTAAAGTTTTAAAACCTAAAAAGAATTTCCAATAGAAATTATATAATCCCAGTTTGCTTTTTCACTGGGGGTCCCTCGGGGAATGCTCATTGTTTCCTATAACATTTGCACTCGTCGGAATATAGCATAACCGAATTTCAACAAAATCGGTAGCTACTGCATTCACAAATATGCGACTAGATTTTAGAAGTCTGCAAATCAAATGAGTGGATCTTTTGTTTATTTCTTTGTTTGTATATTATTATTATTATTATGTATTTATACTCAGCGCAATATCTCCATATACTACAGGACTCAAAGCACTATTTAACCAATCGGACTGTACAGGTACAGCCCCAACTCACAGGTAACTGACATTCCCCTAATTGGAAGATAGAGGCTCAAGGATGACCATTTATCAACGTCCTTGAGGTTCTTTAACCTGCCACTTGGGGATAGGACCCAATGACAGAGGACCGCCATTTTAAGTGGTCATTCTAGCCACTATGTATCTGCCTGTACCTGGGATATATATATATATATATTGTATATTTGCTTGTAAGTGCATTTAAGGCAACAGTTTTTAGCTATGATTCTCATTTTTTTTCTATAACATTATCATTGGCCAGAATAGAGCATGGTCAAATTTGGGCCTAATGAGTTTGATTTTGACTTTGCTACAATGTTTTTCTAATACACGCCTGCTAAATTGTGAAAAGATGTGGAAGTTACCACTCAGCCGAGTGTTTTTTTTTTGTCTGTTTGGAGCATAAGTCCAAAACTTCTACACATCTGGCTATGAAATTTTTAGGGAGCATCAGAACTGGTACAAGTCAGAACTGATTCATTATTGGGCAAGATTGGGTCAATATCTTAGATTCTTGAACATTTTTTTAGTTATGTTACCATACAAATCAAACAGATCATTTGGCTAATGACCTGCGCAAAATTTTGCAAAGTCTGCACTCGGCCCTAGCCTTCAAGTGCTGTGGTATTTTGTTCATTATTTATAATTTATTACACGTAACATATATATAGTACATAAACACAGTTTAAGAAGAATACATCACAGTTACCCAGCCGTCAGATTGGCTTATTAGTCACTTTAAAGATAATATTTCTAGAAGTGTTTCTAGGAGTTACTACTTTGTTGTTGTATAGCACTTTCCTTTAAGCCATATAAACCCAATTAACTGGGCTACTTCTATTTTTGATGATAAAAGTACCTGGATAAATGTTTCAGGCACCATAGAATTTTTAATATTTGGATCAATTTGTTGCAAATGCTTATGTTCAGTATCAAAAGCTCTATAATGGCATATGAAATGTATTTCATCTTCAGTTTAGTTTTTTGTGCACAATTTACAACATCCATCTTCAAAACGAATCCTGAAATATAGTCCATTTCAATAGTAAGAGCCGGAATCCTAAGACATAACTGAGAAAGAAGTGATAGTTGAACCCAGTTAATTGTCTTTTGAGATGGGAAGCAGTGTTAACATCATGTTTGAGTTTGACATAATATCTTAATTTTGGCACAATGGGAATTTTGTCACACCATTCCTCATGCATTAGGTCTTTTATAAGTTTTAAATCAAATATATTCCCTTTCACAATTACCTCATCCAAATATAATTTTTCAGATATATCACAAACAATACCAAACCATTTTTGATGACGAATGTTTCTGAAATCATATTCAGATACCTTCCAAGTCAATGGACTACTGTTCATTTTCATTAACAAAGTGTACATAAATCATAATGATATTTTATGCTAAGCCAATTATTATTAATACCCTCTATGGCTGAAGCATAATCTAAAGTAGCATAACTGATGTTGCAAATAATTTTGTAAATGTATTATAGCAAACAATACTATATCTTCATATTTGCACTTTAGACATGATTGAGGATAGCGATCTTGTAGCTGAATCACATATGCATTGTGCTGGTCAAATAAGATGCCTAAGCATTTATAACAGGGCACAATCTTGATTTCTTCATTTTTAATATTAAATGTGCACTTTGTTTCACCAATCATCAACAACATTTTCTGTACACTGCTTTCTTTTTACTTATTAACACAATATCATCTGCATATAACAGGATAGATAAATAAACATTACGAAGCTTAACGCCTAAATTTCTGTTTTAAGTTCAATTGTTAAATCATTCAAAAATAATGTGAGTGACAGATTATCTCCTTGTCTAACACCAGATTCTGTTACGAACCACAAATGATGGAGGGAGAGTGAGTCTGACACAGACACATGTACTGCAGAAACATGTATTGGTGGCCTTTATGCTCAACTCAAGACTGACAGCTGAAAACTTCTGTAAATTGTGTGCCCAAAGCTGAAAAATGTAATCTCAGAAATAAAGTTAATGAATAAAAACAGGACAAAATTATGAAAAAAATGGCCAAAATAGAAGACAGGGTATCAGATCATGAAAGGAAGATTTCACACTTAAAATAAGTCATTTGATCCAGATGTGACTCTAGTAGTGGAATGATCTTATATCTTAAATGGAGTTATAAAGTATAATTAGTTTAAAATATTATTGCACAAATTATTTCAATATGTTGTTTATTAACCACTTTATTTCAGGGATTTAATTAAAAGGAATTATAAAGCATATTCCAAAAGGGGGAAGATAAAGACCCATATCTACCATTAGGTTATAGAGGTACCAGTCTACTCCCATACAATAGAAACGTACACTCAATTTTAAGCTATAGACTCAGTAAATATTTGGAAACAAGTGATACCATTGTTGATGAACAAAATGGCTTTAGAATTTGATGATCGTGTGAAGATCATACATTTTCCTTATTATCTGTCATCTGAAATACAGTTACAAACTAAAACTACATTCTCAGCTTTTAGTGACATGAACACGGCATTTGATAGAATTAACAGTTTTTTTTATATTATAAATTGCTTCTGAATAACATTATAATGGTCATATTTATTATGCCATTAGAGCTTTTTATGATAATACTTTGTCACCAGTGTTGGTGAACAATGAACTGACTGTTGTTTTATAATATTGGGAACTTGGTGTTTCTCCTGTCTTGGCCTTTCTTTTGACACTTGCCATTCACAATTGGTTAATTAATCAGCAGTCTTAACAACAGCCAGTAATGACCAAAAAATGTGTCAGTTGCAAGGTTTTACACGTTTTTCAGTCAGAAAATATCCAGATTTCTACAAAAGCTGAGAATGTTTCTTATTAGTATCACTATTTAATGATTTATCTTGCCCAATTCATCTTCCCCTCCGTGATCTAATGGTTAGCAGGTTTGGCATCTAATCAGAGGCTGTCACCTCTGTGGGTTCGAGTCCCACAAGTGGCACTGCTGAGGTTCTGTCACAATATGACCCTGGATATTGAACAGGATGGAAACCCCAACTTTGACCTTGTCCAATGTACATGTGACCAAAATCCTTTCAAATTATATCTTCCAATGCAGCAATTGTCTCCTTATTTACAAAAATATATGAGAGTAAAAGTAAACATCATCTCAACAGGACTATACTCTGTGTGTAGTGTACGAAATTAGGTCTCATATGCAAGCAAACTGAGGATTACATCTTTTGTTGATAACTTAGTTTGTAATCCTAATCACTTCAAGCAAGAGATATATAATTCACAAAAATGGAATCATCACTTAGTACAGATATCCCTGTTAATAATTTAGAACTGCACTCTCTTTGTTTCAACCGAAAAATTAACTGATATTTAATTTTTAACTTTACTGTCATCTTTCACATACATATACTGTTGGCAATTGATGGACCATTAAACTAAGTAGCAATAGTAACATTATATTTAAAAACAATTTAATTTTTTTTCCAAATGTTCATGATAGTAGTCAAGCCCCTTTTATTTCATGTTGTGTTATTCATGAGAGTATTTGTGTCTGACAATGTAAGTGTAAAAGACCCTAGTAGAAGAAATCATTTACAAAAAGGCACAGAAGGAAAACCCCTACTAGAAAAAAGCCAGAGGGGAATACACTGCTAAACGGTACTTGTGTATTTTAAAAAATCACCGTCAAGTCCCTATAGTTGAGAACTAGGAGGTTAGCATACTGGGTGTGCTGTCAAATTTCTCCTTCACTCTTACTTCAAAAGTGGCTTTTGATTTGATACTTTATCGCCAATTTGTCTACCTCCTATTTGATGTTGGCTTAATTAGACACATTAATCTGCTACCAACTGTAATTGCTTTCGCAGGCATAATCTGTCACTGATGCAGTTCCCAAAATATTTATTTTAATATATATATTCAATGTTAGCATTGCTATATTTTTTGAGACAGAGAACTTCAGTGTTACCACAGTTGTGTTGTATTGTATTGTGTATTTATACTCATTGCAATATCTCCATGTACTACAAGACTCAATGTGCTATATGACCCATCCGACTGTACAAGCACAGTCCAAATCTCAGATTACTGACATTCCCCTAACTGAAAGACAGAGACTCAAGGATGACCATTTATCAATGTCCTTGAGGTTCTTTAACATGCCACTGTGGAAAGGACCCAATGAGAGAGGACCGTCATTTTAAGTGGTCATTCGAGCCACTATGTATCTGCCCGTCCCTGGGTTTGAACCCACGTTCTCTGTGTTCCTAGGGAAGTGTGTTACCCACTAGGCCACAATGGCACAGTTAAGTGTGTGCATCAACATATCTGTTTATCCCTAGGTCACATTTCTTTACATCTTTCCTTGTTGTATGTGTTTGTTTTTTGTTTCACGACCTCATCCTTATGCCTCAAAAAGAGAGATAATTTCCTGGCAGTACACATTGCAACACAAGCCATCCCATATGTCTATTCTATCTTCAACCTACCCCCCTCCAGTACCAAGAGTTTAATACAGCTCATGAGAGGCTGAGTGAGGTTTTACATTTATTTTAAAAGTGATCCCAATTGCAAATTTCTTCCTGAATCTAGCCCCATCCAAATGTGAATACCAATGAAATACCCAAAACGCTTCCTACTCAAACACAAGACAGACCAAATGTGGTTGATCTACACTGAAATAAAATAGCCTGTTCAATTATACCTCATGATACCAGCACAGAAAGGTGTAACCTATTATAAGTAAAAGTAAAAAGAGAGAATGTGGTTCATTAGTGTAGACATTAAATGGGAAATAATATACAAAAATACACACAGAGCAGTCTGGAATCACAGATTAGTAAAATAATTTACTCTGTCTTGCCATGGCTTGAGGTTCTGTTTATTCTGAGGGATCACAAACTGTACTGTTGAGACCTGTTCAAGTTGTGTGAAGTTCTCTTACAGAACTTCTATTAATACCCCAGCAAATGTCATATTTCACCATTAATTTAGACATTAAAGTTATTTAATGACTGAATTAACTTTTCACAGTTTGAATGTCCATTATAAACACACTAAACTTCAATCACAATTAAGACAACAGTGATGATTTTAGATGGCCTCTGAGATTGGACTTTTATCATAGTTAATTTTATACCAGTCACCAATGCATTTTACTACAAGCAATATTCTCTCTCCATATAGTTGAATGAGACCCACATTAAATGGAAAATTGTAATGTAAATTAAAAGCTTGCCATATAACATGGAATACTCAATCGTCATCAGGATGACATTTATTTAAATATATTCCGTTTGTAAATTTAATTAAATATTGCATTACGAGGGAGTCAGTTTTATTACTGTTAATTTTATTGGAGCTTTCCATAGCCTTTCAATAGGAATATTTCATCATCTCTGAACAGCTGAATATTAGCCATTGTGAATAGTAAATTTAAAATTAGGAAATCCTTTTGCAGTCATAGTCATGTTTCACCATAAAGCCCTGGCAAGTAAGAATATTGGCCAATTTTTCCTGCATTCTGTTCCACAATTTCATGTCATTTCATACCTTTTAACTTACGAAATTGACTCCACATAAGTCATTGTGTGGTAGGTAACCAAGGAACCAAAAGTTTGAATACATTACTAAAGAGGATTGTGCATTGTTTGACTTATCGCTGCACTAGATCTGGTATACAGGTCTACTGACAAAAATCAATGTGCAGGACAAGATCGCGCATATGAGATGTGAAGGGGTAAAAGCCAAAATGGCGGACAAGAGGAAACCCTCCTTTCCTCACTGAAGGCTTAGGCAGAGAAGACAGAGAGGAGCCATCTTGCACAATACATTACCTTATATGGGAATATGACAAGTATCACATTGACAAGTGAAAGCTTCATATAACTAGACTGGGCCAACTCTGCGCAAACATATCACCAGACAGATCATCATTCAGGCCACAGGCTTTGATCGGGTATTTTCCATGAGCCTGTCTTATGCAGGTCATAATTGTTGGGAAAGCACAATGACCAAATTGTTTGAAGACGTCAGCAATTCAAGGCACAATATATCTATTTTCCAAGGAAAATTATATCCCCAGACGCACAGTACATAACTGTAATGAAAAACTTCATTTATTAAAACTACTTCATTAAATGTCCAATCTTTCTACAGCAATAAATTTGATTCATGCTTAAAAGTATTCCAACGATTGAAAGTGCGTGGTAAGTGAATAATGGCAAAACAGTTTTATCCATTTGTATGGTCTTAATATATCAGCTGAAATTTTACAGAATAAATATGGGATTAGACATTAACAGATCAAGGTATATTTTGAGAAGTTTGTACATTTATTGGACAACAGTTTTGGTTTGGATGAGAGAGTTTGATAACATATCTGTAGATGAGATTTCAGCTGTATCACTCACGTAATTTGATAACTTTTGGGCTTTGAAGAGCCAAAAATTCCATAAATTTTGTCACTGTGGGCATTTTAAAGACCTCAGGATGACTTTAATATAAAAGCTACAGACCTTAAATTCTTCACAGACAAAGCTGACATATAGCAACTAAATATCATACACATTGAGACTTGTCAGACTTACTATTTCCAAAATATGTAAAAAAACGTCGAAAACGGGTCACTTGGGTGGATGTTTAGGGTCCTTATACACAAGTTAAATGTCTATTTAAAGCCTTGATTTTTGGCACATGTTAAAAGAACACAGCAATATATTCCCAGATGAGATTTTAGCTACACAAGTCACATAGTTTGACAGCTAAAATTCTTAAAAGTGGCAAAAGTCTATACATTGGGTCTCTGTACGCATTTTAGAGACCTTAAAGTGATCTTAAAATCAAAGCTACTGACTTTAAAATTTTTCACAAAGATTGTATATAGAAGCTGTATCTAGTACAGTTTGAGTATCCACATAAATTTCAAATTATATTAAGGGTTATATGACAAAAACGTTTTTAATAAAACAACACTATGTTTTATAAAAATTTCTGTAGTACCTCTACTTTTAACTTCATAAAAGGTTATACTTCTATTGATCTTGAACTAAAGATGAACTATTTAAACTATTTTAGGCCAGTATCAAAACAGCTCCATTTATCAATTATAGTGACTATAAATGATTGATATCCATGACAGATACAAACTATCTGTGTTTCTTATGAATATACCACTACCCAAGTCAGATACAGCAAAATCCTATCTGATCTACCGGATCCGGGATTTGATCCTCAGGGTCTGAGAGGATGTCTGTTTTGCACCTCAAGTAATATCCCTATCCCACTTACAGCCTCTGATGAGGGGAGCTGGACGAATTGGCCCTTTGCCAAATCGGCCCTCTGCAAATCGGCCCCGTAAAAAAGTTGGCCCTCGGCAAATCGGCCCCCAAGTTAAAAACAAGCAGGAAAAAAGCAAGTATCACATATATTTATTTACAGTAAACTCACTAAGAGGCACCAACAGGGAAAAACAAGCATCACATCTATTTATTTACAGTAAACACACTAAGAAGCACTAAGCTGGAAACAAGAAAACAAGTACCACATTTATTAACAAAAGAAGTAAGTTCTTATAATGATATCATGCTACTTTGGACTTCCAAAGCTGAATGATAATTGGAGAAATAAGAAGCCCTTTTATAGAGGAAATGCATCAATTAATTTTAATCAAGACCTTATTAAAATAATGGGCTGGTTAAATATGCATGACAATGTTCTGGAAATAGTGCTGATTGTTTATGTGTTGTTTTACTAAGTGTAATTAACACATATGAAAGAAGTCAGCCCATGTCACTGTAATCAATCCCTTGTAACCTATGTGCAATAAAACTTGTTTATGTTAGGATTATATAAGTGCAATTACATTGTCTGCATAGCCTCTGTTGATGTTATTGGAATTTTAGTGATATTTACCATTTGTTTAGTATAGGGATTACTAGGTGATTGTTCCCTTTGATGGCCATGCAGAGGATTATCTTATCTCCCCCCTTGTGGGCATCAAAGAGAACAATAGGCATTATAGTTCATATCTCCACAATTTAATACAAATAATTAATATTATTACTATGATAATTATTAATGTTACAATGTATCTCACAGGTAACCCCAGTGTATATGGGTTATTGTGAAAAAAAACATAAATCATATGTACACTTATCTATCTATATCTAGGGGGCCGATTTGACCATATATTACTTTATAAGGGGTTGATTTGACCAGGTCATTTTATTTTGGGGGCCGATTTGACGGGGGCCGATTTGGCAAAGGGCCGATTTGTCTATGCTTCCTGATGAGAACTGAAGTAAATCAGATCCAAATATTCATACACACTAATTTATGAATATGAGGCAGAGATTTAAAGTCTTGACCTACCCTTCACTGATTCAATTACTTATTATTTTTATAGTTTGAGACTTATCAGACTTATCAATTTCAAATTACAGGATAAAAATATGTGAAAATTGTTAAAAAGGGTCAAACGGGTGGGTCCTCATACAAAGGTACATTTGAAGGCACATATAAAAAAGACGTATTAACATACTGCCAGATGGGATTTCAGCCCTATCAGTCACATAGTATTATTAACGCTCGACGATAGGAGAGGGTTATTGTGATCAGTTTGTTTCTGTCTGTCTGTCTGTCTGTGCACCGTTTTGCCCTTATAACTCAAAAACTATAACACCAATCAAGCTCAAATTTGGTGGGCAAGTATTTCATGGGGTACAGACGGATTCTTCCAAATTTGGTGTAGTTTGTGTGAAAGTTAAAGCCAGGAGAGAGTTTTTCTTATTTTTAATTGGGCTTTTACAGTGAAATCTGCTTATCTTCCTCACAAACGTAAATCAATGATTCACACACAATCAGCTTTGCTTCCCCCAATGCTTTTTTAATGTGTGTATGTGTTGCTATGTTTCGTGGCTTTTCTCACTGGTAGTTTGTATTGTTTGTGGTGTGGACGGGGGGGGGGAAGGGGGGGTGAGTGTGTGTGTGTGTGGAAATGTTAGCCTTTCTTTCTGATTTTAATGATATAAAAAATAAAGTAGTGTAAATGCA
The DNA here is from genome assembly GCA_964017235.1 of Sabellastarte sp. h YS-2021. Taxonomy (NCBI): domain Eukaryota; kingdom Metazoa; phylum Annelida; class Polychaeta; order Sabellida; family Sabellidae; genus Sabellastarte; species Sabellastarte sp. h YS-2021. The sequence continues at coordinate 15,272,640 of OZ024937.1, forward strand.
TATGTAATGAAAATTACATATTATTTCAATACACTCTCAGTCATACACTTTTTATTTTCAAATAACAAGTTGTTTAAAATAAATTATTTAACTCATTATTTTTATAGCTTCATATTTAACAACATTAGCAATATGGTGTAATTTGTTTGAAAATTAAAGCCAGGAGAGAGTTTTTCTTATTTTTAATTGGGAATACAAAGAGAAACTGCTTCACTTCTTCACATATGTAAAAAAATCAATATTTTGCTTTCTGATGATGTCATGACTCGGTGATGTCACAATGCAACTGTCATTGTGAGGTCACAAACCTAGCTTGTGATACTTGCTTTTCTTCTTATTTTAGGTCTTGAAATTGACAAAGCTAATAAAGAGGGGGGGGGGGGGGTGGTATATTCATCATTTTCATCAATTATTATAACTGTTTTATTTTCTCTTTTTTCTTTCAATTCCTTGACAGTCCATCACAAAAAATTACCATGAGTGATTTTTACCAAGAAGTGACTTTTAAGCTATATTTTACCTCCACCAGCAGTTTATGTTTTTGGGTGCAAATTGTTTGTCTATTTGTCTGTCTGTCTGTTTTTTATGTTTAGATTACTCAAGAATTAATGAACAGATCTTTATTAAAAATTTTTGTGGGTAGGACCTGGCCAAAGGAAGAAGTTACGAATAGAAAGATCTGGATCTTATTTTGGATACAAAAATTCAAGAATTTTCAGAGGTCCCATTTCAATGTATTTTTAATGACTTTGGCTTTCTACTTGATATTTCTTCGAAAATTAATTTACATGTTTGATTTTATTTTATTGTCTTCCTTACAATACTTTATATCACTTTAGAGACTGGTCACATGGAGTCGAGCGTTTTGCTCTCTCTGAGTGCATCTTGTTACTATAGGGCTTAAAATGGCGAAAAGTCTATAAGTTGGGTCTCTGTAGACATTTTAGATACCTTAAGGTGACCTTAAACTTAGCTACAGGCTTAAAATTTCTACATACAGAAATAACATATAGAAGTTATATCTAACACAGTTTGAGACTTGGCAGACTTACCATTTCTAAGTTACAAGGCAAAATATGTAAAAACTGTTTGTGGTGTTTAAGGTCCTTATACACAGGTTAAATGTCTAATAAAGGACAGGATATTGGCACATGTAAAAATAACATATTAATACTTACCCTGATGATATTTCACCTAGATAAGAGACATAATTTGAAAGCTACAGGGCTTAAAAGTTGCCAAAAGTCCATAAATTGGGTCTCTGTGGGCAAATTTGAGACTTTCAGGTGACATTAAAATTAAAGTTAGAGGCCTCAAAGTTTTCACAGACAAATATTACATAAAGCAGATATATCTACTACAATTTGAGACTCATGAGAATTACCACTTTCAAACTACAGGGAAAAATATGTGAAAAATGTAGAAAAAAATCCCTAATTGGAGAATTTATGGGTCTCAAACTACAATTTTATCAACACAAATTCTTGATTTTTGGCATATGTATAAAGAATATATTAATGTGTTCCCTCTTTAATTTCTAGCATTTTGAGCATCATAGTTTATGACCGAGAGGGCTTTAAGTGGCCATAGGTCCATTTGACACTTAAGATGGCCATAAGTTCTTTATTATTGAGAGTTTAAAGTCACTTTAAAATAGGGATCTTCCTTTGGCCACCCTTAAATACGCACCAATTTTGAAGTTAAAAACTATACATCAGATCTGGGGTATATTTTTAACAAGATGTGGGTCTAACCATGGTTTGGTCTTTCTCAAAGATTGTTTTGGTCTGTGTGCTTGAGTTTCATTCATTTCAATCTGTAACTAAAGCTGGTGACACAATACAATTCCATTGGAGAATTTATGGGCCTCAAACAATTCCATTGTATTGTTGTATAATGTTTGAGGTCCCCAGTGGCCTAGCAGGTTGAGCATCTAACTACAGGCTGTCACCTCTGTGTGGGTTCAACTACCACAAGTGACAATACTGAGGACCTGTCCATGTGACTGTTGGACAGGATGTAAAACACTAACTTTGGCCTTTGCCTTGTGTAATGTTTAACAGTGATAGGTCTGCTGTGTGCATGTATATGATATAAATAGATACAATTTTTGTTGTTGTAAACGTGTCTTGTAGAGTTATTGCTGTTCCAGATTGAAAGGCAATATATGTACATTTATTAGGCAATAAAAAAATCTGAAATTGTAAAAATACAGTTCAGTTTGTTCGGATCAAAACAAATGGTTTTATAATATTTCATCTTCCTCTATTAATATATTAAATAAAGCAAATGGGAGTTTACTAGGTTTTAGCCTTACTTTTTAATAATGCACGATCTATTAAGCATTTAAACACTTTACATTGTTATGTCTACAGTGTCTTCTATTTGCACATTTTCTGCTTCTTCTATGACATTACATTTATTCATTTGGGACACTTCGTTTTTGTTAGCACCAAGTATTTTCTGGTTTCAAGCTTCTTTTCTCACAAGGAAACTTTTATCTTGCATATATACATCTAATTTTATATTATGTACCAAACCTTAGTTTTTAAATTAAATTATGGCCTCATCCTTATCCTCAGGTGGGAAAGGTGGTAGTTGCTACCCATCACAACTACTCATCACAATATAACCAATAAGGTAACAGGTGTAACATAAAAAACTAACTAAATAAATAAAATTACTTATAATTAACGGTAATGAAGCCTACACAAATACCTGTTTACAAATATACATTAAGACATTCTGTTAGTCATCATTTTTCTTTATCAAAGGCTATACAGTGGGCAAAAGTGTTGTTCCAAATAATAATACTGTATTCTAAGAATACTAAGTAGCTCCATAGTATTTGCATGAATGGAGTGGAACTCACTCAGAAAAGTTCTTTTTCTTATGTACAAAGTGTCATAATTACCATGATAAGGGCTATTGTTGAAACATGCAATTGTTTATAAGCATGGTATGCAAGAGTATTTGAAATACGTGGCGAAAATATAAAAAACAATGTAAATAACACACAGTAGTTTTCAAATGGAAATGTGAATGAGGCATCTCCATTTAGTCTTATCCACAAGAGGTTAATGATGAATGACACAAATCCTTCAAATAGAATTAGACAAAACAACACTAATTGTGATGGATATTGTTCAACTAAAAATATTTGACTATATCATCATTAATTGTTATTGCAACTGCAGAGATTACAATAAATATATATCCTAACCACAGATTGTATGTCTGCTTTTCTGTAGTTTTATATACAACTGAACTATTTCCCATCACTTTAATAATTACACTGTTATTTCCATATGACACTTTTTTGAAACACCCATGTAATGGTATGGGGGAAGAGGTTTGTTCTGCTCTTCACTCTGTAAGGTCCATGGTTGTGCTATGAATAGAATGCCCAGGTTAGCTATGCAGGATACAGCACACAATTTAATCGGAATAAATTAATCATGACAGATATAAAGAAGGTATAATTAAAAGATTATGTGTTCAGGGTGTGTACAATTGTGAACTCAATCAGTAGACTTAATCAAAATTGACTTGTTTAATTTTCGTTGATAATCCAAGAAGAAACTAGAGAAAAGTCTTAACATTTTCAGAGGATTAGATGTAGCATTTTAATATGCATTATCACGTAAAATGCTGACACACACAAACATATAAAGATCATTATTAATCACCAGTACAAGTGTAGGGGATATATTTTAGTAACTTTAAATTGATTCTTTTTAGATCCTATTTTTACGTTTCTGACAAGATATCAGGATGCAACCCCATTCTTTAATAACAAGAGTATGGGTTTGGCCATATAGGTGGCCAAGTTCTCATTTCTTGGTCGCTAACTTAACAATTGGATTTCCAAGGTTTAGGTACTATACTTTTTCAATTGAAGTGTGTGAACCCTTTTTTCTATTCCAATTCCCATTCCAGTTCAACTTTTATAGCGCTTAATCTCTGCCAAAGTGACAGACTCTAAGGCATAACATCATAAGCATAGTCACAAAAAATCATTGTCCTTATCCATAGCAATGGTCGACATCACGGAGAACGCCATATGGGGTGGAAAATACTAAGGAGGATAAGCTTGGCAGAATAGGTATGCCTTAAGTTTTTTTCTGAAGGAAGCAATAGAAGTGGCAGATCGTACATCATCCGGGAGGTCATTCCATATTTTGGGAGCATCATATGCAAAGCTTAGACCAAACTGCTTTGTGGATTTATAAATAGATGGTTGGTATTGAGGAACATGTAGAATTATACCAGATTGACTCAACCGAGTATTATAGGTACATTGTCTAACTTTGAGGAATGGGCTGAAATATTTTGGACAGTTAGTATGTAGGTATTTGTACACAAGCAAGGCAGTCTTGAAGATGCAACAGTGCCTTATGGGTAGCCAATGAAGGGCTTTTTTAGTGGAGTGGTATGAGAAAGACAAGTGGCTCTACAAACAATTCTGGCCAGACTGTTTTGAATGCATTGTAGCTTGCGTAGGTTAGAAACAGATAGACCCCTAAACAAGGAGTTACAGGAGTCAAGTCTACTCCCCACAAGTGCATTTGCAGCCATAAGAGCAGCATCACGAGTAAAGTACTGTCAAATTTGTCAAAGATCCCTCATCTGGATGAAACAAAGTTTACATATCTTTTCAGAATTAATCTGGCTTCCATGTACAATGACACCAGCCCCAGTCATCATATGAATGTCCCAATATGACCCTAGCTGTTGAATGGGATGGAAAACCCCAACTTTTACCTTGTCCAATATACATGTCACCAAAATCCTTTCAAATTTATCTTCCAGATGATACTTAAATTATATCTTTCAATGCAACAATTGTTCCCTTATTTACAAAATATATGAGAGCAAAAGCAAACATCAACTCAACAGGACTGAGCTCACGTGTGTGTAGTGTACCAAGCTATGTCTCATATGCAAGCAAACCGAGGATTACATCTTTTGTTGATAACTTGGTCTGTAACCCTAATCACTTTCAACAAGAGATATAAAATTTACAAAAATTGAACCATTTAGTACTAATATCCCTCAATGCACTCTCTCTGTTTCAATTGAAAAATTAACTGATAATCAAATGTCTCCATCTTTCACATACATATACTGTTGGCAATTGATCAACCATTACACTAAGTAGCCATAATAACAATTTAAAAACAATTTAAATTTTGACAAAGTTTCAGTAAATGTAATCGCTTCATTATAATTATGTTTTTTTTTTCAAAGGAAAATGGTGAAAGAATCTGTTATTTTAAAGTAAATAGTTGAAAAAAGAACCATTATGTCATACAAATTTTAGATCACCATATGTTTTTGTCCAATAATTTTTGTTTCGTGCATTGTCATTTGTGGAACTCGAACACACACAGAGGTGACAGCCTATTACTATATGCCAAACTTGCTAACCCACTAGGCCACGGAGGACTCTATATTGGGCAAGATAAAGTTTTGTTTTTTTCACAGTTGTTTTTACAAATATTCATGATAGTAGCCCAGCCCCTTTTTTCAATTCATGATGATTCCATGTTGTGTTGTTCATGAGAGTAACAAATATTTGTGTCGGACAAATTGAGTGCAAAACCCCTAGTAGAAGAAATCATTTACAAAAAGGCACAGAAGGAAAATACTTTACTAGAAAAAAGCCAAAAGGGGTAGACACTGCTAAACAGTACTTTTGTATTTAAAAAAATGTCCGTCAGTTCTATAAATTGTTTGCAAGGTATTAAAAGCTAATCTAACTATGTATTTTAATCCAATGAATTAAATATGTCATGTATCATTTTTCTTGGAGTTGTTTTCTACTGGGGTTTTTTCTACTATGTACTTTGATAGAGGTTTTTCCCCACTACAGAATGTCCTACTAAAAATATTCATCCACCCGCCTCCCTCCTGACAACCCATAGTCCCCATTTTCTGAAATTTCTATATCTGCCTCTGCTGTTCTTTTGTGATGCAAGCATCGTATTCGAGTTTTCATAAAAACTATGGATTCTAACATGATTATATAAACATCCACAGATAGGGGCAGTAGTGATTATAAATATATTATACATTTCACAACTGTCTTTTTAATTAATTATATCCTTTTTTATATAAATTATGTCTTTTTAATTTAACTTTTATCCTAAGATTTCTCCGCTTTTTCTGTGTTTAATTAATTTACTATTAAGATATTTTGCATCTTTAGAAAAAGAGTTAAAACCATGACCTAAAAGATTATCTGTGACTGCAAATCTGACACCATAATTCAAAATATAGCCAGTTCCTTAAGTATAGTTGATAATTAGGAGTGTGCTGTCAAATTTGCCCCTCATTCTTACTTCAAAAGTGACTTTTGATTTGACACTTTATCACCACTTTATCTACCTCCTATTTGATGTTGGCTTATTTAGACTCATTCATGTGACTAAAAATTTGATTCATGGAGTTAGGTTGAAATGGATCGACTCATAATCTGCTACCAACTGCAATTGCTTTCACAGACCTAATGTATCACTTATACAGTTCTCAGGATATTTAATTCAATATATATAATCAATGTTAGTATTGCTATGTTTTTTGAGACAGAGAACTTCAGTGTTACCGCAGTTGTGTTGTATTTTGTATTAATACTCATAGCAATATCTCCATGTACTACAAGACTCAAAGTGCTATACGACCCATCTGACTATACAAGCACATTCCAACTCTCAAACTCTCAACTCTCACATTTCCCTAACTGAAAGACAAAGGCTCAAGGATGACCATTTATCAATGTCATTGAGGTTCTTTAACCTGCCATTGTGGATAGGACCCAATGACAGAAGACCCACCATTTTAAATGGTCATCCAAACCACTATGTATCTCCCTGTACCTGGGTTTAAAGCCACGTCCTCTGTGTCCCTAGGCAAGTGTGTTATTCACTAGGCCACAACAGTGGCACAGTTACTTCTGTGTATCAACATATTTATTTATGCCTAGGTCACATTTCATCACATATTTCCTTGTTTTATATATTTGCTTTCTGCTTCATCTCCTCATCCTCATGTTTCAAAAAAAGAGAGATTGTTTCCTGACAGTACACACTGCAAAATGAGTCATCCCATATATCCATTCTTATCTCTACCTTCATCCCTCCAGTGTGAAGAGTTTAATACAGCTCATGAGAGGCTGAGTGAGGTTCTACATTTATTTTAAAAGTGATCCCAATGGCAAATTTATTCCTGAGTCTAGCCCTACCCAATGCAAATCCCACTGAATCACCCAAATGCTTCCTACTCAAACACGAGACAGACCAAGCATGGTTGATCCACACTGAAATAGAATAGCCTGTTCAATAATGGCTCACGATACCAACACAGGAAGATGTGACCTTGTTATAAAAGAGAGAATACGGAACATTAATTTAGACATAAGATAGGAAATAATATACATAATGTAGAACATGTAGTCTGGAATCATAGGCTGGTAAATTAGTTTACTCTGTTACCTGAAAGCTCCCCAAACTTGTGAAACTAGGGTAAATCATGACCCTTTTCCTTTGATGAAGTTAAGTGAGACACTTACCATGATCTGCTTCTATGACCATAACTGTAAGTGATAACACAAACAGGATGTGCACTAGTCTTGCAATGGCTGGTGCTTCTGTCTATTCTGAGAGATCACAAACTATAGTGTTGAGACCTGTTCAAGTTGTGTGAAGTTCACTTACATGACATCTATTAATATCTAAGCAAATGTCATATTTCAACATTAATTAAAACACATTAAAATTACATAATGACTGGACTGAATTAACTTTTCCCATTTTGAATGTCCATGTCACACTTGCCTCAATTATAATTAAGATGACAGTTATGATTTTAGATGGCCTCTGAGATTGGACTGGTTGGTTGTTTTTGTTTTTGTATTTCATATGTTTATTTCAATTTAAAGTTCAACATTACATTACAAGTTTACAAGAGAAAAAAAAGATATATTACACAACAGTCTATACTGTAATAACTGTGTCTCATATAACACATTTTTAATACACCAACTTTTTCCATGAATGACTCATTTTAATCTTTGACATTTGCATTTCGTTCATGGTCATAGTAATATATCATACAACAGTGTGTGCTGGAATACTGTCTCGTATAACACATTTTAATAAACCAAATTTTTCCATGAATGACTCGTTTTCATCCTTGATATTTGCTCTTTGTTCCATTACTACAAAGGGTTTCTTTAATCAAATCTAAATATGCTATAAAAAGTATCAGCTTTTTATTTCTTTTACATCTGTTTATGAATTGCTTACCTAGAAGTACAACCAAATTGACCACATAAAAAAACTTTGGATTGAAGTTTATGAGACCTAGAAGAACCTCTACGACTGTGAATGTCTTGTTGATATTCAAACTTACCGCTAGCCATTCACTAACATTTTCCCAAAAGGATTTGACATCCTGGCAATAGTAAAAATAGTGTTCTAAATTATCTACACCTTGACAGCTTTCACAGCTCTGAGTTTGGCTTATTCCCCAAGTAAACAAATTATAATTGCAATTATAAATGCGATGTAGGATCTTGAACTGCATAGTCTGTATATATTTGTCTTTTACAATCCTGAAACATAGCACGTATATTTTTTTCCAATCAGCATGTTCAAGAAAGGGGTAATACTCAACCCATTTATTTTGACTGACAGGAATTATTATCTTCTGGGTTACAAAATATTTATAAATTTGACTATTTTTTACTGTTTGTATATTGCTGAAACATTTATATGGAATTCGATCTCCTGAACCAACATTAGTAAACAATGGTGTCTGTAGAAGTCTCTTCCATTTCCTGGGGATAGCTGAGATTATTTGATTATATTTCATAATAGATATATTTATATTATATATTCTTTCAAGCTCTTCTCTTTTCATAAAACTACAATTCTTTATGTCAAATATATCTTTTATTGAGGTTATTCTTGCATTTACCCAATCTTTACAATTTTTGTAAATTATATCATTGCCTATGCATATTGACACATTTTTCCAAATATTTTGTTGCAAAACTTCAGAGCTATTGCATGGTTCTACGTTTATAAAATTAAACCAAGTGTAAAGTAAAGATGAATAAAACTTTGTTGAGCATGTTTTGTAAACACAGCATGGGTTGGTTCTGTTTAAAAGATCTTCTTTGCTAAAACCCATTAATTCATGAGCTAAAAATTTCCATTTAGCATTAATGTTATTGAGTAATCGTTTAACAAAGGTTATTCGAGCTGTATTAATGATAGCCTTTGTGGAAATCATTTTTAAGCCACCCAAAGGAACTGGTAGTATCAACACTTCTTTTGAAACCAAATGCTTTCTATTGCTCCAGACAAAATTAAAAATTATTTTCTCCATATGAGCAATAAATGTATCATTCAAGGAAAACACAGAAGCTAGCTGCTGCAGATGTGGAACTATCAGAGATTTTATTACCATTATCTTGCCTTTAATTGTGAGACATCTTGAGCTCCATGAGTTTATAGTATTTTGCATAGTTTTCATCTTTTCTTTAGTATTCAATTGAAACATTTCATCACAATTTATTGAGAACCAAAAACCCAAAGTCTTAAAAGGGCAGTCTATCCATTTGATACCAAACAAATTATTTGGTGTGCCTTCAATAGATTGTAATGCAAGAGCTTCTGTTTTTTTCTTATTTAATTTTAGACCTGCGTATCTATAGAATTCTTTAAATATTTCCATAACTACCTTTACTGATTCCAGATTATAAAGAAACATAGTCATGTCATCAGCAAACATACAGAGACGTATTTCTGTTTGGACAACAATAATACCAGTTATTTCTTCAGAGTGTCGCAAAATTATAGCTACAACCTCTACTACTAGAAGAAACAAAAGTGCACTGATAGGACAACCCTGTCTTACCCCCTTTGAAAGTTTGAAAAAAGAAGACATGTGACCATTATTTGAGACACAACTTTCAATTTCTGAATACAAGGTGGCAATCCATTTCTGGAAGTTTTTGCCAAATCCATATTTTTGCAACACATGCTTAAGAAAAGTCCAGTTTGTGGAATCAAACGCCTTTTCAAAGTCAACTAAGAGTATTATACATGGATGGTTTTTTATTTTACAAAATTCTATCATATCTGAGATAAGTCTAATATTCTCAAAACAACTTCTGCCACTCATATATCCTATTTGATCAGCATTTATCAATTCAGGTAAAGCTATTTTCAATCTATTAGCTAAAACTTTTGTTAAGATTTTATAATCTGTGTTCAAGATAGACAAGGGTCTCCATGATTTCAGCTCAGTAAGGTCTTTGTCTTTTTTTGGAATGAGATTAATAATTCCTTGTCTTTGACTTGTGGTGAGTAGACCTTTCCTAAAGGAATGTTTGTAGGTATTGAGTAGAATGTCCTTAATATCTTCCCAAAAAACTCTATAAAATTCAACTGGTAGACCATCAATTCCAGGAGTTTTATTCAAAGCCAGACTTTTGACAGCTTTATGAATTTCTTCGAGTGTTAATTCATCATCACAAATTGCTTTTGTGTTGTTAGAAATTTGTGGAATGCTAATTTTATCTAAATATGCTGATAAGTCTTCATTATTTATACCAAAATTTCGGTCTGGCTGAAAATAAGTTTATTGTTAATTTTCAAAGACTTGATACTTCTGATATTATTTTTGGCCTTTTCTAGGTTTAAAAAGAACTTTGACGGTTTCTCATTATTTTCAAGCAAATTGCATCTAGATCTTACCATAGCACCTTTTACTTTATTTTCATACAACTCTTCTAATTCTTTTTTAACTTGGTTATATTCCTCAACAGTATTTAAATCTGGCGTGCTAGTAACAAGATTTTCTAAGGCTTCAAATTTGGCTGAAAGCACATCTATTATTTTATTTTGTTCTTTATGTTTAGATATGGAGTATGTTATTGTATCAGTTCTTATTTTACATTTTATGTAATCCCATACAAGGTCCTTGTTAATCAAATTTTTTGCATCTTTTTTTGCTGTTAAAATTGTTTGTTTTATTAAACACAAATGGTTTATATCTTGTAGTAAGCTTACATTCATTTTCCACAGCCCCCTGCCTTTTTTTTTTGCTGCCTTATAACTGATAACTTTAAGGAAAGTAGACTATGATCTGATTTTATACTTGGCAAGATATCTGTAGAGATTGTAGCAAATTCCAAATGACATGAAATCAAGAAGAAATCAATCCGAGATTGTGCGAACCCATATCTTGGTTTTTCACGCCTAGTGAACCTCTTTTTCTGTGGATGCTTTAATCGCCATATATCAACTAGGTCAAGGTCATCTACAAGTTTCTTTAAATAAAATTTGTAGTTCGGGACACCTTTAGAAATGTTAGATTTTCCTAAACAACCATCAAGATCTGTATTAAGGTCTCCTGCAAGAATTAGGTTATTTCCAAGATAGCTTTCAAGTATCTCTAACAGATATTTACCAAAGGCCAATTGCTCTTTTGATTTATCCCCAGTTGGTGCATAAATATTTACGAGGGTATAATTTTCACCGAATATGTTACATTCGATAAGTAAAAACCTGCCATCAGTGTCTTGTTTGACATTTAAAATATCAAATGTTATTCTATGAGAAAACAAGATTGCCACTCCCTTGCTATTTGTTTGGCCATGCGAAAAAAAAAATCTTATTACCCCATTCGTTGCACCACATTTCTTCAGATGGAAGGTCACTATGACATTCTTGTAAAAATATGATGGCATTTCCCTTTGATTTTAGCCAAGAAAAAATGCTTTGCCTTTTTGTCTTGTTACCAGCTCCCCTTACATTTAAACAATAAAACTGTAAGTCATTCTCCACAACAAATCAATAAATTCACCAACATGAGCTAAACAACTGATAATTCTGCATATGATCAGACTTATGTCTGATATATTATACTCATCAACCAGAGTTTGAGTCCTGTGAGTCTTGTGACACTGACGTTGTACACTTGTAATGGTCTCTATGAATATGTACAGTCTATACACAATTAACAAAAACAACATAAAAACTTGATAAACAAACATTAGTTTTTACAAGTGAATATGTAAAGAAAATGAAAAGTGGCTGGAGCTGTTGCATAGGAGAGGGCGAAAAGTATTATCCAAATAAAAACTAGACAATTAATAGTTCTATATGTAGTCTGACTAAGCTGAGCTATAACCTAGAGTAACCAACTTTCATAAATAATGTCTGTCTCCTTGTGAAGCCACAATAAACTGCTGTCTAACAAAAAGACAGTATGCACAGACAAAGAAGGTTCAAAGTTTAACTATTGGCAATAGCTTCTTTATGGAGATTTATTCCATATTTATATTCAATATACTCAATTCATGCAGGCTTCTACTGACTTCATACACATAAGGCACTTCTATAATAAGGCCACAATGAAAAGATAACACTTTACAACTGATATTAGACACTAAGTATGACACTAAGGTAGGAAATCTTGTCTGTTCATTTTCACTAATTCAGTAGCCTTTTGTGCAGAAAAACATTTTAGTTTCATAAATTTTGGCCATGTACTGATCAACCACAGTAAATTATCAGACATTATCTTTATAGTGCCAATACCACAGAGAAAAGAAGAAAAATAAATAGTTTAACTATTTACAACTTGTCAGCAATGAGTTGCTATCTTCCATATGGAAAACAGTTATATTTACCATATTGTAACTTCATAATGACTTCTACTGACTTTGTAGTTCAGTAGCCTTTTGTGCAAGGACAATTGATTAGATTTAACTTCATACATACAAACCATCTAGTGGTCAATTGTGGTTTGTACTACTTAGACTTGTTAGCTTAAGCTATCATATGGAGACCAGTTTATATTTAATATGTTCTAGCTCCATAGAGGTTTCTATTGATTTCACAACTATAGGACCTTGCTATATTGGGGCCATGGCAACTTTATAAAGATAGTAGATAAGGTTATAATACAATTAATCTTATCTATTCATTTACAGTACTACAGTGGCAGACAAGTAAATTAGTGCACTTTCCTTACATAAATTGTCCATCTACTTGTACAGCCATGATACATTGTGCAAACAAGAAAATTAATGGGCTTTCTTACATAAATTGTCCATCTACTTGTATAGCCATGATAATTTATCACACATTATCTTTGTATTTATATGACACATGAGCAAAAGGAATGTACTAGTTAACAGTACTGGTTGGTTAATTTTATTATGCTTTGAATCATGAGGAAAGTGCCTCTGTCATAGTTAATTTTATACCAGTCATCAATGCATTTTACTGCGAGCAATATCCTCTCTGCATATAGTTGAATGAGACTTACATTGAATGAAAATTATTAATGTCAATTAAAAACTTGCCACATAACATGGAATAGTCAATCATCATCTGGATGATATTTATATTCATTAAATATCCTCAGTTGTTGAATTTAATTCAACATTGCCTTGCGAGGAAATCAATTTTATCACTATTAATTTTATTGCATTTTCCTGTGGCCTTTCAATATTAATATTTTATGCAAACAGCTGAATGTGAGTAATTTTGAATAACAAATGTGAAATTGAGAAATCCCTTTGCAGCCATAGTAATTTTTCTATTTCACAAATTTCATGTTAAAATAACTTTTAATTTACAAACCTGACTCCCCATATGGCACTCTGTGGTAGGTAACCAACTGCCCAAAAGTTTGAATACTTAACTAAACTGGTCCACTGACAAAAATCAATGTGCCAGACAAGATCCGACATATAATATGTGAAGTGATTAAAGGCCTACTGTAGAACATGGGGATGAACCTGTGGGGGTTTGTATTATAATATCATGCATTCCATGTATTACTATCTGTTTGTATACTGGTATTAAATATATTTATACTCAGCACCAAATTTCCTTTCATTACAGACTCAAGATGTTATTTAGTCAGCCATGACTGCACACTCATAGCCCAAGTTGTAGTGACTGCAGTTCTAATGACTGAAAGACACAGGCTCAGGGATGACCATGCATTTTGCCTGCATCTCGTGATAGAATCTATTGACAGAGGATCACCAGTTTTAGTAGTTATAAAAATAAAAGAGTAAAAATAAGACTAAAAGTTCAAATGACCCAGTAACTGACTCTATAACTCAAGGGTCAGTTACAAAAGTCATAGAATTGGGGATGAAAACCACAAAAAGACCTCAAAAATGCTGGGTCAGTTACATTCCCAAAAGCATGTAGACCATACCGGCTAGTCTCAATGAAGCTCCTGACTTGGGATCAGGATCATTTTCTTCACTACAAAACAGGAAACTATCTGGACAAGCCATAAACCACTAACAGACAAACTGTAGCAACCCCTGACTAACCATAGCCATAAACAGACAAGACAGGAGTATTTTCCCGACTCATTCTCGACTGGAGTCTTGAGTAAGAATCCAGAGTCATGATCGGACAAAAACTATAAAAAAACTCCTGGCGAACTCCTCCCAAAGAGACTCCTTCGTCGCTTTGTCCTTGAAATGTTCACTAGTGTTGTCAGAATCAGTAAGATATGCACTGGTCATGTGCCTTGTAATGTGACTATGATGGTCCTGCCTTTCTTCCAGCAGCCTCTGTTTCAGTGTCACTTCTTTCTATCCTGGGCCTTTTTTCTGGTTGTCCCTCCTCTTGAGAGTGTGATTCATCCACTCTTGCCTCCTCCCTCCTGGCCTCCCGCTCCCTCTGTTGTTGTGCCTCTTCCCTCTCTCTGGCCTCTCTCTCCCCCCTCCACTGGATATCTGCTGCTGTGTCCCCCAGCTCTAATCCAGGAACACTCTCAGTGGGAACTTCTATATACCTCCCTTTTCTGTCATTCTTAGGACCCATTGTCAAATAATAAGCAGCAGGAGTTTCATAAAAAACAAAATACTAAAGTATAAAGTCAGCCAACTTCAACTCAAAACTGCAGTAGATAATTGTAAAAAGCATACTCCTATTTTTAAAATCCTGCCAGATGTAATCCACCTGATGTACTTAATGACTCTCCTCAATAATCACATATTTTATCACCAGACAGGACATGGATCGTTAGAATGAACCTAGCTTATCTTAGTCTGTGTATAGTCAAAAGAGATTTATAAAATGTCAAATATCTCTTTTATTTTGGGATTTAGAACTTTAGACTGTGTTGAAAGATGATATGAAATGTGGCCTGGAATTAAAAAAATTCCATAAAATTTGACACTGAGCCCATCTTACTTTCATGATGGGGTCATAAAGTTGAAGTTTTTGCATTATTGTTTTTCGTCAGTATCTTTAAAAAAAACAACTTTACAAATTCAATTCACATTTGTCATGTGGATGCCACCAGTTCTAAAGGAATGCCCTATTTTAAGGTGACCTTAAACTCCCAGGTATGAAAGAATTATGTTGAGCATAAGTTTTTCTATTTTTTTCAAAGTGTGTACTTGAAATAGCTTATACAGATTTTATTCTAATTTTGTATTTATATACGACTGACCTTAGATAAGTTACCTGCATTAAATTGATTCTAAAATCTCAATAATAACAGTTTCACCATTTTGGACAGTGTGCCAAAGACTGTGCTATTGATTATAAATGTATTTAAGTTGTGAATGTAGCATAAGTAGTCAACAGCACAGTCTTTGGCACACTGTCCAAAAATTGTCAAACTGTTATTACCATGGTGCCATGGCCTTTAATCTAACGTCAAAGTTAAAAGCCCAAGTGGACCCAGCAATTCTGAAGTCGAGAAACCTGAAATGAAGCAATACTTGCATTATGGTCAACACTTGCTAAAAGGGACAAGTCTAGGGCACATAAGAATCCTGACGAGTGGAGCATTATTATTAGCAGGATAGAGTTGCAGCAATTTCTTCAGTGGAGCTACTTGGACAAATAGTTGAAGATCCAAGTGAAGGCAAGGAAATTGTGATAGTATCTTGCCTGTTCTGCAAAGTCTTGGGCCATTTAATGAGGAGGGTGACCCTGAGGAGGGTGACACTAAGAAGAGGTCACCAACCGAAAGTTATCTTGTAGGGTCTAACGATATCATGGTATGGGGAAGCAAATTAGAGAATGTCAAAAAAGAAAAGAAGGTGAATAAACACAATGGTTTGAAGATAGTTGAATGTGGTGATCTGTCACAAGTATATACAGTTCTTTCCAATTGATCTTATGTTATGACAGTGTTGGGTTTGGACTTGAATTGTGTATGCAACTTTACAGATTTCTGAAAATATTGCAATTGCTCATGTCTAAAGGCCGTTGTATCACAACCATGCACTACAAAATAGGCTCTAATGCCAGTCAGGTAATAAGCAATGTTAGAATATGTGCATTGATAATCCAACAAGTACTGCATAAAAGCTAGTAAAACTTGGTGTGTTACTTCCTGCAGAAAGATCCCAGCCACCACTAGGAAACCCAGAGAATCTCTAAACATGCCACTGTAAGTTCTGGATTTAGAAGGTGTAAAGGCCTGTGAAAGCTTACCAAGGGCCCTGGTGGCAGGATGGGACATGGCTGCAGGAAGATCTACAATTACAATATATCTACAGCATACCAAGTCACAGAATAAGATACATATGTCAATGAACTGTGTTGTATTGTTACTATGCAGTGTTTTAATCTAACGAGTACTATACATTGAATGTCATAATTCAGAGCTGTTAAACTGATATGGGTGTTAATCCATGTACAATCAGGAACTAATAACCGAAGTTTTTGTTCGGGGTAAACTGTTATAATATCTACCCAGAAAAAAGGTCAGCAATAGTATTTGCTTTGCCAGGCACATGGATAACTTGTAATTTAATATTTAAAATAGCAGTAATGAGCCAGATATTTCTGGCACAGGTAGCCAGAAATGGATCTCTAGTCTTTCATGATCTAATGACTTCTACAACTGCCATGTTGTCATAATAGAGGTTTATTTTTTTATCTTGCCGACACTGTACTCAGACCTTCAAGACAACTATAACATTTAACATTTCAAGTTGAGTAATATGAAATTGTTTGCAAAAATCGGGGAGGGGTAAGGAGCTAAAACACTAAAGAAGCATCGAGATATATTTTTGTTGTTATCAAAATAAGTGACTTTATTATAATGTCTTAAAAATTGCTGAAACCAATTCAAATCTTTAAAAAAAAGATGAATTGAGTGAAAATCGCCTCTTATCACAGTTCTCTCTAATGATCACCAGCATATGGTTAAAAAATACTGTGCTGGATGGACACACTTGGTGATATAGAAAAATGACCCTAGCAATGATTGAAATTGTGTTTTGGTACATGTTTTCTTATCTTGCCAAGAGTGGAGCATATCTGAAATCTCCTGTAACTTTTCCCCGGGTATAGATATCCATCGCAATAAATACATCAAGATATGGACTTGAAATGGTCAAGATTACCACAAGGTACCACACAAAACACCATATTTCAATTATCCACCAAATATTGATCAATGTGTTGAGTATGTTCCTTAGCTGAGGCATGATTTTCAAATATAGAATTCAAAGTAGTGGATCTATCAAACTCCAAAGGGATGCCAAAGGCTATTAGGTCAGGAAGTTGTTGATCCTAATAATCTTTCAATTCATATGCCCAAATTTCTGGTTTGAGTTGGGTATGAACTGAAATTCTGCATTTTTGAAAATTTTGCACTGCACTATCATGTATAATTGAATGTGCTTCCAGAATATTAATTAGGTTGTCCCAAAATACTTCTGGGTATCAGTCAGGGGTATGAAGCCAAACCCATGACCATTTTGTACTTGGGAAAGCCTGAAGTCCCTCGAATATTGACACTGGTGAACATACAGTGGAATCTGAGAGTTAGAAATAAAACTTTTAGAAAACTGATTATGTACTAATGGATCTATTATCACATCAGTGTCAAATTGGATCAGCTACTTTATCAATTATGTTGTTAGGCATGGTGGTTCCCTACTAGTGGCATTATCAGTGCCATGAATAGTATTTACATGTGATACTTTGGGTTTCGAGCCACGCTACGTTCTGTTTCTAGGATACTTATTTTTGACCACACACAAAGGTTGTTCAGTATCCCGAATAGAAGTACTCTGGACATGTGCATTAGCAGCCATTTGCAACAGAATGTTGAGCTCTATATGGAGAATTCTATCCTCAAAATTTGCCATATGTTTGCCAGGGGAGCCATAAAATTTTTGTTTCTGACTGTTGCTATTACCATGATCACTATCCAAAAAAATTTATGTCATCATATATGACATAATCTGGGAGTGAGCATTTTGTATTGGCATTATTATCTCTCAGGTGTTCAATATCTGTGTGTAATTTTTGTAACACTTGAATCCTGTTCTTTAAGGGCATGATCACTATTGTTTATATGGTCGCCACGAAACAAATGTTTTGCCAAACCATTATTTCTTCTAACCACTTCAGTGGCCAGCATACAGCCAGGACGAAAAACAGTATTATTTTTAGTCTCTGAGCAGTTTATGTTTCTGTCCAGGGTACGACAGTGATTCAGTGCATTATAACCCCTCATTGAAGTACCAACATGGCATTTGCTGGTGTCTGGACATGAAGTGTAGGAAAGTACCTGAGCATAAAACTAATATATTAGCTGCCTGGTATGTGGCAAACCAGTTTAAGTACTTTGGTTTCTTAACATCAAATTCTTGTTCAATACGTTCTCTATGTACACTAGTATTTACAAGTACTCTTTGTTTATGGTCGTATGTCAAAATGCTATGGCACACGCCCCTATTTACTTTTTCTTTGTCTGCTTATTTTTCCTGCACTCTGCTTCCGCCATGTGGAAACTTTTTCCATTTTTTGTAAAACAATTAGATAATACCAAATATACAGACTATTGCTGATATGACAATTTCTTTTGAAGTTAAAGGCAGTTAGAACTGCTATGTAAGATTACAGAAAATGCTATGTGTAAATTTATTGCCCTTGTAGTAAGCTTTTTTGTTATTGATTTTGTACATCAAATAGAAAAAAAAACACTTTTATAGGTGCTAAATTTATTAAATTCTTTTGATAATGCTGTCAAGCTCACCTAGTAGGGCTTTTTCATCTTAAAAGTTAGTAAACATTCTCACAATTAAAATAATTCCACCCCTGACAATTAAGTGATGAGAAAGATCCTGATTGGCATAGTTCCTGATGCACATTCTTTCCGATAGACATTCTTCCTGGATTCAACTAAATTTTATCATTATTTCTTGTGCTATGATCACAAAGATATGATAAAACCTTCGAATGCTATGTCGGCAAAAACTATAACAAGTAACAAGGGTTGTCATTAATAAAATTGATTTAATTATATTAAGAAATCTTTAGTTTTTAATGTCCTTACCAAGAAGAAACTTCCTGCACATTACAGTTTATGAGATATAGCCCAGGCAAGATTTTCAGGGTTTAGGTCAAAGGTCAACTCAAGGTGGCATGAAAGTTTACTATGACGATGTGCACCCAAACACCCTAACCAATGCCTTCACCTAATATGAATTTCCTGTACCTTAAAGTTTCTGCGATACAGCCAGGACAAAATTTTTCTGACCCCCACCTCCAACCAGCTTGAGCATCTGGCCTCCCAACTGACTTCTCAGCTGGATGCCATGGATGAAAAGAATACCAGCCCAGCTGTTGGGTGAAAGTGTTACGATTGACAAAGTGTGTTAAGATGGGGCTAAATTCTAGTAAAAATACTTTGAAACACAGCCATGGATTTTGATAAGGTCACTGTTTATCTGGTTGTCAAATTTGGCTTTTTTACAATTGGCTCATAAGATTCAAACAATTCACTCAGTGAAATTATATACATGATACTAATTGACGCAACTAAACTTACAATGGTCAGATAAAAATGACTTGTGTCAAATCTTTATTGTTATATTTAATGCACACTATAGTCCATAAATTGGACAATTAAATTAAAACAATTATTATCACACCACATTTACCTCTGTTTATCTGAAATTGTGATAAATATAGGTTTACTTATTGTTTGAACGTAAAAGCAGCTCACATAATTTGCTAAAATTCAAACCCAAGATGTCCTGAGTGAAATTTTATTAAAGTCCAATAAAGGCTGAAAGAAAAAATAGTTTTAATTTTAATATGTTGCTATAAATCGAGTACACAGAAGAAGAAATACAGAATTTTATCAATCAAAAAAAGTTCTTGTGATTATAATGCATCATTGGTGAAGTATATGTTCCTACATTTTAAACTCAGCCACAAGTTTCTTTTTCCAGATTAATACAAAAACCATAAACCTGTGTATGTTAATGCATATAAAATTAACTGTAGATATGCAGCAAACACAATACATTACACCTGACACTACAAAAGAATACTTAAATAAGATAGGTGATGCATAAAATAGAGACTTGGATAATGACTATATTAGCATTGTATAATTTTTTTATCATGTTTATGTCACTTTCAACACTGTACAGGTCATATCACGATGGGTAGTTGGAAGGGCAGAGGAAACCAGGACATACAGTTGGTCAGGGTTCTGTACTGTAAACTGCCTACCAACAGCAAGCAACTACCAGCTTTCTCACTTGAGGCCATGCCGGGAATCGAACCCCAGCCTCAGAGGTGGGAGGGGAGAGTGTTACCACTCTGCCACCGTGACCCCCTAATTTTTTCATGTAATTTAACTGTAGATATGAATGTGGATAGTATGCACAGAGTGAAAACAAACACCACTGTATGATTATGTCACATACTTATAGGTATATGTTTAGATGCTGGGGCATGGCTTGGCTGATGTGATTATCACTGTATTGAATTCATTCGTGTAACTTTCTGAGATGACCTGTCCTAGGAGAAAGTGTGAAGGAGTTTCAGTCTATCTATCAGATATTGAAAGTGTACGTTGTTAAGGTTACATCTTTACATATATATTAGTGTTTTACACATACTCATTTGTGACTGATAGTTGGAAGGGCAGAGAAAATCCAGTGCATACAGTTGATCAAGATTCTGGGCCTGTATTTACAAAGATTCTTATTCTTAGAATTAGTCTTATTCTCAGAAGTTTCTTAGAATTGTTGTTTTTCTTAGAAAAATTCTAAAAAAATAAGAATTTTTCTAATCACAAATATTATTATTCTTAGAATTTGTCATTCACAAAACTCTTATTCTTAGAATATTCTAAGAATTTGATTCAAATCAAAGACTGACACATAGCATGCTTAACTAAAGAAAAATAGTTGTTTTGGTGATTTCAGTGCAGCAACTGATTACAAATCGACATCCAGAACACAATTTTGCATACTAAGTTGTCCACTGTGTATTCTGTAAAGAAATGCAGCCTCTTTATATTATTTTGAAAATTTCTCACTTTCTGTTCACATATGACAAGATCAGTATTCACAAAGATGCTCAGAATTTTTCTTAGAATTACACTCAGTCTAAGAAAAATTCTAACTTGTGCATACATTTTTTTACTTCTAATCTTTGAATTATTCTAATCTAAGAATTTTTTTGTGAATAGGTTTTTATTCTAAGAATATGATGAGTCTTAGCTTAGAATTTTCCTTAGACTTAAGCGTATTCCTTAGAAAAATTCTAAGAATCTTTGTGAATACATGCCCTGTACAGTAAAGTGCCAACCAACGGCAAGCAACTAACGGTATTCCCACATAAACTGGTATCTAAGAGCTAGGAAACAACTTTATCTTGAGCTATCATTTTACTATATACAATAACTGTAGCGTTAATATGTCATATGACACATTACTGAGTAATTGATTTTAGTGTATTTGCTTTATACATGTAGGTGAAGTATATGTAACCTTAAGCGAGTATTTTAGAAATATTTCTGAATTGTGGTTGCTATTTCTGTGTATACTTACATTTGCAGTCCATCGTACTGACCTATCTCTTACAACTTTGGTTTGAGCTAGGTTAAAACAAATACAGGCACAATTACAAAATTGGTTTTGTAAGCAAAAACTCTGTAGACCAACTCTACCTACAACATAAACAGTACATTTGACCAGCAACATTTGTTGCGGGTAAACAAATGATGGTAGGAACACATGCCACCATTTTGTTAAAGAAAAGTCAAGGATTGCAAGAAATTTACCTAAGAAATTTGTAGATCAAGGGACATGTAAATGGCTACAAAACTTATTGTTGTTATTTTTATGAGTTGATTTGAATGATAGTATGAATGTTTAAAAGAAAACATGTTTACTACATATCTGAATCTAGACTTGTCTGAACATCTGTGGACCAGAATGCCATAGCAGTCATAAATCTTTTCAGTTGAACCCTGGACTCTCATCCAGTGATATACATTTTACTCAAAACTCTTAAGCAACTTTTGGAAAGTGCTGGAGGGCCTGTGCTAGTCCATACAAAGTTGAAAGGGTTAGAACATCCCACTATGACAAATACAAGACAGTCGTATCGAATGAGTAACTTGTTTGTGCATAATCAATTACAAGTTAAGAGTGTTGGTCTTTCACTGCAGAGAATAATTGAAGCAAATAGGAAAGTTTCAACTTAATTAGTTCAAACAACTGTCAACTCTTTAAAATAACCGATGTGCAGAAAATACAGAACCTTGCACCTGATACTACATAAGCATACTTAAATAAGATAGTTGTTGAATAAAGCATAGACTTTGCAAGTGACTATATAAGCAGTGTTGTTGCATGAAACATACACGTAGAAATTGACTATATTAGCAGTGAAGAATTGTTTGATGTGCTCTGACTCTAGAAGTACTTCCATGTGTTTTAGCTGTGAAAACAAATATTGTTTAGGTTACTATTGTAAATCAAATCACACACACAAGCACAATCCAAAATTTATATTAATGGCAAGTAGAAATTGTGTTTAACTGTTTTGACAATAATCTAGTTTTATAGTTTTCATTGGCTCTTTAGTAAGTCAAGATGGAGTTGGATCAACTTTATAAGCTGCCCAATGAGATCATGGTTGATGATATGGTGCTTCATGGAAACAAAATCAGTGCGGAAAGCATTCAGAGGGTCAGAGAGGTAGAAACCAGGAAGGGAGATGTACTTGTGGCTACATACCCTCGTTCTGGTAAATAATGATGTTGAAATATGCTTGGCTATGCCATAAATGCTCATCCTTTAAATTCTGTGAATCCAGCTGTTTCTCAATGGTGGAATCAGCTAAAAATAAAAATGTGTCCAATTCATTCGTCAATTTCCTCATATAAGATGCCTCAAAATATCCACCTGTCCTGGCCTAAGTGGGGTATGGAAGGCTGTAAGGCTGTTGCTGTTATTCTAAAATATGCTTCTGGTTATTTTCTTAATACAAACATTAGAATCTAGAACAGTTCAAATTATAACCAAAAACAATATCAGAACACATACATGTCACACAAAGTTTGATAACAAGTCTTTGGGTGAGCAGAAGGATATAATATCATCACACAAAATTAATGCAAAAAGACTCTGAAGAGATTATAAAGTACAGATTTCAGCCTTTTCTGCTCCCAACAGTTTCTGTTGAGAACACTCTTACCATTATTCATAGTCTTCACGGGTCAAGTGGTCACCAATGTAACCTGGACAAATTTCATCAATAACTTAGTTTTAATCATAAAAATGCCAGCATTTTTATGTGAATAACAATGTACTGAATGTAAAAATAGTCTTTTGTGTGTACCATGATTACAATTTCAATAGCATGGAAAGTTGACCTCCGCTGATATTATGTAGTGTTTATTAATGTTGATTACACTGGTGTGAACTTTTGTCAGTGAATTTGTTGAATAAGCTTGCCCAAGTAACTCTCAAATTTCGTGCTTTGAGAAAAGATGTAACTAGGTGCAAAATATCTTTTGAAAGGGGATGACTGTGTTACCACCAAACAATTGTGCCTCATTTCAGCCAGTGTATTGCTGATGTTATTTGAAACGCTTTTTAGGCACTACTTGGATGCTTGAAACCGTGTCTCTTATTCTGAAGGACAGTGATATAACTGCAGTATCTTCCAAGCCGTTGCATCTGAGGGCACCATTTCTAGAAAACAAACCTGCTAAACAGTATGACATAGACAATTGGGTAACATATGCAAACAATATGGAAGCACCTGAAGGGCGATTGTTGAAGACACACCTGCCTTTTCGATATGTCTCTCATCTGGTAAACAACTCTCTGTCCAATGATTTGGCTAATTTTATTGACAAATGCAAAAAAACCCATCTTACTCAGTGCAAACAAAGTAATATATTGATGTAATACATTTTGGATGGGTTTGGGTGTGTAAAAGCAAATGCATCTATACATTGGTAATGGTGCGAGAGTAATCAGTGTCACTTAAAACTATACTATTATTTTCCATGCATTATTAGGCAGTAGAATGCTGTCGTGGGCACAGAAGTTGCCCCTTGCATCTGAGTTTGTGTGCATCATCCTAGCACCAATCGTGAGTGGAAAAGGTGGTGGCTGTTTTGCAAATAGCTGATGGCCCACAGTGTAGAAACTTAACGAACTGTGTGGATGGCTTGCTGTCGTCCCTTCAGCTGCACACCATAACCCATACAATTGGTGTATAATTTTGGAATTAAAACTGATGGATTTGAAATGTAGCTTCACATGAGTCTAAAGTGTTTTCCCCTCTGTGACTCACATTTTATTAAAGAGTCATCTTGCATGTGGAGGTTTTACGAGAGTATGATGTTTTGGGCTATTAAAAAGATTTTTGATGGACCACACAAATTAAAATTATTACGGGTGTTTAATCATTCAATCAATTGAATGGTTTTTGTTTAGAAGAATACAAAAGAGAAATGAAAAATTAAAGACTGGCACAAAGTTAGAAATAGCATTTCCAGTCTTCATGAGATCCTATTTTTCTGTAAGTTGACAAATCACTGACATATAAGCATGGCCTTGAAATGTTTCAGTCTGGACCATGTACTTAATCCTTCAAATACAAACACCTTCAATGATGCTAAAGGTTCATTCTGTTAGCTGATCATGCAGGCTCCACTTATTGTTTGCTATAGCTCTTAAAACACACAACCACTAACTTTTATAAAAACTTTAGCACTTTATGGCCTTGTCTCTATATTTGTTTCCTGAGACAATAGAGAGTTTAAAATACCCGTACACGTGATGACCTGTACGCCAAAACTATAAGTACAGGTACACGTTCCAGTTGAGGGTTTTTTCAGTTATAATACACGTTTGGCAACACTCTATATGTTAGAACTGAGCATGACTATCATACAGAACGTACAAGATTTTTTAAGCAGCATTTTTTACCGGGAAAGGTTGTCCTGATTTAATTTTTGATATAAATAAGGTTTAAACGCATATTGAACTCCCACTTTTCTGCAATATTCATGTATATAGTCTGTTATAAAAGCTAGAAAGACAGTTTTACTTTATCAGTTTTGATAAACTTCAAATCACCTCCTCCACGTTATAAAACTTCAAACTTCAAGTTGTACCTGTGAGCTGATGACGTCATGTTTACACTTTGCAGTACCAGTCACAACGGGAACAGGTATTTTAAACTCTCTAATGTGGCATGGATAGTAACTTGGTGTTGTTCGATCCTCTGTAAGTTACAGTCTGCACTTACCTCTATGTCAGAAATGATAAGAAACTAGTATTTCAAGTTCATTTTGAACCTGTTGATACTCAAGAGTTTTGAGAATCTATTATGTCTAGATACTTGAGTTCTATCCATTCAAGGAAACACTTTAAATATGTTTTCTGAAAATATCAGCTGACACTATGTCCATAGGGCATCTTGTTTATATTAACAACAAAACTAATTACATTTGGACAAGGATGTGGTTTTGTTTCTGCATAATAGGTTTTGTTTTACAATTATTTACTCGTGTTGTATGTTATTTCCAGGTTAGCAATGATTTGGTCAAAACTGTAGTGGTTATGAGAAATCCAAAGGACATGCTAGTGTCTCTATTTCATTTCTACAGAATCAATAAGAATTTGGGCTTATTTGACAGGAGTTGGGATGACTTTTTTGACTTTTCAAAAGCAAAAGGTTGATCTATGGTGACTGGCTTGATCATGTGAGTGGCTATTGGAAGAATTGCTCCCAGAGAAATAATGTCCTGTTCATCCAGTATGAAGAGGCCAAGGATGACATCAAAGCAATGCTAAAAAGAATTGCATCCTTTTTGAAAAGGGACTTAGATGGGGAGAAACTGGACAAGATTGCAGCCCATGTCCAGTTTGCTAACATGAAAAGTAATCCAATGACCAACTTATTTAGTACAGGGGTTTTCAAAGAAGATTCGTTTCTGAGACAAGGTAAGGCAGGAGGTTGGAAGGATTACTTCAATGAAGATCAAAACAAGTTTATGGAAGAGTTTTACATGAAAGCTATCCAGGAAATAGGTCTCTCCTTTAAGGATAGCTAAACTTTAGACGTTCTAATAAATACAAAGAGAAAAAACTCTATTGCTTGCACAACCAATATAACTGGTATATATGATTCAAGTATTTTCACACCACTACTATTATGTAGTATTGAAGGTAATGTCACAATCTTTGAGATAGTAAGTGCACCAAACTGTTTATAATATGATTTATTAGATTGCAGTGTCTTCATTATCTTCAATGTTTGCATATCTTAGAGCAGTCAAATGCCAACTTTCATCTTAACTTATTTGTAAATATTGATGCCCAAATATGAAAGTCTGTACTTTGGATTTAGTCAATAAAGAGATCTTAAGATGGTATCAAAATCGGTGGGTTGTTGTAAGACATGACTGAGACGTTAATAATCAATAGATTACAAGCATACCTCCAAGTCATGCTTTTGCTTACATTTTATCAAACACTTTTGACAATTCTTGACTTATTGCTACAATATTATTGAAAGTAACTGTATAGTTTTCTTCGAAAATATTTGTTGACTTCTACTTTATAGGGTGATCGACTTTCACAATCTTACTGGGTCGTATGTATCAGAGCCAGTGATATCTTGGACAATGATAATAAGCCTAGTTTAATAAACTCTGACATTTACTGAGCAATTCATTATGTGAGCAGTGCAACTTGCACAGTTGTTTTAATGGTAAATGAGTAACTCTAGACATTCTGGTGGTATTCATAACTGGACTTTTGGGCCATTTAAAAATGCATTGTCTGTACAAACATAATTACTACATTTTGAACTCAGTTAACATCAAAATAATTTTCTGATGTACCTGACAATTTCATGTTATTCTGTTTACAACTGATACATTGATATGCTCATGATATTCATGCTGTTCCGTTTGAATTTATTAGTGACAAAAACTTCATCTTGGGTGATGTTTTGGGAAGTGTGAGAACACCTTGACAATAAATCCTGCAAAAAATATTGAGTCACTTTTTATAACTGGCCCACTGTGAGGCCCAGATCCATTTTCATGTTGCACATGCATGTCACTTAACAGATTAAGGGCATAAACAAGGACAATGCAGTGAGCCCTACACCTTACAATGGCCTGGATTAAAAACCCGCAGAGTTGTTACCAAGGGATTAGGAATGCACACCTTGTTCTTAGCATGATAGACAAGTATCTTTTAGTTCTTAATATGTAACAAATACATTTATATTCAGAAACCTGGTTCCCATGCTTTGAAACAATATTCTATTTTCAATATTATTACTATATAATCCTCAAAGTCATCTCGTACTGAGCAGCATCATAGGCATTGCATTTGAAAGTTATACTAATATTACTATAAATATTGATTTTGACAGGAGCAAGGCTGTTCTTGATTGAAATATTTTCTTTTATAAATACCAAATGTCTAACTGATTTGTTTACATATCATATGCATGTACTCATTGAAATCAGAGGATATGGCCATATCGCACCAACTTAATTGTATTTTTATTCACTCAAGATGTTCGATTAAATAGAAATTTTAAGTTAGATTTAGGAAATGAAAGAAACACCACATGCTCATCCCAAATTTATTTGTACATATTAATTTAATTCCATATTGTGAAAGCCAGAAAGGGACTCTGATGATTTTTCTCAATTTCAAATCTTTCACAGAATCCATGCCTAAAATGAAAATGGTTAAACGTTTAAATAGGTATGAACACTTTCAAATTAAACAATTACATCTCTAACCCATAAAACAATCTGTATTCAACTTACCATATAAAATTTTACATTGCAGAGTCTTGCCAACCAATGTATACTCGTTATTGTTTTTCAAAATGCAGAGTGGTGTGTGACCTTTTTATTGTTGTAAACATTATTTCACATTCAAAATAACTCATATCTTTGCATTCTCCTAAACTTGGTGTTACACCCAAATAACTTCTATTGGAAGTTCATGCCTTCACAAAATAAGTATAAAATAAGTGGCAATGAAAAGCCTAGCATGTTTCTTACACAGAACTAATGAGCCTACATTAATTAACAGAACAACAAGACATTTTACTCGAAATGTCATTTCAAAATAGTTCAACTACTCCATTGCTGCTACATCACAAACCAAGTGGGAATGTTGGTAGTTGCTAGCTGTTGGTCAACACTTGACTAACTGTATGTACTGGAATCTCATGCCTCTAAACAACACAAAGCTACTAGACATAACGTGAGGCACTAAATAAATAAAGAACTCAAGATACCTGTTGTTTATTGTTTGGTTGATCATGACTGTAGACATGTCAACATGCATTGGTTAAATTCTTCTCCCCGATCTTCTGGAACTTCACAACAGTTAGTGCACTCATCAATTACTGGAGTAGTGGATGGAGGTTCTGGTGCTAAACAACATGTTGTAGTAATTAATCACCAATATTGTTGCAAGGAAAACAAATTAATGCCCCTGTTCCACCACATGACTAAGGCTCTGACTAAGGTATTTTGAGAATCTGTTTCCAAGAAAAATGTCATAGAAAGTTGGCTCGAGTCTGTTTTGATCTGTTCCAATCAGTATAAAAATCAAACATGTTTGATATTTTTACGATTGTAACCAATCCACTTTTGCCTCTACCCACCATTTTCTCAGTCTCAGGCTTCCTGGGGCTTCTTCAGAACCAAATTACACAATCGTATGTTGTCTGAGGAGTCCTGGGACTCATACCTTAGCTTAGTCCTAGGAGGTCGGGACTTAGTCCCACATCTATCACCGACCCACCATGGAAAATGGAAAACAAATCTGCCATTAAAAGCTGGGGGAATTTTTTATTAGTCCCAGGATGCCTGAGACCCAGCCAGTATATCCCTGACAGGATAGGTGTTTAATCCTATCACAAATATCACTAGTTTAATCGGCTTTTAGTTGGGGAGCAATCGTGACTTGTCTGGGGACGTCTGAGGCTTCCTCAGGATGATTCCAGAACTAGATCCCGATTATATTTTCCCGCTGATTTTTTAAAGACTTTTGGATATTAATCCTTTGGTGGAACAGGGGCATAAGACTTGTCAATGCAATGCTTACTTTAAAGCAGCACAATAAATGCAACAGAATAGAAAGCACTTGTATAGCGCAAAATTGATGAAGATCCTCTACTGCACTAGAATAAAAAAAGGCACAGTCCAGAAGTCATGAACCAGTAAACAGCTATGCTAGTCTAAACAAGTAAGTCTTGAACTGACTTGTAAAACTAGAAATGATCTGTGGGAATCTGACATCAATTGACAGGGTGTTCCAGTCCACTTAGCAAAACCATGCCCACCTATGGCCTTTCTGCCATGAATTCAGGAAACTGATAATCTATTCCCATGAGATGGACTACTAGACCTGATCAAAGATGACAACTAGGGAGGTTGGGAGAAATTTATGGCCTTATAAGTAAGGAGGTTATATTTCCAAATGATACAAACGAAATGGGAAGACAGTGGGGTTTTTGTAGATAGGGCATGACATGACTCATTCAATCCAGTTTGAAAACAATGTAGCAAAGACCATTTTGAAATTTCTGAAGTTTACCAACACTGGTTCTGCTGACCCCATATAGCAGGGGATGGTTGTAGTGTAGTTAAATACTGACCATAGCTTTTGCTACCAGAGCTTTAGTATGAACAATTAGGAATTTACGAGTGAGTTGCAAATCCCTGAGACGACAATAACAGGTATGGCAGGCCTTGACTAAATGCTTCACAAAAGTATTTTCTAAGTCAAAATTGATAAAAAAAAATTTCCACTCACTGCAAAATAGAATTTTTAAAGAATGATACAAGTTACTTTGGTCTAAGTGACTCTTTGATATGTTTATCACCAATGATGATTAAATTAGTCTTGTCAGAGTTAAGTTTTAATTTTACACCATTCATCCAACCCTGAACAATAAAAAAACGCTCCGTCAGCTCCGCAATGATGGTATGAAAATCAAATATACAATAGCTGCAATGTCTGGCTGATCTGGATTGCTAATACGAAAAGCATAACATTATAAGATGCACACTGATTAGTTTGGTGATAATTTAGGGTGCCACTTAAAAATAGAACTTGTCTTATCGCCCCCTGAAAAGTCCTCTGGAAAGTTGGATTTGTCAGCTTGTTTTTGTGTAACATTTTAATGCAACTTCTGATTATATCAATGCATATTTTAGCCCCCCCAAAATAAAATCAATCGAGGCCGATATAATGAAGGCATAATTAACAATTATGTGTTTATGTTATTTTATCTGCCACTGTGGTCTAGTGGGTAACACACTCGCCTAGGAACACAGAGGACGTGGGTTCAACCTCAGACACAGGCAGATGCATAGTGGCTCAGATTACCACTTCAAATCTCGGTCCTCTGCCATTGGATCTTATCCCCATTGGTAGGTTAAAGAACCTCAAGGACATTGATAAGTGGTCATCCTTAAGCCTCTATCTTTCAGTTTGGGGAATGTCAGTAACTTGACAGTTGAGCTGTACTTCTACAGTCGGATGGGTCATATAGAATGCAATACAATACAATGTTCAACTTGTTTGAAAAGATCAAGTCAGACAGTAGGTTTAATCCAATATGGTCTGTTTCAGTGTTTGTTTATTATTCAAAGGGGCCACGGTGGCAGAGTGGTAACACTCTCGCCTCTCACCTCTCACCTCTGAGGCCGGGGTTCGATCCCCGTCACGGCCTCAAGTGGGAAAGCTGGTAGTTGCTTGCCGTTGGTCGGCAGTTTACAGTACACAACCCTAGCGAACTCTATGTACTGGTTTCCTCTGCCCTTCTAACTACCCGTTGTGATATGACCTGTACAGTGTTGAAAACGATGTAAAACCCCAAATAAATACATAAATAAGTTTATTATTCAAAAAGAAGCTAGAAACATTCATAATAATATTTTCAGATGATTAGATGTGTGCAATGGTTAAAGTTTTTTTCTATTTATTTACCATCGTGTATTTTAATATGTAGGATCAGTTGAGAATGCTAACAAACACACACACACAAATTGCCATCATCTTTAATCATTACTACGACAGATATGTATATTTCAATGACTCTATACTGATTCTTTCTTTTTTGTAAGTGCCAATTTGTCCTTTTGTGAAAAAACATGCCCCCATTCAAAACACCAATTCAAATTTTTCTTCGAAATTTTTTTTCGAAATTTTGCTTTCTACCATAACAAGTCATTCGCCAATATTTGAAACAGGTTAAAATGAATAGGGTTCTAAACCAAACTGTGGATGTTTTTAAATTTTCTGATACTTTAAGGATCTCTTATTGCTTCAATATTGACATTTGTTTTATATTAACTGTACATTCTAACATGGTTATAAAAAGCTATTGGACAAACTTTTAATATAAATTTGCAAGATCTGTCTTCTCACATTGCAGTGTTAGCTTTTCTATGAGCATTGGGCTGCTTCTATAAACCTTTGTTTTATTTATTTATCTATTTGATTTATTTGGGTTCAAAGTCACTTTCAACACATAGGTTGCATTGATTATATCACGATGGATGGTTTTCAGAGCAGAACAAATAGTTTTCAGAGCAAACAAATGCCAACTTTCCCAAATTAAGTCAGGGAGGTGAGTGTGTTACAGACTGTACCACCGAACCCACTATAAAACCTTTGAAAACAAATTTGATTTTGCACGTGTAAAGGTAGAAAATAGTTGAATCTTCTGATAAGGTGTTGTGCATAAATTAAAAAAAAACAGCAACCAAGGAATGGTGAAATTTAAAAATTCAAGGGAGGGGAGGGGGACAGCATTTCGCCCACAAAAACACCAAATGTGCAGTGTGGTTTCATGAAAAATGAAAAGACGTTCCTCAAACTTTAAAATGACAGTAGTATCCTAAAATATATTTTGTGATAAGGTTCAAATACATCCATAGAACTTATCCTATGGCAACAATATTAGGGCTGTCGAAATGTGGAAAGCATTTTGCCAATCATTTTTCACAGTTCCCAAAAAGCTGCAAAGACTGTTAAACACTTTGCATGCAATAATTAAAGTTAAAGATCGATTCTTCTCATTGTATTCTAACATATGATGTTATAAAAGTTATAAAAAGTTATATAAGTTATAAAAAGTAGTAAAATTGATCCCAGGCACAGTTTGGAGAACATATATTTCTTTGCATCAGTCAGATGTATTTTTCACCGACATATATATTTTTATTAATCTTTATTATACTGTCAGTTCTAACATCTTAGAAAAGTATCAAGACATATTGCACACGTTTCTATGCCATCCAGTTCCTTCAATATCACTGTAGATGTTAGTTCTAAATGAAGTACAATAGAAATTAATGAAACACTATCTACTACGAAATGCTGTTCCCTCCTGTATACTTTTACAGTGGCTATTATTCACATATTGTGCACCAGTTTGAATAATAAATATAATGAATCCATATTTACATAAGTAATGCAAAACAAACATTAGCTGCAAAAGTTAACATTTCTCCACTATTTCTGTAATTAAGTTAATGCAAAAATACACTGAATCTAAATACAGAGTTAAAATTTAATACATGAAAAGTTATTTGTCATTGCAAATATGACTAACAAAGTTAAGAATATAACAGGTCCCTGATGTATGATTGATATTTAGGAAGTTAGCATTTTGTGTGTGCTGCCAAAACCCCTTATTCTTACTTCAGAGGTGGCATGTGGCTGGTAACTTTTTTATCGCCCATTTATCAACTTCCTGTGAAAAGAGACCTCACCCCTTTCACCCTCCAGCATATTAAAATTGCTGTTGAGAGGATATGAGACATTTTTCAAAAACTGTACAAAAGGATTCCCAAAACAAATCATTTTTCCACTTTCAAGTTGTGTCATATCACCCATGTACCCACAGATGAATCCCACCAAATCACCCCCAACGCAACATATCCAAATAGAGTTTTTACATTGTACACCAGTGGGAAGTAAGCCGGGTAGTTATACGCCTAATAAGGCAGTGGCTGATTTACATAAAATGTCATGAGTGGAAACTTTATGTGTGTGTAAATCAATATTGTATACACATCTAAAACTGACAGTATATTGTGTTGTTTGTTGGAACCTTTTATGGGGTAACCATATTATGATATCTCAAGTTGTTATTGATTGGAATCTGGGAAGAAGGCCCTACAAAGAAAAGCTATGCAGGAAAAAAGCCTTGCAGTTTATGAAACCCATGTAGAAACTGATCAAACAGAATCTTGCAGGGAAATTTTCAGCTAGAAGGGAGTGCCGCCAAATATTTTTATTCCAGAATTGTAACAAGCATTTAACTTTATATTTGTACAGAGCCTAGAGAGGGACATCAAACTGTTTTTCTATCATTTTTCATCTTGTTAGCATGAGATAATAAGTCATTCCTACAATAAAGTAAGTCGTTCCTACAAGTTAGCAAGTCATTACCACAAGATACTAAGTCATTTCCAAAAGTTAGCAAGCCATTACCACAAGGAAGGAAGTCGTTCCCACAAGTTAGCAAGTCGTTACCACAAGATGCTAAGTTGTTCCCACAAGATAACAATTCATCCCCATGAGTTACTAAGTCATGCCTTGATGCCAATGTACAGGCAATTTTGGTTGATATCATACCTAACTTATCTTGAGGGAACAACATAATATCTTGTGGTAACAACTTTTTAACTTGTGGGAATGACTTAATAAGTGATGGGAACAACTTACTAAGTGGTAGGAATGAATAAATATGTGGTGTGAATGAGTGTGCAGTTGGTGGGAAAGAGTTAGCCAGTGGTGGGTATGAGTTAGCATGTGAACACAATAGCAAGTGGTGGGAACGAGTAAGTGGTGGAAAGGAGTTACTAAGTGGTGGGAACGAGTAAGTAAGTAATGTGAATGACTTAGTATGTAGTGGGAGGGAGTTACTAAGCAGTGAAAATGACATACTAAGTAGTGGGAGAGAGTAAGTAATTGGTGAGAATGACTTAAAGGCTCGTTCAAAGCATAATGGGGGCACTAGAGTTGTTGTGGAACTTTGCTGGCCACAGAATTGTGGTGTAAATAGTTGTGTATTAGATTATGTATCAGATTACATGTCCAGGTAAAAATATTAATGCTGCAACTGGAGTATTATCAATTCCTGGTGAAAAGGTAAACCTAAAACTATCCAGACTACTAAATTATTGATAGTGCAATTAAATCTTAAGCCAGATGACCCTGTATTCATGATCAAAAACTCCACTGAGGGGGCCACAGTGGCAGAGTGGTAACACTCTCGCTTTCCACCTCTGAGGCCGGGGTTCGGTTCCTGGCACAGCATCAAGTGGAAATGCTGGTAGTTGCTAGCCGTTGGTTGGCAGTTTACAGTACAGAACCCTGATGAACTGTATGTAGTGATTTCTTGTACCCTTCCAACTACCCATTTTGATATGACCTGTACAGTGTTGTAAGCGATGTAAAATCCCAAATAAATAAATGGATAAACAAAAACTCCACTGAACAAGGTTATTCTGACAGGTCCAGAATTAGGAAAACTCTTTGCATCTGCTATTGGGTCTTTAACCTTGGACCAAAGAGACTTTGAATTTCATTGTTTAGATCAGAGTGGGTCCTGTTTGGCCTTAGAATTAAAACTTCCTTCAGAAAATATTAAATTACATGGTCAGTGGAAATCTAATGCAGTGTGGAATTATCTGACTGACAAAAAGTCGGCAGCTTTGGTAGCCACTACTTTTTCTATAAAACATTTTAAGTAACTTTTGTCTACCCTACTTTTTTGGCTTGGCACATTCTACTTATTTCTACAAGTTGTCACTTGCTTGGCAAAGGTTACAAATCCATGACCTTTAAGGTCAACTCAAAAGAAATCATTCAGTATGTAGTTTGTGAAGCTATTAGGTCAATAAGGCTAGGTAGTAATTGCTGTCAAGAGCTTACTGTGTTATAAATCTACAGCTTCAAATGTTTTAGTAAAGTGTAACAATAAATAGTTGGTGACCTTTGACCTTGTCATTGGACTTGCTGGTTGTGTACTTGTTGGAAAAATTTAACAATGCGACAGTCATAGTGAGTGATTCTTAAAGATCTTTAGCACTTTGGTGTCTAACAGCAAAAAACAATGTTAGCTTAAAGAAACCATGTAAATACTGTAAATAAACAATAGATTGATCTTTAAAATGTCATAATGGTGGTAAATCTTCTAACTGGGTGCATAAATTTTTTAACACATGCTTTAATGTGTAATAAATAGACAAAAGCTCAAAGAATAATTTAAAAATACCTATGCATTCTAACATGATTATATAAAGGTGATGAAGATATCATTCAGTATGAATTTGCTTTAACTTTTCTATGATTTTTCTATGATCATTGAGCTACTTCTATAAACCTTTGACGCAATCCATTTTGTACATGTCAATGTAAATAACTGAAAGGGCTGATAAAGTGTTATGCATAAATGTTATCCAAAAAACCAACATTGTAGGAATGGTGTAGTAAAACATAGGCAGAGTAAATTTGAAAATGTACTCTTGTTAACTTTGGTTGAAAAATAAGTATAAACAATTTGACAAAAAAAAAACATTTGTGAAATGTATCCACAGTTAGGGGCAGCAGTGAGCACAAAAGCTGCAACATTTATCCATAGTTTTCCCGCTATTTCTGTGTGTAATTATGTTACTTTCAAAATACTTTGCAGCGTAAGAAAGAGCTAAAACTATCACCTGAAAGATTGTCTGTAACTGCAAATCTGATACCAATATTGGGAATATAGCAGGTCCCTAAGTATGGTTGATAGGAGTTTTACATGCTGGGTATGCTGCCGAATTTTTCCTCACTCATATATATATATATATATATATATATATATATATATAATCTACATATGTATGATTGAATTGCCGATAAAGTCCAAGTGGATGTTTTATCCCTTTAAAATTTATTTTGGAGATTGTATCCAACAACCACGTTTGTAGATTGTAACAGCAAACATTTGTTTCTCTATTGAGTACTCAAAGGAAATGTGCAGAGATGCATATTCCTCGACTGCGCAGGTCTCAATTTTGTAATAAAATTTTGAATTCCCCATGGTTTCTGGCTTATAACTCCGGCTTATGGCCCTCAATAGACCGTGTGCAAGGTCCTTCTTTAGTGCATTATGATTCTGGAAAAGCATTTCCCTGTAGGAGGAAGTTCCAGTAAGACTGTAAAATCTAGAATATAAAATACACTCATTCATTGTCTCAAAAAAAAAACAAAGTTAAGATTTGTGAGCAAGTCAAAAATGAGCCTGCAAAGAGCCACCACTTTGGGATTTTTCCTGTTTGGTTGCTCTTCAAAGATTTTGACTTCATGTTTCACCTGAGGTCTTATGTGACAAAATGTAGCAGTACCTTACTTAGGTTACATATGGACACTAGGGCCTATTGGAGTCTCTGAAGTTCACACACAAGGAACATCTCCACTGGATCCAAAACAGCAAAAAAATCAGTCGTATTTCATATTTGCTGCAATTTCTTCTTTAATGGAAGCAAATAACAGTGCACATAGTTATGCTTGTACTTACTGCTGAAACAATTTGTGTACAGCACTGACACGGAGTAGATTCGTTTTGCGTAATCTCGTCCTATACTTTTGGTCTCACCTTCCATGAACAACCCCTGTAAAACAAGAACAATAGACTATGTGCGACTAGAATCTCCGATATCATTTATCTTATATCGATTTAGTATTAAGTGCAACACATGCATTAACCAACCATGGAGTTTTTTATACTCTTGTACATTTGATCCTTCCTTATAAGGTATATTTATTTGGATTTTAATACCACTTGTAAACACTGTATAAGTCAAGTCACAATGGGTAGTTTTGTTGCAAAGGAAACCAGTACATACAGTTGGCCAAGGTTCTGTATTGTAAACTACCAGCCATTGGTAAGCAACTACCAAATTTCGCAGATAGGGTCCAGGGTTTGATCCGCAGACCTCCGAGGTGGGAGGCAAGTGTGCAGCCACTACACAACTGTGGGCCCCTCCTTTAAGGTATAATGTATGAGGACAATGTAGATTCCAATGAACTTTATTTTTATAAGAGTTTCAGCAACATCATCTAATAAAAGCTAACGACTTTATTTCTTAAAACTTCATTTCTTATTTAGAAAAAAAAATTCAAAAATAAACTTACATTGTATGTACAATATAAATTGGAAGATGTTTCACTGAAGGCGATAACTCCTCCATTTACCCATGCAAATCCAAAATGGTCGCCAGGTTGTACCACCATCCATTGATCATTCGGAATGGAAAGCTATGAAGGCAAAAACAACAGTGATTGAGTTATATCTCACATGAGACAAAAAGCTTAAAAGCTGAGTGAGTGAGTGAGTTTGAAATGTATTTAGTAGTTTAGCATATGTAAAGGATGTAACTGATGTGAAGCTGGAACCATG
Source organism: Sabellastarte sp. h YS-2021 (assembly GCA_964017235.1). NCBI lineage: Eukaryota > Metazoa > Annelida > Polychaeta > Sabellida > Sabellidae > Sabellastarte > Sabellastarte sp. h YS-2021. The sequence goes on from OZ024937.1 coordinate 15,310,442, forward strand.
CCTACTGCTTCCTGTCATAAGTGGTCATAATGTGATCATAGAAATCCTTCTTTATGGTTATTTTATATTTAATAAAAGTAATTTCTGTTGAATAAAACATGCATGGGAGTGAAGTACAAATTACATATTGACTTCATTCAAAAAAATCCTTTTAAATATAATTTTACAGTGCTGCTCAAGGGCCCATAATTCAGTTTCTATAGCTTTTATTGAAATCTGGATCCCAAATTGATAGAAACTCTGAATAAACTGCACAAAGAAATTCTAGAATTGCACTAGACTTCTATTCATTCTCACTTTGCCTACCATTGCTGAAGACAGCCAGCTGTGGCTTTGTTTTTCATGTTGTGTTTTCTGCCAAAATGATGTATGTGTCAAGTTATAAGGTCAAGCAGTACACTTCTTTTCTGTTCTGCTAGTGTACTCGCCAGGGTACCCTGATATATTGGTATGATATAGTGAAACTATGTCAATAAAAATTACGATTTGTCACCGACGTCAGACCACATAGCATACAGACTGAAATATATAAAACTTTCCAAACAGAAAAACTCTTAATTTTAATTCATATGGTTGCTTTGCTTACCTCAATGTATCCTTCTTCCTGTATTTGTGATGCATCCAACCTGTATTGGTTTATCAGTGTGTAGTTACACTCCTGTCCTGTGACCAAAAACAAGAAATATGTACAGAAAACTTTACACTGTGGCATGGTGACATAGTGAATTAGACACTACCCCCACCTCTAGTCTCCCTGTTTCAATTCCTGTCCTGATGTGTTTTTTTTTCTGGCATCAAAATACACAACATTCTCCCATACCCAAAGCCACATCACCCTCATATATTAATACAATCTTCTAAAAACTAGACAGCCCTTATAAAGTATATACCTCCACAAGGGGTGTGGGTTGATTATTATCAATTGGTTAAATACAAAGTATGATACAATATTTTCCTATAATTTAATCAAATCTTCCTTTGGCCAGGCCCTACCCATATTAAAATTTCAAGGGAGACCTGATCAATGTCAATCAAAAGTGGTGCTTTATGAAATTTTTGTAATGTTTCCGTATTGAGAAAATGATCCAGATATTTCTCAAAATGTAATCATTCCTTAAGTTGGGCCCTAGCCATATAAGAAATTCAGAAAGATTTGTTCATTACTTTTGGAGCTGTTGTGAAATAAGAAATATATGAAAATGAATGTACCCAAAACATGACTTCCTCAGTCAGTTTAGGTATCCTTGCCATATATATTTACTGAAATTTAGAGTGTTGGTATGACCTTACCTGAAATAGAAGGCTTATTTTAAAGACACTTATCGTCTCAATTGATATGTTCTTAAGTGCTGAAATAAACAAACTGTCCATTTAAATAGTTCTGGTAATATCCCCAAGTATGTCACCCCTCTGAACACACATCATTGTGGGGATTTCCATTTAATTCAGCTGGTTTAAAAATTACACTTGTATTTGTTTTTCAATGTGATTCAAAGGTACTGCCAACTTGTCCCACCAGAGTAAATCAATAATTTTGTCAGTACTACACTTGTTGTAGTACAAAAAACATCATGTTATACATGCATTAGGGTCAAAATTTGCTTTAAAATAACCCAATTACTTCAAATATAACTAAGTGTAAACCAATTGTAGAATTTTACTGGAGAAGCTGTAATATTTAAAACAAATCTTCCATGCTAAGTGATGTTCATGTCTTAGTTCTTCAAGGAAAAGAAAGTTCAGCCCAGGTAGCCACATCTATAGGACCTCCAAGTTTTATTTTTAAATTTTAAATAAACTATGCCAATTAGTATATCTGAAGACACACGATTACCTCTTAAATATTTATATTTTTTTTCTTTTTTTTTCACTAGTAATTGATGACAGAGTCTATTTGTCTGTTAATATGTATGTAGGCACTTTCCTTCAGAACCGTGTGATAAATGCATTCATTGAAAAGATTAATTTCTTGTTTGACATCATGTAAATGAAAACACAGAATCCTCATTTTTTTTTGGTTTTCCTTTTAATTTTAAATTCACAAATATACACAAATTCTTTTTTTTTCTTTTGCAAATCTTCTCTGAGAAGGTTTATTTCTAATTATTTCCAGATTTGAAGATGTCACATGTTCAAATTAGTGATATTTAGTCGGTCTGTAATTGCAGCCTCGTTCAAAATGGTGACAGTGTAAAAAGATGACTCACCCTCTGGTCTGTAGATTCCAATGTCCAGTGACCGATTGGCAGCTTTGGCAAAAAACCTCACTTCTGTCAACAAGCCATGCTGTGGAAATTCTGTGTCCCAAACAAATGTCCATATTCCATCCGCATCAACAAATGGCCTGTTTATATCTGGATCTGGACCATTGGCTAAAAATAGTGAATATTTGGCATTTGAAAATTAGCTTTTCTATGACACAATATAATTGACCTTAACACTGGGAAATATTCTATTCTCCTGCAGCCCTAACTGTGAATACATATTGCAGATTTCGTGAAAACAAGTGCCAATGTTTTGTAAATAGAGAGCTTCTGTTCATTAAAATCCTGCGTAGAAATGGCAGAAAAAAAATTAAAATTAAATACTGAAGTTTTTATATTTACTTGTGCCCCTTTCTCGAGATGTTTTTCACAGCTTATTTGTATTATGTGAATAAACTTGTACTTGCTTTAGTGGTTATTTAAACAAAGCAATGGATAACAAAATATGAAGTAAATCCGCTGATGTATATTTTATATTTTATCACTTAAGAAGACAAGATATTATATCATCGATGTGTGAACTTGTATATTTTTGTTTTCTCTCGTGAAAAAAAAATTATGAAAATATGTCTCTTTTTTGGCTATGTATCTAGTTGAGGATATATTTATTGCATTAGTTTCAGTGATACATAATACCCAAACTTGAAAGGTTAAATGGTACTCACAATACCTCATCGATCAGTTAAACATGATGCTTCAGTAAAAAAAAATCCTAAAATATATATAGCAAAAGTTACATAATTACCTTCGAAAAGTGTATTTATGATGTGAGATATATTTGTTGTTTCACTCTCTGTTTGAATGGTTGGATATTGGATTGCTTCAAAACCCAAGGAACACATCCTGATGATTTTTTTTTGTATGGGTAGGGTCTATAGAAAGCTAGAAATGATTAGAGTTTGGAAGGACATGGATCATATTCTGGAGACAAAAAAAACTTGAATGTTCAAGAATCCCATTTTCGTATGTTTAAAGTTTACAAAAAACACTGTCTCAACAGAGGTCTACACTATAAGAGTGCTCCCCAGTTAATATATATTTGACAACAGAAACTGTGATGTGAGTATATAAAAGGTTTACAGAGGATTTTATCATCACACAGATTGTATGCAATACCACTATGGGTTTGTTGATTCTTCTACATAACACATCTAAACAATGCACAACAGCATTATTGCTTGCTACTGAATGATAAACTCTTTGTCAGAATTGCTTGCAGTTCATTCCAAAATTTTGAATCAGTTGTATGAGAGTCCAAGACTAGCCTACTGTGGAAATTTAGTGTAATTCTATGTAATAAACAGCCAAAGAGAATCCCACCATCGTCACACCTCCTTGGCACAAGCCATAAACCCATAATGACATTTAATACATTTTTGTTCTGAAACACAAAAAGTTTTACCCTGTAATAAAATAAACGTTTCATCATTTGGGCTTTTATAACTATGGGTGTAGCTTTGGGTCAAACCCATAAAAACTTATATGGAATTCAATGAGAGTGTGTCCTGGTGGATGTTGAAAGAGACACAAAGCATGAATACTTCAGAAATGGCACATAATACTAAGGCTGTGACCTCATTAGAAAAACGACACCTGGTATTTGCCTCAAAAGAATCAATCCAAATTCAGATAACCACATTTTGGTTGTCACCTAGTGGAAGTAGCAGAGAAGCAAACATGGCGGATGATGTAAACAAAACGTTACCGTTCGGACCATTTTCGGGTAACCTATCACAGCCTTACATAATATAAGACCGCCAACATGGTATGAACACTCACTGGTTTACTTAAGCAGAACGTTCGAAGACCCAAAACAGTTAGAATCTGGTAGGTACTAAAAAGGTAACTGAAGAACATTTTTAAAGAACTATAGGAATATGTACAAAGTAGCAGATAAGTTCAGTTGGAGGGAAGAAATTTGGCATATGTTACCTTGTCTTCATTGCCCTTGAAGTTGTTCATGTGAAAATATAAAAATAGGTTAAATATTCTAAAACTTTGCACTAGTTTTTGGTTGAATTACTCTATAACCAGACATTTCCCTCCATTTTGAGGGGGCCACGGTGGCAGAGTGGTAACACCCTCGCCTCTCACCTCTGCAGCCGGGGTTCGATCCCCGTCATGGCCGTAAGTGGGAAAGCTGCTAGTTGCTTGCCATTGGTCGGCAGTTTACAGTACAGAACCCTAGCAAACTGTATGTACTGGTTTCCTCTGCCCTTCCAACTACCCGTCGTGATATGACCTGTACAGTGTTGAAAGCGACGTAAAACCCCAAATAAACAATCCTTCCATTTTGTCTTTACAAGCTGCAAGATTCAAGGTTCTGGTCAGTTGTGGGATTGAAAGCCAAGGGTCATAGAAGCGCTGTTCAGTGGTATTACTCTGCACATATGGTAGTCTAATGTATTTAATTTGTGCAACTGAGTTTGCTTGACAGAGTTTCTGTGTAATGGCGACTAAACCAAAGAAAACTCATTCGAAAAAAAAGTGTCAAGAGAGTGAGTGTCATGAAACGGCAAATTCACAGTTGAAGGACAGTTGTTTGAATCAGAAATTGGATATACTTCTTGGGGTTGTGAAAGGACTAGATGTAAAGATACAGGAACAAGACGTTCGTTTGCAAAAGCAGGAAGATCAAGATAGCATAGCCAATGTATCCTCATTTCTTCAGCACAAAGTTTGCACAAAGAAAATGGAAAGTTCGCCAGACCAGCTCCCGTCACTTGAAGATCTGAAATCGATTTCATACATCCAAGCTGAAAGAGACAAACGCATTCAAGAGTCAAACAACCTTTATCAAAATAAGTTCTCTGGTAAGCCAAATACGGTTATAAAGTCAGGTCGCCTTAGGTACAGTGTGGTCAGATTTAAAAATTAAATATGTTGGCCACAAGATTATTGTACAGGTTTAGTTGGTGCAAAACAACCTCCTCATGGTGAAATGAGTATAGATCAGTGGGTACAAGATTTCATGTATTGTGTACTTGAATAATCTCACAATAATCTCAGGGAAAACATCATATTTTACACTGCTCGTGCAAGACGCAATTGAACTTTCATCTCATACAGCACGTAAGGTCCCTGCGGCAGTTTTACAAAAGAAAGAGGTATGGTATGTTGGTTACAACTAGATCTTATTGAGAAGGTTAAGTGTAGATACAAAACAGTATTGCAAACATAGATAACATCTGGTACTGGTGTACAAACCCAAATCTGTTAACAATATAACAGAGGTCAATGCAAGTTTGATAATGAGCATATGACAAATGGTATTTTGTTTGCATGAAAGAGACAAACAAAATATATAAGAATCCATTGAATAAATGTTTGTGAATGAGAAACAACAATTGAATTTCAAAAAGTCAAGCAAAATGAGCAGCATGTTTAAAAACTTTGAACTGCTACCGATATATGTCGATAACTAAGTTAATAACACTTGTAATGTCAAAGATACATAAATGGTAAAAGTTATAATAATTCAAATGAATACAAATGTTTTCAAGTGTATAAGCTAAATAATGATAGTATGGCCAGCTCTAGCCATGTGGGTATTGTCATTATGAATGTTACTGTCGATGATGACTCACTGATGTCTATTTGTGACACACGGAATGGTGTAAAAATTAGTTTTCAATATTAAGTTGAACATGACGGGTCACCCCATTGAATGTTACTGTTTGGCATTCTAACAATCCTTCTATGTGTGAAAAATCACAAAAATCACAAGTTGCCAGGCGAGTGCTAGAACTGTCAACATTAATTTTTTTCTGCTTGTCTAGATCAAAACTAGAATATACTAGCACAATACTTGATAGTGACATTGGGAATGACCTTGATAGATCCAATAGCTCATATATGTCTCAATATGCAATAGATAGCATAATGTTATCTAATAATTATCAGGGTAGATTATACATGGAGCAGTTAGCAAAGAACTGTTATATGAAACATGCCCTTTGCTGTTGGCCTCACAACTAGTCCAGTCAAGAATGTAGTTAACACAAATTTTTAGTACTTTTAGTTATCAACAGTTAAACACAGCTACAAACTTAGATGCTGGTTTTGTTTATAGTTGTTTCAGTAACATTTCAGCTATTTTATTTTTAATGTTACTGTTCACAGCTAAAATGGAACAGCACAGTCTCAATTTGGGGGTTCAGTTGATAATATTGTTCAACATATGGCTCCAATGCAAAAATGCAGAATTGGTCAGAGAGTTAGCATTTTTGCCTCATAATAGTATGTATACAATAAATGGTAAGAGTATTAATTATAGAGAAGTTCTAAAGAAAGTTCATTTAGAAGTCAAATCACATGGTGTACCAAATTAGAAAGGTGCTGGGATCATAACAACATTGGGTCTAAATATCAAAATCAGGAGATGTATCCTTAAAACATACATGATTTGAAAATAATTGGAGACTACTTAGAATTTGGGATTCCATTGAATGTTGATTATTGTATTTTCGACTGTAATACAAATACTGTTAATCATGCCTGAGCCAGAAGAAACCCAAAAGAGGTAGAATTATATTTTCAGAAGGAAATTGAACATAGTGGGACGTCTGGATGAATGGATGATTCACCATTTAATATAAAACATTCTTCCCTTGCAATGACCAGAGATAAGCCAGATGGTACTGCTCATGTAATATATTGTAGACCTTTCCTGTCCAGTTGGGAAAGGTGTGAAAGACTGCGTTTCTGGAGACCTTTTTGATGAAATTGAATTTTCACTGAAATACCCTTTAATTGATTTAGTCGTTGAAGAAAATAGAGAACTGGGCCCAGATGCCCTTTTGTTCAGGGTAGATTTACAAAGGGCCTTTAGAAACCTAAGAATGGACCCTAGAGACCGCCCATTATTAGGGTTAAGGTAGAAAGGTCAAACAGCTTTAATTTTTGGTTTTAAAAATGGCGCTGTGGTGTGTCAAATGTGTACTGACGTTACAACCCATACGTTACGTCTCCAAAAAAATACGGTTGATAGGTGAGAAAATTGAAATATCTTCCCCAAAATTAGCTGACAGCAATTTACAGTTTTTACTTACATAACTGCAGCAGGTCGGCTTGTCAATAAATGAGAATAAACTTGAACCTCCTTGTTCGAGTATTACCTGTCTTGACATACGAATTGATGCCAAATTAAGAAAAGTAGAATAAAATTAAATTTAAAGCATAAATATGGCTAGATAAAAATGGCATTGCAGAGCTCATTCATATTCCTAGATGCATTCAACCGTCCGTCTATCCTTAGTAGAATGTTACAGGTGCCACAAAACACACCAGTTCAAGGTCATACTAAACTCCCAACTTACTTCTTTATGGATGTCAAATGGTTTGGCAAAGTTTTACAAGAATTTCATGGTTCAGTAGAAATACATAAAAAGACATAAAATGTTTTAATGCTTTTTAAAAGATGCATCATTTAACACTACTGGAGGTATTTGGGATAAGAAAGTTTATTTTTGTCAAATATCTAACACCCTTAAAGAATTAACCTCCATAGTGCATTTGAAAGCAACCGATATAATATTGGCTTGTAAATATATGGGGTAACAAGTGACAAGATAGTAAAGTAGTCATATGGTGTGACAATTTGGCAGTAGTGGCAGCTTGTCAATCAAACAGAATAAATTATAATTGGTTACTGGCTTGTTGCAGAACTTTTAATCAAACTGAATAAATTATTATTGGTTAATGGCTTGTTGAATGTGATTATATCCAGCCATTTATAACTTAAAAATAGTTGTCAAGCATATATTCAGAGTTGATAATGGTTATGCAGACATATTATCTTGCTGGGATGTTTATGAATCAAGTAATAATGAGAAAGTTAAATTTCTTAAGAGTTGTAAATGGCAAAATGTAAAGAATGATATGCTATGACCTGATTTTAATATATAATAATAGTATTTGTCCCCAAAAATGGCGGTGTCACATAGCAACCTTGGCTGCCCTGTTGCTTTTGGTGTTGTAAATAAACCCATGCTGGTAAGATTACATGATCAAGCCACTGCTAGGATTCATACAGCACTGAGACCAAGGACTTCTAAAGCATATCGGATGGCATTTAGACAATTTCTAGCATTTGTGATATTAATGAACTTGTAAGTACCTTATGTGGTAAGTATAATTTTGCTATATTTGGAATTATTAGTGCAAAATGGCCTTAAAAGTTGTTCAATTAGAAATCACATTTCTATGCTGCAACATTTCTTCGAGATGTTTAATTGGACTAAGGCAGCCTTGAGTAGTAGAAAGATTCAATTATTTATAAGATCTGTTCAGATAAATGCCAAATTAATGGTCAAAACCAAAGGTGTTTCAACATGACAGATGCTAGAGAAGTTGATTACAAAAGCAAATACATTTCATAATGGGCAGGTTTTTTGTTGTTTATTTTTAACCGCATTCTTGGGATTTTTTAGGTCTTCTACATTAGTTCCCACTGGTATATCGCAATTTGACAAGACAAGATTCCCCATTTCAAATGATGTAATGTTTGTAAAACCCATTGTACATTTAATTATAACCTGCAGTAAAACAATGCAGAAATTAGATCAGGTGCAAGTTGTATATCTTCCTAACTTAACAACAAAGAACATATGTCCTGTTAAAGCTCTGAAATAGTTAATGGAAAACACTAGAAAAGATAAAAATTGCCATTATTTCAAACTGCTACTAAAAATGGTTGGGTCCCTTTAACAGCAGCAAAAGTGAGATCTTTTTTTTTTAAATTGGTCATTGTTGCTTTGGGTTGGAATCTAACATAGCTACACTTTCCATGCAATTAGACGCAGTGGTGCATCTTTGACCTTTGATAATAATATTGAGTTTTCAAAAAATAACTCATTGGAAATCTGAAGCTATATGGACATATCTTAACTCTACCCCTACGGCAGCTAGTACAGTGACTGCCACTTTTCAACGAATGATATTAACTACATGGACGATTGGAAACATTCAAATGCTATATGAATTCAATTCAAACTCACCGAGACAAGAATATATTTTATATTAAATTTCAACTTATCTTATTGTTTTTTACGCTTTATCACAAGCTACAATTCAATGTATATAGCAGAATGTAGCATAGTAGTAATGGTTACAAGAAAGTTGCTTAACCAGACGGTAATTGAAATTTTTCTATAGAAGTGTCTAGCAAATCTCTAAAGAAGTAATTCAGATAACTGTAATGGTAGTAACTCGGTGTACTAAACTAGGTAGAAACTATCTCTATCACTCACTTAACTGCCAAGGCAACCACAATTGCAGGACATCCTTAACAGAAAACATTCTAACTGTAACATTTATAACCCATAACTGTAAATGTTCATATTTTTAACAGTTAATGGCTATGATTTTCACTTAGCTGTTGTGATACACACTGCTGCACAGGTGTCGTCTGCCACGTACAGATAAACTAGCTGAAAATGTTTTAGCAAAGTGCTTTACATGAAGTCAGTTTAGAGTAGAAAATAAAGTGTAATGTGTCAGTGATAGAATATAGCCTGTCTGTCTATTGGACCAGGCTTATTTCTGACTTCCTAGATGGGATGTAGTCTCACTAGAGACTTAATATCAGAGAATATTAATCTTGACTCCCCGGCTCTACTTAACATGTATATAATTGTAATTATTATGAATTATACAGGGCTAATTAGGTACCAGGGTGCCACGTGTCTCAGTTGGTAGGGTGTTGGACTGATAATCCAAGGGTTGGGGTTCGATCCCCATTGATGCCTTGCATGGCAGCAATAGATAAGGTTACCAAGGCTAGCTATCCCTGCTGCAGTAATATTGTGAAAAGTGCTTTGATTATTAATAATAGAAAAAGCCCTATATAAGAGCCCAGTATTACCATTTAATTGGCCCAGTTTGGTACTAGGCCAAATTTATTGGTTTCTTCACCATTTTACTTCTAGGTTAAAGTTAGTCAGGTTGAGTCACTATAGCTAATCTTGCACTTGTTATAACCCAGGGCCCCTTGGCGAATTAAGGATGTTGCTATAGTATACCATATATGATTGCATTAGTCAAGATAGGAATAGTTTGCTGAATAAGGTTATGTTAATATATCTAATTCTCTTCATTGCAACATTTACATCATAAACTATATAAAAAAAACTAATGAATAGTATCACCAAAGTTTGTACATTGTACAGTTGTACTTTATTGAAGATGTTTATACCAGTGGTAATATAACTGTTCAAAAAGATCATGTTAAATCTCGAAAATGGATGTTATTTGCTGTCTAATTTGAGCCAAAAATAATCATAAAAATTGAAAGTAAAACTACAACTATATATTAACTTGACAGTAGTCACACTCACAAGAGCCATTTTATAATCTTGACTGACAGCACAGTGGAAGATAAGAAAATACGTTAAGATGACAATATTATGAAGCGGATAGTATAATTATTATATTGGACATTTTCATGAGTGAGAAAGGTTTCATTTTTTTTTTGTTTTCCACCATTGTGTGTGAATAATCAATTTGAAAATAAGTACATATCTCAAGACATGATGCAAAAATGACTGGAAGATGGATTTTAATGCAACAAAAATGAGCAAGAAATTCTGTACTAATACCTTTCTAATGCTGTATGAAACATACTTGTGGGTAAAGTAACCTCAAAAATATTAACCCAAAAGCAATGCTTGGAGAACACATTTGTAATGCTAATAGCGCATAGTGAGTGGCACCAAAAACATAAATTATTAGAAAAGGAATTAAAACTTAAAAACTTAAAAAATTATGAATACTTACATAGCTCACGTATACAATTTGGCGTGCTTTCAACAGGTTGAGACGTAGTCACTAAAAGTGTAAATAAAAATACATACATAGTTCTACGTACATGTTACTGTATATATAAATGTCATATTCAGATTGAAAAGTAGTTTCAGTGATTTTTATACTTTAAAAAGCTTCATTGGAATTAATGTTACACAATGTATATTTATCAGGGATATGTTATAGTATCAATACTTGGGACCTGGACAAATTGGCCCTTTACACATTGGCCCTCAGCAAATTTGCCTACTAAAACCTTGGCCATTGGTAAATCGACCCCCTAGAAACTCGGCCCTGAAAACTCGGCCCCCAGGTAAAAAAATAAAATGTAATGCAAATAAGAGTATTGTTATAGCACTTAAAGTCCATCATATGATAGATGGATATATAATGTTGTTTTACTGACAGTGTGTTATATGCACACAATACAATATAACAACACCCAGCCTGAAAAGGCTTACAAGACAGTATTAACCACATTGACATAATTAGTGTGTAGTACATAGTAATATTGACATTTTGGCTAAATGGACATTTATTATTATTATTATTAACACGAATCATACCTGTTGATTTATCACAAGTCATACTTGTTAATTTAACATGTTAAAAGTTAATTTTCCTACATTCTCTAATATTAACTAACATTTGACAAATATTCTTCAATTCTGCAGTTTATTAGATTTTGGACCCAAGGCAATACACAAATCCCCTGGATTGGACTTTCTACCGGTAACAACTCCAATTGGACTTTCTACCAAGTTTATCTTCCCAATTAGACTTTCTACCAGCAGAAATTCCAATTAGACTTTCTGCCATTAGAATTTGAAATACTACCAGATTGATCTTCTACTATAACATATATAAAAATACAAAAGGGTTGATTACTGAGTGCTTAGTAATCAGGATCATATCTAGGGAAATTCTCAGAAATTGATTAATGCCAATGGGAGCCAGAGAGTGCAGTTTGAAGATCCCTGTCAACTCAATACACCTTCGCTTGGAAGTCATAGATGTTTCAAACTTTGGTGTAAGGGGGGGCTCGGTGGTGTAGTGGTTAGAGTTCTCGCCTCCAACCATTGAGGCCGCCGGTTCGAATCTCAAGCCGGGTGCTTTATGCTGGAAAGTTGGTAATTACTTGCCGATGCCCGGTGGTTTACAGTGCAGTAACCACTGGTTTCCTCCATCTGTAAACTACCCATCGCAATATGACCCTGACTGTTGAACACGACGCAAAAACAACAAATAAATAAACAAACAAATCAAACTTTGGTGTCCACCACTCTACCAGGGTGAACTCCATGTGTTTGTGGTTATGTCCGTCACTTTTGAAGTGTCTGGAAATTGGTGTTTCTTGTCCATCCTTTCGGACTGTAGACTTGTGTTCATACATCCTTTTTCTAAGTGCCCTGCTGGTTTCTCCAACGTAGTGTTTGTGGCATTTAGAACAGGTGATGTAACATATATATACTGGTATCACAATTAAGTTAACATATTTGCGTATTGTATGTATTTGCGTTCTGCTTCATAACCTCATTCCTATGGCTCTGAAAATAAAAACCCTTTCTTGGCTGTACACATTGCAGAAGAGCCATCCCATATAACTATCCTACCCTGCAACTTGAATCACAGACAAACTAATCCTTTACCAAATCATCCCTGTCAAATCAAGCCCAAGGATAAGGAGAAACTACCCTAGTCAATTTACACCCCCCCCCCCCAGAAAATTATTGCATTCTCAAGGTAAATATGTCCAAGGAATGAACAAAAATCACATTTGGCTTGTGGTTTGATAATTTTTATCACCTGTATATCTTTTGATAAGTGGAGTTTTGTTGAAATGGATCAACTCATAATTTGGTACCACCTGCAACTGCTTTCACAAGCACAATGTGTCAATTATGCAGAATATATTTATATGTTAATCTTTATTATGAGTTACCACTCAATGTTAGTGTTTCTATATTTGTTTGAGACAGACAACCTGAGATAACACAGTGCTATCACAGTTAAGTGTGTGTATCAAGATATTATTTATGTTTAGGTCACATCATTCTTTCTATATATTTGCTTTCTGCCTCATGAATTCATTCTTCTGTCTCAAAAAGAGAGATTGTTTCCTGGCAGTACACATTAAAACATGAGCCATCCCATGTATCCATTCCACCCCTACCCCACCTTTACCCCTTCAGTATAAAAAATTTAATACAGCACATGAGAGGCTGAGAGTGGTTTTATGTTCATTTTAAAAGTGCTCTTAATTGCAAATTTCTTTCCGAGTTGTATGGTGTCACCCTGCATGTAGCCTACTCAAATGCAAATCCTGCCAAATCACCCAAAATGCTTCCCACTCTAACACATAACATAGCAAATGTGGTTGATCCACCATGAAATAGAATAGCCTATTCAGTTGTAACTCTTGATCCCAGCACAGAAAAGTGTCACGTTGGTATAAAAGAGAGAATACATTAGTCTAGACACCAAATGGGAAATAGTCTACATATGTACACATAGAGTAGCCTGGGATCATAGATTGATAAAATAGTTCACTATGTTACCTGAAAACTGTCCTTGTTAAGACTTAGGGTAAATCATGACTCTAAATCATGGCAAAGTTAAATTAAACACTTACTGTGATCTGCCTCTGTGGCCACTACTATAAGTGACAATGCAACCAGGAGGTAAACCAGTCTTGCCATGACTTGAGCCTATGTTCTTTCTGAGTGATTACACACTGTACTGTTGAGACTTGTTGAAGTTGTGTGAAGTTCTCTTACACTGCTTCTAGTTATACCTCAGCAAATGTCATATTTCTCCATTGATTAACAGCTTAAAGTTGTATAATAACTCAGTTAACCATTCAAATTTTGAATGTTAATTATACGCACAATTGCTTGAGACAATGAATAAGGCATGAATAAGATGACAATGATGATTTTAGATGGACTCTTGAGATTAGGCTGTTTGGTTAATTTAATTTAGCTTTGAATTGCTAGGAAAGTGCTTCTATTAAAGTTAAATTTATACCAATCATCAACGCATTTTACTGAAAGGAATATCTCCTCTCCTTATAGTTAAATGAGATTCACATTAAATGAAAAATTTTATTGTTAATTAAAAACTTGCTATATATCATGGGATATTTTATAAAATCCACGACATTTATTGGACAAACTAAACATCAATGTTAATTAAAACTTTCCTTACAAGGGAGCCAGTTTTATCACTGTTAATTTTATTGCAGCCATCTATGGCCTTTAAATAGGAATATTTCATCACCTTGAAACAGCTGAATGTTACGTGATATAAGAAACAGCATATGATTAAGAGGTCAATATAATATCATGCTTCCCATGTTTAACTCTCTGTTTGTATATAGCTATTAAATATATTTATGCTCAGCACCAAAGTTTCTTTTATCACAGACTCAAGATGTTATTTAATCAGCCGTGACTGCACAATCACAGCCCAGGTTGTAGTGACTGCAGTTCTAATGACTGAAAGACACAGGCTTAGGAATAACCATACATTTTGCCTGCAACTCGTAATAGGATCCATTGACAGATGATCACCCATTTTAGTAGACAACCTTGTCACTATGTATCTGTCTGTATCTGGTGATCAAACCCAAGTCCCTTGTGTTGTTTTGTTCAGTGTATTCAAACATTGTTTAGGTATATATTTGTTTATATTACAAACAAAGGGGGGTTTGGTCTCCATGAGCGTGAATAAAAGACCAGAAATGCATAATATTCAAATGAATTGATTTATGCCTGTTGGGTGGACAGCTCCAATATTCCACATCCACCACTGCTCGCGCCTTCTTCTGTGGGCTGTTGATGGTGTGTTGTATTTGGGAGTGCACCACTTTAGGATTGAGAACTGCATATCCTTAATAGAGTGACTTTTTCCAGTGAAATGTTTGGAAACTGGTGTCACTCTATTATCCTTAGGTTTGTTTACTGAGAGTCTGTGTTCATATATTCTCTGTCTGAACGCCCTCCCTGTTTGTCCAACATAATATTTACCACATTTTTTGCATGTGATTAAATATACAATATCACTGAGTTCACATGAGATTAGTTTTGGGAGGTTTTTAGGTTGGTATTTATCTCCACTGATGTTACAGGTAATTTCACTTATTTTAGTGATTAGAGGGCAGTAAGTGCATTTACCCAGCCGGGTGCAATGGGTGGGTATTAGTTTTGTCCTTACCATTTCTTTTGGTGGGTATGAAATGGAGGCTTTAGTAAGCATATCTCTTAGGTTAGGTAACCTCTTGAAGCCAAGTTATCAGCTCTGATATCTAATCCGTCACTCTGTATGTTCCAATTAGATACGGCAGAAACCAGGGTAGAGTGGCTGGATTATCTGTGAGCTTGGCTCTAGCTTCACTAAGGAGTTGCATTGTCTCCTCAGAGATTCTCTCTCTTGGCATAGGTGTGTCTGCAGCTCTGATATCTAATCCGTCACTCTGTATGTTCCAATTAGATACGGCAGAAACCAGGGTAGAGTGGCTAACACTTTCAGATATCACACTCATGATTAAGAAATAAAATAACAGCAAGAAAATTGAAGTGTTATAATGTCACTCAAGTAAATGTTCACAATAGATGCAGGCATAAATCAATTCATTTGAATATTATGCATTTCTGGTCTTTTATTCACGCTCATGGAGACCAAACCCCCCCTTTGTTTGCTTTATCATTATATGCACAATAATTCAAATGACCAGGGTATACAGTATAAAATAAATAAATTTAAATCTATCTTATACTAATCATATAAATACCAATATACCTTATATTGACATACCAAATATTATATGAAGTTTGTGATGTAATAATCATATGACGTCACTTTACACATTTCGTCACGTCAAATTACATCACAAAACATGTAACTAGTTCATTTTGCCAACAGAGTTAACTGGTGATGAATAAACAAAGAATAAAAAATATTAAAAAATAATTAAATATTTTATTCACATATATAAATTGACCATATAAGGATAATAAATATTATCTAGTATACATACAAAAGTATTTGTGCGAGTTTAGTGACATTTTCACTATGGATGTGCGTGCCAACTTCATATGTGGCATTTGCCAAAAAGCCTTCACTAAGAACAGTAGCCTTAAAAGGCATAAAACAAGTGTACACCTTAGCACCAGATACAATTGTTTGACCTGTCCCAAGACATACAAAAGGCGTGAAGACATGATCAAACATTCAAAAATCTGCCTCAAAAATAGTCTTAATAAGGGGCTGGATGAAAATCAGACACCAACTGTAATCCCATCTACTAGCAATGCACCCATGCCAAACGCCCCATCAGAGGCCCTGACCAGAGTCATACAGGACTTGACAGTTAGTGACTCAGAAGAAGATGAAGAGTTACAGAAGATGGCTGACAAACTGGAGGGCAAGTTGATACAAAACACTGTCTCCAGACAGGTGAACACTGACATCAGTAATGTCAGTACTGAGGAAAAGTCAACCCAAACAGAGCCTCTAATAGTTATTTCACCGGACGAGGTCCTGGAGTTAGGAGAGAAACTTTCACTACTAACTTTTGATAAAGGTCTAAAGATTTTTGTGGATACACTGAACTCAGATATAGTGTTCTGCAAACCCAACTTAGCCAGAAGTAAGAGCCCAACCACCCAAATTGGACTCCTAGCGGCCCAACCCACTGCTAATAGAGGTAGCCAAACAAGGGATGAAACCAAAGATGAGTCATCCAAAATAATTGACCAACATCAACCACTATCCATGTCTCAATGGGATTTGAACCCAACATCAATGGTCTCAGCACCCCCAACTCGACCAGATGCAGCTCACACAATCGACCCATCTAGTGAAGACACAAGCACAACCACACAGATGGATATACCCATCACTGATGCACACATTTCAGACATCAGCAAAACACCCACCCTAGAAGAGATGTGCTCAAGAAAGCCAACTCGACCTAGTCTTTTCATCCCCCCTCAGAAAAGACAGAAGTTATTGACACATCTGGTCCAATACAGAAAAGACAATAATTAAACCAGATCTCATCTAGAAATAATAACTGTTTCACGGACATTATTATTTTTGACAGTCTGAAAATAATATGTTTTAGATGTTATTAATCTTTTCAATTCTAAATATAATTTGTCCTAAAAATAATAAATAGCATAAATTATATTTTATATCTAGGCATTATTTACATACCCACCTATGAAATATTTTCTAATAAAGATCTTATTTATATATAATAAGTTATAAATAAAATAACCATATTATATTGGTGTGATAGATTTATTTGTATATATGATGACATAAATTATAAATATAATAAAATATATATAAATAAATAACATGTTCATGCATAGATACATCTATCCAATACAATCAATACATCGAAAAATGTATTGAAACTAATAAGATGTATTGTAGTGCATATGCCATTACTAAAACTGCCCAATGCAAACAGGATATAACCACAGACCAGTTTCTGCCTCAGTTATAGGATTGCACCAACATTAAATAATAGGGTGCCTCCCACCTTTTACATTGTGAACAGGAATTACCCTGAATTATCATAAGCACAATTATTACTTAAAATGTGACTCAAACATTAACATATAAATCCACCCTTAGGATCATACAACATTTTCAGGATACACTCTATCTGGGCTTATTAATGTGGATTATATATAAAAAGAATATGAATTTTTTATATATAGAATATAATTCTAGGATATAACAACCTAAAAATTTATAAATAGTATAATTATAATATTTAATATAATTATATTATATTTCCAACCTTAGAAAAATATACTCACCTGAAATCCTTCAGAATAAACAACCACCTCAAAAAAGGTGCACAGGTGCACAGGTGCAAAAAACAGGTTCAATTGCACATCCCAAAAAGTACTTCAGGGGAGACCTTAGCCCATATTCTCCAGCCTCTGATGAGAAAGTTCAATAAAATATAGCTTTCGAAACATAATACCTATAGTTTAAAAGATATTGTGTAAGGCACTTCTACAATAGCTATTGTGAACATTTACTTGAGTGACATTATAACACTTCAATTTTCTTGCTGTTATTTTATTTCTTAATCATGAGTGTGATATCTGAAAGTGTTAGCCACTCTACCCTGGTTTCTGCCGTATCTAATTGGAACATACAGAGTGACGGATTAGATATCAGAGCTGCAGACACACCTATGCCAAGAGAGAGAATCTCTGAGGAGACAATGTAACTCCTTAGTGAAGCTAGAGCCAAGCTCACAGATAATCCAGCCACTCTACCCTGGTTTCTGCCGTATCTAATTGGAACATACAGAGTGACGGATTAGATATCAGAGCTGATAACTTGGCTTCAAGAGGTTACCTAACCTAAGAGATATGCTTACTAAAGCCTCCATTTCATACCCACCAAAAGAAATGGTAAGGACAAAACTAATACCCACCCATTGCACCCGGCTGGGTAAATGCACTTACTGCCCTCTAATCACTAAAATAAGTGAAATTACCTGTAACATCAGTGGAGATAAATACCAACCTAAAAACCTCCCAAAACTAATCTCATGTGAACTCAGTGATATTGTATATTTAATCACATGCAAAAAATGTGGTAAATATTATGTTGGAGAAACAGGGAGGGCATTCAGACAGAGAATATATGAACACAGACTCTCAGTAAACAAACCTAAGGATAATAGAGTGACACCAGTTTCCAAACATTTCACTGGAAAAAGTCACTCTATTAAGGATATGCAGTTCTCAATCCTAAAGTGGTGCACTCCCAAATACAACACACCATCACAGCCCACAGAAGAAGGCGTGAGCAGTGGTGGATGTGGAATATTGGAGCTGTCCACCCAACAGGCATAAATCAATTCATTTGAATATTATGCATTTCTGGTCTTTTATTCACGCTCATGGAGACCAAACCCCCCTTTGTTTGCTTTATTATTATATGCACAATATTTCAAATGACCAGGGTATACAGTATAAAATAAATAAATTTAAATCTATCTGATACTAATGATATAAATACCAATATACCTTATATTGACATACCAAATATTATATGGAGTTTGTGATGTAATAATCATATGACGTCACTTTACAAATTTCGTCACGTCAAATTACATCACAAAACATGTAACTAGTTCATTTTGCCAACAGAGTTAACTGGTGATGAATAAACAAAGAATAAAAAATATTAAAAAATAATTAAATATTTTATTCACACATATAAATTGACCATATAAGGATAATAAATATTATCTAGTATACATACAAAAGTATTTGTGTGAGTTTAGTGACATTTTCACTATGGATGTGTGTGCCAACTTCATATGTGGCATTTGCCAAAAAGCCTTCACTAAGAACAGTAGCCTTAAAAGGCATAAAACAAGTGTACACCTTAGCACCAGATACAATTGTTTGACCTGTCCCAAGACATACAAAAGGCGTGAAGACATGATCAAACATTCAAAAATCTGCCTCAAAAATAGTCTTAATAAGGGGCTGGATGAAAATCAGACACCAACTGTAATCCCATCTACTAGCAATGCACCCATGCCAAACGCCCCATCAGAGGCCCTGACCAGAGTCATACAGGACTTGACAGTTAGTGACTCAGAAGAAGATGAAGAGTTACAGAAGATGGCTGACAAACTGGAGGGCAAGTTGATACAAAACACTGTCTCCAGACAGGTGAACACTGACATCAGTAATGTCAGTACTGAGGAAAAGTCAACCCAAACAGAGCCTCTAATAGTTATTTCACCGGACGAGGTCCTGGAGTTAGGAGAGAAACTTTCACTACTAACTTTTGATAAAGGTCTAAAGATTTTTGTGGATACACTGAACTCAGATATAGTGTTCTGCAAACCCAACTTAGCCAGAAGTAAGAGCCCAACCACCCAAATTGGACTCCTAGCGGCCCAACCCACTGCTAATAGAGGTAGCCAAACAAGGGATGAAACCAAAGATGAGTCATCCAAAATAATTGACCAACATCAACCACTATCCATGCCTCAATGGGATTTGAACCCAACATCAATGGTCTCAGCACCCCCAACTCGACCAGATGCAGCTCACACAATCGACCCATCTAGTGAAGACACAAGCACAACCACACAGATGGATATACCCATCACTGATGCACACATTTCAGACATCAGCAAAACACCCACCCTAGAAGAGATGTGCTCAAGAAAGCCAACTCGACCTAGTCTTTTCATCCCCCCTCAGAAAAGACAGAAGTTATTGACACATCTGGTCCAATACAGAAAAGACAATAATTAAACCAGATCTCATCTAGAAATAATAACTGTTTCACGGACATTATTATTTTTGACAGTCTGAAAATAATATGTTTTAGATGTTATTAATCTTTTCAATTCTAAATATAATTTGTCCTAAAAATAATAAATAGCATAAATTATATTTTATATCTAGGCATTATTTACATACCCACCTATGAAATATTTTCTAATAAAGATCTTATTTATATATAATAAGTTATAAATAAAATAACCATATTATATTGGTGTGATAGATTTATTTGTATATATGATGACATAAATTATAAATATAATAAAATATATATAAATAAATAACATGTTCATGCATAAATACATCTATCCAATACAATCAATACATCGAAAAATGTATTGAAACTAATAAGATGTATTGTAGTGCATATGCCATTACTAAAACTGCCCAATGCAAACAGGATATAACCACAGACCAGTTTCTGCCTCAGTTATAGGATTGCACCAACATTAAATAATAGGGTGCCTCCCACCTTTAACATTGTGAACAGGAATTACCCTGAATTATCATAAGCACAATTATTACTTAAAATGTGACTCAAACATTAACATATAAATCCACCCTTATGATCATACAACATTTTCAGGATACACTCTATCTGGGCTTATTAATGTGGATTATATATAAAAAGAATATGAATTTTTTATATATAGAATATAATTCTAGGATATAACAACCTAAAAATTTATAAATAGTATAATTATAATATTTAATATAATTATATTATATTTCCAACCTTAGAAAAATATACTCACCTGAAATCCTTCAGAATAAACAACCACCTCAAAAAAGGTGCACAGGTGCAATGCACCGCCTAGCGGTGCACAGGTGCACAGGTGCAAAAAACAGGTTCAATTGCACATCCCAAAAAGTACTTCAGGGGAGACCTTAGCCCATATTCTCCAGCCTCTGATGAGAAAGTTCAATAAAATATAGCTTTCGAAACATAATACCTATAGTTTAAAAGATATTGTGTAAGGCACTTCTACAATATCTATTGTGAACATTTACTTGAGTGACATTATAACACTTCAATTTTCTTGCTGTTATTTGTTTATATTAAGCACAAAGAGCAAGACATAAAGTGTTATTTTTATAAAGCAGCATTTAAACTGAACATTAAAGTAAACATTAATAGTATTATTTCCCACATAAATCAAAATTGATACTTTATCAATAGCTATCATTATTTTATGGCTTTGATTATCATTATCATTTTGACCAATTCTAATTCCACTATAGTTAGTACATTTCTATTACCATGTTTTAGTGTAAGTTTCACTAATTCTAATTTTCTTTTGACGGAGATTAACAGATATCTAGAAAGTGTTTTCAAATGAAAATTAACTAGATTTTACCAAAGAGTGAATTAGTTAGGACCAAGTTAAAACTGATTTATCATGGAACTATATGATAATTTATGGATACTATTGACAGTGTAGATGATATGACTATTATGGTATGAGCTTTATCCCCTCTGGTATTATTGCTCCAGATAAGTAACCAGTTTGACTTTCACTTTAATATCAATATCTAGACAAATGTATGTATTTAATGACATAAATTTGAATGACACATTTCTCTATTGGGTTAAATATCTGAGCAACTTAGTCATCGCACATTTGTCATTAACCTTGAAGAAACCATGTATTACAGCATATCCAGCAGGTTGATATTTCATGTAAATACCATAATGTCACAGATTTAGACAGGATATCTTACTGGCATATTGACAATACTTTAAATAAAAGTTCAAACGATGCAAGTTTAAGGTGGAGTGTGCAACAGGCCCAATCTTATGGGGGTGCTTCACTGGAACTGACCCAGTAACTGCCTCAAGGGTCAGTTGCAAAAGTCATAGAATTTTGGACAACACCACAAAAAAGGGCACAAAAATGCTGGGTCAGTTACATCTTCCCGACAGCATATACACCATACCGTCTTGCCTCGATGAAGCTCCCGACCTGACTTTGGATCATTATCATTATCACAAGCAAGACTGGAGTATTTTCCCGACTCACTCTCAACTGGATCGTTGAGTCGGGATCCAGAGTCATGGTCAAACAAAACTATATAAACCCCCTCTGACTCACAATAAACATCATTTGTTGCTGCAAAGTTGCCAGATACACATCACAGAGACTTCCTGCATCAGCTTAGGGCACTTTTGGTTTTTATTGAGTTACAGAGGACACATTAGAACCTAGCACCATCACTTGACATACAGCCTTCAGCACAGCCCCATCCAGCCCCCAGGCAGAGAAGAAAACCATCAAACCCCTGGGTCATGCCCTGGATTCTTCAGAAACAACAAAAGGGATGCTACAGCAATCTCCTGGTCGACCTCATACCCATGCTGTAGGTGCCATAGATGGAAAGCAGAAGATAGAGGACGGCAGTTTGGGGCTTCCAGCACTTTAACCACTGGGGGAGGGAGGACCAGACTTACACTACTTCTTGCTGGGTTACGATGCCTTTGCCTTGATGCTCTGGATGGTCAAACCCTATAGCTGAAGATAACTGACCAGGGAAGAAAGATTAGCCAACTACACATCTCCAGGGACTGGAGTGTGGTGGAAAACGACTTTGAAATCTTATTGAGCCACTCCAGGGTACTACTGGGCACCATGGAGCAAAGGCCAAGGTTTGTCAGAGACATTGTCTTTAAAATGTGGTGTTGCACAACATGCTGAGGACACACCAGGGTGGGGGAGACAGGGCACCCACCCCAGGAAATGATGTAGTGGCCTAACAGAATGAACAGGCTGTGTATGTACCAAATAAGAACTACAGGAATCCTTCAAGGGAGGCCGAACATCAATGAGAACTACTTAATAACTACTTCAATCACATGGGGGCACTGGTTGTGCAGGAGGACAGAATGTGAGATGTACCACCTTGGGGGCAGACGAAGCTGGCATCTATCAGTCCTTTTCAGGACTGCTATCAGTCCCTTTCAGGACTAATCAATTATTCAAAGAACTTTTATTTAAGCTGGTGTTGCTAAAACTTCCAACAAATTTGAAAACCAAATCCATTTTATTTCCAAAATACTTCCAACCAAATCTCAAGTCCCCTCTTTAAAACACTCAAACCAAATTTTATCCAAGTAAAGTACACCCTTAAATTATTTTTTAAAATAAAAAAATTTTTAAAATCTTAAGTATCTATTAGGGGCAGTTCAAATGTTTAGCAAAGGATCAAAAGTTAGAAGGACCGGTAAAAATGTCATAGTGTTTGGCGCCTTTCTTTTTGGCCAAAGTTTTTAAAATTCATTGTCCTATTATGTATAAATTTTTTTACAGTTTTTTTCCCAAATTTGTTTTAGTTGTTTGTTCTTTTCATTTTTCTTTCTTTTTGGGTTCAAATTTCTTTCATTTTCTTTTAAACTTTAAAATATTTTAAAAAGTTAGCAGTTTTTTCATTTCTAACTTTTCTTCAAGCACACTCTCATTCATTCATGCATTCATTTATTTTTTTGTGTTGTGTGGGATAGTGTAATGTTTCTCGTTTGGGTTTTCAGAACAGTTTACTAATTGTTTTGGAAAGATTTGGGTAATCCTGAAAAGGACCTTAGATGGTTTAGAGCAGTGGTGCTGAAAAGGTCCAATTGAAGGCTTCGCAGATGTTTTACTTTGGCTACTCTATGGGGTTGGCTGACTGTGGAGTCGATGAAGGCTGGGCTGGTGACTCTTGTTGTGAGGCGGTGGTGGTTGGAGGAGAGGCAGCTGTTGCTGTCATGTTACCTGGTAAAAACAGCTGTGGTGTGTCAATCTGCTGGTAGCTCAGCACTGAGGGTATGTTTCCAAAGAAGCTTGAAAGTCCTGATAAGTTGTGCTGACTTTCTTTGCCAGTAGCAGAGGTAACTAATGGAGGGTTAAAGTGCTTCATTGGTGTTAAGGTGAACATAAGTGGTCTTGAAGGTCCAGCCTGTTGTTGGTCTTCAATGACTATGAAGGAAGTCAGCTGCCTTCTGGACTGCTGCTGCTGTTCTTTGCTTGCCACTTGGCTCTCCTGAGCTGGTTTGATGTCCTGGCTCGAAGGCATCTGTGTCTCCGGGATGGTTAAGATGTATTCCCTTGCAGCTGGAGTTGGCTGCTGTGGCTGTTAAAATCTCTGTGGTGCAAATGTTGTAGCTTGAATTGAGCTACATGCTACAAGTGTCTGTTACTGTGGCTGCTGGGGCTGACAACCACGTTTTTCTGCCTTACTTTGATTGTTGCTGAGGAGCTTGGCAGCCTCGTTTCTAAATGGCTAAAAGTCTCTCTCCTCTAATTTCTCCACCTCTGATGCCAGGAAGTTGGAGAAGGCTGTACGTCTTAGTGTCTCCTGTCAAACCAGGTCTTGTACACCTTGACAGACAGCTTGCGAATCCTGGCGAACTCCTCCCAGAGAGACTTCTTCCTCGCTTTATCCTTGAAATGTTCACTAGTTGGAATCAGTAAGATATACATTGGTCATGTGCCTTGTAATGTGACTATGATGGCCTTGCCTCTCTTCCAGCAGCCTCTGTTTCAGTGTCACTTCTTTCTGTCCTGGGCCTTTTTTCTGGTTGTCCCTCTTGAGAGTGTGATTCATCTACTCTTGCCTCCTCCCTCCTGGCCTCCCGCTCTTTCTGTTGCTGTGCCTCTTCCACCTCTCTGGCCTCTCTCTCCTCCCTCCTCCACTGGATATCTGCTGCTGTAACCCCCAGCTCTAATCCAGGAACACTGTCAGTGGGAACTTCTATCTACCTCCCTATTCTACCATTCTTAGGACCCATTGTCAAATAATAAGCAGCAGCGTTTTTTTTCATAAAAAACAAAATACTGAAGTATAAAGTCATCCAACTTCAACTCAAAACAGCCCTCGATAATTGTTAAAAACAAACTCCTATTCTTAAAATGCTGCCAGATGTAATCCATCAGATGCGCTAACTGACTCTCCTTAATAATCACAGATTTTATCAGCAGACAGGACATGGATCGTAAGAATGAAGCTAGCTTATCTTATGCTGTGTACAGTCAAAAGATATTTATAAAATGTCAAATATCTCTTTTATTTTGGGATTTAGAACTTTAGACTGTATTGTCTGTATTATGAAACGTGGCCTGGGATTAAAAACATTCCATAAAATTTGACGCTGAGCCCCTCTTACTTTCATGATGGGGTCATAAAGTTGAAGTTTTTGCATTATTGTTTTTCGTCAGTATCTAAAAAACAACTTGACGAATTTGCCATGTGGATGCGACCAGTTATAAAGGCATGCCCTATTTTAAGGTGACCTTAAACTCCCATGTATGAAAGAATTATGTTGAGCATAAGTTTTTCTATTTTTTTCAAAGTGTGTACCTGAAATAGCTTTTACAGATTTTATTCTAATTTTGTATTTATATGCAACTGACCTTAGATAAGTTCCCTGCATTAAATTTACTCTAAACGCTCAGTAATAACAGTTTGACCATTTTTGGACAGTGTGCCAAAGACTGTGCTATTGATTATAAATGTATTTAAGTTGTGAATGTAGCATAAGTAATCAATAGCACAGTCTTTGGAACACTGTCCAAAAATGGTCAAACTGTTATTACCATGGTGCCATGGTCTTTATTTATTTATTTATTTGGGGTTTTACATCGCTTTCAACACTGTACAGGTCATATCACGACGGGTAGTTGGAAGGGCAGAGGAAACTAGTACATAGAGTTCACTAGGGTTGTGTACTGTAAACTGCCGACCAACGGCAAGCAACTACCAGCTTTCCCAACCATGGTCTTTAATCTGACGTCAAACTTAAAGGCCCAAGTGGAACCAGCCCTCCTGAAGTCAAGAAACTTGAAATGAAGAAATACTTGCATTATGGTCGACACTTGCTAAAGGTGCCTCATAGCCACAGAATCAGTAAGAGGGACAAGTCCAGGGCACAAAAGAAACCTGAAGAGTGGAGTGTTATTATCAGCAGGATAGAGTTGCAGTAATTTCTTCAGTGCAGCTACTTGGACAAATAGCGGAAGATCCAAATGAAGGCAAGGAAATTGTGATAGTATCTTGCCTGTTCTGGACCATTTAATGAGGAGGGTGACCCTGAGGAGGGTGACCCTAAGAAGAGGTCACCAGCCGAAAATTATCTAGTAGGGTCTAACGATATCATGGTATGGGGAAGCAAATTAGGGAACCTCAAAAAAAAAGAAAAGAAGGTGAATAAATACAGTGGTTTGAAGATAGCTGAATGTGGCGATGTGTCAAAAGTATATACAGTTCTTTCCAATTGATATGAGGTTATGACAGTGTTGGGCTTGGACTTGAATTGTGTATGCAACTTAACAGATTTCTGAAAATATTGCAATTGCTCATGTCTAAAGGCCGTTGTATCACAACCATGCACTACAAAATAGGCTCTAATGCCAGTCAGGTAATAAGCAATATTAGAATATGTACATTGATTATCCAACAAGTATTGCATAAAAGCTAGTGAAACTTGGTGTGTTACTTCCTGCAGAAAGATCCCAGCCACCATAGGGAACCCAGAAAATCTCTAAACATACGACTGTAAGTTCTGGATTTAGAAGGTCTAAAGGCCTGTGATATAGCTTACCAAGGGCCCTGGTGGCATGCTGGGACGTGGCTGCTGGAAGATCTACAATTACAATATATCTACAGCATACCAAGTCACAGAATAAGATACACATGTCAATGAACTGTGTTGTATTATTAATATGCAGTGTTTTAATCTAAAGAGTACTATACATTAAATGTCATAATTCAGAGCTGTTAAATTGATATGGGGGTTAATCCATGTAAAATCAGGAACTAATTACCGAAGTTTTTGTTCGGGGTTAACTTATAATCTACCCAGACAAAAGGTCAGCAATAGTATTTGCTTTGCCAGGTACATGGATAACTTGTAATTTAATATTAAAAATAGCAGTAATGAGCCAGATATTTCTGGCACAGGTAGCCAGAAATGGATCTCTAGTCATTCATGATCTAATAACTACTAGAACTGCCATGTTATCACAATAGATCTATTTTTTTATCTTGCTGAAACTGTACCCAGATCTTCAAGGCGACTATACTATTTAACATTTCAAGTTGAGTAATATGGAATTGCTTGCAAGAATTTGGGAGGGGTAAGGAGCTAAACACTACAGAAGCATCGAGAAATATGTTTTTTGTTATCAAAATAAGCGACTTTATTATAATGTCTTAAAAATTGCTGAAACCAATTCAAATCTTTGAAAAAAGATGAATTGAGTGAAAATCGCCTCTTATCACAGTTCTCTCTAATGACCACCAGCATATGGTTAAAAAATACTGTGCTGGATGGACACACTTGGTGATATATAAAAATGACCCTAGCAAGGATTGAAATTGTGTTTTAGTACATGTTTTCTTATCTTGCCAAGAGTGGAGCATATCTGAAATCTCCTGTAACTTTCCCCGAGTATAGATATCCATCGCAATAAATGTTGTGATGAGGTGCAAATTTTAACAGGAGTGCCCACATATAATACATCATCAATATAATTCATGAGGCCATTATGATCAGCCTGAGTCACCATGAATCTGGTGGCATCAGAACATTTCTCAAAAAATCTGGATCCGAGTCTACATCCAAAGGGCAAAGATCCATCTAGGAACAAGTGATGATGCTTGATACCTAAGAGATCAATGTCTTCTGTATCTATTCTTAAATCACGGAAAGCATGACTGATATCCACTTTGTACAATAGTGCACCTGGGCCCAGTAATTTTAACTTCTTGACCACATGATCAACAAAGGGATATTTAAGATCAAAATAAGCACCCAAAAGAATTCACAAGAAAATAAGAAAACTCCAGCGTTGACAGACTGGCCTTTGGACCGGTAGGCTATTGTATGTCAGATTTCTGCTTTTCACGAGTCATTAGAGGCAAGATATGGACTTAAAATGGTCAAGATTCATAGGTACCATACAAAACACCATATTTCAATTCATCCACCAAATATTGATCAATGTGTTGAGTATGTTCCTTAGCTGAGGCATGATTTTTCAAATATAGACGTCAAAGTAGTGGATCTATCAAAATCCAAAGGGACACCAAAGGTTATTAGGTCAAGAAGTTGTTGATCCCAATAATGTTTCAACTTATATGCCCAAATTTCCGGTTTGAGTTGGGTCTGAACTGAAATTCTGCATTTTAGAAAATTTGGCACTGAACTATCATGTATAATTGAATGTGCTTCCAGAATATTAATTAGGTTGTCCCAAAATACTTCTGGGTATCAGTCAGGGGTATGAAGCCAAACCCATGACCATTTTGTACTTGGTAAAGCCTGAGGTCCCTCGAATATTGGCACTGTTGAACATACAGTGGAATCTGAGAGTTAGAAAGAAAACTTTTAGAAAACTGACTATGTACTAAGGGAGCTATTATCATATTAATTTCAAATTGAACCAGGTACTTATCATTTATGTTGTTAGGCATGGTGGTTCCCTACTAGAGGCATTAACAGTGCCATGAATAGTATTTATATGTGATACTTTGGGTTTCGAGCCACACTACGTTCTGTTTCTAGGATTCTTATTTTTGACCATACACAAAGATTGTTCAGTATCCTGAATAGAAGTACTTTGGACATGTGCATCAGCAGCCATGGCAACAGAATTTTGAGCTCTATATGAAGTATTCTATCCTCAAAATTTGCCATGTGTTTGCCAGGGAAGCCATGAAATTTTGGTTTCTGACTGATGCCATTACCATGATCACTAGCCAAAAATTTTGTGTCATCATATATGACATAATGTGGGAGCATTCTGCATTGGTACTATTATCTCTCAGGTCTTCAATATCTGTGTGTAATTTTTGTAACACTTGAAACCTGTTCTTAAGGGCATGATCACTATTGCTTATAGAAGTTGTTACTGTCATCACGCAAATCCACAAGATAATCTGACATACAAGCCCTATGTTTTGGATCCAACTCATCTGTCATGGTGCCGCAAAATCCAGCCATCCACTACCCCAACATTCAACCACCCCCAAAATTTTGTAGATGATCTGCACAGGCTCAGTGCATGGTGGCATAGTGGTAACACTCTCACCTCCCACCTCTGAGGCCGGGGTTCGATTCCCGGAACTGGCTCAAGTGGGAAAGCTGATAGTTGCTTGCCGTTGGTTGGCAGTTTACAGTACATAACCCTAGTGAACTCTATGTACTGGTTTCCTCTGCCCTTTCAACTACCCATCGTGATATGACCTGTACAGTGTTGAAAGCGATGTAAAACCCCAAATAACAAGCACAGGCTCAGTGCAGAGCAGCAACTGAGAGGATTCAAACGTATGACCATCAAAGCCCAATATCACCAAAGTTCAGGCGGAAGATGATCAAACTTCAAATGAAAAGTTCAACCAAGGGTCAAGAGGAAAGGTCAATGGCAGTGATGTTAAAGGGCGCTTTTCTTTACACAATAAAATCTATTATAAACCCAATTATAAATCCAATCGATTTACAATCTGTGATTAGTCAAGTTACCAAGAAAATGACAAATAGCCATGTAAATAAAAGGCAGTACCTTTCCGATAAAAGTCTATATAAATGAGCTCCACTGAAATTTGTCAATAAGAGGTTAAACATAAACGACACAAGTCCTTCAAAGTGTACAACCTAAAACAGTACCACAGTTGGTGAATATTGATCAACCAATAATCCGATGACATTACTCTCAAATGTTATTGAAACTGAAGCTATCGCAATAATGATATATCCCAACCAGAGACTATATTTCAGTTTTTCTATAGCTTTAAAAACAACTGAACTATTTCCCACTACTTCATAAATGTCATTGTTATTTCCATTTGGAATTTTTGAACTCCTCATGTCATGTCATGGTAAAAGAGCCCATCTTTGGTGTTCATTCTGTAAGTTCCATGGTTGTATTAAAATAGAATGCCTGTAGCAGCAACACAAGATACAACAAGAGACAGCCTAAAAACAGTTTTCCTGTCAAAGTAAAAAAGTCAATATGTAAAAAGCAGTCAACAAGCCATCAAGATTACCAACAGGCATATATGGTGAAGAAATGTAAAATCCAGAAGTGAATATCATATTAAAATTCTAACAATGAGAAAAAGGTGGATACAGTTCTTGGCCACCTTCAAAAGATGCTGTTTAACAGCCCATTCTAAGAAGGAAGGTTATATAATGCTACACTTGATCTTGGCAGTCCCGCAAGTAATCGCGAGGTTTGGCCATTATATTATCATCTTGTATCAAATCTTTCATATTGTTGATCCCAATGAGGTGATCCCACTAGGTGAGCAACTCAATGATCAATCCTTTAATGACAGTTTTTCCTGCATTTTCAAACTCAAATTTGTATTTTCTGTTGAAAAAAAATCTTTAAACTCTTGCAGCATTTTCTTGGTTTATTTGCTTTATGAGGTCATGTTTCAAAATACTTCAATATTTTAACGTTGATTTAGATTTTATAAAGTAAAAAAAATTGTTAATTAATTAGATAATACCAAATATACAGACTATTGCTGATATGACAATTTCTATTGAAGTTAAAGGCAGTTAGAACTGCTATGTAAGATTACAGAAAATGCCATGTGTAAATTTATTGCCCTTGCAGTAAACCTTTTTTTGTTATTGATTTTGTATATCAAATAGAAAAAAAAAAACTTTTATAGGTGCTAAATTTATTAAATTCTATTGATAATGATGTCAAGCTCACTCAGTAGGGCTTTTTCATCTTAAAAGTTAGTAAACACTCTAACAATTAAAATAATTCCACCCCTGATAATATCATTATTTCAGTACTACTCTTGTGATATGATCACGGAGATGTGATAAACCTTCAAATGCTATGTCAGCAAAAACTATAACAAGTAACAAGCGTTGGCATTAATAAAATTGATTTAATTATATTAAGAAATCTTTAGTTTTTAATGTCCTTACCAAGAAGAAACTTCCTGCACATTAGAGTTTATGAGACATAGCCCAGGCACGATTTTAAAGGTTTAGGTCAAAGGTCAAATCTAGGTGGCATGTAAGTTTACTATGACGCTGTGCACCCACACTGCCTAACCAAAGCCTTCACCTAATATGAACTTCATGTACCTTAAAGTTTCTGCGATACAGCCAGGACAAAATTTTCGGACCCCCATCTCCAACCAACTTGACCATCTGGCCTCCCAACTGACTTCTCAGCTGGATGCTATAGATGAAAAGAATACCAGCCCAGCTCTTGGGTGAAAGTGTGACGATTGACCAAGTGTGATGAGATGGGGCTAAATTCCAGTAAAAATATTTTGAAACACAGCCATGGGTTTTGATAAGGTCACTGTTTATCTGGTTGTCAAATTTGGCTTTTTTACAATTGGCTCATAAGATTCAAACAATTCACTCAGTGAAATTATATACATGATACTAATTGACACAACTAAGCTTACAATGGTCTGACAAAAATGGCATGTGTCAACTCTTTATTGTTTTATTTGATGCATACTATAGCCCATATATTGGACAATTAAATTAAAACAATTATTATCACACCACATTTACCTCAAAGGAGATTCTGCTCTCTATCTATCTAAAATTGTGATAAATATCGGTTTACTTATTGTTTGAACATAAAAGCAGCTCACGTAATTTGCTAAAATTAAAACCCGAGATGACCAGAGTGAAATTTTATTAAAGTCCAATAAAGGCTGAAGGAAAAATTATTTTTAATTTAATATGTTGCTATATAAAATCGAGTACATAGAAGAAGAAATACAGTGAATTTTATCAATAAAAAAGTTCTTGTGATTATAATGCTCCATTGGTGAAGTAGAGTAAGAAATCTAAAATTCGCCACATATCTGAAATTCGCCACATGTGAAAATGCTAATAAAATAAATGAACTGTGGTGAAATTTGTTGAATGTATAGTAAATTATGGCTTTTTGAACTGAAAAATACCAATTTTTAGACAAAAACATCATTTTCTTCATAAAATTAACTAAGGTTTTACAGGTGGCGAATTTTAGATTTCTTACTCTATATGTTCCTACATTTTAAACTCAGCCACAAGTTTCTTTTTCCAGATTAATACAAAAACTATAAACCTGTGTATGTAAATGCATATAAAATTAACTGTAGATATGCAGCAAACACAATACATTACACCTGACACTACAAAGGAATACTTAAATAAGTTAGGTGATGCATAAAATATAGACTTGGATAATGAATATATTAGCATTGTATATTTTTTTCATGTAATTTAACTGTAGATATGAATGTGGATAGTATGCACAGAGTGAAAACAAACACCACTGTATGATTATATCACATACTTATAGGTATATGTTAAGATGTTGGGGCATGGCTTGGCTGATGTGATTATCATTGTGTTGAATTCATTCGTTAACTTTCTGAGATAACTCGACTTGTCCCACAAGAAATTGTGAAGGAGTTTCAGTCTATCTATCAGAATTTGAAAGTGTACATTGTTAAGGTAACAACTTTATATATTTGTTAGTGTTTTACACATACTCATTTGTGACTGATAGTTGGAAGGGCAGAGAAAACCAGTGCATACTGTTGCTCAAGATTCTTGGCCTGTACTTACAAAGATTCTTATTCTTTAGAATTAGTCTTATTCTCAGAATTTTCTTGGAATTGTTGTTTTTCTTAGAAAAATTCTAAAACTAAAAATTTTCCTAATCACAAATGTTTTTATTCTTAGAATTTTTCTTAGAATTTGACATTCACAAAACTCTTATTTTTAGAATATTCTAAGCATTTGATTTAAATCAAAGACGGGAACAGAGCATGCTTAACTAAAGACAAGTAGTTGTTTTGGTGATTTTTGTGCAGCAATTGATTACAGATCGACATCCAGAACACAGTTTTACATACTAAGTTGTCCACTGTGTATTCTGTAAAGAAATGCAGCCTCTTTTTATTATTTAAAAAATTTCTCACTTTCTGTTCACAAATGACAAGATCAGTATTCACAAAGATGCTAAGAATTTTTCTTAGAATTACACTCAGTTTAAGAAAAATTCGAACTTGTGCATGCATTTCTTTTTACTTCTATTCTTAGAATTATTCTAATCTAAGAATTGTTTTGTGAATAGGTTTTTATTCTAAGAATAAGAAGAGTCTTAGCTTAGAATTTTCCTTAGACTTAAGTGTAATTCTCAGAAAAATTCTAAGAATATTTGTGAATACAGGCCCTGTATTGTAAACTGCCAACCAATGGCAAGCAACTAACAGTATTCCCACATAAACTTGTATCTAAGAGCTGGGAAACAACTATATGACACATATATGACATATGACACATTACTGAGTAATTGATTTTAGTGTTTTTGCTTTATACATGTAGGTGAAGTATATGTAACCTAAAACTAATATTATAGAAATATTTCTCAGTTGTGGTTGCTATTTCTGTGAATACTTAACATCTGCGGTCCATGTTACTGACCTATCTCTTACAACTTTGGTTTGAGCTGGGTTAAAACAAATACAGGCAGAAATACAAAATTGGTTTTGTAAGCAAAAACTTTGTAGCTGTAGACAATCTCTACCTACAACATAAACAGTACATTTGACTAGCAACATTTGTTGTGGGTAAACAAATGATGGTAGGAACGCAAGCCACTGTTTTGTTAAAGAAAAGTCAAGAATTACAAGAAATTTACCAAAGAGGTTTGTAGATCAAGGGACATGTAAATGGCTACAAAACTTATTATTGTCATTTTTGTGAGTTGATTTGAGTGATAGTATGAATGTTTAAAAGAAAGCATGTTTACTACATATTTGAATCTAGACTTGTCTGAACATCCATGGACCAGAATGGCACAGCAGTCATAAATCTTTTCAGTTGAACACTTGACTCTCATCCAGTGATATACATTTAATTCAAAACTCTTAGCAACTTTTGGAAAGTGCTGGAGGGCCTGTGCTAGTCCATACAATGTTGAAAGGGTAAGAACCTCCCACTGTGATAAATAAAAAAAGACAGTTGTATCGAATGACAAACTTATTTGTGCATAATCAATTACAAGTTAAGAGTGTTGGTCTTTCACTGCAGAGAATAATTGAAGCAAATAAAAAAGTTTCAACTTAATTAGTTCAAACAACTCTCAACTCTTTAAAATAACTGATGTGCAGAAAATACAGAACCTTGAACCTGATACGACATAAGCATACTTAAATAAGATAGTTGTTGAATAAAGCACAGACTTTGCAAGTGACTATATAAGCAGTGTTGTTGCATAAAACATACACTTGTGACTATATTAGTAGTGAAGAATTGTTTGATGTGCTCTGACTATAGAAGTACTTCCATGTGTTTTAGCTGTGAAAAATATTGTTTAGGTAAGTATTCTATTGTAAATCAAATCACACACACAAGCACAATCCAAAATTTATATTAATGGCAAGTAGAAATTGTGTTTAATTGTTCTGACAATAATCTAGCTTTGTAGTTTTCATTTGCTCTTTAGTAAGTCAAGATGGAGTTGGATCAACTTTATAAGTTGCCCAATGAGATCATGGTTGATGATATGGTGCTTCATGGAAACCAAATCAGTACAGAAAGCATTCAGAGGGTCAGAGAGGTAGAAACCAGGAAGGGAGATGTACTTGTGGCTACATACCCTCGTTCTGGTAAATTATGATGTTGAAATATGCTTGGCTATACCATAAACACTCATCCTTTAACTTCTGTGAATCCAGCTGTTTCTCAATGGTGAAATCATCTAAAAGTAAAAATGTGTCCAATTCATTCGTCAATTTCCTCATATAAGATGCCTCAAAATATCCATCTGTCCTGGCCTAAGTGGGTTATGGAAGGCTGTAAGGCTGTTGCTGGTTATTCTAAAATATGCTTCTGGTTATTTTCTTAATACAAACTTTAGAATCAGGAACAGTTCAAATTATAACCCAAAACAATATCAGAACACATACATGTCACATAAAGTTTGATATCAAGTCTTTGGTGAGCAGAGGCATATAATACCATCATACAAACTTAATGCAAAAAGACTCTGAAGAGATTACAAAGTACAGATTTCAGCCTTTTCTGCTCCCAACAATTTCTGTTGAGAACACATTCTTACATTATTCATAGTCTTCACGGGTCAAATGGTCACCAATGTAACCTGGACAAATTTCATCAATAACTTAATTTTAATCATAAAAATGGCAACATTTTTTATGTGAATAACAATATACTGAATGTGAAAATAGTTTTTTTATGTACCATGACTACATTTTCAATAGCACGAAAACTTATGTTGTGCTGATATTATGTAGTGTTTATTAATGTTGATTACACCGGTGTCAACTTTTGTCAGTGCATTTGTTGAATAAGCTTGTCCAAGTAACTCTCAAATTTCGTGCTTTGAGAAAGGATGCAACTAGATGCAAAATATCTTTTGAAAGGGGGTGACTGTGTTACCACCAAACAATTGTGCCTCATTTCAGCCAGTGTATTGCTGATGTTATTTGAAATGCTTTTTAGGCACTACTTGGATGCTTGAAACTGTGTGTCTTATTCTGAAGGACAGTGATATAACTGCAGTATCTTCCAAGCCATTGCATCTGAGGGCACCATTTCTAGAAAACAAACCTCCTGAACAATATGGCATAGACAATTGGGTAACATATGCAAACAATATGGAAGCACCTGAAGGACGATTGTTGAAGACACACCTGCCTTTTCGATATGTCTCTCATCTGGTAAACAACTCTCTGTCCAATGATTTGGCTAATTTTATTGACAAATGCAAAAAAACCATCTTACTCAGTGCAAATAAAGTAATATATTGATGTAATACATTTTGGATGAGTTTGGGTGTGTAAAAGCAAATGGATCTATACATTGGTAATGGTGCAAGACCAATCAGTGTCACTTAAAACTATACTATTATTTTCCATGCATAATTAGGCAATAGAATGCTGTCATGGGCACAAAAGTTGCCCCTTGCATCTGAGGTTGTGTGTATCATCCTAGCACCAATCTTAAGTGGAAAAGGTGGTGGCTGTTTTGCAAATAGCTGATGGCTAACAGGGTAGAAACTTAACCAACTGTGTGGATGGCTTGCTATCGTCCCTTCAGCTGCACACAATAACCCACACAATTGATGTATAGTTTTGAAATTAAAACTGATGGATTTGACATGAAGCTTCACATAAGTCTAAAGTCTTTTTCCCCCTCTGTGACTCAAATTTAATTAAAGACTCATCTTGCATGTGGAGGTTTTACGAGAGTATGATGTTTTGGACTTTTAAAAAGATTTTTGATAGACCACACATATTAAAATTATTATGGGTGTTTAATCATTAAATCAATTGAATACTTTTTGTTCAGAAGAATACAAAAAGGAAATGAGAAATTAAAGACTGGAACAAAGTTAGAAATAGCATTTCCAGTCTTCAAAGATCCTACTTTTCTGTAAGTTTACAAATCACTGACATATAGGCATGGCCTTGAAATGTTTCAGTCTGGGCCATGTACTTCATCCCTCATTCATCATACAAACACCTTTAATGATACTAACGGTTTATTTTGCTAGCTGATCATACAGGCTCCACTTATTGTTTGCTATAGCTCTTAAAACACGCAAATGCTACCTTTTATGAAAACTTTAGCACTTTATGGCGTTGTGTCTGTATTTGTGACAATGTGGCATGGATTGTAACTTGATATTACTTGGTCCATTGTTAGTTATAGCACTGGATCTTTCGTTTTTGTGATAGGTTTTAAATAATTTTATTTAAATTTCCTGAAACATTGCAGTCTGTTTTTGCAGTCAGCACTTACTTCTATGTCAGAACTGATAAGAAACTAGTATTTCAAGTTCATTTTGAACCTGTTGATACTCAAGAGTTTTGAGAATCTGTTATGTCTAGATACTTGAGTTCTATCCTTTCAAGGAAACACTTAAAATATAGGGCACCTTCTTCTTGTTACAACTAATTACATTTGGAGAAGGATGTGGTTTTGTTTCTGCATAATATGTTTTGTTTTACAACTATTTACTTGTGTTTTATGTTATTTCTAGGTCAGGAATGATTTGGTCAAAACTGTAGTGGTTATGAGAAATCCAAAGGACATGCTAGTTTCTCTCTTTCATTTCTACAAAATCAATAAGAATTTGGGCTTATTTGATAGGAGCTGGGATGCCTTTTTTGAACTTTTTAAATGCAAAAGGTTGGTCTATGGTGACTGGCTTGATCATGTGAGTGGCTATTGGAAGAATTGCTCCCAGAAAAATAATGTCCTGTTCATCCAGTATGAAGAGGCCAAGGATGACATCAAAGCAATGTTAAAAAGAATTGCATCCTTTTTGAAAAGGGACTTAGATGGGGAAAAACTGGACAAGATTGCAGCCCATGTCCAGTTTGCTAACATGAAAAGTAATCCAATGACCAACTTATTTAGTACAGGGATTTTCAAAGAAGA
This sequence comes from Sabellastarte sp. h YS-2021, assembly GCA_964017235.1. Classification (NCBI taxonomy): domain Eukaryota; kingdom Metazoa; phylum Annelida; class Polychaeta; order Sabellida; family Sabellidae; genus Sabellastarte; species Sabellastarte sp. h YS-2021. The sequence continues at coordinate 15,348,280 of OZ024937.1, forward strand.
TTTGTTTTTGAGACAAGGTAAGGTAGGAGGTTGGAAGGATTACTTTAATGAAGATCAAAACAAGTTTATGGAAGAGTTTTACATGAAAGCTATCCAGGAATTAGGTCTCTCCTTTAAGGATAGCTAAACTTTAGACTTCCTAACAAATATAAAGAGTAAATATCTATTGTTTGCACAACCAATATGATTGGTATATATATGGTTCAAGTATTTTCACACCGCTACTATTATGTACCCGTGAAGGTAATGTCACAACCTTTGAGATAGTAAGTGCACCAAACTGTTAATAATATGATTTATCAGATTGCAGTGTCTTCATAATCGTAAATGTTTGCATTTCTTAGAGCAGTCAAATACCAACTTTCATCTTACCTTATTTGTAAATGTTGATGCCCAAATATGAAAGTCTGTACTTTGGATTAAGTCAATAAAGAGATCTTAAGATGGTATCAAAATGGGTGGGTTGTTTTAAGACATGACTGAGACATTAATAATCAATAGATTACCAGCATACCTCCAAGTCATGCGTTTGTTTACACTTTGTCAAACACTTTCGACAATTCTTGACTTATTGCTCCAATATTATTGAAAGGAACTGTACACTTTCTTTGAAAATATTTACTGACTTCTACTTCATAGGCTGATAGACTTTCAAAATCTTACTGGGTCGTATGTATCAGAGCCAGTGATATCTTGGATAATGATAATAATAATAATGTTAAAACCCTGTAAATAAAGCAGAAAGACCAGTTTAATAAACTCTGACATTTACTGAGCCATTCATTATGTGAGCAGTGCAACTTGCACAGTTGTTTTAATGGTAAATGAGTAACTCTAGACATTCTGGTGGTATTCATAACTGGAGTTTTGGGCCATTTAAAAATGCATTGTCTGGACAAACATAATTACTACATTTTGAACTCAGTTAACATCAAAATAATTTTCTGATGTACCAACTAATTTCATGTTTTTCTGTTTACAACTGATACTGTGATATGCTGATGATATTCATGCTGTTCCGTTTGAATTTATTAGTGTGACAACACCTTGACAATAAATCCTGTAAAAAATGAGTCAATTTTAATAACTGGCCCAGTCTGAGGCCCAGATTCGTTTTCATGTTAAACAGACATGTGACCTAAGGGCATAAACCAAGACAAGGCAGTGAACCTGGATTTAAACCCCCCAGAGTTGTCACCAAGGGATGAGATATGCACACCTTTTTCTTAGCATGATAGACACATATCTTTCAGTTCTTAATATGTAACAAATACATTTATAATATGAAACCTGGTTCCCATGCTTTGAGACAACATTCTATTGTCAATATTATTACTATATACTCCTTGAAGTCATCTCGTACTGAGCAGCATCACAGCCAGTGCATTTGAAAGTTATGCTTCTGTATAGATATGGTGACCTATATTTGTATACTATTACTAATATACTACTATTACTATAAATGTTGATTTTGACAGGAGCAAGGCTGTTCTTGATTGAAATATTTTCTTTGATAAATACCAAATGTCTAGCTGATTTGTTTATATAACATATGTATGCATTTACTCATTGAAATAAGAGGCTATGGCCATATTACAACAAACTCAATTGTATTTTTATTCACCGAAGATGTTTGATTAATTAGACATTTTAAGTGAGATTTAGGAAATGAAAGAAACATCATGTGATCATCCAAAATTTATTCGCACATATTATTTTAATGCAATATTGTGAAAGCCAGAACGGGACTGTGATGAATTTTCTCAATTTCAAATCTTCCACAGAATCCATGACTGAAATGAAAATGATTAAATGTTTTAATAGGTATGAACACTTTAAAATTAAACAGTTACGTCTCTAACCCATAAAAAAACAAATCTGTATTCAACATACAAAATAAAATTTTACATTGCAGAATCTTGCCAACCACTGTATACTCGTTTTATTGTTTTGCAAAAATTCAAAGTGGTGTGTGACCTTGTTGTTGTGGTAAACATGATTTCACACTCAAAATAACTCATATCCTTGCATTCTCCTAAACTTTGGTGTTATACCCAAATAACTTATATTGGAAGTTCATGACTTTACAAAATAAGTATAAAATAAGTGACAATGAAAAGCCTAGCATGTTTCTTGCACAAAACCAATGAGCCTACATTAATTAACAGAACAATAAGACATTTTACTCGAAATATCATTTCAAAATAGTTCAACTACCTCATTACTGCTACATTACAAATCAAGTGGGAATGTTGGTAGTTCGTCGATGTTGGTCAGCACTTTACTTATTTATTTATTTATTTGGGGTTTTACGTCGCTTTCAACACTGTACAGGTCATATCACGACGGGTAGTTGGAAGGGCAGAGGAAACCAGTACATAGAGTTCGCTAGGGTTCTGTACTGTAAACTGCCGACCAACGGCAACCAACTACCAGCTTTCCCACTTAAGGCCATCACGGGGATGGAACCCTGGCCTCAGAGGTGGGAGGCGGGAGTGTTACCACTCTGCCACCATGGCCCCTGTCAGCACTTTACAGTACAGAACCTTGACTAACTGTATGTACTGGCCTTACATGCCTCGAAACAACACAAAAGGTACTAGACATAATGTGAGGCACTAAATAAATAAAGAACTCCAGATACCTATTGTTTACTGGTTGGTTGATCATGACTGTAGACATGTCAACATGCATTGGTTAAATTCTTCTCCCCGATCTTCTGGAACTCCACAACAGTCAGTGCACTCATCAATTAATGGAGTAGTGGATGGAAGTATTGGTCCTGAACAACATGTTGTAGTAATTAATCACAAATATTGTTGCAAGGAAAACAAATTAATGTCCCTGTTCCACCACATGACTAAGGCTCTGATAAAGGTATTTTGAGAATCTGTTTCAAAAAAAAATGTCATAGAAAGTTGGCTTGAGTCTGTTTGGATCTGTTCTGGTCAGTATAAAAATCAAACAAGTTTGATATTGTTACGATTGTCCAGGCTTCCTGGGGTTTCCTCAGACCCAAATTACACAACCCTGTGTTGTCTGAGGCATCCTGGGACTCATACCTTAGCTTAGTCCCAGGAGGCCGGCACTTAGTCCCACATCTATCACCAATCCCCCATGAAAAAAAAATCTGCCATTAAAGGCTGGGGGAATTTTTTATAAGTACCCGAAGGCCTGAGACCCAGCCAGTATATCCCCGACAGGATAGGTGTTGAATCCTATCACAAACATAGTTTAATCGGCTTTTAGTTGAAGAGCAATCGTGACTTGTCTGGGGACGTCTGAGGCTTCCTCAGGATGATTCCAGAACTAGATCCAGATTATATTTTCCCGCTGATTTTTTTAAGATTTTGGGGGATTAATCCTTTGGTGGAACAGGGGCATAAGACCTGTTAATGCAATGCTTACTTTAAAACAGCACTATAAATGCAACAGAATAGAAAACACTTCTACAGCGCAAAATTGATGAAGATCCTCTAGTGCATTAGAATCTAAAAAGGCACAGTCCAAAAGTCATGACCCAGTAAACAGCTATGCTAGTCTAAAGAAGTAAGTCTTGAACCGGCTTGTAAAACTAGAAATGATCTGTGGGAATCTGACCTCAATTGACAGGGTGTCCCAGTCCACTTGGCAAAACCATGCCTACCTATGGCCTTTCTGCTATGAATTCAGGAAACTGATAGTCTATTTCCATGAGTCGGACTACTAGACCTGATTAAAGATGACAACTAGGGAGGTTGGGAGAAATTTATGGCCTTATAAGTAAGGAGGTTATATTTCGAAAGGACACAAATGAAATGGGCAGACAGTGAGCTTTTTGTAGATAGGGCGTGACATGACTCATCCAGTCCAGTCTGAAAACAATGTGGCAGAGACCATTTTGAAATTTCTGAAGTTTAGCAACACTGGTTCTGCTGACCCCATATAGCAGGAGATTACTGTAGTTTAGTTAAATATTGACCATAGCTTTTGCCACCAGAGCTTTAGTATGAACAGTTAGGAATTTATGAGTGAGTTGCAAATCCCTGAGACGACAATAACAGGTATGGCAGGCCTTGACTAAATGATTCACAAAAGTATTTTCTAAGTCAAAATTGATAAAAAGATACTTTATTTCCACTCACTGCAAAATAGAGTTTTGAAAGAATGATACAGGTTATTTTGGTCTAAGTGACTCTTTAATATGTTTATCACCAATGATGATTAACCTAGTCTTGTCAGGGTTAAGTTTTAATTTTGCACCATTCATCCAACCTTGAACAATAAAAACAATGCTCAGTCAGCTCCGCAATGATGGTATGAACATCAAATATACAATAGCTGCAATGTCTGGCCAATCTGGATAGCTAATACGAAAAGCATAACATTATAAGATGCACACTGATTAGTTTTGTGATAATTTAGGGTGCCACTTAAAAATAGAACTTGTCTTATCGGCCCTTGAAAAGTCCTCTAGAAAGTTGGATTTGTCAGCTTGTTTTTGTGTAACATTTTCATGCAACTTCTGATTATGTGTTAATGTTATTTTATCTGCCACTGTGGTCTAGTGGGCAACACACTCGCCTAGGAACACAGAGGACGTGGGTGCAACCTCAGACACAGGCAGATGCATAGTGGCTCAGATGACCACTTCAAAGCTAGGTCCTCTGTCATTGGGTCTTATCCTCAGTGGTAGGTTAAAGAACCTCAAGGACATTGGTAAGTGGTCATCCTTGAGCCTCTGTCTTTCAGTTTGGGGAATGTCAGTAACTTGACAGTTGAGCTATACTTCTACAGTGGGATGGGTCATATAGAATGCAATACAATACAATGTTCAACTTGTTTGAAAAGATCAAGTCAGACAGTAGGTTTAATCCAATATGATCTGTTTCAGTGTTTGTTAATTATTCAAAAAGAAGCTAGAAACATTCATAATAATATTTTCAGATGATTAGATGTGTGTGCAATGGTTAAAGTTTTTTTTCTATTTATTTACCATCGTGTATTTTAATATGTAGGATCAGTTGAGAATGCTAAGAAATACACACACAAATTACCATCATCTTTTATCATCACTACAAGTGTGACAGATACATATATATATTTCAATGACTCTAGACTGATTCTTTCTTTTTTGTAAGAGCCAATTTTTACTTTTGTGAAAAAGATACCCTGATGCAACACCAAATGAAATTTTTCTTCAATATTGAGACCCTGAAATTTTGCTTTCTACCATAGCAAGCCATCGCCAGTATTTGAAACAGGTTAAAATGAATAAAGTTCTAAACCAAAATGTAGATGTTTTTGAATTTCCTGATACTTTAAGGATCTCTTATTGCTTCAATAATGACATTTGTTTTATATTAACTGTACATTCTAACATGGTTATAAAAGGTATTGGACAAACTTTTAATATAAATTTGCAAGATCTGTCTTCTCACATTGCAGTGTTAGCTTTTCTATGAGCATTGGGCTGCTTCTATAAACTTTTGTTTTATTTATTCATCTATTTGATTTATTTGGGTTCAAAGGCACTTTTAACGCATAGGTTGCATAGATTATATCACGATGGATGGTTTTCAGAGCAGAAACCAGTCCATACTAGTTCAAGATTCTGCACAGTGAACTACCGGGCATTGGTAAACAAATGCCAACTTTCCCATATTAAGTCAGGGAGGTGAGTGTGTTACAGACAACACCACTGAATCCTCTGTAAAATCTTTGAAAACAAATTTGATTTTGGACGTGTAAAGGTAGAAAATAGTTGAAAGTTCTGATAAGGTATTGTGCATAAATTAAAAAACAACAACCTAGGAATGGTGAAATTTAAAAATTGATGGGGGGAGGGGGGCAGCATTTCGCCCATAAAAACACCAAATGTGCAGTGTGGTTTCATGAAAGTTATCAGAATGAAAAGACGTTCCTCAAACTTTAAAATGACAGTAGTATCCTAAAATATATTTTGTGATAAGGTACAAATACATCCATAGAACTTGTCCTAGGGCAACAATATTAGGGCTGTCGAAAAGTGGAAAGCATTTTGCCAATTATTTTTACAGTTCCCCAAAAGCTGCAAAGTCTGTTAAACACTTTGCATGCAATAATTAAACTTAAAGATCGATTCTTCTCATTGTATTCTAACATATGATGAAGTAATAAAAAGTATTAAAATTGATCCCAGGCACAGTTTGGAGAACATATATTTCTTTGCATCAGTCAGATGTAGTTTGTTAGGCATATTTTTCACCGACATATATATTTTTATTAATCTTTATAATCCTGCCTACTGTCAGTTCTAACATCTTAGAAAAGTATCAAGACATATTGCACACTTTTCTATGCTATCCAGTTCCTTCAATATCACTGTAGATGTTAGTTTTAAATGAAGCACATTAGAAATTAATAAAACACTGTCTTCTGCAAAATGCTGTCCCCTCCTATACTTTACAATGGCTATTATTCACATATTGTGCACCAGTTTGAATAATCAATATAATGAATCCATATTTACATAAGTAATGCAAAACAAAAATCAGCTGTAAAAGTTAACGTTTCTCCACTATTTCTGTAATGAGGTTAATACGAAAATAATTGAATCTTAATACAGAGTTAAAATTTAATACATGAAAAGTTCTTTGTCATTGCAAATATGACTAACAAAGTTAAGAATATAACAGGTCCCTGATGTATGATTGATATTTAGGAAGTTAGCAGTTTGTGTGTGCTGCCAATTCCCCTCATTCTTACTTCAGAGGTGGCATGTGGCTGGAAACTTTTTTATCGCCCGTTTATCAACTTCCTGTGAAAAGAGACCTCATCCGCTTCACCCTCCAGCATATTAAAATTATTTTGAGAGGATATGAGACATTTGTCAAAAATTTAACAAAATGATCCCCAAAACAAATCATTTTTCCACTTTCAAGTTGTGTCATATCACCCATGTACCCACAGATGAATCCCACCAAATCACCCCCAATGCAACATATCCAAAGAGCTTTTACATTGTACACTAGTGGGAAGTAAGCCGGGTAGTTATATGCCTAATAAGGCAGTGGCTGATTTACATAAAATGTCAGGGGTGGAAACTTTATGTGTGTGTAAATCAATATTGTATACACATCCAAAACTGGACAGTATATTGTGTTGTCTGTTGGAACCTTTTAGGGGCTAACCATATTATGATATCTCAAGTTGTTATTGATTGGAATCTGGGGAAAAGGTCCTACAAAGAAAAGCTATGCAGGAAAAAAGCCTTACAGTTTGTGAAACCCATGTAGAAAACCAATACACCATTTTCCAGGTTGTGGAGAAAGCCCTACACATCATGTATAGTTTGTTAAGGAAAGGATTGATTGTTACTTAGAGATATTTCTATTGCTATTCAAACTACCCTATGCTGTAATTTTCAGTTCCAATGGCCCTTTGTACATTTAAAAACAGTAAAGTAGATTACTTGTTTCTGATTTAAAACCTACACTGGGTTGCCATCACTCAAGCATTAGATGGTAACTGATCAAACAGAACCTTGCAGTGAAATCTTCAGCTAGAAAGGAGTGCCACCAAATATTTTTATTCCAGAATTTTAACAAGCATTTAACTTTATATTTGTACAGAGCCTAGGGAGGGACATCAAACTGTTTTTCTATCATTTTTCATCTTGTTAACATGAGATAACAAGTCATTCCTACGATAAAGTAAGTCATTCCTACAAGTTAGCAAGTCATTACCACAAGATACTAAGTCATTTCCAAAAGTTAGCATGCCATTACCACAAGGAAGGAAGTCGTTCCCATAAGTTAGCAAGTCGTTACCACAAGATACTAAGTTGTTCCCACAAGATAGGAATTCATCCCCATGAGTTACTAAGTCATGCCTTAATGCCAATGTATAGGCAATTTCAGTTGATATCATACCTAACTTATCTTGACAAAGGTCAAAGTTGGGGTTTTACGTCCCGTTCAACAGCCAGGGTCATATTGGGACAGGTCCTCAGAATTGCCACTTGTGGTAACTTATCTTGAGGGAGCAACATAATATCTTGTGGTAACAACTTTTTAACTTGTGGGAATGACTTAATAAGTGATGGGAACAACTTACTAAGTGGTGGGAATGAATGAAGTTGCTATGTGGTGGGAATGAGTGTGCAATTGGTGGGAACGATTTAGCCAGTGGTAGGTATGAGTTAGCATGTAACACAATATCAAGTGATGCGAACAAGTAAGTGGTGGGAATGAGTTACTAAGTGGTGGGAATGAGTTAGCAAGTCATGTGAATGACTTAGTAAGTAGTGGGAGGGAGTTACTAAGAAGTGGGAATGACATACTAGGTAGTGGGAGAGAGTAAGTAAGTGGTGAGAATGACTTAAAAAGTGGTGGCAACAAGTAGGTGTTGGCAATGACTTAGTAAGGGATGGGTATGAAAACACAAGGACTTAATATCTTGTGGTAGCGACCACTGAGTATCTAATTATTCCCACAACTTAGTATCTCATTACCACAACTTAGTATCCTATTACCAAGACTTACTAAGTTGTGGAAATGACATATTATCTTGTGGTAATGACTTGCTAACTCGGGAGCACAGATAAAAAGTGATAAAGATACAATTATATGTCCTTTCCTGGGCTCCGTAGGTATCATATACAAAGAAATTGCCTGTACATTGACATCAAAGCATGACTTAGTAACTCCTCGGAATGACTTCATATCTTGTGGTAATGAGTAACTAACTCTTGAGAATGATTGGTATCTTGGTAAGGACTTGCTAACTCATGATGACAACTTACTGTCTTGTAGGATCGACATACTATCTTGTGGGAAAGACTTACTATCTTGTGGGAACAACTTACTATCTCATGGGAATGACTTGCTATCTCGTGGTAACAAGATAAAGAAATGATACAAAAACATTTCTATGTCACTTCCTGGGCTCCATAGTATTCTCAAAACATTAATAATTTTTTAATAATAAAAATCATACATAATTTTAATATAGTACATTTTTGTATTTTGTACATTCTAAAAGGGCTTTTCTAAAGGTGTAAAAAATTTTTCTCTGTGTGGATTTTCTCTGCAGGGCTTTCCTCTGTTGTATGGCATTAACCCATTAAAGTTAAGAAGCATATTTGACTGAAATTGATATTTATCAAGGGTGTATATCTTACTTGATGAAAAAAAACTGTTTCAAGATATATTGGAAAAAGAACATATCACTTAATTATTTCTGTCATTTATTCAATTTTACAGACCAGTGCAATATGTATTATCCTTGAACTTCAGGAGTCATTTATTTAGGCTCTGTGAAAGGTATTCTAGTTGAAATGTTAAAAATTTGTTTTCCCAAACTTCACAATTGTACAAGTGATATTTTAAAACACTGACTCCCACAAACTGGTGTTGCACATTGTGGATTAAATGTGTAAAAGAGTTTTTACATTGTTGCCATTCCGACCCAGGGTAGTACACTGACCTATTTGTGAATTACCAATGAAATAATTTAACACACATGTGGGTGGAGCTTGAAGTTACCATTTAGGGTAGCATGGGTGGTCAGTGGTGTACAAGGGTATGTAAGCTCATTAACTAAGAAAATTTTAATATGAACCCATTTTGTTAAAGGGATGAAGGACTTAATAATTATTCCCAAACAACAGGGCCAAATATGACTGTTCTTCACTGTGCAAATGATTAACCTAAAGGAACATGTATGTATAGTATTGCACACCATTTGGTTTTGTCTTGTCTTGTTCTGGGCTCAGATATATTTTTTATTTTTTATATTTTTATATTTTTCCAACAGCAAGTATCCATGGTTTTCAAAGAGCAAATTTAATACTGAAACTGTGACTGAAAGAAACAATATGATCTTTTAAAAACATTCTTAATATTAAAAGTGATTAGCAGGCATTATGTCACAACTTGTTTTCAGAGGAAGCAAAAGTCTAATCATAGTTACGTTTTACTTAGTTTTATCAAAGCCTATGAGCTAAGGTCCAAGATATACCAAGTTTTTATGTTTCACTTAAAAAGCTGCATGATATTTGTACAGACTTACAGTATTTCAGGAGTGCATGGTGGTGCAGTGGTGACACAATCTCCTGCTACCTTTAAGGTCGGTAGTTCAAACCCCGGACCTTATGTCGGAAAGTTGGTAGTGGCTAACTGATGGTCGGCAGTTTAACCTTAACCAACTGTATCTACTGGTTTCCTCTGCCAACAAAACTACCCCTCATGATATGACTGTACAGTGTTGAAGGCGACGTAAAACCCCAAATAAATAAATAAACACAGTATCCCAGACATTGAGCCAGAGTCTCTGATACAGCCCATTTGAAAGGCTACTTGTATTGGTACATTGACCTGATAATGTGATACACCAGGGTGTGGGGTCAGTGTTTTGAAATATCACTTGTGCAGTTGTTCATTTATAATATGTCCACCAGAACTCCTTTCACAGAGCCTAAAATAAATGACAGAATTTCACAGATGATATATATTTCACTGGTGTGTAAAGTTACAGAAATAACAATTTCTTATTGTTTCCTTTGTGCAAGATAACCTGCACCATTTTTTTCATCATGTAAAGTATAGAAAAGCCCTGTACAGAATATCTATACAGAGAAAAGTCATACAATTTGTTGACACCTGTAGAAAAAGCCCTACCCCGTTTTTGAGACTGTGAATAAGTCCTTTTTAGAGAGTGCAATGCACAAAGATATACTTTTGCAAGGTTACATATCACTTTTATTTTTGTCAAACTGATTATTGTTTGTAGTATTTGCTATATAACATATTCATTTGTTGTTCTCCAAAAAAATATAAAGAAATACTTGAAGGGAAAGTAAACAAATCACAATCTTCAGAAACAAATTCTAAGTTCTATTTACTATAATTTTTGTTCTTTTTGATCAGTTATCATATTGAGGTTGCATTACTGAAACAGAGAGTAGGTTTTACCTTGTTAAGAAAGTAATCTATTTGATTGTTTCTGGAAGTATAAAGGGGCATTGAGATTGAAAATTACAGCACACAGGGTAGTTTGAAAAGCAATTAAATTACCCCTTTAAGTAATGATCAGCCCTTTCATTAGTAAAGTAAACAATATGTATAGGGCTTTCTCCATCATATGAGGAACCATGGTGGCAGAGTGGTAACACTCTCACCTCCCACCTCTGAGATTGGGGTGCGGTTCCCAGCCCTACTTCAAGTGGGAAAAGCTGGTAGTTGCTTGCCGTTGGTCGGCAGTTTACAGTACAGAACCTTGACCAACTGTTTGTACTGGTTTCCTCTGCCCTTCCAACTACCCATCGTGATATGATCTGTACAGTGTTGAAAGCAATGCAAAACTCCAAATAAATAAATAAATTCTCCATCATCTGGAAAATGGTGTATTGCTTTTCCACATGGGTATTTCTCCTATAGGGCTTTTCTTTGTGGGGCTTTTTCCCAGTTTCCAATCAATAACCAAAGGACTGGCATACTACACTAATGAAATGTGATTGCTTTATTTTCAACACTCTAATAGTTAATTTACCTAACTGTTGCAATGAAATTATTAACTCTCAAATTAGAGTTATATTTTCAATTATCAACCAAATAAATAAGTGTTACTTCTGTGGCTCCCAAATATGATCACAGTTTAGCAAGAACACACACTAATTTCTAAAAACATCAATTGAAAACAGGCACCACACACGTTTCAGCAACTTGAGATGTCATAATACTGGCCAGTCTTTAAAAGGTTCCAACAGACAACACATCATATTGCTTTGAATGTGTACACAAATATTGCTCTACACATATATAAAGTTGCCACCCCTCAAAATTTATTTAAATCAGGCACTGCCATATTGGGCATGTAACTACCCGGCTCACTTCCCACCGGTGTACAATGTAATAGGTTTAACTGTAATAGGTTTGAAAACAAACTAAAGTTTCAATGCACTACATTCAACTTAGGAGAAGCTCATCTCACAGAAATATGCTATAAATGCAAATGGTGCAATAACTGTAACAGGAGATTGACTGTTTTGCTTCTTATTTTGAATTTAAAAAATGAATTTTGAATAGCACTTTATGTCTTATATCTCAACATGTTTCACAAATAAAGCTACAAAGTTTTCACCCAAACATTGCTTTGTGTCTGCTTTATAAACATTTGTCATTTGTACAGAGAAGCACCTCTTATTATCACATCATTACTTGTTGCTAAACCATGGCCCTTTAGCCTTGACAGTTATTTGAGTCACTCACCACGAACTGCCTGTGTAGCCACAACTATCAGAAAGAACACTAACAGTACGTAAAAAATTTTTGCCATGTTTGAGCCTTTATTCTTCCTACGTGATCTCAGATTGTACTTGTTGAAACTTCTTCAGGTCATGTCAAGTTCTCTGTTACACTACTCCTATTAATACCTCAGTAAAAGTCAATTAGTACACTGAAGCTATATAATGATTGATTGGACACACAATTCTTGAATGCCAATTATAAACACACATGCCACAATCATAATTAAAATGACAGTGATGTTTTTCTTGTATGGCTTCTGAAAAATTGGATTGGTTGTTTCATTTAATGAAGCTTTTCATTGAGAATAAAGTGGCTTTATCACAGCTAAGTTTATACCAGTCATCAAATACATTTTACTAAGGATAATTATATAGAAAACTTCCATGTATAGTAAAGGCTTGCCATGTGATATGGAATACACTACAAAAGCCATGGTACAAACTGGACAAAAGAAAGACATATCATCATCTAGATGACATTTATAGCTTTTGAAATATACCCCTGTTGCCATATTTAATGAACATTACCTTATGAGGGAGTCCGGTTTATCAAGGTTAATTTATTGTCACATTTTATGGCCTTTCAGAAGGAATATCTCATCCTTTCCAAACACCTGAATGTAAGTCATTTTGAATAGGAAATTTGTAATTGAGAAATATCTTTGCAGCCATAGTCGTGTTTGGCCCTAAAGCCCAGGAAATGAAAAATATTTATTGATTTTTCCCACATACAGTTCCCCAAATTTTATGTATAAATTCCTTTTAACTGACAAAACTGGTGGGAGCCTTTCAAAAACTCCTTTGTCCATTGCTTGATTCATGGCGTAATTAGACCTGGCACACAGGCCAACTGACAACAGGGAATGTGCCAGACAAGTACCAGCAAAAGAGATGTGAAGGGGTTATAGGGAGAGGGAAAATAATCTAATATAGGGGCTATCTACACATCACTAATACTTAATAAAACTATAGTTCTTAAATACAAAGACTTAGCAATTATATCAGACAGGTTTGCAAGCATCAGCCTATACCACACAAGACTTTTTGTTCAAACATTATATTTTATACAAATAGCCAAACATAAAGTATTACTTGCATAAGCAGTATTTTTCAACTTTAAATTGAACATTCATATTGTTATTTCACACATAAATCAAAATTGATACTTTATCAATATCCGTCATTATTAATGGCTTTGGTTCTCACTTAGTCTATCATTTGGACAAATCTTAATTCAACTAAAGCTAGTATATTGCTGTTATCACACTCAGTGTTACTTTTATTAAACCTATTTCATACCAAAAAAACAATTGATTGATTTTTTTCCAATTTAAGTATTTTAGTAATCAAGCTAGAGATAACCATTGTATTGTATTGTATTGTGTATTCATACTCAGCGCAATGTATTCATATACTACAGGACTCAAAGCACTATTTAACCCATCTGACTGCACAGGTACAGCCCCAACTCACAAGTAACTGACATTCCCCTAACTGAAAGATTGGGGCTCAAGGATGACCATTTATCAACGTCCTTGAGTTTCTTTAGCCTGCAACTAGGGATAGCACCAATGACAGAGGACTGCCATTTTAAGTGGTCATCCGAGCCACTATGTATCCAACTGTATCTGGGTTTGAACCCACATCCTCTGAGTTCCTAGACAAGTGTGTTGCCTGCTAGGCCACAATGGCAGATGAACAATCATTTGTTGTAAATCCTAATCAATTTTGGAATCATATCCTAGATATTTATATTGTGGCAAGTCTTGGGACTGACTACATTTCACAAAGCGTGGCACAGTTTAGGCCAAATTAAAACTGATTTACCATGATGGAACTAATTGGTATATGGCTTATTTATTTATGGTCACTATTGGCTGTTCAGATGAGATTGCTATTTTGCATAAACTCTGTCTACCCTGAAACTATTGCCACAGATTGGCAATTAGTTTGGCATTTACTTCAATATGAAATTATATCAAAACAAACATCTTTATTTCTATGGTAAATGTTTCCTTACAAAAATTTGAGTGGGACATTTCTCAGGTGCGTTAAACATCAGTGCTTAACAACCAATTGAGCATCTTGATATTTAATGCTACCTTACTAGCATATTAATCATGCTTTAAAATCAAAGTTCAAACAATGTAATTTTAAGGTGGAGTGTGCAGCAGGCTCAAACCTTATGTGGATTATTTTTTACTGAAAACAAAGCCTCAGAATGGGCACAGTAAACGTTTACAAAAAAAGGAACTGGTATCACATAGAGTGACCTTAACATCTGGTTCTAGTCTTATGTATTATCTGTATATACATATTGTTATCATTATGAAGGTGTTGTTATCATGTTGTAGTGGTCTCGATATAGAAGTCGCCTGTAGCCATGATGTCAGTTGAAAGTCAGAATATATGAAGTTTAAACTCGTCTTCACATGGAAACTATCGCCAACAATTTATAAGGAGCTGAACTTTTGAATTTTTAATTAATTGTTGTCTTTCACCACGGCCTGCAGTTACAAAGTCAGTAGAAGCTATTATGAAGTTACAATATATTAAATATAACTATTTTCCATATGGAAGGTATTAACTTGTTGTTAACTCTCTTCTCTGTTACTACAAAGATAATGTCTGATAATCTATTGTGGTTGACAAGTAGATGACTAGAATTTATGAAACTAAAACTTTTTTCCCTGCATAAAAGGCTACTGAATTAGTGTAAATGAACAGACAAAACTTCCTACACTATTGTGGTAGTTATTATCTAATATCAGTTGTAAGGTGTTGTCCTCTCATTGCGGCCTCAATATTGAAGTGCCCTGTAGTCAGGAAGTCAGTGGAAGCTTGTAGGAAGTTACAGTGTATTAAATATAAATATTTAATAAATCTCCATATGAAAGCTATTGCCAAAAATTTGTAAATAGCCAACTTTTGAACCTTCTTTCTTTGTGCATATTGTCCGTTTGCTAGTTTATTGTGGCTTCATAAGTAGATGGACAATATTTATGAAAATGAGGCTTGTCAATTTTCCCTTGTCTGTACAACAGCAAGTTACCAGTACTTTGTGACTGTTGCTTTAGCATGAAAAGTATTTGGCCTCCATTTGGACTGAATCACAATTACTATTGCTTAAGACTTAATGTAAAAATTTCCCTTTTCCCTTTAAGCCTTTGTTGTGTATATTCTCCCTGTCAGTGACCTTGGTTAATAAAAAAAAAGAAGTTATTATGAAGTTATAGCTCAGCTTAGTCAGACTACATGTAGAATTATCAGCTGTCTAGCTTTTATTTGGATAATACTTTTTGTCCCTCTCCTATACGACAGCTCCAGCCCCTTTTCATTTTCTCTACATATTCACTTGTAAAAACTAATGTTGGTTGATCAAGTTTTTGTGCTGGTTTTGTTAATTTTATAAAGACTGTACATATTCATAGAGACCATTACAAGTATACAAGGTCACAAGACTCACAGGATTCAAGCTCTTGTTTATGAGTATAATATATTATACATAAGTCTGATTACATGCAAAATTATCAGTTGTCTAGCTTATATGATGAATAATATATTGATATGTTATGGATAAAGACTTACAATTTCATTGTTTAAATGTAAGGGGTGCTGGTAACAAGACAAAAAGGCAAAGCATTTTTTCGTGGCTCAAAACAAAAGGAAATGCCATCATATTTTTACAAGAATGTCATAGTGACCCTTCTTCTGAAGAAATTTGGTGCAAATAATGGGGAAATAAGATTCTTTTTATGCATAGCCAAACAAATAGCAATGGGGTGGCAATATTGTTTTCACATAAAATAACATTTGATATTATAAATGTTAAACAAGACACTGATGGCAGGTTTTTAATTGTCGAATGTAACATATTCGGTGAAAATTATACCCTCGTAAATATCTATGCACCAATTGGAGATTAATCAAAAGAGCAATTGGCCTTTGGTAAATATCTGTTAGAGAGTCTTGAAAGCTATCTTGGAAGTAACCTAATTCTTGCAGGAGACCTTAATACTGATCTCGATGATTTTTTAGGAAAATGTGATGTCTCTAAAGGTGTCCCAAACTACAAACTTTATTTACAGAAACTAGTAGGTGACCTTGACTTAGTGGATATATGGCATTTAAAGCATCCACAGACAAAAAGTTCACTAGACGTGAAAAAACAAGATATGGGTTGGCACAATCTCGGATTGATTTCTTCTTAATTTCATGTCATTTGGAATTTGCTACATCCTTATTTTTTTCTCTGTTTCATCTTCAAAACCGGTGCAAATTTCTTTCTTTTTCAGTGCTTCCACACAATAGCTATCAAGTGGTAGGGTTGTATTGAACACTATGTCCTGTTTGAGTCTGTGACAAGAAATACACCACATTGATGCATGCCCACACATGAATACCTCCACCTGTTGATTTGTCATTAGGGGGATTTTTTTCCACAAGGAAAATAACAAGCTAAAGTAGATTGGATGACATTGGCTATAGGTGATACCACTGAGATCACCATAAATGTTTCCCCCCACCTGTGGTGCTTTGGTTTGAGTCTTGAAATTATAGGTTCAAACCTTGTACCACCTAAATTAAACTGTAAAAATACAAGTCTTGTGATTTGCATCTTGAAGTCTTGGGTCCCAAACTTTGAGCAATTTTATTAAACCTGGAACTACTATTCTTTGGGTTCGAACCTTGAAGTCTCGAATTCACAACTTGAATCACTTTAATTATACAGTTAGATTTTGATAGTTTGTGGTTTGCCAATTCAGTTACAATCCTACAAACTTGACGACAATATGACTTAGAGGTCTAGTGGACCCCTCCTCCCTTCGGAGGGAGACAAAACCACTCCGCCTACCTGTAAACCCCGCCCACTTCCTATAATTGACAGTTATGTGAACCATGATGTCAATTTCCTTGTTTCTCAGTGAGAGGTGAATTTTGCTTACAATAAACTACTCTTTAGCATTAACAAGTTTGATTTAATTAGAAATTTTTAGTTTTTAATGTCCTTACTAAGAAAGCAACTTCCTACAAGTTACAGTTTACAGGATTTAGCCCGGACAAGATTTTACAGGTTTAAGTCAAAGGTCAAATCAGTGTAGCATGTAATTTTACCATGACGCTGCTCACTCACACACCCTAACCAGTGTCCCCACCTAATATTAACTTCCTATACCTTACAGTTTCTGAGATACAGCCCAGACAAAATTTCCCGATCCCCAACCAGCCTGACTGCCTGGCCAGCTAACTGACTGCATAGCTGAATGTCATGGATGAAAAACAATACTGGCACAGCTGTGGAGTGAAACCATAGAGATTGACCAAATGTGCTAAAGATGTGGTAAAAACTGATAAAAATGCTTTGAAGCACAGCCGTGGGTTTTCATTAGGTCAAAGTTTATCTGGTTGTCAAATTTGGCATTTTCTAACTGGCTCATCAGATTCAGACAATTACATACATGGTAGTAATTCACACAACTAAGCATTGGCAAAAAATGACCTATGTCATATTTTTATGTATTAGTTAATGTATACTTTAGTCCCTATTTCGGACAATTAAATTAAAACAGTGATTATCACATTACAATCACCTAAGAGGGAATTCTGCTCTCTGTTTATCTCCAAGTGTGATAAATATTGGCTTACTTATTATCTGAACATAAAAACAAAATAATTTGCTAGAATTCAAACCAGACTTGACCAGAGTGAAATTTTATTGAAGCACAATAAAGGTTCAAGGAAAAATCAGTTGAGGCATTTTTCAATATGTTGCTATAAAATTATGTACACAGAAGAAATACAGAGTATTTTATCAATCCAAGAAAGTTCTTGTGATTATAATGCACCATTGTAAAAGTATATGTTTACTCGGCCACAAAGTTCTTGCTCCAGATTTATACAAAAAAAACTAATATGAATACATTACACCTTAACACTACATAAGAGCATTTAAATAAAATAGAGACTTGGACAATGACTGTATTAGTGCTGAAGACTTGTCTGTAGATAAGAACGGAGACAGTATGCACAGAGTGAACACAAATGCCACTGGATGATTGTGTCACATATGTTTATGTTCAGATGTTGGAGCATGGTTGGGCTGATGTGGTTATCATTGTGTTGAATTTATTCGTGTAACTTTCTGATATAACTCTACCTGTCTTAAGAAAAATTGTAAAGGAATTTTCAGAATTTTGAAGTATATGTTTTTAAGGTGAGAACTTTATATATTTACTTTGTGTTTTACGTCACGCCTGTTGGTTATGATTGTGATGGGTAGTTAGAAGGGCAGAGGAAGCCAGTACATACAGTTAGTCAAGGTTCTGTACTGTAAACTGCTGACCAACTGCAAGAAACCAGCTTTCCCACATGAAGTCAGGCAGGCATTCAAACTCTGATTTCAGAGCTGGGAGACAACTTCATCCAAGTAATCACTTTATTGTCTACAATAATTGCAATGTTAATGTAACTGTCATGTGACTGATTACTGAGTAAATAATTTTTAGCATATTTGCCTTATGTATGAAGGTGAGGTATATGTGACCTTAAACTAGAATTTAGAAATATTTCTCCACTGTGGGCGTTATTTCTGTGTATACTTAAACTGCCATCCATCTTACTGACCTATGTCTTAACAATTTGGTTTGAAACAGTTTAAAACAAATGCAGGTGCAAACACGAAATTTGTTTTGTTAGCAAAAACTCTGTAGCTGTAGACAATCTCTACCTACAACATAAACAGGTCATTTGACTAGCAATATTCATTGTGGGTAAAGAATTGATGATGTATATGTTACACCCAATCTATGAGATTGCCCATTTCGTGAAATAGGCAACTGACTTGCCCATTTCACGAAATAGGCAATTTATCCAGTATTTGTTTGGCCATTTCATGAAATGGGCAAAACTTTGGTTGCCTGTTTCATGAAATGTACAATACCATGTATTAAAAATATATTTTCATGCATAAAAGTATTGTATTGTTTTAATATTACTGTAAGCACTATTTCACAATTTATTTTCATATATTTTATAAAACTACGATGTATTTTAGTGCTGAAATGATTAGTGATTAGTCAATTATTGGTTAATTGCAATTTACAATACTTATAGGTTGACCCCATATAAAATGAATACTAATCTTACTGAAAGAGGTCATTCCAGTTTCTTTCTTTACTTAGGACACATAATTTAAAATTTACCCTTTGATCTAAGATTAAATAATGTACACTGAATAATGGTCCTTTTTATCCCATATTTAATTATTGATTAATTGCAATTGACATAAATATTGGTTAATTGCAATTGACATAAATATTTTAAAGTTGTAAGCTTTGTAAGTAAGTTACTCTTAAAAAGTAGTTATTTCATTAATGCTATCTTTTATTGTATAATATTTTAGTTGCATCCATGTAGCTATCAAACAAAACTTTAACATATTTAAAAATACTGAGACTAGAAACACAATAAATATACCTTTTTCTTTTGAAATAACAGTTTCAACATTTGTTACATATTTGCAGAACACTCTCAACACAACAGGAAGTTTTTAAAATGTATTGGCAAAGTGTTTTCTTTATCTGTCTATCATGGAAATTATATTTTTATACATATGATTGCCTATTTGATAAAATGGGCAAGCCACAATTGAATAAATTGCCTATTTCATGAAATGGGCAAAATTCTTGACACATGACACATATACTAAGTTCATCTTCTAGGAACACAAGACACCAGTTTGTCAAAAAAGGTCAACGATTGTAGGAAATCTACCAAACAGGTTTGTAGAGGATTGAAGATTTGTACAAAATTTATTTTTTGTCATTTTATCAATGCTCGACGATAGGAGAGAGTAATTGTAATCTTTTTGTTTCATGTTTCTGTCCTTTTGTACAACTTTTCAGTCTTATAACTGAAAAACTATAACATCGATTAAGCTCAAATTTGGTGGGCAGATACTGCATGAGGTGCTGACAGGTTTCTACAAATCTAGTGAAATTAGAGAGAAAATTAAACTCGCGCGATAGTTTTTCTTATTTTGCATCTTTGATGATATATCTGACTCAGAACAGGATGAAGCTGGATATTTTTGAAACCAGAAATATTTTACACTTAATGTTGCTCCTTGTTCTAGAGTCTCTAGAGTTTTGTGATATCACCAATCATGTCATAATCAATGACATCAATGACTATTCTAAAACCAGAGACTTTTCAGCATGGTTTGATAGGCAACCCATCCCCTCTAACAACATGGTAACTTATATTAAGATGACATAGTCTAGTAGACAGATTAAGCTTCCCAATTATAGAGATTATCCAGTGACTCAGGCCTTAACAATCAGTCTTTAAACAAATATTTCATCATTTGTGACTCAGATACACCCAAACTTCAAATCACAACTTGGCAATGCAATTTCTAGAAAAACCTAAAAAAAATAGAGTTGGGCACTATTTTGAGACCCTTTGATGCAATAGATTGCCCTACATTTCATTGTTTTCCTCTTCTCACCAGGTAAAAAGGATGACAACAAAAGATGCATCATTCTCAACCTATCTTACCCCACTTGGATGTATTTTAATGACAAAGTTAGACAATTGGATTTGTTTTACAGTTTGACATTT
The DNA here is from genome assembly GCA_964017235.1 of Sabellastarte sp. h YS-2021. Lineage (NCBI taxonomy): Eukaryota > Metazoa > Annelida > Polychaeta > Sabellida > Sabellidae > Sabellastarte > Sabellastarte sp. h YS-2021. The sequence continues at coordinate 15,369,170 of OZ024937.1, forward strand.
TCTCATACATTTCCTAATGCAGACAGCAAAGCAGGCCAATCTATGAAACAGAAGGTAAGGTAATACTTGCAAAAATAGATGAATCCACCAAATTAAGGAACCTGCACGGGAACCCAGTTGAAACTTTCAAACTTGGCATAAAATGGGATAATAATTCTAGGTTGATATTATGGTTGCATTCTGCTGGGTTCATGGCATTGCGAATTTTCAGGTGACATCTGATGCAATAATGCATATTGTGAATAAAGGAAGATGTGCAATTAATTTGCATGCATGCTCAATTTGCATGCATAGACAATTGACAAATAATCAATTTCATGGAATTGAGTTTCCCTATCAATGAGAACAAGACAGTGACATATTGGCATGGTCTTGCCATGCTGCCATCCGTGCCATGTACTTCACCTCTGAAATAAAATCCATTCATGATTTTGTGATGTGCCAACTGACTTCAAGTTATTCCATTTGTTAACAACTGATATTGTGATATCCTGGATAAATTTCTGTGTGAATGTATTAATAACAAAGGCTTCATCTTCGGCCATGTGTTGGGACAGTGTGGAAACACCTCAATATCTATTGCCGGCCCAATGTGACGCCCTGATTCTCCCAAGGCCCTTCTTGATTTACGCATTTTCTTTTAGAAATACCAAATGTCCACATAATGTGTAAATTGCTTATATGGCATATTGAAACCAAAATATATGGACGTATTACACCAACTCAATCATATTTTCATAGCACAAATGTTTGAATATTTGTAAGTTTTAAGTGTGATTAAGGAAATGAAAGAAACAACAAGTATTCATCTGGAATTTATTTTTACTTTAATTCAATATTGTAAAAATCAGAAAGGGATTACGATGAAATTTTCTCAATTTCAACTCTTCACAGAATCCATGCCTAAAAATCAAAAGGATTGTATGTATAAATGGGTATCATCATTTAGAAGTAAACAATGAAATTTCTTACACATGTCTGTATGTAATACACAAAATAAAAATTGTACATTGCAGAATCATCCACTTAAAAGCTACACAGTCTTGTATGTGGCTGTGTTAAACATGTTTACATTTTCCTAAAATTAGTGTTATAGTTAAATAACTTGTCTTTCTAGTCACTTGAGCATTGTAATTCATGCCTACATAAAAACAAGGGAAAATAAAAATAGTAGCCTGTTGCTTACACTTAATTACAGAGTAAGTAGACATCTGCATTAATTGAAATAACAATAATTCACATGAAAAATCATATTATAAGACATTTTGAATTAAACTGTTAAAGTACCAATATTAAATCTAAATAACAAATATTTGAAACATATTAATTGCAGTAATATTGAAATTGGAATTATTTTGAATTACAAACCAACAATAAAATCTGAATACAACAGTAAATATTTCTCAATTGGATCAGTGTATTTTTAACATACCTATCACTGCTGTGAAGTCAAAGTTATAAGCATGCATTTATTGAATTCTTCACCTTCTGGAACTTTACAGCAGTCCCTCCACTTATCAAATTCTGTAGTAGTGGAGACCGTACTGGACAACAAAATTCATTAATCACCAATATAGTTTGCATGGAAAAGATATTAAGACTTAGTAAATCATCACATACATTTAATCAGCACAATAAATGAAATAAAGAAAAGCTTTAGTATCTGGCCAGTCATGATCACACCATTGTAAGTTGTATCTTGATTAGTTGTGTGATAATTAAGGCTGCCAGTTTCAAGTAGAATTAGTTTTATCGTCCCCTTAAAAGTCCTCTGAAAGGTTGATTTGTCAGCTTGTTTTTGTGTAACATTTGTATGAAACTAGCCATCAAGTCATTTTGTCTTTTATGTAATATATAGGTAATGTATGAATTTTGGAGAAACAGGCAGGCCTATCTGAGACTATCCCCCTTACTCCAGAATGCTGGTGATATAATGAACTCCTGTGAATTCCCAATTCAAATTCAACTGATCAGGTTGGGGATGCAAAAACAAAGACTTGGAGCAAGTATTTTATGTAACCTACACTTATGATAGCACACAGTTTAATCAGAAGAAATTAATCATGACAGATATAAAGAAGGCATAATTGAAAAAATTCTGTGTTCAGGGTGTGTAAAATTGTGAACTCGAGCAGTAGATTTAATCCAAATCGAAACGTGTGAACCCTTTTTTCTATCTTTTCAGAATTAATCAGGCTTCCATGTGCGGTGACACCAGCCCAGTCTGGGCTTGTCTTTGATGCTTTTAAGTTTTATTTTTTTTCGTTTTACAAGTTATTTTATGATGGACATGGATACCAGATATAATCTCAGGTCACATAAAAGGACAGCAAGAGACATACCAGTGGAATTGCAACTGGCTTCAGATGCTGACTTCCTCTCACATACAGTGGGATCTGGCCACCCCATGCCCGGGCAAGTATTGTCAGATCAGTAATTCAGTACCAGCGCTTTGAATCTGGATGTTAGTGGTTTTCTTAGCACTTTGGACCGTGAGTTTCAATTCCCTATTTTCAGATCCAGCAAGCATGCCAGGGCTGGTGTTTCAGCTAGCTCATGGTCTGGTTACATCTCAAAATATTGATTTGTCACAAGATATGATAAATAACCAAATTCTTGTCCAATGCCTTGGGTGACAGATTGGCCAATCTTGAGCAAAACACAACAGCCAAGTGCAAAAAAATCTTTGGATGTTAGGAAAATTAAAAATTCAAAGAAAAACAAAGGTGTGGATAGTGGCAGTCACACAGGTGGGGGGGTTCCTCAACTTCCCGGGGACAAGCTTCACTGTTGGGTTTGTATCCTTCCCAGGGTCAGGCTTCTCTGTCTGGTTTGAATCCTATTGTTCCTCCTCCATCCGTCCTAAGGCAGGAAGCAAGAAGTGCAAAAGAGATTGCAAGACCTTGCCAAGAATGTTTATGTAGGTAATGGCAGGGTTAGGTCACAGAGAGGTGGTCTGGTGGATAATTTTGTAACCCATAGAGTTAAGTGACGACATGCGTACATTCTTTCCGGACAGAATAAGGACAGATATGTTAGATTATGTCATAAATTTGTTGGATGATGCTCCAAATTTTGCAGTCTTGCTTTGCAGGATAGAGCAGGGAAAAGGTAGCTGGGCTGAAGTTGAGAAATTGATAGGGTGAGAAGAGCTCACACTCAGAGACATGTAAACCCTCAAGCAGAGTTCAAAAGGTCATGAAAAAGATCAGAAATTTCCGGCCAAATTCACCCCTCGTGTTCGTTCAATAAAAATGCATGCTCACAAAGCAAAAACCATGAAAATAAGGGTATTTTTAGAGGCATGTTTGTGCTGCTTGTTTTGGGAACTGGATGGGAAGGCTAATGCCTACTCTCCATTAGACTGTAGGGGGCACCCGCTCAAAAAACTAGTAAAAATGGACATGGTGGGTCACAAAATGCAGAATGTGAATCAAAGGTTTGAATCTAAGTTTCACATGAAACAGGTTTTTTTGTCAGGGTTTGGTCGTGTCAGGCTTTAGAGATCAAAGGTCAAATGCAATGGTGGTTTCTGGTACTTTGAGGCATCATTGTACTGTTGGTTCGGATAACAGAAATGTCTCAGGTCTGAGTCCTAGGAATGCTCCAGGTTCGAATAAGGAAGACAGACAGCTTGTCAAGACACATAAGGTGACAATGTTTAATGTTGACATGAATAATACAGTTTGCAATTTTTTTCGATTTCATTCCTTCCACACAATAGCTATTAAGTGGTTCTGTGGGTTCTGTTGAACATTATGTCCTGTTTGAGTCTGTGTCAACAAATAAACCACATTAATACATGCCCACACATGAATACTTCAAACCGTTGATCTCTCATTTTGGGGATTTTCTTTCACAAGGAAATTAAGTAAGCTTAACTTGATAGGATGACATTTGCTCTAATTGATACCAATGGATATCACGATAAATGTTTCTCCTTACCAGTGGTCCTTTGGTTTGAATCTTGAAATCATAGGTTCAAATCTGATAACCCTTTAATTAAACCCTGAAAATACAAGTCTTTTGCTTTGCATCTTGTTGTCTTGGGTTTTGAATTTTGACCAATTTCATTAAACCTGGAACTACTGGTCTTGGGTTCCAGTGTTCCTTTGGTTCAAATCTTGTAATCATAGGTGCAAACCTCGTAATCCTTTAATTGTAATCCTACCAAACTTGACAACTATACCATTCTGGGGGGCAAAACCACGCCACATACCGCTAAGCCCAGCCCACTTCCTATAATTGACAGTTATATGCCTATGTCGTCAATTGCATTGCCTTTCAAAAAACAATGAGGGGTGAATTCTCCTTACAATGTACTACTCTTTAGCATTAACAAATTTGATTGAATTTTAAATTTTTAGTTTTTAATGTCCTTACCAAGAAGCAACTTCCTACAAGTTACAGTTTATGGGATAAAGTCCAGACAAGATTTTAAAGGTTAAGGTCAAAGGTCAAATCAGGGTAGCATGTAATTTTACTATGTCACTGCTCATCCACACACCCTAACCAATGTCCTCACCTAATATTAGATTCCTATACCCTACAGTTTCTGAGATAAAGCCCAGACAAAATCTCCCGAAGCCAATGCTCAACCAGCCTGACTGCCTGGCCACCCAACTAGCACAGCTGAATCCCATGGGATAGTGGTATGGATGATAAGATAAGTATGATAAGATGGGATAAAATATTAGTAAAATGATTTGAAACACAGCCATGGGCTTTGATAAGGTCACATTGGTTGTCAAATTTGGCTTTTTCCAACTGGCTTATTACAATTCAGACAATTCACTCAGTAAACATGTCATACATGATACTAATTCACACAACTAAGCTTTCACTGGTCGGGCAAAACAATTACCTGTTCTAAATCTTCAATGTATTATTTATTGTATACTTTCGTCAATATTTAGGACAATTAAATTAAAACAATAATGATCACATCACATTTACCTAACAGGGGATTCTGCTTTCTGTCTAATGCCAAGTGTGATAAATATTGGCTTACTTATTATATCCCTTACCATAAAAGCAGCTCACATAATTTCCTGGAACTCAAACCAGAGATCACCAGAGTTAAATTTTATTAAAGTCCAATAAAGGTTCAAGAAAAAATCAATTTGATACAATTTTTTAAAATGTTGCTATAAACTCAAGTACATAGAATAAATACAGAGTATTTTATCAACCAAAAAAAGTTCTTGTGATTACAGTGCATAATTGTTGAAGTGTTCCTACATTTTAAACTCAGCCAAAATTTCTTTTTCCAGATTTATACAAAAGACATAAACTTTTGTATATATGTGCACATAAAATAAACTGTGAATATACAAAAAATACATTACACATTGACATTTCATGAGAACACTTAAATCAGCTAGCTGATGTATAGAGACTTGGATAATGACTATAGTAGCGTTAACGGCTTATTTGATATAATGTAGCTGTAGATAAGAATGGTGACATTATGCACAGAGTAAAAACATATGCCACTGAATAATTATGTCACTGATGTTTGGTGTTGGGGCATGGCTGGGCTGATGTGATTATCATTGTATTGAATTTATTCATGTAACGTTCTGCTATAACTCTACTTGTCCCACGAGAAATTGTGGAGGAGTTTCAGACTATCTATCAGAATTCGAAAGTATACATTGTTAAGGTGAGAACTTAATGTATTTATTTAGTGCTTTACATCACGCATGTTGGTTATATTGTGTTGGGTAACTAGAAGGGCATAGGAAACCAGTACATACAGTCGGTCAAGGTTCTGTACTGTAAACTGCTGACCAATGACAAGCAACCACCAGCTTCTCCCACATGAGGTAAGGCTGGGATTCAAACTCTGATCTCAGAGGTGGGAGACAACTTTAAGAAATCATTTTATTATCTACAATAATTGCAACATTAATCTAACTGCCATGTGACGCATTACTGAGTAATTGATTTTTAGTATATTTTCTTTATATATGTAGGTGAAGTGTATGTAACCTTAAACTAATATTTAGAAATATTTCTCAACTATGGGTGCTATTTCTGTGAAAACTTACAACTGCCGTCCATTTTACTGACCTATCTCTTAACGCTTTGGTTTATGACTGGTTAAAACAAATGCAGGCTCAAATACGAAATTTGTTTTTTTAAACAAAACTCTGTAATTGGGACAATCTCTTCCTACAACATTAAAGGTTCTTTCGACTAGCTTTTTTGTCGTTGTGGGTAAATGATGGATGATGTATATATGTTACGTTTATATTGTGGTTTCATCTTCTAGGAACACAAGACACCAGTTTGTCAAAGAAAGGTCAAGGATTTCCTGGAAAGCTACCAAAAAGGTTTGTAGAGGGACGTCTGAATGGCTACACTATTTATTATTTCCTGTTTATTGTGAGTTTACTTGATTGATAGTATGAATGTTTTATTAAAAACCTTCACCAAACATTTTCACTAGATGTCTAAATCTAGACTTGACTGGATATGAATTGACAAGAATGCCATAGTAGTCATAAATCTTTTCAGTTGAGCATCGTAACTTTCAGCTAGTAGTATACATGTGACCCAAGACTCTTAGCAACTTGTGGCAAGTGTTGGAGAGCCTGTGCCAGTGAATACCAAGTTCAAAGGATTAGAAGTCCACCTCCCACTGTGACAAATTCAAGGCACTAATGAATAACTTATTTGCACATAATCACAAGTTAAGATTGTTGATCTCACACTGCAGAGACTTGGAATAATTGAAGCAAATAAAAATGTTTGAAGATAGAATTATTTCAAACAGCTCTTAACTAAATGTTACATATGTAGAAAACACAGAAACTTCCACGTTGATACTACATAAGAATACTTAAATAAGACAGTCATTGTATAAAAACATTCACTTGGAAAGTGACTACATTAGCAGTGAAGATTTGTTTGATGTGCTGTAACTCTAGAAGTAGGTTTATGCATTGTAACTGTGAAAACAGCTATTGTTTAATTCAATTTTGTAAATCAAATCACACACACTCAAAAAGTTACATTTATGGCAAGCAGAAGTTGTGCTCCATTGTTTTGACATGAATCTAGTTTTCCTTTGCTCTGTAGTAAGTGAAAATGGAGTTGGATCACCTGTATAAGCTACCCAATGAGATTATGGTTGATGACATGGTGCTTCCTGGAAACCACATCAGCGTAGAAAATGTTCAGAGGGTCAGGGAGGTAGAACCCAGGGAGGGAGATGTGCTTGTGGCTACCTATCCTCGTTCTGGTAAATTATGATGTTAAAATATGCTCTGCTATACCAATAGTGCTCATCCTTTCGATTCTGTGAATGCAACTATTTATCAATGATGAAATCATCTAAAAATCAAAATGAGCCCGGTTCATTTGTCATTTAATTACTGATGTCTCAAAATATCCACCTGTCCAGACCTAAGTGGGTTATGGAAGGCTGTAAGTTTGTTGTGGTTATGCTAAAACATGCTTCTGGTTATTTTCTTAATATAAACTTTAGAATCAGAAACTGTTCAAATTAAAACCAGTAACAATATCACAAAACATACAAGTAACATCACATAATGTCTGATAACAAGCCTTTAGTGAGGAGAGGCATCTACTATCATCCCACAAAAAAAGAGATCATAAAGTACCGAATTCAGACTTTTCTGCTCCCAAAATTACATTTTCTGTTGAGAACACATGCTTACACAGTTCCTCGTGTACCAGTGGATTTGACCAATGACCTTGAGTTCAGGTTAAGAAAGGTCAAAACAGCATTGTGGTTAATATATATTTTATTAATTTCTAGTACTGGTTACACACTACTTGTATTTACAGATCTATAACATGTGATATGATGTGACAGGCATAGGGTCACCTTACCTGGGGCACAATTTAGGGTAGCCTTAACAAAAGGATAATGAGGGCATACAATTAAAATATGATGCAAAGTGATAGTTTAGAAGAGAAATATATAAGAGTGCCTTATGGAAAGGTGACCCTATGCCAATATAAAGTTAAATTCCAGCTACTATAGTGTAGATGAAAAGATATTTACTTTAAAACTGTTATAAAAGACAACTTGTTCACCCAAACCCCAACGATTGGGGTAGTTAAACAGAAGACAATTTTTGTTTGAACATAGCAGCTACTTGCTCACCTGCGTCAACAGTATCAGTGATATACCTCCACACACAATCCGAGGTCCAGGTGCCATGTTTCTGAATATTTTGAAGAGCTACATTATTATTGCAAGCAAAGGTGGCACCTGAACGACGTAAAGTGTGGAAGGTATAGCCAGCATCACCTAGATTAAGTTTACTCAACAAAAGAGAAAGATGGCGTCTGACTTTGCAGTCAGTCAAAGGGACCCAGGTTTGGTGCACTTTAACTTGGATTAAGGGGTTATTTGAACCCTTGGGGGTGAGTGCTAGCAAATTACTCAAGGCAGTTACAGGGCAAAGAATTGAATTAAAAATCCTAGGTACGGTAATGGTTTTTGACCATTTGAGAAGTATCTTTATCAGATCAAAATATCAAGTCACCTCGAGCTAGATGTTTAAGAGGTGAAAACTGTGTGATAGCATGTGGAACTAGGTTTGACAATCGCAAAAAAAGAGTAAAAGCTGAGTAAGTAAACAGCCTTGAAGATTCGCCCCATATATGTGTCACACAGCTGTACAATAGATTTTAAAAGAGGAATATCAATAACTTTCTTTAATTTGACATTCAGAGGGGATTTCTACTTTTTGGTAATATTTTAAACGAGAATCATCAAAACAAGCAACATCCAGACCCAATATGAGAAACTTGGTTTTGATTGCAGACCAGTAGTTGGCCATTTGTGTATATTTAACTCCATTATACTGGAGGCATTCTAGAAAACACAACAAGTTTAACTTGATCACCTGATAAACGTCCCAGGACATGAAGACCACAAAGGCCAAGAAGGTCCTAAAGAGAGTGGTGTAGGCCTTCTTAGTGGAGTCTGAGAATGCATGAGTGAGTCTGAAAGTTGCCAATTGTGTGAGACGATGTTCCAGTGGCAGTTTACCTACAATAATACAATCATATAGTATTATCACAATACAAAAGATCCACAGTAGTAGGGATCCAAGTGACAGGATGCACCAGTTGCTGCAATTAGAAAACATTATTAACAGTTATGTTCCACCTGGAAAGGAGATCCGCCACTGGATTCATCTCACCTGGAATATGGACTACCATTATATCGATATTACAAGCACTAAGCCATAGAAAAATATTTGTGGCATACTTAGCCATAGTACTGTCACGCGTCTTACCAGTACTTAACACAGACACTACAGCTTGGTTATCACATTTGATAAGTACTCTGGTTCCAGCCCATTGTACATGCCATACTTTAAGAGCCACTGAACATAGCAGCTACTTGCTCACCTGCGTCAACAGTATCAGTGATATACCTCCACACACAATCCGAGGTCCAGGTGCCATGTTTCTGAATATTTTGAAGAGCTACATTATTATTGCAAGCAAAGGTGGCACCTGAACGACGTAAAGTGTGGAAGGTATAGCCAGCATCACCTAGATTAAGTTTACTCAACAAAAGAGAAAGATGGCGTCTGACTTTGCAGTCAGAAATGGCCCCTAAACCCGAGGGGCAGGCATCTAGGTGAACTGCTTTGGTTGAAGTATAGTTGAAAAATGAAATGCCATTATAAACTACCAGGAACCTTTGGAACCAGTTTAGATCTTGTTTAAACTATTTAGTAATTTTGATCACTTTTACTTTTGTATTTTCCCTCAGTAAATTAAGCATTCTATTTAGAAAATACCTGGCATATTTCACACACTTAGCTACATACAGTAACGAGCCTAACAATGATTGTAACTCTCTTTTTGTACAGATATGTTTGTTACTCCATTGATGACACAAGCTCTTAACTACTTGTAACTTTTCAACAGGAATTGAAACTGTGAATTCAGTGGTGTCAACTACAATGCCAAGGCAAGTGACCTTAGTGCTTGGTGGAACCAATTTTTTAGCACTTACAAATAAACCTAGTTCTGACAACAATTCTTGTAATCTAGTATATGTTTTGCCAATTTTTGATGGTAAGGAAATACACAAGAAATCGTCTATATAATTCCATATACTGTGGCCCTCCTGCTTCATAATGAAGTGTACCGCGTCCGACATTCGCTGGAAGATGGCCGAACCGTGCTTGTACCCAAACGGCAGCGAAAAGTCAAGAAAGTAGTTTTTCCAGTATAAGCCTAGCAAATCTAGGTCACCAGGGTCAATAGGGACATGGCAAAAGGCCCTACTGATGTCCACCTTGAAAATTTGGCACCCTTTACCCAGTTTGAGTACTTCATCTGTGATATTATCCACTGAGGGATAAGTAAGTATGAAATCTGTGCCCAGATACCGATCACTACCCACCCCAGAGTTAACTGAATGCCCAATAGGCCAACTAAGATCGATAATCACTCTCCTATTAGCCAAACTTGATTTATCTCGAGTCATGAAGGGGCTAATGTTTTCGATAGGGGGGGTTCTTAAAAGGACCTAGCATGGCATTATTGGCAATTTCACTTTGTAGGTAAGTGGCAACATGATCTGAGTAGTCTGTGGTACTTTTATGTTTGATTCTTTCACTATGCCGACATGATTCCGATCAAAGTCTAAAGGGAAGCCATATTTTATTAGGAGAAGCAATTGCCAGTCCCAGTACTTCTCTAAATATACAGCCCATTTATCATGATTTAATTTTGAAGCAACTGGAATTTGTAAGCCCATATAGTTGGGTTTGGTGTCTGATCTCAATTTTTTATGTAACTCTATAATATCAGAGCATTGGGAATTCTTATATGAATCACAGACCCGGCTTTTTAGCCCATAAATAGGTATGAAGCCGAACAATGGTCTATTTTGTTGCATGCATTCTTCATTACCTGTGGCTGCTTTGGCTTCCTGAATTCTTTTGGTTTGATCTGAATTTTGTAATTCAAGTGTATATTTGTCAGCATAGACATTTTTGGTAAGATTGTTATTTGTTTTGGGGTCACTAATCACGACCTTTTTAACATTTGACATTTCATTATGTTCAGAATCAGACAGTACCGTAGGATTCTCCACAGTATGTTCCGTTTGTTTACGACTTTTCACATGGCCCCTGTCAAGAACATTGTTGCAGTTAAAATCAAGTAAGTTTTTCTTCTTACCTTTTAAAATTGTTGTACTGCTTTTTTCCCTGGCCACAGGTATGTCACAAGTATTTTTACAACCAACATTCTCAACAACAGTACTGACGTCGACAGAATGACAGTTATTGACAGTATTGAGATCAATATCACTCAAGGGTTGAAACCGGTTTATGTGCACAAAATTATTGTTTTCAACACTATTATTTTGGTTATTCCCTCTCACCTTGCATGATTGACCATTACACATGTGTGACACATATTGTCTTGACACCTTGTCATTAACAACCATACTATTCTAACCAGCATTACCATAGTGGTTTACAATTTTGCCTTTGCTTATATTGGCCGGTTTGTTATGTATGCAGTTGGTTGAAAGTTCTGTCATATTGGCCTGACTGTCAGTATGCTTCTTAAGTACTTGCTTTTTACTCTTCACTACATCAGAGAACAATACATTCCATTTTACAAGTTTATGTACAGACATTAATCTTTTAATACAATCACTATCAAAGAGTTGTTTATCTACAAAAGCAACATTATAAAAATATCTATCATTGAATTTTTTATCTACATTCTCTACTCTACCCATTGCATTGCTGCAGTGGTTACCTAGTTTTTTGAACTGGATTTTTGTGTACATGGAGGCCATCACAGTGCTTACAGACATGTCTGTATAGTTGGCCAGCAGTTCTGTGGTGGGACGAGAACCTACAAGTGCCCTCTTGAAAAAAATTACAGTTGACCCCATTTTTTTATCCAGAAGTTTTTACTTTTTTCCCATATGCTGATTTAGAAGCATTGGAATGACCTGAGATGACGTGCCTCTGTGCATGGGCTCTGCGTATACGGTCTAATTTTTCTGTTTCCGTCCACCCTAAGCGATCCGCCTCCATGTTTGTTACAACAATAGCATGTGCAACCTTAGCTGACTCCCAGGAGAAGTCAGAGGCATCCTCCATGAGGTTACCTAAATAGTCCAACATGGAAGCTCTGGCTGCCTCTGACTTCTCCTCCTGAACGCCTCTAATGACGCCAGAAACCCATTGGGCCATTGTTAGGTCATCATAACTTGGTCTGGTTTTACGACTTCCGGTGAGAAAATGAAATTTTGTGGCCAATCCACAATTCTTTTAACAGTAATGTCGCCAGGACCCCCACGTTCTGATTTTAGTCTACCTTTTGTAGCAGTTTCATTTATTTGTGCTAGTTCAGCCAATCTTTTATCAACTTCCGCCTGCACTGACTTGTTACCCCTGAGATAACCCAGTGAGGGGACCACAGTCTCTACCATGGCTTCCGTATCACTTCTGTTGTTCAATACTTTTGGATTGGGAGGATTGTGGGAAGTAACAGTTGAAGAACTTGCCTGTGAGGTTCCTTGTTCCAGTGCTGGTTCCGTACGCTGCACCCTCCTATCCATCAGGTCCATTTTGTCACCCAGCTGCTGTAATTGCAACAGAATCTGCTGTGAAACCGCAGCACTACCGACCGTTTCTGTGGAGGGGGGTGCAGCCACTTCCACATCACTGGAAAAGGACTCACCTTCATACTGGCATTTCTTTCCCACTGGTCGTGGATGCTGCAAAGCACATTTGGAACAATGAAACACCTTAGGCATAGTGAACTGAGCAATAATAAAAAGTAAAATGTAAATAACATAAAATGATAAAATAAAATACGAGATAAAATGCAAGAAAATACAGTAGCCCAGTTCAAAGTTTCAACATGCATATTGTTCAAATCCGAGAGTGTGGCGGCAAATTCAAATGCAAGCTGGCTTTTATAGTAAAAGTCAGTGAAGCATGGAGTACGACAATGCAACAGTCCAGCCTGGTACCAGAAGTGAAGGTTAAGTTCACTACATGAACTTATCCCCATTTTCTCCTAGCGTTCATAGGTCTCGTAGTCACCAGGGTGACTTAATTACTTAATTTTAATAATAAAATAAATGGCAACATTTTTATGTGAATAGCAATATACTGCATGTAGAAAATAGCCTTTTATGTACCATGAAGGCAATTTCTTTTTTTAAATTGTTTCATTTTTCTAATATACAAATACATACATAAAACTTATGCAAGAATGCACAGAATATACAAGCCATACACTGAACCCAAGTAAACATATCTAGTACAATTTATTATGCAACAACTGTTCGTCAAAGTTCAATTTTGTTAATATAAAAAGATGAAGTCACACCACTTTGGACTAAAATTATCTTTCTCAAACTAAACTTTTGCCAGATATTTCTGCTCTGAGTAAACTTTTTAATAAAGGATTGAAATTCAAAAAAGTTTAACTGTTTTCTTTTGTGGCTAGTCAAGAAGATATAGTTTGTAACGGTAAGCAAAATGAAATTTTTTTGGAAGAAATATGATTCTTTATCAGTTACTCCTAGAAGGATTGGCACTGCATTCAAAGGAATCTGAAAGTTAGATACCCAAGATAATCATGAATTTATATCTTGCCAAAATTTCTGTACATCATTTGACCTTCACAGAAAACACAAGTTGCAGAATCTGATATCCTTAGTTTTACCAAATATTCTCTAGTACCAAGAATTCTATTTAATATTCTGTACTAGAACCATTTAAATTTGTTACTATCAACTGTTTTCAAGCATATTCTGATTTCTCAGACCGCTTTATTCTTGGCCTTGGATTTTGTTTTCAATTGTTGAGAACAGAGTAGAAATATTTACATCCATTTTGGGCATTTTTAAGGATGTTGAAAATGTATAGAATATAAGCCCTAGTGCATGTCAGGTTTTTCGGGTCCAGAATTCAGAAATTTTTTAAGACAACCCAATAATCTTTAGTATTCCAAGACATTTATGGTTAAGTTGTATTTTGATTCAATAACTTTAGAGTCAATAATAGTTTCACTTTCATTTATTATGTCTGTAAGAAAAATAATTCCCTTTGATATCCACTTGGAAAAGCATAAGGTAAGAAAATAATGGATTACCCCATATTGGAAGTGTCATTTCTGCATTTTTGGCAAATGAAACAGATCTATCAGTAAAAGAACTCCAACAACCTACTACTTCCCTCCAGAAGGGGTTCTTCATGCGTTTTGATTGAAGGTTGACCACTGTGATCCTGTGGTGAACAGGTATGGAATTTTTAAAAAGATTACCAAAAATTGTATCCAAAGGGCATCACTGTTATTTAACAATCTTCGAATCCAAGATAGCTTTTGAGAAATAATGTAGGCTTTTATCTTTACCATTTTGAAGCCACCATCATTGTAGCTACAACAAGTTTGCTGCCGATTAATTTTATCTGGCTTATTATCCCAAAGAAAAGAGTAGAAGAGACTTGTAAATTATTGGAGTAAATAATCACTTGGAGTAGGTAATACTGTGAATAAGTGATTGAAGCTCGCCAAATAAATGTCTTTAAAACAGTAATTTTTCTTAGAGGCATCAAATGACGTTTTTCCATGGACTTGATATACATTTTACCTTACCTTAAAGGTTCGAAATTCAAGTTTGGAATTCTGTGAAGATCAACAAAGAACATAATTCCTAGTAGTTTGAATTCAGTAACGTTCCATTCCAAATTAAAACCTATATTAAATTGTCTTGACGGCAATTTCAATAGTACGGAAAAGTTGACCTCCTCTGAAATTATATAGAGTTTATGGTGTGGACTTTTATTTGATGCATTTATTGAAGTAGCTTGTCATGATTTACTTTGAGCTAGATGAAACTAGATGCAAAACTTCATTTAAATGTGGGCCGATTGTGATACAATTGTTCCCCATTTCAGCCACTTTGTTGCTGATGTAATTTCAAACCTTTTTTTCAGGCACCACTTGGATGCTTGAAACTGTTTCTTTTATTCTGAAGAGTGGTGATCTAGCTACAGTATCTTCCAAGCCCTTGTATCTGAGGGCGCCATTTCTAGAACATAAACCTGCCAAACAGTTTGGCATAGACAGTTGGGTAACCTATGCACACAATATGGAAGCACCTGAAGGAAGATTGATGAAGACACACCTGCCTTTTCCATATGTCTCTCATCTGGTAAACAGTTGATAATTGTTCAGCGATTTGCCAAATTCATTAAAGAATTTTCTTTATGTCATACTACTCAGTGAAAGCTTAGTGATTTATTTAAGGCTGTCATCTGGTTGTGAATATTTTAGATATGCTGTGTTTATTTGCATATATATTCAATTCATGATGCAATTTAGTTTTCCAGATTGCAATAATTTTGAAATAATAAAACCACTTCTACATTTGTGGTTTGTGATTAAAACTGATAGGTTCAAAATGTAGGTTGGCTGGAGTATAAAGTTTTTTCCCTCTCATTCGCTCACATTTAATTAAAGACTCATCTTGTATGTGGAGGTTTTAGATAACTGACAAATTACTGACATATTGGCATGATCTTGCTATGTTGCTATTTGCGGCATGCACTGCAACTCAATTGTAATGATATTAAAGGTTTCATCTATAAGCTTATTTTCCTGGCTCAACTGCTCTTTAAAATGAGCAACCCCTACCTTTTATAAAAATTTAAACACTTTTCTCGGTATATGTGCCCTAAATCTGTATGGAATAGATAGTACTTGGTACTACTTGGTCCCCTGTAAATTGCAGTACTTGATCTTTCTTTATGATATACTTTTAAATAACTTTCTAGTACATTTCCTGAAAAAATGCAGATTTTTTTCAGTCAGCCCTGAATATTTAATTTCATCAGCTGGTACAGTACCCATAGTTTCATATTGACGATTAAACCAGTGTTATTTTTACAGCAAGACTTACATACATAGAGAAGGTGTGGTATTTGTTTCTGCATGATACATTATGTTATGCGTTTTATTTTCAGGTTTGTAATGATATGGTCAAAACTATTGTAGTTATGAGAAATCCAAAGGACATGTTAGTGTCTTGCTTTCATTTCTACAAAATCAACAATGTCTTGGGCTTGTTTGACGGGAGTTGGGATGACTTTTTTGAACTTTTCAAAAGCAAAAGGTTAATCTATGGGGACTGGCTTGATCATGTGAGTGGCTACTGGAAGAACTGCTCCAAGAGAAATAATGTCCTGTTCATCCAGTATGAAGAGGCCTTGGATGACATCAAAGCAACGCTAAAAAGAATTGCATCCTTTTTGAAAAAGGACTTAGATGAAGAGACACTGGACTGCAACCCATGTCCAGTTTGCTAACATGAAAAGTAATCCAATGACCAACTTATTTACATTAGGGGTTTTCAAAGAAGACTCTTTTATGCGACAAGGTAAGGTTGGAGGTTGGAAGGATTACTTTACTGAAGATCAAAACAAGTTTGTGGAAGAGTTTTACATGAAAGCTGTCCAGGAAACAGGTCTCTCCTTTAAAGAGAGTTAGACTTTGAATTTCCTTATAAAACTAAAGACAAAGTTGGGGTTTTACGTCCCGTTCAACAGCCAGGGTCATATTGGGACAGGTCCTCAGAATTGCCACTTGTGGGGCTCGAACCCACAGAGGTGACAGCCTATGATTAGATGCCAAACTTGCTAACCACTAGGCCACTGAGGACCTATAAAACTAAAGAAAAATAACATCTATTGTTTGTACAACCAATATCATTGGTGTGCATGATTCAAATATTTCTACACCATCATCTGGAACTATTACGTTCAAGTCAAGGTAATGTCACAATGTTTGAGATAGTAAATGCAACAAACTGTTTATATATTATTTTGCCGATTGTAGAGTCTTCATAAGCAGTCAAATACTGGCCTTCGTCTTAACATTGGTTGTAAATAATTTTTCTTGATGAGTCAAACTTGCAACATTAGTTTAATGACTTATTCCATTGAACATTATTTATCTTGGCTCCTTAAATATATAATATTTACAAATAAAGTGAAAATTCAGTTAACTACAAGTTTCCTTTATGTTTTGGTACCAGCTTGAGTGGGTATGTTCATAGTCCAACAGAAATGTTGATTTTGTTAGACGATTATTATCCATTTTACTAGCCTGGTCTATAGTTGTAATGTGTTTAAGGCCATTTCAAACTGGAACTGGAGTAAAATCATGAACACCCCAAATATTGCAATGCCTTATTTTGACTAACTCATGGTCTGGAGGTGTTTTATGTGATGAAATAGATGAACAGTAATCTAACATATTTGCAATTTGTGAGTTAAAATCGAGTAGTAAATGTTTTATTTCCAATATCTTTAAGATGCTTTAATTAGGCTATCACAGCACCAAATGCCTGGTCTGCTGAGTCAACAAGTGTTTTAATACTATTATTAAAGTTAAGGTAAGATATCATAGTATAATACTAAGTATTTGTAATATTGACAGTGTTGAATATTAATACTTCCATACTTAAATTTGATTTTTGTTGTTTCCTTTTTGTATAAAGTGCATTATTTTGTTGTTTTTTTTCTATATTTATATTTTGTGTCCACCATTCATGGGTTGTACTTCACATGGTTTGGAGATCATTTTCAATTTAGGCGAGTAAAACAATATCATCTGCACATAAAAGTACTATAAATATGCAGCCATGTACTTGTATCAGGGAAAGCATTGGTTTTAAAAGCAAGCATTTGACAGCAACAATGCTGTTACTGATTTAAACAGTATCCTTGAGAAATGTCTTCATTATGTCATTTGTTTATATAGCATATGCATGCACTTATTGGTAGAGGAGATATGGACACATTGCGCCAACTCAGTTGTACATTCATTTAGCCAAGATGTTTGAATATTTATAAGCTTTAAGTGAGATTAAGGAAATGTGAGAAACACTACATAATCATCCAATTTTTTTTAATTACTTTACTTCAATATGTTGAAAGTCAGAAGAAGGACTGTGATGAATCTTCTCATTTTCACATCTTCACAGAATCCATGTCTAAAGTCAAAATGATTGCATGTTAAATTGGTGTAAATTTTAAAGGGAAATAATTACATCTCTTCCACATGTATGCAACACACAAAATAAAATTTGCCCTGCAGATTCTTGCCAACCAATGGATACTCAATTTTTTCTGCCACTGCAAAATCTGCGCAGTGTACAGTGACCTCATCATTATGTTAAAAATGTTGTCACACTCAAAATAATTCATATCCTTAAATTCTCTTAAAATTGATTTTATATCCAAATAACTTATATTTCTAGTCACTCGAATATTGTTATTCATGCCTTCCAAACCTTTTATAAAATAGGTGAAAATGAAAAAAGTAACATGTTTCTCACACAAAATTACAGAGTGAGCATGTACCAACTTAATTTAACAGAACAATAACATAATTCATGCGAAAAGGTATATTATAATAAGATTTGTAATAAGTTGTAATGATTTGAAAATGAGCAATATTATTCCTAAATTACAACTACATGTATTTGAAATATCTTAAATGCACTAATATCAAAATTGGTATTTTGAATTACAAACCAAACAATAAAAACATGAACACAACAGTAAATATGGCTCCATTGGGTCAGAAACTTTCCAAAAAATACCTTTTATCCTACTGATGTTAGACATGAATAAATGTAGTCATTGATTTTTTCTCCTCTATCTTCTGGAACATCACAGTAGTTTGTACATTCATCAAGTACTGTAGTACTGGGTTGAGGTTTTGGACAGTAAAATGTAATCATTAATCACCAATATAGTTGCATGGGAAAGATATTAAGACTTAGTAAATCATCACATACATTAAATCGGCACAATAAATGCAATAAAGAAAAGCTTCAATATCAGGCCAGTCAGAATCACTGTTAAGCATAGCATTGGAAGTTGTATCTTGATTAGTTGTGTGATAATTTAGGATGCCAATTTGAAGTAGAAATTGCTTTATCGCCCCCTTAAAAGCCAACTGAAAGATTGATTAGTCAGCTTACTTTTTGTGTCACATTTGTATGTAACTAGTCATTAATTCCTTTTGTCTTTTGTTTGATACAGAAGTACTGTATAACTTTTGGACAAACAGACAGCCCTACCAGAGACTATCCCCCTTACTCCAGAATGCTGGTGATATATTGAGATCCTGTAAGTTCCCAATTCAAATTTAACTGATCAGGTTGGGATACAAATACAAAGACTTGGAGCAAGTATTATCATAACAAAGATAAAGAAGGCATAATTAGAACTTGTGCATTCAGGTTGTGTAAAATTGTCTACTCAATCAGTAGGTTTAATACAAATTGACTTCATTGATTTTATTGATTATACAAGAAGACACTAGAGAAAGTCTTAACATTTTCAGAGGATAAGATATGTCCAGTGGTTAAAGGTTTTTTTTCCCATTTATTTACCATCATTTTAATATGCGTGATCAGGTGAAAATGCTGACATACACACAAACATATAAACATCATCATTAATCACCACTACGAGTGTGGGGATATATTTTAATACGACTTTAAATTGATGATTTTTTTCGATAGATCCTATATTCACTTTTCTAACAAGATATCGGGATGCAACCCCATTTGAAATTTTTCTTCAATATTGAGAGTGAAATGTTGCCTTCTTAAGTGTATGGCCTTCTCACTTTCTGAGCAAAGTCATCGCCAATATTTCAAGCAGTTTGAAACCAATAAGGTGCAAAAACCAACTGTGTTTTTGGTGATACAAGCATCATATTGAAAAAATTTACTGACAATTTAAGGATCTGTTATTGCTACATTATTGACATTTTATATTAACTATACATTCTAACATGATTAAGTAAGGGTATTGGAGAAATCTTCGGTGTAAATTTGCGAGATGTCTTCTCATGCTGCAGTGTTAGCTTTTCTATAAGCAGTGAGCTACTTCTATAAACCTTTGAAAACAAAACTCAGTTTTTGGGCATGTTGAAGTAAATAATGGTTGAAAATCCTAAAAAGTTGTTAACGCATATATTTTATCAAAAAAGCGTCACCACAGGAATGGTGTCATAAAATATAGGAATAGTGAATTTTAAAATCTACCTTTTGTTATTACGCATTTACTGTACACAACTTTGTTTGAATAATAAGTACTATGAATTAATAAATAAAGAATGCAAATGCCAAAAAAAGCTATGAAAGGTATCCGTAATTAGGACAGCAGTCAACATAAAGCCTTTATCTTAAGACTTCTCTGCTATTTCTGTGTGTCATTAGGTAACTATTAAAATACTTTGCGCCTTAACACAGAGTTACAACTGTGACCTGAAAGATTTTATGTGACTGCACATTTGATACCAAAATTCAGAAATAACAGGTCCCTAAAGCGTGGTTGATATTTAAGAGGTTCCCAAGCACATGGTGTCAATATTGCAGTTTCGATAATATCTTGATTATTTTATATATATAGAAGTCGAGAGAGGTTTTACACACATTTGAGACAGCATGAGCTGCTATCACAATTAAGTTGATGTATCAACATATTTGTTCATTTATGCCCAGGTCACATTTTGCCATGCTGTGTGTATTTGCTTTCTGCTTTATGACACCATTCCTATGGCCCCGAAAAGAGACATCCTTTCTTGGCTGTACACATTGCAAAACAAACCATCCCATATACCCGTCCTACCCCCCCCAACTTGAATCATAGACAAATCAGCCCTTTACCAAATCAGCCCCTATGAAATCAGCCCCCAGCATAAAATACCCTAGTCAAATTGGTCCCCCAGGAAAAACTGCCCTAGTCAATTTGGCCCCTCAAAATTTACTGTATTCTCAAGGCGAATATGCCAAAGAAAAGACAAAAATCACTTAATTATGTGCTATTGAACAGAGGCCATGGGTGTAACATATAATCAAATAAAAAAAAATTGTAGCACGCAATCACCAATAAATCAATTTGCACTTTCAATAATTCTGACAGAAATAAATGATTAAAGGGTAGAGGATAAAACCTAGTGATATCACCATTCAAAATGTTTGATATATGTTAATTGCACTTTCATAAGTGTCTAAAGGACAAAGATTAAAAGGACTTGACTGCACTCTCCAAATATATTTGGGAGGTCCTCAGTGGCCTAGTGGTTAGCAAGTTTGGCATCTAATCATAGGCTGTCACCTCTGTGGGTTCGAGTCCCACAATTGGCAATTCTGAGGACCTGTCCCAATATGACCCTGGCTGTTGAACGGGACATAAAACCCCAACTTTGACTTTGACCAAATATCTTTAGTATATGTTAATTACACTTTGGCAAATCTCACATTAGAAGTTGTCACCCTTGTGAAACAAAATTGATATGATCACAAAGAATTATCCCCCATTATTTGTCATTATTAATAACCTGATACATGCCTATCTGATGAAATCTGCATGAATAAATGTCTGTCAGCCTTAGACTTATACGATGGGGATTAGGCACTATAGGCATATTTTCATTGCATTAAATTTTATTTTATTCACCCCTCCAGTGTGTACAGGTTAATACAGCTTATGAGAAGTTGAGGGAAGTTTTACACACATTTTCAAAGTGATCCCATTGCAGATTGTTTTCCGAGTTGTGTCATGTCACGTCAAACACGGCCTTCCCACAGTGCCCCTACTATTACAGGATGCATTGACACAAGCATAACACAAGACATGGGAAATAATATTATTATTACTATTATTATTATTTTAGTTTTATGCACAATACTAAAAGGCAGCTATATTTTAGGTCACCATAAAGATTTGAAGAGACTGAGTTGAAGGCCCCCTCAACAGTGGTTAAGTTATCATTAAATTAAGATTATTTTAAATTAATAAATTTACTGTCAGTTAAGAGTCCATCTTAACATAACCTCAGGGTGGCCTTAAATAAAGAATGAAGTTAACCTTACTTACTGCCAATGTAAGGTAAACTTTAGCATTACATCATTAAAATCAATAAAATAGCATGTGTGGGGTAGATGCCAACCTCCTCTAATGCCCAACTAGTGCGTAGGGAGACCTAAGAGTGATAGAGCAAATTTTTGAAGGAGTCAGCTACCTGCTGTGAAGCATTATGATCTTGGACAATATATCTCCAGACATAATCAGACGTCCAGGTGCATGACTCTGGGTGTTTTGTATCGACATATTCGAGTTGAAACCTGAACGCCTGAAAGTGTGTAGAGATATACCTGAATGATGAAGACCTATTCTGGTGAGTATTGGGGTAAAATTTTGCCTCACCTTAGTATCAGTAAGCGGAACCCATTGTGCAACCTCATTTTTAATCTGAAACAATGGTGAATTTTCTCCACCAACCGTAAGAAGCAATAAATTTTTGATTGCTTGTACAGGACACAAAGTGGAAGTGCCAAGAGCTGGATTTTTTAACATTCTAATGGAAAGCCTCTTCACTCCACTCCTTTATTGAAATGTTTTTAAAAAAGATCTGATACTGACAAACTATTGTCTATATCTGTTTTAATACGTAGAAGGTATTTCTTATTTATATCATTAAAACTTCTATTCACATTCCATCTATTTTCGTTTAGTGCAAGTTTCATTGCTTTAAATTTTCGTAGAAGCTTAGCTCCCCAAAATATGCTATAAATGCACGTGGTTATTGCAATATAACTATAACAGGAGCTTGACTGCTTTGCTTCTTATTTTGAATTAATAAAGTAAGTTTTATCTAGCAGTTTATGGTTTTAGATCTTAATATGTTTTTGTGCAAACAAAGCCACAAAGTATTCATCAAGACACTGTCATTGGATGTTGCTATTTTATTCAGTTCAATAACAGCCTCGATAACCGTTTCAATAACTAAGTGTGCAAACTAGGGTAAACCATGACCCTCTTGCTTTCATAAAGTAAACTGAGTCACTTACAGATAATAGCCTCCCTGGCGACAACTATCAATGATAACACTACCAGAGGGGAAAACCAGACTTTTTTCAAGTTATGTCAAGTTCTCTTACCTAGCTTCTATCAATACCTCAGCAAATGCCATATTTCTCCAATAATTAACACAAAAGCAATATAACAACTGAATTGACCATTCAAATTTCGAATATCAATTATAAAAACACTTGCCTCAATCATAATTAAGATGACAGTGATGGCGTTTCAGATGGCTTCTGAGATTGAACTGGTTGTTCAATATAATTAACCTTTGCATTGAAAGGGAGGTGACTCTATCACAGCTACCTTTATACCACTCATCAACGCATTTTACTGATAGTAATATCCTCTCTATATATAGTTGAGTGAGACTCATATTAAATAGAAAATCTTAGTCTGAATTAAAAGCTTGCCACATAATATGGAATACACAATAAAGGCACATGGTACAAAGTGGACAAAATAAACATATATCACCTGGATGACATTTATAACTTTTGAAATATACCTCTGTTGCTGAATATAATAAAACATTGCCTTATGAGGGAGTCAGTTTTATCACTGTTGTTTATTGTAGCTTTCTATGGCCTTTCAATAGGAATATTTCATCCTCTCCAAACAGCTATGTAAGTCATTTTGAAGTAACAAATTTGAAATTGAGAAATTCCTTTGCAGCCATAGTCAAGTTTTGCGCTAAATCCAAGGAATAAAGAATCTTCGCCGATTTTTCCCACATACAGTTCACCAAATTTCGTGTTACATTGCCTTTCAACTTAAAACCCTTCCTCCAGACCATCGTAGTGATGAAGGATGCCACATAATTGCTATAGACTGCAATGCATGCCTGGGGTATCCAGAGATGGGGTTCAGAGTGTTTGAACCCCCCTTGAAACATGTAAGAGGATGACAGTAAACCCAAGGCAACAGACACCCGATTGAAACGTTGAACATCCTGCACTGATTTATGCATGCTATGGACAAGTTAATCCCCTTCTTTAAAGCTGGATCTGCCCGTTGCATGGTCCATGTCAATTCATGACCTGGAGAAGTGCAACCTGGAATGGGAAAACTTAACAGCTGCTCATTGAGCACATCGCAGACCTCAATGTTTGTTCACATGACAGCAACTTTGGGATGTATGCATATATCTGTAGTTTATGTGATAAACCAGGCAAGTCAAAGAGTGTTCCTGGTTGCTTTCATGTTTGCAACAGGAAAAGACAGAAGCTTTACTGAATAAAGTTATTAAACAATAAAAATATTAATTACAGTCAACTGAAATACTCTTGATAGTTTGCACAAATAATACAATAAGTTCTAGAAAGAAATGTTAACAAGTCAACACATTTCCAAGAAAAACAGGGGTGTTTCTCTCCATCTATAAATAGATCTTTCCAGTTTTGCACAAGGGAGGTCAGTACTAGCTGGACCAATTATGTAGACTACAGAGAAAACAATATCCTTACATGAGAAAAGTACAAAATAACTCTGCAGCCGCCACAGATAATATTGTCCCCATTAAAAGACTTGCTGGCAGAGTGCCCTTACATATAACACAAGTCATCTAGAGCACAAATGCTACTGAAAAATGAGAAATATGAATAGGCAGTCAAACACCAACCAGATGTCTACAATGACTTATGGGTTAGCAAGTTTGGCATCTAATCACAGGCTGTCATCTCTGTATGGGTTCGACTCTAACAGGTGACAACGCTAAGGACCTGTCCCAATATGAGCCTGACTGTTGAATGGGATGTAAAACCCAAACTTTGACTTGGTCAAACACCAATCAGAACAGGATCAGGCTGCCCGGACACTATATCAGTTACAAAATTGATGGTCGCAATGAATACCATAATAATACTGAACAAAGGTGTGTGTGACTTGGTTGATGAAGTTTCTGGTAATTGTGATATACCCAGAGAGGATATAACTATAGCCAATAATAAGAATGTTATAATTTTGAATAAATATAAAACCCAACTTGAATTAATTGTGATAGTGATAACGATGTTGCTACTTGCATGTATCATGATGTATATAATCATGATGTATTGACGTTACTTAATCTAGTTATCTTAATCTTAGATTGTCACCCACTGAATATTTACACCTTGCCCATCACAATCTAGAGCATACTAATTTTGCTATGGATTTGGATAAATTACTAACATGTAATAGTGAATTGGCTAGTAGTTTATTTTATACCATTCTTTTTAACATTGAACATGGCACCATAACACCTCAATTTGAGATGCCTTGACTATTCAATTCCGACCAGTAAACATTACCAAAACTACGGCAGCTTGGGACATTGCAGTCATGCATGTCAGAATCAAAGTAGGGGAAACACACAGTGGTGCTCTATTCATTTCACAAATAAATGCTGTTCAGTACTAATCCAATCTAATCATTAACTTCTTTGCAGGCGCAATATTTTTCTTGTAGTGGCAAACTCAATACGCTAGTTTGACAAAATTATTGTCCAAACAGATAGTCAAGTATTGATTGTCATATGGACACACATTCAGTGGAGGTCCTCAGTGGCCTAGTGGTTAGCAAGTTTGGCATCTAATCATAGGCTGTCACCTCTGTGGGTTCGAGTCCCACAAGTGGCAATTCTGAGGACCTGTCCCAATATGACCCTGGCTGTTGAACGGGACGTCAAACCCCAACTTTGACTTCACACATTCAGTGTTTATTTTGGACTTGAGTTTTTAGTGTTTTACTATTGGATTGTCAAGAAAATATTATGATAGTGTCATCATTGTGCATCATGACCATGTAGGTTTACTTGAAATATGTTACAACTTAATAATACCAGTTACTATTGCTAGTTTAGCATATGAAAACTATAAGCAGGATATGGAAACCAGTCATGCTGATAACATGCTGTATACTGAGTATATGACACCTGTTAATTGACAAACTGACTGATTACGAAGACTACTGATGATGTATCTGACGAGGTCCTCGGTGGCCTAGCAGTTAGGAAATTTGAGATCTAATCACAGGCTGTCACCTCTGTGTGGGTTCAACTCCCACAAGTGGCAATGCTAAAGACCTGTCCCAATATGGCCGTGGCTGTTGAACAGGATGTAAAACCCCAGCTTTGACTTTGGCGGTATATCTGACTTAGAACAGGATGAAACTGGGCATTTTTGAAACCAGAAATATATAACACTTAATGATGCTCCTTGTTCTTGAGTCGCTAAGTTGTCATGTCTTTCTCTCTTTGGTGACATCTCTGATTATGTAATAATCACCTACTTCATTGATCATTCTAAAACAAGAGATTTGCAGCATGATTTGATAGGCAACCCATCCCACTAGCAACATGGGTACTTTGAGATGACACAGGCTAGAAGACTGACTGAGCTTCCCAATTATAGAGGTACCAGATTTCCACTGACTCAGGCCTTAACAATAAGTCTTTGAACAAACATTTCATTATTTATGACTCATATTCATTCAACCTTCAAATCACTACTCGGCAATGCAATTTCTCCCCAAAGCAGTTAAAGATTACCTGGAAAAAATAGAGTTGGGCACCATTTTGGGACCCTTTGATGCAATAGATTGCCCTACATTTCATTGTTCTCCTCTTCTCAGCAGGCAAAAGGATGACAACAAAAGATGCATCACTTTCAACCTATCTTACCCCACTGGGACATCTGTTAATGACAAGTTAAACACAGAAGGTAAGGTAACACTTGCAAAGATAAATAAATCCACTAAATTTAGGAACCTGCACGGGAACCCAGTTGACACTTTCAAACTTGGAATAAAATGGGATAATAATTCTAGGTTGATGATAAGTGTGCCTTCTGCTGAGTTTATTGCATTGCGAACTTTTAGGTGACGTCTGATGCAAAAATGCATATCATGGATAAAGGAGGATGTGCTCTGTTTGCATGCATAGACAATTGACAAAGCATCATTTTCATGGAATTGAGTTTCCCTATCCATTAGAACAAGAAAGTGACGTATTGGCATGGTCTTGTCATGTTGGCATCTGTGTCATGTACTTCACCTCTGAAATATAAATCCCCTTAATGATGCTAAATTTTTTATCTGCTAGCTTATCATCCTGGCTCAACTTATTGTTTTCTACATCCCTATAAAATGAGTAACCCCTAACTTTTATCACATATTCAACACATTTTCTCTGTATCTGTGTTCTGAAACTATGTGGAATGGACAATAGTTAATAATGGACAGTAGTTTTATAATTTTTTTAAATAATCTGTTGTGCCAAATATCTGCCTTACTACATTAGCATTAAGCCCTAAATCTCAGCATTTTCAACCCATTTGATACTCAAGATTTTTTGAGAATTACTTATGGCCAGATTCTGGAGTTTTGTATATTCAAGCAAACACTTCAGAGATGCTTAACTGGAAATGTAAGCTGACACAGTGCCCTACAGGCACTTTCTTCTTGTTCATATTTATGATGAAACCAGTGTTATTTTTACAGTAAGGAAAAAAACCATTCATGGAAAGTGTGGTTTTGTTTCTGCATGATGCATTTAGTTTTACAAATATTTACTTGTGTTTTAATTCCAGGTTAGCAATGATTTGGTTAAAAATGAAGTGGTTATGAGAATTCCACAGGACATACTAGTGTCTCTCTTTCATTTCCACAAAATCAGTAATTTAGGAATTGCAACCCATGTTCAGTTTTCTAACATGAAAAGTAATCTAGTGACAGATTTATTTAGGACAGGGATTTAAAGAAAAAAGACTCTTTTATGTGGCAAGGTTAGGATGGGGGTTGGAAGGATTATTTCAGTGAATATTAAAATAAGTTTATGGAAGAGTTTTTCATGAAAGCTGTCTAGTAAATAGATCTCCCTTCCAAGGATAGTTAGAATTTAGACTTCCTTATAAATATAAAGAAAACAACATCTTTTTCTGCACAACCAAATTCATTGGTGTGAATAATTCAAATATATTCACACAGGCATATGGAATTGTTGTGTACCAGTAAAGATAATGTCAAAATGAGATGGGAACTGCAATAAGCCATTTTAAACAATTTCTTGGAGAAATACCAAATATCTACATAATGTAAATTATTTATATGGCATATGCTTCTACTTAATGAAACCAAAAGATATGGACATATTACACCAACTCAATCATATTTTCATAACATAAATGTTTGAATAAGTTTTAAGTGTAATTAAGGAAATTAAAGAAACAACATCTAATCATCTAAAATTTATTTTAATTTTAATTCAATATTGTGAAAATCAGAGAAGGGACTTCGATGAATTTTTCTCAATTTCAACTCTTCACAGAATCCATCCCTAAAAATTAAAAGAATTGTATGTATAAATGGGTATCATCATTTAAAAGTAAACAATGACATCTCTTACACCCACGGCTGTATGTAACATACAAAATAAAAATTGTAAATTGGAGAATCATCCACTACAAAAACGCCATAGTGTGGCATGTGACTTCGTCATTGTGTCAAACGTGCTTACATTCTCCTAAAATTTGTGTTATAGCCAAATAACTTGTCTTTCTAGTTACTTGAGCATTGTAATTCATGCCTTTGTAAAAAAAAATAAGGGAAAATAATAAGAGTTTGGAATTTAATTACAGCATAAGTAGGCATCTACATTAATTAAAACAACAATATAATTCACAAGAAAAAATCATAGTATAAGACGTTTTCAAATAAACTGTTGAACTACCAATATTATTTCTAAATAACAAATATTTGCAATATTTTAATTGCAGTAATATCGAAAATTGGAATTTTGAATTACAAACCAAACAATGAAATGTGAATACAACATTAAATATTCCTCCATTGGATCAGTGTATTTTTAACATACCTATTATCGTTGTGATGTTAGACATGTAAACATGCAGTTGTTGAATTCTTCTCCTCTATCTTCTGGAACTTCACAGCAGTCTGTACACTCATCAGGCACTGGAGTAGTGGCAGGATTTGGAGAAGGGCCAGGAGGATCTGATGGAGTAGTGGATGGAGGTCCCGTTCCTGGGCAACAGAATGTAATCATTAATCACCAATACTGTTGCATGGAACATATATTAAGACTTGGTAAATCATCACATACATTAAATCGGCACAAAAAGTGATCTAAAGGAATAGCTTCAACATCCAGGTAATCATGAACAGTGTTATAAAAAGCAGAGCATTATAAGTTCTGCCTTAGTTATGTGTTAATTTAGGGTGCCAGATTCACTCCCCTCAGACTGTCCTTGTTTATTTGTTTGTTTACAGCACAACTCCAACCACTGGCGTAACTCCTATATGGATGGTAATGAAATTTGTAGGGCGTATCAGAACTTTTACTAGGACAAACTGGTTCAAATGTGTGCATAATCGGGTCAATATCCTTGATTCTTGAACATTTTTAGTGACATGTAACATATACATAGTACATAAACATAGTTTCACAAGATTACAATCACAGTTACCCAGCCCACACTTTCTTTTAAGCTGATTTAAACTAACTGATTCAATTAACTGTCTCTGTGAATAAAATTACCTGGATAAATTTTTAATAATTTTGGTCAATTTGTTCCATTTTTTAAAAGAATGTATTTCATCTTCAGTTAAGTTTTTTGTGCACAATTTACAACATCTATCTTCAAAAGGGATCATGAAATATGGTCCGTTTCAATTGCAAGAGGTAGAATCCTAAGACAGAACTAAGAAAGAAGTGACAGTTGACACCAAGTTAAGTGTCTTGTGAGATGGGGGGGTCTGTGTTAATATATTGTTTGAATTTGACATAATATCTTAATTTTGGCACACTGGCACACCATTCCTCATGCATTATGTCTTTACAAATTTTAAATAAAATACATCCCCTTTCACAATTACCTCTTCCAATATGTTTTTTCAAAATATAATTTTTTGACCAATGTTACGGAAATCATATTCAAATACCTTCCATGTCAGTAGACTACTGTTCATTTTCATTAGACAATCCCAATAACGAAGTTAAACCAGTTGTAATTAGTAACCTATATGGCTTAAGCAAAACCTAAAATAGTCTAACAGATGTTGCAAATAATTTGTAAATGTATTATGATGAATGATACTATATATTCGTCCTTGCAGTTTGGATATTATTGAGGATAACACTTTTAATACTGAATCACATATGATTTGTGCACATTCTTTAAAGCTAAGATGCTGGTCAAATAAGATGCCTAAATGTTTGTAACATGGCACAGTCTTGATTTCTTCATCGTCAATATTAAATGTGCAATTTGTTTTATTTTTAGCTATGCTTTTTTTTAAATGAACAACTTTTGTTTTATTAACATTGACTTTCATTCGCCATTTGTTACACCAATCATGGACAACAGACAACATTTTCTCTCAACTACTTTTTCACTTATTAACACAATATCATCTGCATATAACAGGAAAGATAAATGTACATCACCAAGCTTTATGCCTAAGTTTTTTATTTATTTATTTATTTGGGGTTTTACGTCACTTTCAACACTGTACAGGTCATATCACGACGGGTAGTTGGAAGGGCAGAGGAAACCAGTACATATAGTTTGTTAGGGTTCTGTACTGTAAACTGCCGACCAACGGCAAGCAACTACCAGCTTTCCCACTTGAGGCCGTGCCAGGAACCGAACCCCGGCCTCAGAGGTGGGAGGTGAGAGTGTTACCACTCTGCCACCGTGGCCCCTAAGTTTTTGTTTTAAGTTCAATTGTTATATCATTCTAAAAGAAAGAAAATAATGTGAGTGACAGATTATCTCCTTCTCTAATACCAGATTCTGTTACAAACCAGTCAGCTCAATGCCCAACACTGGTGGCAAAGTATTATCATAAAAAGCTATTATGGCAGGATAAAGAAGACCATTATAATGTTATTCAGAAGCAATTGATAATGTAAAAAAAATTCTGTTAATTCTATCAAATGCTGTGTTCATGTCAATAAAAGCTGAGAATGTACTTTTAATTTATATTTGTCCATTTCAGATAACAGAACATAAGGAAAATATAATTCTAAAGCCATTTTATTCATCAACAATGGTATCACTTGTTTCCAAATTTTTACTGAGTCTATTGTTTAAAATACTTAAGTGAGTATATTTTTCCATTGCATGAGAGTAGACTGATACCTCTATAACGTAATGGTAGATATGGATCTTTATCTCCCGGTTTTGGAATACACTTTATAATCCCTTTCAATTAAATACCTGAAATAACATGGTTAAGGAAACACAAATTAAATAATTTGTGCAGTAATATTTTAGCTAATTATACTTTATAACTTCATTTGGGATTTGATCATTTCCACCAGTTTTCCTGTTTTTATACTTAATTAATGCCAGTTGAACTTCAACCATAGATATTGGGATATCCAGTAAATGATTACAAGTGCTGTTAGATTCCAACTTTGTTTTTATCTTCACATTACATTGAGATATATCCTTGTCATATAATTGGTTGGATATTTTTTTCAAAATTATTTTTTCATGTGTATAGCACATCTGTGAGTCAGAGGTTAAAGAACAATTTTTATATACTTTATGTGGAACCTGTTGCTTTCTAGGTCTTAAATTCCATAACTTATTCTAAAATTTCCTTGGATTACTTTTACTTCATTTTTTAATTCTATAAGCCTTTTCATAGTTAACCATGTTTCTCCAAACATTGTTCGGCTAATTTGACCAGTGAGGTTTGCAATTTTTGAACTTATTCACAAACTTTAGAAATGTCTTTATAAGTCAGAAACATATATATTTCATGTACAGTTCTATAAATAAGTTCATTATATATTATCCAAATTTGTTCTCTTGATATGATTATTTTCAAAATTCTTCATAAATTTTTCCATGAAGCAAATTGGTTGGTTGTGCTGTCAAATAACCCTCGCTCTTACTTCAGAAGTGGCTTGTGAATTCAACACTTTTTATCATCAATTTATCTACCTCCGATTTGATGATGGCTCAATTAGAAACATTTATGTGACTTCACATTTGATTTGTGGAGTTGAAAAGGATCAATTTATAATTTGCTATTTTATTTTTATATAATTTAACATACATACTCAATGTTAGTGCTTCTTTACTTTTTGAGACAGAGAACTTCAGATAACACATTGCTACCACAGTTGTATTGTATTGTTATGTTAGTGCTTCTTTATTTTTTGAGACAGAGAACTTCAGATAACACATTGTTACCACAGTTGTATTGCATTGTTATGTGTATTTATATTCATCACAATATCTCCGTATACTATTGGACTCAAAGTGCTATATATGACCCATCAGACTGTACAAGTACAGTCTAACTCTCAAATAGCTGACATTCCCCTAACTGAAAGACAGAGGCTCAAGGATGGCCCTTTATCATTGTACTTGAAGTTCTTTAACCTGCTACTAGGGATAGGACCCAATGACAGAGGACCGCCATTTTAAGTGGTCTTCCAAGCCACTATGTATCTGCCTATACCTGGGTTTGAAGGCATGTGCTCTGTCTTCCTAGGCAAGTCTGTTACCCACTAGGCCACAGTGACACAGTTGAGTGTGTGTATCAACATGTTTATTCATGCCTAGGTCATATTTTGTCAAATCTTTCCTTGTTTTATATATTTGCTTTCTTGTTTCATGTCCTTATCCTTATGTCTAAAAAGGAGAGATTGTTTCCTGACAGTACACATTGAAAAATGAGCCATCCCATATATCCATTTTTATCTCTACCTTCATCCCTGCAGTGTGAAGAGTTTAATACAGCTCATGAGAGGCTGAGTGAGATTTTACATTTATTTTAAAAGTGATCCCAATGGCATAGTTCTTCCTGAATCTAGCCCTACCCAAATGCAAATCCCACCGCATCACCCAAAAATGCTTCCTACTCAAACACAAGACAAATCAAGCATGGTTGGTCCACACAGAAATAGAATAGCCTGTACAATTATAGCTCATGATACCAGCACAGAAAGGTTTGACATTTGTATAAGTAAAACAGAGAGAATATGGTACATTAGTTTAGACATTAAATGGGAAATAATATACATAATGTACACACAGAGCAGTCTGAAATCATAAACTGGTAAAATAGCTTACTCTGCTACCTGAAAAATCTCCAAACTTGTTGTGAAAGTAGGGTACATCATGACCCTTTTTTGTTGATGAAGTTAAGTGAGACACTTACCAGGAACTGCCTCTGTGGCCACAACTATAAGTGATAACACAGCCAGGAGGTACACTAGTCTTGCCATGGCTTGAGGTTCTGTTTATTCTGAGGGATCACAAACTGTACTGTTGAGACCTGTTCAAGTTGTGTGAAGTTCTCTTACAGAACTTCTATTAATACCTCAGCAAATGTCATATTTCACCATTAATTTAGACATTAAAGTTATTTAATGACTGAATTAACTTTTCACAGTTTGAATGTCCATTATAAACACACTAAACTTCAATCACAATTAAGACAACAGTGATGACTTTAGATGGCCTCTGAGATTGGACTGGTTACTTGATTTAATTATGTTTTAATTGTGAGGAAAGAGCTTTTATCATAGTTAATTTTATACCAGTCACCAATGCATTTTACTACAAGCAATATTCTCTCCCCATATAGTTGAATGAGACCCACATTAAATGGAAAATTGTAATGTAAATTAAAAGCTTGCCATATAACATGGTAACATGGAATACTCAATCGTCATCAGGATGACATTTATTTAAATATATTCTGTTTGTAAATTTAATTAAATATTGCATTACGAGGGAGTCAGTTTTATTACTGTTAATTTTATTGGAGCTTTCCATAGCCTTTCAATAGGTATATTTCATCATCTCTGAACAGCTGAATATTAGCCATTTTGAATAGTAAATTTAAAATTAGGAAATCCTTTTGCAGTCATAGTCATGTTTCACCATAAAGCCCTGGCAAGTAAGAATATTGGCCAATTTTTCCTGCATTCTGTTCCACAATTTCATGTCAAAATACCTTTTAACTTGCAAAATTGACTCCACATAAGTCATTGTGTGGTAGGTAACCAAGGAACCAAAAGTTTGAATACATTACTAAAGAGGATTGTGCATTGTTTGACTTATCGCTGCACTAGATCTGGTATACAGGTCTACTGACAAAAATCAATGTGCAGGACAAGATCGCGCATATGAGATGTGAAGGGGTAAAAGCCAAAATGGCGGACAAGAGCAAACCCTCCTTTCCTCACTGAAGGCTTAGGCAGAGAAGAAAGAGAGGAGCCATCTTGCACAATACATTACCTTATATGGGAATATGACAAGTATCACATTGACAAGCGAAAGCTTCATATAACTAGACTGGGCCAACTCTGCGCAAACATATCACCAGACAGGTCATCATTCAGGCCACAGGCTTTGATCGGGTATTTTCCATGAGCCTGTCTTATGCAGGTCATAATTGTTGGGAAAGCACAATGACCAAATTGTTTGAAGACGTCAGCAATTCAAGGCACAATATATCTATTTTCCAAGGAAAATTATATCCCCAGACGCACAGTACATAACTGTAATGAAAAACTTCATTTATTAAAACTACTTCATTAAATGTCCAATCTTTCTACAGCAATAAATTTGATTCATGCTTAAAAGTATTCCAACGATTGAAAGTGTTTGGTAAGTGAATAATGGCAAAACAGTTTTATCCATTTGTATGGTCTTAATATATCAGCTGAAATTTTACACAATAAATATGGGATTAGACATTAACAGATCAAGGTATATTTTGAGAAGTTTGTACATTTATTGGACAACAGTTTTGGTTTGGATGAGAGAGTTTGATAACATATCTGTAGATGAAATTTCAGCTGTATCACTCACGTAATTTGATAACTATAGGGCTTTGAAGAGCCAAAAATTCCATAAATTTTGTCACTGTGGGCATTTTAAAGACCTCAGGATGACTTTAATATAAAAGCTACAGACCTTAAATTCTTCACAGACAAAGCTGACATATAGCAACTAAATATCATACACATTGAGACTTGTCAGACTTACTATTTCCAAAATATGTAAAAAAACATGTCAAAAACGGGTCACTTGGGTGGATGTTTAGCGTCCTTATACACAAGTTAAATGTCTATTTAAAGCCTTGATTTTTGGCACATGTTAAAAGAACACAGTAATATATTCCCAGATGAGATTTTAGCTACACAAGTCACATAGTTTGACAGCTAAAATTCTTAAAAGTGGCAAAAGTCTATACATTGGGTCTCTGTACGCATTTTAGAGACCTTAAAGTGATCTTAAAATCAAAACTACTGACTTTAAAATTTTTCACAAAGATTGCACATAGAAGCTGTATCTAGTACAGTTTGAGTATCCACATAAATTTCAAATTATATTAAGGGTTATATGACAAAAACGTTTTTAATAAAACAACACTATGTTTTATAAAAATTTCTGTAGTACCTCTACTTTTAACTTCATAAAAGGTTATACTTCTATTGATCTTCAACTAAAGATGAACTATTTAAACTATTTTAGGCCAGTATCAAAACAGCTCCATTTATCAATTATAGTGACTATAAATGATTGATATCCATGACAGATACAAACTATCTGTGTTTCTTATGAATATACCACTACCCAAGTCAGATACAGCAAAATCCTATCTGATCTGCCGGATCTGGGATTTGATCCTCAGGGTCTGAGAGGATGTCTGTTTTGCACCTCAAGTAATATCCCTATCCCACTTACAGCCTCTGATGAGGGGAGCTGGACGAATTGGCCCTTTGCCAAATCGGCCCTCTGCAAATCGGCCCCGTAAAAAAGTTGGCCCTCAGCAAATCGGCCCCCAAGTTAAAAACAAGCAGGAAAAAAGCAAGTATCACATATATTTATTTACAGTAAACTCACTAAGAGGCACCAACAGGGAAAAACAAGCATCACATCTATTTATTTACAGTAAACACACTAAGAAGCACTAAGCTGGAAACAAGAAAACAAGTACCACATTTATTAACAAAAGAAGTAAGTTCTTATAATGATATCATGCTACTTTGGACTTCCAAAGCTGAATGATAATTGGAGAAATAAGAAGCCCTTTTATAGAGGAAATGCATCAATTAATTTTAATCAAGACCTTATTAAAATAATGGGCTGGTTAAATATGCATGACAATGTTCTGGAAATAGTGCTGATTGTTTATGTGTTGTTTTACTAAGTGTAATTACCACATATGAAAGAAGTCAGCCCATGTCACTGTAATCAATCCCTTGTAACCTATGTGCAATAAAACTTGTTTATGTTAGGATCATATAAGTGCAATTACATTGTCTGCATAGTCTCTGTTGATGTTATTGGAATTTTAGTGATATTTACCATTTGTTTAGTATAGGGATTACTAGGTGATTGTTCCCTTTGATGGCCATGCAGAGGATTATATTATCTCCCCCCTTGTGGGCATCAAAGAGAACAATAGGCATTATAGTTCATATCTCTACAATTTAATACAAATAATTAATATTATTACTATGATAATTATTAATGTTACAATGTATCTCACAGGTAACCCCAGTGTATATGGGTTATTGTGAAAAAAACATAAATCATATGTACACTTATCTATATCTAGGGGGCCGATTTGACCATATATTACCTTATAAGGGGTTGATTTGACCAGGTCATTTTATTTTGGGGGCCGATTTGACGGGGGCCGATTTGGCAAAGGGCCGATTTGTCTATGCTTCCTGATGAGAACTGACGTAAATCAGATCCAAATATTCATACACACTAATTTATGAATATGAGGCAGAGATTTAAAGTCTTGACCTACTCTTCACTGATTCAATTACTTATTATTTTTATAGTTTGAGACTTATCAGACTTATCGATTTCAAATTACAGGGTAAAAATATGTGAAAATTGTTAAAAAGTGTCACACGGGTGGGTCCTCATACAAAGGTACATTTGAAAGACGTATTAACATACTGCCAGATGGGATTTCAGCCCTATCAGTCACATAGTATTATTAACGCTCGACGATAGGAGAGGGTTATTGTGATCAGTTTGTTTCTGTCTGTCTGTCTGTCTGCCTGTGCACCGTTTTGCCCTTATAACTCAAAAACTATAACACCAATCAAGCTCAAATTTGGTGGGCAAGTATTTCATGGGGTACAGACAGATTCATCCAAATTTGGTGTAGTTTGTGTAAAAATTAAAGCCAGGAGAGAGTTTTTCTTAGTTTTAATTGGGCTTTTACAGTGAAATCTGCTTCTCTTCCTCAGAAACGTAAATCAATAATTCACACACAATCAGCTTTGCTTCCCCCAATGCTTTTTTAATGTGTGTATGTGTTGCTATGTTTCGTGGCTTTTCTCACTGGTAGTTTGTAGTGTTTGTGGTGTGGACGGGGTGGGGGGTGTGTGGAAATGTTAGCCTTTCTGATTTTAATGATATAAAAAATAAAGTAGTGTAAATGCATATGTAATGAAAATTACATATTATTTCAATACACTCTCAGTCATACACTTTTTATTTTCAAATAACAAGTTGCTAAAATTATTAAAAAAAATTATTAAAATAAATTATTTAACTCATTATTTTTATAACTTCATATTTTAACAACATTAGCAATATGGTGTAATTTGTTTGAAAATTAAAACCAGGAGAGAGTTTTTCTTATTTTTAATTGGGAATACAAAGTGAAACTGCTTCACTTCTTCACATATGTAAAAAATCAATATTTTGCTTTCTGATGATGTCATTACTCGGTGATGTCACAATGCAACTGTCATTGTGAGGTCACAAACCTAGCTTGTGATACTTGCTGTCTCTAAGTAAAAATATTTCTTCTTATTTTATGTCTTGAAATTGACAAAGCTAATAAAGATCGGGGTGGTATATTCATCATTTGCATCAATTATTATTACTGTTTTATTTTCTCTTTTTTCTTTTAATTCCTTGACAGTCCATCACAAAAAACTACCATGAGTGATTTTCACCAAGAAGTGACTTTTAAGCTATATTTTACCTCCACCAGTAGTTTATGTTTTTGGGTGCAAATTGTTTGTCTATTTGTCTGTCTGTTTTTTATGTTTAGATTACTCAAGAATTAATGAACAGATCTTTATTAAAAAATTTTGTGGGTAGGACCTGGCCAAAGGAAGAAGTTACAAATAGAAAGATCTGGATCTTATTTTGGATACAAAAATTCAAGAATTTTCAGAGGTCCCATTTCAAGGTATTTTTAATGACTTTGGCTTTCTACTTGATATTTCTTCGAAAATTAATTTACATGTTTGATTTTATTTTATTGTCTTCCTTACAATATTTTATATCACTTTAGAGACTGGTCACATGGAGTCAAGCGTTTTGCTCTCTCTGAGTGCATCTTGTTACTATAGGGCTTAAAATGGCGAAAAGTCTATAAGTTGGGTCTCTGTAGACATTTTAGGTACCTTAAGGTGACCTTAAACTTAGCTACAGGCTTAAAATTTCTACATACAGAAATAACATATAGAAGTTATATCTAACACAGTTTGAGACTTGGCAGACTTACCATTTCTAAGTTACAAGGCAAAATATGTAAAAACTGTTTGTGGTGTTTAAGGTCCTTATACACAGGTTAAATGTCTAATAAAGGACAGGATTTTGGCACATGTAAAAATAACATATTAATACTTACCCTGATGATATTTCACCTAGATAAGAGACATAATTTGAAAGCTACAGGGCTTAAAAGTTGCCAAAAGTCCATAAATTTGGACTCTGTGGGCAAATTTGAGACTTTCAGGTGACATTAAAATTAAAGTTAGAGGCCTCAAAGTTTTCACAGACAAATATTACATAAAGAAGATATATCTACTACAATTTGAGACTCATGAGAATTACCACTTTCAAACTACAGGGAAAAATATGTGAAAAATGTAGAAAAAAATCCCTAATTGGAGAATTTATGGGCCTCAAACTACAATTTTATCAACACAAATTCTTGATTTTTGGCATATGTATAAAGAATATATTAATGTGTTCCCTCTTTAATTTCTAGCATTTTGAGCATCATAGTTTGTGACCGAGAGGGCTTTAAGTGGCCATAGGTCCATTTGACACTTAAGATGGCCATAAGTTCTTTATTATTGAGAGTTTAAAGTCACTTTAAAATAGGGATCTTCCTTTGGCCACCCTTAAATGCGCACCAATTTTGAAGTTAAAAACTATACATCAGATCTGAGGTATATTTTAACAAGATGTGGGTCTAACCATGGTTTGGTCTTTCTCAAAGATTGTTTGGGTCTGTGTGCTTGAGTTTCATTCATTTCAATATGTAACTAAAGCTGGTGACACAATACAATTCCATTGGAGAATTTATGGGCCTCAAACAATTCCATTGTATTGTTGTATAATGTTTGAGGTCCCCAGTGGCCTAGCAGGTTGAGCATCTAACTACAGGCTGTCACCTCTGTGTGGGTTCAACTACCACAAGTGACAATACTGAGGACCTGTCCATGTGACCCTGACTGTTGGACAGGATGTAAAACACTAACTTTGGCCTTTGCCTTGTGTAATGTTTAACAGTGATAGGTCTGTTGTGTGCATGTATATGATATAAATAGATACAATTTTTTTTGTTGTAAACGTGTCTTGTAGAGTTATTACTGTTCCAGATTGAAAGGCAATATATGTACATTTATTAGGCAATAAAAAAATCTGAAATTGTAAAAATACAGTTCAGTTTGTTCGGATCAAAACAAATGGTTTTATAATATTTCATCTTCCTCTATTAATATATTAAATAAAGCAAATGGGAGTTTACTAGGTTTTAGCCTTACTTTTTAATAATGCACGATCTATTAAGCATTTAAACACTTTACATTGTTATGTCTACAGTGTCTTCTATTTGCACATTTTCTGCTTCTTCTATGACATTACATTTATTCATTTGGGACACTTCGTTTTTGTTAGCACAAAGTATTTTCTGGTTTCAAGCTTCTGTTCTCACAAGGAAACTTTTATCTTGCATATATACATCTAATTTTATATTATGTACCAAACCTTAGTTTTTAAATTAAATTATGGCCTCATCCTTATCCTCAGGTGGGAAAGGTGGTAGTTGCTTGCCGTTGGTCGGCAGTTTACTGTACAGAACCTTGACCAACTGTATGTACTGGTTTCTTCTACCCTGCCAACTACCCATCACAATATAACCAATAAGGTAACACGTGTAACATAAAAAACTAACTAAATAAATAAAATTACTTATAATTAACGGTAATGCAGCCTACACAAATACCTGTTTACAAATATACATTAAGACATTCTGTTAGTCATTATTTTTCTTTATCAAAGGCTATACAGTGGGCAAAAGTGTTGTTCCAAATAATAATACTGTATTATAAGAATACTAAGTAGCTCCATAGTATTTGCATGAATGGAGTGGAACTCACTCAGAAAAGTTCTTTTTCTTATGTACAAAGTGTCATAATTACCATGATAAGGGCTATTGTTGAAACATGCAATTGTTTATAAGCATGGTATGCAAGAGTATTTGAAATACGTGGCAAAAATATAAAAAACAATGTAAATAACACACAGTAGTTTTCAAATGGAAATGTGAATGAGACATTTCCATTTAGTCTTATCCACAAGAGGTTAATGATGAATGACACAAATCCTTCAAATAGAATTAGACAAAACAACACTAATTGTGATGGATATTGTTCAACTAAAAATATTTGACTATATTAGCATTAATTGTTATTGCAACTGCAGAGATTACAATAAATATATATCCTAACCACAGATTGTATGTCTGCTTTTCTGTAGTTTTATATACAACTGAACTATTTCCCATCACTTTAATAATTACACTGTTATTTCCATATGACACTTTTTCGAAACACCCATGTAATGGTATGGGGGAAGAGGTTTGTTCTGCTCTTCAATCTTCAATAAATTAATCATGACAGATATAAAGAAGGCATAATTAAAAGATTATGTGTTCAGGGTGTGTACAATTGTGAACTCAATCAGTAGACTTAATCAAAATTGACTTGTTTAATTATCGTTGATAATCCAAGAAGAAACTAGAGGAAAGTCTTAACATTTTCAGAGGATTAGATGTGTCCAACGGTTAAAGGTTTTTTTTTTCAATTTATTTACCAACATGTAGCATTTTAATATGCATTATCACGTAAAATGCTGACACACACAAACATATAAAGATCATTATTAATCACCAGTACAAGTGTAGGGGATATATTTTAGTAACTTTAAATTGATTCTTTTTAGATCCTATTTTTATGTTTCTGACAAGATATCGGAATGCAACCCAATTCTTCAATAACAAGAGTATGGGTTTGGCCATATAGGTGGCCAAGTTCTCATTTCTTGATCGCTAACTTAACAACTGGTTTTCCAAAGTTTAGGTACTATACTTTTTCAATTGAAGTGTGTGAACCCTTTTTTCTATTCCAATTCCCATTCCAGTTCAACTTTTATAGCGCTTAATCTTTGCCAAAGTGACAGACTCTAAGGCATAACATCATAAGCATAGTCACAAAAAATCATTGTCCTTATCCATAGCAATGGTCGACATCACGGAGAACGCCATATGGGGTGGAAAATACTAAGGAGGATAAGCTTGGCAGAATAGGTATGCCTTAAGTTTTTTTCTGAAGGAAGCAATAGAAGTGGTAGATCATACATCATCCGGGAGGTCATTCCATATTTTGGGAGCATCATATGCAAAGCTTAGACCAAACTGCTTTGTGGATTTATAAATAGATGGTTGGTATTGAGGAACATGTAGAATTATACCAGATTGACTCAACCGAGTATTATAGGTACATTGTCTAACTTTGAGGAATGGGCTGAAATATTTTGGACAGTTAGTATGTAGGTATTTGTACACAAGCAAGGCAGTCTTGAAGATGCAACGGTGCCTTATGGGTAGCCAATGAAGGGCTTTTTAGTGGAGTGGTATGAGAAAGACAAGTGGCTCTACAAACAATTCTGGCCAGACTGTTTTGAATGCATTGTAGCTTGCGTAGGTTAGAAACAGATAGACCCCTAAACAAGGAGTTACAGGAGTCAAGTCTACTCCCCACAAGTGCATTTGCAGCCATAAGAGCAGCATCACGAGTAAAGTATTGTCGAATTTGTCTCAGATCCCTCATCTGGATGAAACAAAGTTTAAATATCTTTTCAGAATTAATCTGGCTTCCATGTACAGTGACACCAGCCCCAGTCATCATATGAATGTCCCAATATGACCCTAGCTGTTGAATGGGATGGAAAACCCCAACTTTTACCTTGTCCAATATACATGTCACCAAAATCCTTTCAAATTTATCTTCCAGATGATACTTAAATTGTATCTTTCAATGCAACAATTGTTCTCTTACTTACAAAATACATGAGAGCAAAAGCAAACATCAACTCAACAGGACTGAGCTCACGTGTGTGTAGTGTACCAAGCTATGTCTCATATACAAGCAAACCGAGGATTACATCTTTTGTTGATAACTTGGTCTGTAACCCTAATCACTTCCAACAAGAGATATAAAATTTACAAAAATTGAACCATTTAAAACTAATATCCCTATTAATAATTTAATAATGCACTCTCTCTGTTTCAATTGAAAAATTAACTGATAATCAAATATCTCCATCTTTCACATACATATACTGTTGGCAATTGATCAACCATTACACTAAGGAGCCATAATAACAATTTAAAAACAATTTAAATTTCGACAAAGTTTCAGTAAATGTAATCGCTTCATTATAATTATGTTTTTTTTTCAAAGGAAAATGGTGAAAGAATCTGTTATTTTAAAGTAAATAGTTGAAAAAAGAACCATTATGTCATACAAATTTTAGATCACCGTATGTTTTTCTCCAATAATTTTTATTTCGTGCATTGTCATTTGTGGAACTCGAACACACACAGAGGTGACAGCCTATTACTATATGCCAAACTTGCTAACCCACTAGGCCACGGAGGACTCTATATTGGGCAAGATAAAGTTTTGTTTTTTTCACAGTTATTTTTACAAATATTCATGATAGTAGCCCAGCCCCTTTTTTTCAATTCATGATGATTCCATGTTGTGTTTTTCATGAGAGTAACAAATATTTGTGTCGGACAAATTGAGTGCGAAACCCCTAGTAGAAGAAATCATTTACAAAAAGGCACAGAAGGAAAATACCTTACTAGAAAAAAGCCAAAGGGGTAGACACTGCTAAACAGTACTTTTGTATTTTAAAAAATCTCCGTCAGTTCTATAAATTGTTTGCAAGGTATTAAAAGCTAATCTAACTATGTATTTTAATCCAATGAATTAAATATGTCATGTATCATTTTTCTTGGAGTTGTTTTCTACTGGGGGTTTTTCTACTATGTACTTTGATAGAGGTTTTTCCCCACTACAGAATGTCCTACTAAAAATATTCATACACCCGCCTCCCTCCTGACAACCCATAGTCCCCATTTTCTGAAATTTCTATATCTGCCTCTGCTGTTTTTTGTGATGCAAGCATTGTATTCGAGTTTTCATAAATCTATGGATTCTAACATGATTATATAAACATCCACAGATAGGGGCAGCAGTGATTATAAATATATTATACATTTCACAA
This sequence comes from Sabellastarte sp. h YS-2021, assembly GCA_964017235.1. Taxonomy (NCBI): domain Eukaryota; kingdom Metazoa; phylum Annelida; class Polychaeta; order Sabellida; family Sabellidae; genus Sabellastarte; species Sabellastarte sp. h YS-2021. The sequence continues at coordinate 15,412,707 of OZ024937.1, forward strand.
CTGTCTTTTTAATTTATTATATCTTTTTTATATTAATTATGTCTTTTTAATTTAACTTTTATCCTAAGATTTCTCCGATTTTCTGTGTTTAATTAATTTACTATTAAGATATTTTGAATCTTAAGAAAGAGTTAAAACCATGACCTAAAAGGTTATCTGTGACTGCAAATCTGACAACAAAATTCAGAATATGGCCAGTTCCTTAAGTATAGTTGATAATTAGGAGGGTTGCATGCTGAGTGTGCTGTCAAATTTCCCCTCATTCTTACTTCAAAAGTGACTTTTGATTTGACACTTTATCGCCAGTTTATCTGCCTCCTATTTGGTGTTGGCTTATTTAGACATATTCATGTGACTTAAAATTTGATTTATGGAGTTAGGTTGAAATGGATCAACTCATAATCTGCTACCAACTGCAATTGCTTTCACAGGCCTAATGTATCACTTATACAGTTCTCAAGATATTTAATTTAAGATATATAATCAATGTTAGTATTGCTATGTTTGTTGAGACAGAAAACTTCAGTGTTCAGTGTCAATATCTCCATGTACTACAAGACTCAAAGTGCTATACGACCCATCTGACTATACAAGCACAGTCCAACTCTCAAATTACTACATTCCCCTAACTGACAGACAAAGGCTCAAGGATGACCATTTATCAATGTCATGGAGGTTCTTTAACCTGCCATTGTGGATAGGACCCAATGACAGAGGATCATCACTTTAAGTGGTCATCCGAGCCACTATGTATCTGCCTGTACCTGGGTTTAAAGCCACGTCCTCTGTGTTCCTAGGCAAGCGTGTTACCCACTAGGCCAGAACAGTGGCACAGTTAAGTGTGTGTATCAACATATTTATTTATGCCTAGGTCACATTTCATCACATATTTCCTTGTTTTATATATTTGCTTTCTGCTTCATGACCTCATCCTCATGTTTTAAAAAAGAGAGATTGTTTCCTGACAGTACACACTGCGAAATGAGCCATCCCATGTATCCATTCTCATCTCTACCTTCATCATTCCAGTGTGAAGAGTTTAATACAGCTCATGAGAGGCTGAGTGAGGTTTTTTTTACGTTTATTTTAAAAGTGATCCCAATGGCAAATTTCTTTCTGAATTTAGCCCTACCCAATGCAAATCCCACTGAATCACCCCAAATGCTTCCTACTCAAACACAAGACAGACCAAGCGCGGTTGATCGACACTGAAATAGAATAGCCTGTTCAATAATGGCTCATGATACCAACACAGGAAGGTGTGACCTTGGTATAAAAGAGAGAATATGGAACATTAATTTAGACATAAAATGGGAAATAATATACATAATGTAGACACAGAGTAATCTGGAATCATAGACTGGTAAAATAGTTTACTCTGTTACCTGAAAACTCCCCAAACTTGTTGTAAAACTAGGGTAAATCATGACCCTTTTCCTTTGATGAAGTTAAGTGAGACACTTACCACGAACTGCCTCTATGGCCATAACTATAAGTGATAACACAAACAGGAGGTACACTAGTCTTGCCATGGCTTGAGCTTCTGTTTATTCTGAGAGATCACAAACTATAGTGTTGAGACCTGTTCAAGTTGTGTGAAGTTCGCTTACATAACATCTATTAATATCTAAGCAAATGTCATATTTCAACATTGATTAACACATTAAAATTACATAATGACTGAATTAACTTTTCCCATTTTGAATGTCCATGTCACACTTGCCTCAATTATAATTAAGATCACAGTTTTGATTTTAGATGGCCTCTGAGATTGGACTGGTTGGTTAATTTTATTATGCTATGAATCATGAGGAAAGTGCCTCTGTCATAGTTAATTTTATACCAGTCATCAATGCATTTTAGTGCGAGCAATATCCTCTCTCCATATAGTTGAATGAGACTCACATTGAATGAAAATTATTAATGTCAATTTAAAACTTGCCACATAACATGGAATACTCAATCATCATCTGGATGACATTTATATTTATTAAATATCCTCAGTTGTTGAATTTAATTCAACATTGCCTTGTGAGGAAATCAATTTTATCACTGTTAATTTTATTGCAGCTTGCTGTGGTCTTTCATTATTAATATTTTATGCAAACAGCTGAATGTGAGTAATTATGAATAGCAAATGTGAAATTGAGAAATCCCTTTTCAGCCATAGTAATTTTTCTATTTTACAAATTTCATGTCAAAATAACTTTATTTTACAAAACTGACTCCACATATGGCACTCTGTGGTAGGTAACCAGTGGACCAAAAGTTTGAATACTTAACTAAAGAGGATTATGCATTGTTGACTTATTGCTGCACTAGATCTGGTATACTGGTCCACTGACAAAAATCAATGCGCCAGACAAGATCCGACATATAAGATGTGAAGTGATTAAAGCTTACTGTAGAACATGGGGGTGAACCTGTGGGGGTTTGTATTATAATATCATGCATTCCATGTATAACTATCTGTTTGTATATTGGTATTAAACATATTTATACTCAGCACCAAATTTCCTTTTATTACAGACTCAAGATGTTATTTAATCAGCCAAGACTGCACAATCACTGTCCAAGTTGTAGTGACTGCAGTTCTAATGACTGAAAGACACAGGCTCAGGGATGACCATGCATTTTACCTGCAACTCGTGATAGGATCCATTGACAGAGGATCACCAGTTTTAGTAGTCAACCTTGTCACTATGTATCTGTCTGTATCTGGTGATCAAACCCAAGTCCCTTGTGTTTCTTTTGTTCAGTGTATTCAAACATTGTTTAAGTATATATTTGTTTATACTTATGTAAATTATATTAAGTACAAAGAGCAAGTATACAAGTGGCAATTCTGAGGACCTGTCCCAATATGACCCTGGCTGTTGAACGGGACGTAAAACCCCAACTTTGACCTTTGAAGAGTAAGTATAAAGTGTTACTTATATAAAGCAGCATTTAAACTAAACATTAAAGTGAACAGTAATAGTATTATTTCACACGTAAATCAAAATTGATACTTTATCAATAGCTATCATTATTTTATGGCTTTGATTATCATTATCATTTTGACCAATTCCAGTTCCACTATAGTTAGTACATTTCTATTACCATGTTACAGTGTAAGTTTCGCTAATTCTAATTCTAAGTTTCACTAATTTCACCAAAGAGTGAATCAGTTAGGACCAAGTTAAAACTGATTTATCATGGAACTAGTTGACAATTTATGGGCACTATTGACAGTGTAGATGATATGACTATTATGGTATCAGCTTTATCCTCTCTGGTATTATTGCTCCAGATAAGTAATCAGTTTGACTTTCACTTTAATATGACACTTTATCTAGACAAATGTATGTATTTAATGACATAAATGTGAATGACACATTTCTGTATTGGGATAAATATCTGAGCAACTTAGTCATCGCACATTTGTTGCTAACCTTGAAGAAACCATGTATTAAAGCATATCCAGCAGGTTGATATTTCATGTAAATGCCACAATGCCACAGATTTAGACAGGATATCTTACTGGCATATTGACAATATGCCAGAATAAAAGTTAAATTGTGCAAAAAGTGCAATTTTAAGGTAGAGTGTGCAACAGGCCCAATCTTATGGGGGTGTTTCACTGGAACCGACCCAGTAACTGACTCTACAACTCAAGGTTCAGTTTCAAAAGTCATAGAATTGGGGATGAAAACCACAAAAAAGGGCGCAAAAATGCTGGGTCAGTTACATCTTGCCAACAGCATGTAGACCATACCGGTTAGTCTCGATGAAGCACCCGACCTGACTTGGGATCAGGATCATTTTCTTTACTACAAAACAGGAAACTCTCTGGACAAGCCATAAACCACTAACAGACAAACTGTAGCAACCCCTGACTAGCCATAGCCATAAACAGACAAGACTGGAGTATTTTCCCCGACTCACTCTCAACTGGATCCTTGAGTCAAGATCCAGAGTCATGATCGAACAAAAGCTATATAAACCCCTCTGGCTCACAATAAACATCATTTGGCACTGCAATGATGCCAGCTACACATCACAGAGACATCCTTCATCAGCTTAGGGCACTTTTGGTTTTATTGAGTTTAATATTTTGATTTGTATCTTGATGGGAAGACAGAGGAGGACACATTAGAACCCAGCACCATTACTTGCCAGACAGCCTTCAGCGCAGCCTCAGCCCCAGTCAGCCCCCAGGCGAAGAAGAAAACCATCAAATCCCTGGGTCATGCCCTGGATTCTTCACAAACAAAAGGGATGCTACAGCAATCTCCTGGCCGACCTCATACACATAGACATCCCAGGCTATGGATGAGACGTTCAGAACCAGATAAAATGTCCCCCATGCTGTAGGTGTCATAGATGGAAAGCATATCACCATGAAGAAGCCAAAGAAAAGGCAGTGACTATTACAACTACAAGGGCTTCTTTCCCCTGTTTATCCTGGCCCTGGTGGGCGCAGAATACAGATTGCTGTGGATAGACTGTGGGTCCATTGGTTTCTGCTGAGATGCACAGATTTTCAATAGAAGCCTTTTGAGGGAGAAGGTGGAGGACGGCAGCTTGGGGCTTCCAGCACTTGAACCACTGGGGGAGGGAGGACCATACTTACACTACTTCTTACTGGGTGACGATACCTTTCCCTTGATGCCCTGGATGGTCAAACCTTACAGGTGAAGATAACTGACCAGGGAAGAAAGAATAGCCAAATACAGATATCCAGGGACTGGAGGGTGGTGGAAAATGCCTTATTGATTCTTATAAAATCTTATTGAGTCCCTTCAGGGTACTACTGGGCACCATGGAGCAAGGGCCAAGGGTTTTTAGAGACATTGTCTTTACAATGTGGTGTTGCACAACATGCTGAGGACACACCAGGGTGGAGCAGATAGGGCACCAACCCCAGGAAATGATGTGGTGGCATAACAGAATGAACAGGCTGTGTATGGGCCAAATTAAAACTACAGGAATCCTTCAAGAGAGGCCAAATATCAACGAGAACTACTCAATGACTATTTCAATCACATGGGGGCACTGGCTGAGCAGGAGGACAGGATATGAGATGTGTCAACTGACCACCTTGGGGGCAGAAGAAGCTGGCATCTATCAGTCCTTTTCAGGACTACTTTCAGTCCTTTCAGGACTAACCAATTATTCAAAGAACTTTTATTTAAGTTGGTCTTGCTAAAACTTCCAACAAATTTGAAAACCAAATCCATTTTATTTCCAAAAAGCTTCCAAAATACTTCCAACCAAATCCCAAGTCCCCTCTTTAAAACACTCAAACCAAATTTTGTCCAAATAAAGCACACCCTTAAATTATTTTCGTGCAAACTTGCCCAACATTTTTCTTTAAGTTTGAAATCTTAAATATCTATTAGGGAAGTTTAAATGTTTAGCAAAGGGTCAAAAGTCACAAGGTCTGGTCCTGAAAAGGACCTTAAATGGTTTACAGCAGTGGTGCTGTAAAAGGTCCAGTTGAAGGCTTCATAGATGTTCTACTTCGGCTACTTTTTGGCATTGGCTGACTGTGGAAGAGATGAAGGCTGGGCTGGTGACTACTGATGTTCTTGTTGTGAGGCGGTGGTGGTTGGAGGAGAGGCAGCTGTTGCTGGCTTGTAGGCTGGTAAAAACAGCTGTGGTGTGTCAATCTGCTGGTAGCTCAGCACAGAGGGTATGTTTCCGAAGAAGCTTGAAAGTCCTGGTAAGTTGTGCTGACTTTCTTTGCCAGTAGCAGAGGTAACTAATGGAGGGTTGAAGTAATTGGACGTAATTGGTCTTGAAGGTCCCGCCTGTTGTCGGTCTTCAACGACTATGAAGGAAGTCAGCTGCCCTCTGGACTGCTGCTGCTGTCCTTGGCTTGCTGCTTGGCTCTGCTGAGTGGGTTGGATGACCTGGCTCGAAGGCATCTGTGTCTCTGGGATGATTAAGATGAATTCCCTTGCAACTGGAGTTGGCTGCTGTGGCTGTTGAAATGTCTGTGACACAAATGTTGTAGCTTCAATTGAGCTACATGAAAGTATCTGTTACTGTGACTGCTGGGGCTGACAACCACGTTTTTCTGCCTTGCTTTGAATGTTGCTGAGGAGCTTGGCAGCCTCGTTTCTAAATGGCTAAAAGTCTCTCTCCTCTAATCCCTCCACCTCCGATGGCAGGAAGTTGCAGAAGGCTGTACGTCTTAGTGTCTCCTGTTAAACCAGGTCTTGCACTCCTTGACAGACAGCTTGCGACTCCTGGCGAACTCCTCCCAGAGAGACTCCTTCCTCGCTTTGTCCTTGAAATGTTCACTAGTCTTGTCAGAATCAGTAAGATATACATTAGTCATGTGCCTTGTAATGTGACTATGATGGTCCTGCCTCTCTTCCAGCAGGCTCTGTATCAGTGTCACTTCATTCTATCCTGAGCCTTTTTTCTGGTTGTCCCTCCTCTTGAGAGTGTGATTCATCTACTCTTGCCTCCTCCCTCCTGGCCTCTTGCTCCCTCTGTTGCTGTGCCTCTTCCCTCTCTCTGGCCTCTCTCTCATCCCTCCTCCACTGGATATCTGCTGCTGTGACCCCCAGCTCTAATCCAGGAACACTGTCAGTGGGAACTTCTATCTACCTCCATATCCTGCCATTCTTAGGACCCATTGTCAAATAATAAGCAGCAGCGTTTTCATAAAAAAAACAAAATACTAAAGTATAAAGTCAGCCAACTTCAACTCAAAACTGCCCTAGATAATTGTTAAAAACAAAATTCTATCCTTAAAATGCTGCCAGATGTAATCCATCAGATGCGCTAACTGACTCTCCTTAATAATCACAGATTTTATCAGCACACAGGACATGGGTCGTAAGAATGAAGATAGGTTATCTTATGCTGTGTAAAGTCAAAAGAGATTTATAAAATGTCAAATATCTCTTTTATTTTGGGATTTAGAACTTTAGACTGTATTGGAAGATGATATGAAAAGTGGCCTGGGATTAAAAACATTCCATAAAATTTGACACTGAGCCCCTCTTACTTTCATGATGGGGTCATAAAGTTGAAGTTTTTGCATTATTGTTTTTCATCAGTATCTAAAAAACAACTTGACACATTCAATTCTCATTTGTCATGTGGATGCCACCAGTTCTAAAGGCATGCCCTATTTTAAGGTGACCTTAAACTCCCATGTATGAAAGAATTATGTTGAGCATAAGTTTTTCTATTTTTTCAAAGTGTGTACCTGAAATAGCTTTTACAGATTTCATTCTAATTTTGTATTTATATGCAACTGACCTTAGATAAGTTCCCTGCATTAAATTGACTCCAAACGCTCAGTAATAACAGTTTGACCATTTTTTGGACAGTGTGCCAAAGACTGTGCTATTGATTATATATGTATTTAAGTTGTGAATGTAGCATAAGTAATCAATAGCACAGTCTTTGGCACACTGTCCAAAAATGGTCAAACTGTTATTACCATGGTGCCATGGTCTTTAATCTGACGTCAAAGTTAAAGGCCCAAGTGGAACCAGCCCTCCTGAAGTCAAGAAACTTGAAATGAAGAAATACTTGCATTATGGTCGACACTTGCTAAAGGTGCCTCCTAGCCACAGAATCAGTAAGAGGGACAAGTCCAGGGTTATTATCAGCAGGATAGAGTTGCAGTAATTTCTTCAGTGCAGCTACTTGGACAAATAGCGGAAGATCCAAGTGAAGGCAAGGAAATTGTGATAGTATCTTGCCTGTTCTGGACCATTTAATGAGGAGGGTGACCCTGAGGAGGGTGACCCTAAGAAGAGGTCACCAACCGAAAATTATCTAGTAGGGTCTAACGATATCATGGTATGGGGAAGCAAATTAGGGAACCTCAAAAAAAAAGAAAAGAAGGTGAATAAATACAGTGATTTGAAGATAGCTGAATGTGGCGATGTGTCAAAAGTATATACAGTTCTTTCCAATTGATCTGAGGTTATGACAGTGTTGGGCTTGGACTTGAATTGTGTATGCAACTTAACAGATTTCTGAAAATATTGCAATTGCTCATGTCTAAAGGCCGTTGTATCTCAACCATGCACTACAAAATAGGCTCTAATGCCAGTCAGGTAATAAGCAATATTAGAATATGTACATTGGTTATCCAACAAGTACTGCATACAAGCTAGTAAAACTTGGTGTGTTACTTCCTGCAGAAAGTTCAAAGCCACCACTAGGAAACCCAGAAAATCTCTAAACATACGACTGTAAGTTCTGGATTTAGAAGGTCTAAAGGCCTGTGACAGCTTACCAAGGGCCCTGGTGGCACGCTGGGATGTGGCTGCAGGAAGATCTACCAATTACAATATATCTACAGCATACCAAGTCACAGAATAAGATACACATGTCAATGAACTGTGCTGTATTATTAATATGCAGTGTTTTAATCTAAAGAGTACTATACATTAAATGTCATAATTCAGAGCTGTTAAATTGATATGGGTGTTAATCCATGTAAAATCAGGAACTAATTACCAAAGTTTTTGTTCGGGGTTAACTTGTAATCTACCCAGACAAAAGGTCAGCAATAGTATTTGCTTTGCCAGGTACATGGATAACTTGTAATTTAATATTAAAAATAGTAGTAATGAGCCAGATATTTCTGGCACAGGTAGCCAGAAATGGATCTCTAGTCTTTCATGATCTAATGACTACTACAGCTGCCATGTTGTCACAATAGAGGTTTACTTTTTTATCTTGCTGAAACTGTACCCAGATCTTCAAGGCGACTATACCATTTAACATTTCAAGTTGAGTAATATGGAATTGCTTGCAAGAATTTGGGAGGGGTAAGGAGCTAAACACTACAGAAGCATCGAGAAAAATGTTTTTTTTGTTATCAAAATAAGTGACTTTATTATAATGTCTTAAAAATTGCTGAAACCAATTTGAAAAAAGATGAATTGAGTGAAAATCGCCTCTTATCACAGTTCTCTCTAATGACCACCAGCATATGGTTAAAAAATACTGTGCTGGATGGACACACTTGGTGATATATAAAAATGACCCTAGCAAGGATTGAAATTGTGTTTTAGTACATGTTTTCTTATCTTGCCAAGAGTGGAGCATATCTGAAATCTCCTGTAACTTTCCCCGGGTAAAGATATCCATCGCAATAAATGTTGTGATGAGTCGCAAATTCTACCAGGAGTGCCCACATATAATACATCATCAATATAATTCATGAGGCCATTATGATCAGCCTGAGTCACCATGAATCTGGTGGCATCAGAACATTTCTCAAAAAATCCGGATCCGAGTCTACATCCAAGGGGCAAAGATCCGTCTAGGAACAAGTGATGATGCTTGATACCTAAGAGATCAATGTCTTCTGTATCTATTCTTAAATCACGGAAAGCATGACTGATATCCACTTTGTACAATAGTGCACCTGGGCCCAGTAATTTTAACTTCTTGACCACATGATCAACAAAGGGATATTTAAGATCAAAATAAGCACCCAAAAGAATGCACAAGAAAATAAGAAAACTCCAGCATTGACAGACTGGCCTTTGGACCAACTCCGGTAGGCTATTGTATGTCAGATTTCTGCTTTTCACGAGTTATTAGAGGCAAGATATGGACTTAAAATGGTCAAGATTCATAGGTACCATACAAAACACCATATTTCAATTCATCCACCAAATATTGATCAATGTGTTGAGTATGTTCCTTAGCTGAGGCATGATTTTTTCAAATATAGACGTCAAAGTAGTGGATCTATCAAAATCCAAAGGGACACCAAAGGCTATTAGGTCAAGAAGTTGTTGATCCCAATAATGTTTCAACTTATATGCCCAAATTTCCGGTTTGAGTTGGGTCTGAACTGAAATTCTGCATTTTAGAAAATTTGGCACTGCATTATCATGTATAATTGAATTTGCTTCCAGAATATTAATTAGGTTGTCCCAAAATACTTCTGGGTATCAGTCAGGGGTATGAAGCCAAGCCCATGACCATTTTGTACTTGGTAAAGCCTGAGGTCCCTCGAATATTGGCACTGTTGAACATACAGTGGAATCTGAGAGTTAGAAAGAAAACTTTTAGAAAACTGACTATGTACTAAGGGGGCCATTATCATATTAATTTCAAATTGAACCAGGTACTTATCATTTATGTTGTTAGGTATGGTGGTTCCCTACTAGTGGTATTAACAGTGCCATGAATAGTATTTATATGTGATACTTTGGATTTCAAGCCACAATGCGTTCTGTTTCTAGGATTCTTATTTTTGACCATACACAAAGATTGTTCAGTATCCCGAATAGAAGTACTTTGGACATGTGCATCAGCAGCCATGGCAACAGAATTTTGAGCTCTATATGAAGTATTCTATCCTCACAATTTGCCATATGTTTGCCAGGGGAGCCATGAAATTTTTGTTTCTGACTGATGCTATTACCATGATCACTAGCCAAAAATTTTGTGTCATCATATATGACATAATCTGGGAGCATTCTGCATTGGTATTATTATCTCTCAGGTCTTCAATATCTGTGTGTAATTTTTGTAACACTTGAAACCTGTTCTTAAGGGCATGATCACTATTGCTTATAGAAGTTACTACTGTCATCACGCAAATCCATAAGATAATCTGACATACAAGCCCTATGTTTTGGATCCAACTCATCTGTCATGGTGCCGCAAAATCCAGCCATCCACTGCCCCAACATTCAACCACCCCGTAAAATTTTGCAGATGATATGCACAGGCTCAGTGCATGGTGGCATAGTGGTAACACTCTCACCTCCCACCTCTGAGGCCGGGGTTCGATTCCCGGAACGGGCTCAAGTGGGAAAGCTGATAGTTGCTTGCCATTGGTTGGCAGTTTACAGTACATAACCCTAGCAAACTCTATGTACTGGTTTCCTCTGCCCTTTCAACTACCCATTGTGATGTGACCTGTACAGTGTTGAAAGCGATGTAAAACCCCAAATAACAAGCACAGGCTCAGTGCAGAGCAGCAACTGAGAGGATTCAAACACATGACCATCAAAGCCCAATATCACCAAAGTTCAGACGGAAGATGATCAAACTTCAAATGAAAAGTTCAACCAAGGGTCAAGAGGAAAGGTCAATGGCAGTGATGTTAAAGGGCGCTTTTCTTTACACAATAAAATCTATTATAAACCCAATTATAAATCCAATCGATTTACAATCTGTGACTAGTCAAGTTACCAAGAAAATGATAAATAGCCATGTAAATAAAAGGCAGTACCTTTCCGATAAAAGTCTATATAAATGAGCTCCACTGAAATTTGTCAATAAGAGGTTAAACATAAATGACACAAGTCCTTTAAAGTGTACAACCTAAAACAGTACCACAGTTGGTGAATATTGATCAACCAATAATCTGATTACATTACTCTCAAATGTTATTGAAACTGAAGCTATCGCAATAATGATATATCCCAACCAGAGACTATATTTCAGTTTTTCTATAGCTTTAAAAACAACTGAACTATTTCCCACTACTTCATAAATGTCATTGTTATTTCCATTTGGCACTTTTGAAATCCTCATGTCATGGCATGGTAAAAGAGCCCATCTTTGGTGTTCATTCTGTAAGTTCCATGGTTGTATTAAAATAGAATGCCTGTAGCAGCAACACAAGATACAACAAGAGACAGCCTAAAAACAGTTTTCCTGTCAAAGTAAAAAAGTCAATATGTAAAAAGCAGTCAACAAGCCATCAAGATTACCAACAGGCATATATGGTGAAGAAATGTAAAATCCAGAAGTAAATATCATATTAAAATTCTAACAATGAGAAAAAAGTGAATACAGTTCTTGGCCACCTTCAAAAGATGCTGTTTAACAGCCCATTCTAAGAAGGAAGGTTATATAATGCTACACTTGATCTTGACAGTCCCGCAAGTAATCGCGAGGTTTGGCCATTATATTATCATCTTGTATCAAATCTTTCATATTGTTGATCCCAATGAGGTGATCCCACTAGGTGAGCAACTCAATGATCAATCCTTTAATGACAGTTTTTCCTGCATTTTTAAACTCAAATTTGTATTTTCTGTTGAAAAAAAAATCTTTAAACTCTTGCAGCATTTTCTTGGTTTATTTGCTTTATGAGGTCATGTTTTAAATTATATACCAAATATACAGACTATTGCTGATATGACAATTTCTATTGAAGTTAAAGGCAGTTAGAACTGCTATGTAAGATTACAGAAAATGCCATGTGTAAATTTATTGCCCTTGCAGTAAACCATTTTGTTATTGATTTTGTATATCAAATAGAAAAAAAAACTTTTATAGGTGCTAAATTTATTAAATTCTATTGATAATGATGTCAAGCTCACTCAGTAGGGCTTTTTCATCTTAAAAGTTAGTAAACACTCTAGCAATTAAAATAATGCCACCCCTGATAATATCATTATTTCAGTACTACTCTTGTGATATGATCACGAAGATGTGATAAACCTTCAAATGCTATGTCAGCAAAAACTATAACAAGTAACAAGCGTTGGCATTAATAAAATTGATTTAATTATATTAAGAAATCTTTAGTTTTTAATGTCCTTACCAAGAAGAAACTTCCTGCACATTAGAGTTTATGAGACATAGCCCAGGCAAGATTTTAAAGGTTTAGGTCAAAGGTCAAATCTAGGTGGCATGTAAGTTTACTATGACGCTGTGCACACACACTCCCTAACCAAAGCCTTCACCTAATATGAACTTCATGTACCTTAAAGTTTCTGCGATACAGCCAGGACAAAATTTTCGGACCCCCATCTCCAACCAACTTGACCATCTGGCCTCCCAACTGACTTCTCAGCTGGATGCTATAGATGAAAAGAATACCAGCCCAGCTGTTGGGTGAAAGTGTGACGATTGACCAAGTGTGATGAGATGGGGCTAAATTCTAGTAAAAATACTTTGAAACACTGCCATGGGTTTTGATAAGGTCACTGTTTATCTGGTTGTCAAATTTGGCTTTTTTACAATTGGCTCATAAGATTCTAACAATTCACTCAGTGAAATTATATTCATGATACTAATTGACACAAGTAAACTTACAATGGTCAGACAAAAATGGCCTGTGTCAAATCTTTATTGTTTTATTTGATGCATACTATAGTCCATATATTGGACAATTAAATTAAAACAATTATTATCACACCACATTTACCTCAAAGGAGATTCTGCTCTCTATCTATCTAAAATTGTGATAAATATCGGTTTACTTATTGTTTGAACATAAAAGCAGCTCACATAATTTGCTAAAATTCAAACCCGAGATGATCAGAGTTTTATTAAAGTCCAATAAAGGCTGAAGGAAAAATTATTTTTAATTTAATATGTTGCTATAAAATCGAGTACATAAAAGAAGAAATGCAGTGAATTTTATCAATCAAAAAAGTTTTTGTAATTATAATGCTCCATTGGTGAAGTATATGTTCCTACATTTTAAACTCAGCCAAAAGTTTCTTTTTCCAGATTAATACAAAAACTGTAAATCTGTGTATGTAAATGCATATAAAATTAACTGTAGATATGCACCAAACACAATACATTACACCTGACACTACAAAGGAATGCTTAAATAAGTTAGGTGATGCATACAATATAGACTTGGATAATGAATATATTAGCATTGTATATTTTTTCATGTAATTTAACTGTAGATATGAATGTGAATAGTATGCACAGAGTGAAAACAAACACCACTGTATGATTATGGGGCATGGCTTGGCTGATGTGATTATCATTGTGTTGAATTCATTCGTTAACTTTCTGGGATAACTCGACTTGTCCCACAAGAAATTGTGAAGGAGTTTCAGTCTATCTATCAGAATTTGAAAGTGTACGTTGTTAAGGTAACAAAATTTATATATTTGTTAGTGTTTTACACATACTCATTTGGAAGGGCAGAGAAAACCAGTGCATACTGTTGCTCAAGATTCTTGGCCTGTACTTACAAAGATTCTTATTCTTTAGAATTAGTCTTATTCTCAGAATTTTCTTAGAATTGTTGTGTTTCTTAGAAAAATTCTAAAACTAAAAATTTTTCTAATCACAAATGTTTTTATTCTTAGAATTTGACATTCACAAAACTCTTATTTTTAGAATATTCTAAGAATTTGATTTAAATTAAAGACTGGCACAGAGCATGCTTAACTAAAGAAAAGTAGTTGTTTTGGTGATTATAGTGCAGCAATTGATTACAAAACGACATCCAGAACACAGTTTTACATACCAAGTTGTCCACTGTGTATTCTGTAAAGAAATGCAGCCTCTTTATATTATTTAAAAAATTTCTCACTTTCTGTTCACAAATGACAAGATCAGTATTCACAAAGATGCTAAGAATTTTTCTTAGAATTACACTCAGTCTAAGAAAAATTCTAACTTGTGCATGCATTCCTTTTTACTTCTATTCTTAGAATTATTCTAATCTAAGAATTGTTTTGTGAATAGGTTTTTATTCTAAGAATAAGAAGAGTCTTAGCTTAGAATTTTCCTTAGACTTAAGTGTAATTCTCAGAAAAATTCTAAGAATCTTTGTGAATACAGGCGCTGTACTGTAAACTGCCAACCAACGGCAAGCAACTAACAGTATTCCCACATAAACTTGTATCTAAGAGCTGGGAAACAACTATATGACATATATATGACATATGACACATTACTGAGTAATTGATTTTAGTGTATTTGCTTTATACATGTAGGTGAAGTATATGTAACCTAAAACTAGTATTTTAGAAATATTTCTCAGTTGTGGTTGCTATTTCTGTGAATACTTAACATCTGCGGTCCATCTTACTGACCTATCTCTTACAATTTTGGTTTGAGCTGGGTTAAAACAAATACAGGCAGAAATACAAAATTGGTTTTGTAAGCAAAAACTTTGTAGCTGTAGACAATCTCTACCTACAACATGAACAGTACATATGACTGGCAACATTTGTTGTGGGTAAACAAATGATGGTAGGAACGCAAGCCACCATTTTGTTAAAGAAAAGTCAAGAATTACAAGAAATTTAGCAAAGAGGTTTGTAAATGGCTACAAAACTTATTATTGTCATTTTTGTGAGTTGATTTGAGTGATAGTATGAATGTTTGAAAGACAACATGTTTACTACATATCTGATTCTAGACTTGTCTGAACATCCGTGGACCAGAATGGCATAGCAGTCATAAATCTTTTCAGTTGAACACTTGACTCTCATCCAGTGATATACATTTAACTCAAAACTCTTAGCAACTTTTGGAAAGTGCTGGAGGGCCTGTGCTAGTCCAAACAATGTTGAAAGGGTAAGAACCTCCCACTGTGATAAATACAAAAAAAGACAGTCGTATCGAATGACTAACTTATTTGTGCATAATCAATTACAAGTTAAGAGTGTTGGTCTTTCACTGCAGAGAATAATTGAAGCAAATAAAAAAGTTTCAACTTAATTAGTTCAAACAACTCTCAACTCTTTAAAATAACTGATGTGCAGAAAATGCAGAACCTTGAACCTGATACGACATTAGCATACTTAAATAAGATAGTTGTTGAATAAAGCATAGACTTTGCAAGTGACTATATAAGCAGTGTTGTTGCATAAAACATACACTTGTGACTATATTAGTAGTGAAGAATTGTTTGATGTGCTCTGGCTATAGAAGTACTTCCATGTGTTTTAGCTGTGAAAAATATTGTTTAGGTAAGTATTCTATTGTAAATCAAATCACACAGACAAGCACAATCCAAAATTTATATTAATGGCAAGTAGAAATTGTGTTTAATTGTTCTGACAATAATCTAGCTTTGTAGTTTTCATTTCCTCTTTAGTAAGTCAAGATGGAGTTGGATCAACTGTATAAGCTGCCCAATGAGATCATGGTTGATGATATGGTGCTTCATGGAAACCAAATCAGTGCAGAAAGCATTCAGAGGGTCAGAGAGGTAGAAACCAGGAAGGGAGATGTACTTGTGGCTACATACCCTCGTTCTGGTAAATTATGATGTTGAAATATGCTTGGCTATACCATAAACACTCATCCTTTAAATTCTGTGAATCCAGCTGTTTCTCAATGGTGAAATCATCTAAAAATAAAAATGTGTCCAATTCATTCGTCAATTGCCTCATATAAGATGCCTCAAAATATCCATCTGTCCTGGCCTAAGTGGGTTATGGAAGGCTGTAAGGCTGTTGCTGGTTATTCTAAAATATGCTTCTGGTTATTTTCTTAATACAAACTTTAGAATCAGGAACAGTTCAAATTATAACCCAAAACAATATCAGAACACATACATGTCACATAAAGTTTGATAACAAGTCTTTGGTGAGCAGAGGCATATAATACCATCACACAAAATTAATGCAAAAAGACTCTGAAGAGATTACAAAGTACAGATTTCAGCCTTTTCTGCTCCCAACAGTTTCTGTTGAGAACACACTCTTACATTATTCATAGTCTGCACGGGTCAAATGGTCACCAATGTAACCTGGACAAATTTCACCAATAACTTAATTTTAATCATAAAAATGGCAACATTTTTTTATGTGAATAACAATATACTGAATGTGAAAATAGTTTTTATGTACCATGACTACAATTTCAATAGCACGAAAAGTTATGTTATGCTGATATTATGTAATGTTTATTAATGTTGATTACACCGGTGTCAACTTTTGTCAGTGCATTTGTTGAATAAGCTTGTCCAAGTAACTCTCAAATTTCGTGCTTTGAGAAAGGATGTAACTAGATGCAAAATATCTTTTGAAAGGGGGTGACTGTGTTACCACCAAACAATTGTGCCTCATTTCAGCCAGTGTATTGCTGATGTTATTTGAAATACTTTTTAGGCACTACTTGGATGCTTGAAACCGTGTCTCTTATTTTGAAGGACAGTGATATAACTGCAGTATCTTCCAAGCCATTGCATCTAAGGGCACCATTTCTAGAAAACAAACCTCCTAAACAATATGGCATAGACAATTGGGTAACATATGCAAACAATATGGAAGCACCTGAAGGACGATTGTTGATGACACACCTGCCTTTTCGATATGTCTCTCATCTGGTAAACAACTTTCTGTCCAATGATTTGGCTAATTTTATTGACAAATGCAAAAAAACATCTTACTCAGTGCAAATAAAGTAATATATTGATGTAATACATTTTGGATGAGTTTGGGTGTGTAAAAGCAAATGGATCTATACATTGGTAATGGTGCAAGACCAATCAGTGTCAATTAAAACTATACTATTATTTTCCATGCATAATTAGGCAATAGAATGCTGTCGTGGGCACAAAAGTTGCCCCTTGCATCTGAGGTTGTGTGTATCATCCTAGCACCAATCTTAAGTGGAAAAGGTGGTGGCTGTTTTGCAAATAGCTGATGGCTCACAGTGTAGAAACTTAAGCAACTGTGTGGATGGCTTGCTATCGTCCCTTCAGCTGCACACAATAACCCACACATTTGGTGTATAATTTTGGAATTAAAACTGATGGATTTGAAATGTAGCTTCACATAAGTCTAAAGTCTTTTTCCCCCTCTGTGACTCACATTTAAGTAAAGACTCATCTTGCATGTGGAGGTTTTACGAGAGTATGATGTTTTGGGCTTTTAAAAAGATTTTTGATAGACCACACAAATTAAAATTATTACGGGTGTTTAATCATTAAATCAATTGAATACTTTTTGTTCAGAAGAATACAAAAGAGAAATGAGAAATTAAAGACTGGAACAAAGTTAGAAATAGCATTTCCAGTCTTCAAAAGATCCTACTTTTCTGTAAGTTGACAAATCACTGACATATTGGCATGACCTTGAAATGTTTCAGTCTGGGCCATGTACTTCATCCTTCATTCATCATACACACACCTTTAATGATACTAACGGTTTATTCTGCTAGCTGTATTCTCATACAGGCTCCACTTATTGTTTGCTATAGCTCTTAAAACACGCAAACACTACCTTTTATAAAAACTTTAGCACTTTATGGCCTTGTCTCTGTATTTCAGACAATGTGGCATGGATTGTAACTTGGTATTGCTTGATCCTCTGTTAGTTACAGCACTGGATCTTTCATTTTTGTGACAGGTTTTAAATAATTTTACTTAAATTTCCTGAAACATTGCAGTCTGTTTTTGCAGTCAGCACTTACCTCTAGGTCAGAAATGATAAGAAACTAGTATTTCAAGTTCATTTTGAACCTGTTGATACTCAAAAGAGTTTTGACAATCTGTTATGTCTAGATACTTGAGTTCTATCCTTTCAAGGAAACACTTAAAATATGTTTTGTGACAATATCAGCTGACACTATGTCCATAGGGCACCTTCTTCTTGTTACAACTAATTACATTTGGAGAAGGATGTGGTTTTGTTTCTGCATAATATGTTTTGTTTTACAATTATTTACTTGTGTTTTATGTTATTTCTAGGTCAGGAATGATTTGGTCAAAACTGTAGTGGTTATGAGAAATCCAAAGGACATGCTAGTTTCTCTCTTTCATTTCTACAAAATCAATAAGAATTTGGGCTTATTTGATAGGAGCTGGGATGACTTTTTTGAACTTTTTAAATGCAAAAGGTTGGTCTATGGTGACTGGCTTGATCATGTGAGTGGCTATTGGAAGAATTGCTCCCAGAAAAATAATGTCCTGTTCATCCAGTATGAAGAGGCCAAGGATGACATCAAAGCAATGTTAAAAAGAATTGCATCCTTTTTGAAAAGGGACTTAGATGGGGAGAAACTGGACAAGATTGCAGCCCATGTCCAGTTTGCTAACATGAAAAGTAATCCAATGACCAACTTATTTAGTACAGGGATTTTCAAAGAAGATTTGTTTTTGAGACAAGGTAAGGTAGGAGGTTGGAAGGATTACTTTAATGAAGATCAAAACAAGTTTATGGAAGAGTTTTACATGAAAGCTATCCAGGAATTAGGTCTCTCCTTTAAGGATAGCTAAACTTAGACTTTTTAACAAATATAAAGAGTAAATATCTATTGTTTGCACAACCAATATGATTGGTATATATGGTTCAAGTATTTTCACACCGCTACTATTATGTACCAGTGAAGGTAATGTCACAACCTTTGAGATAGTAAGTGCACCAAACATGTTAATAATATGATTTATCAGATTGCAGTGTCTTCATAATCTTAATGTTTGCATTTCTTAGAGCAGTCAAATACCAACTTTCATCTTACCTTATTTGTAAATGTTGATGCCCAAATATGAAAATCTGTACTTTGGATTAAGTCAATAAAGAGATCTTAAGATGGTATCAAAATGGGTGGGTTGTTTTAAGACATGACTGAGACATTAATAATCAATAGATTACAAGCATACCTCCAAGTCATGCGTTTGTTTACACTTTATCAAACACTTTCGACAATTCTTGACTTATTGCTCCAATATTATTGAAAGGAACTGTACAGTTTCTTCGAAAATATTTATTGACTTCTACTTCATAGGCTGATAGACTTTCAAAATCTTACTGGGTCGTATGTATCAGAGCCAGTGATATCTTGGATAATGACAATAATAATAATGTTAAAACCCTGTAAATAAAGCAGAAAGACCAGTTTAATAAACTCTGACATTTACTGAGCCATTCATTATGTGAGCAGTGCAACTTGCACAGTTGTTTTAATGGTAAATGAGTAACTCTAGACATTCTGGTGGTATTCATAACTGGAGTTTTGGGCCATCTAAAATGAATTGTCTGGACAAACATAATTACTACATTTTGAACTCAGTTAACATCAAAATAATTTTCTGATGTACCAGCTAATTTCATGTTTTTCTGTTTACAACTGATACTGTGATATGCTGATGATATTCATGCTGTTCCATTTGAATTTATTAGTGTGACAACACTTTGACAATAAATCTTGCATAAAATGAGTCAATTTTAATAACTGGCCCAGTCTGAGGCCCAGATTTGTTTTCATGTTAAACAGACATGTGACCTAAGGGCATAAACCAGGACAAGGCAGTGAACCTGGATTTAAAACCCGCAGAGTTGTCACCAAGGGATGAGATATGCACACCTTGTTCTTAGCATGATAGACACATACCTTTCAGTTCTTAAAACGTAACAAATACATTTATAATATAAAACCTGGTTCCCATGCTTTGAGACAACATTCTATTGTCAATATTATTACTATATACTCCTTGAAATCATCTCGTACTGAGCAGCATCACAGCCAGTGCATTTGAAAGTTATGCTTCTGTATAGATATGGTAACCTATATTTGTATACTATTACTAATATATAGGGGGCCACGGTGGCAGAGTGGTAACACTCTCGCCTCCCACCTCTGCGGCCGGGGTTCGATCCCCGTCATGGCCGTAAGTGGGAAAGCTGGTAGTTGCTTGCCGTTGGTCGGCAGTTTACAGTACAGAACCCTAGCGAACTATATGTACTGGTTTCCTCTGCCCTTCCAACTACCCGTCGTGATATGACCTGTACAGTGTTGAAAGCGACGTAAAACCCCAAATAAACAAACAAATATTACTAATATACTACTATTACTATAAATGATTGATTTTGACAGGAGCAAGGCTGTTCTGGATTGAAATATTTTCTTTGATAAATACCAAATGTCTAGCTGATTTGTTTATATAACATATGTATGCATTTACTCATTGAAATAAGAGGCTATGGCCATATTACAACAAACTCAATTGTATTTTTATTCACCGAAGGGGGCCACGGTGGCAGAGTGGTAACACTCTCGCCTCCCACCTCTGCGGCCGGGGTTCGATCCCCGTCATGGCTGTAAGTGGGAAAGCTGGTAGTTGCTTGCCGTTGGTCGGCAGTTTACAGTACAGAACCCTAGTGAACTATATGTACTGGTTTCCTCTGCCCTTCCAACTACCCGTCGTGATATGACCTGTACAGTGTTGAAAGCGACGTAAAACCCCAAATAAACAATATTCACCGAAGATATTTGATTAATTAGACATTTTAAGTGAGATTTAGGAAATGAAAGAAACATCATGTGATCATCCAAAACTTATTCGCACATATTATTTTAATGCAATATTGTGAAAGTCAGAACGGGACTGTGAAGGGTTTTCTCAATTTCAAATCTTCCACAGAATCCATGACTGAAATGAAAATGATTAGATGTTTTAATAGATATGAACACTTTAAAATTAAACAGTTACGTCTCTAACCCATAAAAAAAACAAATCTGTATTCAACAAACAAAATAAAATTTTACATTACAGAATCTTGCCAACCACTGTATACTCGTTTTATTGTTTTGCAAAAATTCAAAGTGGTGTGTGACCTTGTTGTTGTGGTAAACATGATTTCACACTCAAAATAACTCATATCCTTGCATTCTCCTAAACTTGGTGTTATACCCAAATAACTTATATTGGAAGTTCATGACTTTACAAAATAAGTATAAAATAAGTGACAATGAAAAGCCTAGCATGTTTCTTGCACAAAACCAATGAGCCTACATTAATCAACAGAACAATAAGACATTTTACTCAAAATATTATTTCAAAATAGTTCAACTACCCCATTACTGCTACATTACAAATCAAGTGGGAATGTTGGTAGTTCGTCGATATTGGTCAGCACTTTACAGTACAGAACCTTGACTAACTGTATGTACTGGCATTACATGCCTCAAAACAACACAAAAGGTACTAGACATAATGTGAGGCACTAAATAAATAAAGAACTCCAGATACCTGTTGTTTACTGTTTGGTTGATCATGACTGTAGACATGTCAACATGCATTGGTTAAATTCTTCTCCCCGATCTTCTGGAACTCCACAGCAGTCAGTGCACTCATCAATTACTGGAGTAGTGGATGGAAGTATTGGTCCTGAACAACATGTTAATGTAGTAATTAATCACAAATATTGTTGCAAGGAAAACAAATATATGTCCCTGTCCCACCACATGACTAAGGCTCTGATAAAGGTATTTTGAGAATCTGTTTCCAAAAAAAAAATGTCATAGAAAGTTGGCTTGAGTCTGTTTGGATCTGTTCTGGTCAGTGTAAAAATCAAACAAGTTTGATATTGTTACGATTGTCCAGGCTTCCTGGGGTTTCCTCAGACCCAAATTACACAACCCTGTGTTGTCTGAGGCGTCCTGGGACTCATACCTTAGCTTAGTCCCAGGAGGCCGGGACTTAGTCCCACATCTATCACCGATCCCCCATGAAAAAAAATCTGCCATTAAAGGCTGGGGGAATCTTTTATAAATACCCAAAGGCCTGAGACCCAGCCAGTATATCCACAACAGGATAGGTGTTGAATCCTATTACAAACATAGTTTAATCAGCTTTTAGCTGAAGAGCAATCGTGACTTGTCTGGGGACGTCTGAGGCTTCCTCAGGATGATTCCAGAACTAGATCCAGATTATATTTTCCCGCTGATTTTTTTAAGATTTTGGGGGGGATTAATACTTTGGTGGAACAGGGGCATAAGACCTGTTAATGCAAGCAATAGAAAACACTTGTATAGCGCAAAATTGATGAAGATCCTCTAGTCATTAGAATCTAAAAAGGCACAGTCCAAAAGTCATGACCCAGCTATGCTAGTCTAAACAAGTAAGTCTTGAACTGGCTTGTAAAACTAGAAATAATCTGTGGGAATCTGACATCAATTGACAGGGTGTTCCAGTCCAATTGGCAAAACCATGCCTACCTATGGCCTTTCTGCCGTGAATTCAGGAAACTGATAGTCTATTTCCATGAGTCGGACTACTTGACCTGATTAAAGATGACAACTAGGGAGGTTGGGAGAAATTTATGACCTTATAAGTAAGGAGGTTATATTTCCAAAGGACACAAACAAAATGGGAAGACAGTGGGCTTTTTGTAGATAGGGCGTGACATGACTCATCCAGTCCAGTCTGAAAACAATGTGGCAGAGACCATTTTGAAATTTCTGAAGTTTACCAACACTGGTTCTGCTGACCCCATATAGTAGGGGATTACTGTAGTTTAGTTAAATATTGACCATAGCTTTTGCCACCAGAGCTTTAGTATGAACAGTTAGGAATTTACGAGTGAGTTGCAAATCCCTGAGACGACAATAACAGGTATGGCAGGCCTTGACTAAATGATTCACAAAAGTATTTTCTAAGTCAAAATTGATAAAAAGATACTTTATTTCCACTCACTGCAAAATAGAGTGTTGAAAGAATGATACAGGTTATTTTGGTCTAAGTGACTCTTTGATATGTTTATCACCAATGATGATTAACTTAGTCTTGTCAGGGTTAAGTTTTAATTTTGCACCATTCATCCAACCTTGAACAATAAAAAAAATGCTCAGTCAGCTCCGCAATGATGGTATGAAAATCAAATATACAATAGCTGCAATGTCTGGCCAATCTGGATCGCTAATACGAAAAGCATAACATTATAAGATGCACACTGATTAGTTTGGTGATAATTTAGGGTATCACTTAAAAATAGAACTTGTCTTATCGGCCCTTGAAAAGTCCTCAGAAAGTTGGATTTGTCAGCTTGTTTTTGTGCAACATTTTCATGCAACTTCTGGTTATATCAATGCATATTTTAGCCCCCAAAATGAAATCAATCGAGGCAGATATAATGAAGGCATAATTACCAATTATGTGTTAATGTTATTTTATCTGCCACTGTGGTCTAGTGGGCAAAACACTCGCCTAGGAACACAGAGGACGTGGGTGCAACCTCAGACACAGGCAGATGCATAGTGGCTCAGATGACCACTTCAAAGCTAGGTCCTCTGTCATTGGGTCTTATCTCCAGTGGTAGGTTAAAGAACCTCAAGGACATTGGTAAGTGGTCATTCTTGAGCCTCTATCTTTCAGTTTGGGGAATCTCAGTAACTTGACAGTTGAGCTGTACTTCTACAGTCGGATGGGTCATATAGAATGCAATACAATACAATGTTCAACTTGTTTTAAAAGATCAAGTCAGACAGTAGGTTTAATCCAATATGATATGTTTCAGTGTTTGTTAATTATTCAAAAAGAAGCTAGAAACATTCATAATAATATTTTCAGATGATTAGATGTGTGTGCAATGGTTAAAGTTTTTTTCTATTTATTTACCATCGTGTATTTTAATATGTTTTACATTGTCGCCATTCCGACCCAGGGTAGTACACTGACCTATTTGTGAATTACCAATGAAATAATTTAACACACATGTGGCCATGATGTGGGTGGAGCTTGAAGTTACCATTTAGGGTAGCATGGGTGGTCAGTGGTGTACAAGGGTATGTAAGCTCATTAACTAAGAACATTTTAACATGAACCCATTTTGTTAAAGGGGTGAAGGACTTAATACTTATTCCCAAACAACAGACCAAATATGACTGTTCTTCACTGTGCAAATGATTAACTCAAAGGAACATGTATGTATAGTATTGCACACCATTTGGTTTTGTCTTGTCTTGTTCTGGGCTCAGATATATTTTTTATTTTTTATATTTTTATATTTTTCCAACAGCAAGTATCCATGGTTTTCAAAGAGCAAATTTAATACTGAAACTGTGACTGAAAGAAACAATATGATCTTTTAAAAACATTCTTAATATTAAAAGTGATTAGCAGGCATTATACCACAACTTGTTTTCAGAGGAAGCAAAAGTCTAATCATAGTAACGTTTTACTTAGTTTTATCAAAGCCTATGAGCTAAGGCCCAAGATATACCAAGTTTTTATGTTTCACTTAAAAAGCTGCATGATATTTGTACAGACTTACAGTATTTCAGGAGTGCATGGTGGTGCAGTGGTGACACAATCTCCTGCTACCTTTAAGGTCGGTAGTTCAAACCCCGGACCTTATGTCTGAAAGTTGGTAGTGGCTAACTGATGGTCGGCAGTTTAACCTTAACCAACTGTATCTACTGGTTTCCTCTGCCAACAAAACTACCCCTCATGATATGACTGTACAGTGTTGAAGGCGACATAAAACCCCAAATAAATAAATAAACACAGTATTACAGACATTGAGCCAGAGTCTCTGATACAGCCCATTTGAAAGGCTACATGTACATTGACCTGATAATGTGATACACCAGGGTGTGGAGTCAGTGTTTTGAAATATGACTTATGCAGTTGTTCATTTATAATATGTCCACCAGAACTCCTTTCACAGAGCCTAAAATAAATGACAGAATTTCACAGATGATATATATTTCACTGGTGTGTAAAGTTACAGAAATAACAATTTCTTACTGTTTCCTTTGTGCAAAATAACCTGCACCATTTTTTTCATCATGTAAAGTATAGAAAAGCCCTGTACAGAATATCTATACAGAGAAAAGTCATACAATTTGTTGACACCTGTAGAAAATGCCCTACTCCATTTTTGAGACTGTGAATAAGTCCTTTTTAGAGAGTGCAATGCACAAAGATATACTTTTGCAAGGTTACATATCACTTTTATTTTTGTCAAACTGATTATTGTTTTTAGTATTTGCTATATAACATATTCATTTGTTGTTCTCCCCAAAAAATATAAAGAAATACTTTCAGGGAAAGTAAACAAATCACAATCTTCAGAAACAAATTCTAAGTTCTATTTACTATAATTTCAAGATTTCACTGCACTGTTCTTTTTGATCAGTTATCATATTGAGGTTGCATTACTGAAACAGAGAGTAGGTTTTACCTTGTTAAGAAAGTAATCTATTTGATTGTTTCTGGAAGTATAAAGGGGCATTGAGATTGAAAATTACAGCACACAGGGTAGTTTGAAAAGCAATTAAATTACCCCTTTAAGTAATGATCAGCCCTTTCATTAGTAAAGTAAACAATATGTATAGGGCTTTCTCCATCATCTGAGGAACCATGGTGGCAGAGTGGTAACACTCTCACCTCCCACCTCCGAGATTGGGGTTCGGTTCCCGGCCCTACTTCAAGTGGGAAAGCTGGTAGTTGTTTGCTGTTGGTCGGCAGTTTACAGTACAGAACCTTGACCAACTGTATGTACTGGTTTCCTCTGCCCTTCCAACTACCCATCGTGATATGATCTGTACAGTGTTGAAAGCAATGCAAAACTCCAAATAAATAAATAAATTCTCCATCATCTGGAAAATGGTGTATTGCTTTTCCACATGGGTATTTCTCCTGTAGGGCTTTTCTTTGTGGGGCCTTTTTCCCAGTTTCCAATCAATAACCAAAGGACTGGCATACTACCCTAATGAAATGTGATTGCTTCACTTTCAAAACTCTAATAGTTAATTTACCTAACTGTTGCAATGAAATTATTAACTCTCAAATTAGAGTTATATTTTTAATTATCAACCAAATAAATAAGTGTTACTTCTGTGGCTCCCAAATATGATCACAGTTTAGCAAGAGCACACACTAATTTCTAAAAATATCAATTGAAAACAGGCACCACACACGTTTCAGCAACTTGAGATGTCATAATACTGGCCAGTCTTTAAAAGGTTCCAACAGACAACACATCATATTGCTTTGAATGTGTACACAAATATTGCTCTACACATATATAAAGTTGCCACCCCTCAAAATTTATTTAAATCAGGCACTGCCATATTGGGCATGTAACTACCCAGCTCACTTCCCACCGGTGTACAATGTAATAGGTTTAACTGTAATAGGTTTGAAAACAAACTAAAGTTTCAATGCACTACATTCAACTTAGGAGAAGCTCATCTCACAGAAATATGCTATAAATGCAAATGGTGCAATAACTGTAACAGGATATTGACTGTTTTGCTTCTTATTTTAAATTTAAAAAGTGAATTTTGAATAGCACTTTATGTCTTATATCGCAACATGTTTCACAAATAAAGCTACAAAGTTTTCACCCAAACATTGCTTTGTGTCTGCTTTATAAACATTTGCCATTTGTGCAGATAAGCACCTCTTATTATCACATCATTACTTGTTGCTAAACCATGACCCTTTAGCCTTGACAGTTATTTGAGTCACTCACCACGAACTGCCTGTGTAGCCACAACTATCAGAAAGAACACTAACAGTACGTAAAAAAATTTTGCCATGTTTGAGCCTTTATTCTTCCTACGTGATATCAGATTGTACTTGTTGAAACTTCTTCAGGTCATGTCAAGTTCTCTCTTACACTACTCCTATTAATACCTCAGTAAAAGTCAATTAGTACACTGAAGCTATAATGATTGATTGGACATACAATTCTTGAATATCAATAATAAACACACATGCCTCAATCATAATTAAAATGACAGTGATGTTTTTCTTGTATGGCCTCTGAAAAATTGGATTGGTTGTTTCATTTAATTAAGCTTTTCATTGAGAATAAAGTGGCTTTATCACAGCTACGTTTATACCAGTCATCAAATACATTTTACTAAGGATAATTATATAGAAAACTTCCATCCATAGTAAAGGCTTGGTAAAGGAATACACTATAAAGGCCCATGGTACAAACTGGACAAAAGAAAGACATATCATGATCTAGACATTTAACTTTTGAAATATTCCTCTGTTGCCAAATTTAACTAAACATTGTTTTAACAAGGTTAATTCTATTGTCACATTCTATGGCCTTTCAATAGGAATATCTCATCCTTTCCAAACAGCTGAATGTAAGTCATTTTGAATAGGAAATTTGTAATTGAGAAATATCTTTGCAGCCATAGTCGTGTTTGGCCCTATAGTCCAGGAAATGAAAAATATTTGTTGATTTTTCCCACATAAAGTTCCTCAAATTTTATGTCTAAATTCCTTTTAACACACATTACTGGTGGTAGGTAACCAGGGAGCCTTTCAAAAACTCCTTTGTCCATTGTTTGATTCATGGTTTAATTAGACCTGGCACACAGGCCAACTGACAACAGGGAATGTGCCAGACAAGTACCAGCATCAGAGATGTGAAGGGGTTATAGGGAGAAGGAAAATAATCTAATATAGGGGCTATCTACACATCACTAATACTTAATAAAACTATAGTTCTTAAATACAAAGACTTAGCAATTATATCAGACAGGTTTGCAAGCATCAGCCTAGACCACAGACGGCTCTTTGTTCAAACATTATATTTTATACAAATAGCCAAACATAAAGTATTACTTGCATAAGCAGTATTTTTCAACTTTAAATTGAACATTCATATTGTTATTTCACACATAAATCAAAATTGATACTTTATCAATATTCGTCATTATTAATGGCTTTGGTTCTCACTTAGTCTATCATTTTGACAAATCTTAGTTCAACTAAAGCTAGTATATTGCTGTTATCACACTCAGTGTTACTTTTATTCAACCTATTTCATACCAAATAAACAATTGATTGATTTTTTTCCAATTTAAGTATTTTAGTAATCAAGCTAGAGTTAACCATTGTATTGTATTGTGTATTTATACTCAGCGCAATGTATCCATATACTACAAGACTCAAAGCACTATTTAACCCATCTGACTGCACAGGTACAGCCCCAACTCACAAGTAACTGACATTCCCCTAACTGAAAGATTGGGGCTCAAGGATGACCATTTATCAACGTCCTTGAGTTTCTTTAGCCTGCCACTAGGGATAGCACCAATGACAGAGGACCGCCATTTTAAGTGGTCATCCGAGCCACTATGTATCCACCTGTATCTGGGTTTGAACCCACATCCTCGGAGTTCCTAGACAAGTGTGTTGCCTGCTAGGCCACAATGGCAGATGAACAATCATTTGTTGTAAATCCTAATCAATTTTGGAATCATATCCTAGATATTTATATTGTGGCAAGTCTTGGGACTGACTACATTTCACAAAGCGTGGCACAGTTTAGGCAAAATTAAAACTGATTTACCATGATGGAACTAATTGGTATATGGCTTATTTATTTATGGTCACTATTGACTGTTCAGATGAGATTGCTATTTTGCATAAACTCTGTCTACCCTGAAACTATTGCCACAGATTGGCAATTAGTTTGGCATTTACTTCAATATGAAATTATATCAAAACAAACATCTTTATTTCTATGGTAAATGTTTCCTTACAAAAAATTGAGTGGGACATTTCTCAGGTGCATTAAACATCAGTGCTTAACAACCAATTGAGCATCTTGATATTTAATGCTACCTTACTAGCATATTGATCATGCTTTAAAATCAAAGTTAAAACAATGTAATTTTAAGGTGGAGTGTGCAGCAGGCTCAAACCTTATGTGGATTATTTTTTACTGAAAACAAAGCCTCAGAATGGGCACAGTAAACGTTTACAAAAAAAGGAACTGGTATCACATAGAGTGACCTTAACATCTGGTTCTAGTCTTATGTATTATCTGTATATACATATTGTTATCATTATGAAGGTGTTGTTATCCTGTTGTAGTGTTAACTCTCTTCTCTGTGTGTATTGTTACTACAAAGATAATGTCTGATAATCTATTGTGGTTGACAAGTAGATGACTAGAATTTATGAAACTAAAACTTTTTTCCCTGCATAAAAGGCTACTGAATTAGTGTAAATGAACAGACAAAACTTCCTACATTATTGTGGTAGTTATTATCTAATATCAGTTGTAAGGTGTTGTCCTCTCATTGCGGCCTCAATATTGAAGTGCCCTGTAGTTAGGAAGTCAGTGGAAGCTTGTAGGAAGTTACAGTGTATTAAATATAAATATCTAATAAATCTCCATATGAAAGTTATTGCCAAAAATTTGTAAATAGCCAACTTTTGAATCTTCTTTCTTTGTGCATATTGTCCGTTTGTTAGTTTATTGTGGCTTCATAAGCAGATGGACAATATTTATGAAAATGAGGCTTGTCAATTTTCCCTTGTCTGTACAACAGCAAGTTACCAGTACTTTGTGACTGTTGCTTTAGCACGAAAAGTATTTGGCCTCCATTTGGACTGAATCACAATTACTATTGCTTAAGACTTAATGTAAAAATTTCCCTTTTTCCCTTTAAGCCTTTGTTGTGTATAATCTCCCTGTCAGTGACCTTGGTTAATAAAAAAAAGAAAAAAAAGAAAAAAGTTGGTTATTATGAAGTTATAGCTCAGCTTAGTCAGACTACATGTAGAATTATCAGCTGTCTAGCTTTTATTTGGATAATACTTTTTGTCCCTCTCCTATACGACAGCTCCAGCCCCTTTTCATTTTCTCTACATATTCACTTGTAAAAACTAATGCTGGTTGATCAAGTTTTTGTGCTGGTTTTGTTAATTTTATAAAGACTGTACATATTCATAGAGACCATTACAAGTATACAAGTTCACAAGACTCACAGGATTCAAGCTCTTGTTTATGAGTATAATATATTATACATAAGTCTGATTACATGCAAAATTATCAGTTGTCTAGCTTATATGATGAATAATATATTGATATGTTATGGATAATGACTTACAATTTTATTGTTTAAATGTAAGGGGTGCTGGTAACAAGACAAAAAGGCAAAGCATTTTTTCGTGGCTCAAAACAAAAGGAAATGCCATCATATTTTTACAAGAATGTCATAGTGACCCTTCTTCTGAAGAAATTTGGTGCAAAGAATGGGGAAATAAGTTTCTTTTTATGCATAGCCAAACAAATAGCAAGGGGGTGGCAATATTGTTTTCACATAAAATAACATTTGATATTATAAATGTTAAACAAGACACTGATGGCAGGTTTTTAATTGTCGAATGTAACATATTCGGTGAAAATTATACCCTCGTAAATATCTATGCACCAATTGGAGATTAATCAAAAGAGCAATTGGCCTTTGGTAAATATCTGTTAGAGAGTCTTGAAAGCTATCTTGGAAGTAACCTAATTCTTGCAGGAGACCTTAATACTGATCTCGATGATTTTTTAGGAAAATGTGATGTCTCTAAAGGTGTCCCAAACTACAAACTTTATTTACAGAAAGTAGTAGGTGACCTTGACTTAATGGATATATGGCATTTAAAGCATCCACAGACAAAAAGTTCACTAGACGTGAAAAAACAAGATATGGGTTGGCACAATCTCGGATTGATTTCTTCTTAATTTCATGTCATTTGGAATTTGCTACATCCTTATTTTTTTCTCTGTTTCATCTTCAAAACTGGTGCAAATTTCTTTCTTTTTCAGTGCTTCCACACAATAGCTATCAAGTGGTAGGGTTGTATTGAACACTATGTCCTGTTTGAGTCTGTGACAAGAAATACACCACATTGATGCATGCCCACACATGAATACCTCCACCTGTTGATTTGTCATTAGGGGGATTTTTTTCCACAAGGAAAATAACAAGCTAAAGTAGATTGGATGACATTGGCTATAGTTGATACCACTGAGATCACCATAAATGTTTCCCCCCACCTGTGGTGCTTTGGTTCGAGTCTTGAAATTATAGGTTCAAACCTTGTACCACCTAAATTAAACTGTAAAAATACAAGTCTTGTGATTTGCATCTTGAAGTCTTGGGTTCCAAACTTTGACCAATTTTATTAAACCTGGAACTACTAGTCTTTGGGTTCGAACCTTGAAGTCTCGAATTCACAACTTGAATCACTTTAATTATACAGTTAGATTTTGATAGTTTGTGGTTTGCCAATTCAGTTACAATCCTACAAACTTGACGACAATACGACTTAGAGGTCTGGTGGACCCCTCCACCCTTCGGAGGGAGACAAAACCACTCCACATACCTGTAAACCGCGCCCACTTCCTATAAGTGACAGTTATGTGAACTATGATGTCAATTTCCTTGTTTCTCACTGAGAGATGAATTTTGCTTATAATAAACTACTCTTTAGCATTAACAAGTTTGATTTAATTAGAAAGTTTTAGTTTTTAATGTCCTTACTAAAAAAGTAACTTCCTACAAATTACAGTTTACAGGATTTAGCCCGGACAAGATTTTAAAGGTTTAAGTCAAAGGTCAAATCAGTGTAGCATGTAATTTTACCACGACGCTGCTCACTCACACACCCTAACTAGTGTCCCCACTTAATATTAACTTCCTATACCTTACAGTTTCTGAGATACAGCCCAGACACAATTTCCCGATCCCCAACCAGCCTGACTGCCTGGCCAGCCGACTGACTGCATAGCTGAATGCCATGGATGAAAACAATACTGGCACAGTTGTGGGGTGAAACCATAGAGATTGACCAAATGTGCTAAATATGTGGTAAAAACTAATAAAAATGCTTTGAAGCACAGCCGTTGGTTTTCATTAAGTCAAAGTTTATCTGGTTGTCAAATTTGGCATTTTCAAACTGGCTCATCAGATTCAGACAATTACATACATGGTACTAATTCACACAACTAAGCATTGGCAAAAAATGACCTATGTCATATTTTTATGTATTAGTTAATGTATACTTTAGTCCCTATTTCGGACAATTAAATTAAAACAATGATTATCACATTACAATCACCTAAGAGGGAATTCTGCTCTCTGTTTATCTCCAAGTGTAATAAATATTGGCTTACTTATTATCTGAACATAAAAACAAAATAATTTGCTAGAATTCAAACCCGAGATGACCAGAGTGAAATTTTATTGAAGTACAATGAAGGTTCAAGGAAAAATCAGTTGAGGCAATTCTCAATATGTTGCTATAAAAGTATGTACACAGAAGAAACACAGAGTATTTTATCAATCCAAGAAAGTTCTTGTCATTATAATGCACCATTGTAAAAGTATATGTTCCTACATTTTAAACTCAGCCACAAAGTTCTTGCTCCAGATTTATACAAAAAACACTAATATGAATACATTACACCTTAACACTACATAAGAGCATTTATATAAAATAGAGACTTGGACAATGCCTGTATTAGTGCTGAAGACTTGTCTGTAGATAAGTATGCACAGAGTGAACACAAATGCCACTGGATGATTGTGTCACATATGTTTATGTTCTGGGGCCGGATTCACGAAAGGTCTCAAGTCTCAAATCTGAGATTTTGGTCTTAAATTTGAGATTTTTCTTAGATTTTTCTCAGATTGAGACCTTTTGCTTAGCTGGGATTCACAAAAGATCTCAGGCTAAGATTTTTCTCAGATTTGGTCTCAAATCTAAGACTGCCTTGGGGGTGACTTAAGTTTTCATAAAATAGAGTATATGTAATAAAAAGTCACAAAACAAAATGAAAGTAGTGAAGTATGACATTTTATTTAACTTGTAACACAAAATATGAATATGTATTAAGAGTTTATACAGAAACAACAGTAAACATTTACATGACAAATTTACATGAGTGGCTTGTTTTGCTGTTATAATTAGTTCTTTTGAATGTCAGCACAAATTATAGTAAAAAGACAATGTTTTGCTTGATTGAAAATATTCTAAAATGTGAGTACATATATGGTAGAGTGGTAAAACATAAATGTGTATACTTTCCACTAATCTCAACAAAATGTTAGACCAAATTTGATTGGTCCAGACTCAAAACTTGGCTGAGTTTTTGGTTTCAGCTAAGATTCTTTTCGTGAATTTCAACTTAAGCAGAATCTCAGCTGAGCCAAAAATCTCAGATTTGAGCAAAATCTCAGCTGAGATTTGGCTAAGACTTGAGACCTTTCGTGAATCCGGCCCCAGATGTTGGAGCATGGCTGGGCTGATGTGGTTATTATTTGTGTGTATTGTGTTGAATTTATTCGTGTAACTTTCTGATATAACTCTACCTGTCTTAAGAAAAATTGTAAAGGAGTTTTCAGAATTTTGAAGTATATGTTTTTAAGGTGAGAACTTTATATATTTATTTAGTGTTTTACATCACGCCTGTTGGTTATGATTGTGATGGGTAGTTAGAAGGGCAGAGGAAACCAGTACATACAGTTAGTAAAGGTTCTGTACTGTAAACTGCTGACATACAGCAAGAAACCAGCTTTCCCACATGAGGTCAGGCAGCCATTCAAACTCTGATCTCAGAGCTGGGAGACAACTTCATCCAAGTAATCACTTTATTGTCTACAATAATTGCAATGTTAATGTAACTGTCATGTGACTGATTACTGAGTAAATAATTTTTAGCATATTTGCCTTATGTATGAAGGTGAGGTATATGTAACCTTAAACTAGAATTTAGAAATATTTCTCCACTGTGGGCGTTATTTCCGTGTATACTTAAACTGCCGTCCATCTTACTGACCTATGTCTTAACAATTTGGTTTGAAACAGTTTAAAACAAATGCAGGTGCAAACACGAAATTTGTTTTGTTAGCAAAAACTCTGTAGCTGTAGACAATCTCTACCTACAACATAAACAGGTCATTTGACTAGCAATATTCATTGTGGGTAAAGAATTGATGATGTATATGTTAAACCCAATCTATGAGATTGCCCATTTCGTGAAATAGGCAACTGACTTGCCCATTTCATGAAATAGGCAATTTATCTAGTATTTGTTTGGCCATTTCATGAAATGGGCAAAACTTTGGTTGCCTGTTTCATGAAATGTACAATACCATGTATTAAAAATATATTTTCATGCATAAAAGTATTGTATTGTTTTAATATTACTGTAAGCACTATTTCACAATTTATTTTCATATATTTTATAAAACTACGATGTATTTTAGTGCTAAAATGATTAGTGATTAGTCAATTATTGGTTAATTGCAATTCACAATACTTATAGGTTGACCCCATATAAAATGAATGCTAATCTTACTGAAAGAGGCCATTCCAGTTTCTTTCTTTACTTAGGACACATAATTTAAAATTTAGCTTTTGATCTAAGATTAAATAATGTACACTGAATAATGGTCCTTTTTATCCCATATTTAATTATTGATTAATTGCAATTGACATAAATATTGGTTAATTGCAATTGACATAAATATTTTAAAGTTGTAAGTTTTGTAAGTAAGTTACTCTTAAAAAGTAGTTATTTCATTAATGCTATCTTTTATTGTATAATATTTTAGTTGCATCCATGTAGCTATCAAACAAAACTTTAACATATTTAAAAATACTGAGACTAAAAACACAATAAATATACCTTTTTCTTTTGAAATAACAGTTTCAACATTTGTTACATATTTGCAGAACACTCTCAACACAACAGGAAGTTTTTTAAATATATTGGCAAAATCTTTTCTTTATCTATCTATCATGGAAATTATATTTTCATACATATGATTGCCTATTTGATAAAATGGGCAAGCCACAATTGAATAAATTGCCTATTTCATGAAATGGGCAAAATTCTTGACACATGACACATATATTAAGTTCATCTTCTAGGAACACAAGACACCAGTTTGTCAAAAAAGGTCAACGATTGTAGGAAATCTACCAAACAGGTTTGTAGAGGATTGAAGATTTGTACAAAATTTATTTTTTGTCATTTTATCAATGCTCGACGATAGGAGAGAGTAATTGTAATCTGTTGGTTTCATGTTTCTGTCCTTTTGTACAACTTTTCAGTCTTATAACTGAAAAACTATAACATCGATTAAGCTCTAATTTGGTGGGCAGATACTGCATGAGGTGCTGACAGGTTTCTACAAATCTAGTGAAATTAGAGAGAAAATTAAACTCGCGCGATAGTTTTTCTTATTTTGCATCTTTGATGCTATATCTGACTCAGAACAGGATAAAGCTGGATATTTTTGAAACCAGAAATATTTTACACTTAATGTTGCTCCTTGTTCTAGAGTCTCTAGAGTTTTGTGATATCACCAATCATGTCATAATCAATGACATCAATGATTATTCTAAAACCAGAGACTTTTCAGCATGGTTTGATAGGCAACCCATCCCCTCTAACAACATGGTAACTTATATTAAGATGACAGAGTCTAGTAGACAGATTAAGCTTCCCAATTATAGAGATTATCCAGTGACTCAGGCCTTAACAATCAGTCTTTAAACAAATATTTCATCATTTGTGACTCAGATACACCCAAACTTCAAATCACAACTTGGCAATGCAATTTCTAGAAAAACCTAAAAAAAATAGAGTTGGGCACTATTTTGAGACCCTTTGATGCAATAGATTGCCCTACATTTCATTGTTTTCCTCTTCTCACCAGGTAAAAAGGATGACAACAAAAGATGCATCATTCTCAACCTATCTTACCCCACTTGGATGTATTTTAATGACAAAGTTAGACAATTGGATTTGTTTTACAGTTTGACATTTTCTCATACATTTCCTAATGCAGACAGCAAAGCAGGCCAATCTATGAAACAGAAGGTAAGGTAATACTTGCAAAAATAGATGAATCCACCAAATTAAGGAACCTGCACGGGAACCCAGTTGAAACTTTCAAACTTGGCATAAAATGGGATAACAATTCTAGGTTGATATTATGGTTGCATTCTGCTGGGTTCATGGCATTGCGAATTTTCAGGTGACATCTGATGCAATAATGCATATTGTGAATAAAGGAAGATGTGCAATTAATTTGCATGCATGCTCAATTTGCATGCATAGACAATTGACAAATCATCAATTTCATGGAATTGAGTTTCCCTATCAATGAGAACAAGACAGTGACATATTGGCATGGTCTTGCCATGCTGCCATCCGTGCCATGTACTTCACCTCTGAAATAAAATCCATTCATGATTTTGTGATGTGCCAACTGACTTCAAGTTATTCCATTTGTTAACAACTGATATTGTGATATCCTGAATAAATTTCTGTGTGAATTTATTAATAACAAAGGCTTCATCTTCGGTCATGTGTTGGGGCAATGTGGAAACACCGCAATATCTATTGCCGGCCCAATGTGAGGCCCTGATTCTCCCAAGGCCCTTCTTGATTTACGCATTTTCTTTTAGAAATACCAAATGTCCACAAAATGTAAATTGCTTATATTGCATATTGAAACCAAAATATATGGACGTATTACACCAACTCAATCATATTTTCATAGCCCAAATGTTTGAATATTTGATATTTGTAAGTTTTAAGTGTGATTAAGGAAATGAAAGAAACAACAAGCATTCATCTGGAATTTATTTTTACTTTAATTCAATATTGTGAAAATCAGAAAGGGATTACGATGAAATTTTCTCAATTTGAACTCTTCACAGAATCCATGCCTAAAAATCAAAAGGATTGTATGTATAAATGGGTATCATCATTTAGAAGTAAACAATGAAATTTCTTACACATGTCTGTATGTAACATACAAAATAAAAATTGTACATTGCAGAATCATCCACTTAAAAACTACACAGTCTTGTATGTGGCTGTGTTAAACATGTTTACAATTTCCTAAAATTGGTGTTAATAGTTAAATAACTTCTCTTTCTAGTCACTTGAGCATTGTAATTCATGCCTACATAAAAATAAGGGAAAATAAAAATAGTAACCTGTTGCTTACACTTAATTACAGAGTAAGTAGACATCTACATTAATTAAAATAATAATAATTCAGATGAAAAATCATATTGTAAGACGTTTTGAATTAAACTGTTAAAGTACCAATATTAATTCTAAATAACAAATATTTGAAACATTTTAATTGCAGTAATATTGAAATTGCAATTATTTTGAATTACAAACCAACAATAGAATATGAATACAACAGTAAATATTTCTCAATTGGATTAGTGTATTTTTAACAGAGCTATAAGCATGCATTTGTTGAATTCTTCACCTTCTGGAACTTTACAGCAGTCTCTACACTTATCAAATTCTGTAGTAGTGGAGACACGTACTGGACAACAAAATGTAATCATTAATCACCAATATAGTTTGTATAGAAAAGATATTAAGACTTAGTAAATCATCACATACATTTAATCAGCACAATAAATGAAATAAAGAAAAGCTTTAGTATCTGGCCAGTCATGATCACACCATTGTAAGTTGTATCTTGATTAGTTGTGTGATAATTAAGGCTGCCAGTTTCAAGTAGAATTAGTTTTATCGTCCCCTTAAAAGTCCTCCGAAAGGTTGATTTGTCAGCTTGTTTTTGTGTAACATTTGTATGAAACTAGCCATCAAGTCATTTTGTCTTTTATGTAATATATAGGTACTGTATGAATTTTGGAGAAACAGGCAGGCCTATCCCCCTTACTCCAGAATGCTGGTGATATAATGAACTCCTGTAAATTCCCAATTCAAATTCAACTGATCAGGTTGGGGATGCAAAAACAAAGACTTGGAGCAAGTATTTTATGTAACCTACACTTATGATAGCACACAATTTAATCAGAAGAAATTAATCATGACAGATATAAAGAAGGCATAATTGAAAAAATTATGTGTTCAGGGTGTGTAAAATTGTGAACTCGAGCAGTAGATTTAATCCAAATTTAAGCGTGTGAACCCTTTTTTCTATCATTTTAGAATTAATCAGGCTTCCATGTGCTGTGACACCAGCCGCAGTCGTCATATGAATGTTTGAGGTCAGACACCTTGCATGAAAATTTTTTGTCTTTGATGTTTTTAAGTTTTTTTGTTTTTTTTCGTCTTACAAGTTATTTTATGATGGACATGGATACCAGATATAATCTCAGGTCGCATAAAAGGACAGCGAGAGACATACCAGTGGAATTGCAACTGGCTTCAGATGCTGACTTCCTCTCACATACAGTGGGATCTGGCCACCCCATGCCCGGGCAAGTATTGTCAGATCAGTAATTCAGTACCAGCGCTTTGAATCTGGATGTTAGTGGTTTTCTTAGCACTTTGGACCGTGAGTTTCAATTCCCTATTTTCAGATCCAGCAAGCATGCCAGGGCTGGTGTTTCAACTAGCTCATGGTCTGGTTACAGCTCAAAATATTGATTTGTCACAAGATATGATAAATAAGCAAATTCTTGTCCAATGTCTTGGGTGACAGATTGGCCAATCTTGAGCAAAACACAACAGCCAAGTGCAAAAAATCTTTGGATGTTAGGAAAATTAAAAATTCAAAGAAAAACAAAGGTGTGGATAGTGGCAGTCACACAGGTGGGGGGGTTCCTCAACTTCCCGGGGACAAGCTTCACTGTTGGGTTTGAATCCTTCCCAGGGTCAGGCTTCTCTGTCTGGTTTGAATCCTATTGTTCCTCCTCCATCCATCCTAAGGCAGGAAGCAAGAAGTGCAAAAGAGATTGCAAGACCTTGAATGTTTATGTAGGTAATGGCAGGGTTAGGTCACAGAGAGGTGGTCTGGTGGATAATTTTGTAACCCATAGAGTTAAGTGACCACATGCGTACATTCTTTCCGGACAGAATAAGGACAGATATGTTAGATTATGTCATAAATTTGTTGGATGATGCTCCAAATTTTGCAGTCTTGCTTTGCAGGATAGAGCAGGGGAAAAGGTAGCTTAGCTGAAGTTGAGAAAATTGATAGAGTGAGAAGAGCTCACACTCGGAGACATGTAAACCCTCAAGCAGAGTTCAAAAGGTCATGAAAAAGATCAGAAATTTCCGGCCAAATTCACCCCTCGTGTTCGTTCAATAAAAAGTGCATGCTCACAAAGCAAAAACCATAAAAATAAGGGTATTTTAGAGGCATGTTTGTGCTGCTTGTTTTGGGAACTGGATGGGAAGGCTTATGCCTACTCTCCATTAGACTGTAGGGGGCACCCGCTCAAAAATCTAGTAAAAATGGACATGGTGGGTCACAAAAATGCAGAATGTGAATCAAAGGTTTGAATCTAAGTTTCACATGAAACAGGTTTTTTTGTCAGGGTTTGGTCGTGTCAGGCTTTAGAGATCAGAGGTTAAATGCAATGGTGGTTTCTGGTACTTTGAGGCATCATTGTACTGTTGGTTCGGATAACAGAAATGTCTCAGGTCTGAGTCCTAGGAATGCTCCAGGTTCGAATAAGGAAGACAGACAGCTTGTCAAGACACATAAGGTGACAATGTTTAATGTTGACATGAATAATACAGTTTGCAATTTTTTTCGATTTCATTCCTTCCACACAATAGCTATTAAGTGCTCTGTGGGTTCTGTTGAACAGTATGTCCTGTTTGAGTCTGTGTCAACAAATAAACCACATTAATACATGCCCACACATGAATACTTCAAACCGTTGATTTCTCATTTTGGGGATTTTCTTTCACAAGGAAATTAAGCAAGCTGAACTTGATAGGATGACATTTGCTTTAATTGATACCAATGGATATCACGATAAATGTTTCTCCTTACCAGTGGTCCTTTGGTTTGAATCTTGAAATCATAGGTTCAAACCTCATAACCCTTTAATTAAACCCTGAAAATACAAGTCTTTTGATTTGCATCTTGTTGTCTTGGGTTTTGAATTTTGACCAATTTCATTAAACCTGGAACTACTGGTCTTGGGTTCCAGTGTTCCTTTGGTTCAAATCTTGTAATCATAGGTGCAAACCTCGTAATCCTTTAATTGTAATCCTACCAAACTTGACCACTATACCACTCTTGGGGGCAAAATCACTCCACATACCTCTAAGCCCAGCCCACTTCCTATAATTGACAGTCATGTGCCTATGTCGTCAATTGCATTGCCTTTCAATGAGGGGTGAATTCTCCTTACAATATACTACTCTTTAGCATTAACAAATTTGATTGAATTTTAAATTTTTAGTTTTTAATGTCCTTACCAAGAAGCAACTTCCTACAAGTTACAGTTTATGGGATAAAGTCCAGACAAGATTTTAAAGGTTAAGGTCAAAGGTCAAATCAGGGTAGCATGTAATTTTAATATGACACTGCTCATCCACACACCCTGACCAATGTCCTCACCTAATATTAGATTCCTATACCCTACAGTTTCTGAGATAAAGCCCAGACAAAATCTCCCGAAGCCAATGCTCAACCAGCCTGACTGCCTGGCCACCCAACTAGCACAGCTGAATCCCATGGAATACTGGTACGGATGATAAGATAAGTATGATAAGATGGGATAAAATATTAGTAAAATGATTTGAAACACAGCCATGGGCTTTGATAAGGTCACATTGGTTGTCAAATTTGGCTTTTTCCAACTGGCTTATTACAATTCAGACAATTCACTCAGTAAACATGTCATACATGATACTAATTCAATCAACTAAGCTTTACACTGGTCGGGCAAAACAATTACCTGTTCTAAATCTTCAATGTATTATTTATTGTATACTTTCGTCAATATTTAGGACAATTAAAATAAAACAATAATGATCACATCACATTTACCTAACAGGGGATTCTGCTTTCTGTCTAATGCCAAGTGTGATAAATATTGGCTTACTTATTATATCCCTTACCATAAAAGCAGCTCACATAATTTCCTGGAACTCAAACCAGAGATCACCAGAGTTAAATTTTATTAAAGTCCAATAAAGGTTCAAGAAAAAATCAATTTGATACAATTTTTTAAAATGTTGCTATAAACTCAAGTACATAGAATAAATACAGAGTATTTTATCAACCCAAAAAAGTTATTGTGATTATAGTGCATAATTGTTGAAGTATTCCTACATTTTAAACTCAGCCAAAATTTCTTTTTCCAGATTTATACAAAAACATAAACTTATGTATATATGTGCACATAAAATAAACTGTGAATATGCAAAAAATACATTACACATTGACATTTCATGAGAACACTTAAATAAGCTAGCTGATGTATAGAGACTTGGATAATGACTATAGTATCATTAACGGCTTATTTGATATGATGTAACTGTAGATAAGAATGGTGACATTATGCACAGAGTAAAAACATATGCCACTGAATAATTATGTCACTGATGTTTGGTGTTGGGGCATGGCTGGGCTGATTTGATTATCATTATATTGAATTTATTCATGTAACGTTCTGCTATAACTCTACTTGTCCCACGAGAAATTGTGGAGGAGTTTCAGACTATCTATCAGAATTTGAAAGTATACATTGTTAAGGTGAGAACTTAATGTATTTATTTAGTGCTTTACATCACGCATGTTGGTTATATTGTGTTGGGTAACTAGAAGGGCAGGGAAACCAGTACATACAGTCGGTCCAGGTTCGGCCAGCTTTCCCACATGAGGTAAGGCTGGGATTCAAACTCTGATCTCAGAGGTGGGAGACAACTTTAAGAAATCATTTTAGTATCTACAATAATTGCAAAATTAATCTAACTGCCATGTGACACATTACTGAGTAATTGATTTTTAGTATATTTTCTTTATATATGTAGGTGAAGTGTATGTAACCTTAAACTAGTATTTAGAAATATTTCTCAACTATGGGTGCTATTTCTGTGAAAACTTACAACTGCCGTCCATTTTACTGACCTATCTCTTAACGCTTTGGTTTATGACTGGTTAAAACAATGCAGGCTCAAATACGAAATTTGTTTTTTTTAAACAAAACTCTGTAACTGGGACAATCTCTTCCTACAACATTAAAGGTTCTTTCGACTAGCTTTTTTGTCGTTGTGGGTAAATGATGGATGATGTATATATGTTACGTTTATATTGTGGTTTCATCTTCTAGGAACACAAGACACCAGTTTGTCAAAGAAAGGTCAAGGATTTCCTGGAAATCTACCAAAAAGGTTTGTAGAGGGACATCTGAATGGCTACACTATTTATTATTTCCTGTTTATTGTGAGTTGATTTGATTGATAGTATGAATGTTTTATTAAAAACCTTCACCAAACATTTTCACTAGATGTCTGAATCTAGACTTGACTGGATATCCATTGACAAGAATGCCATAGTAGTCATAAATCTTTTCAGTTGAGCATCTTAACTTTCAGCTAGTAGTATACATTTGACCCAAGTGTTGGAGAGCCTGTGCCAGTGAATACCAAGTTCAAAGGATTAGAAGTCCACCTCCCACTATGACAAATTCAAGGCACTCATGTCTAATGAATAACTTATTTGCACATAATCACAAGTTAAGATTGTTGATCTCACACTGCAGAGACTTGGAATAATTGAAGCAAATAAAAATGTTTGAAGATAGAATTATTTCAAACAGCTCTTAACTAAATGTTACATATGTAGCAAACACAGAAACTTCCACGTTGATACTACATAAGAATACTTAAATAAGACAGTCATTGTATAAAAACATTCACTTGGAAAGTGACTACATTAGCAGTGAAGATTTGTTTGATGTGCTGTAACTCTAGAAGTAGGTTTATGTGTTGTAACTGTGAAAACAGCTATTGTTTAATTCAATTTTGTAAATCAAATCACACACACTCAAAAAGTTACATTTATGGCAAGCAGAAGTTGTGCTCCATTGTTTTGACATGAATCTAGTTTTCCTTTGCTCTGTAGTAAGTGAAAATGGAGTTGGATCACCTGTATAAGCTACCCAATGAGATCATGGTTGATGACATGGTGCTTCCTGGAAACCACATCAGCGTAGAAAATGTTCAGAGGGTCAGGGAGGTAGAACCCAGGGAGGGAGATGTGCTTGTGGCTACCTATCCTCGTTCTGGTAAATTATGATGTTAAAATATGCTCTGCTATACCAATAG
Organism: Sabellastarte sp. h YS-2021; assembly: GCA_964017235.1. NCBI lineage: Eukaryota > Metazoa > Annelida > Polychaeta > Sabellida > Sabellidae > Sabellastarte > Sabellastarte sp. h YS-2021. Next base: position 15,455,981 of record OZ024937.1, read on the forward strand.
TGCTCATCCTTTCGATTCTGTGAATGCAACTATTTATCAATGATGAAATCATCTAAAAATCAAAATGAGCCCGGTTCATTTGTCATTTAATTACTGATGTCTCAAAATATCCACCTGTCCAGACCTAAGTGGGTTATGGAAGGCTGTAAGTTTGTTGTGGTTATGCTAAAACATGCTTCTGGTTATTTTCTTAATATAAACTTTAGAATCAGAAACTGTTCAAATTAAAACCAGTAACAATATCACAAAACATACAAGTAACATCACATAATGTCTGATAACAAGCCTTTAGTGAGGAGAGGCATCTACTATCATCCCACAAAAAAAGAGATCGTAAAGTACCGAATTCATACTTTTCTGCTCACAAAATTACATTTTCTGTTGAGAACACATGCTTACACAGTTCCTCGTGTACCAGTGGATTTGACCAATGACCTTGAGTTCAGGTTAAGAAAGGTCAAAACAGCATTGTGGTTAATATATATTTTATTAATTTCTAGTACTGGTTACACACTACTTGTATTTACAGATCTATAACATATGATATGATGTGACAGGTATAGGGTCACCTTACCTGGGGCACAATTTAGGGTAGCCTTAACAAAAGGATAATGAGGGCATACAATTAAAATATGATGCAAAGTGATAGTTTAGAAGAGAAATATATAAGAGTGCCTAATGGAAAGGTGACCCTATGCCAATATAAAGTTAAATTCCAGCTACTATAGTGTAGATGAAAAGATATTTACTTTAAAACTGTTATAAAAGACAACTTGTTCACCCATACCGTAGACTCATTACATTGGGTGTTAAAAGATTTATAATTTACAAAGTATAGTATGTGACTAGCTGCATGGTTACATTAAACTAAAAACCTAAAATAATGATTGTTACTACAAAATCCCTTATTGGTAAGTGGTAACCGTGAATGACCCCGACATGGGCATGATGACCCCGATATGGGCATAATGGCTACTCATTCGAATAACAATTAAATGTGATACTTGTTACACTACTACAGTTAAGATAATGGTTGCTGCATAGTAATCTAGGAGATAGTAGTGCCATAATGGATAAGACTGAGGTTACATTCATACAAAATTTTTGGTTTATTACTGTTTTAAAACCATAACAAAATAGAATATTAAGCCAATAAGTTGTAATATAGCAAGAAGAGTTACAATATTGAATAAGGGTAGTGAGGATTTTTAATCCAAATGATGTTAACAATAAACTGAATACAAAACCAAACTATGTATCACTGATTGCAACCCTTAAATGTAGCTTAGGTGGTGATAATGGCACTAATAAAATTAGGTTGGTACGTTATAATTAGATTTCAAAACTTTTACTTGTGTAATATCTAAATAACATTAGTACAAGATTGTGAAGCAATCTGTGGTGTTAAAGATTACATTATGTGATATTGACAAAACGGTTAAGCCTTACAATAGAATATCATACTTGAGAATGAGTATGACTACTTACATTACTAGCATGAACGTGGATACATGTTATATACAGATAAGAAAAAGAAAATAACCATTCAGTAGAGTATAAACACTGGTAACAATACAGATAACCAGAATATTAAAACCACATACTAAGATGATATTTTGAATATGTGATAAGACCTCTTGTAAAATCAAGCAATAGCATACTACATGTTATAACATCATACAGATAACAAATACCATTGAGTGGAGCAAGCCCACAATGAATGTCAGGATTTCCCTGGCATTATATTACTACTAGCGTTAGTACTACTAAACGTGAATACATGTTATATGTACACCCATAACAAAGATGAACCATTCGGTAAACAGACAAGAAGTAGCTGGAATCATAACGTTACATACTAAGATAATAATTTACATATTTAATAAAAGAACTCTGATAAAATAGCATCATGAGAAGCCACATCTCAGAAAATAATACATATAACAATACCATTGGGTGGAGCAAGCCCACAATGAATGTCAAGGTTTCACTGATTCCAAATTACTTTACAAAACTCCATAATATGGAGTGAATTGATGCACTAAGTACAAAGTGAGATAATGACTATACTGGGTTAGAACCCACAACTGCCTCTGCTACTCAATAGAATAAGCCCCGTCTCAAGGACCCAGAGTTGCCCTATGGAGCTGAGCATTACAGCCCCCAGTTCATACTTAAACCTTAAACTCTGGGTCAGTAGCGTTGGGACTATAACTGACCATTACATGGTTAAGACACGAGCCAAACACTGTCTTACATTTAAGCATTTTATGCTTAAGCACTCTGGTATTAACACAATCAGACAGCAAGCTGTGCTCTGGTAGCAACAGCAGGACCTTGCTCCAACCAAGCTGTTCTGCTTTGCTTTAATCTTTAACATCTGAAAATAGATGAACAACAACTGAGTACCACATAAGATCTAGGGAGAGGAAGGGTGGGTTCAAATTTTTAACATGCATATTGTTCAAATCCGAGAGTGTGGCGGCAAATTCAAATGCAAGCTGGCTTTTATAGTAAAAGTCAGTGAAGCATCGAGTGCGACAATGCAACAGTCCAGCCTGGTACCAGAAGTGAAGGTTAAGTTCACTACATGAACTTATCCCCATTTTCTCCTAGCGTTCATAGGTCTAGTAGTCACCAGGGTGACATTTTTATGTGAATAGCAATATACTGCATGTAGAAAATAGCCTTTTATGTACCATGAAGGCAATTTCTTTTTTTAAATTGTTTCATTTTTCTAATATACAAATACATACATAAAACTTATGCAAGAATGCACAGAATATACAAGCCATACACTGAACCCAAGTAAACATATCTAGTACAATGTATTATGCAACAACTGTTCGTCAAAGTTCAATTTTGTTAATATAAAAAGATGAAGTCACACCACTTTGGACTAAAATTATCTTTCTCAAACTAAACTTTTGCCAGATATGTCTGCTCTGAGTAAACTTTGTTAATAAAGAATTGAAATTCAAAAAAGTTTAACTGTTTTCTTTTGTGGCTAGTCAAGAAGATATAGTTTGTAACGGTAAGCAAAATTAAATTTTTTGGAACAAATATGATTCTTTATCAGTTACTCCTAGCAGGATTGGCACTGGATTCAAAGGAATCAGAAAGTTAGATACCCAAGATAATCATGAATTTATATCCTGCCAAAATTTCTGTACATTATTTGACCTTCACAGAAAAAACAAGTTGCAGAATCCGATATCCTTAGTTTTACCAAATATTCTCTAGTACCAAGAATTCTATTTAATATTCTGTACTAGAACCATTTAAATTTGTTACTATCAACTGTTTTCAAGCATATTCTGATTTCTCAGACCGCCTTATTCTTGGCCTTGGATTTTGTTTTCAATTGTTGAGAACAGAGTAGAAATGTTTACATCCATTTTGGGCATTTTTAAGGATGTTGAAAATGTATAGAATATAAGCCCTAGTGTATGTCAGGTTTTTCGGGTCCATAGAATTCAGAAGTATTTTAAGACAACCCCATAACCTTTAGTATTCCAAGACATTTATGGTTAAGTTGTATTTTGATTCAATAACTTTAGAGTCCATAATAGTTTCACTTTCATTTATTATGTCTGTAAGAAAAATGATTCCCATTGATATCCACTTGGAAAAGCATAAGGTAAGAAAATAATGGATTACCCCATATTGGAAGTGTCATTTCTGCATTTTTGGCAAATGAAACAGATCTATCAGTAAAAGAACTCCAACAACCTACTACTTCCCTCCAGAAGGGGTTCTTCATGCGTTTTGATTGAAGGTTGACCACTGTGATCCTGTGGTGAACAGGTATGGAATTTTTAAAAAGATTACCAAAAATTGTATCCAAAGGGCATCACTGTTATTTAACAATCTTCGAATCCAAGATAGCTTTTGAGAAATAATGTAGGCTTTTATCTTTACCATTTTGAAGCCACCATCATTGTAGCTACAACAAGTTTGCTGCCGATTAATTTTATCTGGCTTATTATCCCAAAGAAAAGAGTAGAAGAGACTTGTAAATTATTGGAGTAAATAATCACTTGGAGTAGGTAATACTGTGAATAAGTGATTGAAGCTCGCCAAATAAATGTCTTTAAAACAGTAATTTTTCTTAGAGGCATCAAATGACGTTTTTCCATGGACTTGATATACATTTTACCTTACCTTAAAGGTTCGAAATTCAAGTTTGGAATTCTGTGAAGATCAACAAAGAACATAATTCCTAGTAGTTTGAATTCAGTAACGTTCCATTCCAAATTAAAAGCTATATTAAATTGTCTTGACGGCAATTTTAATAGTACGGAAAAGTTGACCTCCTCTGAAATTATATAGAGTTTATGGTGTGGACTTTTATTTGATCCATTTATTGAAGTAGCTTGTCATGATTTACTTTGAGCTAGATGAAACTAGATGCAAAACTTCATTTAAATGTGGGCCGATTGTGATACAATTGTTCCCCATTTCAGCCACTTTGTTGCTGATGTAATTTCAAACCTTTTTTTTCAGGCACCACTTGGATGCTTGAAACTGTTTCTCTTATTCTGAAGAGTGGTGATCTAGCTACAGTATCTTCCAAGCCCTTGTATCTGAGGGCGCCATTTCTGGAACATAAACCTGCCAAACAGTTTGGCACAGACAGTTGGGTAACCTATGCACACAATATGGAAGCACCTGAAGGAAGATTGATGAAGACACACCTGCCTTTTCCATATGTCTCTCATCTGGTAAACAGTTGATAATTGTTCAGCGATTTGCCAAATTCATTAAAGAATTTTCTTTATGTCATACTACTCAGTGAAAGCTTAGTGATTTATTTAAGGCTGTCATCTGGTTGTGAATATTTTAGATATGCTGTGTTTATTTGCATATATATTCAATTCATGATGCAATTTAGTTTTCCAGATTGCAATAATTTTGAAATAATAAAACCACTTCTACATTTGTGGTTTGTGATTAAAACTGATAGGTTCAAAATGTAGGTTGGCTGGAGTATAAAGTTTTTTTCCCTCTCATTCGCTCACATTTAATTAAAGACTCATCTTGTATGTGGAGGTTTTAGATAACTGACAAATTACTGACATATTGGCATGATCTTGCTATGTTGCTATTTGCGGCATGCACTGCAACTCAATTGCAATGATATTAAAGGTTTCATCTATAAGCTTATTTTCCTGGCTCAACTGCTCTTTAAAATGAGCAACCCCTACCTTTTATAAAAATTTAAACACTTTTCTCGGTATATGTGCCCTAAATCTGTATGGAATAGATAGTACTTGGTACTACTTGGTCCCCTGCAAATTGCAGTACTTGATCTTTCTTTATGATATACTTTTAAATAACTTTCTAGTACATTTCCTGAAAAAAATGCAGAGTTTTTTCAGTCAGCCCTGAATATTTAATTTCATCAGCTGGTACAGTACCCATAGTTTCATATTGACGATTAAACCAGTGTTATTTTCACAGCAAGACTTACATACATAGAGAAGGTGTGGTATTTGTTTCTGCATGATACATTATGTTATGCGTTTTATTTTCAGGTTTGTAATGATATGGTCAAAACTATTGTAGTTATGAGAAATCCAAAGGACATGTTAGTGTCTTGCTTTCATTTCTACAAAATCAACAATGTCTTGGGCTTGTTTGACGGGAGTTGGGATGACTTTTTTGAACTTTTCAAAAGCAAAAGGTTAATCTATGGGGACTGGCTTGATCATGTGAGTGGCTACTGGAAGAACTGCTCCAAGAGAAATAATGTCCTGTTCATCCAGTATGAAGAGGCCTTGGATGACATCAAAGCAACGCTAAAAAGAATTGCATCCTTTTTGAAAAAGGACTTAGATGAAGAGACACTGGACACAGTTGCAACCCATGTCCAGTTTGCTAACATGAAAAGTAATCCAATGACCAACTTATTTACATTAGGGGTTTTCAAAGAAGACTCTTTTATGCGACAAGGTAAGGTTGGAGGTTGGAAGGATTACTTTACTGAAGATCAAAACAAGTTTGTGGAAGAGTTTTACATGAAAGCTGTCCAGGAAACAGGTCTCTCCTTTAAAGAGAGTTAGACTTTGAATTTCCTTATAAAACTAAAGAAAAATAACCTCTATTGTTTGTACAACCAATATCATTGGTGTGCATGATTCAAATATTTCTACACCATCATCTGGAACTATTACGTTCAAGTCAAGGTAATGTCACAATGTTTGAGATAGTAAATGCAACAAACTGTTTATATATTATTTTTCCGATTGTAGAGTCTTCATAAGAAGTCAAATACTGGCCTTCGTCTTAACATTGGTTGTAAATAATTTTTCTTGATGAGTCAAACTTGCAACATTAGTTTTATGACTTATTTCATTGAACATTATTTATCTTGGCTCCTTAAATATATAATATTTACAAATAAAGTGAAAATTCAGTTAACTACAAGTTTCCTTTATGTTTTGGTACCAGCTTGAGTGGGTATGTTCATAGTCCAACAGAAATGTTGATTTTGTTAGACGATTATTATCCATTTTACTAGCCTGGTCTATAGTTGTAATGTCTTTAAGGCCATTTCAAACTAGAACTGGAGTAAAATCATGAACACCCAAAATATTGCAATGCCTTATTTTGACTAACTCATGGTCTGGAGGTGTTTTATGTGATGAAATAGATGAACAGTAATCTAACATATTTGCAATTTGTGAGTTAAAATCGAGTAGTAAATGTTTTCTTTCCAATATCTTTAAGATGCTTTAATTTGGCTATCGCAGCACCAAATGCCTGGTCTGCTGAGTCAACAAGTGTTTTAATACTATTATTAAAGTTAAGGTAAGATATCATAGTATAATACTAAGTATTTGTAATATTGACAGTGTTGAATATTAATACTTCCATACTTAAATTTGATTTTTGTTGTTTCCTTTTTTGTATAAAGTGCATTATTTTGTTGTTTTTTTTTCTATATTTATATTTTGTGTCCACCATTCATGGGTTGTACTTCACATGGTTTGGAGATCATTTTCAATTTAGGCAAGTAAAACAATATCATCTGCACATAAAAGTACTATAAATATGCAGCCATGTACTTGTATCAGGGAAAGTATTGGTTTTAAAAGCAAGCATTTGACAGCAACAATGCTGTTACTGATTTAAACAGTATCCTTGAGAAATGTCTTCATTATGTCATTTGTTTATATAGCATATGCATGCACTTATTGGTAGAGGAGATATGGACACATTGCGCCAACTCAGTTGTACATTCATTTAGCCAAGATGTTTAAATATTTATAAGCTTTAAGTGAGATTAAGGAATGTGAGAAACACTACATAATCATCCAAATTTTTTTTAATTACTTTACTTCAATAAGTTGAAAGTCAGAAGAAGGACTGTGATGAATCTTCTCATTTTCACATCTTCACAGAATCCATGTCTAAAGTCAAAATGATTGCATATTAAATTGGTGTAAATTTTAAAGGGAAATAATTACATCTCTTCCACTTGTATGCAACACACAAAATAAAATTTGCCCTGCAGATTCTTGCCAACCAATGGATACTCATTTTTTTCTGCCACTGCAAAACCTGCGCAGTGTACAGTGACCTCATCATTATGTTAAAAATGTTGTCACACTCAAAATAATTCATATCCTTACATTCTCTTAAAATTGATTTTATATCCAAATAACTTATATTTCTAGTCACTCGAATATTGTTATTCATGCCTTCCAAAGCCTTTTATAAAATAGGTGAAAATGAAAAAAGTAACATGTTTCTCACACAAAATTACAGAGTGAGCATGCACCAACTTTAATTAACAGAACAATAACACAATTCATGCGAAAAGGTATATTATAATAAGATTTGTAATAAGTTGTAATTATTTGATAATGAGCAATATTATTCCTAAATTACAACTACATGTATTTGAAATATCTTAAATGCACTAATATCGAACTTGGTATTTTGAATTACAAACCAAACAATAAAAACATGAACACAACAGTAAATATGGCTCCATTGGGTCAGAAACTTTCCAAAAAATACCTTTTATCCTACTGATGTTAGACATGAATAAATGCAGTCATAGAATTTTTCTCCTCTATCTTCTGGAACTTCACAGCAGTTTGTACATTCATCAAGTACTATAATACTAGATTGAGGTTTTGGACAGTAAAATGTAATCATTAATCACCAATATAGTTGAATGGGAAAGATATTAAGACTTAGTAAATCATCGCATACATTAAATCGGCACAATAAATGCAATAAAAAAAGCTTCAATATCAGGCCAGTCAGAATCACTGTTAAGCATAGCATTGAAAGTTGTATCTTGATTAGTTGTGTGATAATTTAGGATGCCAGTTTGAAGTAGAAATTGCTTTATCACCCCCTTAAAAGCCAACTGAAAGATTGATTAGTCAGCTTACTTTTTGTGTCACATTTGTATGTAACTAGTCATTAATTCCTTTTGTCTTTTGTTTGATACAGAAGTACTGTATAACTTTTGGACAAACAGACAGCCCTACCAGAGACTATCCCCCTTACTCCAGAATGCTGGTGATATATTGAGATCCTGTAAGTTCCCAATTCAAATTTAACTGATCAGGTTGGGATACAAATACAAAGACTTGGAGCAAGTATTATCATAACAAAGATAAAAAAGGCATAATTAGAACTTGTGCATTCAGGTTGTGTAAAATTGTCTACTCAATCAGTAGGTTTAATACAAATTGACTTCATTGATTTTATTGATTATCCAAGAAGACACTAGAGAAAGTCTTAACATTTTCAGAGGATAAGATGTGTCCAGTGGTTAAAGGTTTTTTTCCCATTTATTTACCATCATTTTAATATGCGTGATCAGGTGAAAATGCTGACATACACACAAACATATAAACATCATCATTAATCACCACTACGAGTGTGGGGATATATTTTAATACGACTTTAAATTGATGATTTTTTCGATAGATCCTATTTTCACTTTTCTAACAAGATATCGGGATGCAACCCCATTTGAAATTTTTCTTCAATATTGAGAGTGAAATGTTGCCTACTTAAGTGTATGGCCTTCTCACTTTCTGAGCAAAGTCATCGCCAATATTTCAAGCAGTTTGAAACCAATAAGGTGCAAAAAGCAACTGTGTTTTTGGTGATACAAGCATCATATTGAAAAATTTACTGACAATTTAAGGATCTGTTATTGCTACATTATTGACATTTTATATTAACTATACATTCTAACATGATTAAGTAAGGGTATTGGAGAAATCTTCGGTGTAAATTTGCGAGATGTCTTCTCATGTTGCAGTGTTAGCTTTTCTATAAGCAGTGAGCTACTTCTATAAACCTTTGAAAACAAAACTCAGTTTTTGGGCATGTTAAAGTAAATAATGGTTGAAAATCCTAAAAAGTTGTTAATGCATATACTTTATCAAAAAAAGCGTCACCACAGAAATGGTGTCATAAAATATAGGAATAGTGCATTTTAAAATCTACTTTTGTTATTACACATTTATTGTACACAACTTTGTTTGAATAATAAGTACTATGAATTAATAAATAAAGAATGCAAATGCCAAAAAAAGCTATGAAAGGTATCCGTAATTAGGACAGCAGTCAACATAAAGCCTTTATCTTAAGACTTCTCTGCTATTTCTGTGTGTCATTAGGTAACTATTAAAATACTTTGCGCCTTAACACAGAGTTAAAACTGTGACCTGAAAGGTTTTATGTGACTGCACATTTCATACCAAAATTCAGAAATAACAGGTCCCTAAAGCGTGGTTGATATTTAAGAGGTTTGCATGCTGGGTGTGCAGTCAAATGTCCCAGGGGCGGATCCAGCTTTTATGTAAGGTGGGGGTTCACATTGAGTAAGGTGGGGGTTCACATTGAGTAAGGTGGGGGTTCACATTGAGTAAGGTGGGGGTTCACATCAGACATATTATAACTAAGGGTGTCGAGGGGCATGCCCCCTGGGAAAAAAATTAATTTTTGGCAAAAATAGAGTGCATTTCCTGTAAATTTAACACCACTGTCAAGAAATAATTTTGTACTTTGGGTTGAACCCCTTTACATTATTTTTCAAGGGGGGGGGGGGTGGAACCCCCTGAACCCCCCTCCCCCCTGGATCCGCTAGTGTTTCCCTACCTCTTACTTGAGAGTTGACATGTGACTCAAAATTTTTACCGCCTGTTTAGGTACCTCCTACTTGATGTTGATTTTAATTAGAAACATTAACGTGGCTTTAAACTTGATTTGTGCTGTTTGACCGAAACGGATCAACTCATCATTTGCAACCAACTACAATTGCTTTCCCAAGCACATGGTGTCGATATTGCAGTTTCCATAATATCTTGATTATTTTATATATATAGAAGTCGAGAGAGGTTTTACACACATTTGAGACAGCATGAGCTGCTATCACAATTAAGTTGATGTATCAACATATTTGTTCATTTATGCCCAGGTCACATTTTGCCATGCTGTGTGTATTTGCTTTCTGCTTCATGACACCATTCCTATGGCTGCGAAAAGAGACATCCTTTCTTGGCTGTACACATTGCAAAACAAACCATCCCATATACCCGTCCTACCCCCAGCTTGAATCATAGACAAATCAGCCCTTTACCAAATCAGCCCCTATGAAATCACCCCCAGCATAGAATACCCTAGTGAAATTGGTCCCCCAGGAAAAACTACCCTAGTCAATTTGGACCCTCAAAATTTACTGTATTCTCAAGGCGAATATGCCAAAGAAAAGACAAAAATCACTTAATTATGTGCTATTGAACAGAGGCCATGGGTGTAATATATAATCAAATAAAAAAATTTGTAGCACGCCATCACCAATAAATCAATTTGCACTTTTAATAATTCTGACAGAAATAAATGATTAAAGGGTAGAGGATAAAAGCTAGTGATATGACCATTCAAAATGTTTGATATATGCTAATTGCACTTTCACAAGTGTCTAAAGGACAAAGATTAAAAGGACTTGACTACACTCTCCAAATATCTTTGATGTGTGTTAATTACACTTTGGCACATCTCACATTAGAAGTTGTCACCCTTGTGAAACAAAATTAATATGATCACAAAGAATTATCCCCCATTATTTGTCATTATTAATAACCTGATAGATGCCTATCTGATGAAATCTGCATGAATAAATGTCTGTCAGCCTTAGAGTTATACGATGGAGATTAGGCACTATAGGCATATTTTTATTGCATTACATTTTATTTTATTCACCCCTCCAGTGTGTACAGGTTATACAGCTTATGTGAAGTTGAGGGAAGTTTTATGCACATTTTGAAAGTGATCCCATTGCAGATTGCTTTCCAAGTTGTGTTATATCACTTCAAACACAGCCTTCCCACAGTGCCCCTACTGTTACAGGATGAATTGACACAAGCATAACACAAGACCAGGAAATTATATTATTATTATTATTATTATTATTATTTTAGTTTTATGTACAATACTAAAAGGCAGTTATATTTAAGGTCACCATAAAGATTTGAAGAAACTGAGTTGAAGGCCCCCTCAACAGTGGTTAAGTTATCATTAAATTAAGATTATTTTAAACAATTAAATTTACTGTCAGTTAAGAGTCCATCTTAACATAACCTCAGGGTGGCCTTAAATAAAGAATGAATTTAACCTTACTTACTGCCAATGTAAGGTGACCATTAGCATTACATCATTAAAATCTATAAAATAGCATGTGTGAGGTAGATGCCAACCTCCACCAATGCCCAACTAGGGAGTAGGCAGACCTAAGAGTGATACAGCAAATTTTTGAAGGAGTCAGCTACCTGCTGTGAAGCATTATGATCTTGGACAATATATCTCTAGACACAATCAGACGTCCAGGTGCCATGACTCTGGATGTTCTGAATTGACAAATTTGAGTTGAAACCTGAACGCCTGAAAGTGTGTAGAGATATACCTGAATGATGAAGACCTATTCTGGTGAGTATTGGGGTAAATTTTCGTTTGACCTTAGTATCAGTAAACGCAACCCATTGTGCAACCTCATTTTTAATCTGAAACAATGGTGAATTTTAAGAAGCAATAAATTTTTGACTGCTTGTACAGGACACAAAGTGGAAGTGCCAAGAGCTGGAATTTTTAACATTCTAATGGAAAGCCTCTTCACTCCACTCCTTTATTGAAATGTTTTTAAAAAAGATCTGATACTGACAAACTATTGTCTATATCTGTTTTAATACGTAGAAGGTATTTCTTATTTATATCATTAAAACTTCTATTCACATTCCATCTATTTTCGTTTAGTCCAAGTTTCATTGCTTTAAATTTTCTTAGAAGCTTAGCTCCCCAAAATATGCTATAAATGCACGTGGTTATTGCAATATAACTATAACAGGAGCTTGACTGCTTTGCTTCTTATTTTGAATTAATAAAGTAAGTTTTATCTAGCAGTTTATGGTTTTAGATCTTAATATGTTTTTGTGCAAACAAAGCCACAAAGTATTCATCAAGACACTGTCATTGGATGTTGCTATTTTATTCAGTTCAATAACAGCCTCGATAACCGTTTCAATAACTAAGTGTGCAAACTAGGGTAAACCATGACTCTCTTGCTTTTATAAAGTAAACGGAGTCACTTACAGATAATAACCTCTGTGGCCACAACAATCAATGATAACACTACCAGGAGATAAAACCAGTGTTGCCATGCTTGAGCTTCTATTGATATAAGCTTCTATTGATCTAAGTGATCACAAACTGTAGTGTCAAGACTTTTTTCAAGTTATGTCAAGTTCTCTTACCTAGCTTCTATCAATACCTCAGCAAATGCCATATTTCTCCAATAATTAACACAAAAGCAACATAACAACTGAATTGACCATTCAAATTTCGAATATCAATTATAAAAACACTTGCCTCAATCATAATTAAGATGACAGTGATGGCGTTTCAGATGGCTTCTGAGATTGAACTGGTTGTTCAATATAATTAACCTTTGCATTGAAAGGGAGGTGACTCTGTCATAGCTACCTTTATACCACTCATCAACGCATTTTACTGATAGTAATATCCTCTCTATATATAGTTGAGTGAGACTCATATTAAATAGAAAATCTTAATCTGAATTAAAAGCTTGCCACATAATATGGAATACACAATAAAGGCACGTGGTACAAAGTGGACAAAATAAACATATATCACCTGGATGACATTTATAACTTTTGAAATATACCTCTGTTGCTGAATATAATAAAACATTGCCTTATGAGGGAGTCAGTTTTATCACTGTTGTTTATTGTAGCTTTCTATGGCCTTTCAATAGGAATATTTCATCCTCTCCAAACAGCTATGTAAGTCATTTTGAAGTAACAAATTTGAAATTGAGAAATTCCTTTGCAGCCATAGTCAAGTTTTGCGCTAAATCCAAGGAATAAAGAATCTTTGCCGATTTTTCCCACATACAGTTCACCAAATTTCGTGTTACATTGCCTTTCAACTTAAAACCCTTCCTCCAGACCATCGTAGTGATGAAGGATGCCACATAATTGCTATAGACTGCAATGCATGCCTGGGGTATCCAGAGATGGGGTTCAGAGTGTTTGAACCCCCCTTGAAACATGTAAGAGGATGACAGTAAACCCAAGGCAACAGACACCCGATTGAAACGTTGAACATCCTGCACTGATTTATGCATGCTATGGACAAGTTAATCCCCTTCTTTAAAGCTGGATCTGCCCGTTGCATGGTCCATGTCAATTCATGACCTGGAGAAGTGCAACCTGGAATGGGAAAACTTAACAGCTGCTCATTGAGCACATCGCAGACCTCAATGTTTGTTCACATGACAGCAACTTTGGGATGTATGCATATATCTGTAGTTTATGTGATAAACCAGGCACGTCAAAGAGTGTTCCTGGTTGCTTTCATGTTTGCAACAGGAAAAGACAGAAGCTTTACAGAATAAAGTTATTAAACAATAAAAATATTAATTACAGTCAACTGAAATACTCTTGATAGTTTGCACAAATAATACAATAAGTTCTAGAAAGAAATGTTAACAAGTCAACACATTTCCAAGAAAAACAGGGGTGTTTCTCTCCATCTATAAATAGATCTTTCCAGTTTTGCACAAGGGAGGTCAGTACTAGCTGGACCAATTATGTAGACTACAGAGAAAACAATATCCTTACATGAGAAAAGTACAAAATAACTCTGCAGCCGCCACAGATAATATTGTCCCCATTAAAAGACTTGCTGGCAGAGTGCCCTTACATATAACACAAGTCATCTAGAGCACAAATGCTACTGAAAAATGAGAAATATGAATAGGCAGTCAAACACCAACCAGATGTCTACAATGACTTATGGGTTAGCAAGTTTGGCATCTAATCACAGGCTGTCATCTCTGTATGGGTTCGACTCTAACAGGTGACAACGCTAAGGACCTGTCCCAATATGAGCCTGACTGTTGAATGGGATGTAAAACCCAAACTTTGACTTGGTCAAACACCAATCAGAACAGGATCAGGCTGCCCGGACACTATATCAGTTACAAAATTGATGGTCGCAATGAATACCATAATAATACTGAACAAAGGTGTGTGTGACTTGGTTGATGAAGTTTCTGGTAATTGTGATATACCCAGAGAGGATATAACTATAGCCAATAATAAGAATGTTATAATTTTGAATAAATATAAAACCCAACTTGAATTAATTGTGATAGTGATAACGATGTTGCTACTTGCATGTATCATGATGTATATAATCATGATGTATTGACGTTACTTAATCTAGTTATCTTAATCTTAGATTGTCACCCAGTGAATATTTACACCTTGCCTATCACAATCTAGAGCATACTAATTTTGCTATGGATTTGGATAAATTACTAACATGTAATAGTGAATTGGCTAGTAGTTTATTTTATACCATTCTTTTTAACATTGAACATGGCACCATAACACCTCAATTTGAGATGCCTTGGCTATTCAATTCCGACCAGTAAACATTACCAAAACTACGGCAGCTTGGGACATTGCAGGCATGCATAGAATAGAATAGAATAGAAACATTTATATAGCGCAAAATTGATGCAACATCCTCTAATGCGCTTGAAATCAAAAAGGAAAAGTCGAGGGACGTTCGAGGTCATGATCCAAGGTTAGCGCCCGCCAGGGAGATGTACTATGGTGGAGGATATGCTAATCTAAACAAGTAGGTCTTTAGCTGGCTACAGAAACCTGTTATTGTTTGTTGTGATCGTACTGATTGTGGGAGTCTGTTCCATTCTATGGGGGAAGCCACTACAAAACCTCTCCTACCGATGGCCTTTTTGTGAGAGGCTGAGGAAAGAGAAAGACGATTTCCACGTGTTAGACAACTGGTTTTGATCAAGGATGATAGGTATATGGGTTGAGAGAAATTTATAGCCTTGAAAGTAATTAGATTGTACTTAAACAATATACGGTAAGTGATAGGAAGCCAGTGTAGTTTTTGAAGAAAAGGAGTGACATGGCTAGTTCTATTAAGTCTAAAAACAATTCTACAAAGGGCATTTTGTATCTTTTGGAGTTTAGCAACATTGTACTTACTGATGCCATAAAGTAGGGAATTGCAGTAGTCAAGTCGACTACTGATCATTGAGTTTGCAAGCAAGGCTGCAGTTTCCACACTGAGGAATTTACGAATACGTCTTAGGTCCTTAAGGTGGTAGTAGCAGGCTCGACACATATTAGTTATGTGGTTGGAAAAGGTGTTTCCAGAGTCAAAAATTACACCCAGGTTCTTGACTGTATCAGTAGGGGAAATAGAATTTCCGAGAAGTTGAGTAGGGAATTTATTTATGAGGGACTCTCTGGCTTGTCTATCACCTATTATAATAAATTCAGTTTTCTCGGGATTGAGTTTCAATTTCACGCCAGCCATCCAGTTTTGGATACATGTGAGACACTCTGTAAGCTCAGCGAAACTGGAATCAAAATTCCTATTGTCCAATGCTAGATATATTTGGGTGTCATCAGCATATAGATGGTGGGTGACATTGAAATTGGAAATGATATTACTGAGAGGGGTTGTGTAAAGGGTAAAAAGGAGGGGGCCCAGGACAGAACCCTGAGGCACACCATACGGAAGTGAGAACACATCTGAAAAGCCATTTCCTAATTTAACCTTCTGTTTCCGGTTTGAGAGATAGGATCTGATCCACCTCAACACAGTGCCATCATCCCCAAACCAATCTCTTAGGGAATTAAAAAGAATGTCATGGTCGATAGTGTCGAATGCCGCCGAGAGGTCTAGCAGTGTGAGTGCAACAGCCTTACCAGAGTCCAACGAAGCAGCAATGTCATTCTGGATTTTCAACAGCGCTGTTTCTGTGGAATGGAGTCTCCTGTAAGCGGATTGGTTGACATTGGAGAGCCCCTCGCTATCGATATAATTATTTAACTGTTTGGCAACTACTTTTTCGATCAGTTTGGATAAGAAACTAAGGTTGGATACCGGTCTATAGTTTTTTAGGAGATTTCTGTCTAAGTTTGGTTTCTTGAGAAGAGGGGTGACATATGCTGTTTTGAAACAGTTTGGGAAACTCCCTTCTTTGAGTGAATAGTTTATAATATTGGTGATTGGAGTGACCAAAATGTCCGCACACTCTTTGACTAGTGCGGTAGGGATTGGGTCCAGGTCGGATGATTTGGTGTTGGATGACCTTAGGATTTTGAGGATGTCATCCTCAGATACAGGCTCAAAAGAGGTCAGGGCACTGCTATTACTCTTCGGTATTGTGAGGGAAACAGGCACTGATGACTCTAAAGCAACTCTGATTTTCACAATTTTGTCACTGAAAAAATGACCGAAAGTGTTAGCTAAATCAGTAGGACTAATATGATCGGGTAGGATGATAGTTGAGGTTTTGTGCAAGATTTTCTTGAAAGTGTTCCACAGAGCCTTGGGGTTACCATTATTTTCAGCAATGACAGTGGAATAGTGCCTGCGTCTTGATTGTTCCAGTAGGAAATTGTAGCGATTGACAGCAGCTCGATATCTTCTCCGGTTGATTGCAGAGTTGTTACTGCGCCATACTCGCTCACACTTGCGCTTCAGACGCTTTGCTGAGAGGATGTCTGAATTCACAAAGCCTTTGTCGGGGTGCACTGGAGCCATTTTCCTCTTTATTGGGGCATGCTTGTCTAGAATGCTGCGCAAGGTGTTGAAATATTGGTGACTGAGCAAACTGGCTGTTCTGTGAGGATGCTTGATTAGATCAGAATTCAGGATGTCCTCTTTAAAATCCGTGATGTTTATCTTGTGAATTTTCCGGGTATTAACTTGTCTAAATTTGCAGGGAACCTCAATAGGTATATTGACCGAAAAAGTGATGGCAAAATGGTCAGATAGCCCAGCTATAACCTTAGCGCAGAGTGCCTTTGAAAAGGTGTCCCTCACACATATGACATCTAATATATGGCCATGAATGTGTGTTGGGGAATTTGGGTGAAATTATATTGGCAGAGGGAATCATTGAATTTCTGTGACCAACCGTCCTGTTTATCCAGGTGTAGATTTAAATCACCTAATATTACATTTTCACAACATGATAAGGCAGAATCAAAGTAGGGGAAACACACAGTGGTGCTCTATTCATTTCACAAATAAATGCTGGTCAGTACTAATCCAATCTAATCAATAACTTCTTTGCAGGCGCAATATTTTCCTTGTAGTGGCAAACTCAATACTCTAGTTTGACAAAATTATTGTCCAAACAGATAGTCAAGTATTGATTGTCATATGGACACACATTCAGTGTTTATTTTGGACTTGAGTTTTTAGTGTTTTACTATTGGATTGTCAAGAAAATATTATGATAGTGTCATCATTGTGCATCATGACCATGTAGGTTTACTTGAAATATGTTACAACTTAATAATACCAGTTACTATTGCTAGTTTAGCATATGAAAACTATAAGCAGGATATGGAAACCAGTCATGCTGATAACATGCTGTATACTGAGTATATGACACCTGTTAATTGACAAACTGATTGATTACGAAGACTACTGATGATGTATCTGACGAGGTCCTCGGTGGCCTAGCAGTTAGGAAATTTGGGATCTAATCACAGGCTGTCACCTCTGTGTTGGTTCAACTCCCACAAGTGGCAATGCTAAAGACCTGTCCCAATATGGCCATGGCTGTTGAACAGGACGTAAAACCCCAGCTTTGACTTTGGCGGTATATCTGACTTAGAACAGGATGAAACTGGGCATTTTTGAAACCAGAAATATATAACACTTAATGATGCTCCTTGTTTTCTCTCTTTGGTGACATCTCTGATTATGTAATAATCACCTACTTCATTGATCATTCTAAAACAAGAGATTTGCAGCATGATTTGACAGGCAACCCATCCCACTAGCAACATGGGTACTTTGAGATGACACAGGCTAGAAGACTGACTGAGCTTCCCAATTATAGAGGTACCAGATTTCCACTGACTCAGGCCTTAACAATAAGCCTTTGACCAAACATTTCATTATTTATGACTCATATTCATTCAACCTTCAAATCACTACACGGCAATGCAATTTCTCCACAAAGCAGTTAAAGATTACCTGGAAAAAATAGAGTTGGGCACCATTTTGGGACCCTTTGATGCAATAGATTGCCCTACATTTCATTGTTCCCCTCATCTCAGCAGGTAAAAGGATGACAACAAAAGATGCATCACTTTCAACTTATTTTACCCCACTGGGACATCTGTTAATGACAAGTTAAACACAGATAAATAAATCCACTAACTTTAGGAACCTGCACGGGAACCCAGTTGACACTTTCAAACTTGGAATAAAATGGGATAATAATTCTAGGTTGATCATAAGTGTGCCTTCTGCTGAGTTTATTGCATTGCGAATTTTTAGGTGACGTGTGATGCAAAAATGCATATCATGGATAAAGGAGGATGTGCTCTGTTTGCATGCATAGACAATTGACAAAGCATCATTTTCATGGAATTGAGTTTCCCTATCAATGAGAACAAGAAAGTGACGTATTGGCATGGTCTTGTCATCTTGGCATCTGTGTCATGTACTTCACCTCTGAAATATAAATCTCCTTAATGATGCTAAATTTTTTATCTGCTAGCTTATCATCCTGGCTCAACTTATTGTTTTCTACATCCCTATAAAATGAGTAACCCCTAACTTTTATCACATATTCAACACTTTATGGCATTTTCTCTGTATCTGTGTTCTGAAACTATGTGGAATGGACAATAGTTAATAATGGACAGTAGTTTTATAATTTTTTTAAATAATCTGTTGTGCCAAATATCTGCCTTACTACATTAGCTAAATCTCAGCATTTTCAACCCATTTGATACTCAAGATTTTTTGAGAATTACTTATGGCCAGATTCTGGAGTTTTGTATATTCAAGCAAACACTTCAGAGATGCTTAACTGGAAATGTAAGCTGACACAGTGCCCTACAGGCACTTTCTTCTTGTTCATATTTATGATGAAACCAGTGTTATTTTTACAGTAAGGAAAAAACCATTCATGGAAAGTGTGGTTTTGTTTCTGCATGATGCATTTAGTTTTACAAATATTTACTTGTGTTTTAATTCCAGGTTAGCAATGATTTGGTTAAAAATGAAGTGGTTATGAGAATTCCACAGGACATACTAGTGTCTCTCTTTCATTTCCACATAATCAGTAATTTAGGAATTGCAACCCATGTTCAGTTTTTTAACATGAAAAGTAATCTAGTGACAGATTTATTTAGGACAGGGATTTTTAAAAAAAAAGAATCTTTTATGTGGCAAGGTTAGGATGGAGGTTGGAAGGATTATTTCAGTGAATATCAAAATAAGTTTATGGAAGAGTTTTTCATGAAAGCTGTCCAGTAAATAGATCTCTCTTCCAAGGATAGTTAAAATTTAGACTTCCTTATAAATATAAAGAAAACAACATCTTTTTTCTGCACAACCGAATTCATTGGTGTGAATAATTCAAATATATTCACACAGGCATATGGAATTGCTGTGTACCAGTAAAGATAATGTCAAAATGAGATGGGAACTGCAATAAGCCATTTTAAACAATTTCTTTGAGAAATACCAAATATCTACATAATGTAAATTATTTATATGGCATATGCTTCTACTTAATGAAACCAAAAGATATGGACATATTACACCAACTCAATCATATTTTCATAACATAAATGTTTGAATAAGTTTTAAGTGTGATTAAGGAAATTAAAGAAACAACATATGATCATCTAAAATTTATTTTAATTTTAATTCAATATTATGAAAATCAGAAAAGGGACTTCGATGAATTTTTCTCAATTTCAACTCTTTACAGAATCCATCCCTAAAAAATTAAAAGAATTGTATGTATAAATGGGTATCATCATTTAAAAGTAAACAATGACATCTCTTACACCCACGGCTGTATGTAACATACAAAATAAAAATTGTAAATTGCAGAATCATCCACTACAAAAACGGCACAGTGTGGCATGTGACTTCGTCATTGTGTCAAACGTGCTTACATTCTCCTAAAATTTGTGTTATAGCCAAATCACTTGTCTTTCTAGTTACTTGAGCATTGTAATTCATGCCTTTGTAAAAAAAATAAGGGAAAATAATAAGAGTTTGGAATTTAATTACAGCATAAGTAGGCATCTACATTAATTAAAACAACAATATAATTCACAAGAAAAAATCATAGTATAAGACGTTTTCAAATAAACTGTTGAACTACCAATATTATTTCTAAATAACAAATATTTGCAATATTTTAATTGCAGTAATATCGAAAATTGGAATTTTGAATTACAAACCAAACAATGAAATGTGAATACAACATTAAATATTCCTCCATTGGATCAGTGTATTTTTAACATACCTATTATCGTTGTGATGTTAGACATGTAAACATGCAGTTGTTGAATTCTTCTCCTCTATCTTCTGGAACTTCACAGCAGTCTGTACACTCATCAGGCACTGGAGTAGTGGCAGGATTTGGAGAAGGGCCAGGAGGATCTGATGGAGTAGTGGATGGAGGTCCCGTTCCTGGGCAACAGAATGTAATCATTAATCACCAATACTGTTGCATGGAACATATATTAAGACTTGGTAAATCATCACATACATTAAATCGGCACAAAAAGTGATCTAAAGGAATAGCTTCAACATCCAGGTAATCATGAACAGTGTTATAAAAAGCAGAGCATTATCAGTTCTGCCTTAGTTATGTGTTAATTTAGGGTGCCAGATTCACTCCCGTCAGAGTGTCCTTGTTTATTTGTTTGTTTACAGCACAACTCCAACCACTGGCGTAACTCCTATATGGATGGTAATGAAATTTGTAGGGAGTATCAGAACTTTTACTAGGACAAACTGGTTCAAATGTGGGCACAATCGGGTCAATATCCTTGATTCTTGAACATTTTTAGTGACATGTAACATATATATAGTACATACACATAGTTTCACAAGATTACAATCACAGTTACCCAGCCCACACTTTCTTTTAACTGATTTAAACTGATTCAATTAACTGTCTCTGTGAATAAAATTACGTGGATAAATTTTAAATAATTTTGGTCAATTTGTTCCATTTTTAAAAAGAAATGTTTATGTTCTGTATCAAAATCTGTATCATGACATATAAAATGTATTTCATCTTCAGTTAAGTTTTTTGTGCACAATTTACAACATCTATCTTCAAAAGGGATCATGAAATATCGTCCGTTTCAATTGCAAGAGGTAGAATCCTAAGACAGAACTAAGAAAGAAGTGACAGTTGACACCAAGTTAAGTGTCTTGTGAGATGGGGGGTCTGTGTTAATATATTATTTGAATTTGACATAATATCTTAATTTTGGCACACTGGCACACCATTCCTCATGCATTAGGTCTTTACAAATTTTAAATCAAATATATCCCCTTTCACAGTTACCTATAATTATTTGACCAATGTTACGGAAATCATATTTAAATACCTTCCATGTCAGTAGACTACTGTTCATTTTCATTAGACAATCCCAATAACGAAGTTAAACCAGTTGTAATTAGTAACCTATATGGCTTAAGCAAAACCTAAAATAGTCTAACAGATGTTGCAAATAATTTGTAAATGTATTATGATGAATGATACTATATATTCGTCTTTGCAGTTTGGATATTATTGAGGATAACACTTTTAAAGCTGAATCCCATATGATTTGTGCATATTCTTTAAAGCTAAGATGCTGGTCAAATAAGATGCCTACATGTTTGTAACATGGCACAGTCTTGATTTCTTCATCGTCAATATTAAATGTGCAATTCGTTTTATTTTTAGCTATGCTTTTTTGAAATGAACAACTTTTGTTTTATTAACATTGACTTTCATTCGCCATTTGTTACACCAATCATGGACAACAGACAACATTTTCTCTCAACTACTTTTTCACTTATTAACACAATATCATCTGCATATAACAGGAAAGATAAATGGACATCACCAAGCTTAATGCCTAAGTTTTTCTTTTGTTTATTTATTTATTTGGGGTTTTACGTCACTTTCAACACTGTACAGGTCATATCATGACGGGTAGTTGAAAGAGCAGAGGAAACCAGTACATACAGTTCGTTAGGGTTCTGTACTGTAAACTGCCGACCAACGGCAAGCAACTACCAGCTTTCCCACTTGAGGCCATGCCGGGAACCGAACCCCGGCCTCAGAGGTGGGAGGCGAGAGTGTTACCACTCTGCCACCGTGGCCCCTAAGTTTTTGTTTTAAGTTCAATTGTTATATCATTCTAAAAGAAAGAAAATAATGTGATTGACAGATTATCTCCTTCTCTAACACCAGATTCTGTTACAAACCAGTCAGCTCAATGTCCAACACTGGTGCAAGGTATTATCATAAAAAGCTATTATGGCAGGATAAAGAAGACCATTATAATGTTATTCAGAAGCAATTGATAATGTAAAAAAAATTCTGTTAATTCTATCAAATGCTGTGTTCATGTCAATAAAAGATGAGAATGTACTTTTAATTTATATTTGTCCATTTCAGATAACAGAACATAAGGAAAATATAATTCTAAAGCCATTTTGTTCATCAACAATGGTATCACTTGTTTCCAAATTTTTACTGAGTCTATTGTTTAAAATACTTAAGTGAGTATATTTTTCCATTGCATGAGAGTAGACTGATACCTCTATAATGTAATGGTAGATATGGATCTTTATCTCCCACTTTTGGAATACACTTTATAATCCCTTTCAACTAAATACCTGAAATAACATGGTTAAGGAAAAACAAATTAAATAATTTGTGCAGTAATATTTTAGCTAATTATACTTTATAACTTCATTTGGGATTTGATCATTTCCACCAGTTTTCCTGTTTTTACACTTAATTAATGCCAGTTGAACTTCAACCATAGATATTGGGATATCCAGTAAATGATTACAAGTGCTGTTAGATTCCAACTTTGTTTTTATCTTCACATTACATTGAGATATATCCTTGTCATATAATTGGTTGTACATTTTTTTCAAAATTATTTTTTCATGTGTATAGCACATCTGTGAGTCAGAGGTTAAAGAACAATTTTTATATACTTTATGTGGAACCTGTTGCTTTCTAGGTCTTAAATTCCATAACTTATTCTAAAATTTCCTTGGATTACTTCTACTTCATTTTTTAATTCTATAGGCCTTTTTATAGTTAACCATGTTTCTCCAAACATTGTTCGGCTTACTTGACCAGTGAGGTTTGCAATTTTTGAACTTATTCACAAACTTTAGAAATGTCTTTATAAGTCAGAAACATATATATTTCATGTACAGTTCTATAAATAAGTTCATTATATATTATCCAAATTTGTTCTCTTGATATGATTATTTTAAAAATTCTTTATAAATGTTTCCATGGAGCAAATTGGTTGGTTGTGCTGTCAAATAACCCTCACTCTTACTTCAGAAGTGTCTTGTGAATTCGACACTTTTTATCATCAATTTATCTACCTCCGATTTGATGATGGCTCAATTAGAAACATTTATGTGACTTCACATTTGATTTGTGGAGTTGAAAAGGATCAATTTATAATTTGCTATTTTATTTTTTTTAATTTAATATACATACTCAATGTTAGTGCTTCTTTATTTTTTGAGACAGAGAACTTCAGATAACACATTGCTACCACAGTTGTATTGTATTGCATTGTTATGTGTATTTATATTCATCGCAATATCTCCATATACTATTGGACTCAAAGTGCTACAAATGACCCATCAGACTGTACAAGTACAGTCCAACTCTCTAATTACAGACAAGCTCTTTAACCTGCTACTGGGGATAGGACCCAATGACAGAAGACCGCCATTTTAAGTGGTCATCCGCGCCACTATGTATCTGCCTGTACCTGGGTTTGAGGGCATGTGCTCTGTGTTCCTAAGCAAGTGTGTTACCCACTAGGTCAAAGTGACACAGTTGAGTGTGTGTATCAACATGTTTATTTATGCCTAGGTCATATTTTGTCAAATCTTTCCTTGTTTTATATATTTGCTTTCTGTTTCATGTCCTTATCCTTATGTCTAAAAAGGAGAGATTGTTTCCTGACAGTACACATTGAAAAATGAGCCATCCCATATATCCATTCTTATCTCTACCTTCATCCCTGCAGTGTGAAGAGTTTAATACAGCTCATGAGAGGCTGAGTGAGATTTTACATTTATTTTAAAAGTGATCCCAATGGCATAGTTCTTCCTGAATCTAGCCCTACCCAAATGCAAATCCCACCGCATCACCCAAAAATGCTTCCTACTCAAACACAAGACAAATCAAGCATGGTTGGTCCACACTGAAATAGAATAGCCTGTTCAATTATAGCTCATGATACCAGCACAGAAAGGTTTGACCTTTGTATAAGTAAAAAAGAGAGAATATGGTACATTAGTTTAGACATTAAATGGGAAATAATATACATAATGTACACACAGAGCAGTCTGAAATCATAAACTGGTAAAATAGCTTACTCTGTTACCTGAAAACTCTCCAAACTTGTTGTGAAAGTAGGGTAAATCATGACCCTTTTTTGTTGAAGAAGTTAAGTGAGACACTTATCACGAACTGCCTCTGTAGCCACAACTATGAGTGATAACATAGCCAGGAGGTACACTAGTCTTGCCATGGCTTGAGCTTCTGTTTATTCTGAGTGGTCACAAACTGTACTGTTGAGACCTGTTCAAGTTGTGTGAAGTTCTCTTACATATAATCTATTAATACCAAAGCAAATGTCATATTTTATCATTAATTAACACATTAAAGTTACAAAATAAATAACCTAACTTTTTACATTTTGAATATCCATTATAAATGCTCTTGCCTCAATCATAATTAAGATGACAGTAATGATTTTAGATGGCCTCTGAGATTGGACTGGTTGATTAATTTAATTATGCTTTGAATCGTGAGGAAAGTGCCTCTATCATAGATAATTTTATACCAGTCATCAATACATTTTACTACAAGCAATATCCTCTCTCCATAAACTTAAATGAGACTCACATTAAATGGAAACTTTTAATGTAAATGAAAAGCTTGTGATATAACATCGAATACTCAATCATCATCTGGATGACATTTATATTTGTTAAATATCCTCTTTTATTAAATTTAATTAAATATTGCCGTATGAGGAGTCAGTTTTATCACTGTTATTTTTATTGCAGCCTTTTATGGCCTTTCAGTATTAATATTTTATCCTTTCCAAACAGTTAAATGTGAGTTAATTTGAATAGCAAACTTGAAATTAAGAAATCCCTTTGCAGCCGGGTTATGTTTCACCGTAAAGCCCAGGAAAGTACAAATATTTGCCAATTCTCCCCGCAATCTGTTCCACAAATTTCTTGTCAAAATGCCTTTTGTGGCAGGTTACCAAGGGGACTTTCAAACATTTTGAATACATAACTATTGGGACATTGTGTAAATGCCATAATGTTGCAGCTTTAGACAGGTTCCTTACTAGCATATTGATAATACATGTACGTTAAATGAAAGTTCAAACACTGTAATGTCTAGGTGGAGTTTGCAGCAGAAGATTAGGTTTTTTTACTTAAAACAAAGTTTTATATGGACACAGCCACTTTTTTACACAAAAGGACAGATATCACCTAGAATGACCTTTAACTAGTCTGGTTCCTAAAATGCCTATCTCTTTTAAGTGGACAGGTGACCAGTCTAATAATAGTCTAATTGTAGTATTAATTTATATCTATTTGTCATGTATTTATGCAAATGGGTACAAATTGTATTCAATATCTATTTTTACATAAATTTTCATATGTTTTGTCGTGAAATTTATGAATGTTGAAGCACACCACTGGCTTCATTTAGTTCTCTGTACAAATATTTTTTTCACTATTTTCAACTGTCTTATCCCCGAGAAAAATGAGAAAATGCACTGCAACAAAAATGTTCCAATGATATATTATACTGGGCAAAATAGTTTTTATAATATGTACAAGTCTTTACATTATTAATCAATTAATTTATTTCAGAACTATTACCACACCATTCTCCTGGACAGACTTAATGTTTACTATGGAATCAGTGAACTAGCACTTGGCTGGTTCGAATCATATCTGTCGTGAAGGACTCACTCAGTCAAGGTAGGTAACAGACTCTCACATCCTGCTGCACTCCAGTATCGGGTTGCCCACAGCTCCATCCTTGGTCAATTTCTTCTTTCCTCTACACTAACCCAATCAGCCCAATCATTCATCTCACTGTAGTATTAACTACCACTTTTACACCGATAACACCCAGTTATGCATAACACTCACAGTATGACACCACTACACCTCTTCGAGAAATACAAGGCGAAGCATGCCCAAACTCAAGTTCCTTCGTACCATAAATTCACAAATCAGTCAAACACCTTTCTAATTCCTTCAGTCACTACACCCAGTTGTTTGGAACTCCTTCCCAATAAGAAATAGTCCCTTTGTCGCATCTCTCAGGTAACACCTCAAAACCCATCTCTTCAATTCCAGTTTCCCAACTTAGTCACTTTCCCTCTTGGTCACACCCACAACTTTGGACCTTAAATGCCCCTTGAGTCTCCTTATGATTAATGATCTTTGTTAAGCTAGCACACTGAGTTCCCCTTTGTGGGGAAGATATTTTGCCTGCAAAGCAGTAGATTAGATTAGATAAAAGTAAAGAAACATGATTTCATGCAGGTGTTGCAGGATTTTAGCACACCATATTGCATGCTAAAACTGACAGGGCCCTAAACAACCCCATTATTGTACCATTGTATATAGGTGTATTTAAGATTTGCTTGTGATAAAATTCAATTTAATATATACATCTAAGAATAATACATTTCTGTATAAAATAATATAAAGTTTGGGTAGCTGGCACAGGGTGGTGCCTGCTCTGTCAATTTCCAACTATTATGATTATTGACACATTTTTACTGACCTTTGACCTTCGTATAGGAATTTGGGGCATTCCCCATTGAATTCAATACTGCAACCACTGTGCCAATGGAATTTGGAAAGTCAGACCCCATATATCAAAGTGAAAAAATTCCAGAGCTTTTAGTTTTCATTCAGGATTTTAGTATTGGAGTTCTTGACTTATTGGAGTTCTTATTTTAATTAAAATGACAAAAGGATAGGAAACCCCTAGTAACAAAAGGAACAAAGTCACAGCCTCAATGAGAACACATACTACTTGCAAGTTCAGGAAATCTGTTAATTCTGAGAACCAGTGATCTTTTCTCCAGTTGGAACAATCAAATTCAAGCGTGAGTAAACAGCCTAATCTGTCAAGCATTGATCCTGTAAGCTCTGAGCCCACTAATTAAACAATCATGACCACTGTTGCTTCCCAGTAAACATTTATGGGTTTTGCAAACGTTTCATAGGAAACCTTTTGCAAAGGTTATAAAATGATGGGTATGAAAACCATTTATAATAGAATGTTTTTTTAAACATTTTATGTATACCGTTTATTAAATGTTTAATGATAAATTTTAGGAAAATGTTACAAATGAACAAATTAATATCGGAATAATAATGGGGTCAGAGGTCAAATTCAACACCTTTTTAAGGTAGTTCACTAATGAAAATATTATTTTTATGTCTAAAATTGTAAAATATTTGGTTAAAAAATGTGCCCCCATTCAATTCTTAGTTTTTGGGATTGCATCTGGGGCAATTTTTGACAAAGTCCTCTAAAAATCCCCTATTATTGCTCACCACCATGTTTGAAGGTGAAGGTTTGATAAGCATTCTGAAAATATGGGTTCAACAAATTTTTCTGACAGAATGTTTTAAAATATTTGATCAACAATATTTTTAAACATTTTAGGTGTACTGTCCATAAAACACTTCATAACCTTCATTTATTCAGATATTTTGTAAATTTTTCTGACAGAATGTTTTAAAATATTTGATCAACAATGTTTTTAAACATTTTATGTGTACTGTCCATAAAACACTTCATAACCTTCATTTATTCAGATATTTTATAAATGTTTTTAAAGTGTTTCCAGTCAAGCCTAGCTTCTTGAGTTTAAGAAACATTTTCAGTAAAAACGTTTTAAAAAAAGAATGTTTATAAAGCATTTTTCAAACATTACAGTGTAAACGTTTGCTTAAAAGCATTTAGAAAACCATAAGATAGGATTAAAATAGGTTTTAAAACGTTTCTAATGTGTTTTGGGTTATATTGCTTTTTCTAACAGAACTTTGGCCGGGTGGCTAGAGAAGCTAGTAGCACAGGGATCAGCCATAACATCCCCGTTTAACTCTGGGTCACACTAACACCTTCAGTCTCAGTCCATTCAGGCAACATCTCATAACATCTCATATCTCGCAACTGTTGTTAAACCGGGCAAAATTTTAGGATCAGGCATCAGCATCAACACATATTTCTCAAGGGTGCCACTATGAGGCAGCTAATCCTCATCTCTCAGCCACTATTCCGGATCTGACTGCCACATTACCCACTCGATAGGCCACATATCTCATCATGATGACCACAATCATGCTCGATTTGAATGTGCTAAGATTATTATCTCATGTGTTGGATTCTATGACAGAGATTATGGCTGACTGTGAAAGCCAGACCAACAGTATGTTACCTTAAGGTAAGCTGTTGCAACACAGTTGATTCTATACTCAATGGACTGGATAAGAGACGTTTGGCTTATGATGAACAGTCTTTACCTCAGTGGGTAACTGGACAGTTATCTAACATCTATAATATATAAGATCACATCATGGCTCATCAGGCACTGATTCAGGGTGCCATGATAACGTTGTTCCATGGGTAGCCGTTCGTAACCTCAATGCATAATACTGAAGAAGGGTCATTGAGTTGAAGTGACACTACCCAGTTGTGGGTAAGCTGGCTCAGTGTCTCACAAATTACCAAGAACTTGCAAGCTAGCACCAGCCAGTCGAATGGGGGAAGTCAGGTGTCCACCAGATGCATTTGTTATTGCTATAATGATGGCTTGCTCTCACACAAATCTCAACATGGCCAATATCGCCATAACTGCAGCTTTTGTGCTAGATCTGGTTGAACAGCCTTACACCCAGAGGTCAAATGTAACTTTAAGCTTAGGAGCCACCATAAATCAACATCTGGGTTTGCAAAGAGGTCACTACCTGACACCTTTCTGAATAAGGACAACTGGGAGGGACAGACTTGGTGTTCCAATATATGTAAATAACTCAGATCTGAAGTTAAATGATAATTTATAGAGTAGTGACAATTTAACGATGATTGCAAGTAACTGTTTTGAAACATATTTGAACAGGCTCTGTATAGATAATTTTTGTGAGCCAAGTGGTCCTGAGTGGTTCCCAGACACAGTTCATAACCCAGGCTAATGATAGCTTTACTACAGTGGGCCGTTTCAATGTAAATAATACATGGGCTATGGTCTGGCCACTTGTTCAGGTGAATGGGTTCAGAATTGTAATAGCTCAGGTCATATTCATGACACCACTACCCACAACTTATTCATCCGACTAGGACCAGGAGACTAATCCTAAGTAATGTTGATAGTGTACAGGCCTAAGTATTGTTGATAGTGTACAGGCCAATCCTACATTAAATTAAACCTGATGAAAGTTTGATCTTTTGTTATTTGATTCAGTACTTGAATTGCATGGGATTGTGTCTATTTCACTAGAACTTATAAAAGTCTGGCCAGAAAAAAAAACAAATTTCGAGTCCCTCCTGGGAAGCTCCTCTATGTGTACAAATATCTTCAACCAGCTATGATATTTTTCAACCATATGTTAGACCTCTTCAGACAGCAACATAAGCACAAAAGAACAAAATTATCCAAGAACTTTACCAAGATTTGGATTGGTTTTTGCAATTCCTCCCCCAGTTGAATGGGACAGTCATCTATAAGAAAGATTAACTACTTGTTGATAATATTATGCACATCCATGCTTCACTCAGGGGCTGTGAAGGCGCTAGAGGCATAAGGTTTATGCTCCTCCTATTTATCTAGTTTGGGCACACCACAGTCCATTGGGAAATGTTAAACATTCTGGAGCCTTTTGGGGTTTTGGGTAAGCATTGGACCAGCTCCCAGGTTCTCTTTTATCGTGACAAGGCAGCAGTACTTCAAGTGGCTGATAGTGGGAAGACCAGAGATCTGCTTTTAGCTGCCTGTCTGTGAAATATTTAGTTAGCAATAGTACATGACATTGTAATTTTGAACACATTGCAGGCTCAAAAAATGTCATTTTTGATTTATTATCAAAACCTTAATTCATCCAGAAGAATCAATAATGACCTGCTCTGCCATTTACAGTCCAATTGCCAGTGGGACAAAGTCACTTTTGAATTTTCTAGCCTTGATTTTAAGTTGTAATTTCTTTGAATTTCAGGATCTACAGACCTGTCTGCTGCCCTTGCTTCCAGAGCTTTATTCAGTATTGATCGGGCTTTCAGTCTATCCACAGTAACTGCTCAGCTGTTACACTAAAAACATTTTAGTATTTTTGGTGTGCATGAAGTTGCCAGTCAAAATCAACATTCACAATGTTCTCACATTTTTAGAGTATCTACATTGTAAGCAAATTTCTCCTTGTGTAATCAAAAATTAAAACTTTGATATTAAAAACTAATATAATAGTTAATTAATTTGGTTGGGTTCACTGCAGTGTAGCTGTTCTGAAGACCTGTGATACAATCCCACATGTCATGAATGAATGTGGATGTCTTTTTTTGTCCCTTCTGGGTAAGCTCATTTACTTCCATAAATGTATTAAACCAGTCTGTATCTTTGTAAACAGGATTCATAACTTCTGCAAAGATGATTACGGCTCAAGGAATATAAAGCTAACCACATAGTTCTAGCCTTATGTCTTTGGGTTAAATCTTTGGCAAATTTGATATTACATTGTGACAACACGGCAGTTGTCCAGGTGGTTGACTCAGGCAAATCCAAGGACACTCTCCTAAGAACATTTGATTTATCACAACTACTCACGCCAGTGATTTACAAATAACACACACGCAGAGTATGGCAGACTCCCTTTTCTGCATTTATTCACATAACTGTGTTGCACCACTTAGGGAACTAGCATCTGGGAAGTTATCCGAATTCCATATTTTAAACTCTGATTGCAAATATAATTTCAGATGAGAACATTTCATCTCAGCCATTCCTTGCTGCAGCTAGGAACTAGATTGTTTCAGGCACACAGACCATCCACTAATTGGACATAATAAGATTCCCTTCAGAGCTCCTCTTTCTTTTCTTTCGTTTCACCATCCTCTGCACTTATCTGTTCACAATTTACTAGTATTTCTAGAATTCCTCCATCAAAACCACCTCTCTGCCAATGTTATTCGCAAGTATATATCCTACATGTTGCTCCCTTGGCCCCATCTTATAACATTAACCCCTCAGCAATCTCCCAGGCATTAGTCAATCGTTTTCTTAGAAGCATTTCAAGAAATTCAACTCTCAGGCCCAGCTGCTAGTGTATGTTTGAAATAAAGATGTTGCATGACATTTCTCAATCATGTAAGGGCCATGGTGATGCAGTGGTAAACCACTTGCGTCCTACCCCTGAGGTCAGTGGTTCAAACCCCTGAAATGTGAAAGTTGGTAGTTGGTTACTGATGGTCGGCAGTTTACAGTACAGAACCTTGACCAACTATATGTACCCATTTTCATGTATGTACTCATCGTGATATGACCTATAGTGTTGAAAACGATGTAAAACCCCAAATAAATAAATTATAAATCATATAACCTTCTCAGAATCTCAAACCTTGCACCACACTGGGCCAGACAATACTCTCCCTCAAGGCATTGAAGACAGAACTTCATCGCTGCCTCCTTGGGCTTATTTCACACTCAAATGGCCAAAAACTGTCCAAGATAACAACTCTTCTATTGTTCAAATCCTGTTTGTGTACACCAACTTTCTATGCCAAGTCAGGGCGATGAGGGAGCTCCTCAGCTTCAGACCTCCCACCACCCGAGCCCCCAGCCCAGTTTGTTTGCAACCCAGATTCCACATTTCCCCCCATTTTATTGATACAGATATCAGAGATACCCTTACATCTGTCCTGTATGCTCTCAACATATCACCTGTGAGCCATAGAAATGAGTCAATCAGATATTTGAGACCATTTTTTTCTTTCATATCCCATTACAAAATGTTATGGTCCCACTGCCTTTTAGAAAATTCTTCTGAATGGACAAATCTGCAAAATGGGTCCCATGTTCCTAACATCACTCATCACACTATCCCTCTGCCATCCCACTTCCCACTCCACTTTTAGTTTGGCTTGGTGGTTTTAAAAAATTTTTCATGTTCTTCATTCATATTTTTAGATTTCTTCCATTTAGTGGATCACTGTTTTAAACGGACGTGTAAATACATTTTCTCAACCCTTGGGTTCTTTTTCTGTGTTCATAAACTTGGGTTGGATCCTTTAACTTAACACATACTCTTACATAATGACATTTACCTCTCTGCCCCTTGGGTGAACCCTAGTTCTTTTGCCAATCTGGGTTTCAATCTCCAGCTGTTGTACACCCTCAATTATTTTGCTGATACCATTATGTGTAAAATGCATTGAAACAAAACAAAATGGACAGACTATAATAATTTGGTCATGATGTATTAAATTTTTATAAATGTACCATGATATGAACTGTCGACTTTCCCCCCATTTTATTGATACAGATATCAGAGATACCCTTACATCTGTCCTGTATGCTCTCAACATATCACCTGTGAGCCTTGGAAATGAGTCAATCAGATATTTGAGACCACTTTTTTCTTTCATATCCCATCACAAAATGTTAAGGTCCCACTGCCTTTTAGATAATTCTTCTGAATGGACAAATCTGCAAAATGGGTCCCATGTTCCTAACATCATACGGCAGGCCTTTCATGTATGTGCAGAACCATTATCAGCACACCACTGGCTTCATTTAGTTCTCTGTACAAATATTTTTTCACTATTTTCAACTGTCTTATCCCCGAGAAAAATGAGAAAATGCACTGCAAAAAAAATTGTTTCAATGATATATTATAATGGGCAAAATACTTTTTATAATATTTACAAGTCTTTACATTATTAACAAATTAATTTATTTCAGAACTATTACCACACCATTCTCCTGGACAGACTTAATGTTTACTATGGAATCAGTGAACTAGCACTTGGCTGGTTCAAATCCTATCTGTCGGGAAGGACACACTCGGTCAAGGTAGGTAACAGACTCTCACATCCTGCTGTGCTCCAGTATCGGGTCGCCCACAGCTCCGTCCTTAATCAAATTCTTTTTCACTCTACAGTAACCCAATCAGCCCAATCATTAACTCTCACAGTAGTATTAACTACCACTTCTACACCGATGACACCCAGTTATGCATAACACTCACACCAGCACCCACAGTATGACACCACTACACCTCTTCGAGAAATACAAGGCGAAGCATGCCCAAACTCAAGTTCCTTCATACCATAAATTCACAAATCAATGAAACACCTTTCCAATTCCTTCAGTCACTACACCCCAGTTTTTTGGAACACCTTCCCAATAAGAAATAGTCCCTTTGTCGCATCTTTCAGGTAACACCTCAAAACCCATCTCTTCAATTCCAGTTTCCCAACTTAGTCACCTTCCCTCTTGGTCACTCCCACAACTTTGGACCTTGAATGCCCCTTGAGTCTCCTTATGATTAATGATCTTTGTTAAGCTAGCACACTGAGTTCCCCTTTGTGGGGAAGATATTGTGCCTGCAAAGCAGTAGATTAGATTAGATTAGATTAGATAAAAATAAAGAAACATGATTTCATGCAACTGTTGCAGGATTTTAGCACACCATATTGCATGCTAAAACTGACAGGGCCCTAAACAACCCCATTATTGTACCATTGTATATAGGTGTATTTAAGATTTGCTTGTGATAAAATCCAATTTAATATATACATCTAAGAATAATACATTTCTGTATAAAATAATATAAAGTTTGGGTAGCTGGCACAGGGTGGTGCCTGCTCTGTCAATTCACAGTTACCTTAATTCCCAACTATTATGATTATTGACACATTTTTACTGACCTTTGACCTTCGTATAGGAATTTGGGGCATTCCCCATTGAATTCAATACTGCAACCACTGTGCCAATGGAATTTGGAAAGTCAGAGCCCATATATCAAAGTGAAAAAATTCCAGAGCTTTTAGTTTTCATTCAGGATTTTAGTATTGGAGTTCTTGACTTATTGGAGTTCTTATTTTAATTAAAATGACAAAAGGATAGGAAACCCCTAGTAACAAAAGGAACAAAGTCACAGCCTCAATGAGAACACATACTACTTGCAAGTTCAGGAAATCTGTTAATTCTGAGAACCAGTGATCTTTTCTCCAGTTGGAACAATCAAATTCAAGCGTGAGTAAACAGCCTAATCTGTCAAGCATTGATCCTGTAAGCTCTGAGCCCACTAATTAAACAATCATGACCACTGTTGCTTCCCAGTAAACATTTATGGGTTTTGCAAACGTTTGATAGGAAATCTTTTGCAAAGGTTATAAAATGATGGGTACGAAAACCATTTATAATAGAATGCTTTTTTAAACGTTTTATGTATACCGTTTATTAAATGTTTAATGATAAATTCTAGGAAAATGTTACAAATGAACAAATTAATATCGGAATAATAATGGGGTCGGAGGTCAAATTCAACACCTTTTTAAGGTAGTTCACTAATGAAACTATTATTTTTATGTCTAAAATTGTAAAATATTTGGTTAAAAAATGTGCCCCCATTCAATTCTTACCTTTTGGGATTGCATCTGGGGCAATTTTTGACAAAGTCCTCTAAAATCCGCTATTATTGCTCACCACCATCTTTGTTTGGACATGTTTGAAGGTGAAGGTTTGATAAGCATTCTGAAAATATGGGTTCAACAAATTTTTCTGACAGAATGTTTTAAAATATTTGATCAACAATGTTTTTAAACATTTTATGTGTACTGTCCATAAAACACTTCATGATGAATGTTTGAAAACCATTTCTAACATAACCTTCATTTATTCAGATATTTTATAAATGTTTTTAAAGTGTTTCCAGTCAAGCCTAGCTTCTTGAGTTCCATGTGTTGGATTCTACGACAGAGATTATGGCTGACTGTGAAAGCCAGACCAACAGTATGTTACCTTAAGGTAAGCTGTTACAAAACAGTTGATGCTATACTCAATGGACTGGATAAGAGACGTTTGGCTTATGATGAACAGTCTTTACCTCAGTGGGAAACTGAACAGTTATCTAACATTTATAATACATAAGATCACATCATGACTCATCAGGCACTGATTCAGGGTGCCATGATAATGATGTTCCATTCGTAACCTCAATGCAGCCTCAATGCATGATACTGAAGAAGGGTCGTTGAGTTTAAGTAACACTACCCAGTTGTTGGTAAGCTGGCTCAGTGTCTCACAAATTACCAAGAACTTGCAAGCTAGCACCAGCCAGTCGAGTGGGGAAAGTCAGGTGTCCACCAGATGCATTTGTTATTGCTATAATGATGGCTTGCTCTCACACAAATCTCAGCATGGCCAATATCACCATAACTGCAGCCTTACACCCAGAGGACGAGTATAACTTTAAGCTTAGGAGCCACCATAAATCAACATCTGGGTTTGCAAAAAGGTCACCACGTGACACCTTTCTGAATAAGGACAAATGGGAGGGACAGACTTGATGTTCTAATATACTGTAAATAACTCAGATCTGAAGTTACAATTCAGTGACAATTTAAAGATGATTGCAAGTAACTGTTTTAAAACATATTTGAACAGGCTCTGTATAGATAACTTTTGTGAGCCAATTGGTCCTGAGTGGTTCCCAGACACACAGTTCATAACCCAGGCTAATGGGTTCAGAATTGTAATAGCTCAGGTCATATTCATGACACCACTACCCACAACTTATTCATCCCACTAGGACCAGGGCACTAACCCCCGTTTGAGAAAGTATCAAAATGCAATAATCCCACTTCATTCATTGGTCCTTCTATTGTGTAAAGCATAATAGCATTAACACTATTGTATACCTACATTATATTAAACCTGATGAAAGTGGGACCCTCTGTTATTTGATTCAGTACTTGAATTTCATGGGATTGTATCTATTGCCCTAGAACTTATGAAAGTCTGACCTGAAAAAAATTCTAAATTAACTCAGACACTTCCCATAACTGGCCTAGAACTTAAATAAAGAGATGGGTACTCATCACACTATACCAGTTCTCATGAGAGTCTGGTGACAGAAAAAATGAAATAAAAAATTATTTCTAGAAGTACAAGTCTCTGTAGAGCTCCCACTTAGAAAGCTTAACATCAAAGGACTACAATCTTCTTCACAAAGATAAAGGATTTCTGGCCATGTGTAACAGAAAAGTCTCTTTTATTGGAACAGACGCATATCCACTAACCATACTTCCAGTAAAGATTACATTAAAGCAGGAAAGATAATTGAAGAATCTGGTGTTCCAAACTATCAACAGGCCAGAATTCAGGTTAGCTCAGATCTCAACATAAATGCTTGGAAGAAATATCTCCAGGATTATCTAGACCTGCTTTTACTTCAGCATATAAAGTTTGGCTTCCCACTGTCATTATTGCAGTGGGATAGGCTAAGTAACACATATGTGACTGATCATTACTCGGCTAAGCAATACCCGGTGGGAATTGAGAAAAATTCAACCAAAGAAATTAAACTGGAGGCAATTCTTGGTCTTGTTGAACATATTACCTTCCACCAATATCATTTCTCCCCCTTGCTGTCTTGTTCCAAATATGGGGAAAAGAGGCATTTTGCTCTGGAACTGTCATTACCCCCTGGGGCCTCAGTTAATGACCACTTTGATAAACTTTTGTTTGATAATTACCCATTTGTCTTTAACATTCCAGCAACTAGCGACAAAGTACAATGAATTATGTAGCCATTGGACCTTCTGATATAGTCCATGATGCTTTTAGGACCCTTTCAGAAATTTTCAACGAGCTGGGTTTCCCCAGCAGTCCTAACAAAAGAATTCCCCATGCATATATATTGATTAATCAAAGAACACTCTAAGTATTGACAATGACAAACTGAAGGCTACTTATGATGAATGTTGCTGTACTAGACTTAAGAAACACCTGTCCAATAAAGCTTTCCAGTCCCTACTGGGAAGCTCCTCTGCATGCACTAATGTCTTCAACCAGCTATGATATTTTTCAACCATAAGAACTTTACCAAGATTTGAATTGGTTTTTGCACTTCCTCCACCAGTTGAATGGGACAGTCCTCTATAAGAAAGTTTAACAGCTCGTTGATAATATTATGCACATCCATGCTTCACTTGTGGGCTGGGAGAGAGCTAGAGGGATAAGGTTTATGCTCCTCCTATTTATCCAGTTTGGGCACAGCATAGTCCATTGGGAAATGTTAAACATTCTGGAGCCTTTCAGGGTTTTGGGTAAGTATTGGACCAGCTCCCAGGTTCTCTTTTATCGTGACAAGGCAGCAGTACTTCAAGTGGCTGATAGTGGGAAGACCAGAGATCTGCTGTCAGCTGCCTGTCTGCGAAATATTTAGTTAGCAGCAGTACATGACATAGTAAATTTGAACACATTGCAGGATCAAAAAATGTCATTTTTGATTTATTATCCAAACTTTATTCATGACCTGCTCTGCCATTTACAGTCCAACTGCCAGTGGAACAAAGTCACTTTTGAATTTCCTAGCCTTGATTTTAAGTTGTAATTTCTTTGAATTTAAGGATCTACAGACTCATCTGCTGCCCTTACTTCCACAGCTTTATGCAGTATTGATCAGGCTTTCAGTCCATCCACAGTGACTGTTCAGCTGTTACAGTAAAAACATTTTAGTATTTTTGGTGTTCATGAAGTTGCCAGTCGAAATCAACATTCACAATGTTCTCACATATTTAGAGTATCTACATTGTAAGCAAATTTCTCCTTGTGTAATCAAAAATTAAAACTTTGATATTAAAACCTAATATAGTATTGAGTTAATTTGGTTGGGTTCACTACAGTCTAGCTTTTATGATACAATCCCACATGTCATGAATGAATGTGGGTGTCTATCTGT
Source organism: Sabellastarte sp. h YS-2021 (assembly GCA_964017235.1). NCBI lineage: Eukaryota > Metazoa > Annelida > Polychaeta > Sabellida > Sabellidae > Sabellastarte > Sabellastarte sp. h YS-2021. The sequence goes on from OZ024937.1 coordinate 15,494,642, forward strand.
GTCCCGTCTGGGAAAGCTCATTTACTTCCATAAATGTATTGAACCAGTCTGTATCTTTGTAAACAGGATTCTTAACTTCTGTAAAGATGATTACGGCTCAAGAAATATAAAGCTAACCACATAGTTTTAGCCTTATGTCTTTGGGATAAACCTTGGGCAAATTTGATATTACATTGTGACAACACGGCAGTTGTCCAGATGGTTGACTCAGGCAAATCCAAGGACACTCTCCTAAGAACATTTGATTTATCACAACTATTCACCGCCAGTGATTTACAAATAACACACACTCAGGGTAGGGTAAAACAGTATGACAGACTCCCTTTTCTGAATTTATTCACATAACTGTGTTGCACCACTTAGGGAGCTAGCATGTGGGAAGTTATCCAAATTCCATATTTTAAACTCTGATTCCAAATATAATTTCAGATGAGAACATTTCATCTCAGCCATTCCTTCCCTCAGCTAGGAACAGATTGCTTCAGGCACACAGACCATCCACTAATTGGACATAATAATATTCCCTTCAGAGCTCCTCTTTCTTTCCTTTCGTTTCACCATCCTCTGCACTTATCTGTTCACAATTTACTAGTATTTCTAGAATTCCTCCATCAAAACCACCTCTCTGCCAAAGTTATTCGCAAGTATATATCCTACATATTGCTCCTTGGCCCCATCTCATAACATTAACCCCTCAGCAATCTCCCAGCCATTAGCCAATCGTTTTCTTAGAAGCATTTCAAGAAATTCAACTCTCAGGCCCAGCTGCTAGTGTATGTTTGAAATGAAGATGTTGCATGACATTTCTCAATCATGTAAGGGCCATGGTGATGCAGTGGTAAACCACTTGCGTCCTACCTCTGAGGTCAGTGGTTCAAACCCCTGAAATGTGAAAGTTGGTAGTTGGTTACTGATGGTCGGCAATTTACAGTACAGAACCTTGACCAATTATATGTACCCGTTTTCATGTATGTACTCATCGTGATATGACCTATAGTGTTGAAAACAATGTAAAACCCCAAATAAATAAATTATAAATCATATAACCTTCTCAAAATCTAAAACCTTGCACTACACTGGGCCAGACAATACTCCCCCCAAGGCATTGAAGACAGAACTTCATCGCTGCCTCCTTGGGCTTATTTCACACTCAAATGGCCAAAAACTGTCCAAGATAACAACTCTTCTATTGTTCAAATCCTGTTTGTGTACACCAACTTTCTATGCCAAGTCAGGGCGATGAGGGAGCTCCTCAGCTTCAGACCTCCCACCACCCGAACCCCAGCCCAGTTTGTTTGCAACCCAGATTCCAAATTTCCCCCCATTTTATTGATACAGATATCAGAGATACCCTTACATCTGTCCTGTATGCTCTCAACATATCACCTGTGAGCCATAGAAATGAGTCAATCAGATATTTGAGACCAATTTTTTCTTTCATATCCCATTACAAAATGTTATGGTCCCACTGCCTTTTAGATAATTCTTCTGAATGGACAAATCTGCAAAATGGGTCCCATGTTCCTAACATCACTCATCACACTATCCCTCTGCCATCCCACTTCCCACTCCACTTTTAGTTTGGCTTGGTGGTTTTAAAAAATTTTCATGTTCTTCATTCACATTTTTAGATTTCTTGCATTTAGTGGATCACTGTTTTAAACGGACGTGTAAATACATTTTCTCAACCCTTGGGTTCTTTTTCTGTGTTCATAAACTTGGGTTGGATCCTTTAACTTAACACATACTCTTACATAATGACATTTACCTCTCTGCCCCTTGGGTGAACCCTAGTTCTTTTGCCAATCTGGGTTTCAATCTCCAGCTGTTGTACACCCTCAATTATTTTGCTGATACCATTATGTGTAAAATGCATTGAAACAAAACAAAATGGACAGACTATAATAATTTGGTCATGATGTATTAAATTTTATAAATGTACCATGATATGAACTGTCGACTGTATACTTTATATTGTTTCATCATTGGATGCCTACATTGGGAACCTTGATGACCTAGCGGTCAGCGAGTTTGGCATCTTGTCACACTATATCTGGTATCTTCTGTGTCAGTAACATTAGTATTTTAGTGAAATTACATCTTCTGTGTCAGTAATATTAGTGTTTTGGTGAAATTACTGGGCTACCTTGTCGGAGACTGGTATCATGGGGGCATAGGAAATTTGATGGCTTTGTAGAAGATAATCTGACTGGTCCTCAGAGGCCCAATGGTTAGCAAGTTTGGCACCTAATCACAGGCTGTCACTTTCTTGTGAGTTCACCATAAAAACCAGGGCAAAGTATAATGGGTCTGTCTAAATGTGACCCTAGCTGTTGAATGGAACTTAAAACCCTAGCTTTAACCTTTGACATTGGAAGGTACATATATTGGATGCTAGGTATGTAATATACACATTCAATTGTTTGCCTGCTGAATGTATACATTCTACTGTTATTAAATGTGTACATTCCATAATTAAGTTTCTGAATACATGCCTTTCACTTCAATATATTTTCAATACAACATATACAGTGGTGAAGATATGTTAGATCTGATGTACATAAAATTCTGGTTTTTCTGGTAAATTGCATGATGATGTCATTGTAGATAACATCATAATGTTTTGGTGGGGTTTTTGTTCTTGTTTGTTTGTTTTTTGTTTTTGTTTTTTTGTCTTTTGAACAAAAAATGAATATTTTCATTATTTCTATTGTTATGTCTAGGATTTCTGGAATTAAACATATTAAAATAGCTCAACCTTACTAGTAATAATAGAGAAAGTAGTTCTTATAGGAAAATACAAGAGTAAAAAATAACAAAAGAACAAGACCCAAATTTTTATTCACACTATCTCATTATAAGCTCAATTTATAATTCAGCGTAAAATAAATGCAAAACTACAGCTGAGATTGGCCATCTTCATCTGTATGAGGATTTTACAGCTGGTCAAATAAGTAATTGCATACCTGTAATATGTAACACCATGTCCTATTAAAAACAAACTATTATTATCTCTTATACTCATTATAAATACAGTGTGGATGGAACAGTATTTTGCATATGTCGTTATCTTTACCTACCAGTATGTTCTGTTTTTCTCCATAAAACCAGGACAGATTGGTATAATGAGTAACACACTTGTCTCCTACTACTCAGGTTTTAGGATTTCCAGGCCTGGCCTATAGTAGTAAAGCTGGCATTTGATTGTTGGTGCCAGACAGTTCTCAGAGGAGAATCTTGACCAACTGCTTTAACCCATCCATTCAACTACCTGTCTTGATATAACCTATCCAATGAGTTGGTGGCAATATTAAGTTAAAATATTCAATGTGCAAAACAAGTCAATTGCTCAAATACTACTTAGAAGTGATTTCCTCTTTTAAAGCTATTTCATAATCTCTTCATAAAAATATAAATCACAAGAATAGAAATATCCAATTTTATCAGATTACATCTGATATATCTGATTCTATAAACTTACAGAATAAATAGAATTGTGTGTTAATCCATAAGAGCTATAAAAAACTACAAAGTTGTTATTAAAGTACCAATATTGTTATACATTTTCAAAAGAACAATATTTAGAACATCCATACTAATACAATATTCAAATGTTGCAAGCTACAGATTGCATATAAATGGAACATTAAACATTATAGCAGTAGATATAGTATTATTATATCAATCTATTTGGAACATACAAGTTAAGCAGTACAAGGTGAATACATTACATCGACAACAGCAAAGTTAAAACAATTGGATCAGTGTACTTTTAACATTCCTCTTCTGATAGACATGATAACATGCAGTTGTTGAACACATCCCCTGTGTCTTCTGGAGGTACACAGCAGTTGGTACAATCAGTAGGACCTTCGGGGGCTAGTAAATAACATATTACAATGATTAATTTCTGTCAGGGCTGCATGCAAGGGATGCCACTTGGCTTGCTTATTATAAACAGCACATGCCTTAATCAGTACCAAATGAAGTGACCAATAATTTCAATCTTTAGCCAATAACAATGACCTTGTGGTTCTCTGTTGTATACATAGAGATTCTCGATGGCACAGTGGTAATAAAGTTTGACATCTAATCATTATTTGTAAAATAGTTACTTTGTTTTATCTAACATGAAGGGCTCAAAATCAAACCCAGTTACCCCAGAGATGTTAGCTATGCTACCATTGTACCCGCCTATTTCCCCCACTTATATTTCATTAAAAAGACTCAAGCTGCAAGCCATGAGCCCAGTAGAAATGCATTCTCTAATGGCTAACCAAAGTAACTACTACCGATAGACGGAGTCACAAAAAAATGTGGTCCAAGTGGCTTTGTTTACATTATGCCTCATTAAGTTCTCTGTATGTTCTACACAAAACAACGCTAGTTTTTCTCTTCAAAAAGTTTAATAAACAGCATGACTGACAGTGCAAAGAAGGTTTCCTATAGGAATTTAACATTTCCCCTCTTGAGAGATGAGCTCAGAAAAAGAGGGGCTAGGTTGGCAGGTTGTAAACAAGAACTTGTTGAAAGGTGAAATATGAGCAATAATTGACGGTTTTATAAACTTGACTGCATTTAGTGATGGGTATTTTTCTTGTATATTTTTTTCAAAGTAATTAAGTGCTGTCTTCAGCATAAGCAAGTTTTATCTGTGTGTCAACTAGTTCACAGACAGTTGAATTTTATACTTGTAATTGATATTATCTATGGTGGGCTTTTTAATTTATCAGAAAACTTGACTAAATGCATATCTTATGATAGTATATTTATCCAGTGTTGAAATGTATATTGACATAACTTCACACAGGAAACAACTTTTAACAAAATTCCTCCTTCAATATTTGAATCTAAGAAATACAAATGAACAAATGAACATTAATATATTGTAAAATACTTTGTACATATTTTATTCCAGATTAGAAGTATATGACAGAAACCTGAACTTTAAAGATGAAACTATGACTGATCACAGTAGAGAATTTTCAATGGAGTTGCCAGAAATATCTAGCTATAGAGATGTAAATGGGGATAGCATATATGTAAATTTTACCCAAGGAGACCTAGATCAGTATCTTTTCCAATTTCAGAACTCTTTGACCAAAGAAGCTAAAGATCTATATGAGGAGTGATTTCTGAGGTTTGTTTGGATGGCTAACAAGGGGCTAACAAGTCATACATTCAGGCTAAGTGCAAAGCACAGTTGAAAAAGACTGTTGTGTATAAGCTAGATTTGTCGTCTGACAGTCAAGGACATGTATATGAGGCCCAATGTAAATGTGGAGCAGGAATGGGGCCAGAAGCCTATTGTAAACATGTGTGTGCCCTTTTATATGGTTTGTGCAAGTTTGTAAATTCTGGGGACCTTAAAACTGAAATGACATGCACAGAAAGACTCCAAACCTTTCACCACTGTAAGAAGTTTAAGGGTTCACCCAAGAAATGTCATGACTTAAAACTATCAGTGAATAACAGTTGCTCTGTGGCTGTCATTTATGATTCATGGCCAAGGGAACTGGTAGATAATTTTGATTACAGGTCTTACTTCATAACATTTGCATTGGATCTGGATTTATAGATATTCCTCTCATACAGTTATACAAGCCAGCCAATGTACATGGCATTGCTAATGATCAGGACTATTTGTTATTGACTCCAGAGGAGGAGTATCTGAAGGACAACAATACCACAGAAATATAAAGAGATGACATTATGGCCTTTGAGAGTGCAACAGTTGACCAAAGCAGGCTATGGATGCACATGAGGACCAAAAGATTCCACTCTTTTAATTTTGGCAGGATTTGCAAGGCCACTGATTGTACTAATAAAGAAAAGCTGGCCAGGTCATTCTTAACTTCAATTGACATCAAGTCAGCAGCAATTAAACATGGCCGAAAATATGAGAGGGCAGCAATAAAAAAATTTGACGGTATCTCACATATGGCAGTAGCTACTTTTTTATCTTAACACATGTGCAGAAATTTTACTGTATAGTGGAGATAAATTACATGTGTGTATGTAGTTTATTCCCATTTTCTTCACTAAACACATGTAACATGTTAGCCACTGACACATGCTTACTTAAAATGTACATGTCTATAAAGATAGTTTTAAATGTAAAAATAAGTAATATAGTCTTTCCACTTCCTTTATTTAAAAGTGCAAATTTATATAATTCATTTATTGTATTAGCTTGGAAACTTATGAAAATAAATAACTACTGCAATAATTCTTTGGAGGACCTGTGATTTATTGATAGAACTATTAAACTTATAATTTGCACCTATCACAGCGATGCAGTTTCAGCATGTTTTGGCAAATTACAGGTTTTGAAGTTTCTTAAAGTGAAGCACACTGTGGATATTTCAGTGGCAAGTTTTGTTTCAGTAGCAGTCAGTGTTTTTTTCAAAATTTGGTAGGTTTTTTGCCTGTCCAATTATCCTTTCAACATGAACTCGCTGGCAATTTTTTTATCCTTCATAACCAAGTCTCCAGACAAACGATTTTTTGTCACATTAATGTCATAAGGAGCAAATAAATCTTGCACTTTGAACCCCTTATCAGCCAGTACAATGTCGCCAGGGTCACAGCGTTGTGGTAGGTCTGATCTTTCCACAATCTGCCTGTCACTTGTGGATCCACCATATGCAGGTGAAACATATGACACCATGCCACCAGGTGTCACACCAACAAGTTTCTTTGCTGTATTACGGCATGTGCTGAATGTTGCCTGCTGAGCAAGAGGTGCTGATGGCTTTTTAATTGGAGATTCAGTTCCATCGACTACAACCCTTGTTCTTAAAAATTGCTTCTTAAAATCAGAAGGCATATTGAAAGACACAACATTCCTCTCTGCCCATAGGTTGATTTCACCCCACTGTAAATACATAAAATTAACCCAGGTAATAAAAATGTTGGTCACCGTTGTCTCTGATATCTGAAACAGATCGCCTAATTCAAAGTTGTCCTTCTCTCTCCTCACCTTCACCAGTGTCAAGAAAACTGATTCCTCACACTGGGTTGATAAACTTGGTCTTGTAATACTATATCAGGTCATCAACACCTGGTCCAAGAGTATCTAACGCAAGCGGGAATTTTCCAAAAAATTCTAATCCAGTGTAATAACACATACCTGCTGGATTGTTCATGTATTTTTCTACACAAAACCCAGGCAAAATCTGTGTCTGTGTGGAACCCTCCTTTATTTTGGGGAAATGAACCATTTTACTCTCCTCTTGTTCCACTACAGCATATTCAACCTGTGCACCTATATCCGGAAGATCCAAATTCACTATTTTATTGGACTTTTTTGGCATTTTCTTTCCTCCTGTCAGCTCTTTCTTGTCTCTTTTGAGCTTGTGGACTAGGCTGTATTGTCCATGGGAATTTATTTGAAATAGCACCCTTTATAAGTCTTCTACATAAAGGTTTGCACCCTGAAAATAAATTTGAAAAGGAACGTGGCTGCAAATATCTGGCATATATAAGAGTGATATACAATTGGGTTTTAAAGGTGAAATACTTTGTAAATGTTACAATAAGACAGTATAGTTTCAAGTGTCTAAAAATACACACAAGGCATGTGTCTTTTTACAATAAAAATCCTCACCATGTGTTGTTTCAGTGATATTGTCCTCCTCTTTGAAGTGTTGAAAACAAACAACAGCAGTTCTGGATTTGGGCTCCCAAGTGTTGTCTGTCCTTGATGCACCTGTTTCTTGATGTCTAATCGCATTTAGCCATTTTTTTCTCAATGATTAATTTCTTGGTGTAACATGTCCCCCTCGGTTGTTACATCCAGGTACACAGTACTGTGTTTGTGGCATTACTTTCAATTTTTTTCCTATATTTCACCAGATTTGTATTACTCTGGACCGCATTGTTTACTGGCGACACTTGTCGAATGAATTTTCACTTTGGATGGCCATTATAAAGACTAGAGGAGATTGCCATGCTATTAAGTCAACAAATCTAAAAACATTTTGATAACATTTTTATGTGAAAATTTTAATTAATGTTACAACTCTTTTCAAACTTGTTAACTAATTACCTGAACACATCCCAGGATATCTGATATAGCCATTCAATAAATTTGGATGAAACAAAAGACTAGGTAAGCTACTAACTAGGTAAGAATATTAAGGATGTAGCTATTCCAAGAATGAGGTAAATCCCCACTGGACAATGGAAATCAGGCACTCCTGTGCTATTTGTGTGTGTGAATGCTGTATATTTATTTGTCCAAAAACAAACAGAAAAGAGACTAAACATCACTGAGGGAGTGATTAGCTTTGATTAAAGTATGGTTTCATGTATCCAGGATTAGAATTTCTACATACCATACTTTGCATTAAAACTTTTCTAAATTAGATCCAGCCCGATGTATCGTTAGTATTTTTGTTAACCTTTTTGTGTGAATTAAGAAAAAAAAACAAATATCACAAACATGAGTAAAGCTTTTTCTCATTGACAAGTTTTTAAAATGAAAATACTTACTGTCAGCTATTATTGCCTGTGAAACAAGAAACATAAATGATAGCAATAGCAGTAAGTAAACAAGTCTGGCCATATTTGATCTTCTGTTGTTTCTGTAAGATTACAAATCTTACTGTGTTAGGCTTCTTCAAGGAATGCCAATTGCCTGCATTAGCTTCTATAAATACCTGTGCAAATACAAAATTTCATCATCAATAAACACTGAATTATGTAATATTTAATTAAAGTTTTAATTATAAATAAACTCATTTATTATCATTATATGACAATGGTATTTTACTGTGATTGGATTTGTTGTTCAATTCAACTAAACTTCCAATTTAGACCAAGGTGGTGCTCTCTTATTGCTTATTTTATGCTAGATATTACTGAACTAATTAATTAATACATTATTCCCTCTCAATAGATTTCAGTATAATTCATATTAAATAGAAACTTTTAGTGCAAATGAAATGCTCACCATATAATACAGAAATCACATTTAAAGGAGTGTGATCAATAACTATTGCCAGCTGTCTCCACATTGTTCGGTACATTATTTAATTAAAAAAATTTCAATTATCATTGAAAACAGGTAGAAATATACCTCTGATTCAACATCCCTAATGCCCCTTTCACACTACAGGTGGTACGTCCCGCAGTTAGAAGTTTTTTCACGTCGGCGGAAATGCCTCCAGGTCACCCCATTTTGTCCAAGTTGTTTACACTGCAGGCGGATGGCCACTGATTGGACATGGGTTTTTTAACCATCAATAACAGTAGAATGACAGTACTACAAATATTGGTCACCGTGAAGCAACCTGAACTCACCTTCTGTAGCCGTCAGATGAAAGGATCAATACCTTGACTCACCTTATGTTGACATGTTACACCAAAAGACGACCAAACCACAGCCTTATGTGCACCGTGGACCACAACTTCGGTTACCACAGTCAGAAATTTATATGTACATACACGAAATCGTCTCATACCGAAATCAGAGGCAGAAATTTGAAACAGTCTAAAACTTTGGTAGGACTCACAAGGTAATGGACGGTTCGCCACTCACTTGCAAGGTCACACACAGACTTAAGACCATGATCCAAGGACAGGGACATTTCCCCAAACGTGGTCTAAAGCGGGTGATACCACCTGTAGTGTGAAAGGGGTATAAGATGCCTAAAGATAGTTACATCAACAAGATAGACCAATCACAAGAGAGCAAATAATCAAAGGCAGATTGGGGGGCATGGAAGGCACACACCCCATTTCAGAGTATGAAACCTTAGCCTTAGATTCTCCACGTCCCCTCCCATATCCTGTCTCCCCATGTCTGCTTCTGGACTCCCCCACCAGAGTAATATACCCTTAGGGATAGTTAAAATTTATATGTTGGCCTTTTTGTTAGAAGTTGTAATCAATTTTTTTCTGAACAGATACAGTAGCCCATGACGGTATTTACACGTCATTGTTTCTTCAGAGTATAAATTTAAAATGTTCTATCTTTTGTAGCCCCTAAAGGACATATATCATCCCTACCTAAGATGGCAAGAGTGATAATTCTTGCTCTGTCACATGACTGTATGGTTTTAAATCATTTCAATCAAACTTGTAACATGCACATATGAAATACGATATCTCCAGCAGATATATGCCTATTGTAATCATAAGCTCTTAAGTAGTGAGAGCCGAGGTTTGGGAATCTACAAAATCCAAAAAGTCATGAAAAATATGACTTTAAGACCCATCTACAAAGTGTCACACAATTTAAATCGGGAATATAGATCCCCATTGTTGATAACGTTACATTTCGAGGTGGACAGAGGTCTGTTTATTTTTAATGAGTTTACATAATGATGCAACCTTTCGCTTTGCAGACACTTTCTGGAAATACTGAATATCATAAACTTGGCCTTGGTGGCCGCTAGGCAGTTACTCTACATGTTTGGTGATACAGAAATTGCATTAAGACAATCTAAAAATGTAAAAAAAAAAACATTTCCATTGCCATCTGGACTATTGCAACTATTTGTTCAGGAGTCTGTCCGGTTTCAACAAGTGCAAACTGCAGTGTATTCAAAACACACTCAGTAGGATTGTCACAAACTGCAATAGATACTCAAGTTCATCCCTCCTATTCTCAAACAACTTCATTGGTTGCCACTTGAATTTTGCTGTATTTTCAAAACTGCCACTTACGTTTATAAGTTTCTTTGCAGTAGTCATCCAATCTATTTTGGTCCTCTTTCATCTATTTGTTGTGGAAGATATGGCACAAGATATAACCGTCCAGATAGAAGGTTCCTGGAGGTTCCTCAATATTACCCATCTGTACACAAATCACCCCAAAAAACCACTTCAGTCACAGTTTTGCTTTTGATGCTCCCACGCAGTTAGACATTATGTTATTCAAATAAAAACATCTTTCTTCAATTCAAACCTCAAATAGACATTAAACATATATTTATTGTAAATAAATAGCTTCTTCAGTGATTTTACAAGTCATAGCACATTGTCTTGTTATTTATCCACATTATCACAAAATTTGTGCTAAACTTTAGTAACCACATAATCGTAACCACATCTCAGGACCTGTGTTTCTAGAGGGCCCAATGGTTAATTGCAAATCACAGTACTTATAAGTTGACCCCATATAAAATGAATGCTAATCTTACTGAAAGAGGTCATTCCAGTTTCTTTCATTAATTTTAAACCACACTTTTGGTCACAGACAATAGAAAAAGTGTGAATTCTTTTTCACGAATCCACACTTTTTAGCTTCAGAATCCACACATTTAAGCTTGAGAATTCATACTTTTTAGCTTAAGAATCCACACTTTTTAGATTAAAAATTCACAGTTTTTAAGTTGTTTAATTTAATGGCCCTGATTATAATATAATCAACTGAACATAGTCTGACAATTTTAATGTTGCTTTTTTAAAGAAGTTTGTTTTATCAGACATCATTTTAAGGATTTAACACATATAAACCACAGTAGTACAAAACTATATGAAAATGATATTCATTTCACAAAACAAAATGTTTTAAACTTGACACTGACTTTGAAACAATCTTAATATTTGGAACAAAAAGTGCTTTTTTATGAGTAATTTTACAATCCCTGAATGTATTTAGCAATATGCTGCAAGTGATTAAGTTGTACAACTATCCTGTGAGAAAAATATCCAAATGTAAGATGGAGCATCACAAAGCTTCATTGTTGAACAAGCTTCTTGGGGTATCCTGTACAAATGAACTACAATTTTTCTTTATCCAACAATCCAAAACATTTTGTAAATAAACTGCATGTGACCCACATTCATTTTAAATCATTTCCATATTGCTGTATCTGAATTGAAATATCATGCAAATCCTCAGCAGGAAACTCCTCCATCCAAAGTGAAGCAGCAGAATGAAATCCATTTTCTTTAAAGCAATAACCTCAGACTCGGTACATAGACCTAAATTGAGATCCTGACCTTTCATTACACTCTGGTTTGTTGTACCCCCGAGTTCTCAGATAGCTTTGCTACCCAGTCCAGCAAGGCTGAAAACATTTTTGGACAATATGATAAAACATTACTTGATACTAAATCATTTTGGGAACAATAGTTAATGATGGTGTATTTTCTGAGAAATTAGTACAGAATTATGTTTTGTCATTTGATAAGGCAGTCAATAATTTGTATGTCAACATTTATATTTCCATTTTGACATATAATTCAAAATTTATTAAAATATACAAAGAATACAATAAAATGCAATGAAAAAATAGCAAAAAGTGAAATACCTTACCTTTTCACATCACTGCGCACATTCCATTTCTGTTATGTATGTTTTTCCAAATCCTTTCAACCTATAATCACTGATATTTTTACATTTATTTTGAATAATAAATAGGCTTTGTTGTGTTCTCTCACTGAACATGGGTGCAAAGCTGTAAGTTTTACACCATAAATGCAAAGGACAAATGCACCAGCCAAATACAAAAGATTTAATTAAATCAATTGAACATTTTCAGAAGCAACATTTTTTTCAATGTATAGGTCACCACATTCAGAAAAATTAGAGATTTGGGCCATGTATATGTAAACGTTGGTTTTTACATGGCCACTTTTGTGGTTTAAGCCAGAGAAACCATTCGAAAGTGTGGATTCATAAATCAGAAAATTACTCGGCCTTCGGCCTTGTATTTTCTGATTCACGAATTCACACTTGCTCATGATTTCTCCTACACAGGACACACAATTTATAGTTTAGCTTCTGATTTAAGGTTAAAGAATTTACATTGATTAATGGACCCTTTTATTTTATATTTTTGTGACATAAATATTTTAAAGTTATAAGTTGTGTAAATAAGTTACTCTTAAAATGTAGATATTTTATTAATGCTACCTTTAACTGTGTAATATTTTAGTTACAGTCATATAACTATCAAACAAAACTTTAACATATTTTAAAAATACTGAGACAGAAAAGGGAATGTTGGCAAAAGTTTTTTCTTCATCTACGCAGGAAAATTATATTTTCATACATAACCTTGGCTATTTCATGAAATGGACAAGTCTGTTGCCTATTTTACGAAACGGGCAAAATTCTTGCCTACTTCTCGAAATGGGTAATTTCATGGATTGGGCATAACATATACACAGAATGCCATAAACTGTATATATTATGTATAATATTATTATGTTCCATAACATTTTTTCTACATACTAATAATAATTGGTATCAAGTCCAACAACAATAAACCACAAACTAATAATAGCCATTGTTTATCTGAACCGTATATAGACTCTCACAGTTTAGACCATGTTTATCTCTACCATTCTAGCCGATTTATCACAGTTACTGATTTCCACCTAAGGTCAAGTTGGGTGAGAATAAAGGTCAGTTCCAAGGTCATGTTAGGGTTTGAGATCAAAGTGGATTTATGTTTGCGGTTTTTATTTTACATGTTAGTTTATGTACAAAGAGTTAAAACCAGTAAAAGGTTTGGAAATTAAAAATTTACAAAACACCAGCCCACACAGGGCATATACAGATACTAAAAACATTAACAGCTTGCAAACGCCAGCCCAGAGAGGGCATACACATATTATAATTCATGACGTGACTAGCACCAATAAGCACTTTTACTTTAAGCACAAGATAACGTATAATACTGATGACTAGCATTTAAAATTTTTGTTATACTAAAAATCAATTCTAGAGGGGGCTACCAGGAATTGCTGGCCCTACCTTAGTCTACGTATTAGTACACCTGTTATGTCATATTCGAGAGGGGGAACCAGGGTCTGCCTGGCCCAACCTTAGGTCAACCGGATCCGAGTTTACCTAATCAGTTTCTCCCTTGTACCAGGGAAGGGATGGAGGGAATAAAATAACCTTGTTTGTCCTTTGACTACTTGATTCAATATGCAAGACTCCTATCGCCAACAGAAGTTAAATGAAGCATGACCTAATTTGTGATTGGATGTTACATTTAACAAGAACCCTTTTTTATTATATAATGTCTAATTAAGGTGGGACAGAAACTGAGGAAGCAGGCCCCTATACAGGCCGTGCTTGACACAGTTACTGATTTCCACCTAAGGTCAAGTTGGGTGAGAATAAAGGTCAGTTCCAAGGTCATGTTAGGGTTTGAGATCAAAGTGGATTTATGTTTGCGGTTTTTATTTTACATGTTAGTTTATGTACAAAGAGTTAAAACCAGTAAAAGGTTTGGAAATTAAAAATTTACAAAACACCAAACCCAAACTATAGGGAAGGTGGAATAATAGAGGCGAAAGTGGAGGGGACGATGGAAGGGGCTATTGATGCCTGTTGCAGGTACTGCCAGACAGCTGCACTTTTCCAGAGCCCGTGTGCCATGATGTCCTGAAGTTGAATATTTGAATCAAAGGCCAAAGTTGCTCCTGATCTCCTAAAGGAGTGGAACCCGTGTCCTTGCAAAGGGATGTTTAAATAATTTAGGACTGTTTTTAAAGCATCTCTAATGGTGGTGTCAATAACTGGGTGGAACGGTGGAAGTTTATGGACGAATAGTGGAGCATGTTTAGGGAGAGGTCTAGTAAGCATTAGTTCTTTCAAGGCTTGAACAGGACAAAGGTCAGGGTTTTCTAATCTAGGGATCTGGACAAAATGATGGGCTGAGGTATCTTGCAAGGTCTTGGTCCACTTAAGGAGGATATGAGCTCCAGGGTCTAAAAAAAGGATGTCTTGTGTCTAAGTATGTGTTTGATGGGGCTGAATAGAGCTTTGGAATGTGGAGCTATATTAGACATCCTAAGGAATGCAAAGAAGGCCAACAAAAAGGCGGCTCTAAATAATGGGGGGTCACTCAAAAGGTCACAGGCTTTTGAAATGGCACTGAGTATGGGGAGTGAGAATATCCCTCTGGCAGTGGGATTGAAGCCTGAATTTCTTGCAATACTTTTGAGATAAGAAGTAACTAACTGATGAGAAAGGGGTTTTTGATCCCAGTCATATCGTTTGGCTAAGGCTTTGAGTGATGATACATAGTTTAACATCACCCTGTGGGATATGTTATTAATATGCAGGTATTCTAAGAAACTCAAGGTTGAATGAACTGTAAATTGTAATGGAAGGTCCATGACAATGACAAATGATAGATACGTCTTGAGATGGGTGGTATGTGCAGATCTGGTGGCAGGTCTATAGGCCATGCTAATTCTATTCCAAGCTGCCTGTGCTAATGCTGATGAAGGAGCCTCCATATCTGTAAATTATACATGAAGACTGAGGTCAAAATATGCATGATCCACGTTATCCCAGTTATAATTGTCTAACAAATCCTGTAAAATTTCGTTATTCACAGGTTTTGGTGAATAGATTCTTGACAAGGTGTCGGCTATACTATTCTTAACACCAGGTATGTGATTAATCTCTATTTCAATATCATTGTGAGCTGTAAGCAGCCACAAATTCCTAATACAAAGGGCCAAGAATGGGTCCTTGGTCTTGCCAGACCTGATCACCTGGACCACACTGTAATTATCGCAAAAGATGTGTATTCGCATATGTCGCCATTGACTACCCCATAATCTCAAGGCAATTACTACATTCAGCATCTCTAGATGCACTATTGTAAGTTCAAAGCCTGGGATTTGCCTAACAGGGGTGGCAAACACCCTACGTCTCCAGACCCCCCCCAAGCCTGTCAATGAGGCATCCAGGAAAAGAGTCTGACTTTCATCGACTTCCGGCTTCCTAAAATAAGTAATTCCATTGAAGGTTGGGAGGAATTCTAGGAACCAAGCGATATCTCTCTGAAATTCTTCATTTAATTGAATTCTGGCTCTGCCTGAATTCTGTCTAAATAAAGCTAATATTCGATTGATAAAAACTCTTGCTGAACGAACACATTTTTTAATATAGAGAAGTTTCCCCATTAGGGATTGATATGCTCTTTTTGTCAAATATTTTTGGTCCTTGGCCTTAGCACATTCTGCCATAATTTCGCTTAGTTTGGCCTGAGGGATGGACAGAGTACTATTATTGACATCTATATCAATACCCAAATATGTAACTGTTTTACTGGGGGCCGTAAGCTTCGCAAGATTCAATGGTAGACTGAGTTCGCTCAGGAGAGTGCACAAGTTTTGGAAAACATTGTCAGCCTTAGATCGAGGCAGTACGGCGACATAGTCATCGATATAGCAGTGTAACTTGGTTTGATCCCTCATAATGTAAGCTACTGCATCGGATATTAATTGATACGAAGCCGTGCCATGGATCCAGCCGAACGCCACCGACTTATCAAGAAAGTACTGGTTATTGACTTTAAGACCAAACTTAAGGGTATCAGCTGGGTCTACAGGTAAATTCCTAAATGCCCTGGCCACATCCACCTTGAAAAGCACAGGGTCGTTTACTGTGTCAATTATATCTTGAACAACATTGTCAATGGATGGAAGTTTAAGTGCAAATAGGTTACCATCAAAGCGATCTTTTGACACATGGTCATTTAGAGATTGGCCCCTGGGGTAGGACAGGTCCAGAATAACCCTCCTGTTGTCTCCCTCTTTGGGTCGGGACATCAAGGGGGAACAATGATATTCAGGGTGGTCCACACTATCCTGGGGGCCTAACATGGCCCCTAATTCAATCTCTTTATGTAAATATTTTTGAATGTCAGCTGGATACTGTAATGCTGAGTAATGGTTACTTACATTAGTGTTATGCAACTGAGAACGATCCTGGATGGACAAGGGAAAACCGAACTTAATATACTGGATTAATCTATCATCAGGGTAATCCTGTAAGTATTTTTCCCATATTTTTGTGTTTAGACCCGAGACTATGGGGATCCTAGCCTCCTGATAATTTGGTTTGGCAGTGGACAAGATGATGTTAGCTACTTGTAAGCATTTGTCGATCGAAGTTATGTCCACTGGAGAGCGATCAGGACCAATGAATCTGAAGGTTGTTGGTTCTAAAGCGAGATATCCCACAGTCTTGTCAGGGAGATTAAAGTCGCGCAAAATATCTATGTTGGGGGTGGGGTACAGTCTACTAACTAGTCCACTACCCTCGGGGGTGTCCTTCATGACCTCATCCTTACTACCTGTGAGCAGGTTGACTTGGTGATCACAATACCCCGCACCACCTAGTTGGTTTTCCTCCCCCAACATGACTTGAGATGAAGTTTTGTCCCTTGTAAGTTCATCAATAATGTTGACCATATACTGAGTGTAGGAGCAACCATGGTGATCCCAATATTGTTTATCTTTGTAAAAATCTCTATGTGCAGTCTTGGCTGCCACTATTTCTTGAGGCTTGTAATACCTAACTCTAGTGGATTGCATCAAACACAAATGAAGATTACATATGATTCGAAAGGGGCCTAAAGTCCCCATGAAAGGGACCAGGGAAACCAACTGCTCCCTGTGGTTGACTGCCCATATATAAAAACCCTGAGAAAATTCAATTATGTCTCGAGTTATATACGCAATTTGACCCCAAAGGTCACCATGACTGCTCCAATGGTCAGTAAAAGCAATGTTCACCATAACCTGGTTCACATTGAGGGACTCCATCCCTTCACAGATATAGGCTCCCCCTGGATCCCCAGCAGTCACCAAAGACCTCAAGCTAAGTTCATTATCATAAATAGCAAAAGTAAACAAGTTCGCCTCGCGCCATTGACTGCTAGGGAACCAGGGGGGGGGGGCACATTAAATCACAATTTGATAATTTTACATTGTTTTCATTGATTACATTATTAGACAAAGTCACTGAACAACATGTCTCTGCTCCATCACTTACACTAGATTTCCAAAGTTCATAGTCCTGATCCTGAAATTCTGTTACTTTACCATTACTGTTTTTATTACAACTAAAGTTATTTACTTTTAACTGTTCTGTATTTGCAGTGTGTCCAGGTGATCCTACAGGATCCTACCTTGAAGTGTTAGGTTTCAGTTCCTGAGATCTGCTACCATTCTTGGCTGTGCACTTGGATTCCGGATGAGACATAGAACGTCCTTGCTTAAAACAGAATGTACAAATGTGCCTGTAGACTCCATGGTGGCTGTCATTCACACAGCTACCTTCATTAAAAAATTTACAAACTCTACTCTTGGCTGAGGTGCTGACATTCTGGCTGTTGAGAACTGCAATTTGTGAAGAACTTACGTGGTTAAGAGCCCACTGTGTCGCATCATCCCAGGCTAATCTCCCCTCCTCCACCTCAGTCATGGAAACAGCCCAGGCGGATCGCACGGCTGGCCACGGCAGAGCCACGGCATCGCGCAGAGCAAGAGTTACCTGAGTAAGGACTTGTCGTAACAGAGTGTCATCCTGAATCTGCAAAACATTACTCAGTTGACCTGCCGCCCACTGCTGGAGGCTCATGTCATCATAGACGGGCTTACGTGTGTTAGCTGCTGCCACAAATCCCTCATTAGGCCACCTTCCCTCGGGTCGGGCGTTGGGTGTTTCTGTGTTATTGTACCTCCCAGATTTACGCCTGGCAGTAAGGGGCTTACCTGGGATCACTTCCTGCTGAGCCCGCGCTTCATAGTCTGCCAGCAAGTTGGCCACCATACTGGATACCTCTGGGATGGATCTAAGTCTGTCAATACTGGGTGTAGTAGCCTCCCTGGAGTAGCCCTGTCTCTGTTCTGCAGCTCTACCGCCACTATCCGACGCTGGGACATACCCTTCTGTGACTGTCTGAGTCCCCGGATACACCACCTCCTCCCTAGCTGGCCACTTATATGAGTGAAGTAAGTTGGCCCGAGGTGTCATTTCAGGTAACGTCTTCTTCACAGGGGACGTATGTTTGGGTCTGGGCAACCTGAAGGTAACATTGTCTGTGGATTTGGCGACTTGAGATGGAATGGGGGTAGAACTAGCTGAGCTATTACCTTCTATTCTGTCCATCCGTTCAACGATGCGACGGTTAGATTCCTCCAGACGCTTCAGTGTACTCAGGATTACCTCAGAACCCGCGTTCAAAGACTGTAAGTCTAACAGTTCCTCACCTCCAGACGCGGTATGACTAACATTATGAAGGTAAGATCCGTCAACATCCCCGCTCGTGGTGTCTGAGTTCGAATTCTTCTTGCTACTTGCCCTCTTCTTGGTACTAGCTTTACTAGAAACTGGTTTCTTCTTTTTATTAGTACTCATTGGTGATTTTTTCTTTGTAGAAGGCATTTCCGTAAAATAGTTAAGTGTAAAATTTGTAAATAATAAAAAAAATAAAATAACCTTGTTTGTCCTTTGACTACTTGATTCAATATGCAAGACCCCTATCGCCAACAGAAGTTAAATGAAGCATGACCTAATTTGTGATTGGATGTTACATTTAACAAGAACCCTTTTTTATTATATAATGTCTAATTAAGGTGGGACAGAAACTGAGGAAGCAGGCCCCTATATAGGCCGTGCTTGACACATGATCATGACATCAATCCTCATAAGCCTATGTGTGGTTATTCATGAATAAACTATCATAATTAGGACCATAATTATCATATTTATGGTCCCTATACATATTATTATTTATTTTATCTTACATTATATTTAAACTAAATTTTGAAACAGACAGTAGGCTGTCATAAGTGTGTTTGGTTTTAAAATGTACAATTACAAAGATCTTGCTAACTTCACCTGTTTTTATTATACTGTATCCAAGAGTTTTGAATATTATTTTTTTGGGGGGGAGATAATGTGATTTCCTGTTATCCTTTGCAAAATCTAACCCACTTTATAATTCTGAAATAAAAACATTTCCGATTAAACAGGGGCTATAGTAGGACGAACAGAATGGAATATGTCACTAGCAAACCTAACCTAAGACAACACTATTTAAAGATTAAAAACTATTTAAAGATAACACGGGAACCATTCAAAAGAGTGCAAGAAAATGTCTCCTTCAAATAATGAACTTTTCTTTTAGTAAAAGTACTAGTACCCTTCGGATTGGAAAGTCCTCATTGATTCAAATGTTAGGAAAGATTTAAGTTATCTAAGTGTAAAGTTAGGCTGTTCCTCACCCTTTTGCTTTCCATTCATTCAGAAGATCTGAAGCATCACTAGCTTTCTTTTTTTATGTCCCACTTCAACGAATAAAACTCTAAGGTCGTCTGACTGGGTATGGAGGTACATTCTGACTAATCTAGATAATGCCTCTCAAGTAGCCACTACTTTTGCTGTATTATTTTGTGTACAATGCTAGTTTGGGTTTGAGGAGTTAAAGCATAATGTTCACGTATAAGCTTTTTCTCACATAATGGACTTGTATAAGGTCCAGTCAGTTGGTCTTCTCCACCTTGATTTCATGTTTCTTCACTTTTTGTTTTATTTTAATTTTATTGTCTAAAATTCTTATAGCAAAGTTCAGGGGTTAACTCCTAGAAGTAAATTGGGAATTTATATTTGGTGTATTTCCCTTTTGTTATATTTCATTATATTTTTCTGTATTAAGTTTGTATCTACATTTTCTCTCCTTACTCTGCAAAGGTTATTCTTAAAAACTCTCCTTCTTTTTGCCTTTCTTCTTGCTTAAGGGGTTGGCCCGGTACATTTCTGGGTCTAAAACTGACCTGATGTTTAAAATGCTATATGTATTAATTTTGCATAAAAATTTTATTACAAGTGTATTGCATGGTAACTTCAAGAATGTGCTCATTTATGTGAGATTCATGTTTATGCAATGGTGTATGAAAAACAAAACATGTGTATTCTTTTGGACATGTAATTTACTAGTAAATTAGAATTTTGTATTGTCAGAAGTATTTATATTTGCTTGTGATTATATCATCATGAAATACTGTTACTCTCTGGCTGCTGCTGTATCACTCTCTTCGGGGGGGGGGGGGGGGGGGGGGGCTCAATTCAAATTATTTGCAAATATTAGATTCTGATGATTATTTTATAATTTTCATTGTGAAAGGTGAAAGAGACAACTGTGAGAGGTGCAGGAACAGAGTTCATTAGACAAGCGCTCAGAGAGTGCACATCTCTCCCAAACAGCTTGCCTTCACCTTTATTCCTGTTCTGCATCATAGTATGGAGAATTTTGCTAGGATCCAGATGAAACTTGTAACAGACATTACTGTGGAAGTGTCCTGAATCTTTTGCCAAACAATATAATAATTAATTATGGAGGTATATACACTGCTTGGCATCATAACATGGCACAAACCTCATCTTAGGAACAACCAGTTGTTGTTCAATAGCCCACACATTCATTGCATTTCTGCATACCATATAAGGTAGTGGAAGTGAGAATTCAAATAAATTGATTCGACTTGAGAATTTCCGTGTGCAAACTGTGTCAAGTTGGTGTGCTGATTTCTGGTAAAAATTGTATCCTTGCTACATAAAAAGCACTGTAAATGGTTAATTACTTTATATATGCGGTAAAAATCTATTTATAGTTTGTGCTTGTGTCAGTGCATGGTGTAATCAATTGAAATCCACAGTATTAAAGGAAAAGAAATTCATAAATAAGCTGTTAATGTCCAAGTTGTGCCCAGTTAGGGTGGAGAGCAGTATACTGGAAATGACCCTACCTCACACTGCTGAAAGATCCTTCATAAAAATTATAGATCCGGACTGTGATCCGGATCACTACCAAACTTGATTCATGGGTTCCATAACTTTTCCAGTTATTTTAAAAACAGGCAAACATTACCAAAACATATCCTTCTTTCGCAGAGATAAATATTGGTTGTTTATGGCTTTTGTGGAATTAATTTGTCCTTAAAGTTAATACTTCTGAATTGCGACCAGTTTAATCTGTACATTTGATCAGTGCAAAGATTAACTCTTTCATTTCCCCCAGCAGTCAAATGTACATTTAATGGTATAAATTGTAATGGCATTTTACCAAGTGTTTTTGATAAGCAGTATTTGAAGAATATTTGTAATGAAAATAAGCGGATGTTATATGTCATCACTTCAGGTGCGCAGAGGAGAAAATATCTTTTTTGATGATTATAAAAGAGTTAAGGCATTGATGAAGATATGCCTCTTACTGGCAAATATGCAGGATCTGATGTACATAAGAGATCCCAACTGTATAAAGCTCTGGTTATCTTGGATGAATGGTATAATGAGGTATTTGTGTATTGTATAATTATGCTTCATTTTTTTTGTGTTGTTTTGTCAAACTAATGTTATTTACTGTTACTATTGTTTATGAGCTATAGCCGTTACAAATAAATCGTAGTGAAAGCCATTGGTTTAGGTGAAATACAGGAATAAAAGACAAACATAAGAGCAAGATTCAAATTTTTTATTCACATTATCTCACTTTAACGCACAATTATAATTCCGCAACAAATGTAAAACTACATTTTACAAGTGCCATCTTCCCCTTTTTTTCATCTGTATGAAGAATTCATTCCTACAAAAAACAAATAGTTTCATTTAACCATTGCATCAGACCATTTCGTATACAAAATAAACTCCTACACTACTCATGCATATTACACATGCACTCCTATTAGAACAGCAATTTTACAGTTCTGGCACAAGTACAAGGTAGTATATTCAGGATTGATGTACTCCAAAACTCAAGAGAAAAATGGCATAGTGTGTAAACACACTGGCCTCCCACCTGTTAGGTTATGGTTAAATCCTGGCCCTGACCTGACCTTATTTGGCAAAGAATCTTGGCTGACAAGTATGCACTTGCTATCACCTATACAGTCAGCTACTTGCCTGATATGATCTGCACAATGCCCTCAAGGGATTGTAAAATAAGTCCACCATATTGCAGTGCATAATTTCAGGAATTTTTTCATTCCATCCATCATTTAAGAATGGTTACTCATTTGTTCAAAAATGAAAATATAACATTTGAGATGACAGAACAAACAAGCAAGCTGTCATAAGTTACTTACACAGGAATTACATAAGATGTTATGCAGTGATTGTTTTGAATAATTGTTATAATATATAGTATGAATAAATAACATACTGTTGATAAATATGACAAGATGGGACAACTATTGGTAGTATTTGTTTACAGTTTCACTACCATATTAAATGGGAAGTTTTTTATTGGCACTAAAATATAACACTATTCTATAATTACAAAGTATGACACTAAACTTTCTACATACAGTAGTACAAATATGTATTTTCTATTAAAATTGAGCAATACAGATTAGAGTTACCTATTTACTATCTTGATTCAGGCAATTCATCATGCAGTTATTAAATTCTTCTCCTTTGTCTTCTGGGGGTAAGCAGCAGTCATCACAGTTGTTAACAGTAGTTGTAGGAACTAACAGACAAAACATTACAACCATAACTCTCAATGCCATTGCTTCCTCAGTTAGGATATATAGAAATATCAGCTAACAGAACCATCGAAGTATCTTAAATGTGACTCTCTCCCATAGTAAACGTATTTACCACAGTTTTTTTTTCAAGTTTGAGTCTTAAAAGGAAATTCATCATGTTCACTCTGACAAAACAGGCTTTCCATTTTGATCAAAAAAAAAGATTGTTTGGATATATGTACAAAGTGGTACATATTTTTGTTAAGTATATATAAATACTGCATAAAAGGCAAAAGAATATATTGTTGTTTTATTATCCACCACAAGCCATATTTGACCCATATAGGGAGATATACATAGTGGGATGTATTTTTTTCTGTATACAATGGCTCCACCTGTCCATAACTTACAGGTTTTCACCAATATCTTGGAACTATGTAAGCTACTAATATATATAGTGGATGATCATAAAGTCGATCACTTAAGTGAGACTTATAGAGAGTGATTGTTCTCACTTAATAAAATTAAAATCAACCTCAAAATATTAAGGTACACTGAAAAATATGACTTCATAAAGCAAATAAACTAACAAACTGCTGCACGACTTCTAAGATATTTTTCCAACAGAAACTTCAAACTTAGGTTCCAAAACGCCGAGAACAGAATGTTATTTGTAAGGTTGCTCATTAAGTCGATCACCTAGTACCACCACTTTCATAGGGATCAACAAGATGAAAGCTTAGTTACAAGATGATCAATTACATCTATAGAACAAAAATTTGTACACAGATTTTATACTAGTTGTATTTTAATAAACTGGATGGTTTATTTCTGTAATTAGGTAAAATTTGACTGATTATTTCAGAAAATATATAAATATATCCGCTTGGAACACATTGCAAAACTATTTTTGTAGAATATATTCAAAAAAGGGTGTTTGTTTATTTGCAAATTCAAATGAAGTTTGGTGTGTGCGGTAAATCTGTCAATGCTTACCGATCGACTTAATGAGCATATCGACATTATGATCATCTACTATACATAATATCATTAGAAAGATCTTGTTAAAGCACTTCTTCTCCTTTTTGTTGCATAAACATCCATGTAGAAATGATTGAGATATCGCAAGTTAAAGATTGAAGTTTTTGTATTGACTGGTGGCCCTGTACATATAAAAGCTTTTAAAAACATTCTCTCTTGAAAAATGGATGTATTTCACTAATAAATATATAAAATGGTGGATGATAAAATTAAAACATCCCTTATTAGACATATACAGTAAAAATATATCACTCAGGTAGATTTACAAGTACAGAAATAAAATTCTTGTTGACTTAATTATCATTTTTAAATGTTATCAACACGTACATGAAGTTGAATGTTTGAAAACAAATATGTTTTTATCCTTGAAAAAATTGGCAACTTACTAACAATAGCCTGTGCAGCTACGACAAGAAGTGATAACAGTAACATCAGGTAAACCAGTCTGGCCATGTTTGATCTTCTGTTCTTTCCGTATGATCACTGTACTGTTCAAGACTTGTTGGAGAAATATCAAATTCCCCTAGGCAACTCCAATAAATACCTCAGTGAATACAATGGTGAGCCATTAACTAAAGAATAGTGAATAAATATAGCAATTAATTTGAGCAATAAATTTTGAATACAAAATCTAAACAAACTAACCTATCATACTAATTAGTATAATGATAGCTTTTAGAGGGCGTCTTTGCAAATTAGATGTAGCTGGTTCTATCATTCTCAGGTTTATGCCAGTTATCAATAAATTTTTAATTAGCATACTTGACTCTTTAAACAGAGCTGGATAGGACTTAATATAAACTAGAAAATATGAATGTGCCTTAAGCATTTGCAATGGAAGGGAACCTTCAAAGGAATGTGCTCAAAGACTATTTTCTTCCATTACCACGTCATCAACATGCCATTTTTACAACCACTCACAAACATACACACAGCCACAGTCATGCCTCTAATTCAAATTAACTTTTTCCACTAAAGCACAATGTTAGAGTTGCAATTGTCAATAACAATGTCAAGTAGCAAAAATCCGGTGCAAGAAAAAGTGTCAACACTGGGGAGATGCAACGTTAATGAAAGGATTATGATGGACATGTTTTAAGACAGAGGTAAGACTTGAGCATCATTGTGAAGCTAGAAATAAAGAGGAAGAAGCACAAACTCATCATGCAACTCATCCCACACTCTTGGCGAATCTAAAGCAAAGCTGTCTTGACTAAGTCATTATGAAAACAATTATAGAATTAAAATCCAATTTTACACACATTTGTAAGCTCTTTGAGAAAACAGAAACTGTAAGATTGACCAGTTATAAGGTGTTCAAAAATCTCACAGAACCCATGCAATGTGCATATCACAAAAGCTTAAATAGCAAACCTGCAATAATAAAGATCTACAATGCCAGGAAAAGTGTCAAAGGTAGTATCATAGTCGTCAAATGCACCAAAACCGATGTACACATCTAGCGGCTCTCTTGAACATGTAAAAGATATATACAATCAAAAATCAATTAAATTCCATTTTTATAAATGTAGGATATGTTTTAGCATGACAAGGCCTAAAATATATGATAAATTAATGAAGGGATACTTGAAAAACAGTAACATTTTAAAGCATTTTGTTGGATATGAATTACAACATTTTGAAAACGTATGTATGAATACCAGTTCAAATTGTGCACCAAATGATATGAATACCTGTACTGTATGTCTCTAGAAAAATATAAATAAGCACACGCCCTGGATGTACGTATCTGTTGTCAATATCAGGCTATGAAAATATCTACAATAAACAAAATGATTTTCACTACTGGCCTAACAGAATGAAAGCCTGAGGTTGACAAGATGACTATTCAAAACTCTTGCTTGATCTGGTACAGCTCACAGTTTACAATCTGAACTCCTGTTATGTTCTTCCATATAATTGCAATCAGTGTTGCCTAAATGACCGTATTTTTATTTTGATGTATACAGATTAAAAACCTAAGAACACTTAAGAAAATCAAAGTCAAATAAAAAACTTTTCATGTCTTCTGTTCAACTCAAAGATTCAAAGTGAGCATTTGACAGCGCTGGCAGTTGCCTCAACATTTCATGGAACCAATAAAATGGTTTGTTTAGTAGGAACCCCAACAACAACGGGTTCCCAGAAGTGTCAACCTTGGGTTAAGGGGTCTTGACCCCTGGTATTTATGAACTAACAAATTACTGAAAGGAATTAATGTGTTTGTTATAGCTTAGCCATTGGCAACCAAGAACCCAGTTGAGGTTATGACCTATTTAAGAATGTAAACATTAGTCTGTAATCCTAACCTGTTCCCACAACTTTTGTGCAGGACTGACATTTGGGGTGCCCAAACACCCCAACCGAATGGCAGATATTATCACAGCAAAAGAGTACGGCCTTTTCCCTATATAGATGATAAACATATTTTAACATTATGATGTGTCAATACTGAGGGTGTAAACTGGGAAATAAGTTTTATGAGGCATATTTTGTCCCACTGAAAAAAATCAGAGAGAGACTGCCACATCTGAGAACTACAAGAACAAACATCCTGCCGCCACCTTCAACGCCCCTGCGTTTTTACTTGGATAGAGCTCATGAAGGCTTGCTAAAGTTTTTCAAACGTTTCAAAATCACACCAATCATACCAAAGATGTCCTACCCAATGTAAAGTGGACCAAAACATATCCTGACACATCTGAAACTAC
Source organism: Sabellastarte sp. h YS-2021 (assembly GCA_964017235.1). Taxonomy (NCBI): domain Eukaryota; kingdom Metazoa; phylum Annelida; class Polychaeta; order Sabellida; family Sabellidae; genus Sabellastarte; species Sabellastarte sp. h YS-2021. Next base: position 15,521,638 of record OZ024937.1, read on the forward strand.
TCACAAGCCAATTTGATTGTAACTCATGATTTCAGTAAAGAAAGTTGTCACTTAGGTATTAAAAGGAGTTTTGAAATTACAGAATATGTTTTAGACAAACTTTAGCAGATACAAATATAACTGTAAGTGCAGATCATTCTGTGCTAAGATGTCTCCATCAGTTGCCAGTTAAACAGAAGAATTCAAGCTTCTCCTTTTATTTTTACTTTTTTCTTATAGTAATATGAAAGCCTGTGGTCAAGAGCTTCATAATCACGGTTCTGTATTTTCTTACATCTCGACAGACTCGGTTAAGAATCTTCACAGTCTGACAGTAATTTTAGAATTCTGGCACTGTTCTGGAACACACTCTGATTTGAAGGGACAGAGGGTACCAACAAAAGGTAATCTGACATTCACTGAATCTAATGGGTTAAAATCCAAAATACCTTTACGATGGTAATACTACAAAAGTAGGGTTGACTGTCACTTTGTTGCTGGCTCCAAAAAAGCAAAAAACAAGTGTGATGGAGCGAGATTCTCGTGTGTTGGAGACTCTGGAAGGAACAGGAGAAACTGTGACTTCATAAACAAGCAGATCAGTCAAACTGGCTGCATAGCTTATATGAATGCAAAATCCTTTTGATTTGTAAAACATACACTGAATATCATATTAAGTAAAAACTCCATTAAATTCTCTCCTGTCTGACAAAATCAAAAGTAAAAATTGTATAAAAACATTTTGGTACTCTTCTTTGGCATAGATTATTTCTGGAAAGAAATAAACAAATTTCTTTACTCTTCAAAATAAAATCATGCTGCACCATACCAAGCTTTTGTTTGTAATTTTATACATTTAAAAAATACAAGGTAAACTATTTTCTAAACTAGATTCAAAATGGTGCAAAAATGGCGAATTGATCAATGAGAAAAAAAGTTCTCTAGGTGACCTGATCAGACTCAAAGTTATGGTTTTATGCCCTTTTTAACATCTAAGATCACATCAGGATAGTCTTTCAGTACACATTGCTTTATTTCAAAATCCAGTGATTAAAGGCCAAACTCGTCATCTTTTTGGACATATTGTAATGCTATTCAAAGACACTTTCTGAGGCAACTGTGTAATCGTCCATGGGTTAGGATGTAGTGATTTTGAGAGTTTCTTTACTGGCCATCAGCCAATCAGAAGCCTTCATAGATCCCTTGAGTAGTCTTCAATTTGGTACACTTGAGCCAACCATGCTGTCAGTTAATCCAAGGACACTAGACTAGCAACACGTAAGCTTGAATTTTTAACTTGAATAATATTACACCACTTTAAATGGAATAGTATTTTAAAGATATACACCTCTAATTCTTAACAGATTTATAATGGCAATGGTCCCCTTTACAAGAGGATTAAATTCTAATAGTTGGTCAGAAATCATAGATAAAAGGTCCTCAGTGACCTAGTGGTTAGCAAGTTTGGCATCTAGTCACAGGTTGTCACCTCTGTGGGTTCGAGTCCCACAAGTGGCAATGTTGAAGACCTGTGTCAATGTGACCCTGGCTGTTGAACGCACATAAAACCCCAAATTTGACCTTTGCGACCAGAGATCAGTTGGCACTTTCATTGATGCGTGGTAAGATCTAAATCTTACAAATATTAGATATGTTTCTGACAGCTCTTAATGGTGTAACTTTCTTTCTATATTGATAAACTGCTAGCAACTGTGAATAGCTCAGGAACAGATTGTCCTAGAAAGGTGTTTTCAACTCCTTTGGGGTTGCTATGTATATATTTATAGTATTCTTAGATCAAAGTGTCCTCAGTGTTTCTTCGAGGTCACATTACATTGCTTACAAAATCAATTTTGCACTGAAATTAATACTTGATGTAAAATTGCTTAGTATTGCTACAATTGTAGTGCTCTATACTTGTACCAAACTGTCAAAAATTAAATATAATCCCAATCAATGGGTCTCTCTAATCTGGTTGCCCCTGAGAATGAGTAGAGATTACTGTGGGAATTTCTTGTATTTTTGCCAATCTGATGAGATATCGACACCTATACTAAATGTGGCCTAATCTTGCAATGCAAAGCGATCTCTTCAAAATATTTCTGTATCTAGACACTGATCCAGATCACCTGCAAACTCGAGTCATCTGTCTGATCATTTTTCCAGTTATTTTGCAAACATAGAACCCAATGCTGCCAAAACATATCATCCTTGGCAGATATAAATATTGGTTATTTAGGCACACTCTGTTAGCCTATGTGTTTTACGTGGAAATAGTATGTCCTTCAAATTAACACTTCAGAACTGTGACTAGTTTAATCAGGACATTTCATCAGTACAAAAGATTGACTGTTTCATTTCTCCCAGTAAGTGATTTGTGGATTGAAGCTTGTACAAACCTAGTACAAAATTGAAGTATGCAAGAATAGTCATGTTATATGTCATCACTTCAGGTGTGCAAATGAGAGATAAATATTCTTGATCATAATAAGAGTTTATACATTCATGAAGCTATCCCTTTTACTGGAAATATAAAAGATCTGATGTACGTAAGATATACCAACTGTATAAAGGTCTGGTTGTCTCAGGCAAAGTATATGATATAGCATTTGTGTACTGTATAATTATAATTCATTATTGTGATTTTTTTTCAAACTAACACTATTTAAAATTTTTTTATTGTTTATGGACTATGGCGATGATATCTATGAATAAACAAATAAATTAATGAAACTAACTCAAAACATACTTGTAACAGTAGTGAAAGCCATTGGTTTAGGTAAAACATGGGAACACAAGACCAACACAAATGTAACATGCAAATTTTAATTCACATCTCAATGTAAAGTACAATTCATAATTCCAAAGTAAATGAATGTAAAACTACAGTTTAGATGAGTCATCTTCCTTTTTTCATATGTATGGGGGATTCATTCCTGTAAAATTGATTGCATATTTACACAACACTATTGATGAACAAAATGAACCACTACACCACTCCCCCATATTAGAAATGTACTACTGTTGGAAGAACAATTTTACAGTCTGTGGGAACATCATTAGTCAGTATGTCCAGGGTTTATATACTACAAATTCAAGAGAAAGGTGACAAAGTGTTGAGCATACTGACCTCCCCCATATTCCATTGTGCTTAAATCCTGACTTACACTATAAAGATAGGGGTTGATAATGTTTAGTACAGAATCTTAACCAACTAGTATTTATTTATTTATTTATTTATTTGGCGTTTTTAACGTCACTTTCAACACTGTATATGTCATATCACGATGGGTAGTTTTATGGTCAGAGGAAACTAGTACATACAGTTGGTCAAGGTTCTGTACTGTAAAGTGTCAACCACCGGTAAGCAACTACCAACTTTACAACAGAGGGTCTGGGATTTGAACCACAGACCTCAGAGGTGGGAGGCAAGTGTGTTACCACTGTGCCACCTTTGGCCATCTAGAATGGCCTGCTTTCATCTATGCAGTAAACTATCTGCCATGGTGTGATCAGAATAGTGCCGTGATTTCTGAATAAACAACTAGGTTAATGAGACTAACTCAAACATACCTGTCATGGTAACAAAAGCTATTGCTTTAGGTGAAATACAGGAATAAAAAGCCAACACAAAAACAACATCAATTGGAATTTTTTTTATTCATATTATTTCACTGCAAAAGTTCATTACAGTAATATAAAACTACAGTTCAGATGGGCCAATTCCTTCTTCATCTGTATGAGGGTTTCATTCCTGTTAACAACCAATTACACATATATGATACATAACGCCAATAAATGTAAAAAGTAAAGTGTTAAACAACTCATGTACATAAAAACTGCACTACTATTGCTACAACGATAATTTTCAGTTCAGAAGAATCATCAGCTAGTATACTCTAGATTCATGTACCACATTTATAGCCACCCTTCCCCCAAGACAATAATATGCAGAAGTGGGATATATAATTTATTATTAACAACAAGTATGATGTAATAATACATAATATAGCATCACATTTCAAAGGCAGTACTTACTGTATAACTCTCTGCCCCATACATGCAGAGGTGCTGTACAAATTAATACACATAAATTTAGCAACAAGGCCCAACCCCAAGATCTAATGACCCCAATAGGGTCGGGTTAGTGAAAATATTTCGCTATCCCGACCACCAAGAATTTTGTACTTTACCAAATGGGAGTAACCACCAAAGGTGGTAAGCACTAAAGTGCTAAATGTCCATATGCAGGAGGACATGATGAGTATGTATGTACATACTCTAACAAACTTTTACTGTAACCCTGTCACTCCAATACTGTACATTCAGTACACCTAGTCCAAGCCCAATTTTGAAGAAAAAGATAAATCCCAGATTTTATATCAACCCAGGCAAGTTTCGGGTGAGCAAGTACAGTTGCTAACCCGAAGCAGTAATTGCTGTTAAGAACCCAATTTTTTACAATACTGGCTACCCAATTATTGCTGGATGACAGGGAAGCCATGCATAATGATAATAAGTTACTGGCCATTTACACAGCCCAGACTACATGGCTTAACGCAAAATGTATGGATTTATGTAATAGTACAGAAAAATGTAAAATATGCAATAAAATATGTAATAAAAGAAACTGCCGACACTACTATGCAATAAAACATGAGATCCAATAAACCTTGTACTGACAATGTAATACAGTCTTTAAAGTTCAATGTACAGCAGAACACTGGCAATGATAACTTCATTTTATTAATAAATTTACTAAGCGTTCCACATACCATGTGAGTGATTTATGATACATTATAATAAGTGAATTACAAGATTAAAGTCCATGATGACAAGAAAATTTAATGATGAAATCGAGCCAACAGAGGCAAGTTGAGAAACTAGACTGTTCTTGTCGCCAGAAGGCACCTCCATAATATGACAAGTCAGGAGCCACACGGATCCGAATTACACAGATCCCCAACTTCGTGAAGTAACACAACTGCCTCCAATGAAATTGAGCATATCAGCGACAAGATATGATCAACGTGTAACTGTGGAACCTTGGGAAGACAATCTCCAGAGATATGCAGTAATCACAGGGGAAGTCATCTTATATCTGAAAATATAATTCAAAGGCAGTAATCTGTCCACTACATAACTGAGGGGAGGGTTTGAAGACATCCCAAGAGACCAGAGGGGTGGGGAATTCTTGTGTGTTCTCGTTGCTTTTCAATGACAGAATGGCAGAATGTACCTGCAGAAACAGAGAGGTCCCACGCTGGTCAGTCTTGACCAATAGCAATTGGGTATGCAAATTAAATGAAAACACTAAACCCAAAAAGGAAGGGACGCCAAAATGAGCCTGATGCCACCTGAATGGCATCCTGCACATTTATAGCCACCCTTCCCCCAAGACAATAATATGCAGAAGTGGGATATATAATTTATTATTAACAACAAGTATGATGTAATAATACATAATATAGCATCACATTTCAAAGGCAGTACTTACTGTATAACTCTCTGCCCCATACATGCAGAGGTGCTGTACAAATTAATACACATAAATTTAGCAACAAGGCCCAACCCCAAGATCTAATGACCCCAATAGGGTCGGGTTAGTGAAAATATTTCGCTATCCCGACCACCAAGAATTTTGTACTTTACCAAATGGGAGTAACCACCAAAGGTGGTAAGCACTAAAGTGCTAAATGTCCATATGCAGGAGGACATGATGAGTATGTATGTACATACTCTAACAAACTTTTACTGTAACCCTGTCACTCCAATACTGTACATTCAGTACACCTAGTCCAAGCCCAATTTTGAAGAAAAAGATAAATCCCAGATTTTATATCAACCCAGGCAAGTTTCGGGTGAGCAAGTACAGTTGCTAACCCGAAGCAGTAATTGCTGTTAAGAACCCAATTTTTTACAATACTGGCTACCCAATTATTGCTGGATGACAGGGAAGCCATGCATAATGATAATAAGTTACTGGCCATTTACACAGCCCAGACTACATGGCTTAACGCAAAATGTATGGATTTATGTAATAGTACAGAAAAATGTAAAATATGCAATAAAATATGTAATAAAAGAAACTGCCGACACTACTATGCAATAAAACATGAGATCCAATAAACCTTGTACTGACAATGTAATACAGTCTTTAAAGTTCAATGTACAGCAGAACACTGGCAATGATAACTTCATTTTATTAATAAATTTACTAAGCGTTCCACATACCATGTGAGTGATTTATGATACATTATAATAAGTGAATTACAAGATTAAAGTCCATGATGACAAGAAAATTTAATGATGAAATCGAGCCAACAGAGGCAAGTTGAGAAACTAGACTGTTCTTGTCGCCAGAAGGCACCTCCATAATATGACAAGTCAGGAGCCACACGGATCCGAATTACACAGATCCCCAACTTCGTGAAGTAACACAACTGCCTCCAATGAAATTGAGCATATCAGCGACAAGATATGATCAACGTGTAACTGTGGAACCTTGGGAAGACAATCTCCAGAGATATGCAGTAATCACAGGGGAAGTCATCTTATATCTGAAAATATAATTCAAAGGCAGTAATCTGTCCACTACATAACTGAGGGGAGGGTTTGAAGACATCCCAAGAGACCAGAGGGGTGGGGAATTCTTGTGTGTTCTCGTTGCTTTTCAATGACAGAATGGCAGAATGTACCTGCAGAAACAGAGAGGTCCCACGCTGGTCAGTCTTGACCAATAGCAATTGGGTATGCAAATTAAATGAAAACACTAAACCCAAAAAGGAAGGGACGCCAAAATGAGCCTGATGCCACCTGAATGGCATCCTGCACATTTATAGCCACCCTTCCCCCAAGACAATAATATGCAGAAGTGGGATATATAATTTATTATTAACAACAAGTATGATGTAATAATACATAATATAGCATCACATTTCAAAGGCAGTACTTACTGTATAACTCTCTGCCCCATACATGCAGAGGTGCTGTACAAATTAATACACATAAATTTAGCAACAAGGCCCAACCCCAAGATCTAATGACCCCAATAGGGTCGGGTTAGTGAAAATATTTCGCTATCCCGACCACCAAGAATTTTGTACTTTACCAAATGGGAGTAACCACCAAAGGTGGTAAGCACTAAAGTGCTAAATGTCCATATGCAGGAGGACATGATGAGTATGTATGTACATACTCTAACAAACTTTTACTGTAACCCTGTCACTCCAATACTGTACATTCAGTACACCTAGTCCAAGCCCAATTTTGAAGAAAAAGATAAATCCCAGATTTTATATCAACCCAGGCAAGTTTCGGGTGAGCAAGTACAGTTGCTAACCCGAAGCAGTAATTGCTGTTAAGAACCCAATTTTTTTACAATACTGGCTACCCAATTATTGCTGGATGACAGGGAAGCCATGCATAATGATAATAAGTTACTGGCCATTTACACAGCCAAGACTACATGGCTTAACGTAAAATGTATGGATTTATGTAATAGTACAGAAAAATGTAAAATATGCAATAAAATATGTAATAAAAGAAACTGCCAAATGCCAAACTAGAGGGAGAGGTGATGCTGGAAGGTACGTGAGACCTGTGAAGAAGCAAAGGGCACAGACTTGACATATTTCCAAACTGCGTTCGATGACCAAGTGCCATGCTTCATGATCTCCTGTAAGGAAACCCCATTGTGGAAAGCCCAAGTCGTAGCAGACCTTCTAAAACTATGAAATGTTAGATGTGGCGAGATATTGAGAAAAGATGATACAGACTTCAAGTGTTTCCTAGCTGTTGAATCAGGGAGTGGGGTTAGAACTCATTGCCTGTAAAGTGCAAACAATGGCGAATTTTTGGAAGCAGGGATGGTGGTGAACATGGTTTTTAATGCAGCTACTGGGCATAACTGAGATACACCCAAAACTGGAATGTTTATGGTTGTGGTTTCTTTGCGATTTTGCATTGTTTTGGACCATTTTATTAAGATAGTACACATATTTTTACTGAAAACCAGGTCACCTCTAGCCAAATGTCTTGTAATGTCAAACTGTGCAGAGGAATGTGGTAAGATGTTAGACAACCTCATGAAAGAAAAGAAACAAAACAAGTACAGAGCTTTGAATACTACAGGGTCTGGCAAGGCCTGGCAAGCTTGTACAATATTATGTAGAGTATCTATGGATATAATCTTTGTCAATGTGGGAGTAAATTCTGCATTGATCTTAAGAGATTTTATGTATAAGGACAATCTATCATCTTTGAAAGGTTCTGTATTCAGACCATAGACTATGAACATCACCCTAATGGCTGACATGTGGTTGGAGATGTTGGCCTGTTTTAAACCACTTTGGTAACAGAACTCCATAAATGAAAGCAAGATAACAGTGTTCACCAGTAAAAGTGTGAGGCTCTCTGTTTCAAGGAAAGCTATGAACTGAGAAAACATTCTGTGGTATTGAGCCCAGGTGGCTGGCCGAAAACCTTGCCTAAGCCTAAGAATGGCTGAAGATGCAAACCTGGAAGTGGTTGGCATAACATCTGTAAATAGAAAGTACAAATTAAATATTATCATTTAATTTTGTGTGATCTAGGTGGGTTTGAACCCATTTATAATGAGGGACTAATTGTGACAGTCGTTGTAACTGTACTGCAGTACTCTGCCATCTAGATAACATATCTGCAACTTGATTTTTAACTCCAGGGATATGATTAACAATGAGATTTATGTTAAACAAAGAAGTCAAAAGCCACACATTTCTGGCACAGGTAGCCAGTATGGGGTCTCGTGCTCTACCTGACCTCAATACTTCCACCACCGCCATGTTATCACATTTGACCTCTATGACCATATCTGTCCACTCAGAACCCCAAAGTTTCAGGGCAACAACAATATTTAGAATTTCCAAGTGAACTATGGTATAATCTTTATACCCAATGGGAATGGGAAGGGTGTAGACACTATTTGCAAACTGACCACCAAACCCGGTTAAACAGGCGTCTAAATGTACTGTATGCTGTGGTTTTTGATGGTCATAGAAAGTGACTCCATTGTATTGGAGCAAAAAGACATTAAACCAGTTTAGATCTCGATGAAAGTTGTCATTAAGATGAATTTTGGACAATTTATTGTGATCTCTAAGTAGTTGTAACATCCTGTTAAGGAAATACCTAGCTGGTTTTACACATTTAGTTATATAGAGAAGGGAGCCAAGCAAGGACTGTAATTGATTTTTGGTGGCTTTATTTCTAGATGCAAAACTTTTACAAATATTGCCAATCTCTTGCAATTTTTCATCTGGTATTTTTAATGTTTTGTTAACCGTGTCTATTTCAATTCCTAGGCAAACAGCACGAGTTGTAGGGGCGACAAGCTTGGATTCACTAATTTCCAACCCTAATTCGTGCAATAAAGCAAGAAGAGTATCATAGGACTCCTGTATCTCATCTGGCAAGCCAGTATAGATCATATCATCAATATAGTTGCTGGATAGGCAGCAAAAAACACTCTAAGGAAAAACTTTATAGCACAGCCAAACTTCAATGGATAGATTCTGAGTTCAGTATTCTTGGTATGGATTTTTCAACTGAATTACTTGATATTCCTAGAATAAACTATAACAAAGGTTTAGCCAAGGCCAATAAAATTATAAATTCTTGGAATTACAGACACTTGACACCCATAGGAAAGATTACAGTTATCAAAACTTTGATATTATCAAACTTTACACACCTATTTATGAGTATTCCAACTTCAAACATAGTCATGCGTGATATAGAAACAATGTTGTATAAATTTTTATGGGCAGGTAAACCCGATAGGGTATCTAGGAAGGATATATGTAAGACAAATTTAAAAGGTGGTATGAAGATGATAAATGTGTGCAATTTTGAAAAAAGTTTGAAGCTTAGCTGGCTAAAACGCCTTGGCACTGATTCTTCAAAAGCTTGGTACAAAGTTTTAGAGACTACAGTTAGAGATGTGAATAAATTGTATGTATTAGGGACAAAATGGCCAAAAACTGTAGCCTCTAAACTTAATCCCTTTTGGAACACAGTTTTTAAATACTCAGATGAACTGAATGATATACGAAAAATTGAAAAAAATCAGGATATTGTAAATCAGTGCATTTGGTACAATAGTAAAATAGGCACAAAAAATATATTTTACCCAGATTGGTTTAAAAGGGGCCTTTACTTTGTAGGAGATGTTTTGAATGAAAAAGGCAATATGTTACAGCTACAAGAGATAAATAGGAAATATAATATGAGGGTTAACTTTTTGAACTATTTTACAATCAGAACGACTTTAAGAAAATTCATATTGCAGTTTATAAATGGAGATGAATTTTTGGCAGATACACCAAACATTCCTTTCCATATGCATATCTATATAAAGCCCTTAAAGGGGGGAAGATACTTGTATCATATTCTCAATGACTGTACAGGGGATCCCTCAGATTGCGAACAAAAATGGTGCCAAAAATTAAATCAAGACCATGACATAAATTTTTGGAAACAGATTTATAAAATCAACTTTTTCACAATCTACGATAACAGTGTCATATGGTTCCAATATAGAATCATCCGAAGGATTCTTGGTACACAAGAATTTTTGCATAAAATTAAACAATCTGACTCGGATATTTGTCAACTATGTGGCCAATATTGTGAAACAATTACACATTTATTTGTAGTCTGTAACAAAGTAAATAGCCTCTGGAAGAATCTACAGACCTGGATTGAAACAAAAACTGGTTCAGCATTTAACTTTAGCGACACAGATAAAATTTTGGGCTGTGCTTTCATTGAGCATTCTTTTTGGCCTGTAAATTTTGTTTTACTCATAACAAGATTCTATATCTTTAAGTGTGCAAAAGACAATAAAACTTTGAGCCTATCACAATTGCAAAAGTTAATTAAAACAAAGTATACTGAACAAGAAATGCTGTCTAATATTAATAATGGTATTGACACTTTTGATAGGAGATGGTCATTGTGGAGTGATATTTTTGCTGAAATTTAGATTAATGTATTGATAGTTAAGCACAAAATCTACAAAGATGCTTACTCATTTAGTTGACACTGTTACATAACATGTTACTTTATCATTATATTGTAAAACAACCATGTTTATGTATATGCTTCGAAAAAAATAAAGGGATGGGAAAAAAAAAAAAAAAAAAAAAAAAAAAAAAATATAGTTGTACAAGTGTGAAAACTGAAATTTTTTGCACATAATGTAGCGTATGGCGTCGGTGCAGCGCTGAAAGATTACGGAACCGTGACGAAATCCGAACGGCAACGTACAATCAATGAATAGCTGTTTATGTTGAAGTCCTAAGAGATCCAGATCCCCTGGATCAATGCGAATATGCCTAAATGCTCTGGAGATGTCTACTTTGTATAGCAAGGCTTCAGGACCTAGGGACTTAAGATTATTGACAATTGTGTCGACTGATGGATAGTTTAATTCAAAATACGTGCCTAAATATCTATCTTGAGGAACCCCATCATTGACAGATTGGCCTACTGGAAAACTTAAGTCAACTATAACTCTTCTGTTAATCGAATTTTGTTTCTCTCTAGTTAAAAAGGGGGAGATATGACAATCAAAAGGCAGTCTTTGAAAAGGGCCCATCATGGCTCCATAATCGATTTCAGTTTGTATATATTTATCCACATGATCAGGAAACTGCTGTGCAGAAGCATGATTGTTAAATGTGGACTGTAAGCTTTGTGAGCGATCAAAATCTAAGGGGAAGCCATAGTGTAGAAGATCTACAAGCTGTTGATCCCAATAATCACCTAAATATTTATACCATGAGGCAATATTCAACTGACTTGGTACAGGAATTCTAGCTTTCATAAAATTAGGCATTTTTGAATTTTTCACCATTTTGTGTGCTTCTATAATAGACGGAATTTCTGTCCAATGAACCTTTTCACCTTGATACACCATAAGGTCATTCAAAGGTAAGAAACCATAATGAGAACCATTTTGTTGTACACATTTGACATAATCTTTAGAAAATATCTTACTATCTATGATCCTTTGTGGTATTTGTCTCCTCTTATATTGAGGTGGTTTCATAACATCATAAATTTTCATAGTTTGGTTCTCTGAGTTTTGAATGCATGCTAAATCATGACATTCCAACCAAGGTTCATTCCTTGGTTGTACTTTTGTTTTAACAACCGGAAGTGCAGGTACATCCACTCTGCATGATTGGACAGGTGATTTTACAAGCATTTCACCCAATTTTGCCCTGTTTCCGTTGTCAGTGCCCATAAACGTTTGAGGAGTTTGCTTGTCCTGGTGAAATTTCTTATTAGTAGCTTGTTGAGGTGAGTGTGCACCCAATGTTTGCCCAGTTTTGTTTTTATTGCCTTTGAAAGGTTTAGAAATATGCACAACACCATCAACAATATTTGTTGGCTCTATACCCAATGTTTGCCCCGTTTTGTTTTTGTTGCCTTCCAATAAATCAGTAAACTGTGAGCCATCTGACGAATCATCATTTGCATCATCCGATAATGGTTGCAAAATAGTGAACTTATTTGCCAGTTGAATAATACCTTCCTTACTGGACTGTTTTCCTCTATGGAAAGTATTGCGTTCGACCCGAGACTGCAGAACAGCACTAGCTGGTCTAGGCCGAGTGCGTTCGAGTTGAACGCATTTTGGATGAGCGCATTGTGGTCGTATACTTGCATTGCGTTTATGGACTTTTGCAGAAGTGCTCTGGCTTTGCAATATATCAAACTTATTCGGTTTGGAAGGGTGAACATTTTTTACAATATCAGCATATGACCTGTTATCAACAAAAGTATTCACAGAATTATTGGTTTTAAACCATTTGAACCACTGTTCCGGCTTGACAGCAGTTTCTTTGTGGATTTTTTGAACATCCAGTGTTTTATTTACAATATATCTGGTTCTATGGGTGAGCACCCGTGTGTGTTCACCCATGCTCATTTGTTTTTTGACTGCATTCTATGTTTATTCTTGCAGTCCAGTTCTGAGTGAGGGAAAGTTTTACCAATAGAAGCGAAACAAGAAGCACAGATGTGCTTATATAGAACTCCCCTGGTCTCGTGGGATTTCTTCTGAACACAAGTACCCTGATTGAAATATGTGCAAGGCATGGATTTAGTTGTCTTTCCATATTTCTTCGCATTGGACAAAGTTTGAGGAGAATTCGTAACATGTTTTTGTGCATTTGCTCTTCTAATTCTGTCAATAGCCAAAGTATCAGAATATGATTTTACTTCTCCTTGTTCCATACGACACAGTAACACTGCATGGCTGGCTTTGGCCGAAATCCAAGAGAAGTCATTCGCATCATCCATGAGTGAAATAAGATATTCAAGCATGTGTTCTCTAAGTTCGGTATTTGTTTCCTCTCTCATGGTTCGACCAAAGCCAGCCACCCACTGTGTAACGGACAACTGGTCGTATGAAACGCGTTCTTTGTTTAATCCGGATAGGACGTATTCGTGTGGCCACTTAATTCTGTTTTTTACAGTGACCTCGACAGAACCACCTCTCTGGGACTTAATTTTTTGGGTCGTACCTGTCTTTGCTAAGTCGGTAAGCTCTTGCAATCTCTGCTCAACTTTCGACTGAATAAGAGCATCTTCCTTGAGTGAGTCAAGAGTAGGGAGATTTTGTTTGAATGCCTGTACGTGCTGCTGAGGTTTAGGTGCAATTTTTTCTCTAGGTTTAGAACTGGATTTGCCCTTGATTTTTGTCTTATCCTCAGTCTTTTTACAAGAGCCATTTTCGATTTTATCCAATCTCTTGCCAATTTTTTGAAGTTGGTCCAAAATTTGGGAGTTAATAACGGATTGGACTTTCAAATCAGAAGTGATGTCAGCAAGACTCGTTTGCTGATCATGATGTGAAGATGATTGCTTACTAGTTTTGTCCGAGCTAGCATGTGTTTGAAGGTCAGAAGTATCGAGCAAGGCATCGCAGTCAAGTTCACTGTCTGAGCTTTCTTGCAAAGAATCCGACATATTTGCACTGTCGTTGAAAGAAGACGACTTGTGACCCAGTAGTTCGTTTAAAAATTGTTCATCATCTACCTGTATTTGTACTGGAAATTGAACCGTTTCTTTTTTATTGGATCTCAGCTGTTTATGTTGAAGTCCTAAGAGATCCAGATCCCCTGGATCAATGCGAATATGCCTAAATGCTCTGGAGATGTCTACTTTGTATAGTAAGGCTTCAGGACCTAGGGACTTAAGATTATTGACAATTGTGTCGACTGATGGATAGTTTAATTCAAAATACGTGCCTAAATATCTATCTTGAGGAACCCCATCATTGACAGATTGGCCTACTGGAAAACTTAAGTCAACTATAACTCTTCTGTTAATCAAATTTTGTTTCTCTCTAGTTAAAAAGGGGGAGATATGACAATCAAAAGGCAGTCTTTGAAAAGGGCCCATCATGGCTCCATAATCGATTTCAGTTTGTATATATTTATCCACATGATCAGGAAACTGCTGTGCAGAAGCATGATTGTTAAATGTGGACTGTAAGCTTTGTGAGCGATCAAAATCTAAGGGGAAGCCATAGTGTAGAAGATCTACAAGCTGTTGATCCCAATAATCACCTAAATATTTATACCATGAGGCAATATTCAACTGACTTGGTACAGGAATTCTAGCTTTCATAAAATTAGGCATTTTTGAATTTTTCACCATTTTGTGTGCTTCTATAATAGACGGAATTTCTGTCCAATGAACCTTTTCACCTTGATACACCATAAGGTCATTCAAAGGTAAGAAACCATAATGAGAACCATTTTGTTGTACACATTTGACATAATCTTTAGAAAATATCTTACTATCTATGATCCTTTGTGGTATTTGTCTCCTCTTATATTGAGGTGGTTTCATAACATCATAAATTTTCATAGTTTGGTTCTCTGAGTTTTGAATGCATGCTAAATCATGACATTCCAACCAAGGTTCATTCCTTGGTTGTACTTTTGTTTTAACAACCGGAAGTGCAGGTATATCCACTCTGCATGATTGGACAGGTGATTTTACAAGCATTTCACCCAATTTTGCCCTGTTTCCGTTGTCAGTGCCCATAAACGTTTGAGGAGTTTGCTTGTCCTGGTGAAATTTCTTATTAGTAGCTTGTTGAGGTGAGTGTGCACCCAATGTTTGCCCAGTTTTGTTTTTATTGCCTTTGAAAGGTTTAGAAATATGCACAACACCATCAACAATATTTGTTGGCTCTATACCCAATGTTTGCCCCGTTTTGTTTTTGTTGCCTTCCAATAAATCAGTAAACTGTGAGCCATCTGACGAATCATCATTTGCATCATCCGATAATGGTTGCAAAATAGTGAACTTATTTGCCAGTTGAATAATACCTTCCTTATTGGACTGTTTTCCTCTATGGAAAGTATTGCGTTCGACCCGAGACTGCAGAACAGCACTAGCTGGTCTAGGCCGAGTGCGTTCGAGTTGAACGCATTTTGGATGAGCGCATTGTGGTCGTATACTTGCATTGCGTTTATGGACTTTTGCAGAAGTGCTCTGGCTTTGCAATATATCAAACTTATTCGGTTTGGAAGGGTGAACATTTTTTACAATATCAGCATATGACCTGTTATCAACAAAAGTATTCACAGAATTATTGGTTTTAAACCATTTGAACCACTGTTCCGGCTTGACAGCAGTTTCTTTGTGGATTTTTTGAACATCCAGTGTTTTATTTACAATATATCTGGTTCTATGGGTGAGCACCCGTGTGTGTTCACCCATGCTCATTTGTTTTTTGACTGCATTCTATGTTTATTCTTGCAGTCCAGTTCTGAGTGAGGGAAAGTTTTACCAATAGAAGCGAAACAAGAAGCACAGATGTGCTTATATAGAACTCCCCTGGTCTCGTGGGATTTCTTCTGAACACAAGTACCCTGATTGAAATATGTGCAAGGCATGGATTTAGTTGTCTTTCCATATTTCTTCGCATTGGACAAAGTTTGAGGAGAATTCGTAACATGTTTTTGTGCATTTGCTCTTCTAATTCTGTCAATAGCCAAAGTATCAGAATATGATTTTACTTCTCCTTGTTCCATACGACACAGTAACACTGCATGGCTGGCTTTGGCCGAAATCCAAGAGAAGTCATTCGCATCATCCATGAGTGAAATAAGATATTCAAGCATGTGTTCTCTAAGTTCGGTATTTGTTTCCTCTCTCATGGTTCGACCAAAGCCAGCCACCCACTGTGTAACGGACAACTGGTCGTATGAAACGCGTTCTTTGTTTAATCCGGATAGGACGTATTCGTGTGGCCACTTAATTCTGTTTTTTACAGTGACCTCGACAGAACCACCTCTCTGGGACTTAATTTTTTGGGTCGTACCTGTCTTTGCTAAGTCGGTAAGCTCTTGCAATCTCTGCTCAACTTTCGACTGAATAAGAGCATCTTCCTTGAGTGAGTCAAGAGTAGGGAGATTTTGTTCGAATGCCTGTACGTGCTGCTGAGGTTTAGGTGCAATTTTTTCTCTAGGTTTAGAACTGGATTTGCCCTTGATTTTTGTCTTATCCTCAGTCTTTTTACAAGAGCCATTTTCGATTTTATCCAATCTCTTGCCAATTTTTTGAAGTTGGTCCAAAATTTGGGAGTTAATAACGGATTGGACTTTCAAATCAGAAGTGATGTCAGCAAGACTCGTTTGCTGAACATGATGTGAAGATGATTGCTTACTAGTTTTGTCCGAGCTAGCATGTGTTTGAAGGTCAGAAGTATCGAGCAAGGCATCGCAGTCAAGTTCACTGTCTGAGCTTTCTTGCAAAGAATCCGACATATTTGCACTGTCGTTGAAAGAAGACGACTTGTGACCCAGTAGTTCGTTTAAAAATTGTTCATCATCTACCTGTATTTGTACTGGAAATTGAACCGTTTCTTTTTTATTGGATCTCAAATTGTACATAACGAATAAAATACTAAATACTAATATGCAATCCGATTAAAATACTAAAATACTAATATTCTATCTGTCATAGCACTCCGTCAGAAGAACAAAATATACAAGGCAACAAGACAAAGATTGAATAAAATACCGTTAGTTGTAAAAGACTAAAATACTAATATATAAACATAAAAGGAAAACCATACAGTAACCCAACACGTGTAGTGTTAATATTGCACATATAACTCTGTAGGAATTCTTGTGTGTTCTCGTTGCTTTTCAATGACAGAATGGCAGAATGTACCTGCAGAAACAGAGAGGTCCCACGCTGGTCAGTCTTGACCAATAGCAATTGGGTATGCAAATTAAATGAAAACACTAAACCCAAAAAGGAAGGGACGCCAAAATGAGCCTGATGCCACCCGAATGGCATCCTGCACATTTGCCTCCCAACACCTAAGTTGTGGCTAAATTTAGGTCCTGAGCAGAAATTGCAAGGTGAATGGTGGATGTTGAGTGCTGGATAGGTTTTAGTACATAGTTATTTTTTCGAACTAGCTAGCACTGTAACACTTCAAAGCAGTGTAAAATCCAATCCAAAAATGCATCCACCACATTGCAGAGCATATTTTGATAAATTTTTCAATCCATCAATCATGTGATGTCATGTCTACCTTGTATTAAAAGTGATAGCTGTAGTTACCTACCTTAATTCAAATCCCAGCAAGAAAGGGTGATCATAGTCATTTAAGAATCGTTACTCATTTCTTCACAAGAAAAACCAAAAATGGCATAAAATGAAAATATTACATATGAATTACAGAGTAAACAGGCTGCTGTCTTGAAGTCAATTGGACCAGACTTATTTAAGATATGACAAAGTGATGGTTGTGAATGGTTTTGAAAACTTTGCTTTGATAAATGACTCACTGGCATCACATAATTATTGGACAGATTTGTTAATATTTTTACCTCCATGTTAAATTTTTTTTTATTTACATTAAAAGATAATATTATTCTATAATTACAAGTGATGGAAATAAAATAAAATCTAAATACAGTAATATAAAGGTATAGTTTTCATTACAAACTGAGCATTTCTGATTGCAATTACCTATATTCTACCTTGACTCAGACATGACATCATACAGCTGTTGAATATTTCTCCTTTATCTTCTGGAGGTAAGCAGCAGTCTGTGCAGTCATTAGCAGTACTTGTAGGAACTAATGAAAATAACATATTTTAACCATTACTTTCTAAGGCAATGCAACCCCAGCTATGATACATAGTAATACCAGTTGAGGCAACTTTACAGATCCCTAATATGCAGACTTTTCACTGTGGCAAGGCACCGAGTGTATAAAGTTCATCTACCACAGTGGTCTTGTAAGACCTCAATCGCTCATGAGGACAGATGACCTGGGTTCAATTCCAAGTACAGACAGATACACATGTCCATCCACTGTCATTGGGTCCTATCCCCAGTGGCAGAATAAAAATCCCTAGGGGCATTGATAAATGATCATTCCCAAGTCTTTCAGCTATGGGGATGTCAGTTACCAGAGAGCTTGGGTTGTACCCATGCAGTCAGTATGGTCGAATAGCACTCTGAGTTTTGTTATAAAGAAGATGTTGGACTGAGTTTTAATTACAATATATTCATAGAAATTCGTTTGCGCGTTTGCTTTTTAATATGTGAGCTAATTGCTAATTTTATCAACTACAGATATAAAACATTTTATTCTACTTAATTTAATACAAAGGATTTAAATAACACTTTTATACTGCTGCTCCAATGTCTCATCAAAAACTAAATAAGCCCAACAATTGGTAAATGTTATAGCATTTATAAAAATAGTGGGAAAAAATGAAAGTCTTGTTGAATTTATTTTCATTTTCAAGTGCTAAATCTGAAGAAATTATAAGCTTTTATCCCAATTATTTTAGTATTGCAGACTTTTATAGCAATACGTTGAGCAGAACTGCAATGTTTTGGTTACAATACTTTAAGACCTCAGTCTCACTTATCAACACATATAATGGAAG
Source organism: Sabellastarte sp. h YS-2021 (assembly GCA_964017235.1). Classification (NCBI taxonomy): domain Eukaryota; kingdom Metazoa; phylum Annelida; class Polychaeta; order Sabellida; family Sabellidae; genus Sabellastarte; species Sabellastarte sp. h YS-2021. The sequence continues at coordinate 15,540,607 of OZ024937.1, forward strand.
GAAAACTTAAAATATTGGTCACAAACCAGAAAGCTGATGATATTACACGTTTTTATCCCATAATTTCTGCATTTGGGGATTTTAAGTGTAATTTTGTTGACAGGAAATGTCCAAGTTTAACTGGAGTGTACTAAAACGCCGAGTGACAAATTTGGAATGGTTTTGCATTTGTATACACATTTTTCATACAAACCCATCCCTACTATCAACATGCACATGAAGTTAAATATGTGAATACAACCATGTTTATCCTTGCAAAAATGTTAAAACTTACTAACAATAGCCTGTGTGGTGGCTATAACAATAAGTGATAATAGTAACATCATGTGAACCAATCTGGCCATGTTTGATCTTCTGTTCGTTCTCTATGATCACTGTACTGTCCAAGACTTCTTGAAGAAATGGCAAATTCCTTGGGCAACTCAAATTAATATCTCAGCAATTGCAATGGTAAGTCATTAAACTAATGGATAGTGAATAAATATAGTAATAAAATTTTGAATGCTTAGTGTCAACAAAATTAACCTGTCATAATTTTTATCATGATAGCTTTTGAATAGTCTCACTGATTGAACCATTTGTTTAATTTGGTTTGATTTAATCAACTTTGCAAATAGATGAAGGTGGTTTTATCATCCTTGCTTTTGTCCCAGGTCACAAAGATTTTTAATTAGAATTCTATTTTAGTAGAACTGAATAGAATCCATTAGAAGGAGAAAGTTTAAATGTACATTAAACACTAGCACCTGAAGAAACCTTCAAAGGAATGTGCTGTAAGACTATTTTAATTCATCACCATTGTCATCAATATGCATTTTAACAACCATTCACTGACATGCAAATGACCATATTCATATCTCTAGTTCTAATTTACTTTTATAGCACCCAATCTCCACTAAAGCAAACTCTATGCGGCGATAGTCAATAACAACATCCAGCTTCAAAATTCTTTCAAGAAAAACGTCAACAACAAGGAGCTGCAGGATTAATGAAGGCCTATGGTGAATATACTTTGAGAAAGAGGCAGGCAATTGATGCGGTGGCATAAATCTCATCATGCAACACATTCCTTACTCATTGTCAATCAAAAGCAAAGCTCTAACTAAATTGCTTGATTTGAATAGTAATACATAGTATTGTACAGACCAGTACAGTTCCGAGTTAGATACATCCCATACTTGGCCTAAAACTCAGGCAGTCAACCATTGAAGTACTAATATTGCCTATTCTTGCTTAACGTCGTTGATATGATGGGTACTAATCACGCTATGCCACAATTCGTGGAAATCTGGGAACCAAATAAATGAGAAATGTAATCTCTTGAAGTTTGATCCTCGGTAGAGCTTGCCTTAGAAAGTGGCCAAAGAGAAAACAAGTTCTCTAGATAACCATACCTACAAGTGATTAAATATCGAATATTTTTTACTTTTTGGAAAGTGAGGCCAAGATAGCAATATTGAAGGATGATTTCTGGGGTATGTGTGTGATCAGCCATGGTTTTTCTTGGGTCAGAAGATTTGGTACATCCCTTGAACAGTCTGGTATTTTAGTATCCTTGAGCCATCTGTATAAATATTATAAATGTTTCTGACATGTTGGCAAGCATTTGTAGTGGATAGTGGCACACTCTTCTGTTAAAAGTACTATATGTTTCTAAATGAGGTTAAAAGTATTTAGTAGTTATACATTCATACTGGTGCTAGGTACCAGTTATACATGGTGTTAAGCAGTATAAAATTGTTTCTTTAATATAAGCATGGTATTCACTAAACAGAATTTGGGACAAATGTTGACCGTTTCCTTTTCCCCGAGAAACAAATGGTCATCAAATGGTATGAATTTTAATGGCACATTATAATATGTGCATCTGAGCACTTGAATCATAATGTTGAAAGAAGCTAAAATACACACCAAGCAGCTGGTCGTTTAAGTCAGTGGTACTTTTATCACATTGGGGATGCTTTACATTTTAGATAATGGCATTGCTCTGAGATTATTGTTGCACAGTTTCTTGAACAATAAGTTTCCTGATGAAAGAATGAGCAGTATTAAAGAATCGTATGTAGTGGAAATTTATAGATCAACAATTGTACGAATCTAGTATCAAAGAGAAGTATGCAAGAATTAGTAATATCATATGTGTAATTTAGGGTAAGAAACGGAGAAAATATGTCTAGTGGGTGCAATATATTTTTGAGCATTACAAAGAGTTTACACCTTGATAAAGGCATGTCTCTAACTGGAAATATGAACAGAAACCTGTCCCAAAATGACCCTGGCTGTTGCAGAAGACATAAAAGCCTAACTTTGACCTTTAACCTTTGTAAATATGAAGGATCTGGTCCTGTATTCACGAAAGGTCTTAGACTTAGCCAGGTCTTAGGCTTAAATCCAGTCTTAAAGTTAAGACATCTGTCTCAGCTAAGTTTTGTATTAAAACCGTATTCCCAAAGGGTGACTTAGCTAAAGCCAAGATTATCAAATAACCACAGTGGTTTTCTGTGTCATGTGACCTTTCTTTTCTATTCAAACTATACTATTGGTGACATACATCCTTCATTTAATGCATTTTATCTAAGAAAAAGTGCTGTTTTGAAATGGAAAACATTGTTACCACATATAAACTTCCCAAAGACTGCTTTAGTGAGGTGTTCTGTATAATTAACGCTCGACGATAGGAGAGGGTTATTGTGATCAGTTTGTTTCTGTCTGTCTGTCTGTGCACCGTTTCGCCGTTATAATTCAAAAACTATAACACCAATCAAGCTCAAATTTGGTGGGCAGGTATTTTATGGGGCACAGACAGATTCTTCCAAATTTGGTATAATTTGTGTGAAAATTAAAGCCAGGAGAGAGTTTTTCTTATTTTTAATTTGGCTTTCACAGTGAAATCTGCTTCTCTGTCTGTGCACCATTTTGCCCTTATAACTCAAAAACTATAACATCAATCAATCTCAAATTTGGTGGAAAGGTATTTCATGGAGTACAGACGGATTCATCCAAATTTGGTATAATTTGTTTGAAAATTAAAGCCAGGAGAGAGTTTTTCATATTTTTAGTTGGAATACACAGTGAAACTGCTTCTCTTCATCACATACATAAAAAAATCAATATTTTGCTTTCTGATGATGTCATTACTCAGTGATGTCACAATGCAGTTGTCATTGTGAGGTCACAAACCTAGCTTGTGATACTTGTTGTCTTTAAGTAAAAATATTTCTTCTCATTTTATGTCTTGAAATTGACATGCTTCTTTGTTTTCACCTCAGTTTCCTCGCCGCCGCCACTGCCGCCGCTGCCGCATTATGGTCTCCCTTGAATATCTCCCTTATTATTAGAAAGTTTCAAACCATATTTGGCAGTTATATACCTTAGGGGTGGGAAAATTTTTCTGCATGCTTTAATTTGACCTTTGACCTTTATGAAGGTCACATGATCAAAAACAATTTTTTTAAGTACACCCCACCCCCCCCACCCCCCCACCCCCGTAATCGCAGTTCAGGAAAAACTACTTGCTACACAGCCTTATAATTTGACACACCTGTTCATACTATCGGAAATGCAAGCTGATTAGATTTTGAAGCAATCCCTTGAAAAATGTCATTTATGGGTGATTTTCTCACACCTTCCAATCTGAGAGCCTTAAATTTAGGTCAACCCCCCTATTATCTTCTTAAGTATTGCACTTAGAGCCATAAAATGTATTGGGAGGTAATAGGAAAGCATATGTGGAGAGTCTAAATAGCCGGTTAGTTTTACCCCCCGACCCCCCCCCCCCCCTTATGGGCCAAACTGGGGTCATAAATAGCTGCTTTGGAGTTTTTGCCTTATATCTCCTTTATCATTGCTTTTATAGCTTCAGAATGTATTAAGAGGTATTGGGAAAGCATATGTGGAGAGTCTAAATAGCCGGTCACGTTTATCCCCAACCCCCCCTTATGGGTCAAACTGGGGTCATAATATAATTGCTTTGGAGTTTTTGCCTTATATCTCCTTTATTGTTTCTTTTATAGCTTCAGAATGTATTAAGAGGTATTGGGAAAGCATATGTGGAGAGTCTAAATAGCTGGTCAGTTTTATCGTCTGACCCTCCCCCTTATGGGCCAAACTGGGGTAAAAAAATAGCTGTTTTGGAGTTTTTACCTGATATCTCCTTCATTGTTGCTTTTATAGCTTCGGAATGTATTAAGAGGTATTGGGAAACCATATCTGGACAGTCTAAATAGCCGGTTAGTTTTACCTCCTGACCCCCATGTATGGGTCAAACTGGGGTCATGAAATAGCTTTTGCCTTTATTGTTGCTTTTATGCTTTCACAATGTATTAAAACCTATTGCAAAACCCTGTGGACAATCTAAATAGCAATACATACTTGCACACATGATTATATATGAAGTTATCAATACTCGTTACTGAAATGCTTTGTAGCATTTACACAAAATTTACTAAAGTTACATCCAATGTTGTACATCCAATGTACAACACTTTCTGCAGCTTGTCTATGTCTACAACGCTTGTTTATGTTAATTAAAGAAGACCTTTGTAGGATTTTCCCTGTCATGATATCACTAAGGGGGTTGGTTTATGTAACAGTACGGTGCAGCTTTGTGCATTCTTAGCTTTACAGCATGCTTATTAAGACCACAAGGCATTTTAAACTCTCAGGGACACTTCGCTTTTGTTAGCAAAAGCATTCATCTAGTTGTTTATTTGTCTATTTTTTTTTCTGTGTGTGTGTGTGTTTAGTTTACTCCAGAACTAGTAACAGATCTTTATTTAAAAATTTGTGGGTAGGACCTGACTGAAGAAAGATCTGGATCTTATTTTAGATACAAAAAAATCATGATTTTTCAGAGGTCCCATTTCAATGTATTTTTAATGACTTTAGCTTTCTACTTGATATTTCTATGAAGATTAATTTACATGTTTGGTTTTATTTTATTGTCTTCCTTGAAATACTTTATATCACTTGAGAGACTGGTCACATGGAGTCGAGCGTTTTGCTCTCTCTGAGTGCATCTTGTTATACTTTATTTACAGCCATTTCAAATTTTGAAGTGGAGAAAAGTTTATTGCAGCCATATTTAATTCCTCTTTACAAAATTTAAGCCCACTACCAACCAGTCTTTAAGGTAAGCCCTTATTTAAGCCTAAGACTGGTCTTAACTTCTTTGTGAATACTGCTAAGACTAAGACAAAAGTCTTAGCAATTTTACGTGAAATTTAAGACAAAAGTCTTAACTTTAAGCCTAAGCCCTGGCTAAGACATTTCGGGGCCGGCCGTGATTTCTGCATAAACAAAAAGTTAATGAAGCTAACTCCAACATTCCAGTAATTGTAACAAAAGCTATTTCTTTAGGTGAAATACAGAAATAAAAGGCCAACACAAAAACCACATCTATCTGAACATTTTTATTCATATTATCTCACTATTATCTCTCATAAAATTCACTTTATAATTACACATTATGTTAATATAACTATATAATATAATGCCACTGTGGCCTAGCGGGTAATACACTTGTCTAGGAGCTCAGAGGATGTGAGTTCAAACCCAGGTACAGGCAGATACATAGTGGCTCAGATGATCACTTAAAATGGCGGTCCCTTGTCATTGGGTCCTATCCCCAGTGGCAGGCTAAAGAATCTCAAGGACGATGATAAATGGTCATCCTTGAGCCTCTATCTTCCAGTTAGGGGAACACCAGTTACTTGTGAGTTGGGGCTGTACCTGTGCAGTCGGATTGGTTAAATAGCGCTTTGAGTCCTGTAATATATGGAGATATTGCGCTGAGTATAAATACACAATACAACACAACAAAACTACAGTTCAGATGGGCCAATTTCTTTTACATCTGTATGAGAAATTCATTCCTGTTAACAACCAATTACACATATGTGATACATAACACCAATACTTGTAAAAACTAAACTGTTACACAACTCATGTATATTATAACTGCACTTCTGTTGCAATGATAATATTACTGTTAAGGAAAATCATCAGCTAGTATGCACAATAAAAAGTAGCATAGTAACATAGTGGAAAATATATTTGCCTCCCACCGCCTAAATGGTGGATAAATTCAGGACCTGGGGCCAGTTTCAAAAAGCATCTATAAGAAAAAGGTCACCTTAAATTTAAGAGTACCTTTGAATTTCTCCCTCCTTTAAAAATTCTCGGTTTCACAAAATTTCCTTCCTGAAATGAGACCTTGAAAACTCCCTTAAATTTCAAGGAAGCTAAGGACCTAGCCTAAATTTAAGAAAGTGTCCTCCAAAGAAACTTTAATAATTTTAAAGGCCATTGGCTCCCTCCTTAAGTTTCAAGGAAGACCTTTGATAAGGAGTTTTAAAGGAGGCTTTATGTAACTGAAATTTAAGGTGGCCTTACCTAAGGAAAAATGACGTTCCTTTACAGGCATCTGTCTTAACTCATTGAAACCGGACATATTTAAGGGATTAGAAAGTGACCATTGCTTGGATAAATGACATATTGATAAAATTGATAGTTATTGGGCATTTTCATAAAGGGTTTACCTACAGGTTAAATGGTAAACTTTTTATTTTAAAATATGATACTATTTTATTAGTACGATGAAAAGCATTTAAAAAATATAAAAACATTTATATAAAGGCGTATTTGTCGTTACAAAATAAGACATTATGGTACTTTTTATTCCTGTTGGCCCAGACATATAACAACATGCAAATGTTAAATTCTTCTCCTTTGTCTTCTAGAGGTAAACAACAGTCAGTACAGTCAGTAGATGTAGTTATGGGAACTTAACATATTGCAATCATTTATGTCCATGGAAATACATACTCTGATATGATGCATAAAATATATAAATAAATGTAGCATAAAACTGAAAGGCAAACAGAATTATTACTATTATTTTGTATGTGAAAACTGAAACTAATTTTTCTGATTTACCACCTCTGTTCAGGAGTGTTCATACTGACACAATAGTATCAAACAGATGCTATCGGTCAATGAAAACCTTGCATTAATTCTTTATTGTGAAAGATCATGCAGATTTTTTTCAGGTTTTGTCCCAATTACTTGAAACAGAGATTATCCTAGTTCTTATTGTATACATATAACCTAAGCTGGGCATGTACTGACATCACAGTAGTAGAGATTTCTCAAAATATCAGGAAAGTCCAGAATGTCACCCCCATGTCACCCAAAATAGCCCCCCAAACTACCACCTTTCATACATGATATACTTTTCCACATGATTTTTCCGAACATTTGAAAAGTCTCTTTTACAGATCCACAAAAAAAGCGATCAATATATATTGTATGGCCAAACATATTACTTTTCACCTGCCACTGTGGCTTTGTGGGTAAGACACTTGATTAGGGACACAGACAACCTGGGCTTGATCCCAGATACAGGCAGATAATTAATGTTTCAGATGACCACTTAAAATGATAGCCCACTGTTACTGGTTCTTATCACCAATGGCAGCAGGCTAAAGAACCTCAGGGATATTGACAAATGATCACCGTTGACACTAGGTATTTCAGTTAGGGGAATGTCAGTCACTTTACGTTGGTTGTACTTGTGCAGTCAGGATGGGTCAAATAACACTTTCACTCCTGTAGTAAAGGACACATGACGCACAGCATAAATACACAATACAATTCAACAAAATTTATAACATATTAGCCAGACCTTGTGCAAGATCCTTCCTTGGTGCACTATGATTCCCTAAGAGTAAATTCACTGTGGACTTACTTATAGTGGTGGTGGACCGATTCACGCCCGGGTACCAATTCAGGCCCACCCCCAATTTTCTTGAAGATTCATAATTTTTTACAGAGAAGATGTTTACCACATCATAGATAATCATCAAATTGATCATATACATTTGTAATTTATTGTTTAACTGCGATTGTTTTGGATAAATTTAGGGGTGGGCGTGAATAGGTACATGGGCGTGAATTGGTCCACCACCACTAGTGAGAGTGTATAAATCCAGACTGTTATAAAATGCACTCATTCATTGTCTCAGAAAAAACCCAAAGTAAACACTTGTGAGCAAGATCTATGTTTTAGATAAAATGTGGGGTAACTAAAATACAGGATTTCTTAAATATAAAGATATAAGACAATGCTGTCATACAAGTTTTTTATGTGTAGTTATTTTTAAGCGCGAGCTCTATCGAGGCTCATGCTTCTAGAGATTACTTTTTTTGTCTCCAGACTTTCATGAATTTTGACGCAGCGTGATGAGTATTTGTCTGCTCACTGAAGATAAGTGGCAATGGGCTACGTTAATACTTGGATGGATGACCGTCTGAGTTCTAGACCAGCTGTGGGATGTGTCTGAGTTGGAATTTCTTTGTGTCATCTGACTTTTGTAAATTCTAGTGCACTACTCATGTCTCTGATGGCTTAGTGCTCACGCTAGGGGACCAAAACACCTTTTGGACTAGTTTATATATTTTTCACTCCTTCATGTAGCAGATTCTAACTAACACTCTAATGTTAATAATGTTATAAATTCAATCATTGGTAAATTTGATAATATTAACAGAAAAAAAGAGCAAATAGAAATCCTGTTGAATTTATTTTTATTTTCAAGTTTTATTAATATACATGAAGTTTAGTCTTTGAATACAAGCAAGTTTTTCCTTTAAAAAGTTTGTAACTTACCACTGTTTTATAAAAGCTACAACAATAAGTGATAATTACACCAGGTAAACCAATCTAACCATGCTTGCTGTTCTATTTTTACCTGTGCAACTCAAATTAATATCTCAGCAAATGCAATGACTAATTATAACTAACGAAGAATGAAAAAACACATTAATTTAATAACACAGTAAAATTTTGAACAGTAAATGTGTGCAAACCAACCTATCATAATTATTTTGAGAATGATAGCTTTAAGTTAGCCGCTTGAATTGAATTGCTTGTTTAATTTATTTAATTTTGTTTAATTTGATCAAACTTTGCAATTAGATTCAGATGCTTCTATCATTGTGAATTCTATGCCAGATCTCAATAAACTTTAATTAGAATTCTATACTCTTTCAATAGGACTAAATCAAGCTAATATTTAAAATTTATATACTCTTATCTAAATAAAAAAATGAATGTGTATCATTCACCAACCATGGAAGTAAACCTTCTAAGGGATGTCCTCAGGCTATTTATTGTCAGTTATATCACTGTCATAAATGATCATGCGTACAGTTATCGTGGTTCCCCCATCGAAGAAACCCAGTCTTTACCCAGAAATTTTGAAAAAAAATATTGACCTATATCCATTTTTTCGTGCATCTGTCACCTGTCAAGGCCATGATTCCAAAGTCAACTGACAGTGTGGTGAGTCAATTATCAGGGGACCTTCATTTCTAGGGACCTGCATTTTATCAACTGAATCTTTCACAGGGCAGGGATTTAGAGATATCGCCAAGCAAGTAGTAAATCCCTCTCATCAGGGCAGTATACCTTGAAGAAGGAGCAGCCACGTAGACCATTCCTGCCTTGTCTCTACCCCCACCCCCACCCCACTCCTCCAGGGTGTATAGTTATGTACAGCTCATGAAGGCTTGCAGGAGAATATTCAAACATTGCAAACATGCAGTGCCAAATGCTGTGTGGAATCGCACTGAAAAGGTCCTGCAAATCCCAACAAAGGTGACCTACCAAAATATAAAGCAGGCTTAACCACAACTGAACAAAATCAAAAGACCATGATTCTATTTAGTGGTAGCCAGTAGCAGTAAAAAGGAAAGATGCGATGTTGGTATTCGAAATTACAGAAGAAAAGACCTTTCACAGACTTCAGCAGATACAAATGTAGTTTAAGTGCAGACGAAAACTCCCAGTTAGTGTCAAGCAGTCTGCATTACTTTCAGAGGGCTTAATTAAAAATTTTACTAACTTAAAGGCCTTGTGCTGCCAGACATGCAAATATGGACTCTATTTTGTACTGATAGTGAAGCCACCTTACAGAAGGTAAAATACCTGTTTCTTGGCTCAAATTTGGGATGGATCTGTACCAAAAATGTGTACATCAGGAGGTCGTCAATGCAAAACCATACCGATTCCTGGGCTCCGTATTTTAGAACACCACTAAAAAAAACATGAATGTTTCATCTTCGCGACATCGGAATAAAAGTGGCCAAATGTAAGGCCACCTTATTTACTTTGAAATAATCCTTCTAAATTTAAGGTGACCTTTAGATCACCTTCCTCTTGTCACCCAATTTTTTCATTGTGATTATTGTAAACTGTCTTAAGGTGGCCTTAAGTTGTTTAATAATCTACTTTTACATTTAGAAACATTGCAGATGTAAAAACTTTTTATATAATTGTAAATAAAAATATACATATATTTCCCAGTTCAAATTGTTTTACTGTGCTTGAACTAGGTGTAATGTTTAAGATAGATGCTGAATACACAAAATTGTAAACACAGTCCTCCTTATGCCAGACTGAAGACATTTCGTTAAATCTTTTGTTGATGCATAACACAATATTGTGCATTGCTGTATTGGAAACATACTTTATAGAAATTTGTATCTGAATAAGTTTACAAAGGTATGACCAAAACAATTGAAAGTTAGTTTTCCTTGAGTCTGTCAAGGTCCAAGTGAAGTTTTACACCCCGTTCAACAGGTCATATTGGGACAGGTCCTCAGTATTGCCACTTGTAGGGGGAGTCAAACCTTACACAGAGGTGACAGCCTGTGATTAGATGACAAACTTACTAACCACTGAGCCATCGAGGACATCCTTGAGTCTGACTAATACTTGGTAACTCAGTTCATGGTTAAACATGCTTCTACATACAAAATTGCTACCTTATATATTGCTTAGTTTATATATTACATACCTTCTGAAAATATTAATAATAATGATGTAAGTAACAAGCTATTCACAATCTATTTTTGTTAATTAAGCTAAAACTTGTGTGTGGTTTATACTAGTTATTATAATCCTGAGAGGAATATATAATTCAATGTGAAAATGTGTAGCAAACAATAAAAAAGATGTTGCATGTATGAAGTCGTTGAATTGTCAAGGTATCTTGAAAAGTAAATTTGGTAGGGAAAGGGAACAGCTGGGCTTTCTTACTTTTAATTGTTTTATAGAACCAAATTATTTATGCCCCTTTCACACTACAGGTGGTACATCCTGTGGTTAGAAGTTTTTCACGGCTGCAGAACCGCCCCCAGGTCACCCTGTTATGTCCGATTGGTCATACTACAGGTGGGCAGTCACTAATTGGACACGATTTTTTAACCGTCAATGACAGTGGGATGACAGTACTACAAATGATGGTCACCGAGAAGCAGCCTACACTAAACTCAAATCACCTTCGGTAGCTGTTGGACAAACACATGGTGAAGCGAGTAATATCCTAACTCACTTTATGTCGCCGTGTTACACTGAAACACGACCAAATTACAATACGACCACACCTTCGGTTACCGTTGAAAGAAATTCATCCATGCATGCTCATGGTAACAAAATCCAGGACAGAGAAGTTTCACCAAATGCAGGTTTCCGCAGGTGATACTGCTTGTACATAGTGTGAAAAGGGTATTAAGTTGATATACAACTGTTACTAAATTCTGACCAAAGCTTATTAATCTCTTAATGTTCTTAGCACTGAATAGAACAGCAGTGGGGCATGGAAATTGAACAATGCTCTGGTAAAGGATTTTAATTACATTAAAAAAAGAGACTATTTATAACGTTACACAAAATGATAAATTTAATTATAAAAAATATGGTTAAGGGAATACCTTAATTCTAAAATGAAGACAGATAGAATGTTGTACGTTAGGCTCTAAACAAAGCAAAGAAAAAGTAAGGAATCAATCATCCTTCAACAGAATATGCTTTTTACAGCAAGACCTCAATTATAATAATGAAAGTCAGATAAATAAATACTTTGATTAAAAAAATTAAATTGAAATCCATACAAACTGATAAAACAAATGGGAAGAATTCCAAATACTTTCTTAATCTTGAAAAGTGCAGCTATTAATAACATTTAAAAACAATTATAAATTCAGATTTATTACTGGTCAACAATTCTGCAAATATTCTAGAAGGATATCTTTTCATCATAAACTTTGTTTATCTGTTAAAAATAACTCCTATGAAGCCAAGATTATAGAACGCCAGTTTCTTACATATGAAAAACTTAAAAAACTAAGTTATAAACAAAGCCAAAATCGGGGATTTTAGTCATGTTCAGCAACCACGGTACATATCCTACAAGAATGGGTGTAAATCAAATGTCAGAAAGAAATACCTACAGTGGATGCAATAATATTAATGCCATATGTCACCATTTAAAGTGTACAACTGAGAAAGTGTGTCATTAGGTTGACACCAAAACAGCTTCACAAACCAAGTAGGTTCAATTCATAATTATATACAATATACACACTAATAAATGTATGTCTATTGTTGGAAAGATGAAGGATTTGGTGTATGTAAAGGATACCAACAATATAAATCTCTGTTTGTCATGGTGACTTGTTTGATATATAACTATTTTCTTAATCTTTTGTGTCATTTTAAAATGAAAACCTTTCAACGGTTTTATTGGCTAATCTGTTTGGCTGAAACATACTTGAACAACAAAGACCAAATAAAAGAGGAGTAACATCCACATTTTTATTCACATCTTATTGGAAAGTTCAATATATAATGCCACATTAAATGAACGCAAAATTACAATTGAGATGGACCTTCTTTATCTTCATCTCTTAAAGGAATTCATCCCTGTTAAAATAAGAATATGGCATATTTTGTAATACATAACACCATTACATGTTAAAAAGTGAACTGTAATATTGGTCACACTTATAGTCTATGCAATCCAGTTGGAGACAAGGAATTTTTTTGGTCCCCAGGATCTTAACCAATTGGTATGTAACACACTGGCATTGATTGGTAATCCTGTTGTGGTATTGAAACCTGACCACAGTGGTTACCCAATAGTTTTACAGGGCCAACTCTTGACATACTGGAATGCCCAACTAATACGCATTCTTTTGTTCTGTTCCGTCCACTACCTTCCACAATATAACCTATACATTATGCTGAATAAAACACAACATTCAAATTAATCTATAGGAGGTTCACATATTGTTAAAAGGTTATGAAGACATCAAATTAAGATCTCACAACACATGATTTCCTCTTGTCAGTTATTTGAAAAAGGCGAATTTAGGTCTTCACTGGAGAAGCATATATTGCACAGAGGTATTATTATATAAAGTTAGTCTATGAGATAACATACTAAACAGACAGGTACATTAACTTATATGTGTATGGATAGCATTAGAGATCAGTTAAATTATTGTCAAATTATCAACATTATTCCATAAAAATACATAAAGACGAATATTTGGAATATTCAAATACAGCAATAATCAAATGTGTTTCAAATTTTATCTCAAACTTAGCCAAAACCATATTGAATATATTGCATTCACGCATCAATAAATACACTATCATTGGATCAATGCATTTTTAACTAACCTGTTGCTATTTACTTACTACTGACGTTAGACACGAAAACATGCAGTTGTTGAATTCATCTCCTCTATCTTCTGGAACTTCACAACAGTCCGTACACTCATTTAGCACAGCCGTAGAGTTAGGTGCTGAACAACATATTGTTGGCATTAATCACTAACATTTTTTCATGGAAGTGAAAATATAATATTACAAGTTGACCTTGTAATTCAACAAACACACTGAATTGGCACAGTGATTGGAGTTAATAAACATTTTAATGTGTAGCCAATCAGAACAACTGTTACAGGAAGAAGTGCATTGTAAGCTTTGACTTTATTGCCTGTGTGTCAATTGAAGTTGTCATTTGCAAGTAGAGCAACCCCTAAAACTCGTCAGAAAGGTTGGTTTGTTGACTTTGTCACGTAACAACTGTTTGTAACATGTATTTATGGATATCCCAATCAAAATGAATGGTGGCAGAAACGCTGAAGTCACAATTAACCATTTTTACTGTGAGTAAGTAAAATTACAAACCAAGCAGTATATTTTATATGAGCTCGTCTGACGCTGTCTGCTTCAGAATTTTTCAATGATTCAAAATGAAAACAGGGAAAATCTCAATAACATTGTCCAGGGGATAAGTCTAGTGGTTGAATGGTTGAAGGTTTTTTCACATTTGTTTACCATCGTTTCTTAATCATTTTTATTGGCCAACCACACCACTGACCTTTGCGTTTCCTGCAAAGTTAGGGTTTGTGCAGTAATACGGAGCCAAGCAGTATATTTACCAACTATCTAAACAACAGATCTAACAATGATCTTTGACTTGGCTTACCCCTGTCCTAATTCAAAGGATTAACTACAACTGTTTCAAATAACTTTAGTTTTGGCGAGACAGACTCGCCTCCACCCAAAACAGATGTGAGGTCAGACAGCTATGCAGAGGATTTTACAAGAGCAAACACAATGGAAATATGGCTCAATGGAGAACATGGGTCCTTATCAAACAAGTGTTATGGGGTGATTTTATTAACTTTAGATGTTAAAGAATATTCTTATAACAAAATATGGATTAGTCCTTATTTTGTACAAACATGTGGTTAAATGTATTACAACTGATTAAAACTATTAAACAAGATTGTCTTCATATATGCACATTTATGCAAGTCTAACTTACTTACTGCTTCACAGATCCAGTATCTTCCACAAGGGGGAAACGGGTTTCTGGCACAAAACTAACCGGAGAATTGACACACGGGATGGTGTAGGGATGCTCTAAATTAGAAATCTAGGGTCGAATGGAATGCATAACAAGCTTGGAAGCTTGTGTGAAACAGGTGGCTATCTTAAGCAACTAAGTAAAGTGCAAATAAATTCAAACTATTGGTAAATTTGATAATTTTGAATGGTATAGAAACCTCATTAAACTTATACAGTATGCAGACAAAGGGGCATCTTTGAGCGGGTAACTTAATACCAAATAATTACAAACACATTATTCCTTGAAACGGTTTAAAACTTACCCCGAACAGCCTGTGCAGTGACAAAAATAAGCGATAAAACTAACAGCATGTAAAGCAGCTTGGCCATATTGAACTATCTGTTCTCTCTGGGGTAAACACAAACTCTAGATCTTCTTTCCAAGACTTTTTCAGGAAGTGTCCAAACTCCCTTCACGTTAACATCTATAAATACCAAAACAAATGCCATATTTCATAATTCATGACCCACAGATGTAATTGAACAAACATTAAACTAAATACAAATTAATTATAATATTCAATACAGCATTTAAAATTTTAAGTGGTACAAAGGTTATAGCTTTGAATTATTACACATGATTAAATGGATTGGTATATTCAATGAAGTAGCACTTTTAGTAGTTATGATCTTGCCATCGCCTGTCTTGTGTTAGATGTCCATAACTTTTAATTGAAGTATGAACTTGTCTTCTTAAATACACATTTATTGTATGATATGCAAAGAAATCTGCAAATGCACCCAGTAATAATATGTCATATAGAAATTAACTATCGCAATCAAATTAAATTAATTGAAAATTAATATGGTCACTTAATGCTCCAAAGAAATAATTTCTCAAACTGGATGTGCTAATTTCAATATTCCAAAAAATCCCAAAAGTATTTTGAGAGCCAGAAAAAAACTCAACAAAAGCTTCAAGATTAAAGACTACATAAAAACCAGATATATTGAAATACACAAATATAGATACCATGGAAAAATATAAATAAACTTGTACATGTAACTTAAATTAATAAAAAATCTCGTTCATCTCCTAAGAATCTTCACCAAATTAATACTGGCAGCTGTGTTACCGGGTTTTGTAATTAGCTGACAACATTTAGCATTGTCCTTCCTTTAACTTTGAGTTTAAATCAAAGGAGTTGTAACAGCAGACCAGTTAGCTAAAAGCTGATGTGATTGTTTAGGCTTGGTGGCCCATATGGCCGGTGCTTTTTTCCGGTTTCTTTGGTATATGTATTAACTCAAGTGTTTTTGCTCCCCCTGAAGAATGTGCCAACCTGTTGCAGGTTTACCTCCCCAACTACTGTCAGTACTCACTTAAACTACTGAGGGACACATATATGTAAAATACCTTGTGCAAGGATGCAATCACCATCACCCAGCTAAGGATCAAACCCCAGGGCATCTGCTCTCAATGCCATCACTCTGACCACAAGACCGTAGAAACCAACTGGTTAAACACGAGGAATATATATATTTGGTTATTACATGTTGTAATGCTCTGATGCTGTGAGAACTCTCAGGTCACCTCAACATAATATTTAATTTCAGATTTAAAGGTCACTTTAACTTGAACACTTTTTTCTTTATTTACCGTTCTTATCTTCAATGACGTTGAGGTGAGTATTTACTATAAGTATAGCTGAGGAAATGAAATCTTGTCTCAAGTATATACTAAAATTGTGAAAAGGTCCCTTTTGGACTATTTTAACGGAGAAACAACTTCAAGTTATGACAACTTTTACTGAAGGAAATATATTATTACTGCAATTTATCTGCAACTAAATAAGTTGACCTCTAGAAAATATATTTTAATACACAATTAGCTAAGTATATAAGCCATGGTAGTTATTTAAAGATAAGCATATACTGTTCTTCAGGAGACCCAATTGGTGGAATTGAATAAAATTTACCAGTTTAGTTATGATAAAGACGTGAAGTTCTTTTTATTATGGCCCTATTTTTATCTGCCAGAAATTGGCTGATGAATCTTGCTCCTTTCAAAAGCTTCTTGATGAGATGTGCTTTACACGATAGATAGTTCCAAACAGAATGTGATGACGCACTTATGACTAATGAATATCATACTTTATGTTTTCTCAATGTTGTACATTAGAACAATACAGCACTCTTGGAGTGCAAACCTCCACCATGGTAGTAAAGTATTCCCTACAATATAACTTCATCCAAATGCTGCTTTTTTCCATAGCTTCCCTTAATAATGGATAGCATGAGCATGTAAAATCATTAAAAAAACGGGACCGTTTGGTAATTTCTGGATTTTTTTTTTCATATCCAGGGAATGAGCCAGTCCTCTCCTAAATCAAGTAACCCTTTCCTTTGGTCAGGCCCTGATCAAGTAAAAAAAATCATAAAGATTCACAAACAGACAAACACACCCAAAAACACAACTTTCTGGACAGAGGTAAGTAGATCTGACAGCCCTATTCTCATCTCAATGTCTGTTGGTTCTGCAGAAAATCAGCAGAAAAGAGTGTACGTGCAATACAAAGAGGGACTAATTTATCAGCTGACACTGGCCTCTGAAAGGACACACAGGTAGAGGTTTTCTAGTTTGACATATGGAAAGTAGAAAAAGTTTTAATAATAGGTAACTTTAATGGGAGAGAGTATAAAGTAATTATATGTGGGGTGACAGGAAGATTCTCATTGTTATTTGGCTTTCAACATCAATACCAGGTGTTAACTTAGAACACCTTACTGGTTAATAAAATAAGTGAGCTTAAACAAGCCAATCCTTAGTAATGCTGAAATGACATGAGCAAATAATCCACTTAATGAGCTTTGTGACTTGACCAGCCATGTCAGCTGGTTCACCCTAATTATGTAACAGATAGTTCCATAGAGAACGTGAGGAATTAATTATGACTAATGAATATCAAGCTTCATGCAAATTGAATCCATTTGTGGTAAATAAGGTGTGAATTGGTATCATTGCACATATCATTTGGCCATTATTAAAAATTAGGCTGCTTAAGATTTTAGTAAATTAGACCTGCACGATTTAATCACAGCAATATTAGGAAATAAAGTACACATTAGGAAAAAGTATAAATTCATTAAGTATTCCTTCACTGTCATTTCAACGAAATAGACCCATAGCCTGGTGGTAGAGAGACAGGACAGGCGACATTTTTTGATGATCAAGAAAAGAACAAATATCTAGTACAATGATAAAGATAAAGTCCGAAAATAACTGTTAACATTAACATTTAAAGGCACAAATACTTCCTAATTTGGGGTTAAAATCAATGCCATGAGTGATACAGAAGATAAAATCCAACCTTTTTTCCGCGTTCAAAGCTCAACCATGTTCATTTGAAATACTCTCATGCATGTTTACATGTGTCACGTGGTGAAAAAACTGTTATTAGAAGTGTCATCTCAAAAAAGACATTACAAATATCAATATAACACACTACAATTAGTGTGTAAACACACTGAAGACAACACAAGTTTATAGAGGTGTTTAGTTTGCAATTTATTTTGTTATCTCCGCCAGCGGAGGTTATGTAATCATTGGGGTTTGCCCGTCTGTCTGCCTGTCTGTTTGTTAGGAAAGAGTGTAATTCAAAAAGTTATGAATAAATTTTCTTCAAATTTTGAGAGAGTGTCCATATATGCTTATGTAAGAAGTGATTAAATTTTGGAGGTGTAAATGCCACCGCCACCAGTGTTAGGGCCACCTTAAAGTCGAAAAATGAGGGTTTTATCCAATAACTCGCACTCTGGCTCATTTTGGTCTATTGTACCAGGTGTATCTGCCATGGTATCAGAAATTTGTAATCTGACTTTATGGTGACCTTAAATGTTCCATTTTTATCAAGTTATCAAGTTAATTTCTCTAGCAAACTTGGCATATGTTTGTGTCGGTAAGCCTGGGTGGAACATTTCTATTATCTTCTGACATTTAATTTTCAACATTTAACATGTTAAGGTCACCTTAAACTCACAAAAATGGGGTATTCCTCAGAAACTTATTGATAAATTTTGTTGACATTTTGCGATAATGCTAATATTTGCGCAAGTAACAAGTGATTAAATTTTGGAGGTGCCAATACCACTGCCGCCGATATTAAGGCCACCTTAAAGTCGAAAAATGAGGTTTTTCTGCCATTGACCCCTGGTCTCGCTGAGGTCTGCGCTCTTTGAGTGTTTTTTTTTCTAGTTTTCATTATGCACTCTGATCAGTCTCAGTCTGACTTTCACATTTGAAATGTGTATTTCTTTCCAAAATTTTCAAAACCTTAACTATTCTGTTAAGATGTTTTAATTACAGTGAAGACAATTTTGTATTTTTTCACTTCTTAAGTTGTCCCTTCTTATTTCATTCTAGATTGAAGTTTTCCTTGTCTTATCATAGCTCTTTTTCAGTGTGTGGATATAACAAGGCCAAAAGGTGTTTTGGTCCCCTAGCATGAGCGCAAAGCCATCAGAAACACGAGTAGTGAACTAGAATTAACGAAAAGCTGGTGACACCAAGAAATTCTAACTCAGACACATTCCATAGCTGGTGTAGAACTCAGACGGTCACCCATGTAAGTATTAACGTAGCTCATTGCCGCTTAACTTCAGTGATCAGACAAATACTCATTATGCTGCACCACAATTCATGAAAGTCCGGAGACAAAAAAAAAGAAGAAAACTGTTCTCTAGAAGTGTGAGCTCTATCAAGGCTTGGGCTTAAAAACTAGGATATGTCAGAGTTTATTATGTAGCATCAAGTTTATTTTCCTATTTACAAGGAAACTTGCTATATACTTTTTGCTGAACAAGAGTATCTGCGCAGTACCTACTCAATGTGTTGGGGAAATCGTAGTCTGAGACTGTTGACTTCTTTCCTGTTTCAAATAAACCAATTACATACATTTTCAACAAATTGACTCACACTGCTACAGAGTTTTTTCACAAGTATTTTATTCTCAATATTTTGTTGTTTTTTGTTTACTTAACAACATAGTTAAATACAGTTAACATTAACCCACCAGCGATCTCTGAGACTATGCTCTTCTATCAGCTCTGAAAGTGAGACTGAAAGTGTATAGTCTCGCAAGCACGGTTTATAAGAGGCCTGCCTTGGTCAGTTACCCATGTTTTAAAGAATACTCTTGTTCAAATATCACCCTCTCTTTTGATTAATGTGTACTTGGTAACTCCAATAAACATCCCTTCCCACATTTTTGGAGAATGTTAACTGATTTCCCACAAGAAATTTAATTTTTTGAAGAATAACATCAGGGGATAATCTAAATTTGATTAAAAGTCAAGTCTTAGAGGCTGTTCCATTAGATTGGTTTGTAATTCATGTCAAGGTATCCTTTGGTAAAATGTAAAAATTTGGGTTTTTAATATCTTTTTGTATGTCCAATGCAAGAGTCACGCCATTAAATACCAAAACTTTTAACCTGCTTCAGATTAACCTCAGGTTTATGCTAAATTGCCTGGGCCATCACCAAATCAAATTATTATTATTATTGTAATTGTATTAATTAGACTGTATGGTATATATCACCCACCCAGCTGCACAGGTACAGCCCAAGCCCTCAATGGTGACTTGTTTTCCCCTAACTAGAAGACAGAGTCCCAGGGATGATCATTTAATGCCCTTTTTGTTGGGGTTCTTTAGTCTGCCACTGGGTAGAGGGCCCAATCACAGAGGAGAGCAGTTTTAACTGGTCCTGGTGTACGCTCCTGTGTCTGGAATTGTACCCCCGTCATCTGTGTTCCCAGACAAGTGAGTTACCCACTTGGCCAAAGTGGCAAGAAAATGATCTCTATGGTATATTACTACTAAATTATTACTAAAGAATATAGCAATTTCATCTCAAGTGAAACAAAGTATACTCCATTTAGCCCGAAGTTTCTTTCATTGTCGACCAATGTTTACCTGTCAGATATTGGCTGATAAGTCTTGCTCCCTTCAAAAGCTTCTTGATGAGATATGTTTTGCATGATATATAGTTCCAAACAGAATGTGATGACGTACTTATAACTAATGAATATCATATTTCATGTTTTCTCAATGTTGTACAATGAAACAAGAAAGGACTCCTGGAGCGCAAACCTCCACCACTGTAGTTGAATATTCCCCATATTATAACTTCACCCAAATGCTGCTTTTCAACAGTGGTGTACTGGCATCACGCCTGTCAGTCCTCCACCCCAGGAGGGATTACCGGAGCAGTGTGCAGGCACCTTAAGCAGGTCAAGCATGATGCCAATATCACAACATCACTTCTGTGGTTTCCCTCTTAGTTGCTAGGTGATATGCATGTTTGTGTAAGGTTCACTGGTCACCCATTGTCCAGTTTCCTAGAAGTAACAATTATCCTTCAATTTGAAAAAAAAAAAGACTTTTGTAGTGCCAAGACAAAAAATGAAAATTTCAATTGTTTTATGTTACTTTTACTGGATTTTAACTTGCTTTTAGTTTTTATTTTAAACAGACGGTCATTTAGTTCATATACACATCTATGTGGTGTTATTATAACTTCATATGCAGAGACCTTTATGAATGCTTTGCTGAACTGTGAACTTACTGCTTTGCAGTGATTTGACTACTTTGACAACCTCATACTTGTTTGCATAGTATAGAGAGGGATGGTCTAACCCATATTCTTTTACTGTCATCCATTTCTTACTATACAATACAGGCCAGATTGTCAAAGTAGAGGGGATAGCCAGAGTTGTTAGTTTCTGTTTTCAGTGACATAAACATGCCAAAAACACAAAATAAAAATCATTGTTGAAATGCCAGACAAAGCACGTGCCACCCACGGGCAAGAAATGCAAAAGATTGATGGCCAGTAATAAAGATTCAGATAGCATGGAACTGCAGCATACGAATGTCTCTAGTGGGGACAGTGGTAGTGAAACAGTGGACTCGGATGTAAATTTGAAGCAGTTGGCTAAGAGCAAGAAGGTCAAGTCGAAGGTCACTAAACAGTCGGACTGTTATGATAAGAGGGCGTCAGCCCCAGAAACAGTGGCCATAGGAAGTCAAGCTGAACCAGACATGGCTGTTGGTGAGAAACAAGCGTCAGATGACCTACAAGTGCTCATACTCAAGGAATTGCAGCGAGTGAACTCCAGGCTAGATCAAGTTGAGGACAAGGTCGACAGAAGACGACAGTATGGTAATTCATCGAAGGACTTGAAAAAGTTAAGTAGATCTGTTCAAAGTTATAGTTCTGAAAATAGTAAAAAAGTCATAAAAGTAGTTTCAAACGGTTCATGAGTGACTCATCATCTGATGACGATGAGGTTCCATGCTTGTCAGTCCTGAGGACATCGAGGGATGTCCAAAGGAAGGTTGATGACAGAATTGCTGAAATTGAAGGTGCTTCAAAGATTGAAGGTAATGATAGGCAAAAAATATAATCAAAAAGGGGTGGGGCAGTAGATGTATTAGTATCAAAGAAAGTGGCGTGGCCACATGACACCATCCTTGGGGTCCCTCAAAACAGCGGGTCATGTATGACCAATTGTCAATAACTCAGTTCGTTCAGGGTTTTACTCGAAATGTAATAGATGAGCCAGATCACGAGGTTAGAGAAAAAATGCTATGGTACTTGAATGAGCTTATGGAGGACGCTTCAGATTTCTCATGGGCCAGTGCCAAAGCATGCCATGCAGTCCTCCTATGTGAAATGGAGCGAGGATCCCTCGATTGGCACAATACAAATTGCATTGATCGAATAAGGCGGGCCCATGCACAAAAACATAGTCACCAAAGTAGGCAAAATTGGGTCAAAAATGGGGAAAATCAAAAGAAGCCTTGGTATTGTAAGTTATTTCAGTCTGGCCAATGTCAACATGCCAAGGACCATGAATTTGGGGGAAAAGTTCAAAAACATATTTGCTCTTTTTGCCTTACACAAGGTAGAACTCTTGCACACCCTGAGAAAGATTGCCATTTTAACAAAAAGTTCACAAAAAAACGAGCAAGGAGCTGCTCAGTTGAAATAGGTAATCTGGGCAGCCAAAAATTTGAGCAAGGTTTCTGTCATGAAGGTTGTGTACATAATGATTTTAGTGTAGCTGATTCTCAGCCTGTTATTATTGAAAACTCTGATACTGTGAAATGTAATGTTGTAAAAAGTCAACAGAACTGTCAGAAAGTTTTAAAGGATATTGTTGTGTCAAGATGTTGCTATAATTCTAGTATTGACAAGAACATGTATCAAGGTTTGTTGGTAAGAGGTAACCAGAAAAAGTTTGTCAAACGTGTGAGTGACACTATGGTGGTGAAAACTAGGACATTCATGAATACTGCTAATTGCAATAGTGATACTAATGCCACACAAAGTGCAGACAACAAGGTTAGGCAATGTGACGTGTCCAAAACCGAAATCCTGGGTAAGTGCTGCAAAGTACCATATGATACGGGAAAAAATTCTAACAAGACTGTATCAAAAGTCATTGGAGTGGTTGATACTATTGTTGGCAAGAGTATTCTGGGTAAGTGTAACCGCAACCATAGTCAAGTGTCACATGGAAGTTGTCACACATCAGATTTGCAACCAGAAGGTGTTAATAACACATTGTGTGCCAATTCCAACAATCAGGTAAATAAAATAGTTAACAATGACGCGTGTGCCGAGGTCCACAATACAGAGGTGAGCTTTGTTGAAGAAAGTGGTGATAACAAGAGCCACATAGCTGAAAGTGGTTATTAAATGGTCCACAACCATTCAAACCAGGGACAGGGTTCACCTGCTCTCTCTTCCTCGCATCCTGGGTTCGAATCTTTGCCCTTATAGGGCTTGTAGATCAGCTCTAAAGCTGTACTCCCCAGCAAACAATGACCCATTATTTCAATATCCGGTTGCAGATAAATGGCAAGTCCTTACTAACACCAGAATTAGGAAATGTCTTTCAAAAATTAACACTAAAATGGGTTACACACGTAATTACTACACATTTCACTCCTTTAGGAGATATGGGGCGACTCTAGCCTACAATTCACATGTCCCATTGCAAAATATTAAATCCCATGGTTCTTGGTCCTCAGATTGCGTATGGACATACATACAAAAAGACCACAAATCTGGGGAATATATTGCCTCCTCTTTTGCTGTTTTATTACAGTGATGTCCTACTTATACCCTGGTTGGGCTTGGGGGTGCTTTGTAATGTATATTGTCTATTAAAAATTGCATATGTAAATACTGCTAAAACTCTAGGGCCTCTTCACTCTTTATTCTGGGCCTATTTTAAATTTATTTCTTGTCTTTTGACTTTAGGGTGACCTTAACTCATTCTTGGGGGGTTATGGCCCTGTGTTGAGACTGAGGTGACACTAAACTCATTCGTTTACAATTTGGCGTAATAAAATCATGTATGCTCATATGACCTTTACAAGGTCATATCAGGTCAAACAATGACCTTGATGTCCAATTCTGTAACAATGGACATTAACATTTAAGCTGATGTATCAAGTTCTTAATATTTAATGGACATAATTGCTTGCATAATGGCTATCATATCAGTAGTAGTTTTATTTACATTATACACTTTACATACATATATATATATCTGTTAATGTATATAATAAACTCTTATACTCCACATGTTGGTGTGTTTCTTCCTGGGGTGGTGGGGACTGTTCAGTTTTACGCTCATAATTGGATAGTATGACTATAAAAATCGTTAAAAATGGGACTGTTGACTGTTGAAAATTCTAGATTTTTTTTTTTTTTTTTTTGTATTATCCGGACCTCTGTCACCTTACAAATGGGTTAATTAGTTTTGGAGTAATCACGAACACAAAAGACAAACATACCTCAAAGCATAACCTTCTTGGTAAAGGTAACTAGAGAGATCTGACAATCCTATTTCTTGACTCCCTGTCCAATTGTCACCTCAATGTCTGTTGGTTCTGCAGAAAATGAAATGCCTGTGTAATATCAATGGGGACCGATTCATCCGTTGACAGTGACATTAATTTGTCAACCAATTACTATCAACTGAAAAAAGGCTCATCAGAGCTTTCTACATTTATGCGCTTACACATTAGAAAGTGTTGTTAAAACAATTTAAAATTGAAGTTAGTGAAATATTATATAACAAAGTGACAAGATTTCCATTGCCATTTATTGTTTTATGTAACAAGGGGTCCATTAAACTGTGGGTTGTAAAATGAAGGATTCTTGCTTAATTATATTTTAAAGAATTTTTTTCTGTTCATCACTTTTGGAGTTAGTGTGAACTCAGACAAAAGTAAAACAGATAGACAAACACACGCAAAAACATAAACTTCTGGTTGAAGTAATTAAGAGAATTTATATCACATTACTGTATTTTTTTTTTGTTAGTTTGTTTGTTTTGTTATGTTTTGTAATCTGTACTAATGCTCAAATAATATGAGAAAATATTCCATTTAGCATGAATGTGAAACTTGACAAACTGTATCAGATACTTCACACTATTAATCTCTAACAAAAAGTCCCAAAGACACTTGAAAGAAAGCACATTCAATGTACTGCTAGGCAGGCGAGATTTGCTTTATTTCAGATGACGTGACAGTAAATTGAGAACACAATATTAATGAGCAGGTAACTTTGACTAATGAATATCCTGCTTCTTACAAATTGAATCTGGTTGTTGTAAATAAGGTGTGAATCAGTATTGTTACACATATCATTTGACCATTAGTAAAAATTAGCTTTTTTGTAACACATATCATTTGGCCATTAATAAAAAATTGTCCTTTTAAGATGGTTCAGTCAATTAGACCTACACGAATTAATCACAGTAAAATTCAGGAGTTAAGTACACATTAAATAAAGTACAAATTCTCAAAGTACAATCTGTCACTTCAATGAAATAGATCCATAAACTGATATCAGGGTTGCCATCAATGAGAGACGACAGGAAAGTCAACATGTTTGACAGGAAAATTATCTGATAGAATTATGAAGGTATGACCTATTATTTTCGCCATTAACATTAAAAATATCAAAAAAGAACTTCACCAGTTATTGGGGTTCAAAGTAAAAAGTTCTTCAAAGTTTAGGGCAATTGATTGATGATTGTTTTTCAAAAATCAGTGCGTCAGTGAAACACCAGATAAAATCCAATTGTTTGGCACTGTTCAAAGCTCTAGTACATTTATTACATTCATGATCTCCAACAAAGAGTTATGTTTTTGGGGTTCAGTTAATTGTCTGTCTGTTGATTTGTCTGTCTTTGAGATAAGTCCAAAAGTAATGAACAGGGGGCGTATTCTTCAACAATACCTAGACTGTACCTAACTCCGATTCTCAAGCTTTTACTAACTTAGATCAAAATGGTATTCATCAACATTCCTAACTCTAAGGTCACCTTAGACCTCTACTTAGATTTCAAGTTATCTGCAGAGGTAGCTTAGAGGATACAATGTTTTTAAAATATGCAAATATTGCAGGAAATCTTGTGTTTTATTAATATTAAATTGTGACACAATATTAAAAACAGCATTTTTCCTCAAGAAAATGAGCTTTTCACCATTTGTAACAAAGTACATGATTCAGTCAAAAAAAACAAAGGACGCCTTACCTAAGAATTGTTGTGGAATAAGACTCGCTCACTTAGATATACTGGTTTCCAAGCTTACAGTTACAGTACAAAGTATAGGGAGTTTTCCTAACCTATAATCTAAGTAATACTTAACAATGCAGAGGTTGGTGAATACAAAATCTAAGTCATACTTTGCTAATTAGAAAACCATTCCTAACTTGGATCTAAGGTGACATTAGCAAAGTATTGTTGAATAATACGCCCCGGATCTTCATGAACTTTGCCAAAGGTGGAAGTAATACATTTTTAAAGATCCAGATCTTATTTTGGATACAAGAATACCCCCTAAATTTTCATAAGCACACGCAGATAGCAGTCAATTGCATCACGGTGAAAAATTGTCACCTTAAACTCATAAACATTATTAATGCAGCACTCTGCACAAATTTGTAAACACCATGGAAAACAACATACGTTTGGAGTATTGTCGTATGGTTGGCATATTCCCTTTTCTGGATCCTGTATATCACTATTAGCTGATGAAGGACCTCTGAGCTTATTAATTATTGATACTTCAACTATTATGTTAAAGTGTTTTCAATTCATTTAAGGCCACCTTATCTTCCTCACATCTTAACTTTTTTTTCTTTTCTAACTTGATTCTGAGCAGAAGTTATCATTTCTTTGTTCTTTTCTTTACTCTTTTCATTCCCCCTTAAACTCTTTGTATCGATAATCCGACAGGGTTCTCCACAATTTTATCTGTTGTATTTTTCACGTACTAACTCTTGGAAAAATATTAGCATTTCTTAAGGCTCAGTTTTTAACAAACGCCTTTTCGAATATGTACTCAAGGTCTCTTTCTCCATAAAGGACTCACCCATATATAGCTTACCGAATTTACTTCTAGTCAAAATGTTTACTTATACAGTATATCCCTTTATTCAAAAACATTCTCACCCACAGCCAGAGTTTTTTTTTAATTATTTTTCCACCCTTTCTTTGATTTCTTAAGCTTGCTCTCAGTTAAGTGACCATCCCCTGTTCAGGACAGCTTTCATTCTAACATAGTTTGCCTTCCTTGGAATATCTAATGCCCCCTCCCCTCAACTTAGTCAAAACAAAAATTTTGACGCCCAACATTCACATACTAAGGTAAGACATTTTATTTGCCCCCAGAGTGGTGCACACATGCTACTCAAATGGACAAAAGACACTAAACGATAGTACTGTTCAACAATTAGCCCAGATCCCAGTTTTAAACATCCCGACGCCCCTACCCCTATGTACTTTGACGGCTATTAAGATGTTAAAGGAATGCAGAAGATTACTCCCCGAAACCCCTATCTTTACAGCCTCATCACAACCCCCCTCCCCCACACACCTGTCGTTGACACCAAGCTTAGAGATACTCAATCAGTTCATTGAATTGGGGTTTAAATTCGTTTATAATACATTGCATGGGTCATATCAACAACAGTTATTTAATGGAGGACAGCAGTACTAACTAGTTGGTCAACATTCTGCACTGAAGACAGTTAGGCACTATCAAGCAATTACCAACTTCTCCATTTTGAGACATTCCAGAAATTGAACCCAGCAATTGAGGGATGGTGATGACTGTCCCCATCATGCCTCTGTACCTGACAGAATAGTCATTTAACAGAAATGAATCAAACTTATTATGCCTTTAATTTTTCTTATAAAAATAACCATATTCCCAGTCATACCTTTCCAATGCGTCCATGTATACCATATTTTAAAGACATTGTTTGAGACAGAGAGACATACTTACTTTTGAATCCATAAAACAATTCCAGATTTCTTGAATTCACTTGGTTTAGATCTTAACAGTGGCTACTATTTTGACAGGTTTTGACCCATTGAAAGATATATATGTCTAGACTTTCTTGATAATTTGAATGACCTGTGTTGATAAGATTTTACCTGTGTAAGTAAATACTGACCAACATGTTATAACAACAATACATTATGACACATTTATAATACATAAAGAATATATAAACTTTCATCCACAATATGGATTTTAAAAGATTTTAAACATTATCAGAGCCTAAGACCCAACCACCCCACAGTCCTCACTTTAACCCAGATAATAATGTATGAATTTCAGCTGTTAGTTAAGGGTAATTAGGGTAAGTTGCTGACCGACTCGTTAGTATAAATAGAGAAGGTAGCACAGTAATTGCTTCAGTTGAAAAGAAAGAATCCCTTGTCTGAACAGAGGAGTGTCAGTATCAACTTGTGGAGACGTAGCTTGCAGGATTTTAAGAAAAGAGTTCCAAATAGATTATCAGGGTGAGTTCATCAGTGTTTTAATTTAGATAATAAAGTAGAAAAATACTACTTGTTTAGAAAATAATCAGATGTGAAATTGTGTGTAGGGGGAGGGGACTAGTTTGTTTAAATTTTACTGTTAACTAGCACGAAGATAAGTGCTGAGAAATATTTCAGAGAGATTGTATGCTATATAGCAAACACTGCAAACATGAAAGACAAAAACAAAGACATACAACAGGGTAATATATTTGGTGTAATTAAGTTAGTGTCTCTAAACAGGTAAGTAATTAGGGAAATGCAAGAGAGTGAACTGTGAACTTGGAGCAAATACAAGATTTTAGCTTATGTGAGTGTTACACAAATGTGTGTTGTGGTAAATTAAGGTTGTTATAGGGAGATTATGGACATATGTATGTCAGGTGCATGGGCAAAAAATGAAGTGTAACAAGTTATGCATGAAAAAACCATTTTCTACATACATTGGTATCTACATATAGAACTGCATATCTACATTACACATAGGTCACACCTTCATGTACAAGAGTCAGACACCGCAACCAAGCAGGCTTGTCTACCTTCACTTGTGGTTCACCCACTTTCAATCCACTAGATATTTTTGAAGGACACATTCGGTGGGATTTACATTTAGTTATGGTGCCTTTAGTTCAATTCAACACAACTTAAAACACGCTTTACATCTGGCAAGAGTCTTTCAAATGTTTAAAACAGCGATTACAACCTCTCATTGGTCGTATTAATATATACATGCTGGAAGGGCGTACAGGGGGAAACTATAAGGAAAAAGTGCAGAATGCAATCATCTCCAATTTTATTATGATTTTTAATATTTATTAATTTATTTGGGTTTTGACATTGGTTTCAACACTGTGTTGGTCATTTCACGATGGGTAATTTTTTGGAAGAGGAAACTTATTTATTCATTAGAGGTTTTTACGTCCCTTTCAACACTATACAGGTCATATCACAATCGGTGGTTTTGTGGGCAGAAAAAACCAGTACATACAGTTGGTCAAGGTTCTGTACTGTAAACTGCTGACAATCAGTAAGGAGGTCCAAACCCTGGACCTTATGTGGGAAAGTTGGTAGTTGCTTACCGATGCATGGCAGTTTACAGTACAGAACCTTTAGCAGTACATACCTCCATAATTAATCGTCAGATTATCATATGGCAAAAAATGCATGATACTCCCACAATACTGCTTATAATATAACTAAGTTTTTATCCGGATTCTAGCAAATTTTGGATGCTTTAATTCAGAACAGGAAAATATATGGCTAGAAATGAGCTACTTGGCGAAAGCCTGTGCCCTCCAGATGATTTTCTAAAATAAGTGATTTTTTTTTTTTTTTTTTTTTTTTTTTTTTGTCTTAGGTGTGACCTAGACCTTTGTCAAAATTTTATCACTGGAAATCACGAACACAAACAAATAAACTCACTCAGAAACGAAACCTCCTTGGTGATGGGGGGGAGAGGGGGTTTATTGATTTGGCTATTTGGGCCAAATCTTAATACAGTGGTTCTGTACCAGTGATCCTTATGGGTTAAATTAGAAAACTTATGATACCTTACCTCCTGTTTTATTTAATTAATTACTCTGATTTATTTATTTGGGATTTTACATCACTTTCAATACTGTACAGGTCATATCATCACAGGTTGTTTGGTGGGCAAAGAAAACCAGTGCATATATCCAGTTGGTGAAGGTTCTGTACTGTAAACTGCTGACCATTGGTAAGCAACTACCAACATTCCCACATAAGGTCCGGGGTTTGAACCTCCATCCTCAGAGGTGGGAGTTGAGTGTGTTACCACCATCTGTGGCCCCTTTTGTTTTCATTTAAGGTCTACAGTAAAATACCACATGGTCAAAAAGTCAATAAAAAATCTGTTCTTTTTTGTTTACAGTGTTCACAAGCAGATTTACCCGCTTACCATCAAAAGAAGACGAACAATTCTATTTGCAGAACAATGCTGGTTTTGTGGAAACTGATACTCCTGTCCTCTGTTGGGATTTTTGGCTTGAGTGGCAATTTACTGGCTGTTGTTACTCTGGTCAAGAATCCCAATGTCATGGGGGAATCACAAAAATTTATCCTCAACCAGAGTGTCATTGATGCTTTGACTGCAGTGATGTTATTTCTCAGTGACATTAACATCCGAGCTGCCGGCATAGTGATACATTACCAAGACAACTGGTAGGTAAACCCATTTTTTCTTGTATTTGGACAATGCTGAACCTATACCCAATTTCACCCAAAACCCCTTGGTGGTGGGTGTGATGCCCTCGCCCACCCAAGACTTCTCCACTTCTGTCAACATTTTCGGGGACTTTTGGAGGGATAAAAAACGTCCCAATTGGTTTACAATTGGATCAGTTCATAAGTCCATAAGAAATAGTTTAAATTGTTTGACATTATCGTAAACTGCTTTTGATCTTAACAGCCATCAAACACCTATTTTAAACCTATTGTAAACTTTTTGGGAAACCGATGTGTGACAATCTTTACATAATTGTAAAGCTATCTCAATGAGATCTTAAACCTACTTTAAAGCATACCCCTGAATCATGAATGCTTTCATTTTATGTTCGATGGGGAACTAGGTTAACAGTCAGCCCAGCAAGCTGGAACAGCTCCATAATTAGAGAGTTTCAGTTTGGTGCATGTCTCAGTTTGGTGCATGAGTTGAAAAAACACAAGCAAAAACTATTCACTAACTTACTTGAAATTATGTGTTATAATATCATAGTAAATGATCATACATTTCTGGACACTGAGACAATCTAAACTCTGTATAGGATTTTGAAAAGCTCCCTTTTCACTGAGTTGTATATAGCTACCATATTCTAGATACTCTATAGCTTTTAGATTGTAATCATTCTAACAGGTTTCTAGACTGAGTTCCATTCGCTATATCAGTTTTTAAGTGCAAGCTCCAGTAAGGCTCAAGCTTCTAGCAATCACTTTCTTTTCGCTTTTTTTCTGTCGCCCGACTTTAATAGCCTGATGAGTACCTGTCTGTTCAATGAAATGAATAGCAGCAATGGGTTGCATTAGTACTTGGATGGGTGAATTGCACTTGTAGACCAAAACCCTTGTTATGTCAGGAATTGATTCCAAAGGGTAATCTGGACTGTTGATGAACATTATAACACGAAGGAGTAACCTTTTTTTAATGTTTTATACAATGTAACTATAAATTATGTGTGATTGTATGTGTTACTTGTTGTTTAAATCTGTCATGCAAGTCTTTTCTATCCAAAAGTTGGAGGAGACATCTACCCACATTAACACCCAGCTTGAAATTGATGTAAAGGACATATGGACCAAACTATAAGCTAAAATTTCAAAAATCCAGGGATAATGGGGCCACATGTCACAACTAAACAAGCTACCTTGTGATTGGTCCACTTAGTACTTAGGTAGGATGCATTTGATGCAATTCAGTGGGATTTTTATTCGGGTAGGATGTGCTTAGGGCAATTTGACACAAGTTGGACAGCAAGCTGCATTTGCAACCATTATTCAAAATTTTGTGTCCCTTTCCAAAAAAAAAACAATCTTTGCCATTCAGAGGGTTTCATACGTGAGCAGGTTGTCACCAGTGGCATTCAACATGACATGCAGCAAACATCTTGCACACTGGTCTGCCTTTCTAAATGTTTAAAAACCTCTTGAGAGCCTTTGCGAGCTGTACACAAATATACATGCTGGAAGGGTAAAGGAAGGGGCAGGTTGGAATCTCAGGGTGGCTTGTTTTTTAACATTTACCACACAGACGTGAAGGTCTCTATTCAGACCCATAAGGATCAGGGAAAAGTAAAAACATACAGATATGACTGTAAGGACAGATGTGACCGGGACACTAGTAACTGTAATGATTAGTAACGACTTGACATTTTACTTATCGCACACAGTTCCATTGTCCCAGATTCGTGATTTCCTTCTGAATTACACTACAATACCACCTCTGATTTATAAATATTTTATTATCCAAACAGGATCTCACTCCCCAGTATTTTTTGGATAATAGTGATTCTGTTCTATCTATAACTTTTTGTTACTTAGTACCAACAAACTAAAGATTGCCACCGTGTATATATGATAAATCTTCTGCTTTGTTTTGAGGTAATTCATATAGAACGCCTAATTTATGCTCCAGAAATCACAGGATATTTCTTCAAGAAAAATTCCCCAGATATGTGGCTGTGCTAATCATGTGTGTAGAGTTAATGAACTGTAGCAGATTACAGATGTTATCTTCCTGTGCTGTGCATATTCAAAAAAAAATACAGTCACTGCATTGTGTCTGGTCCACACACTTTATAATGACTTAACTATTTTTATCTCATCGTTGTGACATCAGTCTATATTGACATTTACATGTGACATGATGCATAGTGAAAGTTGACATTCAATGGCATGGTATCAAATGAGAGGCCTCCATAAATAGGATGTCTACTTAAATGAGTCTGTTTCTTAATTATCTCAGCAAAATATCTTCTTTACTCCTAAACTCATAGTATTTGACTCATCACACAACTACAAAAATTTTATTTATTTATAGCAATCGTGCTCTTGGCACAAGAATTACATACATATATTTACATATACATACAGATACAAATACATGCATACAAACAGATAAACAAATAAATGACATCAAATGTAAAAATATAAAACTTTCTATTTTATATTTACATTTTTTCTAAGTAATACATAAGAAGGTAAGCATACTATCAATTTCTTCTTTACTAAAATGAGTACAGTTTTTGTCTCTAATATATAAAAGATCTAAAATATTATCAACAACTACAACATCCTCCTCACTATACATGGCTTCCAAAGTGTTCATTATCTTTATGTTAAATAGACCTGGTGGCATACAAACTTCTTCCCTTAAACAATTTAACTCATTGGATATGGTTTTTATATTTTGACCATTATTAGATTTGCTACCCATCAACAGAATTTTTCCACAAAGTCTAACAATTGAATTGTCACTATTAACTATACTGTAAAGAAACCGATTGAACCTTCTATATATATTTAATTTTATGGGAACATCTTTGCAAATCAAAGGAAGATACCTAGAGTGAGTCATATTAGATAATTGAAATACATGTCTAATGCACTTTCTCCATGTTGTACAGACCTTCTTAAAACCTACTGAATTAAAATTCCATAATACAGCTCTATGCATAGACATGCAATAACTTTGGAACAAACAGTATTTAACTGTTATGTGTGCATTACTAAATAATGACAAGATACCATTAACATTTTAATCGAATTATCAATAGCATCTCTATACAAAAACCTTTCAGCATCTTGACCTATATAGTGACCCAAATGTTTACACACTGTTGTCACTTTAATGAACACATTATTATGTGTAATTCCTGCTATTCCCTGTTCTCGTGATTTTGTAAAATTCAGCAGCTGATATTTATCAGGATTGAATGACACATTTAATTCAAAACCGAAACTATCACACACTTTCAACATTGACCTAAGAGAATATACAGTGGGTACTATTAACAAGATATCATCAGCATATCCCAACCCACCCATAAAAACATTTCCAATATGGCAACCCACTCCTGTATTCCTTAGCTTTAGCAGTAACTGATCAATATACAAAGTAAATAACACTGGTGACAGAATTCCACCTTGTTTTACCCCATTCGTTACCTTAACTTCCTGTGATGTAACATCTCCTCATTTAACATATATTTTTTGGTTTAGATACAAATGCAGCAACAACCTTATTATCATAGGACATAATCTTTTATTTACTAGGAGATTGACCAACTGATAATAATTTACACGATCAAAGGCTTTTAATGCATCTAACATCATGACAAAAGTATCAGTATTATTACTGTGGTAATACTCAATTATCTAATTTAACACCATAGTACACTGACTTGTTGAGTGCTTTGGCTTAAAGCCAAACTGCAGTTCACTACTTTGTAAAATTTCTTTATTGTTGTCCAGCACAATCAAGTCTAACACCTTTCCTACAATACTGCTTAGAGCAATACCATGGTAATTACTAGATTGACAGAGGGACTTCTTTTTATCCTTTGGTATAGGAACAATAGTGGCAGTCTGTAATTCATCAGGAGAGCTACCATGGATGAGCATAATGTTGTACAAAAAACTAAGAAAAACATGTAACTTATGACTTCCATTTATCAAATATTCTGAAAAGTGTACAATATTACCATACTTTTTTTGTGCTTTAGCTTTTTCATTGCAGTGGCAACATCTTTCACTGTAAACATATGATTGGAATAACAATTATCAGCACAGCAGAGTGATTGTATTTGATTATTCACAGTAACAGCTAACTTCTGTAATTTATTAACATCATAAGATACTGCATTATATAATTCAGAATACTTCTGAGCAAATAAATTGCTCACATCTCTATTACTTTTGAACCCATCAACTGTACAAGGGACAGTACCCTTTTCACCTCGGATTCTCTTAACATCGCTCCAAAAATCTTTTGATTTATTGTGAAGTAAACTAGTAGCCATATTATTTGCAATTATGTTAGCTTTATTTTTATGAACATATTTTACTGCATAATGGTACTTAGCTCTTGTTGTTCTACGAATATTAGCAACAGTGCCAGTACATGGGCAACCACAATCATGCCACAGAGTGTGCCAAAAAAAGAGCTTCTTTTTTATATTTAGCCCAAGCTATCTAGTGATTGACATTTTCCTGACTGAAAGACAGTCTTAGGTATCACAATTTTAGAAACGCTATTTTGACTGGTCATCTGAACCATTATGTACCTGCCTGTATCTGGGATAGAACCCATGTCTTCTGTGTTCCTAGGCCACTAAGTTCATACTGGATGCTATTACTTACCAGTATCTTGTGTTTTGCAGATGAATTATTATGTATTGATATAGTACATATAATATAGATATAGTATGATAAAGGTTGGTATTTAAAGGGACATGTTAGAACTCATAATGGCCTAAGGTATGTTGGCTACACAAAAGGGAGTTGTAGAAGGACACACAGTCTTGAACTTGACAAACAACAACAATGAAACCAGAGTATTCGCAGTGAGCAGACTCTACCAAAGCATGTATAGTTTATATCACAACCTCATCTCTTTTTTTCCTCAGTAACCAGTAAATGTGAAAATACGGATCTTTGATGTTTTTTATTCAGGCGGTGATCCAGATCACCCTCAAATTTTCATAGGATTTAAGTTGGTCCAAGGCCCACCTTATGTTTCTTTTTCATGTAGATCCAAACATTAGTATTTGTGTAATCCTGCTAACAAACAGACAGACATACAATCATGAATTTAATGCTTCCTTGGCAGAGATAATTATCACCTCAGCCAAGGAGGTTTTGCTTTTGGTAGCGTGAATTTGTTTGTAAGTTTGCAAAAGAACTCTGACATGTATGTATAGATATTTTGATACATCATCATCATCGTTATTATTATTATTGTTATTATTTACCCACAGGGCCTATACCATCCTCTGCAAGACATGGTCCACTGGTGGCCTGCTGTGGGGCTTTATGACTGCTTCCACCTACAGCCTGGTAGTCCTCACCCTGGATCGATTCCTCAAAATCATGCATCCATTCTGGAGCCGGAAGCACTACACCCGTGGCCTGGTCAATGTGCTTCTAGTCTTACCGTGGATCTTCGGACCGGTGTTCCAGATTGGGATGCAAGCCAATGCCTCAAAGATCATCCAGGGAGAATGTGTGATGACTATGGTGTTCGATACCTTGGGCAAGATCACTGCTCTGGTCATATGTACGGTGGAGTTCTATTTCCCCATGCTGGTCATATTATGCTTCTACTGTAGAATCATTGTCAAGCTGAAGAGACGGAATGCCAGTATGGGAAAATATAGAGCAGACCGTGAGTTTATTATTTTTCTTGTCTTTTATTTTTGTCTTAACATACCATGCCGAGTCAATATATCATATATGTTGCAAAAGGCTTCCAGACTACCCTAGCCCTGTTAACAAACTAAACGACTTTTTGCCATTTGAACAGATTTCTAAATTTTCACCAGTGAGCCCTAGTTTCATTGCCAAAATATAATTCTGTTCTATTCAATACTTTTATAGCGTCTAATCTCTGATAAGGCATACTCTAAAGCGCAACAAAATGAACTGATTTACAAAAACATTATTATTCCATAGACATAGCCACATAATGGTAGATTTATAGGAAAATAAAATATCTCCCTTGAGTCTGAAGAATGTTCATATGTTTCCACTTTAGCATGAGCCCCAGTTTCAATTTCTTAATCAGTTTCAGATTCAGATTTTTAGATTGGGAAAATAAAATATTTCTTTTGCACCTTGAGATCTTTTTAATGATTTTTCCAACCATCAGTTTGTCAAATCTTGATCTCCTACACCCTTGCTATATTTGTAACATACTTTTTTTTTTGTCTTTGAAAGTTTTTTTAAAGTTTTCACATTCAAACCTGATAATAGCACAATGAGGATTTTTTCATACATGTCATCTAACTTTTTGTGAAACTATACCTGATTAATTATGAATTTATTTCTGTATCTACATTTTATGAAGATCCAAGTAAAGAAAACAAGCCTCATATTTTCAGAATCAAAATGGCATCCTTATGTTTACTGATTCTTTATGTAATTTATAAACAGTTGCCCCCCCCCCCCCCCCCCCCCCCTCCAGCCATACAGTTGGGGGTTGGGATATCTTTTCGCCTCCTAACTGTTTGCAATGGAACTAAACTCTAATTTTAAAGTGTATGCAAATGTTTACAGGTAACTCAATAATACGTGGTTAAATTACACTTTGACCCTGTTCACTGTTCACATACATGATTGTGTATGCTACCATTTGAGATATTTTGAGATACTTTACATAAACCATTGGCTAATTATTTTATAATCTTTTTTTTATTTGGACCTTAAAAGTCCCAAGTAAAAACATGAAACAAGAATGAAAACTTTTGAACCACACAAAACTTTGGCGTTTTATCATTTTTAATTTTTTTTTGAAGGGCAAAGCATAGCTAAAGATGTTTACAATATATCTGAGAGTACAAAAACCCCAAGAGCTCTGTCTGTATATATTTCATTGTATCCAAAGACGAAAGTCTGGGATATACAGGTTTCACCTCCATCACGCAACAACGTTTTGATTTGTGTGTGATAACTCAAAAACACTTTCATGGATTTCATTCAAACACACATATATTTGAGTTAGGAGAGAAACCCCATTTTAAGGTGACCTTAAACAGCTAATAATAAAGAATTTATCCCCCCCATTTTAGAAATTTGACTTTTAACTTAATTTGACTTGGCTTTTAATTTTTCAATATTTTTTATATATTTTGCACTGTGACTTACAAACAGTAAGTCTTACAAGTCTTAAACTGTAGCAGATATAACTTTAATATGGAATATTTATTTGTGCAACATTTAAATTCTGTAGTTATAATTTAAAGGTCACCTTAAGATCTCTATAATACCCATAGATATGACTTCAATATGTAATGTTTGTCTTTGGAATTTTCCGGTAGCTTTAATTTTTAAGGTTACTTTAAGGTTTCTAAAATGCCCACGGCATTTATGGACTTTTTGCTAATTTTAAGCCCTATAGCTGCCATACTATGTGACTAATAGAGCTGAAAACTCATATGGCACTATATTAATATGCTTCTTTTTGTTCTTTTCACATATGCCAAAAATCAAGGCTTTAAGTAGACATTTAGCCTATGGACCTTGGATCATGACCTCGAACGTCCCTCGACTTTCCCTTTTTGATTTCAAGCGCATTAGAGGATGTTGCATCAATTTTGCGCTATATAAATGTTTCTATTCTATTCTTTCTATTCTATATATGAGGCCCATCAACAATCTACCTAGAGGACTTTGTTTAAAATTGATCCAAAAAAAATTAAAATATGGTTATAAATAAAATAAGCGAAAAATAATTTATATTAATTGTGAATCGCACAAAATAGGTGCTACAAAAATACCCAGTGAATTCCTGTGGCTTGAGAGATGACCTGTTTGGGGATATGTTGGTATTAAGTCGGCGCATTTAGTTCCTTTGGTCCTCGCCCCCCCCCCCCCCCCCCCCCCCCCCCCCCCCAACCAAAAATTGTTTCTACGCCCCTGAACAAACAATTTTAAGCCAGACCTTATAACATGAAAAATATTAACCATATATTCTAGACTTTAAAATACAAGAAAAAAATCTTTTCTATAATATGATAACGATAATGTGTCTTTTCTTCCCTGGTATATCTGTTGGCACCTGTGTGCTTCAACTCCTCCACTCTGTATATCAACTACGCCAAAAGTACCTCACATTACAAGAAGGTTTCTTTTTCTGTAATCTAGCTGTTTGTCTCTACTGGGCACTGTAATCAGTGTTTAATCACTATTTATCAAAAGATAAAATACTAAAGAAGATTAGCATTTTTGTGATCAAAAAATTAAACAAAGTAAAGTAAACCTGAAACAAATTGTATCAAATCTTGGTCGACATGTGCTTTCTCTAGAGTCCTCAGTCACAGCAACCCAGATAGAGACCAAGGCAAGTGTGGTGTCTGAAGAAAACTCAACCTCAATGAGTACCTTACCTGAGAAAGCATCTGAATCATCAGGGGATATCATCAGGGAGACAGTTTCAACTGTAAGCATTGAAGCCGCCAAAGTCACACCGACTGCCAACCAGAACATCAGTCCAAAGCAGGCCACAGTTCAGAAGGGCGAGAGAAAAGTGACCATCACAGTGGCGGTAGTGTGTGGGGGATTCTTCCTCTGTTACATCATGAGTCAGATGCTGTTTCTTCTGGAAATAGTTGGACTCATCCAGATGAATTTTACAGCTCTGGATGTGGCCCAGATCCTGGGATTTGCCAACTGCGCAATCAACCCAGTCATCTACGTACTAATGCATGACAAGCTGCGTGCAGCTTTCTTTGGGATGTTCTGCTGTAGAAAGTAGAACTGTGTCAGATTGGATCTGGATAAATTGGCCCTTTTGCCAGATCAGCTCCCAACAAATCAGTCCTCTTTAGAACTCAGCCCCTACACAATCATTCTCCAAGAAATTATTCTCTCTCCAAACTATGCCTCAACCTATTTAAATTTCACTCCGGTAAAATCTTCTTCTTGTACTGAACTAAAAATCACACCAAGCCATCATTTAAATATCCATTAAGCCTTATACCTTGATCTGACACTTTGTGTCAACTAAAAACACACTAATCATTTGAAGTCATATTTCATCTTCATTGACAAGTCCCTATTCTCAATTGGCACCTTCTAAACTTCAAAACAAAGAAGGATCAAAAAGTAAGAAATGGTATTGTTTGACACTAGTGAGGCATTCAATGAATTAAACCCTCTGCATTCAATAAAGTGACATACCCCACTGACTTAGATGCTACTTAATGGCCAGTGTCTTTTATCTGGTTGATTGGGTTTTAGAAAATCAACAAAAATGACAGAGATGTATTGTGTTTCAGGTCACAAGATAGGATACCAAAAAGCCTTCACAAATTGAGCTGATGATCCTGACTATAGTGCATGGCAGGCTTTAAGGCTTCCATAATCTACTGAACTCGATTTATTGTAAAAGCAGTGAGTTTAGCTGATAAATTTTGTGTCAGTGAATGCGGATAATTCGCATAGTTTTGCCTATCATGGGGTTCAGACAAAAGATTTGAGGTCTTCAGATTTAAAAGAATTGAAAACTTACATCTTCCGGGTGTGGGGGTTGATGGGGATTTGATGGGGCAGATTATTTGGTAAATGGTTAGGCTTGAAATCCATGTCCACAATATATTATATACACATGTTACGATCACATGAAATACAAATTTTCAACACTGGTATTTTAAAAAGTAAAGTCAAAGTCAAAGTTGGGGTTTTAAG
Organism: Sabellastarte sp. h YS-2021; assembly: GCA_964017235.1. Lineage (NCBI taxonomy): Eukaryota > Metazoa > Annelida > Polychaeta > Sabellida > Sabellidae > Sabellastarte > Sabellastarte sp. h YS-2021. Next base: position 15,581,153 of record OZ024937.1, read on the forward strand.
TCCCGTTCAACAGCCAGGGTCATATTGGGACAGGTCCTCAGAATTGCCACTTGTGGGACTCGAACCCACAGAGGTGACAGCCTATGATTAGATGCCAAACTTGCTAACCACTAGGCCACTGAGGACCTCCTTTTAAAAAGTAGTAAAACATAATTATGCATTTGTTCAAAATATAGGAAGTTCAAATGAAGTTGTTAACCTACATATGTTAGTACTGGGGGTAGAGATTTATCACAAAGAAGCTTTTTAGCGAAGTAGCTTTCATGCTATGTCAGAGTAAAGTCACTAGTGCGTTAGTTGATGAAATAAATGTTGTTATCAGGGACAAGACATTGTTTATATTGTATTTTTCATGTTTTAGAAATTTTTGATGTTGTGATTTGAAAAGCTCTTCTGTATAAATTGTGCTTAATTTGTTTTAAAATGTACCATATTCCAAAATATCAAAATGGTTAGACAAGTGTAATATTGTCAACTGAAAGTTGGACCAGAATAAAGCCTACACAATATATGTTCAATCCATATAAGAAACTATATGCCTACTTTGCAAGGTGGTAAAAAGGGTTAGTTTTCATAGTTTATTTAACTAGTTTATCAAGTGTTAAGATACTTTGCCACTGTAAGATTATATACCTTTCTGATGATCAGCTCACATATAGTCTGCTCATAAACTCCTGGCTATCAACCTATACTCGGTTTATGGAGTTTTATGGATAATTCACGTCAATTTTGCACTATATAAATGCTTTTGGGTTGGGGTCAATATACTTTGTACTTAAGTACATTAGCACTTAAGTACATTTTTAAAAGTACTAAAATGTATTTAAGTACATTTTCAAATTTCAAGTACATATACTTCAATTGTACTTAAGTACATGTTGACTTTGATGTACTTACAAGTACATTTAAGTCCTTTTTAAGTACTTTTAGTTTTAAGTAATTTATTACTATTTTTCAAAAGTTTGTGTGATCATAACCCTTATATGTTTATTACAATTGAATTAAGCTTTTTTCCATATCTTTATTGATAAACATTCATTTAGGTTAAATTTTCATAAAAGTTTCACTGATATTCCTGATTCAATTTGATAGCACTGTTTCTTTTAATAAGTTTAGTATAACTGATAATAATAATGAATCAAATTATCATAATTTCAATTCAATAAGCCAATCATATCTTAAAGAGAGGGACAGTTGTTCCAAGATTACATATTACTCAGCCTCTGTTGAATCCTCTTATGACTGTTTACTTTGAACTTGCCTGATCTCAGTTAGTAATATCTACCCAGGTATGTGTATTCTTGGTAAATTGTACCACAACAAGCTTTCTGCTTTCTCTCTAATACTTCAATTTACAAAAACTAGTAACAAAAACCTTATTATGTACAGTAGTATTGTGTTAGGTTAACTGGTTACACGTATTTACTTATTTGTCAATTAGTAAATATCAGTTTCCATTATCACAACACTTAATTAATTTCTAACTTAAAGTGACTTATAAGCCCAATAGCAGACTGGGTATTTTTCTATTTGTTGTATCGGTTTTTTAATTTACTTTGTCTTTCACAGATGAAAAGTACTTGTACTTAAGTACTTCGATGAAAAAAGGACTTGTACTTATACTTGAAAATGAACAAAGTACTTGTACTGAAGTACATTTCAAAGTACTTGACCCCAACCCTGAAATGCTTATATTCTGCCCTATTTTTTCTATTCTTCTTTTCCATTTTCTATAAGATTGACTATCTTCCTTGTGAACATTTGTGAGTAAACAGAGACGTAGTCAGTGTCAGCAGTCAAACTATTTTTGTGCAATTAAATCTTTATGACAGTTTTGTTGTTTTAAATTCTGTTAACAAATGCAATTCGTCATTTTCAACGTGTAGCTTGAATTAATAATCACCAAAATTAACGACAATATGTCTTTTAGGGATTTCAACTTCAATGTGACAGAACCAGAAGGAAAACTGAGGACATTTGTCAGTCTTAAAATAATGACGTCACAGGACACAGGGATGACGTAACGAATATGCTAAAAAACTAGTCTTCACTTTATCTATGCTTTTTGTCTATTTTTGTCTCAGCTAAGGTATGACTTTAATATCAATTTTATGCCAAACGATCCGAGACTGCACTAAGAACCCAGCTAAACATGGTCATCTTAAGAGTGGCATGAATCCTAAATCAGTCAATTAATCAATCAGTCAATCAGTGTAGTGAACACAGTCTAATGTTGTTAATTGTGCCGTTATGGTAAAAGAATGTGTTTTTTTTTTCTGGGTTTTTTCTCAATTTGTTTATGTAAAGAATCACCAACGTTACATTGTCATTACGACTCCAGTCATTCTGTCCAAAGTAACAGTACATCCAGATTAACAATATAATTTACTTTTTCTTCTTGCCACAAATCATAAATCAAACTAACAACCAGACTGATACTTACGTGACAAAAAATATATTTCATATTTGGTCCATTAGAAACATAGATTTATTTATATTTAGAATTTGGAAATATTTTATACTGTTATATATCTGTACATGTGATAGGTAAGGTTGATTACAATAACAAAGGATAAGCTTGGGTTGTTTGTATGTTATGTTCAATACACGAAAGTACTCATTTCATCAAACAGGCAACTAACCAGCACATTTTCTAAAATTGGCAATTTTTCAAAAAATAGACAACCTTAAGTGTGAAAAACACAAGTTCCATGCATAGATGAAGGAAAAACTTTGAAATCATCTTAAAAACTTGCTATTGTATAGGAGGTTAACAGAATGTGTACATATATCTAAGAAATACTAAAACTGTATTACACAAAATAGCTAGTAGAAAGAAAGATTAAATAGATGGTGTATTTCTCTCTCTGTTATTTGAATTATGTTATATTTTTGTTGATAGTGTTGTGCATGTAATTAAAATATTTAACACTTAATGGTAGCATAATTAAAATATCTGCTGTTTAATAGCAACCCATTTTTTAATGGTACAACTTGAAATTGTATATCTAACAAAATATATATGAAATAAAAAGACTGGCTTTTTTTAGTAAGAGAGATTAACATTCCTCTTATATGTGGTGAGGGTAACAGTGAAGTGTACTGCAATTAACCATTATACCCTCTGCAAACTCAGGTCCTGAGATGTGTTTACAATTGGGTGGTTTAGCAACAATGGTTTTACTGGTTATTTGATCATACTTGTGATATATTTATGCTTCTAAAGCCTCTCTTACATCCCGTCGTACGTGTATAGACACGTAAGTGTGCTGCAAATACTGTTGAAAAATATGAACATAACCTGGTAGTGGTGTAGCAGAGATTTGCACATGCAAACAATGTGTATTCTCCCAACAACAGTTTCACTTCTTGAAGATCAAAGAACAAATTGCGACTAGCTACAGGTCGTACAGTGGGTTTATATACATGCAAGGTACACGTGAGTGTATCTTACAGTATGTCTAAACAATGTAACTAATTGGGGAGAACCTACAACACTTGCAAGGAGAATGCACATGCTTAAGTCACTCTTAAGTTACCCTTGAGGCATGGATGCATTTGTTGACATCCTGCGTGCACACACAGGAAATGTGCATGTCAATTTTCATTGCAGGGCCTGTGCGACCTTGATATTTTGTTATAAAATCGCAAGTGTACCTTAAGTGTCCCTTGCAAATCAGGCAATTTTTCTCTGTAACCAGGACGTACGTGCATGTACGATGGGATGTAAGAGAGGCTTTAAGACCCTCAGCAGTAGTCAAAGTGGGTAAAGATTAAGATCACGTGTTAGAGTCATATCTTCTGTGACATGATGTCGTATAATACTTACAGTCAATGAAATAAGCCTGTGAGTATTTACCACTAGTACAGTTACTTTGGTGCTGTCATTTATTTGTGTATTTGTGTTGTCACAATGCATAAGTATTATATTGTTTCAAGTGGAGTGTGAATACAGTGATATATGCGTGGTGTGTATTAAATGAACTTCAATAAATAAAGCTGTTGTTTGTAATTGGCCGGTGTTGTTTAATGCTTCATTATTCTTTCACATACCTTTGTAGGGCAGATCTATGGATAACAAAAAATGGATCCGCCCTTCGGAAGTACATCTGATATGGCCACCTCAAATATGTTACAGTCTGTTTTATAAATTCTACTCTCAAAACTAGAAGAAAAAAACATTTACTGAAATGCCTTAAATGCCTGAAAAATCATTTTAAGTAACAGGCAGTAACTATGTGACAGAAAGATGACAACAAAACACCTTAATTTATGATAACCCAACCAATTCAAGATCTGAACCTAGATTGTGAGTTCAAGACTTTAATGAAATTTTGAATGAAATTCAAAGTCAGACCAGAAAGCACTCAACGAGCGCAGAACTACACCATTGCATGTTTTTTTTAATTTATGGAGTTTTTGTGGCCTCAATTTGAAATGGATTTTTCATAAAATGTAATCAATTCACAGTGGTAAGGTCCCTCGGTGGTATTATGGTTAGCAAGTTTGGCGTTTCATAACAAAACGTCACCTCTGTGTAGGTGCCTATATTTCAAGATATGACTCTGGCTGTTTTTATTTATTTTATTTATTTGGGTTTTACGTCGCTTTCAACACTGTACAGGTCATATTAGGATGGATAGTGGACAGAGAAACCAGTACATACAGTTTGTCAAGGGTCTGTACTGTAAACTGCCAAACCATTGGTAAGCAACTACTAACTTTCAAGGTTTGAACTGCTGAACTCAGAGATGGGAGACGAGTGTGCTACCACTGCACCACCATACACTCCCTCCCCCCCCCCCCCCCCCCCCCGACTCTGACTGTTAAACTTTAAAGAAAGAGGTTGTTGTTTAGTGAACATTTGTCTTTCAATACATCACAGGGTATTTGAGGAAGAAAACTCACTAGAAATAATGAATAATTTATACTTGTATAGCTAATTGGAGACCTAAACTGCCTCCCTGCTTATTATCGCCAAGTACCAATTACTACCAAGTAGAACTGCTACTGAGATCATTTGGTAAACACCAACTTCTGAATCCAGTAAATAAGATCTAAGACCTTCTCTAAACTGAATGAAACAAATACACACAAAATACACACTCTGTGCATATGCCTTAAAAATACATTTACAAATGTGACTGTTACTGGAACATGCAGTTTCCCAGCAATGAGGAAGTTGAAGGTTGAAGGTCAAAGGTCATATAGGTTAAGATCTGAGGTCAGATGCTCATGTTGATTTTTGCAGATTTTATTTACATGTTAGTAATGGCACATAAAATTTTAAAATTACAGAATATTAATGGAATTTTAAAAGCCCTAAAACACACGTAAAAGAATACATAAAACTATCACAGAATAATGTACTAGAAGCAACTCGTGCAAAGATAACAACTTGTTCAATTGTCTTTATATAGTAACTCGTACCTTATCAGCAGTTGTCTTAATCGAGAGGGGGGAATAGGGTCATGCCTATCCCTACCTATTCTCATATCCTTCTGGTGACTATAAATGAGAGGGGGCTACCAGGGTACTGCCTGGCCCTACCTTGGATTCACAGCATTTGTGCTAAGTCAGGTCAAAATCGAGAGGGAGACCCCAGGGTCAGCCTGGGCTTGCCTACAAAGCCAAAGCTCATCCTACCTTGTCCTAAAGAACTCCCTAAAGGTGGCTACCCTAAAAGGGGGACCAGTAGAGATAAGATAACCCTTGTACCAGGGATGGGAGGTGGGTTTTTTCAATACTTGTTGTCCCTTCAAATTCTAGTTTCAAAATGGCCAACTTCCAGTGAACCCTAACTACCTGATGCAATTCTTTAATACTATTGGTCGCTATGCAGAGGACCAACTAATGATGCTATATATGCTATGGTGTTAAGGTAGAGGCGAAACTGAATTAGCAGGCCCCTATACAGGCCGTGCTACACACAGTTTCCCAGCAATGAGGAAGTTGAAGGTTGAAGGTCAAAGGTCATATAGGTTAAGATCTGAGGTCAGATGCTCATGTTGATTTTTGCAGATTTTATTTACATGTTAGTAATGGCACATAAAATTTTAAAATTACAGAATATTAATGGAATTTTAAAAGCCCAAGCCCAACTAGATGTGAGATGGAATGATGGCAGAAAAGGTGGAAGGGATGATAGAGGGAGCCAAGGATGCATTTTGAAGGTAAGTCCATACAGCCGAACTTCTCCATAATCCATGTGCCATAATATGTTGGAGTTGGACGTTATTATCAAATGCCAAGGTAGCTCCAGATCGCCTGAAGGTATGGAAGCCATGTCCTGTAGAAGGAATCCCTAAGTGATCCAAAATTTTTCTAAGACTGTCTCTTATAGTGGTATCTATGACTGGATAAAAGGGGGGAGACATGTGAACAAAAAGAGGTGAATCTGCTGGCAATGGCCGTGAAGCCAAAAGTTGCTGAATGGCCTTAACTGGGCAAAGATAACTATTACTGAGAGCTGGAATCTGAACAAAGTGATGGGCAGATCTTTCTTGTAGTGTCTTGGTCCATTTCAGCAATATGTGAGCACCAGGGTCAGAAAAAATTACATCCTGTCTCAAAAAATGCCTGGAAGAGTCAAATTTGAATTTTGAGTGAGGGGCAATGTTGGACATTCGCAAGAAACCGAAAAATGCTAACAGAAAAATTGCTCTGAAGAGGATGGGGTCATCCAGGATGACACAAGTTCTAGAGATGAGAGCCAGAGTGGAGATGTCAAAAATACCCCTGGGGGTGGGGGTAAAGGTTGAATTAATAGAAATGCTCCTAATGTAGTCCAAAACAAGTCTGTGTGAAAGTACCTCTGGGTGCCAGTTATACTTTAAAGCAGCTCTTTTCAAGGATGAAATATAGTTCAAAAGAACTTTGTAAGAAATAGAGTTGGTGTGCAAGTATTCCAGAAACGCCAGGATAGAATGTACATGCAATTCCACTGGAAGATCCATGAATACGACAAATGCCAGGTAAGTCCTGATATGTAGATGGTGTGCATTCATAGTTGAAGGTCTATAGGCTGCTCTGGCTCTAGTTAATGCTGATCTCAATAAGGTAGATGAAGGAAGGTTTAGATCTGAAATCACAGATATAAGTTAAGGTCAAAATGCTGGCTAGGTATGTGGTCCCATATATAGTTATCTTGAAGTACTTGCAATATGTCCTTATTTACTAATTTCTTTGAATATATTCTAGAAAGGGTGTCAGCTATGACGTTATGAACCCCTGGTACATGGTAAATATTCAACTGAATATCCAGGACAGCAGTGAGAAGCCATATATTTCTAACACAGAGTGCCAAAAATTGGTCTCGGGTCTTGCCGGTCTCAACCACCTGCACCACCCCGAGGTTGTCGCAAAATATGTCAATGTCAGAGTGACGCCAATATACACCCCAAGTCCTAAGGGCTATAACAATATTAAGCATTTCCAAGTGTATAATTTTTAGATCCATATCCCCACAGTTATGAATGGGGGTGGCATAAACCCTGTTTCTCCAGACGGCCCCCATCCCGGTGAGACAGGCATCCAGATAGAGGGACTGACCACTGTCCACCTTATGTTTCTGGATATAAGAGACACCATTGTAACTGGGGAGGAAGGTTAAAAACCACTGGATATCCTTGTGAAAGTCCTGGGACAGTGGGATAGTTTTGAGATGAGAGTTACTGCGAAAAACTGAGAGAAGCCTATTGATGAAAACCCTTGCCGGTTTTACACATTTTTGAATGTAGAGTAATTTTCCTAGCAAAGATTGATATTTCCTTTTAGAAAGAGATGTCCTAGTACTAACATCGATGCATTCTGCATGAATAGCTTGCAATTTATCTTCAGAAATGCGCATAATATTGTTTTCAATATCAAAATCTATGCCAAGACAAGTCAAGCGCTTAGTAGGGGGAGTTAATTTGTCACGGTTGATAGGAAGGCCGAGTTCGCTCAGTACTTCACACAACTTTCGAAATGCGGTGTCAGCCTTAGCTTTGGGGACCACCGCAATGTAATCGTCAATGTAGCATCTTAACGTAATTCCTTCTTTGCTCATTATGTAAGCGACTGCGTCACTTAAAAGCTGAAACGAAGCGGAACCGTGCGTCCACCCGAACGCGATCCCTACGTCCACGTAGAAGGTGTTACGCCATGAAATGCCGAATTTTAAGCTATCTGAGGGGTCAGCTCTCAAGTTTCTAAAGGCACGGGCTATGTCCACCTTAAATAAAAGTATGTCCTCAGTCGATTTATTTATATCCCCAGCTATGTCATCTACTGTTGGGAATTTTAATATGAAAGGAGAGCCATCAAACCTGGTGGCATCTACATGGCTGTTTACAGAGTGACCATAGGGGTGTGACAAATTAAGGATAACCCTTCTTTTGTTGTTGTCCTTAGGACGTGTCAATAAAGGTGAGCAATGAAAATTACTGTCAATTATGTCATCAACAGGACCTAATAATGCCCCTAATTCCATCTCTTTGTCAATATACTCTTGTACCTGTTGTGGGTATTGACAGGCAGAGAAGTGGTTTGTTACTTTGGTGTTATTAAGTTCATGAGGGTCATTCAGGGACAAGGGAAAGCCGAATTTGATGTATTGAATAACTCTCTTATCCGAATAGTCCCTCAAGTATCTTTCCCATGCCTCTATATTCAAGTCTGATTCGATAGGAATTCTAGCAGCTTTGTAATTAGGTTGACCTGTGTTTCTGATAACTTCAGCAACCTTTAACAAAGTTTCTACTGAATCTATTTTTACAGGACGCCTATCCGGGCCTATAAATGTGAAGCTAGTACTATCTTGGGCCAGATAGCCTGTAGTTTTGTCTGGATAATTGAAATCTTTGACTAAACGTCTGTCAACTCTTTGCCTACCCAAGTTAGGATCCATTTTGACATTACTTTCATAATGGATATCCCTTCCCTGGATATCAGAGCCACAAGTCATGTCTTTATACTCTAAGTCATGTGAATTCATTTGATCACAAAAGGTATCATATTTACCTTCAGTCTGAATCAATTGATCGATTACTTGGATCATGCGTGTATCATAACTACATCCATATTTTTGCCATGATTTTAACTCACGACAATAGTCATCATATGCTAATTTAGCATTTGTCTCAATATCCGCACATTCTTTATAATTCCTGTGCTGGATTTTCATTATTTTGCAATCAAGATTACCCGTTACTTTTAAATAACCTTCAGGTAGGTGACCACAACCAAACAGATCCCAGTGAGAACCTATCTTAGACTCAGTAAATTTGTAATAGCCCTTGACTTCTAATTCTGGATCTTGAATGTACACAGTACTGCCCCATTGATCAAAATCAAGAGTATCCCCACTGAGAAATGTCAAAGTTACTGATCTAGTGCTCCCAACCTTATTTATGCCCATCCTATGATCTGAGGTATGGCTATGGTCACCTGACATGTTATCCCAAAGCAAATGTGATTGATTACCTTGACTGTCATATAATATAGCAAACATTGTACTATTCGAAGATCCCTCAACGGGCAAACAAAAATTATTGTTCACAGCACATTTGTGAATATCAGTCATTGTTCTCTCATGACTATCACTATTTACACAATTATTATTGAAATTACTATGAGTATGGTTACTACTGTACATAACACCTCCACCATGATACTGATTACAAATGTTATAACAGTCTGTAGGTCCTTCTTTTATAGCTTCACTGTGTTCATTACTTAATAATTTTATTCTACATTGATCATCTATGTTGCTATGTTCGAGTTGAGGCAAAACCTCAGTACGTGATATAATGTTATTGTGTCTATTTGTAGGTACACACCCCCCCTTCAGATTGGCGTCCCCCCCTGGGGTGGCAGTGATCTGACCTGGATCCTATTTGGTTGTGTTCTGCTTCTGCTCCTGGGTACGTCCAGAGGTACGCGACATGCATCTGAGCTCTGGGTGCATCAGTGATCGTCCTAATTTTTGACAATAAGCACAGAAATGCTTGTACATCCCATGATGACCTTCATGATTACAGTTTCCTTCATTGTAGAACCTGCATATCTTGGTTCTTTGTCCTCCAGCGTTGACTGTATGAGAATTTAGCACTGCTAACTGCGAATTGCTGATTCTATTCAATGCCCACTGTGTGGAATCTGCCCAGCCAAGTCGCCCTTCTTCAATGTCAGACATGGATACCGCCCATGCCGATCTGACTGCAGGCCAGGGTAACGTGACAGCATCCTTCATTGCCATGGCCACCTGGGTGAGCACATTCCTCGCAGTTGTGTTATCTTCAATTAGCAAGATGTTGTTGAGTTGCCCAGAGATCCATTGTGCCATGGATAAATCATCATAAGGCGGTTTCTTGACATGGGAATTAGACACCAGGCCCTCATTGGGCCACCTAAACTGTGGGTTAGCTATTGGATTGTCCGTAACATTGTATCTACCAGACTTCTTCCTCATATTAAAGCCCTTACCTGGCAAAGCCTCTTGGTCAGCCTGGTCGTCATATCTTGCCAGTAGCTGAGACACAGCTGAAGAAATGGATGGTATCGACCTCATAACATCCAACCTAGGAGCCATGGCGTCCCTGGCTTCATGACCCTGCATTCCACTGCCTCTGTTTGTGTACTGTGGGGCCTCGGTTCGAGCCATGGGTATATCAGCCATGTTTCGTCTCATTGTGGATGCCTGAGTAGCCGCCTGAATCATCCCCCCCTGGTGATGCAAAGCTGAGGGAGCTCCTGTTGGCAACTGAGATGTGGGTGATGCCAGGGGGGTGGAGCTAACAGCTCCCTGACGCTCGAGCACCTCCATTCTTTTACCCAGCGCTTGGTTAGATTCGTCAAGCTTCTGTAGCATAGCCAGGATAGCTTGATTCGTGGACGCTAGCTCTGTAACTTGGTTTGGTTGATTTGTGATAGTGTTAGCAACATCAGTACTCACGCCCCCTTGTGGTGCCATTCCTTCCATGTTACTGGTTTGCAAATAAGAGCCATCATTTATCGTCACTACCTGGTTTTTCTTACCAGATTTCTTAATAGAGTTCTTGTTCTTAGTGGTGGCTGGTGTCTTTTTCTTAGCCGCTGATACAGGCGATTTCTTCCTGGTGGAAGGCATATCCTTTGCTTACACAATAAAATCAGGTTATATAAACGAAACACTAAAATTTTCTTTGGTTTTTCTTTTTCCTTTTTTTTTCAATACTTGTTGTCCCTTCAAATTCTAGTTTCAAAATGGCCAACTTCCAGTGAACCCTAACTACCTGATGCAATTCTTTAATACTATTGGTCGCTATGCAGAGGACCAACTAATGATGCTATATATGCTATGGTGTTAAGGTAGAGGCGAAACTGAATTAGCAGGCCCCTATACAGGCCGTGCTACACAAACATTTTATTACCTCCCCCAAGGGGGTGTGTGCAATTGATAGCATGTGTTTGTTTGTCTGTCTGTTTGATCACAAAATACATAAAAAGCCAATGGTGGATTATGATGACATTTCTCAGAATATGTCAACAATGTCACAAGGAACAGATGATAAGATTTTGGTAGTAACCCAGATCACCAGCATGGATCCAGGATTTTTAAGGATTTTATATGGTAACAGTCATAAGCAGCATTGGAGCTGTTGGGACTTGGCGAAGGTATGTGTTCTTTGAGTACTCCTGTATTTATAAGTGGCTGTAACTGGCTCCCAGCAATACTAGACTGAAATCCAATACGATTATTGTCCACAATTAGGCTCCTTCTTCTTGGATGAGGCTTATAGGTTTGATATATAGGTCAAAGTTGGGGTTTTACGTCCCGTTCAACAGCCAGGGTCATATTGGGACAGGTCCTCAGAATTGCCACTTGTGGGACTCGAACCCACAGAGGTGACAGCCTATGATTAGATGCCAAACTTGCTAACCACTAGGCCACTGAGGACCTGTTTGATATATAGAAATATTAACTTAGCCAAACATGTAGTATATTATATGATGTTATTCATTGTACATAAGGTATGCTAACATCATAAATGATACATGGAAAGTCTTTGATCATTCAAATCTTTCTGTAGTTTCTACTCAGCAAAATGCTGTAATGCTATAGGTTCATGTAAACTGTGTATTGTTTCAGAGTTTCTTTTAAGAGATGGTCGATAGTAAATACATTCATGTCAGAAGACCACTCTTTCAAGCTAACACAATGGCTACACATTCACTAATTTTGTACTTATTCAATAACCTATGATTCATACTTCTCTCATATAGCGTGATCAGTATACATATACTTCAGACAGATTTTAACAAAATAACTATTGTGGAAAAATATGTCCACACGTTCACTATACTGTCGCTATCACTGATATAGCTTGGCTGCCACTGAGCTAAACACAGACTACTGACTTCCCTATCTCAGGTAGGGTCAGAGATCTGTCCTGCGTATCTAGGAGGTAGGATCTTGTGTGTTACCAAGTGGACTACCACACCATCTAGTCTTCACCCATTCCTAAATACGTGCATTTTAGATGTTGTGGTCAAATAATGCCAAGGTCACAGCTTTCTTTGTGGTGTTCTTCTTCAAAAATGTTGTACTGGGCACCCCCAAAAAAGTGTTCCAAAATGTGAATCCCACAAAAATCGCACCGGGAGCATCCTACCAAAATCCGAAGTAGACCAAACCACAAAGGAGAGGTAATTGAGCCAATTCATTTGTAACCAATGACCAAAGTCTGGAAAGGTCTGGCCTATGTATAAGGGGTCAGATTTCGAGACTTTCCTGGTAATTTAGACAGCATTTTTACTGACACAATGTCATCTATTTATCTGAATGTATGATATATATTTTGTCATGTTGCACCTGTTTATTGCCTCTGCCGTTGAGGCATAATTAGAAAAATTAAAACACATTAAACAATATCCAAGCAACATTGGGGACATAAGACTGGTGGAGTGGGAACAGGGCATTAAACACTATATCAACTGAGACATATGAAGCTCTGAATCAATTGTATGTTCCCGCCCAAAGCTTCAGTATAACAAAGCATCAAAGTTTTAACCACAAAATCTATTTTGAATAGCAACTAGTGGATTCAATATTGATACAACTCAACAGTATTATAATAATTACTGCCATCTTTGAGAATAGCTTTGATACACATTTACAACTCCAGATATCTTCAAGCTTAAATATTGCTGATAATTACAGGAGCTTTTCAGATATAATTCAAACAATTTTAATAGTATTATAATCATATTTACATATACTACACCGTGTAAAACCATCCCTCCGTGAACATCAAAATTTACAGACATCTAATGATTTTTAGGTGAAAATAAGGTTCCTCAAATAGGGCTAATCCATTTAGAAAAAATGGAAAGAGAAATATTTATCTAAAGCAGGAAGTTTTGACTGAGTATGCTCGTGTTATACAACTACCCAAAAATCCAACAACTTTCTGTTTTATTGGCATTTTTATAAGTTAACGAAAGCAATAAAGTTAGTGTGGAAAATGAAAACGTAAGGATCAAGTATTTTGAATGCTAAATCTGATTTCCAAGTGCCAAGTTTGGACAAGAACCTACCAGACCCTAAGTCAGGTCCCGAACTGTCCAGTCTTTTCTTGTATTTTCTTTAGTAGAGCATCTTTAAATGTGAGCAACACCTCATTGGCTGGTAGGACCACATGCCTGAATTTGTTCTTCCATTTATTCACTCCTCTGTAATGATGTGTCCAGACCAGGCTGTCTGGCAGGTCCCTGCGCGTGGGCTGTCCATTCACCGTCATGAGGCAGTAGTGATGGAAAGGAAGCAGGCAGATTTTGGGATTGATAAACGACTTCATGAAGAAAGGCGCCCCTTTCTTTCTTGTATCCGGATAAATTACCGGCACTCTGTGCTTTATTGTGGTCAACAAACTCGTGTTATCAACAGCCATCTCGGACAAAAATGTAAACATTTTGGCAGTTAATGAACCAACTTGTACTGTATTGGTAATGCCTTCAAGAGAAGTATATGGACTACTTTCTGCACCAACTTGCAATGGATAAGCATTTCCACTGTTGCTAATGTGCTGCATCATGGCAAAATAGTCCCGGTGAGTCTGTGGCACTATAAATTCATCCACATCAATGTTCAAGATGTACTTAGCTCTCTTGTAGTTCCTGTGTATGCAGTCAAAGAAGGCGGATCTGCTCAGCAACTCACTGACCTCAAACAGGTTTTCCTGTTCGGATTGATCAAATGCAAAAGGCGGAGGTCTACCATGTACAAACAGAACACCGGTTTTAATGTAATACTTCCACACTGCAGCTATTTTCCCTCTGAGTTGAAGTGTCATATTGTAAATGTGAAATTCGGTGACACCAAACATCCGGTTGAGTTCTATCCACTCTATGAATTGCAAGTAGAAAGCATCATCAAAAACACCATATAATGGCTTCACACATACAATAAAAGAGGCTGGGTTGTCTGTCCCACTGTTTAGTATTGGTAGGACTTTTTTCTTACTTTCTACTGAGGAGACTGTTACTGACCCCTGGACAGGCCCATGCTGAGGTAAGTTTCGGTGCTGACATGTGATAAAACCCTGTTCGTACGATTTGTCAGATAGTTTCCTTTCAGATGCCCATGGGGTATGGAGACTGCAGTTAAGCTCTGTGTCTTCAGAAATCTGTTGATTTTGTGGTATCTGAGGATGGAAGAAGAACCTAGAACAAATTGAAACTTAAGAAACACTTGCTAAAGAGCTAATGGATGTTAAGTTTAACATTTGCTTACTTGACTGTCCCCTAAATGGTCTTGGGTTCAAATTTCCCTGATTACATTTGGGAGTCCCTTAATTCTTCTGATAATACCTTTGCTATTGAAAACCCCTGTTTTGACCTTTGAACAAGAGATCATTGTTTATTTTCATACAAAACACCATTACAATATAATGTCGCATAATAATTGTAGCTGTAAACCGAAAAGCCTTTTCTGAATTTGTTTATGTTGTTAAAATTCTTAAGGTTGTCAACTGTACAAGGTTCCCAAATTGACCTGCACCTCGAAGATGTTCCTGTAAACTAAAAGTTTCAAAAATCAAGCTTTCATATGATAATCCATAGTAAGAACACCTGTGGAATAAGTAAAACGTTACAGAGGACAGATTTCACCACATATATTTGGTAAAGGAGTCTCCGTGTTCAACAAATACTGGGTTTCATTATTAAAGCATCTTCAGGCAATACAACACCTGACATTGTAATGAGGGTTTCTTTCCATTATCAATTATTGAGCAGTTATTGTTGAAAAGTCCCTAAAAAGATTCTGGAGTTTTCAGACAATCTGTGAGGAGTTGCGAACCATGGTTTAACCTCACCTTGTGTGACAAGATGAACCGAGTGCAATGAATAGTTTTAAGTTACGTGTCTTTACAAACAGTCAGGCTTTCAACAGTCAATTCAACACTCTGACACTGAAGGATATGAATGACTTTAATGTACATTCCAAGGTTCTTCTCTTACCTCAAATACTTCCAGTGTTTGTATATATTGCAGCCGGTGTATATCAGGTAAATATGAATGCCCGGTGTGCCGGTTCGGTCATCGTAGTAAGCGCCATTGTGAAGAATGAATTGACAGTCTTCACCTTCCTTCAGGTAGTTCCACACTAAATTGCCTGCACAGTTTGAACATCTAAGTGACAAATCATCCATTGCCTCGTGCTCGAATACTGCTTGTCTTGCTTGGCGGAGAGTCTTGTATTTTGCATCGATTTGAATATTTTGCAGAAAAAACACAAGGCCTATCAATGATAAAAATATCCAGATGGATAAAATTGTATGCTGTTTTGCCCTCCAGATTGTATGTTTACAGAATGAAATTATCATAATTATATATCTCAATATAAAATACTTTTTTATATATATAAATGGCTTCAAAACAACAAACTGGTGTAAATTTAACTATTTACAATGAGAGCATCATTCAGTACTGTGGTGTAAAATGGACATCTTGGCATTCAGACTTAACTGCTCTAAAGTCATGTGACTAGAGAGTAATAAGTTTCCTCTACATTTCATTCTTCAACATACAATGCTAATTACATTGTATTCGAGAATGATGGCATTTGGTGGTAAACAATTCTATGGCATGACATTTAACTACTGTCAATGCAATTCATTATTTAATTGATATTGATTGCATTAATAGTTCTTTAAACTTGTTCTTAATACATAGTTCACACCTATCCTTAGTGGAGTCATGAGCTTGGATTTGTCTTTGGGTGAAATGTCTTTCTTAGCATTTCAACTTGGAAAAAATGTTTCCCTTTCAGAACCTTGTTTTTTAACCTTTGGAACTTTATAAGATGTGCAGAATTACATACACTGGAGCAGTGAAGGGAGAATTGGATAGATATTGAAGGAGGCTAATTATTCAACACTTATTACCCAGATACCAAGGGTCTCTGTTTGAAGGCACATGATCAAGAAAATACATACAGAACTGACCATAGGGTAAGGTGAGAACTTTACTTGCCACAAATAGTGATTGCAGCTCTCACTTAGTACAATCCTTTTTTTTTCAAACCTACCGGCTACATATCCAGTCAGTCTTTTTATAAGGTATAAAGTAAGCTGCAATGTATGTGGTGCACCTTTCAAACCCTAGGTAGAAACCCTTATTACCAGGGGCTACCTATTTCTTACCTCTTGAATTACTTGTGTACATACAAAACTGTTGTGTCCTTTACTATATCATCAGTATAGTTTAGAGACATATCTGTCAACAGTCATACAGGTATATTACCTACATCACTGAGATGGTCGTGATAGCACAACCCATGGTTGCAACCAACCACTGTTTCCATTCCACTGTTTTGGCCTACAATTTTTATACTCTTTTGAGAGTTTTGATGGGCTCTTGATGGCTGGAAAATTCAAAGGAAAGGGACAGAGGAAGAAGTACGCAAATAATGGGACACCCTGCAAACACACACACACACACACCCAACTCTAACTTTACATGTAACCTATTTGATGGATCATGATGCAATTTGGCTGTAGAAATGTGTGTGTAGCATTTAAACTTTCCTTTGATAACATTACTATATGTGCATAACTTATCAGGGTATAATGCTCACATGTATAGTGAATATGTAAAAAATACAAAAGATTTTCGTAATAAATCAGGTTTTAACCAAATCATGCATTCTGGCTATGAAGTGGATATTGTAGGGTGTTTGGGGATCAAGGTGTCAGGGAGGCCATTCTTGCCCAGGAGCAAAGTGTATGTACCAAGATCATGTGTGTGAGCTTGCAGTCAACACTAAGATGTATTCCTTACTGTTGTATCTGTGAGCTAACAGTCAACACTAAGGTTTATTCCTCAGTGTTTTATCTGTGAGCCAACAGTCAACAGTAAGATGTATTCCTTACTGTTGTATCTGTGAGTTAATAGTCAACACTAAGGTGTATTCCTTACTGTTGTATCTGTGAGCTAACAGTCAACACTAAGATGTATTCCTTACTGTTGTATCTGTGAGCTAACAGTCAACACTAAGGTTTATTCCTCACTGTTGTATCTGTGAGTTAACAGTCAACACTAAGGTTTATTCCTCAGTGTTGTATCTGTGAGCTAATAGTCAACACTAAGGTGTATTCCTTACTGTTGTATCTGTGAGCTAACAGTCAACACTAAGATGTATTCCTTACTGTTGTATCTGTGAGCTAACAGTCAACACTAAGATGTATTCCTTACTGTTGTATCTGTGAGCTAACAGTCAACACTAAGATGTATTCCTTACTGTTGTATCTGTGAGTTAACAGTCAACACTAAGGTGTATTCCTTACTGTTGTATCTGTGAGCTAACAGTCAACACTAAGATGTATTCCTTACTGTTGTATCTGTGAGCTAACAGTCAACACTAAGATGTATTCCTTACTGTTGTATCTGTGAGTTAATAGTCAACACTAAGGTGTATTGCTCACTGTTGTATCTGTGAGCTAACAGTCAACACTAGGATATATTGATTTGTGTCACGTTTCTGAGCTAACTGCCAACAGTAAGTTCTGTTCATTAGTGCTATGTTTGTCTGTTAACAGTTAAGAATAAGGTGTATTCATAAGTATCACGCCTGTATGCTAACCGTCAACAGTGAGGTCTATTCAATAGTGTCACATCTGTATTAACGGACAAAAGGACGTTGTATTCTTTAGTATCAGGTCTGTATAATAGACAACCTCAACGTGGTCTTTTTTCAGGGCATTTATGTTGGCTAACAATCATTAGTAAATCGTAATCATGAGTATAATGCCTATGAATAGCAGTCAATGTCACTTTAAAATTATCTTACTTTCCCTCTGCACTTCACAGTTGAAACTATCATAATACAGGAAATATTGTTGACAATAACCTACATAAGGACATTATGAAAAAAAACTTGAGGTGTGAGTTTCAGCAACTCAGACAATCTGCAAACTCTTCAACAGACGTATATACTTTGTTGCAGGCAAGCCTACTTAAAAATGGAAGGATTTCTAAATTAAACAAAGTAGCTTTTGTCAATGTATGTATATACTCTTCATTTATAATTGATTTCCAGTGCACACATACACATATGCAGATGTAAATCATATTTACAAGTTCATATAGCTGTTAGTCAGGTATAGCTGTATCAACATTAAAACGCTAAAATGAAAACCCTTGGTTGAATTATGTTCAAAATTCATATAACCTTCAAATTAACTTTCAGATTGTGATTTTGTTAGGGTGAACTTTTCAAGGCACTGAAATCAAATGAATAACTTTCACTATGACAGAACTTTCTTTCACCTTGAATGTGTCACCCCAGAATATGACCCTGATGGAAGGGATAGCAATGAAAACCCTTGTCCAATTTTTTTCCTAAAATCAGAATCAAAGGTAAGAAAGGCAAATAAACTTATATACTTTAAGTGAGAATCTAATGTTAAAAATTTGTGTTTTTTAATGAATAGATATAATAACATGAAAAAAATATTCTTGTCTGTTAGTATTCTTTCGTTGTCAAACAACGCCAACCAACCAGTGAGAATACAGCATATCACAGGCATCAAACTGACAAAATAATGTACTAGTGACAAACCCAGTGACCGATAATACTAAAATAATAGAGAGAGCTGAAGTCACTGAAAACTGCATCTAGTCTGTAGCAAAGTGATAATACTTTACAATAAAGTACACACGATAAAAAGGAATATCGGATATGTTGCAACTACGGCAGCGTATTAGAGCCAAGTAAGATTTTTTTTTCAATTTAGTGAGATAGTATCTCAACATTTAGGGATAATATCTCAATTTTTTTGAGATACTAAGTCAATGTTTTGAGAACATAATTTCAATTTTTTGAAATATTAAGTCAATTTTTGATATACTATCTCACTTTTTGAGATAATATCTCAATTTGTTTTGGATACTAAGTCGATATTTTGAGATAGTTGTCTCAAATAGACTAAGTATCTCAAAATGATTGACATAATATCTGAAAAAAAAATTCAATTTAGTGAAATAAAAAAATTGACATACTATCTCACTAAATTGGAAAAAAAAAATCTTTCTTGCCCCTAATACTCTTTCGTAGCAACAGTAACTTGCTTTAAATATGTACAACTCTTAAGCACCATCATTGTACACAAAATTAGTATGCACACATTGTGATATGCACAAAACCTTACACTGAAGAGACTAATTTGTCCAATTTTTGTGACACACAGAACTAGTGTGTAGTAGCCCATTCATACTGTTACATGTGGCCGTAACAACCCATATTTGAATTTGCCTACACGACCTTGTTCCTATCGTTCTGTGAATGGACCTCGTATGTAGATGGTATTTTAAATAAACCACACCACCTTCAACACTCAAGCTTTTACATTTTAGTTTGGCATAGTAGAGCTTAAAGGAGGTTTATCAAACATTTCAAAATATCCACCACATGGTTGAATGACTGTCCATGTTATGTTGAACATGTCCTACCAACATACTAATCCCGATATATTGAACATTAATATTCATACCACTAAAATACAAATGCATTTAATGTTTGTATGTAGTCCAGCATAGAACAGTGTGTCCTAGGTATAAACTTTTCCCCATACGTCAATTATCAGATAACCTGATCATGTATCTCGATGGAAATAGTGGGAACAGAAACATTTAAAACACAATGCCAACTTTTGCCCTCCACCAATAATGGCAATGTAGTGTTCCTCATTGAATCTGTGACATAAATCAAAGAGCCTAGATACATGGAACTGGTCCAAGTTTGGCTGGGTTCCAGCTCTGTTGACAAACTGTCACCAGACTGTAGAGATGGTGACGTTGTGAACATTGTATTGCTGAAAGAAACAGTAGTTGTTCTTAAAATAATGTCTGGCCCACCAGTAGAACCTGTGGGAGTTTTAGCAGTGCCTAATAAAACATCTTCATCGCTTTTACTGTCTGATGAAACACTGTCATCACTTTTACTATCTGGTGAAACATCTTCATCACTTTTACTGTCATCACTTTTACTATCTAATATAACATCTTCATCAGTTTTCCTGTCTGCTGAGACATCTTCATCACTTATACTGTCTCCTGAAACATCTGCATCAATTTTGCTGTCTAATAAAACATCTTCATCACTTTTACTGTCTACTGAAGAATTTCCATTACTTTTACTGTCTACTGAAACACTTTGTACCAATTTTTCACTTTTTACTGATTCTGTACTTTTATCTGACTTTTCACTTTGTGCTGATTCTACACTTTTTACTGGTTTTTCACTTTGATCTGATTGTATGCTTTTTACTGATTTTCCACTCTCTGCAGATTTTTCACTTTGAGCTGATTCTTCACTTTTTACTGATTCTGTACTTATATCTGATTTTTTACTTTGTCCTGATTCTTCACTTATTGATTTTTCACTTTGATCTGATTGTATGCTTTTTACTGATTTTCCACTCTCTGCAGATTTTTCACTTTGAGCCGATTCTTCACTTTTTACTGATTCTGTACTTATATCTGATTTTTTACTTTGTCCTGATTCTTCACTTATTGACCTTTCACTTTGATCTGATTGTATGCTTTTTACTGATTTTTCACTCTCTGCAGATTTTTTACTTTGAGCCAATTCTTCACTTTTGACTGATTCTGTACTTATATCTGATTTTTGACTTTGTCCTGATTCTTCACTTATTGATTTTTTACTTTGATCTGATTGTATGCTTTTTACTGATTTTCCACTCTCTGCAGATTTTTCACTTTGAGCCAATTCTTCACTTTTGACTGATTCTGTACTTATATCTGATTTTTGACTTTGTCCTGATTCTTCACTTATTGATTTTTCTCTTTGATCTGATTGTATGCTTTTTACTAATTTTTCACTCTCTGCAGATTTTTCACTTTGAGCCAATTCTTCACTTTTTACTGATTCTGTACTTATATCTGATTTTTGACTTTGTCCTGATTCTTCACTTATTGATTTTTCACTTTGATCTGATTGTATGCTTCTTACTGATTTTCCACTCTCTGCAGATTTTTCGCTTTGAGCTGATTCTTCACTTTTTACTGATTCTGTACTTATATCTGATTTTTTACTTTGTCCTGATTCTTCACTTATTGACTTTTCACTTTGATCTGATTGTATGCTTTTTACTGATTTTTCACTCTCTGCAGATTTTTCACTTTGAGCTGATTCTTCACTTTTTACTGATTCTGTACTTATATCTGATTTTTGACTTTGTCCTGATTCTTCACTTATTGATTTTTCACTTTGATCTGATAGTATGCTTTTTACTGATTTTGAACTCTCTGCAGAATTTTTACTTTGAGCTGATTCTTCACTTTTTACTGACTTCTCACTCTTTGCAGACTTTTCACTTTGAGTTGATTCTTCACTTGTGGCTGATTTTTCTTGACTTTTTGCTGATATCTCACTTTGAGTTGATTCTTCACTTTGAGCCGATTCTTCACTTTTTACTGATTTTTCACTTTCGTCTGAATTTTCACTCTTTACAGACTTTTCAATTTGATCTGATTCTTGATTGTTTATTGATTTTTCACTATCTGCAGATTCACTTTGGGTTAACGTTTTACTTGTAGATTTAGACCGCTTCTTGCGTATCTTCTTAAAGAACATACTAACTGGAAGAAATCTGGACCCTTCAAGTGCATTTGATCCAGTGGTTTGTCTGATTCCAACTGACCTTTTCTGCACATTGTGTGATGAGTCAATTGTCTTCGTTTCAGAATTCAAAACATGTACTTTTATTGAGTGTGAAGCATGATTGACTATTTCTACATTTGCCATACCATCAGAGGTAATGCCTAATCTGGGATCTAGCACTAACCCACAACCTGTGGAACAAACACAAGCACAAGTTATGTCAGCTGTTTTGTTATTGTATTATATCAAAGCAAAAATGTATTTACAAAACTGCCTTACAATGCTAGTTATATCAAGATATTTCACCATCTGTATCTGCATAGAATTTATAATTAAATTTACAATCTGTTAAAGGTTCAGAACAATGTTCCATAAATTAGGTCCAGCTTTGCCATACCTTGATACGTTTCACAATGAGATCCAGTGAACATATCCGGGCAGATACACATTGTCCTTGTCCCTACCACCTCACAGGTTCCTCCATTCTCACAAGAACATGGCACTTCACTTGTTGTATCATCAGTATCCACAAAAGTACCATTCAATGTGCTGTGTGCATCTTCAGTGGTTGTGGAATCAGGTTGATTTGCTGCAGATGGAGTAAGAAAACGGAAAAGTGAGACAGTTTTGCTAATCCAAAATACAAAGACTGAAGTATGAGGACAGACTAGTTTTAGTTTGACTTTAAGTGATTACAGTATTAGTATGACTTTGAGTTATTACAATGAGACACTAAAGTTAGATAAATTTGAAGTAAAATTAAATGATTGATAGCTTATAACAGATTCTAATATGCACATGGGCAAATTTGTAAATCCCACATCTCTGAATCCGATGACAGTTTTATATGAGTGTGTAGCAGGGAAAAAAATTGGTGTGACGTAAGATTTTCAGGAGCAGTCCGGGAGCAAAGAGGTTTTTTCTTCCTCATCTGGGGTTGGTCTAGGATATAGGGGAGGAACATAGTGGGTACTTTATGACACTTTAATGACCGTTGGGAGTCCTTCGTTATTCCACACCAAACGGAGTAGAAATGTAAGGCCTGCTTACATGATCTGGTTCTGGAGCAATCCCTGTTCACTGGTGAGTGAAAAGCAGTTTTTGTACTTGTGGTCTATGCAGGTCCTCCGCTGACAGATCTGGGTGCGTTAGGGTACATGTATAACAGTTTTACTTCACTTAGCTATTGCAATATTAACCAAACTTAGTAAGTGGCGCCAGATAATACATAAATATACCCCAGTCTGTGTGTCCCCCTGTTGAGGCAAAATTCGGCTTGTGGTGGACAGTAAAAATGAATACATTTTAAGTCTGTATGAAAAAGACTGCTTGTTCTCTCTTCTCAAGTGACAAAATTTTAAAATATATGCAACAAGGTTTGTTTACTTTTATTATCTACATATTTATTTGGTTTAACGTTATTAGCTTTCTGTATGGTCACCATTTAATGTTCACAAACTTATTGATTTTTGAATCATGGTGTCAGTAATATTACACCCAGGGCTGATAGACTGTCACCTTTTCCCACACTGGATATTCATGCAATAAAACCAAGAAAACACTTTGGAAAAAATCGTATCTAATGCCTACAACATAGACGAGAATTGATTACATGATGGGAAACATCCAGATGATATTCTAGATTTGAAAAAAAGCTCTAAATTTTCAACAAAAAGCCTAGTCAAGGTCTGTGCTCTACAAATGCTTTCTAGTTTTTCTTTTATTTTGTACCAACATACAAATAAATAAATATGTATTATTAAATACACCAAGCAGAATGTTTCCAGCATTTGTTTTGGCTTCACGTTTTTGAACCTATCTTACAAGACATAAATAAATTTAAAAGACCATACATCGCTTATGACAAATGTTACCTTTTTGCTCCTGAACATAAATGACTGATCCTGTTTCCGATTCCTCCCAGGTGTCTCCATCACTTAAGATGCACTGCCAGGGATACCTAGCATTGTCTGTGCCTTTGATGCTGTAGCTGATGCAGAAGTCTGTACTGGAACATTGCACACTGCACGACAGCCATCGCTGAGTCTGAAGAGTGTACAGCTTTCTAGTTCCTTCTCCGTGATATATCGCGCTACTCGATACCTTGTTGTAAATACGCTCAGATGCTCCCCACATGCCCCCACAGGTCATCCCAGCAATGTTTAGGAGATGGACAATTGTACAGAGTCCTTTCATTGTCCCTGTTTAAATACGGGCTATGAACTCTGTGATATAGTCTTTGCTTAACATTTTCAAACCAAAAATAATCTTCATACAAAAATTATTTGAATTTCTAGTGATCTGACTGAAGGTTTGGCAAAGCTGAAATCCTCCACCTATTCAACATCTCTCTGAAGATATGTTAAGTAAAGATAATATTTCTGCATTGTTATGTATCCAATGAAGCATTTCACCTTGGCTAGTTTTTAAAACAAATATGTCATTTCACTCAGTAAATCATTTTAAAAATAACATTTTAACAGAACAAACACAAAGCACAAGCAGTAATTATCCAAATAAGATAGACATTATTTGTTGTGTTATTAATCCATTTCTTTCAAACTGGTTTGTTTTATCCTGTTAATTATATATTATAAAGATTATTCTTGATATTTACTATTTTACAAATGTTTTGTTACCAGACAAAGACTGTTATAATCGATGTATAAGTGTGATGAGACTCGTGTATGTAGTGAGATATAAGAAATTCTTCTCCTTTTTTTGCTGATTTCACCATGCCATGCTTTCTGAATTATTGATAATAACAAATAAAATGACTGTCTGCAGGAATGATGCCCAGCTCTAATTAACCAGCAGTCCTCGTGTTTAAGTTAGTCAATTCAAAGTGATCATTACATCTAAGATATCTAAACAGACTTATAAATTAATAAATATACAGTTTTCCGGAGACAAAAAAAAAAAAAGAAAACTTATCCCTGGATGCGCTTGCCTTGCTAGAGCGCGTGCTTAAAAATGTACATAAAATGTGACCTTTGTCCCTTTTCAACAGTCGGGTTTGCGCCATGGTAGTTTTAAAAATAGTAAATATATTGTTGCAGTTTTGCAAGACTTAATTGTTTAGCTTAATTGTAAATGGGAAGTTTTCATGATATTTTCTCATGAAATTTACAGCAGTTGTGTCCAAACTTTTTAGATGAACAGTAATAGATATGACACTAATGATATTACAGTTGAAAAGTATTAGTGCACGTTTCCATCCATGAGGCTTGCATATGTAGTTTGTAGCAAAATATTCATACAGTAGTCTTATATAAGGAATGTTTTCATGTGCCCAGCTTAATGTGGTTATGAATTTGGGAATGCTCTTTGCTGCTTGCGTGAATTTTCTAGCACTGATAGATTTTGGCTACATTCTGTAAATGTTTATATTTCTTTGTACAAAAAAATTATCTCCCATAAAACTGAACACAGTGGTGAAAAAAAAAACGATTAAAATCTGACCACAAATATGGAGGAGTTCTAGTCCCGTAAAGAAATTTTATTATCCATGTCAATTTATTTGGTACAAGCCTCTTTCTCATCTGCACACATGGATAAGTACACTGAGGGGGTTCGTGGTTGAGAGATTACTCCAAAAATAAAAGAAGACGGAGTTTGGGTTAAAAATAAAAGATACAGGGATGCACCTGACTACCTTAGTTAGAGGTCTGTGCCTGATAGAGTTCCTTCTGGTTCATGTGAATGAAATATCACCACATCCAACCTCAAATCAACCTCAATCAACAGGTGAAAAATTAAAAGCACGGGAGGAATGTCCCTTTAAACAACTAGTCATACAAGGTGAGATTCTCTTTGTTGTTTAGGGAGAATTGTGATCGTTACAGTTAAATAGTTAGTTTTTCTATATTAAGAAAAGTACTCACTTTCTTTACCCCAGCTGTAGATAGACTGCATAATTGATAATTATTGCTGGCCATAAATTTTAACTTTTTGAACTAATGACATTAGGTTTTGAAAATTTATTTCCAAGTGAAATTTCAAATCTGTGCTGATTCTCTTTTGTGGAAACTGACAATGAATGAAAATTAATTCCAGTGAATTTATTGAAAATTACTGACATTTTGGTCTTGTCGTAATTTTCACTAACATACTGCATCTGTTCAACACATGCAGCTATTGAAAACATATCAATAAACAATTAAAACTTCTTTCATATTTTATAAGACAGTCATTGATTGGTTAAGGTCTCAATGGCACATGCATACAGTTTTTGGCACCTCTCTGAAAGAACTCCCAGCAATTATTTATTAACCTAAGGGGCAGTAAGGATTCGGGTTATCTTTTTTATTACTATAAGTTTAGTGCAACAGGATAAAGTTTAAATAATTGACTTATGTTCTAAGAATGTAGGTCAGTTGATGAATAATTAATCAATCGTATGCTATTTCAGACTCCCAATTTTGACGACGCATGACCAGATGGTGCCTGATATGAGAGTAAGCTTTACCTACAAATGTTTTCTCCTACCTAAACAACACACTCTATGCTTCTCAAGGTAAGGTCTTCAATGACCTAGTGGTTAGCAGAGTTTGGCATGTGATCACCTGTTGACACATTTGTGTGAGTTGGACGCTCATAAGTGGCAAATGGTAAGGGCTGGTCCCTAATACAGCCTGGGTGGATTGGTGAGTTAGCAGGTTTGGCATCTAATCACAGGCAGTCACCTCTGTGTGGGTTTGACTCCTATAAACTTAAACTTAGTACAGTTTATATAGCGCAGATGGTACTCTTTGAAGAATAATTATCTACGCTTTACAAATATACACACATATACAATAAATAATTATAAAACATTTCTAAAGTATTTTCTAAAAAGGAAAGTTTTGCATCTTTGTTTGAAGCAGGAGTACTGTTGTATTGTTTTGATTTCATTTGGTAGGCTATTCCAGAGACGTGGGCCGCAATAGCTGAAAGATCTGTCTCCAAAAGTTTTGTGTTTGTTAAACGGTATCACAAAGTTATTTTGGTCATCAGCGTTAGTTCTCAAACTTCTAGTGACAGTTTTCCTTGTCAGCAACTCTTTCAGGTATTCTGGACCACATCCACATCCTATAAGTGACCATGCGACAAGTGGCATGTGGTGACTTTTGTATTATTTGATTTACACTCCACGACCTCATACTTAAAGCTTTGAAAGGAGACCTCATATCTTGGTAGTACATATTAAAGAAAAATTTGTCTTGTATATCCTGCCCCTTAACCCATCCAATGTGTAGAGTTTCATAATAGCACTGAGAAGTTGTGCCTTGTTGTTTAAACGGTTTTAAGAGCACTAGCAAGGGTCGCGCTTTTAGACATCACCTTTTCTGTTGTTGTTTTCTGATTTTAAGTGTGATCTCCTAGGGATCACTGTTTGGATGGTTTTTTCTGGACTTTCATGAATTGTGGCATAGCATGATGAGTATCTGTCTCTTCACTGAAGTTAAGCAGCAATGGGACACGTTAGTTCTATGTTGGGTGACTGCTTAAGTGCACTACTCGGGCACTTATATTATAATTAATCCAATGGCTTTGTGGCTCACACTAAGTAGACCCATACCCCTTTCAGCCTTGTTTTTGTCTCCAGACTTTCACACGAAACGGCATAGCAGGATGAGTACTCGTCTTTTCACTGAAGTTAAGCAACAGTGGGCTAGCTTAGTACTTGGATGGGTGACCATTTGAGTCCACTACTCCTTGCAGATCATGCCTCTTACATAAAACCCCTTTCAGCTTTGTTTTAATAGCAGTGAAGAACATCAATTGTTTTCTGAGGTCTATCATATCTCCCTGAATGTGTCCTACCCAAGTGTGAATCCCATCGAATTTCCCAAAACATGTAAATGAAAAGTATGAACTGATGCATTATTAGACACTGATCTGTGTTGTCATTGTGAGTCACCTAGTAATATTATATTTACTTTGAGGTCCTCAGTGTCCTAGTGGTTAGCAAGTTTGGCATTTAATCACAGACAGTCACCTCTGGGGGTTCGAGTCCCACAAGTGACAATCCTGAGAACCTGTCCCAATATGACCCTGGCTGTTGAAAAGGATGTAAAATCCCAAATTTAACTTTATTTGCTATTTCTGTCTTAACCAGAGACATGGAAAGAACAGACCGGATTTTTTTCTGGAGTTGTGCAAAAGCTCTGAAAGAAACTTAATACAAGTCTTGTCCAGTAGATACATGAATAAAGCTATTAGTTTTAAAATTAAAAAGTCTTCTGAAAAAAAAAAGAAAAAAAAACTCACTGTTTCATCTTGATATGAGAGCTGGGATGGCTTTCATAACAAATCCAATAAATATGTTCATAATTACAAAAATAAGTTCAACCGTATCATGATATCAAGTGAGACCAAAAGGGGGTCCTCACTTCCATGGTCATTATTCGTGGTATCATTTGGACATTCCCAAAATACATTAATTTATAAAATAAAAAATATTACCCAAAACTGTTATCACCAGTACCCGAGCTGCTCATATCTGAAAGTATGTAATATTTCTTGCACTTCTAATTTTAAGCACTATCACCCCGCACGTTGTATCGCAGATACATGCAACGGACTTTAAAAAAGGAATTATTTTTTCTCCAACCAGATTAGGAATCACAAACAGTCATTCCCTACCTGTGATACAGGAGAGTTATCGTACTTTTGGAAGCAAATGGGACAAATCTTGCTAATGTGACTTAACCATTAACAAGAGCCATCTGTCCAACTGTGACAACATGATTACTTTCAGTTGTGTACTAATCAAAGATTTCCTTAATTTTATTTTATCAGGTTTATTATATTTTTCATGAAAACTCCATAGCTGAAACAAAAGGAGGTCATTATGTGCTAAGAACATTATCTTCACGTACTTTCTCTGCCAGCCATCGTAAAGGTGTTACGTAAGACAAAACAGAATAGCGTATCCTTTCAGCTTCTGGGGTGTAGGGCTGGCTCCAGATTTAATTGATCAAACCAAATAATACATATCCTTGCCAGGCTAAACATCTAGCCTTGGTCGTTTTTCCCTATCCCCCCCCCCCCCCCCCCCCCCCTATTGATGTTATTTTGCCTGCTACCCTCGTGAATATTCATGAGCTAGTGGCCTGCACTTGCATTTGTCTTGGCTCTGGGTTATAATTTCATTATAAGCTGATCCAATAGGATGTATATAAACACTAGTCATCTATGAAATAAACACGAACGTGGAAAAACTGTCCAAATTAGGCCAAGAAATAAGGAAGTTCTGGTCATGGACTTTATTACCTAGGTCACACCTTTACTTGTTGCAGTCACAAGTTACAAACGAACGGGCTCATGTACTTTTGTGTGTGTTTGCTTGTGGGTCAGTTTTCTTTGTATTTTGATCGGACACATGTGATGTGATTTGTTTGGGCTTGGGACATCCTCATCGGCATTCCGCATCACTTGAAAAGACTTTTTAAGTGCGAGCTCTAGCCAGGCTCATGCTTCTAGCCATCGCCTTTTTTTACTTTTCTTTCTTTTTTTAACTGGACTTTCATGAAAACTGGTGTCGTGTGATGAGTACCCATATCTTCACTGAAGTTAAACAGCTATGGGCTACGCGAGTACTTAGATGGGTGACCATCTGAGTTCCAGACTCTATGGAATGTGTCTAAGTCTGACTTTGTTTCTGTCACCAGACTTTCTTAAGTTCTAGTGCACTACTCGTGTCTCTGATGGCTTTGCAGCTTGCACACGTAGACCGAACGACTTCTCAGCCTTGTATTGACTCTTAACTATTATAACCACTCTTTTTTCAAAATTTCTCTAAAACACATACCACAATGTCCCACCAGCTATACTACAACCAACACACTGGAAGAGAGAAGGTGGGCAGGCAGGATGGATATATGGGGCTCCACATTGCTTAATGTGCACTACCCAGTTATAAGGTCTCATTTCAGAGCCATAAGCATGAATTGTGGACTTTTCCCATTTTCACATCAAGGTTTCACACAAATCACTGTCAAATCCGTTCAATAAACAGTCCAATGATTTTTCATCTGTTTTTGTTCACCCAAGAACATAGTTAAAAGAGAACTTAAAAACAGAGTCCTTCATACGTTGTAATAAAACCTTCAGGGATTATTGTTGCTTCTGCTTTGTCACAGAACAAACAACTACAATGTCAATAAAATACAAGTTGCCATCAAGGACTTAGTCTCAGCTTTTCTTAGTGTTTTACAGCTAATTCTTCTCCATCTTATATCAAGCCTATTTGTGTTTATGATTAAACAACAAGTATACAAATCAATGTACAGGTGATTGAAGGTTAAATGAGACATTTTATTTCAGATTTAGAAGCACTGGCCAAATGTTTGTACATGGATTTCTGAATACAATCTATCATTTCTCTGTCAAAGGTCTGAAACTGAAACCCCCCACTAAAGATGAATTACAATGTCCTTTGTATTCAATTTATGATCATATGGTTCAATAAAGATCCCCTCTGAATCCAAGGAGGGCCGGAAGTGAATTCTATTGGTATCCAGGACACTGTATAATGTCTATCCGGATGATTTAGGAAGAAAGTCTTTGTTGTTATAAACAGGTTTTTCTTGAATGACAAAAGCTGGGCCTCGAAAAAAAGGTTGTCTGTTCGACAAAACAAGTTAGCCTGGCTGGTTGCAACTGATTTATAATATTGTCCAATTATAGTAGTGGTAGTGGAAGTAGTAGTAATAGTAGTAGTAATGATAGTGGTAACAGTAGCACTAGTAGTAATACTAGTAGTGGTAGTAATAATAGTGGTGGTAGTAGTAGCAGTGGTAATAGTCATATAGTAGTAGTCATAATAGTAATAGTAAGTGATAGTAGCAGTGGTCGCGGTACTGATGGTAGTAGCAGTAGTAACAGTAGTAACAGCAGTAGTAGTAGGTATGGTTTTATTATACACAAGTTTTTGTAACTTTTATTTCCTTCATAGATACAGGTTCTAAGATGCAAACAATATGACCATAGTTGGCATAGATTATTTGTTCTAAACTCAAAGACTGTCACTGGAGAAACAGCCATCAAACTGAACCTTGGACTAATGGATCTGGTAATTAGATGGTGGAACCACAAGATATCTGTTGGATCATCAGATCTGTGTCCATTTAGGTTTGTTGTTGTATAGTATTCATAATGAGGCTTAAAATATATCTGAATCATAAAGGAAAAAATACAACTCCTTACACTGGTTCACAACGTATCATGGCACAAACCTCATATACTGTGGCCTAGCGGGTAACGCACTTGCCTAGGAACTCAGAGGACGTGGGTTCAAACCCAGGTACAGGCAGATACATAGTGGCTCGGATGACCACTTAAAATGGCGGTCCTCTGTCATTGGGTCCTATCCCCAGTGGCAGGCTAAAGAACCTCAAAGACGTTGATAAATGGTCATCCTTGAGCCTCTGTCTTTCAGTTAGGGGAATGTCAGTTACTTGTGAGTTAGGGCTGTACTTGTACAGTCAGATGGTTTAAATAGCGCTTTGAGTCCTGTAATATATGGAGATATTGCGCTGAGTATAAATACACGCTACAATACACGCTACAATATTGCAAGATAGTATATTTAATAATAGTTGTGCTTTATCGTCCAAACTGGTGAATTTCCACGTATGATATAAGGTAGATTAAATGACAATATATATAAATTAATTGGCTTCAAGAAGTCCTGTATGCAAATTGTGCCAAGTTGGGCACTGATTTCATGTAGAAATTATTACATCATCGCCACTTTAAAAGCACTGTGGCGGGTGTATTGTTTTGATTTTATGATATTAAAATACTTTTAACTATAACGTATATTTTAACAGAAAGAAAGCCACGAAATTACACTTAAAACACACAAGAATGCCAAGTTATGCCAAGTTATGGTGGGAAGCAATAGCTGTTTAAAGGTAACACAGTACTTCGGGGGGAAGCCGGTGAAATGGGTTAAAGTGTGATGTGTGACCATTTTCTGGTGCCACTGCCTACACATGTTAGGGTATTTTATACAATGCATTTCCTAAAAACATTACAGTACAGGGGGTTGCAGTAGTCAGTGCTGCTGCTGGCAAGTGCGTTTGCCATGGATAAAGCTATAAACACATTGCCAGGTGATGTCTTATCCTCATAAAATAGTTACAGGTAAACAGTTAACAAAAAACAATATTAACAATAATAATAGCAACAATATATCTGCCACTGTGGCCTAGTGGGTAACACACTTACCTAGGAACCCAGGGTTCTGGGTTCGAACCTAGATACAGGCACAGATATAGTGGCTCAGATGACCACTTAAAATGGCAGTCCTCTGTCATTGGGTCCTATCCCCAGTGGCAGGCTAAAGAACCTAAGGGATGTGGATAAATGGTCATCCTTGAACCTCTGTCTTTCAGTTAGGGGAATGTCAGTAACTTGAGAATTGGGCTGTAATAGTTCAGCTGTATGGGTCAAATAGCACTTTGAGTCCTGTAGTACATGGAGATATGGAGTATAAATACACAATACAATACAATATTTTTCTGATTGAAATCAGCGCCCAAAATAGTACATACTAGTAACTCTGTGTCTGCACTCGGAAAATCCAAAATAAATATAATTTATTTCTTCCTTCACACCGGCTGCCATTATAAGGTTTGGTACATTCCCAGAAATTTTACGAGTGTTGCCGATGACAACCACCTGTCATTTGGTTTTCTTGTGTTCTTCCTGTGCTGTGATGAGCTGTGTGCCACGTAATAATAATTTTGCTCAAGTACAACACAAAATCATTAATTTTCATGTTTTATGTAATTTAGTGTGAATTTCTTTCATCAGAATACACATGGACAAAAAGTCCAGACTATTCAGAGAAAAGCAAATAATTTACCTTCCAAGAGGCGATAATGCAATTTCTGCATGATACATTTTGAATGATGGTGATTAGGTACCATATTTATTATTCAAATCAAATAATAACACAGTAAATCGCCACTCAACCAATAGCTGTTCATGTAAAAATGCTACATTTTGTAGCAGTGCTACTGGTTGGCTAGCTGATTGGCCTTTTTCGTGCCAAGGTACAGCATACTCTGAATTACCAAACCAAGCAGTAGTGGTAGAGTACCAGCTCACATGCCCAAGCTCAAATGGACATTTTATCAACAATTTAACAATTTAAAAATAATGTATCAAATCTGTTCACTGGCAGATCGGGAAGGGGGGGGGTGGGGTTCAGAGGGTTAGAATCCCCCCCCCCCACCTGAAAATTGTTATGGGGTTCAACAGTGTACCCAAAGCAACAGATAGAGATTTTATTTAGTTTGAACATATTAAAGATGCAAAGGCATAAAAGATTACAAAATACAGACAGGTGCAACAGGACATAAAATACACAGAGGTCAACAGAAACAGATTTACAAGTTGAACATCCTGCGCTGGATAGAGCATGCCACAGACACACGACTGCCCCCCCCCCCCCCCCCCCCCCCCCCCCTTATTTAAAGCTGTACCTGCCCCACTTTTATTGGGAAAGTTGGTAGTTTCTTACCGAGGGTCGGCAGTTTACAATAGAGAACCTTGACCAACTGTATCTACTGGTTACCTCTGCCCATACAACTACCCGACGTGATATGTCCTGTACAGTGCTGACAGGGACGTAAAACCCCAAATAAATAAATTAACATTAAGTACCTTCCAGTCATTATACTTTCATTTGGCTCTGAACTGATCACTAGAAAACATCAAAGGTCAAAGTTGTGTTTTTTATCACAAGTTGAAGTATTATCTGAACAGACCCTCAATAAATCCTACGTTTGGATTTGAACCAGATTTGAACCAACAATCAAAGATACCAGAGTCAAGTAAAGATGTTATTGTCTATCGCATGTTAGTCGAACTGATTCAGTACCATTTATCTAGATGGAGCCTATATTATGTTAGGTGATACTTTCCAGACCCTTATGCAGGTTTATAATCTCAGTACTGTTATCACTTCGTGACCAGCCATTACAGTAAAGATGTGGTCTCTTTGGAGCATAGTGAGGTCAAAGACTGTGGAGCAGAAGGGTCCGATGTTTGGTCCTTGCCTGGAAAAAAAATTGCCTCCCACCTCTGATGTTGGCGGTTTAAACCCCAGAAGCTATGTGGGAAAGATGGTAGTTTCTTACTGATGGTTGGCAAATTCAGGTACAGAACCTTGACCAACTGTATGTACTGGTTTCCTCTGCCAATAAAAGTACCCGTCACGATATATGACCTGTACAGTGTTGAAAGTGACGTTAAAACCTGAGTAAACAATAAAAATTGAAAGGAAAATGGAGATTGTGCCTTTGGAGAAGGTATTTTACGTACATATTTGTTCCACTTCGCCCAGGCATATAAATGCTCATCAGAATGAGATGAGAAAGGTTAATGACATCTGCAAATGTTCATTTTCCAGTAATGATTTCCTGCTTAAGAGTGGAAATTTGCTACACTTTACACACAAATTGTTTATGATTCTTATGTGTACGCCAGGGTGGATTGCAACCAACCAACCTTTAAAATATTGTTTTATAATGGGCGATAATGTATTTTCCACTTGAAATTGGAGTCCTAAAAGAGTGACTACCGATCAGAATACACCCTAAATACTTTGTGTCAGTAGGCGTATTTCACAACCGTAATCCGTCGAATCTAGATTCGTCAGATCAACGGATTCGCTTGTTTTGTGACTTGAATCTGAATCTGGATTATGAATCCGTTGATCTACCTCTCGAGGTAGATCAACAGATTCAGTGTCCTTGGATTATCCATAATTCTTTGTAAAATAATGGCAGCAACATGTGAGAAAAAATTTTAACATTTGGGAAATTTTTATTATATTGTAATATGATAATATTAATTTACTATATATTGGCATATATTAATATATTATATTTATGTCGGTTCATCTTATTTTCATATTTTAGATTCAGATCTATAGAAAATTGCATTTCACAAATCTAGCTAATCCAACGAATCCAAATCTGAATCTAGATTCGACGGATTGTGCAGATTCTTGGTTGTGAAATACGCCTAGTGACCTTAATTGGATAGATGTTGATTTTAAATATTCTTTTTTACATAAATTGGTAAGAACTAGTGACAACTCACCCTGGCAAGAAGTAGCACCTTTCCTCGTGAAATAACATGTGCAGGGATGGCTCTACAACCTACGCACTTAACTTCAATGTATTGTCCAGAAGGTTCTTAATACATCTATAATAATAGATACTATACAGATATCCTATTTATTTTTTTATATATGACCCAGTATAGGTGTGTGTTTGTGTGTATACATGTGTATGTTAAAGCATATATATATTTTGGTTATAAGCCATTTCCACAGTCACAATCAATCGTAAGACCTATAGGCCTGCTTAATTGGGGCCGTATTTCTTTAACAAGACTGTTCCTAACTTGGATTCTAATTTTTTTTCAAGCTTTTAGTAACTTAGATCAAAATGGTATTCATCAACATTCCTAACTCTAAGGCCACCTTAGACTTCTACTTAGATTTCAAGTTATCTGCACAGGTACCTTAGATAATGAAATGTTTCTTTTTTTAAATATGCAGTTATTGCAGGGGATCTTGTGTTTTATTGATATTAAGCTGTACGTGACACAATATTAAAAAATGCATTATCCCTCAAGAAAATGAGGGTTTTTCACCTTTTTTAACATACCAGATGATTCAGTAAAAAACAAGGGACTCCTTACGGAAGAATTGTGGAATAAGACTCTTCCAAACTTATCTATACTGATTTCCAAGTTTACAGTTATAGTACAAAGTATAGGGAGTTTTCCTAACTTAAAATCTAAGTAATACTTAATAAATTAGAGGTTGATGAATACGAAATCTAACTACCACTTAGGTAAATAGAAAACTATTCCTAACTTGGATCTAAGGTGACCTTAGCAAAGTATTGTTGAAGAATACGGGCCCTGATCTAGTGGTGGCAAATCTGGAGAGAAAAAAAAATGAAAGATAGATCTCAAGTGAAAGGTTCAGCCATACGACCACCAAAATGGGGCCTACAAGTGTCTCCAGACCTCCACAATTAAAAATAATAATTTCTCGTTACACCAAATCCTGGTCAATATTTTGGAAAGGAGTAGATTAATCTCCAGACTCATGGGGTAAATCTTCCCTTGGAATAATGTGGCTCCATTCCAAGAATGATGAAAAAATAGATTATAACACCCATTTGCAAGACAAAAATGCTCACTCGTAAAGATTTTTAAAATGTTCTTCCTCTGAAGTTCTTACCATAGGCATGTACAGACAAATGCCAGCATGCACAGATACATATTTTGCTATGGTAGCTGAAGGTGTAGTCCACAGTATATTTAAGATGGTGACTCATCTTTCAGTGTAACATGGCAACATAAGGTGAGTGGAGGTAAACGAATGTTTCGTCACTATGTCTAAAGGTTGCATAAAAATCTCGGATGGTAGTCAAAGGACGGGGGTGTTTCGCCCAACGACTATAATTCCGGGTTATAGCGTCTGTAATGTGAATGATACTCCAAATCTCGGAAGGTATGTGTGGTCTTTGGAGGCGGTTTTACCGCCTAGTACAACTGATAATATTATACACTCCCGGGTGTATAATTAGACAACTCGGACTAGTGTAACTTGGGTATTAACTCCCAGAGTGCATCATAGTTTCTGCAAAGATTTTTTTACACAAAACTATGTCATTATGACGTTGCTAGTGTAAGCATTTTCCAGTTCTACATTTCAAGATTTGATTACAACACCCAAAGAAACAGTCAAGTTGGTTGGTAGATTTAATGGTTAGATAAACATCTATAGTCATTACAGTTGTTACTTTTTCAACAAACATCAATAAATCCATGTGTAATTATCTTGGCCCACTGCAGGAAAAAATGTGCAGATTAATTGCAAACTACTGCCATTAAACCAATGGCTAATAACCTGAACTGAACTCTTTGAACCACCACATTGCTAAATTACCAGAATATTAATTTCTGCAACAGCAATAAGTGCTGATAGCTTTTACAAAGTATAACTCATCATATTTACTGGATTTTGAATTCTTTCTAAAACTAATAAAACTAAAACACTATGCCCAAAGAATAGTCTTTCGTAACAAAGAAAGCGCTTGCATTAGCAAGCATCTACTAATCATCAACACATATCTTTCTTGTATTTTGGCCATTTTACAAGGTTTCTTCCTCTTTTGAAAAAGATAATGGCTAGGTCAGAACTTTCCTTACAGTCATTGCTGTTGCTTTCTCCTTGACAGCCTTGTCCTTACCTCTCCCTAGTATGAGACTCTTATACCAGACCCTGGTATGTTGATAGTATACATTGAAGACACCGCCCAGTATATCCACCTTGTTCACCCTTCCAGCATGTATACTTTATAACAGGTTATGCATGAGTGGTTATAACAGCTATTTCAAACATAAAACCTGGACAAGTTGTTCCCTATTTCCGGATTTATAAACTCTTTCCACTAATTGTTTCCTCCATTCATTACTTTTTACTTATGTGGCTTCTGTGGTTATGAAATATATTCAACATTGTAGGTTCCCATTTCAACTGACTATGAAGTACATGTATTCATTAAAATGCTGGGTTCAGATCTTTCATATTTGTGGTTCTGAATAATTTTGTTTGTGTTTAACATGCTATTTATATAAATTGTTTCTAAATAAAGTTAAAACCCCAAGTGTTCCTACTTTTCTGTTGCATCAACAAATAATGAATCCTCTCATTTGGAGTATGAATCTTGCGTAATGGAATGTTGCAATTGAGCAAATTGCTAGTATTTACTAACCTTTTGCATATTTAATCAGATTCTTCAGTATATTAAACAGATTAGAAGATGTTTTAGAGGGTGATATCAGGGTTTACAGCAGATATTTGGGAAATTGTCCACCATTTGAAATGAAATAGGTTGAACAGAATGGCCCTCAAGCCATGTATGTGGATAAGCCCTTGGGTTGTCAGCTGTAAACAACAGTTAACTAGCAATTAAACAGATTTTTGCACAAAAATTTACTTTTTTTCTTAGCATGGGATATAAGGTTTCGGATTGTTATTGATTGATCTGAGTCATGTGACCTCTGAGTATCCATCTTTGATCATTTGATGAAAACATTGTGCTGAAGCTCTGTATTAAAATGGTTAGGCCTCACTGGCTTTGTCCAGTTTTTGCTTCTAAATAAATGTGTCTTTTATTAATATGGACCAGTAATCATCTTTCCATTGATTAAGCCATTCCTGAACACACTCGGCGAAATAAGCTTCTGGTGAAAAGGATTTCAAAGTCTCCTGCTAGAAATAGTTCCCCAAGGAAACAATTTCTCTCACAAAGCAAAGTGTCTATTGTACCGTATTTTTTATACTCGTTACAATATCACCTTTTTCTACAAAACTTAAAGACGGGGGCCATGGTGGCCACACTCACCTCCCACCTCTGAGGTTGACGGTTCAAACCCTAGACCCCATGTGGAAAAGATGTTACTTTCTTACTGATGGTCAGAAGTTTACAGTACAGAACCTTGACCAACTATATGTACTGGTTTCCTCTGCCCATAAAACTACCCGTTATGATATGACCTGTACAGTGTTGAAAGCGACGTAAAACCCAAATAAACAGGACTTAAAGCACTATTTGACTCATCCCGACTGTGCAAGTACAGCCTTAGTTTTCAAGTGATTGACATTCCTTAAC
Source organism: Sabellastarte sp. h YS-2021 (assembly GCA_964017235.1). Classification (NCBI taxonomy): domain Eukaryota; kingdom Metazoa; phylum Annelida; class Polychaeta; order Sabellida; family Sabellidae; genus Sabellastarte; species Sabellastarte sp. h YS-2021. The sequence goes on from OZ024937.1 coordinate 15,620,000, forward strand.
TGACAGAGTCTCAGGGATGATCATTTATCAACTTCCCTGGGGTTACTTAGCCTGCCAATTGGAATAGAACCCATGGACAGAGGACTACAACTTCAAGTGGTCATCCAAGCCTCTGTATTTGCCTTGGTTCATTGTACAGCTAAATAACTTGACTTAATCATTTTATGTGTATATAATAGGACAACTTCCCAAATGACGCACGAGTATTGTATTGTATATCTTCAAGAGTCTTATTTTTTTGTATATGTCTAATGAGGGATGTTTTATGTTTATTAATCCACATTTTATTCAATGCTTTACAAGCCACTTTCACTGAAACACAAAAACTATTGAGAAATATGCATCTTACAAAGGGCCAGGACATGATTTTTTGTGTACAAATCAGCATCAACATAGTTTGGTAAAACGTATGGTTGATGCTTTACTGGTCTGTTGTCTGACGTTGTGCCATGATAGTTCATTGGGTAGACATAATGGGTTGGGGTATGAAAAACTACAATTGTATATTTTTAATAATTTTGTCACGGTGGAAGCAGGGATTGCTAGAGTTTGAATGTGTTAGAATGTATGGGTGACATCGGTCGGACTAGTGTGACGGGGGGATTATCTAGAGCAAAGTCAGTGCAGTGATCTATAAATCAATTCACAGCATCATAACATCATGTGAAGAGAAAATCTTTATGTCTTGTACTCAACCATACTTAACCTACAATTCAGCTAAGTTATTCTTTTCCTGTTCCATTTTTTTGGCGAAAACACATTTTTATTGCATAGTAAAATTGTTCAAGGTAAACACATTGTACCCCACAGCCTTAATCATCTTTCACACTGTACTGGTAAGACCCTCAAAGTGTAATTCACTGTCACACAGTATTATATTAAGCATAGGAACATCTGTCATATCTGTGACAAATTAGAGTAAGAAATCTAAAATTCGCCACATATTTGAAATTCGCCACATGTGAAAATACTAATAAAATAAATGAATTGTGGTGAGATTTGTTGAATGTATAGTAAATTAAGGCTTTTTGAACTGAAAAATACCAATTTTTAGACAAAAACATCATTTTCTTCATACAATTAACTAAGGTTTTAGAGGTGGCGAATTTTAGATTCCTGGCGAATTTTAGATTTCTTACTCTATACCATATCCATTCAATAGATGATTAACTTTCACATGTAAGTTACTTTACTAAAGTTCAAATTACCAGATGTTTGTAACTAAATCAAATCCATTTCACTAAACAGAACTTCAAACAAATGTTGCAACCAGGGGCCGTATTCACGAAAGGTCTTAGCCAAGTCTTACGCTTAAGTTGGCTGTATTTTTGTACAAAAGTTAAGCCTAAGACTTGGCTAAGACCTTTCGTGAATACGGCCCCAGGATTCCAATCCTAGAAAACAGTAGTACAATGTGTCACGTCTTCATCACTTCTGCAAAAAAAGCTCTTTTCTTTAGATCAGTCTACAGTTCAGGTCATATTTGGAGGAGAATACGACAAAGCCAGCTGTTCTTTCTTCTGATACAATTTTACTTTGGCACAATATGAAATACTTGGCTATTGATAGGCGTGGGAAATCAATTCTTTCATAAACTGTTATAGTAGACGTCAGGCTGAACCATACAAAATCAATGCAACATGCATTCAACCAGTTCTGTACATTTTTTTTACTTTCAATAACTACGTGGTCATCTGGCAGCTGGCTTACATTTCAAATACATGCCACATCGATCTCAACTTTTGAAAAGCTTCCCACGTGAACATTTCTGTGCAAAGTAGTCATATTTAATCATTTCAGTCTGAAGGTAGTTACAACTATTTTTTTCGGTGCTACTTGTAATCTTTTTTTTTTTATGCCCAAGTTATTTTTGCTGAACAGCTTATACCACATAGGGGGCTTATGGGTTTTTTTAATGAATAGCCATGGTGATTTTTTTTTTTTTTTTTTTTTTTTTTTGGGGGGGGGGGGGGGGGGAGTAGATGTCTGCAAGGGCATCTTACTTAAAAAGCAAGTGAATTTTGTGATCTGTCCATAGGTCAGTTATTTCTACGACCACACAGAAATTCATTTGCATACCATTTTCTTCTCTACAGCCATGGAGTGCTGTCTGTGTCGTGAAATACCTACACAACATCTGTTTTACATTTGTGGGTCATTTGTAAGTTTCCATTTTCCCCGTGGCCAGCAAGTAGGAACACATAAGGTGGAATGTAAAATAAGCTCAAGACAAATCCAGTTGAGTCTAGTGATCTTTTCTTAAAAGATAAATCAAACAAGACCCCCAATTACTGTACAATAGTTACTGCACTGTTAGATCTCAGTGATCTTTCAAACTGGATGTTCAACAACAAACTGAAGCTCAATGATGATAAGACAGAATTTTTGCTTGTGGGTTCCAAAGGTCAAACATCAAAACACATTAAATCTGATATATCAGTGGGTGATCATATCAGTGGAGCTTCAATTGCAAAAAAAACCTAGGTGTGTGGATTGATAGATCTCTCATTCTTGAACATCAAACACATCAAGTTTGCAAGCCAGACCCTTGTACAAGCACTTGTCACGTCGAAACTTGATTATGGCAATGCCTTATACTTTGGTATATCCAAGTCTCTGCTTCATAAACTGCAGTTAGTTCCGAATGCCGCTGCACATTTTGTTTGTGGAGTGAGAAAGTATGACCATATCACACAGGTACCCAGAGCACTACACTGGCTTCTAATCCAACACCGTATTGAATATAAGATCATCCTTCTCTGTTTCAAGGCAGTACATGGACTTGCATCAGGCTATATCTCAGATCTACTACAGACCCACAGACCCGCTCAATCACTGCGATCAAACTCACTTAACCTCCTAGAAGTACCAAGAACCAGATGCAAAACTTTTGGGGATCGTGCATTTAGTGCAGTGACACCTCATCTGTGGAATAGCACACCAGCAAAGCTCTGAGCTCAAAACTCTAAATTGGTGTTCAAAAAGATCTTAAGACATACTTATTCAGAAAGGCTGATCAATAATGATTATGCAAAATTGGTTTTTATTACATTTTTAAACTGTGAAGCGCTTAGTATGTTAGGCGCTATATAAGTAATGATATGATCTTCAGAAGTCATAATAATCAGGAACAGGGCAAAAGGCCAATCTTTTCAGCTGTAAGACTAATCTAAGCACTCGAGACACACCAGATGATCTCAGCTTTCCAAACTGATTTTCAATATGGTTGATCAAAGCAGCCCCCTCCCCAATACTCTGAAATTTTGATATAAGCTGGTTAGATCTTGAAATAACTTGCAAAAGTATCTTTTGGCCATCCAACGTTTTTTTTTCTTGGGGGGGGGGGGGGGGGGGGAGGCATATGTTTTTACAAATTGTATAAACTGATGCAAATAAGTAAGAGTTCATTTTATCATGTTTTTGTTGTGTGTATTTTGTGCTTTCCATGGATTCCAGTCTCAAAAACTTTTTTTTCACCATTCAGATCAAGAATAAGATTGAAATCACTCTATATATTAATTTATCAAAGATATCACTTTTGAAAAAAAAAAGTGTAATTTTGCATCAGGAGAGTCGGAGATAACAGGCCTAATGTAGTCATAATTACAAATATTTTATTTATTATTTATTTGGGGTTTAACACTGTATAGGTCTTTTAACAGCAGGTAGTTTTCTGGGCAGAGGAAACCAGTACATACAGTTGGCCAAGGTTCTGTACTTCAAACTGCCGATGGCCACATAGGGTCCACACTTTGAACCGCTGACCTCAGAGGTGGGAGAAGAGTGTGTTACCACTTACAAATGGTTAAAGAGCTTCCCACAAGTAAAGGCAATGGAGGAGGGTTTCCTAAATGCCAACTCACATTGTTTTCACTCTACCTTAAACAGAAATTACAACATAGAGAAACTGGTCCAAAAATTCTTCTGAGGGCTTTGATAGGCAACTTCAGATGTATGAAACACGATTTAAATTAGCATAGGAGTTGCCCATACCCCACAGCCCAGGGAAACAGTTTTTCACACCATGAGATTTAGAAGTGAAACGGTAGAAAGACGAAAGACTACAAAACTTTCAGACTATTATCAGTTATCTAAATGTCCAAATAATGTTTAAGAAGAGAAAATTATGTTTAGGAGAGAGAAAGTATATGTAAAGATAAAGTATAAAAGAAGCAGTTGAACAGCAAGATGACAGCATTAATCAGTAAACTAAAAATTTTGAAGCTGTAAATATCTTAAAGTATGGCGGTCAATGGAAACGGCAAAATTAAGTGAAAATACATACAATAATCTGTTGCAGCAATCCATATATCTTTGTCATAAGATCAGTATGTCTCAAATTTGGCTGGTGAACTCACTTTGGCAGAGCCAAGATTAAAGGTCACATCATGATTGAGCATACACTCTCCAACCAATGACCAATCCAAGAATCAACATCCTACACCTTGCAGTTTCTGAGATAAGGCCCGGACAAAATTTCAAAGGTAAAGGTCACTAAGCAAAGGTCAAATCAAGGCCACAATGTGACATCATGACAATGCACACCATACCCCCAATGTCCCAACAAAGTATCAAATTTCCACACCTTACAGTTTCTGGGATATAGTCCAAACAAGATTTCAAAGGTCAAGGTCACCACAGCAAGGTCAAATCAAGCTTACACCATGATGTTGCACACCTACAACCGCCAACTAACGTCCCTACCAAGTATCAACTTCCTACACTACGGTTTCTGAGATATAGCCTAGACAAGATTTTCAAACTCAAGATTACTTGGGCAAGGTCAAAGGTTGAATCAAGGTCACACCATGGGTGAAAACATTACCCACACAGCCCTTAAATGCTGTGGGGTAAACAACTACTGTGACTAAATATCACACAGAAATTATTAGAATCTCTATTAGTCTTGTGGTTTCAAAGAAGAACTTGACGTCATAAATAAGTCATCTGACATAAAAATACACCAAAAGTTTGTGCTGATTTTTTATTGTGTAAACTTAACAATATGTCTAGAGTAAGAAATCTAAAATTCGCCACATATCTGAAATTCGCCACATGTGAAAATACTAATAAAATAAATGAATTGTGGTGAGATTTGTTGACTGTAGAGTAAATTAAGGCTTTTTGAACTAAAAAATACCAATTTTTAGACAAAAACATCATTTTCTTCATAAAATTAACTAAGGTTTTAGAGGTGGCGAATTTTAGATTCCTGGCGAATTTTAGATTTCTTACTCTATAACATTCCCACCAGATCCCACACCATCACTATTCACTACTACTATTAGTTTGTTATTGTGATAAAAGGGACAAAAATAACAAGTATACAGGTTTATCAGAACATTTTTTAGAGATATAAATTTATTAAGCTTTATAACCATACCTAGTTTTGGTACTTTCCAGCTTGTTGACATACGTGGGGTATACTTGCGCCTCAAGCAGAGCAAGGGCAAGGTCAGTAAAACCGGTATCTCGGTGTTGAGACCATTTCACTTGTATGACAACATTTTACACAAAAAATGAAAACACAAAAAAAAGGAGAAACAAAACCCCAAATCTAAAGAAATCATAACCTAACATCCTGTATTTTTGTAGATTTTAACACTTCTATAATGCTTTGTTTAAGAAGAGCTGCCGTGCTTTGTTTTCAAGAACTACATGTATTCAATCGGGGACATGTTAGAACCCATTTTTTTGGTATCCCGAATCAGGACGGCTCCCACTAGCAGGATACATAACGGGAAATCTGCTTCTGACCTACCCTAGACAGAGCTAACATACCTTAGAACATTATTTGTATTATTGTACTGTTAGTTTAGTGTTCTGGGAAAAAATTATCAAAACGGTTAAAGCATGTGTTAAAAGTTTGATTTAAATTCATAGAATGTAAAATACTAATTGGCCTTCAATGAAGTGAGTATTAAACTCTACATGCAATATATTAAATTTCTTTAAAAGTATGCAAGTCCAGAGGTAGTTCAGTACATTGTATTCCATCATAACCTAGATATACATAAGGTGTTTAAAAATTACCATTAATGAAAGATGGCACTGCTTAAAAGCAATTAAACTGAATAAAATCTATCAAAAGATTTCTTTCAAAGTGTAAATATTGAGACTAATACACAAAGTAGTTTGGGGTTAAGACACTTATATTTTTTCTTGAAATAATGCTCATATTGACAGATCAATAGAACTGTCAATATTGAAACCCTGTGACATATATTGATTAATATTGAAATATCAAAGTAGGATTGCTTCTCTAGTATTGGCACAACTAGACTATAAATAGCAGAAAACAAGTACACCTCAAAAACTACACTATATATTCCCAACAATTATATATCTAGAATACTGTCCCCAGAAAGAGGAAATCCACTAAACACTTCACTGCAAAGGATTTGTTCGTAATTATGTAGCCAATCCATTCAAAAATTGTCTTATCTTATTTCTGGCCTGAATGTTTTGAATGTTATTAATGTCAGATCTTAATCAGTTTGCTATGAAAAAAATGTCTACAAAAGTTTTGCATCCTTGACATAGATGTACTATTCGTTATAAACACAACTTTTTGGGGGTTAGATAAATGCTCTAAATATTTTGATTGTTGACACAAAGAGAGTAGAGACTTTTTAATAGACTGGAACAATAGGTACTGTCATGCCAATTTGACCTGTAGAACATTTACATCAACTTTATGATATTTGTCTCAGTCTCTGACATAAATTTATTTGAACTGTTGCAATATTTCTGCGAGTTTTTACTTCTTTTTGCTTAATTTTAAGCTTGTAGATTTTTCACTGGTTACAGATAACAGATTCAGATCATTTTATCTGCCTACAACACATAATACTCAACTAAGGCCACCACAAGTATCATTTTTTAAATACATTTTTACCGTTATAACTCCTACACTTTAACCAGTATTTTAGCAGCAATAAAACGGACAAAACGGGGTATTTTTTCATTAACAATTAAAAAAAACCTGATCATTTTATAATGAATCTTGCAAACTACTTATATTTAATTACTAAAGAGAACCATAGCGAAGCGTCCCTTAAAGTTTAAAATGCTTTGTGGTTTTAATAAGCATGCTGTAAAGCTAAGAATGCACAAAGCTGCACCGTATGCTTTCCCAATACCTCTTAATACATTCTGAAGCTATAAAAGCAACAATAAAGGAGATATAAGGCAAAAACTCCAAAGCAGGTATTTATGACCCCAGTTTGGCCCATAAGGGAGGGTCGGGGGGTAAAACTGACCGGCTATTTAGACTCTCCACATATGGTTTCCTATTACCTCCCAGTACATTTTATAGCTCTAAATGCAATACTTAAGAAGATAATGGGGGGTTGGCCTAAATTTAAGGCTTTCAGATTGGAAGGTCTCAGAAAATCACTCATAAATGAGACATTTTTCAAGGGATTGCTCCCAAAATCTAATCAGCTCGCGTTTTCGATAGTATGAACAGGTGTGTCAAATTATAAGGCTCTGTAGCAACTAGTTTTTCCTGAACTGTGATGACGGGGGGTGTACTTCAAAAAATAGTTTTTGATCATGTGACCTTCATAAAGGTCAAAGGTCAAATTTAAGCATGCAGAAAAATTTCCCCACGCCTAAGGTATATAACTGTCAAATATGGTTTGAAACCTTCTAATAATAAGGGAGATATTCAAGGGAGACCATAATGCGGCGGCGGCGAGGAAACTGAGGCGAAAACAAATAAGCGCCCTTTCAGGGACGCTTAATTATTTGATTAAGTTTATATTCCAAAAACTCATGTGTTTAAAAAATCATCTCCCAGTTTCTTGGTTGAATTCCCTGACCTGAACTGGGAAAGTTGGTAATTACTTGTCAGTGATTGAAGGTTTTCAGATGCAGAATGGTGAATAATTAGTATGCACCAACTTCCTACATGCCCTCAACTACCTGTTCTGATATGACATACACTGTGTTAAAATGGACGTTACCCTAAAATCAATCAATAAATCAATCTGCTCTAAAAGAGGCACATGAATAGATACAAAACTACAAATAACCAGAAATACTCGTTTTATCACAAATTCACAAGTCTCATTGTATACGTTTATAATCATTCCAGAAAAATTACACAACAAACACATATAGTTGTACAAATAATTTAAATGAACATAGAGATAACAGAGCACTGACTAGAAGAAATCTCTGGTTAATTCATAGGGGGTTTTTTCAGTCTTTGACTTAACCTATTATTAGTTACATTTGTCAACTCTCACATGAACCACAAATGGCTGGCTGTTTCCAAAAGTTTTATTTCACCTTATATTGTTAAATAAACACAAACAATATTCCATATACATTGTTTGATTGTCCTAAAGTCAAGTGTGGAAAATATTTTGCAAAATATCTCACTTATGGATCTAGTAATCACACAAATGAAGTGCCAATGAACATATTCATTATGTCATACTAGTTCTTTAACTGCTTCTTGAATAATAATAATAACACTTAAAACAAGATAGAATGCTCTCCACTGATGGGAACTAAACAAAAACTACAAGTGAATGCCAGGCATTCTATGAAGAGAAATAAGTCATTTGATCAGTGTGCTAAATACACAGGACATTTGTTAAATGCCAAAATGGCAATATAAGTTAACACTTCAAAAAGTGAAAGTTCAACCATTTGATAAATGGATTTTTTTAATGGAAACATAATATGCCTTTCATTCTTACTGGGTCTTTCTTGGACGGTACAAACTGGCAGAGTACAACTGCTATATACATGTTTTTTTTAATTCAAACACTTAATACCTGGAGTGGTCATTTGGCACAGAAAAAATATGTTTGATTATCTGTCTTGCTCTTGTTAATGCAAATTTCTTTAATTTATGCAGTCAAACAAGACTGTTGACAAAAAGAAATCCATTCACTTTCAGAGGTCTTTTTAAAGCCTATAATACAAATTTGCTTATATTTATTTATTTTTTATTTATTTGGGGTTTTATGTCGTTTTCAACACTGTACAGGTCATATCACGACGGGTAGTTGGAAGGGCAGAGGAAACCAGTACATACAGTTCATCAGGGTTCTGTACTGTAAACTGCTGACCAATGGCAAGCAACTACCAGCTTTCCCACTTGAGGCCGTGCCAGGAACCGAACCCCGGCCTCAGAGGTGGGAGGCGAGAGTGTTACCACTCTACCACCATGGCCCCTCAAATTTGATTATAGTCAGCATCGCAAATATATCAATGTTCATGATAAGGCTGGAACAATTTAACTGAATATGCACTCTCTCTTTCTGCCAAATTGAGGCATGTGCTGAATTACAAAATCAAGCAGTACATCTACCAGGTAAGCATGTCATAAATTTTTATCTATCTATGCGCTAATTTGCATCTGACTAAAACACTCAAATGTGGGTAAAATAGGTTAAAACAAAAGCAAGCAGTACACTACTATAGGAATCCCCAAACACACGTCAATCACAGTTACACATCACAGCTCACAATAGGCCCTGAACATCAGCAATTTACTATCCACATTATTTAATGTAACTGCATCATTTGCAGCTATAAACAGCACAGATCCCTTCTGGAGATTAAGTGATTGATCACCTTCTGTATAAATGGTTCCTCCACCTTCCACAGTGAGTATTATACTGCCACTGTCCAATGTCTCCAGCTCATAGCTTTTTATATCTGTTGGCACCTACAGAGTAAAGTAGATTTTATTATTGTATCCACTGGAGGCATCAGGTGGATACTTTGGTTTAGCGTTCGATACGCCGCCGCCGCCGCTGCAGCCGTGCATAGAGAGATTTTCGGCATTAACGCTCTAAGGGGAAAACTACACCAGCTAGGTTGACCAAATTTCCAGGATATCTTCATTGGGGGGAAGATACCTTCTCTGGGACTGAAATCAGCCTCATTCTGAAAAACAAGATGGCCGCCGTGGGCATTTCTTTGAAAATTATCTACATTTTTCTACTGGCTGTTTCTCATAGGTAGAAGGTTGAATCTCTTCAAAGGTGATATGTATGACAGATATATATGTCCTCTACAACCTTGCAGACATTTGACCTTTAAGCTCTAAATTCAAGGTCATCCACAGAGTGCCACAGTAGCTCACAAGGCAGACTTTAAAAGTGCCTATATCTCCCTTATTATTGGTCCTAGAGGTTTGCATTGTGAAACCAACCTATAGGAAATCATGTGCTGCAAATCTTGTGATGTGAACAGGTATTACCTTGGACCCATCCTTCAAGGTCAAACGAGGATAGCCAAAGTTAAAAGTGCTTATAACTAGCTTATTATTGGTCCTAGAGGTTTGGGATGGTAACCAATATATAGGAAATTTTCTGGTGGGGACGGATTTGACCTTGGGCCCCTCCTTCAAGATCAAATGAGGATAGCCAAAGTTAAAAGTGCTTATAACTTGCTTATTTTTGGTCCTAGAGGTCTGGGATGATAAACCAAATCATGAGCTGGGAATCTTCTGGTGTGGACGGATTTGACCTTGGGCCCCTCCTTCGATGTCAAAGGAGGATAGCCAAACTTAAAAGTGCTTCTAACTCGCTTACTATTGGTCCTATAGGTAGGGACGTCATCATGTAGAAGTTTGCTGTCTCGATACCGTGAGCAAAACAGTGGGCGATATCACAGTATCAATCGCTAAGTTAATATCTACATTTCAACTTCATATTTTTAATTCAAAACATTATACACCCTGTAAATTTTCCGAAATAACATAGATTTTTACTTTACTAAGGGTACAATTCAAGAATCTTCAACTGAAGGGCCATTTCCAGTTACGAGTTCCGGCTCATGTACACCCGCGTATTTGATTTTTACTAACACTGTAACTAAACCCCGGAAATCGGATTATGAATACAAGGCTCGATATCGTGTGCGGACTTGAACTATTGGTGATATGATGATATCACGGAACACGATGACTTCCCTACCTACAGGTTTGGGATGGTAAACCAACCTATAGGTTATCATGGACTGGGAATCTTCTGGTGTGGTCGGATTTGACCTTGGGCCCCCTCCTTTAAGGTCAAACGAGGATAGCCAAACTTAAAAGTGCTTATAACTCGCTTATTATTGGTCCTAGACGTTTGGGATGTGAAACCAACCTATAGGAAATCATGGGCTGGGAATATTTTGATGTGTTCAGATTTCACCCTGGACCCCTCCCTCAATGTCAAACAAGGATGGCCAAACTTAAAAGTGCTTATAACTTGCTTATTATTGGTCCTACAGGTTTGCAATGTGGAACCAACTTATTGGAAATCATGGGTTGGGAATCTTGTGATGTGATCAGATTTGACCTTGAGCCCCTCCTTCAACATCAAATGAGGACGGCCAAACCTAAAAGTGCTTATAACTTGCTTATTATTGATCCTAGAGGTTTGTAATGTGAAACCAATTCATATGAAATCTTGGGCTAGGAATCTTCTGATGTTAGATTTGACTTTTGGCCCCCTCCTTCAAGGTCAAACTAGAGGATCGCTCGCAAAAAAAAAGATAATGTTTTTGCATAGCAAAAACAAAGCGTCCCGAAAAGGATATAAAGGTGAGTGCTAAAGTATTAAGAAAATGCTTCGTTTCTAGCCTTATACTGTTGTGGCAACCAAAGTCAGTGCAGTCTGCTCTATCTAGCACGGTTTTCAAGATATAAGCATTTTTGTGTTTTGCAAAAAATAAAAAAATAAAAAATGTCCGCTATATTTGGCGAGACAAAAATATTTTGAAAATTGGCATGGCTACTCTGCAGAGATCCCAGCAGGTCCAAAATTTTGTTGAGATCGCGCCATATAGCACGGTTTTCGAGATATAAGCATTTTTGTGTTTTGCAAAAACTTTGAAAATTCAAAATGGCCACCATTTTTGGGGAGACAAAAATTTTTGTCAAGACCACTGCCGCGGTGTGTATCTCCCGCCGAGCATTAAAGCAGAAGAAATAGCTTTTCCGAGATATTCACAATTTTTCATTTTCGTGTGTGAAAGCTCTTCCAAAAGTAGGTGAATGAGTTATTTGAGAAAAATTGGCTATCTGCAATACTATTAAGAGATAATTCACATTTACTCATTTTGAGTAGGTGAATAATTATCTATGGGTGTGAAACTTCACCAAGTGAAAGCTCTCCCAAAAGTAGGTGAATGAGTTATTTGAGAAAAACTGGCTATCTGCAATACTTTTAGAGATAATTCGCATTTACTCATTTTGAGTAGGTGAGTAATTAGCTATGGGTCTGAAACTTCACCAAGTGAAACCTCTCCCAAAAGTAGGTGAATGATTAATTTGAGAAAAATTGGCTATCTGCAATACTTTTAGAGATAATTCGCATTTACTCATTTTGAGTAGGTGAGTAATTAGCTATGGGTCTGAAACTTCACCATGTGAAAGCTCTCCCAAAAGTAGGTGAATGAGTTATTTGAGAAAAATTGGCTATCTGCAATACTTTTAGAGATAATTCGCATTTACCCATTTTGAGTAGGTGAGTAATTAGCTATGGGTCTGAAACTTCACCAAGTGAAAGCTCTCCCAAAAGTAGGTGAATGATTTATTTGAGAAAAATTGGCTATCTGCAATACTTTTAAGAGATAATTCGCATTTACTCATTTTGAGTAGGTGAGTAATCATCT